>OX016540.1:186277709-187650015 GCA_943590905.1 Sphaerophoria taeniata
GGACCGCCTAGGACAAAAATGTAACTGTTAGTAGAACCAATTTAGAGATAGTTAAGGAGTTCACCAACCTTGAAACAAACATCACCTTAGTTGGTTTGGCCAAACAACTGGATCAAAACTCCTCACTCGAGAGGCGAAGTGTATAGTTACGGTGACCATCCGTTCATTATTATAATGAACAGTTCATTAATTTGAAGAAAATGTTCATTATGAATTATTGTGTCTCGGTAAACATAAAAATGTTCATTATTTTAGAAATTGGTCATTATTTGTTCATTATTTTATAAACTTTTTCTTTGAAGAAAGCCTAAACATGAAAACCATTAAATTTTTAATGAAAACGTATCCTTACATCATAATTCGTAGCAGTGGCGAAGGCACCATATAAGTCTATTCCTATCGACTTACCTTTTGTAAATCTCAATATCAACAAACAAACTTCATGCAACATGTATATAAGCAAATCATACAACAGCAACGGTTGCGACATTACTTTACATTTCAATCAACATGTATTTTCTGCTAAAAGTAAGCCGGGTTATTATTTTTTCGCTGAATAGAACAAATTTGTTTTCTATCCCGTTTCCGCTTCTACTTCTCGCTACGCGTGTGCCTCTTTATTCAACCAACGCTTTCTTAAGCATAGAAGTAACCCGATGTTCATCGACTTTCATCGATGAATTTGTATGTATCTGAAAATTCACTTGCCTGTGCGTAAAACAAAAAAGTGTGTTGCAAATGGAGAAATACGCATGGCGCATGTCAGGTCGACGTTGAGTCTAAGCAAAGCAAAGCAGTACGTTGACGCACTACACTTGTTATTCATTTTGTAAACAAAAATTCATTCATTCTGTATAGGAAAAAAGGCAACGTAACCCGTCTCTTATGGACTTATTGAACATTTTCCTTCATTCTCGGCGGATAAAGTTTAAGAAGTAGGGGTTGCCACTTAAAGAAAATTGCGTTGTGGACTAATTTTTTGTCACAAAGTTACTGTAATTGCAGTTTAGTGGCACAACTAGCCAAAATGAACTAGGCAAATGAGATTTTCATTTTGTTCTAAAAAACAGTTTACAAGCAGATGCAGTGCAAGGTGTATTAAGAAAAGTGTGAATACAAAAATTATTAATTGAAGATAAAAAGTGTTTTTATTAATTTTTCTTTATTCAAAACATTGCATTTGCATCATCCAGATAAACTTAAATATGAAATGACTTGAGGTATAACAAAATGGGATTGAATGTTCAAACTTCTAAGGCGTTATTACCAAAAATGCACTTTACCTTGTTTTTTTTTTCTCAGCTACTTGTAAAAAGAATATTACTTAAAAAAACACTGTCCGTAAAATAAAATTAAGTAAATTTCTGATATTCTTTTATTTATCTTATTCCAGTCAGTTAAGGTTTCATCTGCGGAATAGAAAAAAACAATAGAGCAAATGTGAGTGCATTCTAGTCCCTCTACTCCAAAAACGGTTAAATTTAGAGAAATATGACTGAGGCATTGTTTTTTAGATAATCTGAAGATGAACAATTTGCCCTTGACTTTTATCATTTCGCAACCTTTTGACCACCATAATGGCACGATATCAATGTCGATTTTTCACATCTTCAAATTAGCGCCGTAATAAAGGTGTACACAAAAATCTAGCCCACTAGGAATTTTTCCGCAGATTCGGGTTTTATATTACTAAAATGACTGGATTATTTCTAGTCGCTCATTTTTGTCCGACTTACCTTTAGAAATTAGTCACGCCTCGCCACTGATTCGTAGTCTTTGTTTTTTGGAACAATTCCTACTCTCTCAATTACAAAAATCAGAAGATCATATTATATTATACATACTAACATACAGGGGAAGTTAAACTAATACTCTTACACTTCACCACTGGAAATTAATTTTACCATTGAGATTTACAATGGTAAAAATAACTTTCAGCGAATGTGAATGAAACTCATCTTTTTTGCATTTGGACTAGTTATGGCATTTTCCAAAGATAATTATGAGAGTGTACTCCTGTCTCCAGTTTCGCACGCCAAGTTGGTTCAGGTCCTCTACCACCTGTGTGCTCCATCTGAGTCACGAAGACGGTATGAGCCGGAGCATTATTTTCCATTTGCTCTAAATGACCCAACCTGGACCTTACCCTGCGGCCACACGAGCAAGTTCTGGTCAGCAAGTAGCGTACATATATTATTTGTCAAATCTCTATCGGTGTACTTGGTGTGACGTAGGTGGCAAAAAACTTGCTAGTCAACTTGCCAGCAAGTTCACATATTTTGTACAAGCTTACCTGCTTTTAACATCCAATTTTGAATTTCCAAGATGTCGCCAGCAAAAATAGAAATAAAAATCCTCGTTTCAACTAATTTTCTAATTTAATTTTGTTCATTTTGATATGTATATTTGGCAAAACCTGTCAAATTACTTGCCGATTTACTTGCTCGTTTTACTGGCTGGAAAATTTGCTAGCCAGTTGACCAGCCAGTACTAAAGCAAGTACTTAAAGTTTGAATGTGTGAGTAAAACATTTAATTGTATGCCAACTTGCTAGCCAGAACTTGCTCGTGTGGCCGCCGGGTTAACTATGTTTGTTTTGTATATTATCGATAAAAGTTCGTTTTTGGTTTATATCATAAATATAATTATACTATATTTATTGATTAATTTATATTATATTCTATTTATTTACTATTAAAAAATAAAAAAAATAAGTAGAGTGGTTCGACAGCTCTTGAAGAGCCAAGTCCTAAGTGGCTTATGTGGCTTTTCTTACAACCAAGAAGAATTGCTACTAAAATTCAATGTTTTTTGGCGTGTAAGAAATGTGCAAAAACTAATCAATCCCTTTTTTGAATGTCTTTGTTGTCTGGTCAGCTGTTAAATCGTTTTGTACATGATAATCACAACAACACGTATTATATGTGTAAAATCCGTGTACAAATATGCGTAAATCCGTCTCCAAAAAGAGATTCAAGATAAATCAATCCTTCGAGAAAAAAATTCAATTTCTTTGTGAAAGAAATGCGTTTAAGGGGAAAAATTGATACTTTTACGTCACGGATCAATTCTTTGGTTTAAGAAAAGCCACATTACTCTCATCAACAATTCTCTGAGTGCGTGTGAAGAATTTAGGGGACCTACAATTTAACGCCGATTCCGAACGGCAAAGTTGAGAAACAATTTTTCATGACAGATTGATATTCTTGGAAGTTTTGTCAGGTCTTCGCAAGAGGCAGTACCCGTTAAAGATGAAATAAAAACTTTATGGACACGAGTAGGACTCGAACCCACGACGTTCTGCTTAGCAGCCAACGCACCTAACCACTAAGCTACGGGCAACTGCTAATTTACTATTACTCATTGAAATAAAAAAAATCTTAAAAACTGGTCAACATTTTTCAGTTTTTGGTTACTGTTCATTATTTTGTCTCGGAAAATATGGTCACCGTATGTATAGTACCTAATACAAGATTTTGATTTAACCAGTGCTACTTTACGGCGCCGAGTGCTGGAGGATATGTACAAAAGGGGAAATGATACTAGGCACTTTCGAAAGATAAATTCTTCAACCGATTTTTGGTCCTGTATGCAACCATGTCGAATGGAGAAGAAGGTTCAACTTGTACCGAGATGTGGATGTAGTCTAGAAAGCCAAGAAAAGACGACAACCTTCGAGGCAAGAAAGTCTTCTCTTCGCAGCTCCCAGGTTCGAGATGACCAAGGTAACCGAATTTCCGGTACAAAGACCAGGTAACGATGGAAAGCATTGTGGGGACTGTGAAGTTTAGCTGCGTTTTCCCCAACAAGCTAGTGTCCAGTGCATGTTGCAACGACCCTGGCTGTGTTGCCTGGGTCGGCAAATAAGGTTATTGTTTCGGGATTTATATTGTTGGTGGACCATAGCTTTCTAGATATAATGCTGTTTGTAAGGGTACTCCATCTGTGTTCTGATTCAGCGAGAAAAATTGAGAAGATATTGCTCTTCATTGCACCAAGAGGAATGTTGACTCCATGCCTGGTCAGCTTACCCTCAAATCCCCTGTGGCCTGGAACTTAGATAAGAATGAGCCTGAGTTCAATTGTCATGCTTGTGAGCTCATTTCGACATTGTTTAGATGATAATGAGAACTAGTCGATCGCTTGAATAACCGCCTGACTGTCCGAAAAAAGTGAAACAGGATAAAGGAAAGTAATGTTTTCTTGTTACTTTAAATACGGTTAGGTTACTCCAGGCGTCCGAAAATCATAAAGGTTTGATAACAATGCGAGTAGCATTAATAATTACTGTCAAAATTCAAAGAAAGTTTCTTTATTTCATCAAAACGCTTAGGCTAGAGCAAAACGAACAGACTCGACGCGCGGCTACATAGTTTCAAGTGTTCAATGTAAAAACTTGTTCTATCGATGGAGCAAATATGTACCCGAAATAAAAATACTTACTTTGAAATAGTAGAAGTGCTTTTCATCCTCAGTCATATCATCAAGGTTAACATTGATACCCATATCATGTAAGTCGTCTTCTATTCGGCTGGACAAACAAAACATGATTGATTTTTAAAACAAAACAAAACTTAATGATTAACTCACTGTTCTTCATGTGTTAAATGCTGATCAACTTTCTTGGTCTTCGACTGTTCACTTTTCGGATGATGTGGACCTCTCTTAAGGCCATTACCAAAATTTAACTCAACTAGCAAGGCTAACAAAAGTGTTAACCATTGCATATTGGTCTTCATTCCCATTTTTCAGATTCAATAGAACAACATTTTACAAATTTATTGATAAGAACTAATAAGTCTTTCACTTGACTACCATTGTTTTGCTTTTCTGATATAAGTGATACAAGTAGGTACCACAAATCAATAAAACACGGAATCTTTCTTATAGTGCGCAAACTCTTGTTTGAAAAGAAACAAATTGTAGCACAAGATAGAGTTGTTTTACTTTCTACTTGACTACAAATTTCTATAGGATTCTGAACGAGTTTTGTCAATACTTGTTTTTCCCCAATTTTGGTAGTAATTTTGAAAAAAATGTGCGATAAAATTTGTGAACAATACGATAACGTTAATCCCGAAGAAGACTACAAGAACTTTCTAAAAAGAAAACCACCAGTCAATCCGGTGAAATTTCAATACGATAAATTGGAATCAAGAAAATGTCCTTGTGAGTGAATTTGAAATTTCTAACTGAGGGAACTGCTTGTTGACATTATAATTTAATTCAGATAACTTTAAGGGATATGGAATAGAAGCGGAGCACAACCCCAGGTACAGAACCGTCAACGCGGAATATGGTTATTATTCACCGAATGCGTATACAATTCCATCGAAAACATTTCCACTGCCTCAAAAGTTCTCGAATGAAATCGTTAGATTTGGGATGTATCGAAATTATTCCCTCAATACTCAAATGGATAAAATCATCCATTAGAGGGTTGGTTGGTAACTCTGCATGCCGTTGCTGCGCCTTATTCAAAAAAGACCTAAAATATTCTTTATTCAAATATTTTTTTTTTATTCAATGCCAAATAATAATAATGGCTATGCACCAGTGGCGAGGCGTGACTAATTTCTAAAGGTAAGTCGGACAAAAATGAGCGACTAGAAATAATCCAGTCATTTTAGTAATATAAAACCCGAATCTGCGGAAAAATTCCTAGTGGGCTAGATTTTTGTGTACACCTTTATTACGGCGCTAATTTGAAGATGTGAAAAATCGACATTGATATCGTGCCATTATGGTGGTCAAAAGGTTGCGAAATGATAAAAGTCAAGGGCAAATTGTTCATCTTCAGATTATCTAAAAAACAATGCCTCAGTCATATTTCTCTAAATTTAACCGTTTTTGGAGTAGAGGGACTAGAATGCACTCACATTTGCTCTATTGTTTTTTTCTATTCCGCAGATGAAACCTTAACTGACTGGAATAAGATAAATAAAAGAATATCAGAAATTTACTTAATTTTATTTTACGGACAGTGTTTTTTTAAGTAATATTCTTTTTACAAGTAGCTGAGAAAAAAAAAACAAGGTAAAGTGCATTTTTGGTAATAACGCCTTAGAAGTTTGAACATTCAATCCCATTTTGTTATACCTCAAGTCATTTCATATTTAAGTTTATCTGGATGATGCAAATGCAATGTTTTGAATAAAGAAAAATTAATAAAAACACTTTTTATCTTCAATTAATAATTTTTGTATTCACACTTTTCTTAATACACCTTGCACTGCATCTGCTTGTAAACTGTTTTTTAGAACAAAATGAAAATCTCATTTGCCTAGTTCATTTTGGCTAGTTGTGCCACTAAACTGCAATTACAGTAACTTTGTGACAAAAAATTAGTCCACAACGCAATTTTCTTTAAGTGGCAACCCCTACTTCTTAAACTTTATCCGCCGAGAATGAAGGAAAATGTTCAATAAGTCCATAAGAGACGGGTTACGTTTGCCTTTTTTCCTATACAGAATGAATGAATTTTTGTTTACAAAATGAATAACAAGTGTAGTGCGTCAACGTACTGCTTTGCTTTGCTTAGACTCAACGTCGACCTGACATGCGCCATGCGTATTTCTCCATTTGCAACACACTTTTTTGTTTTACGCACAGGCAAGTGAATTTTCAGATACATACAAATTCATCGATGAAAGTCGATGAACATCGGGTTACTTCTATGCTTAAGAAAGCGTTGGTTGAATAAAGAGGCACACGCGTAGCGAGAAGTAGAAGCGGAAACGGGATAGAAAACAAATTTGTTCTATTCAGCGAAAAAATAATAACCCGGCTTACTTTTAGCAGAAAATACATGTTGATTGAAATGTAAAGTAATGTCGCAACCGTTGCTGTTGTATGATTTGCTTATATACATGTTGCATGAAGTTTGTTTGTTGATATTGAGATTTACAAAAGGTAAGTCGATAGGAATAGACTTATATGGTGCCTTCGCCACTGCTATGCACACTAACAGATTTGAATAAAGCGAACATTTTTTATTTTCTAAATAAAAAAAAAAAATGTTTTTATTTATTTAAACTAATGAGTACTCTGGTTAGGTTCGGTTAGAGTGGATGTCTGATCACTATGGAAAGTTACTCATGGGAGAGTTGAGAATTTAAACAAATCATTTAGTACTTTTATGAAATGGGAGAGACATGCCGATCATTGACAGTTCACTGGTATTTTCGAAGAAGGAGTTACAAAGATAGGTAATAGATTTAAAGATGGCATTATGTCTTGTTATGATTCTAATTGCAGATGTGGCGTCATCGCAGAAGATGTTGAGACACAAGATATTTGTACAGAAGATGTTGGTACAAAAGATATTGGGACAAAAGATATTGACAGACAGAAGATATTTGGACAAAAGATACTGAGCAACATTTTTGCTAGCAACAATTTGTGTGAGTGTGGGTTTGTATGAAACTATGTTCGGATTTCATTTTGAACTTAAAATGTTTTTTTTTGTGGAAATAATTTTCTGTATTGGGTGCTGATTGGTTGTTAGTTTAGAGTTTTGTGTGCGAGTTGGTGTGAATGCAAATCTTTACATTAGCTTTAGCTGTTGTTGCGATCGTGCATTTTTGGTTTGTGTTATAGAACTTTTAATTGGCTGTTTTTTAAGGGTTTTGCAATGCGTTGTGAATTGTGATGCTTATCGTTTCGGTTTTAGAGATTGTATTTTATTAGGGGTTGAAAAGTTATGAAACCGATTTTGTGTGTCGTCGTCGTCGTCGTCGTCGTCGTCGTCGTCGTAGTCTTAAATAAAGAAGAAAACAAAGCTGTTGGCAAGTGTTTGTTGATTTTTTATTGTTGCAAGATGGTACGAAAAAGAAATGCAAGTTGTTTTTGGATAATGATAGTTGAAAGGGATGATTTTATTATGTTGGTTAATCACTGTCCTGCATTTATCTATGAGTGGGCTTCTTATAAAACAGGTAGTTGATGCGTTTGCTTTTTTTGTAATTCATAAAAAATGACATTTGGTTGAAAATATTAGATGGATTATAATTTTATTAAGAGTTGAAAATTTAGATATCCGATTTGGTGTGTTGTCGTCGTTCATCTGTTTATGATGGGTTATTGGTCTTTTTATTAGCCACAGGTCAATAAAGAAGAAAAAATCTGTTGGTACCTAAGTGTTTGTAGGATCTCTACGATATACCTAAATAGTAGTTCGGAGACTTACCTCAGTTGCAGGATTGTTAATTTTGGTGTTTGCATGTCATAAAAATTAAAAATGGTGGTGACATTCATATCAATTTTCTTATTTGTTTCCTCAAAATCTCAAAATTGAGATAAAAATAACATAAAACTACCTTTTACTGATCGCAAAGTCCACTCATAGATAAATGCAGGACAGTGATAAACCAACATAATATAATCATCCCTTTCAACTATCATTATCCAAAAACAACTTGCATTTCTTTTTCGTATCTACCATCTTGCAACAAAAAAAAATCAAAAAACACTTGCCAACAGCTTTGTTTTCTTCTTTATTTACGACTACGACGACGACCGACGACGCACAAAATCGGTTTTATAACTTTTCAACCCCTAATAAAATACAATCTCAAAAACCGAAACGATAAGCATCACAATTCACAACGCATTGCAAAACCCTTAAAAACAGCCAATTAAAAGTTCTATAACACAAACCAAAAATACACGATCGCAACAACAAATAAAGCTAATGTATAGATTTCCATTCACACCAACTCGCACACAAAACTCTAAACCAACAACCAATCAGCACCCAATACAGAAAATTATTTCCACAAAAAAAAAACATTTTAAGTTCAAAATGAAATCCGAATTCCGAACATAGTTTCATACAAACCCACACTCACACAAAATGTTGCTAGCAAAAATGTTGCTCAGTATCTTTTGTCCAAATATCTTCTGTCTGTCAATATCTTTTGTCCCAATATCTTTTGTACCAACATCTTCTGTACAAATATCTTGTGTCTAAACATCTTCTATACCCGACCCTGCAGATGTATGTTTTGTCTGCTAAGGAAAATCAAGCATTTCGACCGCTTCAGGTCTAAGATTTGCCCTATATCTTTTGTTTCTAGGCAGGAAGAGTCTTGTGACCATCTTGCATTAGTTGATATTGTTTAAATAATAGTTTGGATTGAGTGGTGTTCCTATTTTATGTTTGGTGAGTTCATCGGCGCAGGGTTAGAAGTCCAGAGGCCAAAAGTCCATAGTTCATTATGATCTTTTGACCCACCCTAGTAAGTCAACATTCCAGAAAATTGGGTCATAACTCATAAGTCCATTATGCTTAAAAGAAAATTGGTCAATAGTTCATAATTTAGTCACACATAAAATTTATTTCAATTTCAGAAGAAAAAAATCAATGTACCATCAATAAAAAAAAAGAAAAACAAAAACAATATAATTGATCTCAAAAACCTTTACAAAAATGTTTGTGCTATTTGTCACAATTTGCCTGCAAAATGGACATAGCACTTCATTTTTGTTTCGCTTTGCCGTGTCCTTAACATTTTCAAAACAAGTTTCGCAGATTTTGAAGTGGTTACACGAGATGAGAAGAGTATCCCTCTGATTTTGGAAACAAATGCCGCAATTCAGCTCATTTCCACTTGTACTCTGACCATTGCTCTCATATTCGTTATTTTCTTCGTCTTCTTCTTTTTTTTTTTGGAATATATAGAAATTAAATTGACTCAATAGTTCCGTTAAAGTGATCCTATCTTGTTCGAATTTAAAAGTCATGGACTCAATTAACTGATTTCGCAGTTGAAATTTGGATTTAGGTCTCTCAAACATATCCCATGTTTGCCCATCCACTGATGCCAAAAACCAATGGTAATTGTATGTTCCTCATCAATTAATTGGTCCACAAAGTTGAAAAATTTCCATTTTTTGGCAAAAGTTTCCCCAATTTTCCGTTGTACGCTTCCAAACTAGGTACTTGTTGTGCGAACATTTTTTCCATAAACAGAAAATTGTTGTAGAGGATCCTGAACAAAAAAAATGTAAACTTATTAAAATTAGTACTTTTCAGACATTGGATAATTATTTACATTTGCTATCCACTGCTTTTGAAAATATTCCATAAAATTGTTGAACATTGTAAAGCCGATTGCTTCCCTTTGAATTATTTCGAACTCGCTCTGCATATTTTCGGGCTTCAAGAGAGGTAGGACAAAAAATGTATTGAATATTTTATTACAATTTTTATGTCCTCGGAGGCCTTTCAAAAAGTTTGGAATTTTTGAAGCTTTTCGTTTTATTGCCCTGCAGTAGTGGAACAGGCATCCATGTATTTGTGCGTTAGGAAAAACATTCGTCAAGCCCTTCCGCAATGCGTGCTCAAAATCCAGTGTGAAGGAAGCTGGACGAAATTTAATTAAACTGGCTTCAATGTATTGGAAAGCGTGGGTATACGCTTTTTCGGATTTATGGCTCAAAAGCAAGAAGATGAATGGATAAATCTATAGGTAAAATAAGGACTTACAAATTACCAACTTCAATATTTCAATATTATATTTCTATTTGAGTTTTTAACAAAAACAAATTTTGCAAGATAAATTTATAGAGCAGCACTCTAAAGCGAATTTTTTTATTTTCACTCAGCAAATTGTTTCTCTGTTTAGCAAAAAAAAATTCGGCTCGCTTCGCTCACAAATTTCGCGATTTTTGTGAAGTTTTGAAGAAGGTACATAGTTACATGTTCAGAAGATACGATACACAAAATTATTAATTGCTTCCACTCGCCTAATGGAAGTATGTCGAATGTACCGTCAATGACATACTTTCTGTCTGGTTCTGGCAACATGTCAATTTCTTTCACTATTTCTGTTGCCATAAATGTTGAATATGAAAAGTCTGTTTCCAAAACTGCGCCTTTATAGAAAGTATTGTTACTGTTGTAACGTGACATGCCAAATCAAAGACAGACATTTTCTTTAAGGAATATTTCTTTGTTACACATCGTTGACTGATTATTATTTCTTCGATTTTGGCCAGTCTTGCAGAACTTGGATTGTCATCAGGCACGACAACAGAATTAGAGGAATTCAAATTTTCCTCAGGGGCATCTTGTGGGTGTTGGTTGCTATAAATCTCATGCATTAAAATCTTCACTTGAAAATGCTAGTCTATTGAATGGTACGATTCAAGGCCTAGCGAAAGCACTCAGTATTTTTTTGAGTGAAGGATTTAAGAAAAGCAATCTTAGCTAGCTTCATAATTTCGTAAATTCTTAACGCTTTCCCAAGATTATTTACGTGCCAGTCATTAAATGCAATCTTCAGCTTTCCTACGGGCCGAAAACACCAATATCAAGAGGTTGTAGTTTATGGGATTACGTGGAGGAAACGATAGGTAAATTTTTCCATTGTCACGGGAATAACCAAATAAATCAACGGAAATATGGAACTCCTAGTTATCGCAAATAAAAGGAATTGGCATTTCTTTTGTACAGCTTGTATGTTTTTTTTGATATGCTTAAGGACTTCCAAAAGTAATTCAGTATTAATCCATCCAGACCGAGATACAAAACCTAAGGATCCCTCTGAAGCAACATTCAAAAACATTCGGAAAGCATTTCCAGAAGAAAAAAATCATGTCCATGTCATGAGTTATTAGTTCGGAAATCTAATTCAGGGTTTCCGACCTTCGCGATTAATTTTAAGCATTTTGCAAAACAATAAAATAAATGGACAGTTTTTACATTTTAAAAGTTTTTTTCTGTGCATAGATATCGGCTGAAACATTCCGCATGCTTTAAGTCTACCTATATGACGTTAAGAAAACATTTTCCAATGCAAACGTTCTTCTGCACTCTGGGATGTCAAAGTTCGTGAGGGTAGGCGAAGTGGAGAACCTTGATGCCAAAAAATAGCAAAATATTAAGCTTAATAAGAAAGTTAACTTTTTATATTGATCAGTATCATTTTTGTTGTATTATTCAGAACGATATTACTCAGAAGTCAGAACTTCATTTGCAAGAAAAGTTAAAAGCTTTTTTATAAAAGTCGAAATCTGTATCAAACTGCCCCAGGCACGTGGGGCTCATTTATACATGACATGGCGCACTTTGATTCATGACAAAACAATAGCACTTATTGAGTATTTTCAATGAAAACAACGTTTAAATTATTTTTATATCGTTTATGAGAAGAATAAATAATAAATTAAATGCTTTCCTAAGCAATAAAAAACTAAGTTTTTAAAAATTGACAGTCTTCATATTGTCTTAATCAAAGTTATGTATTAAACTAAATATAGGAAAACATAAATAAAAATGCTCTTCTTTGCTTTAAAAAAATTAAAATTAAGCGTTTAAAAATGGACAGACTTTAAAGTATGAACAAAATAAAACTTAAGATTTATACAAATATCTTTTCTTTTTAGCTTTGGCAAACATTAACCTACCAGGAAATGTTGTAAGGAGACAAATCTAGCTTTAATTTAAAAAGCGCGGCTGTTCTGTTAGTGCCTTTCTTGACTATGGGATCTGGAAGCTTAAAAATAATGTCGGATATATTTACAGAAGCCTCATCTCTCACATCCGGAAATACAAAGGTTTCCGTAGGCTTGCACTTAAGGAAACAAATATTAAAATCGTTGGCTTCGCACTTTGATACAATTTTTGCAACATAATTTTTGAAGGGTTGTTTCTTTTCCAAATTCATTATTTTTGCTGTAGTAAAATATCCTTCCTTGATATCACTGACCAGAGGTGCTGCTATATTAAAGGTTTCGTCCTCAGAAGAGAAGATTTCTTCGGAATCGATTGATTATTGCAATATTACTTCAACAGAACTGTCTAAAGTATCTGATTCACTAGCCTGTTCACTTTTTTTCTTGCCTTTTTTATAGGTTTTGCAGCTTCTAGGCCCAGCAATTTTTTAGCATTTTTAATATCAGTTGCTCATTTTCCTTGTACCTTTTTTAAAGCTGCTTCATGTTTACAGCTCTGTAGTTCTTCCAATCTCCTTTTTTAAGGAGTATTTATGTATAAATTCTTGACACACCTTTTGCTCTTCATTTCTCTGTTGTCAATTTTTGGGTTATTTTTAGGAAGAGCCTCACAGATTCCGGAATTATGCTTAGTTTTGTCGAAATTAGCTGAAAACCTTGATGTGGAGAGCCAGGTAGAAGGGAGAGGTGTTACACATCGCTGACTGATTATCATTTCTTCGATTTTGGCTAGTCTTGCAGAACTTGGAGGCATCTTGTGGGTGTTGGTTGCTATAAATCTCACATGAAGTAAAATCTTCACTTGAAAATGCTAGTCTATTGAATGGTACAACTCAAGGATTAGCGAAAGCACTCACTATATTTTTGAGTGAAGGATTTAAAAAAAGAAATCTTAGCTTACCTAACGCTTTCTCGGAAGGAATTATTTACGTGCCAGTCTTTAAATGCAGTCTTCAGACTTCCTTAGAACGGGCCGAAAACACCAACATCAAGAAGTTGTAGTTTATGGGACGTTGGTATGTGGAGGAAACGATAAGTTAATTATTCCATTGTCATGGGAATAACCAATTGCATCAACAGAAATATGGAACACTTGTTTTCATAGCTTGTATTTTTTTATTTATTTTAGGACTTCCAAAATAATTCAGCATTAATCCATCCAGACCAAGATGCAAGACCTAAGAATCCCTCTGAAGCACCATTCAAAATATGATTTTTATAGTTAACTCTCGTAAAAACGTCGACTGGTGGAATGGTATTTCCACAAGCTGTTATGATTCCGCCAAATGTAACTAGCTCTCCTCTCTCCGGTGAAACAACTTGACCACTTATCGCTACGATTTGTCGGCCAATATTTTTGGGGTACTCAAGACCGTTGTAATGCCCGTTTCATCGAAATAAATGATTCTGGTTGGTGAGAAATTAAATTTCATAAGAATATCTTCAAGATGTTTGTAGAAATTGTCTACAGATGCCTTATTGAATGAAAAAAAAAAAAACGAGCCATGCTTGTATTTTTCTCAAGCTTATATTTGGATTCCTTTTTCTATATCCATGCATCCAATCCAAACCAGGGGTGGAATCGCGTAAGCTGATTTTTGATAGCTGACAGTCAAATTCAAGAAAATTCGTCTGTGTAAGCTGATAGTCAAAAGTGAGAGTCATCTTTTTTTGACTTTTTCAGCTGACACCTATTTAGGTGTCAATTTGATACAACTGAACAATTTTGGTGTATTTTTTTCAAATGTTTTTGCAATTGCAAAACAACGAAAATTAAAACCAAGATGAAATTAAAATATTAAATCCACACCTTTATTTTGGTCACAAGAATGAGAAATTATTTTTCATGAAACAAGAAACAAACTTTATTTATCCTCTAAAAACATTCACAACACATTACGATTACACTCATTCATTGGCCTCTCCAATATTTCCACAAAAGACAGAAATAACAAATAAAGTTATTATTTTGTGTTATTGACATCAACAAAATTCTCATCGCCCCAGTTAAAGAAAAAAAAATGTGAATTTACAAAACAAACTTCTTGACACACAGTCAGCTGACTGGATAAGAATAAAAAAAAGGACACATAGATAGAATATTCATATTCCCATCTCTTTTTTTATTTCCTTGTTTGTGTCTCACAAAATTTGAAAGTATGTAAAACAACAACAACAATTGGGTTTAAACATGAACTAAACAGAGTGATGCCAAGAATCCAAGAAAAAAATTTGATTTCAGAATGATCACCTTACACAGATGGAAAGTTGTTGACTATCAAATTTGATAGTCAAAAATTTGATAGTCAACTATCATCTTACACGATTCCACCCCAGCACATTTTGTCATAACAGGCTTTTGGATATCTTAGACTTAGTTTCTTTGCGTACTAGTATGATAACTCTCGTATTTATTCCATCGTCAGCCCGTGATGCATTTTACTGCATTTAATAGTGTATAGGTTAAACTCCTGATCTTGTATTTTGATTTAAAATTTCTACGATCAGCTTCTGTCTTCTTCTTTTTTCCACTCTATGCAGGTTTCAAATTATATTTATCTGCTGCTTGTCCATTACACAATTTCCCTCCAGTTAAGTGAATTTGACAATTTTAAGAAGTTAAGGCAAGCCTACTGTTTTTCCTTATTTAAGGCCCAACTATAATTGCTTAAGTGAACTTAAGCTGTTACTGTTATAAAAAAAAACCGGACGAAAATTTTATTGTAAGCAAAAGAAGTAGGCTTGGCCTTCTCTTCATTCACTTAAGCAATGAGCGAGTGAAACCGCACTAGTAAAAGTTGAACGAAAATTTAACGAACGTTGCTTAAGTACATTATGGTTTGCTCATAGGATTGGTGTGTATTCGTTGGTTCACTTAAGCGTGCTTCCGTGAACAAAATTTTATTAAAGTCCAGCCTTTAAGGAAATGTTCGTCCGGTTTTTTGACATAAGCTTAAGTTCACTTAAGCAATTATAGTTGGGCCTTTTGAGTTATGACACAAAATATTTAAGACGAAAAAATACTCAAAATATATACATATATAAAAAAAATTTACTTACGCACTGAAAAACACGTTGCTCTTGCTGAGAGTTAAGGTTAACGAATGACTGAAGAGGAACGACAGTTAGGTGTGTATCTCTGTATATGTAGATATATGGTTTGATAGACATGTTGTTGTTGTACATTGTGTTGTGCACGTGTTTGAGTGGCCTTCTGCGTTTAGTTTTAGTTTTAAAATAATATTGAATGTATCGTTGTGCCAATATCAATCAATGTACCCCAACTCCCCTTACCCAAGTAGGTACAGCGGTCACGAAGGACGAGCAGAGAGTCTTTCGGTCGATTGCTTTATATAGAATCTAAGTAATGCTTCGTTGAAACGGTAGCTTATCAATGGGTTCTTCCCTAGTTTGAACGCATTTGCATTTGATATGGCAAATTAATAAATACAGGTAAACAACATCCACCAACTTTTTTTCCATAAACGATGTTTTTTCTGTACAATGGGTGGGTGTTCTCAACCCATACCTTTATTATAGTTTGAAATAAATGTAGAATTCTCATAATCAGCACTCTGCTTCTTTTCTGCAGGCCATCTCCTTACAGTTCCTACTGGATCATACGAATCATAGTTCATTGCCATATTGCAAATGCTGTTTTGCATTTTTTTCTGTTATAAGATTTTCTCGAAAAATAAAAATCCGATCAGCATATTTTTTTTACGAAAAAACTTATATATTGCTCAAATGATATTTTGTTTTCAAACAAATTTCAAAAATGTGTATGTATTTTTAAAAAATATTTTTAAGCTTTTTTTCAAAATTCTGTATCTCAAAAACGGATCAATTTTAAAAATCCAAATTGAAGTATAATATGTATGTTTACATGTTCTTGAAAACTGCATACCCAAATTAATTTCTATTTATGTTGTTTGAACAATGATAGCAACTTAGGGCTCGGTTATAGCTATCAGTAAAATCCATCAGTAAAAATTTTGTTTTGCTATTTTGAATACTTTAATTTCATATTTTGAGGAAAAATTGTATGAAATAAATTGAAAATACATTTCGACTATTTTTTCCAAAAAAAAAGAATGCATTTAGTGTTAAATATTATTAACAAATCCATTTTATAAATTTTACTGATGAAATTTCATTTTACTGTACAACTGACTGCCAAATGTCAAAAAAAATCCATTTCGTTTTACTGATGGCGTTTCATTTTTTTAATGTTCCGGTTTCATCATTAAAAAAATTACTGATGAGATGAACAGTAAAAACGAAATTGTTTGCGGCGTGAAGGTGTAAATTTACTGATAGTTATAAACGCTCATCAGTAAAAAATTTCAGATTCCAGATATTTCAATTTTTAATGATGGATTTTACTGATAGCTATAACTGAGGCCTTAGAGGTGCTTCCACCAATGGCTTTTTCCGTCAATTCGTTTGTTTGGCTGGAGTTATAGCTATTTTACGGGTGCCAAGCCGATCATCAGACTCCTTTGTTAGTAGTGCTGCCTAGTTATTTTTCATATTAATCGAAAAACTTTTTGAGTTCACTTTGGGATTTGAACCTAGACCAGCTAGTTGTGAAGCCAATGCACTACGCATTGCGCTAACAACTCCACTGATTATTGGTTTCCCATTGCAGACTTTTATTAGTTATCAATTTGCAATGAATAGGCGCATTTTTACAAGCTCCTCAAAGTATGCTATCTTGTTCCGCTTTCATTTTTTTTCAAATTTCCTATCTTTGTGTCACAACAATTCGTTGCGTACACACAAAGGGTTAGATTATTGAAAGTTTTGACACTAGGCAGTTTATTTGTTATAGTTTGTTTTTGTGTTATTTAACACTGCAGTTAGGCTGCGTCCGTCAATTCCATTAAACATGTTTGAAAAATTTTATATATAAAAAATTATAAAAAAAACGACTCGGACGGTTTTAAAAAAAAAATCAATAAATAAAGAATAAGGTTTGAATTTGTTTGGCATTTAACTTTTTTGAATTAAATGTATTTACAAGGTACATTTTCAAATTAGAAAAATTGTATATATAAAAAATTAATGAAAACAAAAACCGCTCCTACGATTAAAAAAAAATTGAAAAATCAACAATTTCTTAAGAAATCATATGACATCAAGTTTTTTCAGATTGAATCTATTTTTGAAGTACATATTTCAATTTCAATTTTTATTTATGAATTTTATTATTTTTATTTTTTGTATGTTTTTTTATGAGTTATAATTTGGAATACAGGAGCAAGTTCGTACGACCGAGTCGTGCACTTTTTTCTTCATGTTCTCAGCGTTTGTCAGTGGGCATTTTTTGGTACGGTTTTCGCTAATGGTATCTGTACCCAGGCACGTAGCCAGAGGGGGGGCTAGAGGGGCTCAAGCCCCTCCCGAAATGATTTTAAAAAAAATATTTGAACAAAAAATTGTATATTCTCTTATTAGTTCCTCACTACTTATTTAACCACATCGTAACCAGTTCAAAAAATGCAACCTATATAAGCCCAGATATCCAAAACGAAATCTTGGATATATGCTCTGATATTGTCACCAGAAAAATATCTAACCGGGTTATAAGATCGAGTTGTTTTAGCATTCTGGCTGATGAAACAATGGATGTTTCTGGCACTGAGCAACTTTCAATATGTGTCCGATATGTTGACTGCTGTACAGAGCCCACGAAAAGTATGCTTCGGGAAAATTTTGTAGGTTTTATTCCGACACCGACGTCTTGGACAAAACGTCACGATAGACGCATATCATTTCGAGGTAGTTAGGGACTTTGTATACCTTGGCTCCGCTATCAATACGGACAACGACATCAGCGCCGAGATCAGACGAAGAATAACTCTTGCTAATCGCTGTTTCTTCGGGCTAAGAAAGCAATTGAGTAGTAAAGCCCTCTCCCGAAAAACTAAGGTGACGCTCTATAAGACCCTCATCATCCCCGTCCTGTTATATGGTGCATGGACCTTGTCAAAAACGGATGAGAACGCACTTGGCCGTTTTGAGAGAAAGATTCTACGTAAGATCTATGGTCCTGTCTGCATAAACGGTGAATGGAGGAGAAGATTTAACGACGAACTGTACGGGCTGTACAGCGACACTGACTTAGCTAAAAGAGTGAAGGTCCAAAGACTCAGATGGCTCGGTCACGTGGAGAGGATGGACACCAATACTCCGGCCCGTAAAGTCTTCGAATCCACCGCAGAGGGAAGACGCAGTAGAGGAAGACCAAGGCTCAGGTGGCGCGCGCAAGTTGAACACGACCTCAACCAACTCGGCGTGCGAAACTGGAGACAGCGAGCTAGGGACCGAGCTGGCTGGAGAGGTTTGTTGGTTGAGGCCCAAGTCCACCCCGGACTGTAGCGCCACCTTAAGTAAGTAAGTAAAGTAAGTAAGGATCCCTCTTCCGATGTTCTGAAACTGCTAGATATATGTGACAAGACCTACTTCAGGAGCATAAGCTACTTGCTTACAATTTTGGCCACACTACCAGTTACAACAGCTATCGTTGAAAGAACCTTTTCAACGATGAAAAGGATCAAAACAGTATCCCGAAGCGTTATGGGCCATCCAAGACTAAGCGCACTTGCAATGCTGTCTGTTCACTCAGGTATTGATGTGGATCCAGATGAAGTGATCGACATTATGTCTAAAAAAAAAGACAAGGCGTTTATTGCTGTAAAAATCCAAACTATTTATTTAATTAAATAAAAAAAAAATACAAACAAAAATAAAACATTTACATTATGTAGTTTTTTTTTAAAAGTTTTTGTATAAAGAATTACTTCTTCGAAATTGAACAAGCCCCCCCCGAACCGAAATCCTGGCTACGGGCCTGTCTGTACCCTAAGTGACGCAGGTCGTTTAGTAAATCATAACTTGTGAAACAGTTATCAAAGTAAACTTTGTGGTTTGCCGTTTGCAGGATCTAATGTCAATTTACTTAATTATATTTTGACAATTCTAGTTCCCAAAGGCTCTGTAGTCTGTACTAGAAATAGTGGTAGTACAACAGTATATATCAAAGTGTAACAATATCCGCAAGATAAATTCCTAATGCACTCACTGTGTCTCTGGCATAAAAAGGGTATAAAAAATCCCTTGGGTGCAAATTATAAAAAAAAAAAAATAACTTGTGAAAATTTTTAAAAACTCAAAATATTATTTAAACATTGCATATAAAAGTTTGGATGTAATTTGAAAACATATTGGTTTAACCGTTTTTGAGAAATCTAGAAAAAAGTAGGTACAATAAACGTAATAGTACCAAAGTGGATTTTCTTTTCCATTTTTTTTTGTGATTCAAGAATATATTTTTAATAATATTTTGTGGAATGCAATATTACTACTTACTTACTTAAGGTGGCGCTACAGTCCGTTGTGGAATTGGGCCTCAATCAACAGTCTCCGCCAGTCAGCTCGGTCCCTAGCTAGCTGTCTCCAATATTATGCAATATTACTAAGAATAATTTTAAGTATGATCGTGCAAAATTAGAACAAAATCGGTATAATCAAAAAATCAGACGCAAAGTCCAAGTACAAGAAGTTCACTTTGATAAAGGATGACCGTCATCCTGGATGAGTAAAGATTACATATATGTAGATTAAAATCTGAAAAAAAAGTTAGAGGCTTTTTTTATTTATTTATTTGGAAACGATTTTAATTTTATATTAAGGACCACCCTTATGAACATAACTCAGAAGATAATCGTTTACGAGCACGAATTGTAAAAAATCTCGATTAAGCGGAAGAAGACGTGCCGAGGTTTTCCGACACAACATTCAAAAAAATTTTCGGGTGAACCCTCATATTTTTGAAATGTTATGGAGGGAAATAGACTCCATTGAGGTAGATATACCATAAATACCGAAAAAAAATAGGTACTAATGATTACTCTTTGGTATTTGGGTAATCCAATATTCATGACTAATGATCATGAGGCATGATATTTTGTTCATATTTTCTTAAATGATCTTTTAACTATACCAATCGCTACATGCAAACTTTTGCTACAACAGAACTAACAGCAGGTGGAATAACATAACCACCTGTCAGGCGACGAAAAACATTTGGCCTAATCTGGACTTAAAAAGATCTAGGTGCCTGATATCTCTAAGCAGATTGTATATTATGCTCCTCGTTAATTGGTGTCATTATTGGACACTGTCTAATAGGAAGACACGCCGCGTAACTGGGCGCATTTTCTTATGGTTTCTGCAGAAGCTGCATGAATGAGGGGGAGGTGGAAACAGTTCTTCACCTCCTCTGCACCTGTCCTGCTTTGGCTCATAAACGTATAATTCACTTAGGAGAATACTTTTAAAATGATTTAAACGATCTCGAACACATTAATATAATGAATCCTCTACGTTTCGTAAGGAACTCTAATTGGTTTCAATGAGCTTTCGAAGAAAAGCCTTTTTAGATTCATGTGGTATCACAATGGGCCTTTGATTGCCCTAAGTGTGTCTTTTAACATCCATGACAGCCACTTCAACCTTACCTAACCTAAACCTAATAAATGCAATTTATTATTTTATTTTTCTCAGCCACTTTAACCATAGCTGGGCATTAACGGGCATTTTTTCGTTAATCCGTTAATCGTTAATTAACGAAGTTAACATTGCCATTAATGGATTTACTTTTCAGTAAACTTCAAAACAATGTTAACGATCGTTAAATTTTCCAAAGTCTGTTAATCGTTAATCGAACACAAATACCATACAGATACACATTCAAATTACATTATTGGTAATTATTTTTATAACTTATAAAAAATTAGTCAACACCCTTCAGGAAACACAACGCCGTCTAGTTATTCGCAATAAAAATACAAAGTTTCAATTTCTAATCGACACTGGTGCTGAAATTTGGATAATTCCTCGCAAATTCTGCCAGCAAATCAAAGAACCAAACGATTTAATTCTGCTTACTGCAAACGGTGGAAAAATTTATACATACGGTTGCAAATAAATTCGCGTCTGCTTTTATATAAAAGATTGTGCCAGTAAGAGGGCACAAAATATTCATCCGTGGCTTGTGCAAGTTCGCCTTAATTTAACTTAAATCTAAACTTACAATTTATCTTAAAGCTAAATGTAAAAGACTAAATTACAAACTTATAACCAAATAAAAATATTTTGATGCTTACAATAAATTCGCGTTGTTTTGATTTAAAAAGATTGTGCCCTTTTATTGGCACAATCTTATATAAAAGCATACGCGAATTTATTTTAAATATTAAAAGATTTTTATTTAGTTTTACGCAGGGCCGGATCTACCTAATGGCTGCTTGGGCTGCAGCCCAGGGCCCCGAGGTTACAAGGGGCCCCCAGACCCCGCTAAAAACAATAGGTGATAATTTGAGTTTATGGACGATATTTTTACGTAATAATGTCATAAAAAAATTATTATTCGAAATCAATGGCACAGAAAAATTACTTTCTTTTATATGTGTGTCTTCTATATAAACCTCAATTTAAAAAAAAATAAAAATTTGCATTTTTCAGAGGACTATTAAAATAAGTCATGTTTTTTACCATTTTTTCATATATTGTTTACTATAAAAAAAGTAGTTAAAATAAAAATATCGCTTATGATTGAGGTTCATATTTAGCACAATTGTGTAAGGAAATTATATCAATCTGCAAAGTCGCGCCAAGAACTTCCTTATAAGTAGATCAGTATTCATCATGACAAAAATTGATTCTATGATCTTTTTAATCAATAATTAATCGTTGATAACTCATAAATTGTTAGAGATACGAATAAAATAGTCATGAGTAATTTTATAAAAAATTGTATTTCCTATGAAAAAACTCTCACGCAATTTTTGAATCAGATCAATAGTTTTCGATTTATATCAAAAATTACACATTTTTTTCGATTAATTGCCAATAACTCACAAACTATGAGAGATATGAAAAAAAGCTTGTGATCAATTTTATAGAGAATTAAATTTTCTACAAAAAAAATCGAATACATTTTTTTAGCTAGACTAATGGTTTCAGAGTTATGTTAAAAATAAAGCTTTTTTTATTTTTTCTAATAACTTCAAAATGGCCGACTATGCACATAAACCAATGGTCGCGATTATACAGACATTTTTGGGAAATGTTCTGAAACGTGTTTTGGTGATTGTGAAACGTAAAAATATGACATCATTTCCGATTTCGATTTTAGGGGTGATTCCAATAACTTCCTTATAAGGAAGTTAATTAAAAAAGAACTACCATTAAAATGGCAATAATGGCAACCCTGAGATCAATCAACCAATCATAGCTGGGCATTAACGGGCATTTTTTCGTTAATCCGTTAATCGTTAATTAACGAAGTTAACATTCCCATTAACGGATTAACTTTTCAGTTAACTTCAAAAAAAATGTTAACGATCGTTAAATTTTCCAAAGTCCGTTAATCGTTAATCGAACACAAATACCATATAGATACACATTCAAATTAGATTATTGGTAATTATTTTTATAACTTATAAAAAATTAGTCAACACCCTTTAGGAAACACAACGGCACGCGACTTGTCTATTTCGCTGCCTGTCTGTGTTTTTTTTTTTTTTGATGCTATAGGTATACAGAATATAATATCGCAAATCTAATTCATTGCCGAGCGTTTTTTACTGGCTTCTTAATGCCAGCAAAAAAAACTGTTGTTGGTTCCCAATGGACAATTTTTTTTGCGCTACCTAAGCTATGCAGGGTGAGATTTTTTTTTTTTGGGGTTGTTGGTGAAATGGCGCCCGCTTCCGCGGCTTCGCGAAAACAACAACAATTCTTATACGAATCATGAGCTAGTCGAAATGTGCGGCGCCGTGCCGGCGAGGTTCGGTCCCTAGTAAAATTTGAAATGCCACTATTATTCCGGGTGCCGTATTATTGCCGTTATTGAAATACCGCTTTTTTCCAGCGGCTGTGAGTGGGAAAACTGGCATAATAATCGCATATAATACGACGATACCACAATGTTTGTTTTATTCCTTAGCGCGTGCTCAGAGAGTGACGAGTGTTTTTTTTTTTGTCAATTGTGCGTAGTCAGTGATAGATTCAGTTTTAAATCAGTACATTGTGTCTTTTTTTAGAAACAATAAACAAAGAGTATTGATTCTGTGAACTGTACTAAATAAAATCGTAAAATTATCATGGAATCGAACTCGAGTTCCGCAATAGACCAAAATCCGTGATTATATGAACTTTATATCTAGAACGGGAGATCAAATAATTTTTTAGCGTAAACAGTGTTTCCTAAAAAAAAATTAATCAAGGCTGATATATCGACGTAAAAAGACAACACTTAAAAAGAGTGCATGAGTGCCAGTATACAAAATTTGAAGTGACTGTCAAGGCAGCGTTGAACCGCGGTAAACAGAAAAAGAGAACTGCTAATTTCGACCAAGCTGATGATAGCGCCAGCACAGCTCGAGCAAGAGTTCGGCAAAAAGGGTCCGACAAATGAGCATCGGAGAATCATTTGGCATTGCCAAATAAAATTTGTATGACGTATTAACGGATTAACGATTAACGTTAACTTGCGTTAATTTTCCTAAAATTTAACGTTTTAACTGTTAACGAAGTTAAATTTTTAATTAACGGATTAGCGATTAACGAAGTTAACTTTTTGATTAACGGTGCCCAACTATGCAACCAATGTATGTGCGCGTCTATGTAACGAATGAAGTGAATGAGTACATTCAATTAAAATCGTACTTGCTCCAATCTAAGCCAGAGTCTTACACCTCTTGCAGTGACATTTTTATGCTCATGTATGAAAATAAACTTATTGACGTGTTCCCAAACTGCTATACCATTTTAAGGATTTTTTTAACTTTGCCAATCACTAGCTGTGAAGCAGAACGCTCCTTCTCCAAGATGTCCTATGTAGAAAATAAATATAGGACAACAATGTCGAACCATCGACTAAATAATTTATCACTTCTTTCCATAAATTGTGATCTAACAAAAGACTTACAATGTGATGACCAAATAAAAGAATTTGCAGCACAAAAACGCAGAAAGGTTGATTTATAAATTATAATTTATGTAACATAACTGTCACACACATAACCTGTCAATTTCTTTTCCTAATTCATAATAAATAAATAAAATTATTTTATTGTTTTTTTTATATTCTTATATATATATATATCACTATTTCGGTTTCTCTCTCACCCAAAGGTTGCCTGTGGAAGAGATTGCTACCACAGCAATAAGGTCGCCTTTTGTATAACTAATACTTGCGTAGATTTAAGTAATATTTATGTTTTTTTTGTGCAATAAAGAGTATATAATAATAATATATTATTATAGAAACAGTTTTTTGACATGGCTATTAGTTGAGTACTTAGATAGGCCCCTAAGTAGTTTCAGCCCATGGCCCCACAAATTCTAGATCCGCCCCTGGTTTTACGTTTCTTAGTTCTAAGTAATTTACAAGTAGCTTTAAGATAAATGTTAAGTTTTATTTAGCTTTAAACGAATGGAAAAGAGGGCGAACTTGCACAAGTCACGATTGAATATTGAATGAGGATGACTTTTTCAACTCTGTTACTCAATCTTCAGAAAAACCTAAGAACAACAAATCATTAAGAAATAAAGCTCGAAGTCTCGTAAAAACGTGGCTAGATTTGAAGTCAAAAGACTCGTTAAATGAAGCGGCATTCCTCGGGGAACAAGTATTTGCAAATCTGTTTATCCAATACAATACTGCCATACCCTCAAGCGCTGCTGTTGAACGTCTCCACGGGCAAGGATATACTTTAGCCGAAAAGAGCCTCGCTTTCTGAAGAGAATTTCAACATGTTGATGTTCATGATGGGGAACAATCACATTCATATACATGTGACTGAATAAATTGTTGTTTTAACACTTATAGTCTAAGAGCCGCTGAAGGCCGACCTTCACCGAACTGTTAACCGGCTGAAACTTTTTTTTATGAAATTTAGTTTGAAAACATATATAAATATGATAGCTTGCCTAACGAAAAGTGTGCCAGGCTATATTAAATTTGATTTTATATTTTAATCAATAACTAACTCCTCCTTCACCCATATGTTAAAATAAAACGTTGTGCCAAATAGCCATATCGTGTAAGTAGGCTTGAGACAAGAAAAAAATTGTACGAGAGAGGGGGGCCTATTCCCTCCGTTTAGCCAGGAGGGGCAGTTTTCTGAAAAATTGGCTTATTTTTTAAAAAAAAATATTAAAATTCAACGGCTTCATTTACACCAACGTGACTTTTCTGCAAAGCCAAAAACTTAGGCTTTCATTTTGTATTTAAATTTAATTGTTTTAAATAATAGTTTTAAAAAAATTAATTTTCAAACTTAATATTTAGAAAAAAAAAATCTTAAATTTCGAATTAATTTTTTTCAAAATTTTATGTTAGTAAGTACTAATTTTGTTTTCAACATTCAATGCTGTTTTTAATTTTTAGTTGAACACAGTAAACCGGATTGAAAAATACCTTGCCATTGTCGAGAAATAAAGAAAAAACCAAAATCACTTTTTGCTTTAAAAAAAACTTTTTTATTTTTACGTTACTGTTTTTTATATTCAAAATTATTAATAGTATTGATTGTTGAATGAAAAATAAGTACTTAATCACATACAATTTTGAAAAAAATTAACTAAAAATTTAACAAATTTTTTTTTTTGCAAAATTTTGAGTTTGAAAATTATTTTTTCTAAAACTATTATTTAAAACAATTAAATTTAAATACAAAATGAAAGCCTAAGTTTTTGGCTTTGCAGAAAGGTATAACACGTTGTTGTAGATGAAGCCGTTGATTTTTAATATTTTAAGAAAAAAATTAGCCAATTTTTCAGAAAACTGCCCCTCCTGGCTATTTCCCATACAATTTTTTTCTTGTCTCAAGCCTACTTACACATATGGCTATGTGGCACAACGTTTTATTTTAAAATATGGGTGAAGGAGGAGTTAGTTATTGATTAAAATAAAGTTAAATTTAATATAGCCTGGCACACTTTTCGTTAGGCAAGCTATCATATTCATATACATATGTTTTCAAACTAAATTTCATAAAAAAAGTTTCAGCCGGTTAACAGTTCGGTGAAGGTCGGTCTTCAGCGGCTCTCCTACTATTAAACTCTTAAAAAATATAATTTACTATATTAAAAAAAAATTACTTGTCTTTTCTTGTTTCCAACTTCCAATTTTTATTAGAAAATAAAATTTGTATGGTGTGTTAACGGATTAACGATTAACGTTAACTTGCGTTAATTTTTCTAAAATTTAACGTTTTAACTGTTAACGAAGTTAAATTTTTAATTAAAGGATTAGCGATTAACGAAGTTAACTTTTTGATTAACAGTGCCCAGCTATGACTTTAACTTAACCTAGCCTAATCTATTCTTTTCACTCAGTGAAAAAAGCAACTTAAAAGTCAAATTCATTCGAAGATAGTGATAGAAACACGACTTGTCGACGAGTTGAAGAGCCTTGTGTGTTCTTATGGCGATGGCTTTAAACATCGTTCCACATTATTTATTTATTATTTTCTATATTCATATCATTGTAAACATCTTTACAAAGACTAAGCATATCATAAGCAATTTCCTCATCCCCGCTGCTATCCATATCCAATACTTGAATTGCGGTTTCGGTAGTCTAATAATTTCCCAAGAAATTGATTATCCATTTTGTATCTAATAAAACAAAATTAATTTTTGGAACAACAAGATTTTAAATTAGGAACCCTTTATACATAAATGTATGTGCATTGGCTATACATACCTTTACGACCTGAATTATTGAATAGATTTCTTGATTTCTAAACAGTAATACATAAGTATTTTGATTTTTATTTTAAGTTTAAAAGAGCGTTTGACTTCCCAAACAAACAAATTTGAATTAAATACGGCTGTCAGATTTGATTCATATGGCTTAAGAGTCATGGTGTAATAGTGCTCTACTCAAAGTATGAAATTTCAAAAAAAAAAATCGAAGATGAAGGGGCCGAACCCATAGAATCCGTCAGCGTTGACTTTTTCAACTGACAGCACAATAGAATATACACGTTCTTATGAAACTCGTCGCATAAGCAACGCATGTGACGGATACGACGGATAGAGTTGGTTAAATGGCTAAAGGGCTAACTATAATGAACGGAATGAAGCGGATGGAGCCGTCCGTAACTGAGCGAATACAAGGAATTCGTATATTGTGCCCTAAATAGCGGATTGCTCCGTTTCGTCAATTTTCGTTCAGTTTTGCTTACGGACGTAAACTGCGCTCCCCTTCGCTTTTTACGGACGAAAATTTGACAACTGACTGGTTTTATTGATTTCGCTGAAGAGGAATTCGATTAATTGTTGATTTCAGGTAATTAATTTGTTGAAATTGCTTGCTTGTTGCATGGCAACCGAAATTCACGAATTATTGAAAATAAAAAACAAATATTTGATTTTGAAATTTACTTCCGTACACATCCGTTCATTATGGGTAAAGTATTCACATGGCAGTTCGGAAGGGAGCGTTTCGTTCGGTTCTGACACTAGCTTCCGCTTGCTTCCGCTCATTATAGTTAGCCCTTAACTATAATGAGCGGAAGCAAGCGGAAGCTAGTGTCAGAACCGAACGAAACGCTCCCTTCCGAACTGCCATGTGAACACTTTAGCCATAATGAACGGATGTGTACGGAAGTAAATTTCAAAATCAAATATTTGTT
This sequence comes from Sphaerophoria taeniata, assembly GCA_943590905.1. Classification (NCBI taxonomy): domain Eukaryota; kingdom Metazoa; phylum Arthropoda; class Insecta; order Diptera; family Syrphidae; genus Sphaerophoria; species Sphaerophoria taeniata. The sequence continues at coordinate 186,305,888 of OX016540.1, forward strand.
TTTATTTTCAATAATTCCTGAATTTCGGTTGCCATGCAACAAACAAGCAATTTCAAGAAATTAATTACCTGAAATCAACAACAAATCGAATTCCTCATCAGCGAAATCAATAAAACCAGTCAGCTGTCAAATTTTCGTCCGTAAAAAGCGAAGGGGAGCGCAGTTTATGTCCGTAAGCAAAAGTGAACGAAAATTGACGAAACGGAGCAATCCGCTATTTAGGGCACAATATACGAATTCCTTGTATTCGCTCAGTTACGGACGGCTCCGTCCGCTTCATTCCGTTCATTATAGTTAGCCCTTAACTTTCTACTTTTCGCGTCCGTTGATCCGTTGACGAATAAATTTGACGAGCAGTCTACTCAATATGTTTCCACAGCAACAAGGAAAATCAATGAATGATCAAAATTTTGTGCAAAGTTTCATTTTGACACAATTTTAATATTTTAATTTAATTTTTTTTCGGATTTGCGGTTTTGTGAATAATTTTTACACCAAGCAAATGAAACTGTCAAAGTATACAACGTATTCTATGGGACGGTTCTATCCGGCAAATGTGTTGGCAACAACGTATAAGTACGTCGACGCTGCCGGATTGACGGATTCTATGGGTCGGCCCCTTGAGTCATACTCATTATTATTCAGCCCTATCGCCAATTTTATGAGAACTTTTTTTTCCAGGGAAACAAAAATTACCCCGGAACAGAAGTTTCCCATCGAGAATCTCCCAAGAACTTTTATTTCCCAAGGAAAAAAGTTTACCAACCTTAAAATATTTAATTGATTTTCGAAGTTATTTTGAAGGCTTCAAATTTCAGTAAAATATTTTGTTTGTGTCAAATAAAAATAAAAACAAATGAATTTGTGGATTTTCATTTCAAGAAAAATTGATTTCTGAAAGCCAAACTTGATTCCTAGCCCTGGTTACCGAGGTATTTGCACTACATAGGATATATTTGATATGGGATCATAAGAAGCTAAGCACTAAAGGCAGGAAATATGTTTTTGGGATCAAAACTCGGTAACCAGACCTTTCAGATATGTACAAATATATGTATGTATGTATGTATGTATGTATGTACAATGTACATACATATGTAGTTTTGGTTTTCAGTTACTGATGCAGGGCTTATCGATAGGTATATTACCGAAGCTATTGACCTATTGCGTCCGTGGTGTTTCCATGACGTGACATAGGGTCTCTTTTACTATGCGCCATTGTCGGGCTGATTCCTGCTCGACTGTTAATCGCCAAGTCAATTGTGTGCCAGCCCACTTGTCTGCTTTCTTGTGTGAGCGGGTTCCACTGCATAGCAGTCGCATTTCCGTATAATACAGTTAGGGGTTTCTGACCCATTCTCGCACGAAGTTCAGCAATTGAGATACGATTAGGGCAGAAAATCCTCCAGACGTTTCCGAGTTCCGGGATATGTATAAACGAACGATTGAAGCTTTCTTGTGACAGTGTCTGCGACTTCACAAGTGCTATACCTACCCATAATGCACCACGTTTTCAACATTGGAGCGGAAAAGTCGAGGCTTGGTCTTAAAGTTGTCCAGAAATAATGGATTGATGATTAAGTTCCAAGACTGATCCTTTAAGTTTTTCCGAGTTGACCTTAAGCCAGACGACTTCTGCCTCTTTCCCCATCAAAAAAAGAAAAAAACTATCTTCCATTTCACTTCATGGTAAAGCAAGTTACTTGGGGAAAATTCTGTTCCAAATAAGGAAAAAGTTCCCTGGAAAAAATTATTGGCGATACGAATTTTTGGAAATTAACCTTTTTCCCATTCTCGAAAATTATTCATGATAGCAAAGTTCCCAAATTGGGAAAAAACTTCAGGGAAAATTTATTCGTGATAAGGCTGAATTTTAAAATTTTTACCTCATTTCATGTTTGTCGAGTCGAAAACGTGAGCTTGATGTTAACTCAGCTACTCCAAGGATTGTTAAAAAGAAGTTGAAACATTATGGAAAAAAATAACATGTATTTCTATTTGTATTTGTATTTGTATTTATTTGATGGCCACTTAATATTAAGATTTACATCTTATTTATAATTAAGTTTAAATTTAGGAAGTGACAAAACAAGGTCATTCATTAAAAAATTATGAGTAGATAAAAAAAATGCATACATACAAGTTTGAATAGTCAATAATAAACATTACAAAGATAAGAAAAGAAGACAAATTAAGGTCAGAGCAAAACTAAATAAGACAAGTGAACAGAAAGCAGCAAACCAACATCAATCAGGCACAAGAAAAACTAACTAAGACAAGGAATAGTACGAAAAGACATTCTTCTTAAATTTCCCCACTGAGTCCGCACTCCTTACATGTTGTGGTAGGGAATTCCACAAACGAGCAGCATTAATAAAAAACTGTCGCTCAGACGTTAAACATGAAAACCGGGGAATAATGATTTGGTTTGATCGTGCTGAAAGCGAGAACTGGAACATATTATACAGGTATGATGGTTGGCGCGTACGGATGATGTTAAAGAGCGTAATAAGAGTTCGGAGCCTAAGTAAGTTGTCAAAGGAGATGCCATAGATACTTTTGGAGAACTGAGAGATATGATCGTAGCGTCTAAGACCAAAAATATAGCGCGCAACGTTATTGAACACAGTATTCAACTTTCTTTGACTGACACAATCAAGCTTACAAAAAATTTCACACCCATATGTAAGAATGGGTACTACAAGTGTTTTTGCAAGCATTTTTCGAGTGTCCAATGGGATGAACTTTCTTGTTGGCCACAATAATCGAAGAGCTCCATAAGCTTTCCCAACAATTTGATTAATATGGTCGTTCCAGCTTAAGGGTCTATTAAAGCAAATACCAAGATTTTTAGCGGTATCCAAGAAGAATATCTGAAAAACAGGCCAAGTCCACGGGCTTTTTCAAAATAACGAGGCATTTGCTTTTGAGTGGATTTAAAGTAAGACCAAATTTTACTGACCAATTTAAATTCGATAACAGATCCTCGTTAATTGCATCAACACAATCTTTCAACATGCCAACTGAACAACTTTTCATAAGCTGGAGGTCATCAGCAAAGAGGTGCTCATCACAGTGGCGTAAGAGTTTTGGTACTTCGTTCACGTAAAGCGAGAAAAGTGATGGACCCAAGGTTGAACCCTGTGGAACTCCGCTAGATATAGGCATAAAGTTTGAAGTTTTATTTCCCAGTACAACCGCTTGTCGTCTCTGGCCAAGATAAGAGGAAATAAGTTTGACTGCGTCAGGAGAAAAATTGTAAATTTTTAAAAGTTTTTGACACAGGATGTGGTGGTTGATATTGTCAAATGCCTTAGAGTAATCTAGGAGAACCAAAAATGAAACTTTGTTGGCATCCAACGCTTTACGCACCCGTTCAATAACTTCCAAGAGTGCTGATGTACTACTGTGGGAAGGGCGAAACCCGGATTGTTTTGAAGCAAGAAGACCGTTTTGCAAGAGAAGTCCAGAAAGTTGTTTCTGCATTTTTTTCCAGGACTTTGGATAGGAAAGGAAGGACTGCAATGGGCCTAAACTCCGTGTTGGCACTATTTTTGGGGATGGGTACAATTTACGAGTCTTTCCACTTTGACGGGAAGATTCCCTTTGTAAGAATGGTATTATAGACGTAAGTGAGATGTGGCAAGATTATTGGGAGCATGGCTTTTAGAAAGGTGGGATGGAGGTTATCAAAACCAACAGCATTGGATTTCAATGAAATAAAGCTCTCGACAACATCTTCAGAGCTAACACATGAAAACCCAAAAGCAGCTCCATTGTACATTGTAGAGAACTCTTCCGCTGAAAAGCTTTGAATGGAGTTCAAAGATGGTTGGGGAATTGAAGCAATAAAGGAGTTATTTATAGCATTTTAATCCAGCTCACCTACACAGAGGTTATTTGGTCTGTTTACCACCTCTTTTAAGTTTTTCCATAGCTTTCGTCCACCGAGAGAGATATTTAAGCGGTGCTGGTACCATTGGACTTTAGCCACACGGATTAGACGAACGGCCGTGTTACGCAAGCGGCGATATTCCTGGAAATCATCAGGAATATTAAAACGTTTCCACTTTTTAAAGGCCAAATCCCTTTGTTGAAGTTTGTTACGAATATCACGAGTAAACCATGGACAGTCGTCATATTTTATAGATATTGTTTTAAGGGGGCAGCGAGTGTCAAACAGGGAGGACAGGTTACTCTGAAGGAACTCTACTTGGTCGTCAGGTAGATGGAAGCGATAAATTGAGTCCCAGTTCACTCTTCTGGCGTTTGATTCGAGAGATTGAATGTCATTATTCTTGAAGTCACGGAATTGAAAGGTCCTCACGGGTCTAATCAAAGAAAAATCAACTGAGAGATGGATTAGGTCATGTTTGGAGAAACCAGGAGCGTCAAGTTGGTCAAAAGAGATCACTCTGCTGGAATTGCTAGTAAAAAACACGTCAAGAAGAGTTTTTGAGTTCTGGGAGAAGTGGGTGGGGTTAATGGAGTTTACTGGAAACAAGTTGAAAGTGTTCATGATGGTTATAAGGCTGTTGTCAGTAAGCATATCACAGTTAAAGTCTCCTGCAAGAACAACATTTGTATGGAAAAAAGAATTATCTTCAAGCAAGGTTTTGAGCATAGCCCAATCAAGATAACGGTTAGGTCGGTAGATAACCCCAAGAAGTAGACTTTCATTCCTGTTACTTATTTCAACACAAAGATATTCAATAGGAGACTCAGAACTGGAAGCATATTTAATTCGGTGTTTAATTGAATCCCTTATATAAATGGCAACTCCAACACCCATTCGACCCACTCTGTCATTTCTCAAGACCTTGAACCCCTTAAGTTGGATCAATCCATCAGAAATATTGCTCCGAAAGCAAGTCTCACTCACGCAGATTGCGTCATACCTTGAACCCTCAAATACATCCCTGAACTCGTCGATTTTCTTAAATAAACTTTGAGCATTGATATGGCAAATCTGAAAACCATTATTTCGTGACGTGATTATGTTGACCATAGCTCTAGTTATATTAAAACTTGTGTCGTTTGTGGATGATGTATCAATTACACTTATAGCGTTTTTTTTTGGTAATCCGGAATTGTACACAGAACTGTCCGATTCCGGATTCCAAACGAACAGGCAAACACATTTTTTTGCTTCTAAGGGTTGAATGGTTGTGTATTTGTGAAACCTCATATGAAGAATTGCAGATGACATGACATTGTTTTTAATTTCTTTATTTGTAAACATGGCAGCGAGTACGTATATGCGAGTGTGTGCATGTATGCGTGATTCTGGTTTTGATTCTGACTTCAAATTCGGAATCGTTTTTCTGTTCTATTCAGAACAGGAACTGTCATCTTGTGCCAAGTGAACGAGTACAGAACTGTTCGGAACAGTTCCGGACGACCAAAAAAAACGCTATTAGATCACCCAACATGTATTGATTGGATAGATTTTATACTTAAAAACACTAACATGTTAATAATAGCGGACAAAATAAAGAAAAAGAAGAAGAAAAGGGACATCGTAATCCTGATTGGTGTAAAAGTAGCTGCTTTCTGTTGTACAAAAATAAGTGAGAAAAACATTCAAATCCTAATTTGAAAGAAAAAAAAAAGAAAATATATGATAGTAAATATGTTATAACTTATAATTATTGCTTTAGGCTCAGAAAAGAAATTGATTTAACTAGAAAAAAAAGGAAAAATAAAAAAAAAATAAATTAATAAACAAAATCATAAATTGAGTGGTCTAGCGAATTAAACAAAGTTCTCCCTCAATTTTCACTCAGTGGCAACTCTGACAAACTCTCAATCGAGTTTACTTCGAGGGGAACGTTATCAGCAGCATCTCGTTTGATGAAGACTCGCCCACGCATCGTAACCACGACTGCGATTTGTTGTTGTTTTTTTCATATGAAGAGCAGCATGCAGTATTTTCTGATTGGAGAGGTCAAGCATTCCCTCAAGTAAATGACAACGTCTGACTGAATCCCTACATCTCGCAAGCAAAGTTGACGTTTGTTATCTTTTCTGAATTATTGTGCTATCGATTTAAGTGTTGTTGTTCTGTCCACTGACGAGTTGAATTTAATAATGATCACCGGAGAGTTATTGTTATTGTTGGAGCGAGTAGGTACGTAATATATGTTTTAGTGAAGGTGGCTTCAAATTCAATGTGATGCATAGATGACGGAAAACATGTGTAAGATTTTCACCTTCAGTGACAGGAATGTTGTAAAGCACAGCATCAGATGCCAAAATATTGTTTTCGTGGTCTAAAAGTGATTTTTTTATTTTCATCACTTCGGATTCAAGGTCATTGGTGGTGGAGTGTGATGGAATGTTTGCCTTTAATATGGATAAATGTTATCAAAGCACAAAATAATTAATCCAGGGAAAATCCAATACTTTTCCACTTTATTGAGTCCTCATAAAACTCCAATTACAAAACAAATAGTAAAAGCAAGGTTAATGTTTCATAAATAAATTTTACAAAAAGTCCACATAGGTAAAAATAAATTAAAAACGATTTTCTTAGAAAAAAGTGGTTTTGGTTTTTTTTTAATTTCTCAAAAACGAAAAGACATTTTTGCATCCGGTTTTCTGTTTTCAACTAAAAATTAACAACGGCATTAAATTTTTAAAACAAAATTAGTACTTAATTACATGAAATTTTGAAAAAAATTAGTTCAAAAATGTTTTTTTGGTTTTTTTTTTGAAAATTTTGAGTTTGAAAGTTTTTATCTTTTAAACTATTCGTTAAAATAATTTAATTTAAAAACGAAATAAAAGGAGAAGTTTTTGGCTTTGCAGAAAGGTATAGCACGGTGTTGTAAACAAAGCTGTTGGTTTTTAATATTTTTTTTTACAAAATAAGTGAATTTTTCAGAAAATTGCCCCTCCCGGCTAAACGGGGGGAAATAGACCCCCCCTCCCATACGATTTTTTTCTTGACTCAACTCAACCTACACGCTCTAGCTTTTTGGCACAACGCTCGTGAATCACCCTGTATATGGACTGCTAGTCACTTGTCATTTCCATACATTTCATGAGAAGAAAAAAGGTACAAGCTACAGCAGCGCCATTGGTTCGAAGCGGCCAAATTAGTCCCAACAAATATGTTTGAATTCACAGCGACAGTGTTACCACATGGACTCTATAGATTGAAAATGGACTCGTTGTTTCTTCCTTGGCTCGGGGACTCGTTTTTGCAACTTTTTTTGTTTGCAGAACACAAATAAGTATGTTAAAAATTTAAAACAAAATGATTTCTGAAAGTATTTAATTTTTTTTTTACGTGGACTCGTTTTTCAAGCATCTTGGACTCGAAAATATTTTTCCCTGCGGTAACACTGCACAGCGACCTCGTTGTTTATGTTTTTGTTTTTGTTCATTTTTGACAGCTGGAATCGTTCTTTTTTTGGCCACCCTGAACCAATGGCGCTCTTTACGCTGAACACGCGTGAAGTTGGCAACTAGCAGTCCATATTATAATATGTCAATGAATGTAATAAAACTTGAAACTTAACCGATTGACAGCGTTATAAACTTATTTGAAGAAGTATTATCACAAGTTAGGAATTTATATATGGACGGAAAACTTTATTTTTCTGCGCTAGACACAAACACGTGATTTAACAAGTGCGTTTCATTCCCACAGACTTCCAAAAATTTACGAAATCAGACAAAAAATTAATCACTGCTTAATTAAGCAACTTCTAAATGTGAATTATTAAAAAAACGAGATTTTGATTTCTGTTCAAATTACCTACTACAACCTAATATTGCTTTTAGATATAGGTACAATAATATAATTTGATAAAAGCCCTACATGGCGAAAAAAAGGCAAATACCCGGTATAACTAAGATCTTAATCGTTAAGTTAAGGTTGTTAAGTAAAAATAATCTTCCAGCCAAACGAAGTTGGCCCGGCGGGCGGACGTACACAAAAAATGTTTAGAAGTTCTCACTTACAAAATTTTATAACCGGAAATAAGAAAGGCGATGAAGACATATTCAGTGGGACGATTCTAAAAAGAGATTTGTAGGCCCTAATTGTCTACGGGAAGGACTTTTCATCCAACGATGACCTGTCAGAAGCAAAGGAAACGTTAGTTTATTTACTTTTAGGAATGAAGAGTCATGGAAGCTTACCGTTGCGTACTTTTTATATAGTGCATTGACTTCGTCTCATAAAGCTAATTTTAATAAGCAAGTAGGTACTTAATTCATTATTTCCATTTCAAGTGAAGTAGTAATTGTAGGTTTAAATTTTAATGGGCATCCGCATCCGTCATCCGATAAATATACATAGGAATGCTTAAGCACTTGGCTCCAGTTTGAGAAACTTTGAGCCAAAACTCAAAAAAAGAAAATGGTACAAGCATTGCAGTTTTTCAGTATACATGCCGTTGCCTCCGTATTTGTTATATTTTTTTTTTTATATTTTGTAGTGCCACCACTCCTACTCTACTTACACCTAAAACCTAAGACTAAAACAGATATGTAAGCCGGCCAAGGCAAATATACCCCACCCCAGACTACCCATTGTCAAATGCCGATTGAAGCCACCAAAACTGGTTCTCCTGCTTCACCCTGTCAATGCGGTCCTGTTCGGACACAGCCCTACTGAACCGAAGCAGCTCCGCTCCATCACGAGCGAGGATGCCTCGTTCATACAGGAGTCGCCGGTCTACAGTTTTACGCCTGACGTGGTAGATAAGCGGTACTGCCAATCTATCCTGTATCATGCCGCACTGGTCTAAATAGAGGAATGCCTCTGGTGGAATGAACCCGTTCAAGCGTGCATTCTCGAAGTAGTTGTCATTCGGATAGAACGGCCCGAAAATCAAATTGTTGATCGAAGTCGTAGCTCTTGCAATATGGCCCCGAACAAGCAATATGGCCCCGAAATTGTCAATTCTATTTATTCGAGCCCCGTTGTATAGAACCTCGTTTGAATAATAATGCCGATAAGAAGATTCCGGTGTCCGATACCATTCTCCATTTGGGGTGCGTATTGAGGGTATAGCGTATGTAGTTTGCACTTAAAACGACGACGCAAGTCATCTTACGAAAATTACAAAACAGCTAAGTCGATAATGGTGAAGCATTTGTTGGTGGAAGCGTATTTAGAGGTCAATCGTTGGCTCAAAAGTAAGGGAAATGGGGCACAACATTTTAAATTTTGGGACTTTTATTTCTGAAAACTATTCTCAACCCAACTTGTTGTACCAAAAATCGTACTTGACTACAAATCGTTATAGGACTCTTAACAAATTTTGTCAATTTATTTTACTTGATTGTATATTTTATCCCACAAGGTAGGTACATGTGTACGTTGCTCCATAATATTTATTTATGTAGATACATATTTAAAAAAAGATGGGTGATAATCCTTGTGACAAATACAAGCCCGAAGAGCCCGAAATGTGTTGTGACAAACCCAACACCAAAGAACCCGAATTAAATTGTGACAAATTCGACATCAAAGATCCCGAAAGAGAATACCAGAAATTTTTAAAACGCAAACCACTTGTTAATTCAAAGAATTTGTATGATGGTTTGCATGTTCCGGAAAAAATAAAATGTCCTTGTGAGTGAATTTGAAATGTCGAACTTGAGAAATTGTTTTGAAATTCAATTTTTGTTTTTCAGATCTGTTCAAGGGATATGGAAAAGATTTGGCACGAAACCCCATGTACAGAACGGTAAACTCGGAATATGGTATGTTTTCGCCGAATGAATATACAATCCCAATACGAAACTTCCTTCCACTGTCTCAAAAGTTCTCGAATAGAGTCTATAAACATGGGATGTATCGGAACTATTCACTCAATACTCAAATGGATAAAAATATTCGTGGTTAGTACCTCCAGGTATTGAGTACTAGATGCCGCTGTTGATTTAGGAATATCCGCAATTATTCGTTTATCTTATGTGTTTTATCAAAACTTAAATAAATAATAACGAATAAACTTACTGACATGGAAAAAGAATCCCAATTGATGTGTTTTTTTAAAAGAAGTTCTGTGCGGAATGAAGCTCGTACAGTGCCGAGATCCACCAACTCAATTCAACTCAACTCACCAACGAATCTAGCCTTGATGCGGATTGTCGTGATGAACTCATTCACAGAGTCGAAATTCAGGACCTCTCTTTTGAATGGACTCCCAACTACAAATCCACTTCCGTAGAAGATATCTGTTATATCGGCTAATTGTTTGGCTGCACGTGGTCTATTAAGAGACCTAACGTTCCAAGTGCAAAACCAATATTCATTGTCCTTAAATCACTTGCGTGGATCGAGGCTTGTTGGTGGTTCGGAAATATTTTTTCATTACGTTGATGGGCAGTCACCCCGACACACGACACCCAACCTGGAGGGCCAGATCTTTAGTTTAACTCCAAACACAGGGAGTCGGCCAAACCGCTCCTTATAGGCCTAGCCTACGAATATGTCGTAGTTAGTGCTAATATAAGGTTCTCACTAAGTAGTTCATCCTGACAGGAACTGTAGACACAACCCTTGATTCCATCTGGCGAATTCTTCTGCTGCCGCCTGTTAAATAAAGGAGGCATGCCTTAGTTGACGCACACCCTCGCCCCATCTTTCCCTTGGCGGCCCACTAAAAACTTCCCACTGGTGTTGAAAGTTGGAACCCAATCTACAGTTGGAGTATACTAGGCACGCGATGTTCACCACGGGGAGGTGGAATATAGGAGTTAAGAGACAGAGGTTGCTGTGAATGCTTGTGTCCTCTTGAATGCACCGTGTTTACCCTTCGAACGTCGTGCTCTTAAAATATTTTCATTCAATATTCCCTTGATGACCAGGTCCAAGTAAATGATCGAAATTGTTGGAAGAATCTATCTTGGCTATTAAGAAAGAAGTAAAACAGCAGTAGACTACACTTTCCTCTTCTTCAACTAATTCCAGAACTAAACAATCTCCTTATAAGACATTTCTTTGGCTCGAAAAACGAGAAGAAAGTCCTGAGACTCTGCTGTCACCATATCAAAGGAACATTAACGCTTGTCACCGTCACCGTCACCGGAAAGGTTCGGTTAGGTTAGGTTAAAGTGGCAGAATCCACACACTTAGGCCGAAGGAAAAGGCCCATTGTGATACCACATGAATCTAGGGAATAACTTCTTAGTAGTCGAACCATTTTGAGCTTTTTATAAAGCGAAGAAGATTTTTAATATCCTTGGTAGCTAGTTCACTGAAGTTATCGTAAAAATATTCTCCCAGATGAAGTTTGCATGTAGCTACCGGTATCCCTATCATTTCCCTTTGAGTTGAGATGGGTAGGTATGGCGGTTCCACTTTTAGCGGCTCTACAATTTCCTGCGATGTCTCTATGGCCGGCACCCAATAGAGTTGAATGTTAAATCGCTGCGCCATCTCCATAAGAGATAATCGACAATAAAGGGCCGTTTCAGAGTTGGTTGAGACACCATCGAGAGATTTAATAGCAGCCTGGCTATCAGAGAAGATGCGTATATCAGAAGAAATCACGTTTTCTCTTAGCCAGGATAGAACCCCTTTGATCGCCAAATTTCCGCTTGGAAGGCGCCACAATGATTTGGGAGGCGAAATGAGAGGCTTAGTAAACTTTTCTGAGTATACACGCCCCAACCAACACCATCATTTGTCTTGGATTCATCTGTATAAAAATGAATACTCCTCTTTTCCAGGAATTTTTTGTCTTCCCATTCATCTCTGGATAGAATGGAGACCTGGAAGTTTTTTCCAAATTGAGGTTTTGGAATGGTGTAGTCTATATACTTTGGTAGAGAACCAAAGAAGTTCAAAATGATGGAATGTCCCACATTATTGTTGGTCCATTGAGAGGAGGCGTTGAGTCTTATAGCTGTACTCGCTGCCACTTGTTTGCTGAAGATGTCGAGGGGTATCAGATGGAGGAGGGTATCTAGCGCCGCCGAGGGTGTGGTTCTCAATGCCCCGCTTATGCAGAGACATTGCAGTTCGTTGGACTCTGCTGAGTCTGTCACTGTAAGTGACTTTCTCCAGTGCAGTCCGCCATACTGCAACCCCGTACATAAATATTGGTCGGATCACCGATGTATATAGCCAATAGGTTATGCCTCCTATTACTTTTCTTGGAGGTCTCTCAGGGTATTACGATTTTTTCCTCTGACGGCTATAGCAACATCATCGGCATACGCAATCACTCTGTAGCCTTCTCTCTCGAGGGAGAGGTTCTGTACACAACCATGTGGAGTGCATCTGCCGACAGACCTTTTCGTTGGTGATCCTGCTTTTTAGCATTAGATCAATCAACTTATAAAGTGAGTATTCGACGTTTAGGATCGTCGTAGCAGATAGCAGATGTGTTGTTGAAAGCGCCCTCAATGTCCAGGAAGGCAATCATAGCAATCCTTTTGCTCTATGGAGCATTCGATAGTTCTAACCAGAGTATGCAAAGCTGTTTCTACCGATTTCCCATTACAGTAAGCATGCCTAGGCATAAATAGTCTCTTATCAATGCTATTACGTAAATAGATATCGATCAATCCTTCCAGAGTTTTAAGTATGAATGATGATAGGCTAATAGGTCTTGGATCTTTAGGGTTGACAAGCTAGCATTTGCCTGCCTTGGGGATGTATACTACCTTTACGCAGGTGGCCATGGTTCAGAGGATAGAGTAGTGGATTGCTGAGCCGAACGCTACGGGTTCAAACCCCAGCTTCAGCAGCATTCTTTTTCTACAAAAATCGCCAGCTTATCTGAGGCCACCTGTGCGATAACATGAGACAATATAAATCTAAGTCTCCTCCTCTGAGCCACGTAGGTTTCTGTTATATGTGCTTTCTTTCTATGTGTCTATCTGTCTCTCTCTGTATTAATGTCTTGTTCTGTCCCAGCCGATGGTCTCAGTCACCAGTGCTGCTATGTGTCTGTAGTTCGTTACATTTATGTGCGAAGTACTGTGAAATGTAACTACCTTTACTTCTCTCCATCGCTGAGGAAGGTATATGGACCAGATCTAGACAACTTTTGAAAATCATCTCAATGATGGGCAAAGTTATATCGCTGGTATGTTGTAGCTCAGCTGGTATGATTTGATCTGGAACTGGAGATTTATAAGGTTCGAAACTATTCAGAGCCCATGCCAATTTTTCTTTTGCAACTAGACCTTCAGGGAAAGTTAAGTTAATACCAGACATAGGAGGGTTTGTTGTATTAACGGATTTGGAGCTATCTGGGAAGTGCGTTTCCAGTAGAAGGTTTAGCAATTCTTCGCAAGAGTTAGTGGGATAGGTTCACGATGCGAGAATCCAATTCTAAAAAACAATTTCACTGACTTAAGAAATAAACTATAAACAAAATGACAAGTAATATCAAGCAAAAAAGTCGACAAAAGTTAATTTAAAACATTTTCTTTGTTTTTAATTTAAAAGATAAGCAAAACCCACAATTACCATATTAATTTGAAGTGCTTCAACAATGAGGTAAGAACACATTAAGGCCAAAGTCGTCTTTATCAGTTCGTTGTTCACTACGAAAGAGTTGACTTCTTTTCATACCACTTAAATTTCTTCCAGTGAACTTAAAAGCCTTCTCAACTCACTTCTTGAAGAAATATACGCTCACTATCCACCGAAGCGAGTACAAAAACAATATACAAAAATGCACCCAGTACTTTACGAAAAACGTCTTCTTCAAAAGCTAAGTATGTAGAAATGAAAAACGATTTGCAATCAAACAATTGAAAGTTGCTTCCTTCTTAAAAAAAGGTCCACAAGTTCTGAAGGACATTTGTGAAATTCTCCAATTCGAAATCCATCTAATTAGCCAGTATCTCGAGCGTGTCCTCATCAGTCGAGACAAGAACCGCACTCACCGTACCATTCTTTGCGGCTTTCTTGACATCTTGGTTTCGTCAAAATTCGGTGAGTTCTTATCAACAAATCATCTGCGCCTGTTCAATATCTGTCATAATACACGAATACTTTCACATTTCTTTCAATAACAAACTCATGGATACAATTTTGAATAAGGAAATGCATAAGTGCTCGTAAATCGAGACAAACAAATTCATTCAAGATTGTCATAATTTTTGGCTCTGCTTCGTTATGTTTTGTCAGTGAACTTCTAAACTTCCAATCGCTTGTACACTTTTGAGCTGTTCGTCCCATTGTCTAACTTTGTCAAATTTTTTTCACCCCCTTGAAAAATTTATGCCTTGATTTTGGAAAATGGCTTTTGGTTGGTTCGTCTTTTACCTCGATTTTTGATATCATTTTCGACAACTGTGTTTTCGATCTACCCTCGTGAAATGTTTCTGTGAAATTATTGTGTTGGTTCTTCAAATGGAGCCTCCAAAGTTTTGTGTGAAAAATTTGCATTGTTCACTTTTGAAATATCGATCGACTAGTTATAAGGAAAAAATATCAATATTCACGAGTACCTACTAAGTGAAAAAATTCTTTTATCGAAAATTTATGTAAGAATATTAAAAGAAAATCCGTGAATACTATAGTGATTCGATTATTTTGTTGCGTAGCCGAAATTAATTTTTGAAAAAAAAGTGATGAAAAGTGCTAAAGGGTTTTTATTTATTTATTTTGGCACCTTTCTTGTTTTCTGATTTTTAAGTGGGTCAAGTTGAAGTAGAAAAGAAAATTGCTGTTTGCCACTTGCGAAAATATTTAAGGTCACATCTATTAGCATGACCTTAGCTGAGACTTAACCAGAGGATACACTTACTATCTATAATCAGCATAGATAAGTATTGAGTACCTATTGGATTACTTTGTTACTCTTCATCGGCCTCCTGGATATTTTTTCTGATGGAAATGTATTGGTGGAATAATTAGTGAACGCTGATTTTGAAAAATGGGTGATTACAATATTTTTCTTACAAAAGATCTAATCTGTGATTTTTTTTAAACTTCTTATACTAAACAAAAAAATTAGTCCTGTGCACCTTCTTTTGTGTGGATACTAATTCAAGTTGAACTTTGTCCTTAAAATTTAACTCTGGCTGGTGTGTATCTTTTCCTTTTTTGTATCTTTTTCACTGTTGCATGAATGTGTGTTTTTGTTGGCCAAATTAATGTTTTCACGGACATTAGATATTATACTCATTCTCTCCTGCTCTCTTTCTTTTAACCTTTTTTATTTTGATAAACGAAGTTGTTAGGTACCTACTTAAGTTTATGTTTGTTGTTGTTGTTTCTTTTTGTTTTTTGTAAACACAACGTTCAACAAGTTGAAAGGAAAAAAGGAAATTGAAGGAAGTTAGCAGGAGATGGTCCTTAATTTTGTTTTCTCTCCCAAAAAGAAAATTTAATTCCATTTCTTTGATTTGTATTTGATTGTTGGTACAGGAGAAATTTAAGTTTAATTTTATTTTTGTCAACTCAGACTTATACACACACACATGTACACACATATATTTTGCGCCTTTTAACCTTTAAGGAAATTATCCACATTTCGTCTGCCGTCGTAAATCATCGAGTTTGAACGTCTTTGCAAACTTTTCAACTTGTTTGGTAATTGTTCTGGTATCCTCACCTGAGGCTTACATTTGACATTTCACCAAGGATGGTATTTAAAAGTCAAAAAAAAAGATACTTTTATGTGAATGGCGCAAATTAAGGACTACACTCATAAATATACATATTTGTTTCAGTCCATGGCTGCTCGAATATCATTGAACAATTCTTCTTCTCACTCCCATTGGGCTTAATTCCGAAGACTTTAGGGGATTACTATTGGTCAAGTTTCTGTCTATTTCTTCAATTGAAATAATAATGCTTTTTTTCTATAAGGATGTCTTGGGAATTGTGAGTTTGATTGTAGGACAGATATTTTTCAAAGTTGCGCTCGAGGGTAAATTACTAATGGGCATTCCTGGAAGCGGTTTTTACGTTTTATTTTTTTTTTAATAATTTGTGTGCAAGCGGTTTTTTGCAGAGAAACGGTGAGGCCATAAGGAATAAAGGAAGGGGTTGGAAAGAAGGTGTCATGAATTCCTGAACATTGCAATAAGAGAGTTCCATATTCGCGTAGTACGGCTAAAAAATGATTCTCTATACTTGAGAGTACGTCCGAAGTTGGGCTCGATGGTAAACTAATGGGAATTACTAGCAGCGCGAGTATTACGGTCAAATTTTTCAAGGGGAGGAATGCTACTGGCCATTTCACTAGAGCAATTATCGTAAAAATAACAAAAACAAAGAAGCGACAGTCATCTAACGAAGTAAATGAATCAGTGATGTCTCTATCACCAATCAGTCTTAGAACTCTTTTTTGTATCCCATCCTTTCTTACTTACTTACTTATGATGGCACTACAGTCCAGGTAGGACCAGGGCCTCATCCAACAAACGTCTCCAGCCAGCTCGGTCCCTAGCTAGCTGTCTACAATTTCCCACGCCATGTTGGTTCAGGTCCTCTACCACCTGTGTGCTCCACCTGAGTCGCGATCGTCCTCTTCTGCGACGTCCTTCCGAGTTGCATTCGAAGACTTTACGAGCTGGAGCATTATTTTCCATTCGCTGTACATGACCCAACCATCTAAGTCGTTGAACCTTAACTATTCTGGCTAGGTAAGTGTCGTTAAAAAGCTCGTAGAGTTTTTGATTGAATCTTCGTCTCCATTCTCCATTTATGCAGACAGAACCTAGAATCACTCGAAGAATTTTTCTCTCGAAGCAGCCCAAAACGTTTTCATGGTCCATGTCTCTGCATCATACATTTGGACCGGGATGAGGGTTCTGTCAGTGACACTTTAGTTGCTCGCGAGAGGACTTTACTACTCAATTGCCTTCTAACTTCAAAGAAGCAGCGATTGTCAAGCGTGATTTTTCGTTTGATTTCAGCGCTGGTGTTATTGTCTGAGTTTACAGCGGATCCTAGGTAGACGAAGTCTTTAACTACCTCGAAGTAAAATCTGTCTATGCTGACGTTTGCTCCAAGACGTCGATATTGGTTGTCCTTTCTTGTTGACAGCATTAACTTAGTCTTGCCCTCGTTAACCGTTAGACCCATCTTCCTGGCCTCCGCTCAAGACTCACAAACGGACCACTGACATCACGCTGTGTTCTTCCAATTATGTCAATGTCGCCTACGTATCCTAGTAGCTGGACAGACTTTCGAAAGATTGTGGCTCTAGTGTTGACGTTGGAGTTTTGTTCAATCTTTTCAAGAATAATGTTGAAGAAATCGCATGACAGCACATCGCCTTGTCTAAAACCTTTCTTGACATCAAATGCCTCCGTTTTCCCGACCAGGATGGAACAGTGTGAGTTTTCCATTGTCATCTTACACAGACGGACGAGTTTTTCATGGATGCCAAACCTAGACATTGCTCTATATAATTGGTCTCTATAGACGCTGTCATACGCGGCCTTGAAAACGATGAAAGGGTGATAGATATCGATTTGAAGTGCGTGAGTCTTCTCCAAGATCTGCCGTAGGGTGAATATTTGATCGATGGTGGACTTTCCGGGTCTGAAGCCACTTTGATAAGTACCTATCAGATTCTTGACAAAAGGATTCAGAGGTTCACACAGCACGACAGACAAGATCTTGTAGGCGATGTTAAGGAGACATACCTCTTTAATTCGTGATTTCTTGAGGATCGGGCATACGATGCTGAGGTTCCATTCGTCGGACATGCTTGCCTCCGACCAAATTTTGCAGATGAGCTGGTGCATGCTCCTAACCAAATCATCTCCAGCTGCTTTGTAAAGTTCGGCGGCGTGGATATCCCGTCTGCTCGTGCGGCTTTGTTCGAATTAAGTTTATATATCTTCTAGCTATCTTCACTTCGTCAATGTCGGGTGGGTGGAATTGTTGGCCTGCTGCACCCAAATACAAGGGTTCTGCACTGCTGGCGGAGTTTTGCTCGTCATCGCCATTAAACGGCTTGGAAAAGTGTTCTTTCCATATTCTCAGCACTGACTGTGGTTCCACTACGATGTTCCCATGATGATCTCTCCAGGCTTCGGTTCGGGGTGTATAAGCCCTGAAGGTTTGTTTTACCTATTTGTAAAACTTTCAAACCTCGTTCCTGTTGTGACATCCCTCTATCTCCTCGATCGCTTGATTCTCATGCTCCCTTTTTTTCATTCTGAGAAGTTTATATGCACCTCTCTTCTTTTCTGGTTGTAGAGCTCACGAGCTTCTCGTGTCCTTCTTTGTAGCGCCGCTTTGTATGCCTCTTGTTTAGCTGCATGTGCTCGCCGGCACTCATCGTCAAACCAGGGGTTTCGTTGTGGTGGCCGTGTAAACCCTCAAATCTGTATTATCGAATTATTTTTCTTTTCCAATTCATATTTATGTACACAACTTTCAAAACCGAAAAGTTGTTATAAACTTGAAATATTCTATTTCAATTTTCAACCTTCTTCGACAGATAAACACCAACAATTTTCCTCAAAAAAAAACTTTTATGCTGTAATTAAACTTCCTTGAAAGTTAAACATCATTCAGACTTTTCAAAGAATTTTAACTTGCTAGGTAGAAGGTTGGTGTGCATAATTTGCCAGAAAATGGAAGACAGAACTTTTTATTTTGTTATTTAATATTTGGCTCTTCACAGAAGCCTTTTTATACTCGAGAAAATTGGGTTTATTCAAAAAGGTGGATTACAACACCTTTTCGGATCATAAATAAATTCGTTTTTTTTTCGGAAACAAAAAACAGTGTTCGTTCAGCTAAGTCAAAGTTTTCCTTAATCATGGTGCTAAAAAGCCAACAGTGTCTTCGCATTAGTTTTAAGAATTAGAATGAACACCGAAAAACATGAACAGATTTCCCTAATAAAAGTCTAGAAAGATGTTGAAAAGGACACAAGATAGCTTAGTGTTTTGACATGAGCCAACTTTTTAATTCAATTAAGAACCTAGCTGGTGGCTATGTTCAAAAGGATACGATTGAAATTTCAGGTAAATACACAGAAAACACTTTCTGCTTTGTTTTTGTTTTAAACAGTAATCAAATTAAATTATGATTACGTCAATGCATGTGAATGCTTATTGTTATTAGTTTTTTGTTTGTTTTTTGAAAATTGTAAAAGTTTCACTTTAAACTTAGTAATCCTTAGTTTTAGACAAGATTCATCTTTTTTTATGAAAGTGCGCTTTCTTTTTGTCTATTTCCAAGAATAACGTAATAAGGATAATTTTCAAAGCCCTATAGAAACAATCATAATCAAAATTGTAGGTACAACAAAATCGTTATGAAGGGTGCGGGTGCATAGCTTCACGGGGCGCTACAGTCTGGGGTGGACTTGGGCCTCTTCAACCAATAAACCTCTCCAGCCAGCTCAGTCCCTAGCAAGCTTTCTCCAGTTTCGCTCTCCAAGTTCGTTAAGGTCCTCTTACACCTGTGTGTTCCATCAGAGTCACGGTCTTCCTCTTCTGCGACGACGCACGTCCTTCCGGGTTGGATTCGAAAACTTGACGGTCCGCAGCATTATTTTCCATTCGCTCTTCATGACCCAACCATCAGAAGTGCTGAACAGCTCGTTCAGCTCTAGCGGGTCTGAAAATCACTCGAATAATTTTTTCTCGAAGCATCCCAAGCTGTTTTCATCCGATGTCCATGGCACTGCACCATACATGAGGATCAGGATGATAAATTTTTAGCATAGTGACCCTTTAATTGCTCGATAGAGAACTTTACTACTCAATTGCTTTTCTAAGTCCATAGTAGCAGCGATAAGCAAGAGTGATTTTTCGTTGGTTCAAAGCTTGTATCTTTGTCTGAGTTTGTAGCGGACCCTAGGTAGACCAGGTCCTTAACTAGCTCGAAGTCAAATCTGTCTATACTGACGTTGGCTCCAAAACGTCGATGTTGGTTGTTGTTGATGACAGCATTAACTTGGTGTTGCCGTGCGTCGTTAACCGCTAGACCGATCTTCTCGGCCTACGTCTCAAGACTCACAAACGCTATACTGACATCACGCTGCGTTCTTCCAATTATGTCAATGTCGTCTGCTTATCCTAATAGCTGGATGGACTTCTGAAACCCTTTTTTACCATCAAATGTATCCGTGAGGTTATTACCGACCATAATGGAACAGCGTCAGTTTTCCATTTTCATCTTACATAGACGGAAGAGTTTTTCTGAGATGCCAAAACTAGACATTGCTCTATACAGGGTGTCCCAAAATTTAACGATAAGCCGGAACCAGGGGGTGGCCCTATTCATGACTGCATGGAAAAAAAATATTAAAAAAATCAAACGCCATTTTGTTTCAAGTTACAACAAAAAATGTAAATTCTCAAAATAAAAAAATCTCTCTTGACATTTTTTAATTAAATGAACATTATGACGATTTAAAATAAACAAACTGAAAATATTTGGGCCTAAATAAAACGTGCTTCATTCTGAAGACTCATAGGGAAGTTATTTATTTGAATAGAAAAAGTTTTTGAAAATCGGTTGTTGTTATGAAAAAGTATGCATTACTTCTTTTTCTGGCAAGTTTAGCCAAAGTGTTATACCAATTTAGAATCTTGATAACCTGCGCCAATTTTTTAAAAAAGATGCCATGGTAGTGTCCATACATTTTTTTATAACCACGATGACTGAAACAAAAAAAAAATTATGGAAAAAAACTTTTTTGATTAATTTTCGTGGAAAAACCGCTAAAAATTTGGAATTTTTGGAAACTAAGAAAGGATGCTTTATGTTTTAAGATTCTGATAAAAATATAAAATCAAAAATTAATGAATATTTGTGGTCACAGTAGCAAAACATGTCAAGAGAGATTTTTTTATTTTGAGAATTTACATTTTTTGTTGTAACTTGAAACAAAATGGCGTTTGATTTTTTTTATATTTTTTTTCCATGCAGTCATGAATAGGGCCACCCCCTGGTTCCGGCTTATCGTTGAATTTTGGGACACCCTGTATAGTTGGCCTCTATAGACGCTGTCATCGAAATCGATGAAAATGTGGAAAGTATCCATTTGAAGTTCCTGTGTCTTCTCCAAAATCTGGTGTTGAGTAAATATTTGATCGATGGTGGACTATTCGGGTCTATACCTTAACTGATAAAGACCTATCAGATGCCTAGGAGACTTATACCTCTGTAGTGGGTGCAGTTCAGGGGATCTTCAAATCTTGCAGATTATATGGTGCAAACTGCTTACCAATTCATCTCCAGTTGCTTTGTACAGTTCAGCTGGCTGGACGTCTACTCCAGTGGCCTTGTTTGACCTAAGTTAAGATATCGCTATCTTCAATTCGTCCATGTCGGGTGGGTAGAACTGGTGGTCTGATTCACCCAATTTGGACACAGCATATACTTCGTTTTACCCTAATTTACCGCTAGTAATTTTTTTCCGCTTCTGTCTCAATTTTGACAAAGACGCCATTGACATCTCGCTGTGTTCTTTCCATTTTATCAATATCATCGGCTTACACAAGAATTTGAACACACTTAAGGAAAAAAGTACCTCTGGATGTTATCGGTATAGTTTTGCACTATTTTCTCAAGCACGATGTTAAATCGAATGATTCCGTTAACTTGTTACCAACCTTGATGGAACAGTATATGAGAACGAGCTTGACAGGGATATATTATGCAGCACGTCTCTGTAGATGCTGTCATATGTGGCCTTAAAACCAATTAAGAGGTGGTGGGTGTCGATTTGAAGTGCATAAGTTTTTTCAGGTATCAGGATCTGCCGCCGCCGCCGTCTGCAGCCACTTTGATAAGGACCAATCAGAATATTGAAGAGAGGCAACAAAGTGCTAGCGGGGCAGTCTGTGTTCATTCATACTTACTCACAATCCATGAAGGATCTCAGCCTGAGATAGTGCAGCCTTCCATCGTGAACGGTCGCTCGCAAGCACTCTCCAGTCGCCGAAACCACTTGGTCACTTGGTCCTTGTACAGTACGTTCGGTCTTCCTTGTCGTCTCGAATCTGGAGGCTGCGATGAGAAGACTTTCTTGGCTGGAGCGTTGTCGTGCATTCACTCGATGTGGCCGAGCCAACGTAATCGTCTTTTCTTGCCTTTCTAGACAACACCAACATCTTGGTACAGTTCTCGGTTGAACCTTCTTCTCCATTCGCCATCGTCGCATACGGGACCGAAAATCCGTCAAGAATTTTCCTTTCGAAAGTGCCCAGTATCAATTCCCCTTTTTTACTTATCGCACTCGTCGAAGAATTTTTCTTTCGAAAGTGCCCAGTATCAATTCACCTTTTTTACTTATTGTCCAACACTCGGCGCCCGTAGAGTAGGACTGGTAAAATCAAAGTTTTGTATAGCAGACACTTTGTCTTTCTAGCGAGGAGTTTTGAACCCCGTTGTTTTGTAAAACAGAAGCAGCAGTGGTTCGCTAGGGTAAATCTTCTTCGGATCTCCACTAAAGTGTCGTTTGTGGGATTGATGTTTGTTCCAAGGTAGGTGAACTCCTTAAATATACCTCGAAATTGCTGCTACCAACAGTGACGTTTTGTCCTAGGCGGTAGACAGATGTTGCTTTGTTTGTTGATAGCATGTACTTTGTTTTGTCCTCATTCACTTCAAGACCAACGAGTTTTGCCTGTTCTTCAATCGCTGAGAAGGCCTCAAGCACAGCTCTCTTGGATCGACCGATGATGGCTATGTCTTCCGCATTGCCTAGGAGCTGAGTTGATTTGTTGAAGATAGTGTTTTCCGTGTTCACACCTGCCCTGCGCACTATCTGTTCCAGGACAATGTTGAAGAAATCATATGACAACTCATCACCTTGTCTAAACCCTGCTCATGTTTGAAATAACTCGGATGAGCTGTTACCCATTCGTACACTGCACTGCGTATTGTTTAGCATCATGCAACACAGCTGGATCAGTTTGTTGGGGATCCCGAATTCAGACACCGCCATCATAAGCTTTTGGCGGTGGATGCGATGAAAAGATGGTGGGTTTCGACTTGAAATTCGTTGGTCTTTTCCAGGATCTGCCTCAGTGTAAGTATTTGGTCCATCGTTGTTCTGCCTGGTCTATAGCCACACTGGTACGTGCCGATTATTGTATTGCAGATCGGTATAAGATGCTCACACAGTACTTTGGATAGGATTTTGTATGCAACATTAAGCAGGGATATGCACAGTAGTTTTTGCATGACATAGGATTGCCCTTTTTGTAGATGGGCTTCATTCATAACTATTCGAATAGAACTTCCCGTTCCAGAATGTATAAAATGAATTCATCTGGGAGTACCTACATACATAAACAATTTGTTGTTTTTGTTTTTTATTGGTGCAACTCCACCCAACTAGCGGAGCATCAGCGCAACATGAACTTTTTCCATGCAAGAGTTGATCTAAAAAATTGTTTCCTTTTGTCAGTGCTAGCAGATAGAACAATACCCTTCGAGCATTAATCAAAAATAAAATCCTCCTTGTTATAGACAAAAAAAAAGGATTAGATGCAACCCATTATCCTTTTTTCATGCCCAGCGAAAATGTGCGCTCTTCAATGCACACTTGTAGTCCTGTCATGTTGTCGATTAAGTTCTTTGTATTTAACATAATTTATACCACTCAGTTTTCTTTTGTTTGACATTTTCAAGTGTAGTTTCTATCTAATGACTTCTAGCATATCGAATATCTTAGCTTCTTCATGGACTACAAAATGCAACTAAACGAGATGAAAAAATGACAGAAATCGGGATGTTGTACGTTGTACCTATGTACTTTTTTCTGCTCTTGTTTGTGATATAAAAATGCCTCATTGCGGTTTGAGCCTGATTCGTCAGTTATACACATAAAGGACATTATTTGTGTAAAGCAAACAAAGATGTGAAAATGTAGTTCATCGGGTATTATAATTTTATTGAAATGCTTGTCGCTGTTGTTATTTTTGTTTTTGAAGAGTGCTGAGAATTTCAAAAGGTTAAATATGAGTTCGTGTATTCGAATGCGTTTTGTGTTTGTTATGCGCGACGTCAGCACAAATCAAAAGGATTTTTGTTTGCTGTGTCAAAATAAAATTATATCCAAAAGGCAATATTCATCGTGGTGCTTTTTTTCAAATGCATAGAGTGTAAGAATCATACACAAAAAGCAATTACTTGAACATATAAAAAAGCAAGTATACGCCACAGTACCTATAGTAATGTGTCGTAATCAAAATCATCGGCCTGATCGAAGTTTTTGCCTTGATCTGCGCTACAACCGGGATCAAGTCTGGACATAAGTCATGACTATATCGTCCTGTGAGAATCGGGGCTAATTATTCTACGTGACTTATCCACGTAGGCACGTAGGTGTCAGATCCATTGTAGGTATACAAATAGTAAGATTTATTAAGTCGTTTCCTGTGGGGTTTTTCTTCTCCCATATCATTATCGGCTACTACTTACTCTCCAAGGTATTTGAAGGGTCACACTTTACTGTGTTCGTAATTGTTCTTCTTCTGCCAATGTTTTCAGCACACGGCCATTGTAGTTTTTGCTAGATTTTTATGCAGCCCCAGATTTTCAGGTTTTTCGCCGAGGTTTGATCAGTTTGTGGGTTCCTTCTAAATATGTGGCAAGTGCCCGTAGCGCCGTAGCTAAGTGGGTAGGTGCGTTGGCTGCTAAGTAGAATACCGTGGGTTCGAGTCCTACTCGTGTCCATAAAGTTTTTATTTCATATTTCACAGGCACTGCCTCTTGAGAAGAACTGACAAAACTTCCAAGAGTAGCAATCTGTCAAGAAAAAGTACTTCTCAACTTTGCCTTTCAGAATCGGCGTTATATTGTAGGTCTCCTCAATTCTTCACACTCACCCAGAGAATTGTTGATGAGAGTAAGCCACTTAGGCCTTGGCTCTTCACTCTATTTATTTTTTCTAAAGATGTTGAGGTCGTCATTATTGGATGGACTTGTTGCAATATAGTCGACTTCGACATCTTTAGAAAAAATACAACAGATGTTGCTTTGTTTGTTGATAGCATGTACTTTGTTTTGTCCATATTCACTTCAAGACCAACGAGTTTCGCCTGTTCTTCAATCGCTGTAAAGGCCTCAAGCACAGCTCTCTTGGATATACCGATGATGTCTATGTCGTCCGCATAGCCTAGGAGCTGGGTGGATTTGTTGAAGATAGTGTTTTCCGTGTTCACACCTGCCTTGCGCACTATCTGTTCCAGGACTTTGTTGAAGAAATCACATGACAACGCATCTCAGATGAACTGTTACCCATGTGTACACTGCTATGCGTATTGTTTAGCGTCATGCGGCACAGCTGGATTAGTTTGTTCGGGATCCCGAATTCAGACATCGCCATCTTGGCGGTCGGTGGATGATATCATAAGCAGCTTTGAAGTCTATGAAAAGGTGGTGGGTTTCGACTTGAATTTTTTTGGTTTTTTCCAGGATTTGCCTTAGTGTGAATGTTTGGTAATTTGGTTTGCCTGGTCTGAGGCCACACTGGTACGTGCCAATTATTGTTGAAGTTCTATATGTTATTCAGAATCTACTTTAAATTACCTACTTGTTTTATATACATATCTAGCATCAATATTGTTTTAAGAATGTTTTTGTTTTTTGTTTCAAAGAAAATTTTTTTTATTCGTTCGAAAATCCTGTTTCAAATATATTGTATTTTAAAGCTTGAAGCAATTTGTTTTTAATTATATTTTCCAACTGGTTATGGGCCCAGATACGCTGGCATAAATAATATCTGGAATTTGGTTTTTAAAGACTTATTGAAAAGAGAAGCTTTATTTGAAGAAAATGGCATCTGCGTGGATCCCTGGAATTGAGAAGCTCAAAGGCAGGGAAAATTACGAAGAATGGAAATTTGCTGTGGAAAATTTTCTTGTTCATGAAGACTTGTGGGATTCTGTAACCGGGTTGGAGACGGATGAAAAGAAGATAGCAAAAACGAAATCCAAACTTATTTTACTGCTTGAGCCTATCAATTACGTCCATGCTAAAGAAGCGAAAACTGCGAAAGATGTTTGGGACCGACTGGCAGCAGCCTTTGCTGATAATGGTTTATCGAGGCGTGTTGGTCTACTCAAATCTTTATTGAGCATCAAGTTGAAGACGTGTGGCTCTGTGGAATCATATGTTTATCAAATGATTTCAACTGTCCACAAATTGAATTCGATTGGTATGGAGGTATCAGACGACTGGGTTGGATCTCTTTTATTGGCTGGGCTAGACGATAAGTACAAGCCAATGATAATGGGGATCGAAAGTTCGGGGTCAAAATAACAGGTGATGCAATAAAGATGGAACTTTTGCAAGATGTCAAGGACGATGACGACGAATCAGGAGCTGATGGAATGGCATTTTATGGTCGAAATAGTGCGAAGCGATCTTCCCATAAATTTCAACGTAATTCAGGTGGGCCTAGATGCTATGAATGTGGTGTATTTGGGCATATTGCTAAAAATTGTCCTTCAAACCATAAAGCATCAGAGGGAAGAGTCAAGAATCATAAACATGGCAAACAAGTTTTGTTTACATCGCTAATGGCAAGAACTAATACAGAAAATGTGACTGATTGGTTTATCGATTCTGGAGCATCACAGCACATGACGAATCGTAAAGAATGGTTGATGAATGAGTCCCAAGTCAAACAAGAAGAGGTTACAGTTGCTGACAATTTCAACTTAAATGTAGAAGCTAGAGGTGATGTCGAACTCGAAATCCTGGTCGAGGGTAAACCATTGGTAACAGTTATCAAAGATGTTTTATATATTCCAAATTTGTGCACGAATCTTTTGTCAGTTAGCCAAATGACAAAATATGGTTATAAGGTTGAATTCGGGATGGAAGAAGATTACTTGCTACTGGTAGTCGAATCAATGGCAAACTTTATCGATTGGATCGACCAATTTCAAGCTCAAATGCAAAAAATATGATAGTTGATCAGAAGCTCTCGTTGGAAGTGTGGCATCGAAGACTAGGACATCCAAGTTATGAAATTCTAACCAAGATGCGAAAAGGTTCTGTAACAGGGATTGATTTTGTTGATTCGAAAGCACAACCGTGCATAAGATGCATTGAAGGGAAGCAGTCCAGAAAGCCGTTTTCAATGTCAGAATCAAAATCAAGTGAGATATTAGAACTGGTACATTCTGATGTTTGTGGACCTATTGAAGTAAAGTCGTTAGGAGGTGCTTCTTATTTTCTTCTTCTGCTGGATGATTTTTCCCATAAGATTTTTGTTTATATTCTGAAATCCAAATCAGAAGTTAAAGAAAAATTTATGGAATTCAAGAATTTGGTCGAGAACGAAACTCAGAAGAAGATTAAAGTATTGCGAACGGACAATGGCGGCGAGTATTGTAACAAATCCTTTTTGCAATATTTATCCAAGAGTGGTATACGTCACCAAACGACAGCTCCCTATGCCCCTCAACAGAACGGGAAAGCTGAGCGAATGAACCGATCGTTAGTTGAAAAAGCTCGATGCATGATCATAGATTCTGGTTTGGAGAAAAGTTTTTGGGCAGAAGCGATTACATATGGTGCTTATTTGATGAATCGTACTCCAAGTCGAACACTAGAACAGAACAGAACAAAACTCCCGAAGAAATCTGGTCTGGCAAAAAACCAGATGTGAGTCACCTGCGAGTCTTTGGTTCAACTACGATGGTGCATGTTCCAAAGCAAACAAGGAAGAAGATGGATTCAAAATCGAAATGATGCATTTTACTTGGGTACTGTGAAAACTCTAAGGCTTACAGAGTGTATGATCCTGAAAAGAAAAAAATAATCAAAAGCCGAGATGTGATCTGTCTGGAAAACGAAATTTTTGGGCAGGTAATTAAGAATGACAATTTAACTAATTACTTTCCATCATACTTAGAAAGTTCAGTAGGGGATACTGAAGACATTTGTCAGGGAATATCTGATGGCGTTAATTCAGAAAATAATACATCCACCAATAATGACCAAAGCATAGAAGAGATTGTCGAAGTGGATGAAGCTGACAGTAATATATTGGAAAATGTTGAAGTTTCTACAACAGAAAACGTTCGCAGGTCTGAGAGAATAAGAAACCGAAATATCATCGAAAACAGCGTTACTTATGTTGCAAGTAATAACAACATAGATGATCCATTGTAATATCAAGATGCTATTACAAGAACAGATAGAGATTGCTGGTTAGAGGCAATAAATGATGAATATGCATCGTTAATAGGCAACCAAACCTGGGAAGAAAACGATTTACCTCCAGGGAAGAAGGTTTTAAATACGAAATGGGTATTCAAGACCAAAGTGGATGTAAATGGTAAAATATCCCGATACAAAGCTAGGCTGGTGGCTAAGGGTTGTAGTCAAAGAAAAGGCATCGACTATGAAGAAACTTTTTCGCCTGTGGTAAGATATGAATCTGTCAGATTTTTCTTGGCCTTAGCTGTGAAAAAAGATCTCGACATAGAACAAATGGATGCCGTAACAGCCTTCTTGCAAGGTGATTTGAATGAAGAAATTTATTTACGGAAACCAGAAGGATTTGAAGGTGGAGATAATAAGGTTCTCCGATTAAAGAAATCCATATATGGTTTGAAACAGTCGTCTCGTATGTGGAATCAAAAGTTAGATAATGCCTTAAAAGAATTTGGGATGAAGCAATCCAAGTTAGATCCATGTATCTATTATCTATGTTTAGATGGTAAGATGTTGATAGTTTCGATCTATGTAGATGATTTGTTGATTTTGGATAATCATCCTCAACTCAAGAAACAACTAAAGGAAAATTTAATGAAGCATTTCCACATGAAAGACATTGGCATTGCAAATTCTTTTTTGGGATTAAGATTGCATAGAGACAGAAAAAATGGTCAACTCTCAATAGATCAAGAAAAATACATAAATGAATTGGTAGAACGTTTTGGTTTAACAAGTTGCAATCCTTGTTCAACACTGATCGACTATAACCAAAAATTGAGTAAAACCATGTCGCCCCAGTCAAGATCAGAGAGTGAAGAGATGTCAAAAATCCCTTACCAAGAACTGTTTGGAAGCTTGCTGTTTGCTGCACAAGTATCAAGACCAGATATCACCTATGCAGTAAATACCTTAAGCCGTTTCAATCAAAATCCAGGGAAGGCTCACTG
The DNA here is from genome assembly GCA_943590905.1 of Sphaerophoria taeniata. NCBI lineage: Eukaryota > Metazoa > Arthropoda > Insecta > Diptera > Syrphidae > Sphaerophoria > Sphaerophoria taeniata. Next base: position 186,334,931 of record OX016540.1, read on the forward strand.
GATAGCAGCAAAAAGAATATTACGCTATCTCAAAGGAACAGCAGACTTTAAACTTTGCTATTCCAAGAATGATGAAGATGATAAGCTTTTAACTGGATTTTGCGATGCAGACTATGCAGCTAATATAGATGACCGGAGATCCGTCACTGGATACGTTTTTAAAATGTTGGGTGGCGCGATTTCATGGTGTTCCCGCAAGCAGCCCACAGTTGCTTTATCGACCACGGAAGCTGAATACATGTCACTAAGTTCAGCTATTCAAGAAGCGCTTTGGCTTATCGGATTGAAGAAAGAACTACTTCCAGACACAGACAAAATTGTTTTATGCTGTGATAATCAAAGTGCTATATCTCTAACTACGTCCAATGTTTACCATGCAAGGACTAAACACATAGATGTCAGACATCATTTTGTAAGAGACGTTATCAATCAAGAAATTATCAAATTAACTTATTTGAAGACATCTGAAATGGTAGCTGACATTTTAACAAAAGGACTTCCTTGTGAAAAATCAACTTTCTGCGCTAGATTAATGGGTTTGAAAAGTTAGATTCTAGTGGGGGTGTTGAAGTTCTATATGTTATTAAGAATCTACTTTAAATTACCTACTTGTTTTATATACATATCTAGCATCAATATTGTTTTAAGAATGTTTGTGTTTTTTGTTTCAAAGAAAATTTTTTTATTCGTTCGAAAATCCTGTTTCAAATATATTGTATTTTAAAGCTTGAAGCAATTTGTTTTTAATTATATTTTCCAACTATTATTATGTTGCAGAACGGTTCAAGACGCTCACACAGTACGTTGAATAGGATTTTGTATGCAACATTAAGCAGGGATATGCCACGGTAGTTTTTGCATGACATAGGATCGCCTTTTTTGTCGATGGGGCATATGGAGCTTATCGAACAGTCAGTGGGCATGCATTCTTCCTCCCACACTTTGTTCATGACCTGGTGCATGCGGTTCATCAAAACACCTCCTCCATATTTAAAGAGTTTCGCAGGTATGCCATTCGACCAGGTGGACTTGTTATTTTTTAGCTTTTGGATGGCTATTTTTACCTCTTCTGTGCTGGGGGCTGGAACTGGGTCTTCATTTACTGGTCTTGCTTCTCTTTCGTCGCTTGACATTTTGCGCATTCAGCAGCTGTTGGAAGTGCTGCTTGAAAACATCTACAATTCCCTGTGCTTCGGTTTATATTTCGTACTTTGTTAGATTTTTTCAAGAGCCTTTGCAATTATGATGCAAGAGAGAGATGTGGGGGCCTGTAGGTGTGAAGAGGCTAAGCGGCAAGCGAAAATTCGAACGCTTGGACCGTTTGGCACCAAATTTTGACGGAATGTTTGTACAAAATCAGCCAAGCCGTTCATGAGACATGGTTAAAAATGTGGAAACCCCATTTTCCCTATAGAACGTTAACTATATGCATTTGACCATGTGATAGTCCTCAACATAGTTGTTGTGCATGAGCCAGCAAAGGTTTCTGAGCTATTACGATCTTACTTCCTGACCCAGCAAACATTGTTTTCTTATATATACATATACAAATTTCATGCAAATTCGTTAAGGACTTACTTCTTTTTTACCAGTGGAGTGTTTTGCACCAATTTTTGAGGGAATGTTTGGTTACAAAATCGACCAAGCCCTTTATTGCCCGGAGAATTGGGTTGATGGGTATCGGAGTGTGGGTAGCGGGGTAACGGATTAACGGATTAACGGATTAACGGATAGCAATTAGCGGGTAGCGCGTAGAAGAAGTGGGATGCAGGTATTAGGATATCAGCTGGGTAGCGAAGTAGCGAGGAAGCGGGTAGAAATTAGTGGGGTAGCAGGTAGAGGGTAACGGGTCACAAAAGCTTAGGTCTTTTCTTTATCAATTGAGGCAGTTCGAAGTCTTCGGGTCAGCTGATTTCTAATATGCTTGTAAGCTTCAAAGTCATGGGTTGCAGAATGTCACTTAAACTGCACGTGCTTCATGTGCACTTGACAAATTTAAAGATAACTTGGGTTAATATTCAGAAGAGCAGGGGGAACGCTTCCACCAAGATATAATAAATTTCGAACAACGTTATCAAGGAAAATACAATTAAAATATTTGTTTTTGAAATTCCCACGCCTCTTTCCCCCCAGATACCGCACGCGCTGGGTGATTACATTTGGGGCCTCATACGAGAAAGTTCTTACTTTCACAAGAGAAATACAAAAAATATTAATTTTTAGACTTTGTTTTTACATTCGTTTTTGAATTTTTGTATTTATTTATCTTTTTTCTATAGTAAAAGTTTAAAAAATATTTATAATTCATAACTTGTTTTCCTTTAAAATATAAATAAAACTGAAAATAGGGTTTTTCCAGCAAATTTGAAATTTCGTTCTGGTAGCTACAAAAGCAAACTTTATAATGTAAAAATATTTTTATATTTTTTAGTTAGGCATAAGTAATCAAAATCCGCGGTTCAGAACTCAGACTCAAAATTCATGTTGACCGGTGTAATACATGGCATAATATGAGTAATGCAACTAGTGTTGCCAATTGTATCCGACACATCTCCCTTTTTCAGTATTGAAAGCGATTGACTGGTTTCACCTGCCGACCGTATCGAGTCAGATAGCCTTGGTTTTCGGTACTTCCCTTTGAGAGACCAGAGGGCGAAGAGCACGACGACGGTTGCGAAATCGATGCTGACTATGGCGAAGGTGTTGGTGATGCTGAGGCGTATGACGACGATGACGAAGGAGATGCTGTTAGAGGCGATGACGCCCTCGGCCAGTATGTTTTCTCTAGCGACGGATCTTGTGGTAATGTCATTTGTGAAGTGATTTCTTCGGTAATCTCTGTTCACTCGTTTATTTTCCCATTTCGACGAGCTCGAGTCAGATGAAAGCTGTTACGAGGCAGTTTTCTTGTCGGAGTTTCAACGATGTAAGACCGTGGATGTTTGGTTTTCTCTCGGACCGAAGCCCACTCTCGTTTATCACGTACCCATACTAATTCTCCGCGAACTAGATTATCCTTCGACTGGGCACGGTGTCTTTGGTTGTATTGACGTGTTTGTTTGTCTATTCTTTCCTCTTCCCTGCAGGGCTGTAGCCGTTGGACAATGGGCTGGCTCGGTATTCCAACAAGGCTTTGTAGGGATCAGCTTTTTTCTTGAGCTGGAGTTTGGCAATTTTTACTGCTGCCTCTATGAACCCGTTACTTTGTGGAAAATGGGGATTGCATGTGATATGACGAAATCCATAGTCTCTTGCAAATTAGGAGAATTCGGAAGTGTGAATTGGTTCAAACTGGGTTCCGTTGTCACTTCTAACCAGCTCAGGTACTCCATAACGCGCAAAAACTGATTTACAATGACTAATTACCACACCAGCCGTCAAGTACCATCGCCCTTTGCATTTGAAAAGATCAATAGACGTGTTGGAAAGTCAAATGGCATTAATTTTTCACGCACTCCTTTCGTCTCTTGGATACAAATACTGCATCTGCTGATCATTTCGGCAATGTCTGTTGATAGGCCCGGCCACCAGACAGACTCGCTCGCCCTGGCTCTACACTTTGTGAGCCCTTGGTGGCCAGCATGGAGTCTGCAAAGAATGTCTTGTCTCATGGACGCGGGAATGATAAGACGGCAGCCCCTCATCAGCAATCCGTTCTCGTTTGTGATTTCGTCTTTAACTGCATGGTAAGGTTGCAAATTTTTGTGCAATTTCGTCTTTTCTGGCCATCCCCTCAATGCAAGAAGCAATTGTACGACAAGATATGTAAATCACTTTGTTGCTCGATCCAAATCTATTCCAACTTTGTATCGGATGCAGGAACATGAGTAACTACCAGGTTGATGTGTGATAGAATTTCTTCTTCTAACTCGTTTTTGCTATCGTTCACTTGCAATGGCTTTCGGCTGAGTGTGTCTGCTGCGGAATCGGCACGCGCCTAGGTGTGTGAATTGCAAACGGTACAGCATTGTCTTCCAGCTGGATCTCGTATGGCTCATGGATTGTACCAATTGCAATAAAAAGTTTGGCAAATTCTTTTTTCGGTTGAAAACTTGTTGACACATGTACTAACGAATTAACTCTTGCTGTGTCTTTTTGAATTAATAACGAACACAATACAGGTTTTTTTTATTTTAAAAAAGTGAATAACACTAAATGCAACTTATTTTGCGTATGAATCATTTAACAGAAAGTGGCTTAATACCTAATTACAAAGCACTGACATGCTCTTAATTTTCGAAAAATCAATAAATTATCTGAATCACTTTACAAAATTACTGCCGTCAGGATACGCTCTTAACATAAAAAAAAAGATAAAATCTTTTTATTAGGTCTTCGCAAGAAGGGATTGATTGCATGATGATGGCTAAGTTTGTACTTGATATCTAGGACGAACGATTACGTATGCACAGTGAGCAAAGAAAGATGAATACCAACACAAAACAAAATATGCAGCAAAAAACACAATAGAGCTTTAGCTGAGTGTATGTGAAAAAAATGTATTAATTATGATGATGACAAAGTCCAAAACACAACTCTTGAATCCCTTGCAGTAGAAATATTGGCATGCGAAATATTGAATGCCCTTGTAAATTATATTCCTTGAAGGACTATGTGTTCATTTGCTCATTTTTAACTAAGAAACACCTTCGCTTTAAAAAAAAAAATGCAACATTTCAATACCTACTCATTTTAACTCTTTCCTGTTTTCTCTTTAGGTAACTTAGGTTTAGTTCGGCTAGCCTGTTTTCAATTAGACAGCAATGCCGTAAATATATATAGTTTTTGAATATTAATTTCTTTTTTGAAACTGCATCTGCATGCCAAAAAGTTTATTCTTTATGCGTAGCACTTCTGAATAAAAACTAATATTTCCCCATTCGCTTCGAAGCAGATGCCACTTTTCCAATTTGTATCATAAATTCAATTTATCAATTAAATTGTTTCCTTTTAGGAGAATCGAGCCGAGAAATGCGCTTTGGTGTCGCCTCACCTCCTGGTTCTGCTGTACAAAAAGGACGTGGAGATGCTGCAACACCGACAGGACGGCCAATAATTGCCGATGAAACAAATTCTTCATCAGATTTCAATCAATGGCTACATGCAATGAAAATGGTTGCCCGTTTGCCAGGAGGGATGCCGCCAGAGTTTAGGCGGAAGGTACGGTAGACGGTATATGGAGTGTCATAGATTCATGTGACATTGAGGATTTGAATAGACAGGAAATTAAAATGTAATTCAATTTTGTTTTTTTCCTTTTTTTTCTTATGTCCTTCAGCTTTGGTTGGCATTGGCTGACAAGTATTTGAAATCTAAGGACATCGATTGGGAGAAGGAAGAAGTAAAATGCTTTAGCGAACAGTGGCGAGAAGATGACGAAGAGTTGGGTATTCAAATAGTTAAGGTGTGTTACGTCTTTACGTTTGTAAGGTTTATTTTTTTTTTTTTTTCAATACAAACTTTGTTTTATTCTTAAAAGGATCTGCACCGAACGGGTTCAAGTCTTTGTTCTGGTCCAGCGGGTACCATTAACCAAGCGAAACTTAAACGAATTCTTTTAGGGTACGCTAGATTTAATCCAGAAGTCGGTTACTGCCAGGTGAGTTTAAAAAATCCTCGGAAAAACGTTATGCTAACGAAGAGGTTTTGACATTTTCCTTTTTTACTCAATTGTGTTATCGTGATACTTGAAAACCTTATATAGTAGGAGAGCCGCTGAAGACCGACCTTCACCGAACTGTTAACCGGCTGAAACTTTTTTTTATGAAATTTGGTTTGAAAACATATATGAATATGATAGCTTGCCTAACGAAAAGTGTGCCAGGCTATATTAAATTTAACTTTATTTTAATCAATAACTAACTCCTCTTTCACCCATATGTTAAAATAAAACGTTGTGCCACATAGCCATATGTGTAAGTAGGCTTGAGACAAGAAAAAAATTGTAAAGGAGAGGGGGGCCTATTCCCCCCGTTTAGCCAGGAGGGGCAGTTTTCTGAAAAATTGGCTTATTTAAAAAAAAATATTAAAAATCAACGGCTTCATCTACAACAACGTGTTATACCTTTCTGCAAAGCCAAAAACTTAGGCTTTTATTTTGTATTTAAATTTAGTTGTTTTAAATAATAGTTTTAGAAAAAATAATTTTCAAACTCAAAATTTTGCAAAAAAAAAATTTTGTTAAATTTTTAGATAATTTTTTTCAAAATTTTATTTGATTAAGAACTTATTTTGCATTCAACATTCAATTCTGTTAATAATTTTGAATATAGAAAACAGTAACGTAAAAATAAAAAAGTTTTTTTTTTAAAGCAAAAAGTGATTTTGGTTTTTTCTTTATTTCTCGACAATGGCAAGGTATTTTTCAATCCGGTTTACTGTTTTCGACTAAAAATTAAAAACAGCATTGAATGTTGAAAACAAAATTAGTACTTACTAACATAAAATTTTGAAAAAATTAGTTCGAAATTTAAGAAATTTTTTTTTCAAAATTTTAAGTTTGAAAATTAATTTTTCTAAAGCAATTATTTAAAACAATCAAATTTAAATGCAAAATGAAAGCCTAAGTTTTTGGCTTTGCAGAAAGGTATAACACGTTGTTGTAGATGAAGCCGTTGATTTTTAATATTTTTTTTTAAATAAGCCAATTTTTCAGAAAACTGCCCCTCCTGACTAAACGGGGGGAATAGGCCCCCCTCTCCCATACAATTTTTTTCTTGTCTTAAGCCTACTTACACATATGGCTATGTGGCACAACGTTTTATTGTAACATATGGGTGAAGGAGGAGTTAGTTATTGATTAAAATATAAAGCCAAATTTAATATAGCCTGGCACACTTTTCGTTAGGCAAGCTATCATATTCATATATGTTTTCAAACTAAATTTCATAAAAAAAAGTTTCAGCCGGTTAACAGTTCGGTGAAGGTCGGCCTTCAGCGGCTCTTAGACTAATAGTCCTTATAGAATTAAAATACGAAACTTTAGAAATGGGGTCCCATCTGTTTATTTCTTATAAATCTTTTTGGTCTTCAAAGTAAAATTTTTTATTTCCACTGCTTTCTGCTTTTATATTGAGATTTCTCTAGTCGGTCTTAACAAGGTTGTTTGCCGAACAAAACAGGTAACTATAGTCGAAGTTGTAGCTCATCAGAACGCTTTTCATAAATTCTGAGTAAGAACTGCGTCAAATTCTGGTATGTTCTACTGTTAGAATGTTGGGAGTCCTAACTTATTATATTTTAAATTTTATAACTTAATTTTGACTTACTTCAGGAGACGCTACAGTCCAGGGCCCTATTGCACCAACGACTTTTCACTTTTCACTTTGCAACTTTTCACTTTTACTTTGCAAATTCTGTTTCACCAAACGCTAATTTGCAAAGAGGAAATTAATTTTTTGAAAAGTAAACAAAAAAATCCTTCTTTGCAAATTTTGTTTCACCAACCGCAAATTCGCAAAGTGAAAAGTACTTTTCTGAAAAGTGAAAAGTTTTGCAAATTTGCAAAGAATTGTTTGATTTCGTTTCACCAAACGAAAAAACTTTGCACTTTGCATTTCAAATACTGAAAAGCTTTTCAATAATATGCAAAGCAAAAATTTTCTTTGCGGTTTGTGATAAGTTCGTTTATTTTTGTTTTATATTCAATTTTATATATAATTTCATTATAATAGATTATTATCTAATATATAAAATTCTTCTGTCACAGTTTTAGTGGTCATACTCCTCCGAAATGGCTTGACCGATGTCGATGAAATTTTATATGTTTATTCAGTATCAGTAGGTATGAGAATAGGCTTATAAGTTATAACTAAGTTTTATACCGCTAATTGTTGAGGATGGCTCACCCACACTGTCTGTTTTTGCATTTCTTGGGCCGTTGTTTGTTTTTAATAATTTTTTGTGGTCTGTCATTAAGAAATACATTCAGTCCTTAATTTTCAACTTCCTACCACTTTTTGGACGCAGCGTTATTTTGGAAGGAAGCAAAGAAATATCCTTGAATTGAAAAAATAACGAAATGATAAAGCTTGATAAACAAATATTTAAACCACCTTAATGTTTTTACACTTTAGGTTTTTGTCGTTTTTTAGTATAAAATTTTAATTAATCGATTAAACGAAATAAACAAAAACAAAACTAACGAACGATCAAAAACACGTACCTTGTATGCATTTCGGACTATATGCAGTCCATCATCAGCATCACGACTCTTTAGGTTTTTGTCGTTTTTTAGTATAACATTTTAATTAATCGATTAAACGAAATAAACAAAAACAAAACTAACGAACGATCAAAAACACGTACCTTGTATGCATTTCGGACTATATGCAGTCCATCATCAGCATCACGACTCTTTAGGTTTTTGTCGTTTTTTAGTATAAAATTTTAATTAATCGATTAAACGAAATAAACAAAAACAAAACTAACGAACGATCAAATACACGTACCTTGTATGCATTTCGGACTATATGCAGTCCATCATCAGCATCACGACTGTGATAACGACAAGATAAAGCTTGTTTTTGCAATCGTAATAAATTTAAAAATTACTTTTTTATTTTTTACCACTTCCAAAACAGCTAACTTTTTGGCGTTCTTATCAGTACGACTCATTTTGAAAATTTTGAAAAAAAACGTGCACTATTAATATCGCTAGTGGAGTTGTTTACTTTTTACTTGCGCTACATAGAATATAGTATGGCAAGTATTGAATTCGCAAAAATAAGTTGAGATTTTGATGAGATATGACATTACGACGCACGATAGAGAAGTCGAAAAAAGTGGGTCCGGCGATTCCGTCCGTCTGTAAGTCTGTCTATCTGTAAACGCACCTACAGCCTAAACCACTGGTCCGACTTCAAACTTATATGTATTTTTAAGGTAAATATTTAAATTTAAATTTTTATTTATGAATTTTAATTACATGTTTTTATTTTTAATGTTTTTATGTGTTATTATTTGGAAAACAGGAGCAAGTTCGTACGAAACAGTTGTTCACATATTTTTTAAATTCGTAATAACAAGGAAAAGAAGCCCAAATCTTATATTTGTTTTACTTTGCAACTGTTCAAATTAGGACTGAAAATGAAAAGTTACATTTTAAGTTGGTGAAACGCCCACACTTTTCACTTTGCAAAAAAACATAGTGATTGCGATTAAAGAAAAGCAAACCCTAATTGCAGCGATAATGTCTCATTAATTATTATAGAAAGGGGGCGAATTCAAAATGATGTCTTCCACCGATGGTCAATTGATATAAAAAAATATTATGTTCAAAAACGTTATAAAATTCATTTATTTTACCACCTTAGGTCTGCTCTGCTTGAAGATCGAGATGAAAAAGAAAGTACATCTCCAATTTCTTATTAATCCTAGCATGATCGATTTTAAGTATACAACAAAAGCTTTCATGTACATAATAAGTTTGCATTGCTAATGGTAAGCTTATTTACATAGTTGGTAAGCAAACAACAAGATGAAGAGGAGTATGAAACGGATTATAATCCGATGCAAGAAAAAACAATAAGAAAGACTTTATAGGGTAAAGTTACAATGTTCGGTTATTAGGTTAAAATTCATTCGTTAGTTTTAAATAGGTAAATTTAAATTAATTAAAGTTATTTAAACATAGTTGAGTTGAATCTCAAACATCCCGGCGCCCCTGAAGGAGTTTCAGGACAGTGGTAGAATAGCCAATTTTGATATGGGACGAGTAAAGGTTCCATTGGCTGTCTTCACGCTAGCCACACGAACAAGTTGATCTGCACCCGGTGAAACAAGTTCAATTCGACCAAGTAACCATTTTGTGGGAGGTAAGTTTGGCTCTTTGATCACCACAATATCACCTGGTTTCAAATTAGGTTGTTGTTGTTGCCATTTGGGTCGTTCTTGGAGACTCGTTAAATATTCCTGGTGCCATCGTTTCCAGAATCCCTGAACCATATTTTGGAGATGGTTCCAATGAGTAAGTCGATTTGTTGGCGTATCGAGTTGACTAGGTTCAGCCACGGCTGTCATTGGTTCACCTATGAGAAAATGGGAGGGTGTCAAAGGATTTAAATCATTATCAGAAATACAACATAAAGGTCTAGAGTTTAAAATAGCTTCAATTTGACAAGTTACAGTTGTAAGCTCTTCAAAGGTTAACATTGTAGATCCAACGACCCTTCGAAGATGAAGCTTAACAGATCTTACACCTGACTCCCACAGCCCACCAAAGTGAGGTGCAGAAGGTGGCATGAAATGCCAAGCGATCCCATCCTTTGCAAGCGATGCTACTATAGTAGCGTTGTGAGTTTCCGAAAGGACTAATTTATGCATTTCAGAGAGACAACGCTTTGCCCCTTGGAAGTTAGTCCCATTGTCACTGTAGATGTTTCTACACAATCCACGTCTTGAGACGAATCGGCGTAGGGCAGCAAGGAACGCATCTGTTGTCAGGTCACTTACTACTTCCAGGTGTATAGCTTTGGTGGAAAAACAAACAAAAAGCGCTATGTAAGCCTTCAGCAGTTTTGGCCTTCGACCATGAGACAGCTTGATTGTAAGCGGACCAGCATAATCACAACCTGTATCCGTAAAAGCCCGATTGGGTTGAATGCGTTGAAGTGGAAGATTGGCCATAAGCTGCTCACACGTTGATTGTCGCTGCATAAAGCATGGTTTGCAATGATGAATGACCTTTCGAACGATATTTCGGCTACCCAATATCCAAAATTGCTGTCGGACAAATGTAAATGTTTCGGAAAATCCTGCATGCGCGTACCTCAGATGAACATCCTGTATTATGAGAAGGGAAATTTTATTAGTTTTTGGAAGTATTATTGGATGTTTAAGATTATATGAAATTGCTGCATGTGCTATGCGACCCCCAACACGTAGAAGTCCATCGCTGTCCAGAAATGCTGAATATCGAAGTAGCGTTGATTTCGGTGATAAGGACTTTGTCTTAAGCAAATCCTCGATATCATTTGAAAAGGAAGTTTGCTGCACGTATTTCAGGATGGCAAGTTTCGCAGAGTGAATGTCTTGGAATTTCAAGCCACCAGATTCGCGCACGACTGGCGGTCGAACGCGTGTGTTTGAAATGAAGCGACGAATATATGCAAACACTCTTATTAACCGATGCCAAGAAGATATGTTGTCGATTAGGTTTTGAATTAGGAATGAATTACATGAGATTAAAAGCACAGTTTTGGGCATTCGCCTTGTTTCGATTTGGACAGAATCACTATTGGCAATATCAGAATTATTGCACCTGGGGGAAAGGGGCCAACTTTCTTTGGGTTCCGAAAGCCAAGGTGGACCGGTCCACCAGAGACTATGGTTAACGAGACTTGAAGGGCTTACACCGCGCGAAGCACAATCAGCTGGGTTAAAGTGAGATTGAATATATTTCCACGAATGACTTGGAACCGTTTCCAAAATGGCTGCAGTCCGGTTCGCCACAAATGTTGCCCAGCGTCTAGGAGGCGACGAAAGCCAATGTAGCACTATTTCTGAGTCACACCACGCTGAAATAGGTATAGGTCTGTCTACATTCAGAGAAGATTTTACAAGTTTTAAGAGTTTTGACAGGAGAAGGGCACCACAGAGTTCTAGTCGCGGGATAGAAAGGGGTTTTAAAGGAGCCACCTTTGTTTTTGCCGCAACTATTTTCACTTTAACGTCACCTGTAACCGATATCGATCGCGCGTAAACAACGGCTGCGTATGCTAACGACGAGGCATCTGACAACCCATGAAGTTCCACATCCTTTCCAGAAAAAACATTGCGAGGTATCTGAATGTCTTGAAATAACGGAAGTTCTCGTCGATAGTTTATCCATTGAGTTGCTATCCTTTCTGGCAGTGGATCATCCCATCCTAGTCTTAGCTCAGATGACCAAAGTTCTTGGAACATAATCTTAAATACAATCACTGATGGAGCCAAAAATCCTAATGGGTCGAAAATTCTAGCTATTTCCGAGAGAAGAGTTCTTCTTGTTGGTGATTTATTTAGGTTGGGTTGATTTAGGCGAAACGAAAAAATGTCACTGCTTGGATTCCAAAACATACCTAAGACCTTGATGAGCGAAGAAGAACTGTCGGAATCAAAAAACGAAAATTCGCAGTCTTCCGGTGGTAGGTTAGCGAGGAGAGCCCAACAATTTGAGCTCCATTTTCTGAGCTGGATTTTGGCAATGGATAACAGTTCTACAAGTTCTGACTGCATTTGTAAAAGACTTTCTACAGAGTCTGCTCCAGTCATAATGTCATCAACGTAGACATCGTTCAATAGGATTCTCGCGGCGATGGGATGTGTCACTCTGTAATCATCAGTAAGCTGTTTCAAAGTACGTACAGCTAAAAACGGAGCAGAAGCAGTGCCGTAAGTTACGGTTTTAAGGCGAAAGTGTTGTACAGCTTCGTTTGGAGAATTACGCCAGACTATACGCTGATAGTCTGTTTCTAAGTTACGGATAAGAATTTGTCGAAACATCTTGACTATATCAGCTGTAAATACGAACCGATGTTGGCGAAAGCGAAGGCAGACACCAATAAGATCTCGTTGTATAGGAGACCCTATTTAAAAATGGTCATTAATTGACTGCCCATGTGAGTCCTTTACAGAACCATCGAAAACAACCCGAAGCTTAGTCGATGAGCTCTCGGGTTTTAGCACCGCATGGTGTGGAAGATAAAAGTGTCTTCCATTGAGATTTGTGACCTCCTCATCAGGTATTCGTTCCATGTGACCAAGATTCATATACTCATCCATAAACTGACTATATTGTCGCCTTAAATCAGAGTTTGTTTGGAATCGACGCTCCATAGAATGCAAACGCGATATAGCTGCACCTAGAGTACTTCCAAAGGAAGGCGAAGGACATTTTAAAAGAAGAGGGACGACATATCTCCCATCTTCAGAACGTGATACAGATTCTCGAAACAGTAATTCAGCAGGATCGTTATCAGCTTGGTCTGCAGTTGAAAGGATTTCATCTATTTCCCATAAACGTTGCAGAAGAGAATCAGTATAAACAGCTGAGTCAGAATTACAGATTCCAACACAAGAAACCTGACTGTAAGCGAGCTCTCCTGTGACGACCCATCCAAACAAAGTATTGTGTGCCAATGGCTTACCTTCTGGGCCAAGTATTTGTTCCGGCTTGAGAATTGACCAAACCCTATCTGCTCCTAACAAAACGTCTACCGAACTCGAAACATTAAATAGTGGATCAGCTAACTGCAACCCTTGGATGTAAGACCACGAAGAAATGTCAATAGAATGTGCTGGTAGGTTAGAAGTAAGTTTTCCCAAAATATGTGCATCACATTGCAGAACTGTGTTGTTGATTCGTGAAACTAACGAGATCGAAATGCATCCGTTAGTGTGTCCTGCATTTGCTGATGAAAGTCCTAAGATGGGAATCCTTGAGTGTTTTCGACGAAGACCAATCCGTTGAGCTAATGCCTCGGTGATGAATGACGACTGCGACCCTGTATCTAATAGAACACGACAATTGAGTAGTTGGCCTTGACGATCTTGAACCTTTGCCAGAATGGTAGGCAAAACAGTTTCCTTTCGAAGACTTACATCGAGGGAGTGGTTCGTCAACAGTGGAGAATCGGAACTAGTACTTTGAACACTAGCGGAAGCAGGAGGTTTTGAATTGCCTGTACATAAATCCATCGAAGGTTTAATTTTCGGAGACGCTTGACCGTGATTACCACTAGTTTCATTGGAGTGGACTAGTGTGTGATGTCGAGATTTACAGACACGACAACGTGAATGGCTGAAGCATTTGTATGATGAATGGCCAGAACGAAGGCAATTAAAACACAATGAATTCTCTTTAACAAATTTCCGACGAGAGTCAAGACTCAGAGAAATAAACGTGGCACATTGTGACAAATGATGGTCAAGTTTGCATTTCAGACACTTAAGGGTTTGTTCAGCTGGCTCAGCCACATGTGAGCGAATTGATACCGGTTGCCTTTTACGCGTACTGGAAGCGGTTATAGGCTTACAAGATTCGAATGCATCACATCGTAATTCAAGGAAATCAATCAACTCCTGCACTGAACAAACATCCCTAGAGTCTACTTCTTTAGCCCATGCATGTCTTGTTTCATCATCCAATTTATTGAGCAGAAGGAAAATAAGCCATGGGTCGCGACCTTCCTTTTTAGCTGCCTCAAGACCACGAATGACTTCATCGGCACCGTCCGTAATCTTTCGAAGGGTGTCAGAATTAGATGAATTCATAGAAGGTAGCGATACAAACGATTGTATGAGAGACTGCACAAGCAAGTTCACGCGATTATACCGTTTTTCAAGTTTCGACCATGCACTTAGGTAATTAGCATCTGTGGGAGGAATATGGCTGATTAAATCGGCGGCTTCATCCCTTAAAAATGACTTAAGAAAATGAAATTTCTGTGTAGAAGTTAGCTTATCGTTTGTGTCTACCGTATCGATAAACATATCACGGAATGTTGGCCAATCTTTGTAATTGCCGGAAAACGGAGGAATGTTAATCTTAGGTAGACTAACATTTGAAGACGATTTCGAAGAATTGATTTGTTGTAGAAGCGAGGATTGTTGTTGGGCAAGCTGCTCAAAAAGTTGAGTTTGTCTTACAGCGCTTTGCTTTTCGCGATTAGCTTTTGTTAATTGTGTGTGCCACTAAAATATTTAGCTTCGTACTCCTCAAACTCCTTTTCTAGAGCTGAAACCTCATCGTTTTCATCTTCCAATTCTGCCAAACATGAAATATGATGAAGTGAAAATTCCTTCCAAGCGACTTCTAATTTAGCTAACCTAACTTCTAACATTGCTACATCTTCATCGCCCGATAATGATTCACTTAATGCCGCTGCACGTGTAATGGCTCCTTTAGCATGACCACGTAACTGTTGTGAAGTCATTTTAATTAAAACAAAATTGTTCTTAATTGAAGAAAATAACTCGATATTAATGTCTTTTGTCTATAAAGTTAGTGAGTTCGAATGCGTAAATGTAATTTTAGTAATTAAAATCACTGATTTGAGTTTTCACACGATTTGAGTTTGTCTTTAAACACGGACTAGTTTTGCATCAAGCACCAGTTCCATAAATTTCAATAAAATTCGCGACTCGAAGGACCAATGATTGCGATTAAAGAAAAGCAAACCCTAATTGCAGCGATAATGTCTCATTAATTATTATAGAAAGGGGGCGAATTCAAAATGATGTCTTCCACCGATGGTCAATTGATATAAAAAAAATATTATGTTCAAAAACGTTATAAAATTCATTTATTTTACCACCTTAGGTCTGCTCTGCTTGAAGATCGAGATGAAAAAGAAAGTACATCTCCAATTTCTTATTAATCCTAGCATGATCGATTTTAAGTATACAACAAAAGCTTTCATGTACATAATAAGTTTGCATTGCTAATGGTAAGCTTATTTACATAGTTGGTAAGCAAACAACAAGGTGAAGAGGATTATGAAACGGATTATAATCCGATGCAAGAAAAAACAATAAGAAAGACTTTATAGGGTAAAGTTACAATGTTCGGTTATTAGGTTAAAATTCATTCGTTAGTTTTAAATAGGTAAATTTAAATTAATTAAAGTTATTTAAACATAGTTGAGTTGAATCTCAAACACATAGAAATTTGCAAAGTGAAAAGTCGAGAACTTTTCATTTTTGGTGAAACACTTTTTACTTTTACTTTGCAGAAAACTATTATTTTGCAAAGTTGCAAAGTGAAAAGTGAAAAGTTGTTGGTGCAATAGGGCCCAGGTCGCACCAGGGCCTCTTCCAACAAGCGTCTCCAGCCAGCCCGGTCCTCAGCTAGGTATATCTAGTTTTGCACGCCCTGAGGTCCTGTACTACATCCACCCTGGTCACGGTCTTAGTCTTCTGCGACGGACGTTCTTCCGGGTTTGGACTCGAAGACTCTACATGACCCAACAATCTAAGTCGTTGGACCTTAACTTTTCTGGCTAGGTCAGTGTCGCTGAACAGCTCGTACACTTCCTGATTGAATCTTCGTCTCCATTCTCCATTTATGTAGAGAGGACTAAAAATCATTCGAAGAATTTTTCTCTCGAAGCAGCCCAAAGCGTTTTCATCGGATGTTGTCATGGTCCATGTCTCTGCACCATAGGTACATTTGAACCGGGATGATGAGGGTTTTGTAGAGTGTCGCTTGCTTTGGAGAGGACTTTACTACTTAATTGTCTTCTTAGTCCAAAGAAGCAGCAATTGGCAAGAGTGATTCTTCGTTTGATTTTAGCGCTGGTTTTGTTGTCTGAGTTTATAGCGAATCCTAGGTAGACAAAGTCCTTTACTGTCTCGAAGTTAAATCTGTCTTTTCTGACGTTGGCTCGAAGACGTCGATATTGGTTGTCCTTTCTTGTTGACAGCATTAACTTGGTCTTGCCCTTGTTAACCGCTAGACCCATCTTCCTGGCCTCCGTCTCAAGACTCACAAACGCTCCACTGACATCACGCTGTTTTCTTCCAATTATGTCAATATCGTCTGCGTATCCTAGTAACTGGACGGACTTTTGAATGATTGTGCCTCTGGTGTTGACGGTGGAGTTTTGCACAAACTTTTCAAGAATGATGTTGAAGAAATCACATGACAGCACATCGTCTTGTCTAAAACATTTTTTGAGATCAAATGCGTCCGATAGGTTTTTTCGACCATGATGGAAAAGCGAGAGTTTTCCATTGCATCTTAAACATACGGACGAATTTTTCTGGGATGCCAAAACTAGACATTGCTCTATATAATTGATCTCTATAGACGCTGTCATACGCGGCCTTGAAATCGATGAAAAGGTGGTAGGTATCGATTTGAAGTTCCTTGGTCTTCTCCAAGATCTGCCATAGAGTGAATTTTTTATCGATGGTGGACTTTCCGGGTCTGAAGTTACACTGATAAGGACCTATCAGGTTGTTGACGAAAGGCTTCAAACGTTTGCACAGCACGGCAGACAAGATCTTGTAGGCGATGTTATGGAAACTAACACCTCTGTAGTTGGTGCAGTACAAACCTTGGAGATGAGCTGCTTTGTACAGTTCTAGGGCTAGGCCGTCTGCTCCAGTGACTTTAGTTTATATATCGCTTAGAATTAAAATTTCGCTCGTCATCACTGTTATACAGCTTGGAAAAGTGGTCCTTACTTCAGCACCGATTGTGGTCCCACTACGATGGTAGTTTGTTTAACCTTTTTTGTTAAACTTTCGACTCTACTCGATCGTGGGCTTCTCATATTCCCTTTTTTTTTCTTTCTGAGAAGTTTGTGCTCCTCTATCCTTTTCTGCTCGTAAAACTAGTGAGCGGCTCGAGTTCTTCATTGGAGCGCCCGCCACTTTGTTTTCCTCTTGTTTAGCTGTATGTGCTCGCCGGAACTCATCGCCAAACAAGGGGTTTCGTTGCCCCTAGTTCCTTACATTTTGTGCTGGCAGGAAACAAATTCTAAGAAGGTTATCGGAAAAGGATCTAGAACACTCTTGTGGTTGAAGCCGTTTGATGTCGAATTCCTTCTTAGCATTTTCGTGTGTTGGTCTGCAACGGGTTATCCGCATTTGTACCTTGGTTACAACAAGGTAGTGATCCGAGTCAATGTTGGCACCTCGGAATATGCGGACATCTTGCATGCTACGGATGTGTCGTACGTCGATCGCAATGTAATCAATCTGGTTGATGGTTGATTGATCAGGAGATTTCCATGTCCCCTTGTGGATATCGAGATGTGGGAATCGCGTACTTGCTACAGTAATGTCTCGCCCGTCGATTAGCTTGAATCTGTTATAGGAGGTGGTGTCGTGTAGGCTATGTCATCCGATTAGTCCACCAAAAATTTCTTCACTGTCCAACTTGGTATTAAAATTTCCAAGGACAATTTTAATGTCATAGCTAGTATACAATGCTCCTAGGTTCTGCCGAGGAGCTCGTAAAACCTGTCTTTGAGAGAACTAACTTTCTAAGTGCAAAACCGAAATTCGTTGTCTTTAATACGTTTGCCTGGGTTGTCATCCACCCTTATCCGAGGCTTGTTGGTAGTCCGGAATTATATTTTCTTTACGTTCAATCACCCCGATGCATAACCCCCAACATGGAAGACCAGATCTTTAATTTAACTCCAAAGACAGGAAGCCGCCCAAACCACTCCTTATAGGTCTGGGCTACGAATATGTCGTAGAAGCCCTATAGAGTGTTCACTTAGTATTTCATCCTGACTACCCTCTCCCCTTCTCTGTATTTGCAGCCAACAACAACAACAATCCGTACCATCCTTAGCATCTCCTCCTGCTTTGTTCAGTTAGGCCATCTGCTCCAGCGGGTTTATTCACTTCTGCGCTATCTTGGTCAATGTGGGTCTGAGTCACCTCGGCCAGATGGCTCAGATTTTGTATAAATTGCTGTTAAAGGAATACGAACAAAAAATAAAAAATAGCATATTGATGCTTTCATGTTTGTGGCTGGAAAAACATTTTTGATATTGATTCAATCATTTCAGGGCTTCAACATGTTAGGAGCACTAATCCTTCAAGTGATGGATAAAGAAGAAACCGAATCGATAAAAGTAATGATTTACCTTGTCGAAGGTATTCTGCCAAGTGGTTATTTTAGTGGATCTCTGGGTGGCCTTCAAGCTGATATGGCAGTATTTCGTGAATTGATGACTAGTAAGCTTCCTAGATTAGCAAAACATTTACAAAAACTACAAGGACCTGTTGAGAATGCCTTTGAACCACCGCTAACGAATGTCTTCACAATGCAGTGGTTCTTGACAATGTTTTGTACCTGTTTGCCAATGACATGTGTCTTAAGAGTATGGGATTTAGTTTTGATCGAAGGCAGTGATGTGCTTTTGCGAACAGCCTTAGTTTTATGGAGTCTATTAGAGGAGTAAGTTTTCTGTTGTTCGCCACAAGAGCTTTATTGACTACCTTTAATCTTAGGCGAATTTTAAGTGCCAGAACTGCTGATGATTTTTACTGTCAAATGGGGTCATTCTCCAGTGAACTTCTCAATGGACATCTCGTTGACTCTAACGGTCTGATTGAAAAAGTTGTAGACCTAGGTCCCATACCAGATTTACAAAAACTTAGAGATAAACATCTTTACAATATAACTCCGTTCAGAGATAAGAAAGGACTTCAGTAAGTATAATACAATACATTTCTTCTAGAACTTGACTAAAAACAACCATTATTTTCAAGGCTTTACTACTCTGATGAAGATGGAGACTCTGACGAGGAATCAAAGATGGCAGTAGCTACAGCGTGGGGACTTCGATTACGGCGAGGCTCTGCAGGACTAGCATCCAAAAGCAGCGATGGCAAGGACCGAATCGCACTCGACATTTCACTGCTCAAGAAACAATATGATCGTCTGCGTGAGCGACAACGACAAGCGCATATAATCCTCACTTCAGCTGTGGCCCGTCAAGGTTCGAGTCCGAATCAGGCATCAATACAAATGAACCAGTTACTGATGGGACGCAATGCAATTGTTACTAATAACGGTCGTCGTATCGGACCACCACAAGGAGCCATACCACCGGCAAGGAAACCCTCACTTCCAACCTCCAAACCACCTAAACTTGCACAAACCAAAAAACTCCTCAGTGGCGAAACTCTTCACTGGAGAGACACCGATCTCTCGAAACGACGAAGAGGCAGTCTTAAGTGGAAAGACATAAAATCAGATAGTTCACAATCGGGCATGGAAGATCGTCCAGCGGCACTTGTCGAAAGTGCTCCTTCATCGAGAAGCAGTTCTTCTGAAGCCAAATCAAAACGACCATCATACAAAGCCACACGCCAAAGAAGTGATTCATCATCGTACAGTGAGGAAAGTGATGGCAATTCCAGCACGAGTACAAGTCTTTGTGATGAAGACGATATGCTCGAACATAACAATTTGTCATCCTTAGAAGGTAGCCCGATGAGAAAGTCGAAATCGAGTAAGAAACATTCCGAAGTAACGAAACAGAAAAGTCTTGAGGATGTCCTGAACAGCAATGATGGTCAGCCAACTGTCGATAACCAGATACCCTTCATTCAGTTAACCACAATTGAGTCACCAGTTTTGAATGCCAATAAGACTGAAATCGAACCATCCCTGGTTGAAAATAGTGAAACCGAATCTAATCGATTAGATTATGCTGGTTTTGTCGATGAATTCAGTTGGCCCGATATTAATGAACAACCAACAACAAGTGTCTCATTAGAAGACACAACTACGGAGGCCATCTCCGAGGGCGACTTTCTTTCTCTCTCGAATGTGATCACGAGTACCAGTCAGTTATCTCCAATGCCTGACATTGCAACTTATATTAACAATTCGAACATAAGTCCCCTACGAACTCCAATATCTGGATTTGATTATGCCAATTTAGTGGTCAACATTGACAGTGATCCAAAGAAATTCGATGTAAACGAGGAAGGAGTGATAAACGAGTACTTTGAACGAGTTAACGTTGTTGAGCGGCCAACAAAACTGGACTTGCTGTATTCATTGAACGAGGAAGACAGTATACGAAAGGCCTATGTCAGCTGTGAACCAACTCCAGAATCTCCAAAAGGTGTCAAAGAAAAGCCAAAGATTGTAGAAGAAGAGGCGACCCAACAAAGACAAGCTTCGGAAGAGGAATTGGACAGAAAAATGAAAGTGCTCTTAGAATATTCAAACAAATCTTCGCTTTCTTTTATTGCTGAAGCTAAGCAAGAATTCTCCACGGGAATGTTCAAGGAAATGGAATTTGATGTTGATTCCCTGAAATATCAACCAACAAAACTTGTTCCGATCAAAAGAGCGCATGCAGTCGAATCGCCAGAAATAGCCGAAAATGAACCGGAAATGGAACCTTCTTTGAAAGTGAAGAATCTTGCTGAGGAATTGATGGAAATTGAACTACAAAGTAAGGCTAAGGAGATTACACAAAAAGAAGAAGTTCCTGAAATAAAGGAAACGAAAGTCAGCAACATTCCTTCCACTGAAGACCTAGAGACAAGATTCCGAGCTCTTGAGATGAATTTCAGTGGCAGAAAAGAGAGTTTAAAAAATGAAGCACTTGTGAGGAAGAACTCTCAAAGATCTATTGAGAGAGATGTTGATGAGTCGAGGTCCTCATTTGTAGATAGTCCCTCGACAAATTATTCACCACAAGTGAAGACATCGGAAAGTCTTACAAAAGTTAACGAAGGTTCAGGTGAAGCAGATCAAAGGTTTAGAAATTCTGTTGGAGATATTGAAGGCTTCAGCAAGAGGTCCTCTTTTGTTGATAGCCCTCCGAAACATTATTCACCACAAGTGGAGACTTCGGAGTGTCTTACAAAAGTAAATGAAGAATCATGTGAAGCAGATAAGAGGTGTAGCAATTCTGTTGGAGATGTAGATGGCTTCAGCAAGAGGTCTTCATATGTAGATAGTCCGTCAACACACTATTCACCACAAGTGGAGACATCGGAAAATCTTACAAAAGTAAATGAGGAATCAGGTGAAACAGTTGAAAGACCTAGATATTCTGTTGGAGATATAGATGGCTTCAGCAAGAGGTACTCATTTATAGATAGTCCTTCGAAAAATTATTCACCACAAGTGGAGACACTGGGAAGTCTTACCAAAGTTAACGAAGGTTCAGGTGGAGCAGATCAAAGGTGTAGAAATTCTGTTGGAGATGTTGACAGCTTCAGCAAGAGATCCTCATTTGCAGATAGTCCTTCGAAACACTATTCACCACAAGTGGAGACTTCGGAATGTCTTACAAAAGTAAATGAGGAATCAGGTGAAGCAGTTCAAAGATCTGGAAATTCTGTTGGAGAATTGGAAGATAGTCATTTTAAAGACCTTTCGACAAAAAAGGAGAGTTCGGAATATCAAACGAAAGATATCGAAGTTTTAAGTGAAGAAATTGACATCAGTCCAAAAGAGGACGTTGTGGTCACTGAACTGTCGAATACTTTTACCAGAAAAGAAAGTACTTCATTGAATCGAACAATAGAAGAGAAGCATTCTCCAATGACAACAGAAACTAACGTCAAAGAAAAAGATTTGTCAACAGATTTGAAGGACCGTGAGGAAGAGCAAATTGAAGACGAACATGATACTCATGCCCTTCAAACACATCGATATTCAATAGAAGACAGGTATCAATATAGTAACATTGAGCACGAAAAACCTCTAAGCCCGTTGATGAAAGAAATCCCGAAAAGTATTGAAAATTTGAATGAAGACCTAAAATATGACTCCCAACATTACCTTAAATCAGAAGTCGAAAATTTGATGGACAAAGTTGAAACCGGTAACAAGCAGTCTGAAGAGATTCAAGGCGGTGCGTCATCTCAAACTGAATCTTTAAAAACAGAGATAAGAGAAGGTGCTGGTAGCGCTGATGAAAACCTTTCTCTTGAACAAGACTTTATGAAAATTGATACTGAAGAAACAGCGATCCTAAATGATATGAATGAAAAGTTACATGAAAAAAGCAGTCCCTTAGGTCAGTATGAGGAGGTAGCAAAGGACCCAAGAATAGATCGAGATATCAACTATTCTTCATGTGCAGCGGTTGAGGAGCAGAATTTAATTTCGCAAGAATCAAAAAAGCCAGAATATAATGATTTGGAGAAACAAGAAGAACCTTTAACAACAATGAAACAAGTTGAGGAACCTTCTAGTTCATGCAGGAAATCAATCACCGACAATCCGGAAGCTGCAACTCTTTCAGAAACAAAATCTGAACAAGAAACTGATCAAGTGAAAACGACTAACGAGAAAAAAGTGGCCCTAGATGAGCCCCCAGAGGAACCCATAGTTCCATGCGTTGCATCACCAACAGACGACATTCCTGATTCTCAATTTCAATCTATTATTGATGAAACAGACACAATTAACCTAAGTGATGACAGAAAACAGTTGCTTCTTCCTAAGGACACTAAAAGCAAAATCAAGGAGATTTTAGACGAAGGGGTTCTGTTTTACGAACATTATCCCGCCGTTCCAGATGGCGTTGAAGCTGGAGGTGTAAATGATCCAAATCAGTCAGAAAATGCTTCAACACAACCAAATGAAACTCAATCAAGAGAAGCCGAATCTTCCCAACCCCAAGAAAAAACTCCAACCTCCGAAGACCAGCTGCAACCAGAAAAGTCAATCGTTCCAGCTTCAAGCAACAGACCTGATAATACAATTGTAAGAAAACATGATGAACCAGAACCATCTTTTCCTACGCCTAAGACAATTGACAAACCGCAATCAACTTACTCTTTTTCATACACTCAAAATCATTTTAATGACGACGTCAGTGTTTTATCAGAAGTTCAAGGTTTGCAAGCAAACCAGACTGCAAATGCCATCCAAAGTACATTTAATTTGCAACATTCACCTGAAAACTTATTTGCTGTTACTACTTCTGTTTCTCTAGGTAATTCGCAAACTATTCGGTCATCAGTTTCTGTTAAGAGCTCAGTTTCTCTGAAAAGCTCTGCTCTTTACGATAGAGAACGTTCTTTACAAGTTAACACTGGCATAACAGTCTGTGATGACCCAAATGAAGACAGTTCAAAGATGATTTCATCAAACCAATTACAGCTGAGTGGAAATCAAGAAAGATCAAATTATGGGGCCGGTATCACTGTGAGTGTCATTAACTCGGAGCCTTCAGCCAGAACATCAAATATATCCTTGTCAATGCGGCTTCCCGAGCATTCTGGAGATTCTCTTGTTGGAAAAACTGTCAGGACGGATATGCTTGCGCAGCCTAAGGTCTTACCTCAAATTCTTGATAAGAACACTTCTGAAAAAGATAAAACCGATTCAGATGGTAATAAAGCAGACATAAGACCTGCTGACGAACCAAAAACACGAAAGTCGTCATATTCACAAGAAGTGGAAGAAAGACTTAAGGCTTTGGAACGGCGTCTGAGCGAAAGGGTCTTAACTGTTTCCAAGGACACAAAGGGAGCTGATCAACCAGTAGCTAAGGAGGAACCCAGACAAGAGCAAGTCCTAACTCTTGACGACGACCAACCAATGAAACTTAATGTTGAAAAAGTTTCACCAACAGATTCGAAACAACAAAAGGAAACTAAACCTGGAACTGGGCCCGAAGTTGAAGCAATGACAGATAAGGAAGAAACCAACAAAGTTGTGCCTTCGACCGCTGAATTGGAGCACCGTTTTCATGAATTAGAACGAAAACTTAGTGCTAAAAATATTCATTTACCAGCAACAATCGAACAACCCCAACAAGAAGACAAGGCTTCATCAACAACGAACCCTTCTATTGTGTTAACCAAAAATGAAGGCGCACACGGAGAAAGAGAATTGAATGACTCTAAAGAACAGAAGAAGAACGAAGAGCCCCCTTCTACACCTCGAAGGAGAATTCCGTCAACCGAAGATCTTGAAAATAGATTCGAGGCCTTAGAAATTCAAAAGTCACTTAAATCTCCAGGGAACCTACTGTCACCATCAAAGATAAAAGAAGAATTTCCTCCAGAAGGTGCTATTGATCAGGAAACAAAAAGAAAAACCGAAATTCCATCAACAGAAGATTTGGAGAGCAGATTTCAAGCTCTTGAGCAGAGCAAGAAAGGTGATGACGTCTTAAAGAAGTCCCAAAGCCAAGAAAACACTACAAAACCAAAAGATGTCCCAAAAGTAACTTTTGCTGAATCAAGCGATACAAAAAAGGTCACACAAAATTGTGAAGAAAAACCTGATTTGTTTCAAGAAGTTTCTGAATCACCAACTTCAACTTCAAGAACCGAGTTAAGTAGAGAAAGAGTTTTAAGAAAAGTCCCGTCTGCAAAAGACTTGGAAGCTAGATTTGAAGCATTAGAAAAACGCAAATCATTCACTGGTTTTAGTTCTAAAACTCAAGAACACCTTTTAGCTGAACAAAGTCGAAACTACTTGAGCTCAGAATCACTCAACACCGTCGAAAGTCTCAAAAGACGAGAATTGTGCGAAAAAAAAGTTGCATCAACCGAAGATTTAGTACTCCGACTCGATGCTTTAGAACAAAGAATGGCTATAACCGAAAATTCGATCAAAAATAAGATTTCGTCAGAGAAAGAATTATCACAAAAAACTGCAAACTTCGAATGTAGATTTGAAGCTCTCGACAATCGTCAATCGTTCAGGGAAAACATAGCCTCCAATAAAACACCTTCAACTTCCAGAGAGAATCTTCAAAATACTTTTAAGCCGACAAAAGAAACTTTACCGGAAACCAAATTGAGTATGATTAAAAGAAGTTTGTTTGAACCCGAACCGAAACCAAAAAGGCTTCCCTCGACACAGGACCTTGAAAACAGATTTGATGCTTTAGAACGTCAAAAGTCAAAATCCTCCTTAGGTGTCAAAGCGAATGTGACCAGGGAGCCAATTAAAACCGAAAGTTGGGAGACACCATTTGAACAAATTGAACATCGCACGCCAAGTCCTTTTGGCACAAAGCCATTACCTAGATGGGACAACGACACTACTCTCTCGAGATTCCCTTCGACAAGAAATCTCGATAGTCGATTCGAAGCCTTAGAACAGCAAAAATTCAGTACCGAGAGAAGGTCAAATTTGACATCAACCGGCTTTGAAGTCTCGAAACCATCGATACAGAAAACAACCCTTGAAAAGCCAGCAAAAGCACACGCCAGCAGGTCAATAGATCTTGTTTTAGAACAAATAAGTACTAAAACCGAAGAAATTGAACGAGAACATCAAATGCTATCGAAAGTTCCCTCAACCCAAGACCTCGAGATCAGGTACAATGATCTTCAATTGCAAACGAAACGAGGTGATGATGACTGCGATCAAAAGAACGAACAGAATTTAGAACAATCCACTGATTCTATTGAACTTACAGGAAATCAAAAGCGAAGAGATCTCTACAAGTTGGAATCACAAAGTGATGAAACCTTAACGATATCCCATCCGACCGGCACTGAATTCGATACCAAATCCGAGTCGCGACCAACATCATGCCCAGAGTATCGAGATCCATTCGATTCGAATATCGTCACCACCGATAGGGTACTTAAAATAATCGAAGAAAACTCCAAGATATTACACCGAATTTTAAAAAAGACTCTTGCAGATTCCGGTGGCAGCCGTGGTGACTTTAATTCGACAGAATCACGTTCTGGTTTCACCGATTCGCTACTTGCACTTGGCAATATATTCCCACGAACCGACGAAAGCATTTCACCTAGCCGCATTAGACCACAATCACCACGAGTTCGCTCAACCATTACATTTCGTTCAGATGATAGTAGCATAACCGATCGATTAGCTTCCATTAAGAGCACAATCAAATCGATAGACACCTTGTGTGAAGATCAATCCTCACGCAAGGACAAATGTCAACGATACATAGACTCATTGTTCACTTCCAGTCCACGTTCAAGTAATGCCACTTCACCAATTCCAATTCCAACATCTCATCATCTAGTAGCAAGCAGACCAATCATAAGGATTGATGATTTCGAGGATGGTCGAAGATCACCAAATCCACCAGCACATTATCAGGAACGTGTAGCAATGAGGGAAATGAAGAAAGAAGTCTCACCACGTCGCAGGCGTGACGAAGAACGCGAGGAATACGAGAGCCGGGTAAGACGAGACACGATGATGCCAAATAGTGTAGATGATGAAGCACCTAGTGAAATTAGTTGTAGCTTAGAAAACATTGCAAATAATAAAGTAGATAGTGAAGTAGATAGAATTAATCACAAAGACAAGACGCAGCTAGAGAGATCTATATCTCCCTACTACGCTCCTGGATCTGATCTACACAACAGGTCTACTACGTCGGTCGTCTACGTGCCAACCAAGCTGGAAATTCGGCATACGACAGTCACATCGACGTTCTACGATCGTTTCCTCACCGAAAAACATATTGAAAGGACCTTTCCGAGAAGCAAGAAGCACTCGCCAGCCGTTTCGCCGACCATCACCAAAAGCCAATTGGATATTTCTAGTTCTAGTGGATCAACCAGTTTAGATCGAAGTTCAAAATCAGCTGAAAATTCCCCATCTCGAAGGAAGGACAGTAATAGTAGTGGCGGTGGTGGTGGTGCTCTATCCCCAAACCCAACAACAACCGTCTCAACAGCTGTCGCATACAAACGCGGATTTCTCTCATCACTTGAGGTTGCACAAAAAGATTTACACATTCGCAGCTGTGATAATATTCTTCTTCAGCTAAGGTCATCAACGTTATCCAATCAACAACCTATGATGCCATCCATCACGAGCATGGGTTACAATCCGATTCCGACCAAATCTACAGATTTAGGAATAAGTTTGGGCCTCTACAAGGACATTCATAATGGCAATGATACAACATCGTCTAAAAGCTGAAAGAACCCTTTGATTCATCAACAATATTTTAAGTACATGTAGGTTGTCCAACAATTCTCAATACAACTTTAAACTTTTTAAATAAAAATTGAGAAACACAAAAGCAATATAGATACTATTTTCAGGATGAAAATAACAAGATAGTTTTTTAATAAGAGAAAAAGCAAAAACTATTTTCATCAAATATATTGAAAACCTAAATAAAATTTAACACAATCATCTCTTTTCTATGGCTTTGAATGAAACAAAAACAAAACAAAAAACAATGTCGTTGTTATCCTTGGATTTTGTTCAACACTTCATTTTTTACTCAATTTTGAAATTCTTCTAGTTAAATTTGTTCTTCATAAAAAAAAACAAAGTTTTTAACCAAAAAAATACTATTTTAAAACTTAAAATGTTAATGACTGATAAAAAAACAGAAACAAAAAAAGTACATATATATTATTACATAAACTCTCTAACAAATATTATTTAAAAAATAATTAAGGAAAAATATTAATCGAAATTCAATTAAGTTATTAAATTATAATCGACGGTATAGTTATTTAGAATATTTATTACTGGTTGCATAATATTGTTGAAAATTAATTGAAAATAAAATAAAAATTATGTTAATTGTTTGATGTTATACGATTGGGAAATGTCTTCAGTATAAAATGATTGTTATTTTAGTTTTAAAAGAGTTACCATTCATTTTGTTTGATATTTAATACAAGAAACAAGAAAATAAAGCAAAAAATATATTAATAATGCAATTATGTTACAATTATTCTTTTCTTTAACTGTAGGGAGAGGAGAGGAGAGGAGGCTGTTTATATTCCACCAAAATTATTCAAATTAGAAATTACTGACGAGTTTTAACGAGCAATGGTCAAGATAACCGAATCATATGAAAATGTTATTGTTGGAGGAGATTTCAATGTTGATCTTCTGAATCCTAACTCTAATAAACTGTAAGATTTCTTATACAAACTATCTATCCATTTATCCAAATTAAATTCCCTACCCAGTGGCGTAGATAGGGGGGGGGATCAGGGGGATATATCCCCCCCATTGGGATTCATAATTGTTCAACATAACCAGTAATGCCAAATAATTTAAGGAAAGAAAAGCACTATGAAATTAAGTACCGATTTCCTACGTGACTCAAGTCTCATTAGTACTCACAGGATTCTTAGAGGCATTGTAAATTGTACATTCTATACATTCAGTCTACGGGGAAAACACAAAGTCAACTTCATCTGAAAGAAATAATTACTTCGGCAAATCACCTAATATTTTGAATTTCTTTTTTATATCGATTTTTAAAAAGTATTTTTTTAACGTCTCTCACCAATTGATAATAGATAAACGTGTAAGAAAAGGAGCTTAAATGCAGCTTTCCACATAAGCCCACCACACCGACACAAAAATTGAAAGTTATTTAGATTTCTTCTCACCGTGTGTCACATTGCTAATTTGGTGTAAGAAACCGCCCCAAACACGCAACACACTCATCCACACGAACACAAATGTTCGCACAACTGCGGTGAAGTTAACGCGAATCCTAACGGTAACGATAACTCACACTAATTCATTTTAACCAGAAAGCAAAATACGCTATTACCCATTACCTAAAGCATGCCTTACACAAGCGGCAGATTGACAATCATTTGCCTTAATTTTGCGATTTATTTGTGCAAGTTATTTGGAGTAATTTTTTTTTATTAACTGAACTCCGTTTAACTGAAAACTTCGGTTATCTGAAACAATAAATTTATGACCGACTCGATTTGACGTTTACAGAAGTGAAGAAAAACGATTTTCAACTTCTCCCTTAACGCTCAAGTTTTTCTCAACTCTAGAATTGGCTAACTTGAGGGTTTTCTACAAGTTGATCAAAAGTGAAGAAAATGGCTCTAAGTTACTTTGTTTGTTTTTATTTATTTTTGTTTTTAAAATATGGCATTATTTAATTTTGACAAAACTCCGGTTATTTGAAACAAGTTTCAGTTATCCGAAGTTCAGTTAACTGAAAACTCCGCTTAACTGAAACAAATTGTCTGCAAAAATGGTGTTTCAGTTAAGCGGAGTCGACTGTATATAAAAGTTTTCGGAAATTTCCTAAAATTAATTTGGGTATGCAGTATTCAAAAATATGTAAATTTACATTTTATTAGTGAATTTCGATTTTAACTTTTTGATCCGATTTCGAGATATACAATTTTGAAAAAAAGTTTAAAAAGGTTTTTAAAAAATACGAAAAAAAAATTAAAATTTGTTTGAAAACAAAATATTATTTGGGCAATTTATACGTATACTTTCAGAAGAAAAGCACGCTGATCAGGCTTTTGTTTTTCAAAAAAATCTTATAAGAAAAATAAAAAACGATTCTATGAGAGGTACCGTTTTGGAGGAAGTTTAAACAAAAATTCGTTTTTGAGAAAACTGAAACTTTTGGTTTTTGGGCAAACAAAAAATTTATGGTGGCTTCCCTAAATTTTGGTCCTAAAAAAAAAAATTAAAAAGACCAACGCGAATTCGCTGGAGGCTGCAGGTGCGTTTACAGAAAGACAGACAAACATCCAAAACTTTTCATATATTCTATACTAGCAGTTGCCCGCGACTTCGTCCGTCTCTCCCTCGTGCTCCAAACAGAGGTGCGTCTTGACTCGTGCGTCATGCTCGTGAATTTGGTTACGAAGTAATTTTAAAATTATATATTAGTCGACTCTTCCTAAGCCAAAATTCTTCTTAACTCGAAGCCTTCAAATATGTATTATTTTCCCCGTTTTAGTAAGACTCTTCACTGAAGCTTTTCTCTTATTATTCGCAGCGCAACTTTGTATAGCTTAAAGCGGCGCAGTGTCATAAGTCCGTAGGTCATAAGTCCGTAAAGGACTTTTGACCCACTTAAGTGAGTCAAAAGTTCATAAATCGATTATGAACTTATAACCCACGTAAGTGAGCCAAAAGTCCGCAATAAAAAGAGCCATAAGGTCTTAAACAAACAAATTTAAGATTGAATGAAATAAATTAATTTTTTTTTATGGAAAAACTGAAAACAGAAAAATTTGTTGCTATCATAATACAAAATTGAATTTGAATACTTAATTAATTAATAATTCAGAAAAACACCTTCTCGCTCTTTGTCACTATATGTCTGCAAAAGGGGCACAGAATTTCGTTTTTGAAATGATTTGCTTTTTCAACTATACTTGTGAAACATTCATCACATAACTAAATATGGTTACACGGCATAAGAATTGTATTACGCTGGTTATTGAAGCAGACTCCACCAAGCATAGCGTTTTCAGAATTGCTGTTTAGAGAACCATCGTCATCTTCATTCTCCTCTTCGCTCAATTCCTCCATTACATCTAAGTCAATATAGTGCATGCTCTAAGTCTATGTGACCTAAAGGAAACTCTTCTCCATGAAAACGTTCTACTGAACTTTGGTGTTCGGTGAGAGTAGGGCATTCTACAAGCACACTGTACTTGAACCCACTTTCATCTTATTGCATCTTTTTGTCACCTTAAATAACTGAGCTGTTTCTATAACATCAACAGCTCCATCAGAAAGACATTTTTGTATTATGATGGGATGTTCGATTTTCATGCATCATCTGGATGCAGACGTAAGTACTATTTTTGCAATACTAAACCTTAACTCAGTCTCACATGTTTTATTTCAAAAATATATTTCGAACCAAAAAATAAAGCAGGTACAATTATTGCTAGCGAGCGAAGCGAGCCGAAAAAATTTTGCCCAAAAGAGAATGAATTTGGGGTGTGAAAATAAAAAAATTCGCACGAATTTTTTTATTTTCACACCCCAAATTCATTCTCTTTTGGGCAAAATTTTTTCCGCTAATTTCGCTCCCAACCAAACCAAAGCGATTTTAAATGTTCCAGATTTCAGATCGTCATAATGCTCAGACGAAAGTGAAAAAAGATACTCAAAACGAATCATTGCAATGCAGCATGTGCTTTTCAGACACAACCGTGCATTACAAAAGTGCGTGGTGGTTTCTTTTAAAAATTAAAGGAAACGGCAGCAGTTTTGAAAAATGAATTGCAGTATTCTATATACAAATATATTTATATGGACACTTATTCACTTAATTAACCTATTTTAAAATAATAGGTTGATATTTGTTTTAGAAAAAGGAAAAGGAAAAAGGAAAAGAAAAGGAATTAATATTTTTTTTTTCGCACGCACCAAAAAACAAACCCAGTTACTGAAAAACTCAAATTAAGTGACGCTTACAAGTCAGAGCTATCAAGGCAGATATGTTTTCATTGAGCATATTAAACCCATGGTCTTGATTACTATTTGCCGATGTAAGATTTAAAAGAGAGTACTTATTATTGAAGGTTGTAAAAAAAAAACCAGCTAGTAGGTAAGTGAAAGGAACGCAACAAATAACAATTTTCGGAAGCATTCGCTTCTCAGAGAGAATGACTCCAAAAAACCGTAAGCTTTGGGTCAGAATTTCGTAGGAAATTTCGACGGACTTTTGACTCACTTAGGTGGGTTATAAGTTCATAATCGATTTATGAAGTTTTGACCCACCTAAGTGGGTCAAAAGTCCTTTACGGACTTATGACCTACGGACTTATGACACTGCGCCGCTTAAAGCATTCCTCGATAAATGGACTATTCAATTCAATTTTTCAATTTGATTTGCAGTTCCTGAGATCAGCGCGTTAAAGCAAACAAAAAATTAACACTTTCTTGCCGTTTTTCCACATTTTCCACTGATTCTTCGCTATTATTGGTCGTAGCTTAATGTTATGTAGCCTAAAACTTTCCTCGATTAATAGACTATCCAACTCAATTCCAATTCGAACCAGTAGTTTCTGAGATAAGCGCGTTGAAGCAAACAAACAAGCTCTTCAGCTCTATATATTAGTATGGATGTCGGAAGTAAAAATGAGCGAACTAGATCCACCCCCCCCCCCCCCCCATAGCGAAAAGCTATCTACGCCACTACCCTACCTACTTATTTCCGTTCATCTTCTCCTTCTCTACTGTACTTGGCCCTCGTGTCTGAGTGTTGTAAGGTAAATATTTTAGATCAGATACAGATTACTCCGCCAAGCAACTAATGATCATGATTTTTTGTTTCTCAATTATTCATTTTCATTTGTAAATGAGGTATCAAACACCGAATACTCTTATCGCGATTTTTGATACAAAAACTTTAGTGCTCTTGTTCAAGATGAATGTAGATCGTTATACTGGGATTCAATTTTTCAATCATTTTGTGCTAATACACAAGTTGAAATTTTTACGTTTTTTACTAAATATCTGTTTAGGAAATTTTTTCCAATCAAAACAGTAAGGAAAAAAAGCTACGGATGTGAATTGATAACTCTGAGGTTGAAGTCTCTTATTGCTGAACGTGAGTATCTTTATGCTCGCCAAAGGCATTTGAAAACTGCTGAAAGTCGTAGACTTTTCAAAGTATCTCGAAACAAAGTGAAACTTGAGATGCGTTGAGCAAAAATTAACTTCTTTCGGTCGAAAATTAATTTAAATCTCCAGCCTCGCACCCTTGGCGGAATCTCCGAGAAGCTGGTGTGCATGGGAAAATAAGGATTAGAAGTCCCTTTACTTCGGATGATATGAATTAATATATTGTAAATTCTACTCCTACTTTTAATAATGGTTCTGACTTGTTTTCTTTTCGTAGCATAAACCTTACTGAGCTCCAGTTCATCTTCTTCTCAATAAAATCTCTCTTTAAAACTCATTTTCTCTTTAGTGAAAAATTATGTAAGTACTTTTCAGTAGCGTAGCGTGGGGGGGGCAGAGGGGCGGAAAAAAAGGTTGTCAAAACAAAAACCCTGCACTTGTATGAGGGGCGGCAAAAAAAAAAGGTAACCAAAACAAAAGAACCCTGAAATAATTTTCGGTAAGCAAGCAGAATTTCGTATGGGGTGGCATCCAATCGACCTGTACCTATACCACCACAAACTTCATTTAACCACAAATTTAACATAAGCACTAGACAGAAAATCTACGATGGTAAATCTTTTGCGAATTACGATCCACCCATCACACATTCAGATAAACAACAAAATCTTAAATAACAATTGCTTCACGATTAGCGGTTGTTGCGACCGAAAACCATAAACCATGTAGTGCAGCGAAAATAAATACCAAACATTCACGCAACAACCAACCCAAACTGTTCTGGTATCTGGCACTTAAACACCTGCAAGTTATTTTCATTTGCTTTTGCCGATAAACAGTAAAAGCAACCGAAAATCAGCGACTGACACAACATGACAAGGGTGAAGATCTTATTTTAAAAGTCCGGTAATACACTGCAAAACAAAAACAATAACATTGGTGCAAGTTTGTTTTTGTTCTTTAGGCTAACAACAAACCGAAGCCGACAAAACGTTTGCTTGTCGCAAGACAAAAAATCGTGTCGTCCCTCGTACTCCACCCCACACCGAGGACGAGGGACGACACAGACAAAATATTTTGTCTTTGTCGCAGTCGCAGTCGGTGTGTTTTGCCAGCGGACAAATAATAAAGAAAACAAAAATCGAAAAAAAATTAGGTTGCGTTTTCCCTATCTTGATTTTTATTTTGCTTCTTTATTCCTCAATCAGAGTATATCTAATAATGAGTAGGGACACTCTCCACGTGGTGCATTTTTGTTTACATTTTTGGATCCCGTTAGGCCTCACGTACGCGAGAAATAGACGGCAATGTAAAGTGTTATAGTAAGAAGGAGATAAAACAAAAGGAGCATTGTTTTGGCAGTTGTCATTGTCATAGAAAACTTGTTCATTTCAACCCTCTAGAACTAGAACACTAATACATACACAGACCATTGGCCGCTCCATTAAAAAAGCATTATGGATTTTATGTATCGTACACAAGAAAACGAATGTGTTAGGGCTCGTATTGTTTGTTGTGAACTCTTTCTTTCTTTCGAATTTTTCTAAACCTAATACTTTTGAACTATTCTCTCCTACTGGAAGCACTAATACATACACAGACCATTGGCCGCCGGAAATGAACCACGTGGAGAGTGTCCCTACTCATTATTAGATATACTCTGTCCTCAATGTATGTTACAACTTACAAACACATTCATCGAGAAACAGACAAACCAGAGTATATCTAATAACACTGGTCAACAAAAGGATGAGACACATCATTTCTAGTAGATTTTTTGATGCTGAAACTGAATCCGGGCACAGAATTTTTTTAGCACGTCAGGTTTTCGAGATATGCTAATCTCAAAGTTCGAAAAACACGGTTTTTTGAAGTAATTTTTTGAGGACAGAAAATTTGTATAGACATTTGTAACTACAGCATTCATTAGAACTAATCTTTATCTTTCAAATCCATTTTAGTTTGTTTCGTTACGATTTTTTTTTCTCAAGATATACCATTTTATTTTCATAACGCAGAAAATAACATAGGTAATATCGAAGTACCGTAGCTAAAATGTAATTTTTTTAGAAAAAAGACTAGTAGCGAAACAAACTAAGATGGGTTTGAAAGATAAAAAGTATTTCTAAAGAATGCTGTAGTTACAAATGTCTATAAAAATTTTCTTTCTTAAAAAAATTACTTCAAAAACCGTGTTTTTTTAACTTTGAGGTAAGCATATCTCGAAAACCTGACGTGCTAGAACAATTCTGTGTCCGGATTCAGTTTCAGCATCAAAAAATCTACTAGAAATGATGTGTCTCATTCTTGTGACAAAAATGCTGTTGACCAGTGTAATTGGATTGAATTGGAGTGACCACACTAACCTATTTTAAGATCACTTTATATAAATTTCAATTATCAACCCTTCTAACATGTATTTGTATTATTTGAATGAACGTGGTCACACTAATTCATGCACACTTATCTTTGTAACCACAAACATCCACACAAAAGAAATCTCTACGTTTTTCTTTATTCTTCTTTTTCTTAATTTTTTTTTTACCATTACAACACATCCATACCAAATTGCACAAGATACAACAAGAAATATCGCAGTAAAATACAAATCCATCTATGAGCAACCGACATGTCCGTTTGTCGAAATCTGTTTGTTTGTCTTGTTTACTTTGGTGGTGGTTCTTCATAAGACGGTGTGTCATTTTAGGCGTCGACATTTTGTCCGGGACTTTTTGTCTTCTTTGGTGTGGTTTGCTCCTATACAACCCCATGTATTGACTGCAACCGACGGACGGACGCGACTTTTTATCTTGTCGTGTCTTTGTCGGTGTGTGTTGCCTCATAAGAGCAATGGACTTGTGTCCGCCCGGAGAAGACCGAAAAAATACTTCGAATTTTATGCAATTTTCACTTTGAAAACCAATGAGTTTTCCGAGTTTTTTATCAAGAACTTTCTGTTTTCCATTCGATAACCCATTTTGAAATTTTCCAGTTTTCCATTTGAAGACCAATGCACCGCTGCAATAATATGCAATTTTACCTTTAAAAACCAATGAGTTTTCCGAGTTTTTCACCAAGGAATTTCATTTTTCCATTTGAAAACCCATTTTGAAACAAAAAATTTTCCAAGCAAAAAATCTTATTCCCGACCTTTGTTTGGTTTTTCCAATTTTCCCACTCTTCCATGAGGTTTTTCCATTTTTGTTTTCATAGAAATCATCACTGAATACAACAGTATTAACCATTTCAAAAACTATCCATTCACAGAAGAATGTCTGTGCAGCGAAGTGTACCGGGTCCGCTAGTAATTTTAAAAGTTTTTCCCTAAGTTTCATCTACAGACTAACTCGAACAAAATAAAAAAATAGCCAAATCCGTCCAGTCGTTTGCGAGTTATTAGGTTACACAAGAACAGGATTTCATTTTATATATATTAGGGTGGTTCTTATTTGCTTTTTTTCGAAAATTAATGAAGACATCTGCTCAATCGTCCCCAAATAAATTAAAAAAAATCTTCTAATCTTTTCAGATTTTTATCTACACCCCTTACTGGCCCTGTATCGAAGTGAAATTCTAATACAAGGGACTTTGCGGCTGATTTTCTGATTATTCCCGTATATCTCCACTTCGACTTTACCGATTTTGTTAAAGTTTTGCACAATTATACTTAACATTATCCTTTAGTGATATTGTATTCCAAGATATTATTTAAAATGTATTCTTCAACAACAACAAAATCGGAAAAGAGATTCATTTTTGTAGTAGGTACCTTTTGGGCTTAAAACACTCTTTTCTAGATTTCTCAAAACCGGCTCAACCAATTTTTTGGAAATTTTGTCAACACGTTTATATGCAATGTCTTAATAATGTTGCTTACCAAAAAATTTAATAAGTATTTTAATTTCCTTATAAAAAAAATCAGGAATTCTTTTTTTTTATAGATATGTGGCATTTTTACTGAAAATTTATAAAGTTTTAATATAAAAAAGGGAAAAATTACAAGCAGAGTTAAAGGAGGAGGTTTCGACATTTTGACTAAACCTCCTACCCAAAACATGTCGAAACCTCCTTTAACACGTGCAAATTTATAAATTTCTTCAGAAAATGTTCACCTTAATATTTACGTCTAATGGTTATAATTATGAAAAAACATTTATTTATTTTACTTTATTATCAACACATCACTTTAAAAAAAACTAATACAAAAAAAACATCACTAAAGAACTTACGAAACAAAATTACATCTGCTCTTCACAAGAAACAATACGCGAGTTAATTTGTCACACACTGACAACTGACAGTAACTGAGCGGTATAGAGGAAAAATAGAGAGGCATGCTTTCTGGCGTTGGATATAGGATATTGTCATTTCAGTGTTCAGTCAAATTTCAAATAAGCGAGAAATTTGAGTTTGATGAAACCTCCTACATGTCGAGACCTCCTCGCCTTACCCTATTGTTTTTATGAAAATTATAAATTTTTCACTTTAAATTTTAAATTCGTAGTTCACAACCTTCTTCGTTAGTCTAGTCATCGGACACAAAAGAAAAGAGTTTGAGAATGAATAAACTTCAACTTCTATTTCTAACAACAAACCGAACCCGACAAAACGTTCGTTCGGTCTTCTCCAGACACAAGTCCATTGCTCTTACGAGGCAACACACACCGAACAAGACACGACACGACAAAAAGTCGTGTCCGTCCGTCGGTTGCAGTAAAAACATGGGGTTGTATAGGAGCAAACCACACCAAAGAAGAAAAAAAGTCCCGGACAAAATGTCTACGCCTAAAATGACACACCGTCTTATGAAGAACCACACACCAAAGTTGACAAGACAAACGACAAACAAACAGATTTCGACAAACGGACATCTCGATATCAGTTGCTCATAGTTGGATTTGTATTTTATTGTGATATTTCTTGTTGTATTTTGAGTAATTTGGTATTATGGATGTTGTTGTAATGGTAAAAAGAATTAAGAAAAACGTAGAGATTTCTTTTGTGTGGATGTTTGTAGTTACAAAGAAGTGTGCATGAAAACCCGACTAAATTTTTTCGTATGTATACATATGTATGTAAATTGTATATACACATGTAATTCCAACAGTGTCTACAGAGTATATCTAATAGGGACACTCTCCACGTGGTTCATTTTTGTTTACATTTTGGATCCAGTTAGGTCTCACGTACGCGAGAAATAGTATAATGCCATCTTTTTCTCGGTGTTATAGTAAGAAGGAGAAAAAGCAAAAGGAGCATTTTTTTGCAGGTTTCATTGAAAACTTGTTCATTTTTTCAACTCTCAATTAGTGTGACCACGTTCATTCAAATAATACATGTTAGAAGGGTTGATAATTGAAATTTATATAAAGTGATCTTAAAATAGATTAGTGTGGTCACTCCAATATCAGGGGCGAACGCAGGTAGGGGTTTTGGGGGTTACCGTCACACATAGATCAATGTAGATCCCTTGTGATACCCTGAAGTATTGTAACTTCTGAAAAAGTAATTTAACCTATGAATTCGAGCCATTTGGTGGACGCCAAGAGGTTGGAAGAATCTTTATACTGTACAACATGGAAACGAACATGAGACGATCACTGTACTTTTTCACTTCAGTGACGACACCTTTGCTTGTGTTTCCCTATGTGCTCCCTCCTCAAACTGTTGCAAAAAGTGTGCCGGATGAATGGGTCTTACCTCTTAGGTAGATCTGAAAGTAGGTGGATACAATCCGACACGTTTTTTCAATATGTGGCCAATATAGTTTCAACGAACGGATTATGGAAAGTAATATAAAAAGCTCAGGACTGCTTTAGGTCGATGGCCACAAATCCCGACTATTAAGGAATCCGACTTCTATTTGAATTATAGTTAAATTTGTTTTACGTAGCAAATATTTTTTGAACCCCCCCCCCCCGAAATTTTTTTCTGCGTTCGCCCCTGCTCCAATTCAATCCAATTATTAGATATACTCTGGTTTGTCTGTTCCTCGATGAATGTGTTTGTAACATACATCGAGGAATAAAGAAGCAAAATAAAAATCAAGATAGGGAAAACGCAACCTAATGTTTTTTCGATTTTTGTTTTCTTTGTTTGTCTGCTGGCAAAACACACCGACTGCGACAAAGACAAAATATCTTGTCGTTGTCGTCCTCGGTGTGGGGTGGATTACGACACATTTTTTTGTCTTGCGACAAGCAAACGTTTTGTCGGCTTCGGTTTGTTTTTAGCCTAAATAGATTTTTAAGCATGTTATCCTTTGGCCAGGAACGTAAATGATGTACCAATCGATTGGAAATCACTCAAAAAAAAATTTTGACAAAAAAAATTCAAACACGTTAATTTTTTTTTCTAAAAATGTGAATTTCTATTTCCATGATGGAAATCAATTTTCCGGAACAACTGAATTTTGATTTCCATCATGGAATAGAAATTTATATTTTTAGAAAAAAAGTAGGTAAATGTGCGTTTGAGCTTTTTTTTGTCAAAAAAAATTCTTTGAGTGATTTCCGATCGATTGGTACATTATTAACGTTCCTGGCACAAAGATAACATGCTAAAAAAATCTATTCAAACATTTCCCATGATACGATTCAATGGTAGCTATAATCGGCCCCTAAGCTCCAGATCATTAAGAGCCATTTTTTCACTCGAAGTTGAAATCAACTTGAGGATATTTTTTTTCAACTTCTGATTTTATATTTCTTCACTCAAAGTTGAACATTTCAACTTTCGATTCTCAACTCTCAAGTTACTCAACTTCCGATTTTCTCAACTTCCGAAAAAAGTCGAAGTTGAGAGGCAAACTTGCGAATTTTTTTCTCAAATTAAAATTTTGCAAAAATATTGATGCATATCTCCTGCCAAAAATTATTTTCATTACCTATGAATAAAAATTATTTGCAGCCTAGAAATTTTCAGGAAAACTAGTATTTTGCAGCATTTACCACTAGCAATTCTACTGTACACTACACACACACTGCACACACACTGCTTTTTCTTACCACACGGTTTAATTTGCATGTGCATGCAAATAATATTATCGTATGGCTATACACAACTGAAACAGAAATCTTCGTCCTTAAAATCCAAAAAATATGAAACCAATTGAAATTATTTCCTTCCAGTTTTTTGAAATGAAAAGAATCAGAGAAAGTGGAGCTTCTTACCGAAGTAAAAAAAAGCCAGGGAAGAAAATTTACAAAAAAATCGGGGGGCCATCTTTAAATACATTCAGCCTCCAATTTCGAAAACTACAGCCTCTACGTCAACTACTAATGTTCATGCTGTTGCCGAACCAGAAACTCCAATAGCAGACCCAGAATTGAGCTCCAAAATCAATGCCTTGTTACCCGCGATTAGTATTCCACAACCGTCCACTTCAAGCCCTTCTACTGAAGTTATAAATATTTCGTCTCCTGAACAAATAAATACATCTAATTCTGAACATATCCAGTCTCAAACCCCAAACATTTCTTCCTCTGCTAACCTGGAAATACCAAATCCTGATTCTCTAAAAATTACTCATCCTGGGCAATTTTCAGAAATCTATTTTGGCACTAAACACGAATCTACCCTTGCAAACATCACTTTGTATAGCACAGAATCTAACTCAGAATCAGATCATAGCTATGCTTCTAAAGCATTGAAAGAGAATTTAACCCACTACAAGGATTTAGATGACATTGGAAGATGGCCAGACCGTATTGCACCAAGAATTAGAACTCTTCTTGTTCAACGAGGACCAGAAGTTGTGCAGCATCTTCAAAGCAACTTTGCTGCTGTATCTACAGTTTCAGGTACATCTAGGCGGTTAACGAAAGATTGGTTTTACCGCACACTAACAAATGGCGAAAAAGAATTATGGAGCTGGTTAGCTTATTCTCCTTCTAAAATGTCATTATTTTGTTATTGTTGCTGCTTATTTGAAGATAAGACCAGAGAGGGACAATCAATGTTCTGTTCAACCAATGGATTCAATAACTGGAAAAAACTTAATCCCAAAGTACAGAACCATGGTCCAAAACATAACATAAATGTTTGCAAATGGAAAGAATTGGAAGTAAGACTTCAGAAAGATCAAACCATTAATCAAACTGAGGAAAAACTCTTGGCTAATAAATCAAAAAAATGGCAAGAAATTCTTGTTAGAATGGTTGACATAATTAAATTCCTAGCAAAACAAACTTTAGCTTTTCGTGGCCATAGAGAAGACCCTACAAGCTCTAACAGAGGCAACTTCTTAGAGCTAGTACATCTCATCTCAAAGTATGACCCAGTCCTTCGTGAGCATCTTGTAAGAATAAAAATGAATGAAAAAATATCAACAAGTTATATGTCGCCACAAATTCAAAATGAATTTATAAACATTTTAGGAGAAGAAGTGCGACATCAAATTATTTCTGAGGTGAAAAAAGCGAAATACTATTCAATTATTTTTGATAGCACTCCCGATATTTCCCAAAAAGACCAGACCAGTCAAATGTTGCGGTATATAAAAATTGAAGATCATCATATAAAAGTCGTG
Source organism: Sphaerophoria taeniata (assembly GCA_943590905.1). Classification (NCBI taxonomy): domain Eukaryota; kingdom Metazoa; phylum Arthropoda; class Insecta; order Diptera; family Syrphidae; genus Sphaerophoria; species Sphaerophoria taeniata. Next base: position 186,376,228 of record OX016540.1, read on the forward strand.
AAATCCTTTGTTGATTTCATTGAAACGAAAGATAAAACTGCTGAGGGCATTGCCGAGATGATCCTTTGTAAACTAAAAACCGACGGCCTCGATATAATGGATTGCAGGGGTCAAGCTTACGACAATGCCGCTGTTATGGCCGGAAAAAACACAGGAGTCCAAAAAAGAATTCAAGACATAAATCCGAAAGCCCAGTTCGTTCCATGCTCAAATCACTCTTTAAATCTTGTTTGCCTGCACGCTGCTGCAACTGAGTCCGACTCAGTTACTTTTTTCGGAACATTGGAACGATGCTATGTGTTTTTTGCAATGTCAACTCATCGTTGGGACGTCCTGATTACGACTACTGGTAAATCGTTGAAAAGGATTCAAGAAACAAGATGGAGTGCAAGAGCGGATTCTGTGGAGACCACATACTCTTACTATGAGGATATTTTAAATTCTATAGAAAAGCTTACTGAGACAGTCGAAAGCTTAAATACGAGAACAGATGCAGGAACTTTGCTTATAGCAATGCAATCCTTTTCTTTCTCTGCTTTTTGGGCTTTTGGAAACCTGTTCTTCATGAAATAAATGATTGTCAAATTTACTTACAAACCGAAGGCCTTGACCTTTATCAGTGTGCAGCTAAAATCAGTGCTCTACTGACTTTTCTTGAAGATACAAGAGAAAAATTAGTCAATGATGCTCTTGTTTACGCAAGGAATTTGTGTGAGAGCTTAGGCATTTCCTTGGATCCTCCCAGAAGGAAAAAAAGAAAGCACATCTTTGGTGATGGAAGCACAGATGTTGGTCTGTCTCATGACGAAGAGTTGAGAAGAAAATTGTTTTCTTCCTTAGATAAAATCATCGTCGAAATCAAGGAGAGATTTAACCAATTGCAAAGTTTGGCCAAAAAATTCGACTTTCTTTCAGCTTCCAAGCTACTGGCTGAAAATTTTGATTACGATTCGGAACTTGCATTCAATGAGCATGATGTATCTCCCGATGATTTCAAAATAGAACGTTGTCGATTAAGAGCCTTTGCATCTTCCTTGGAAAGACTTAACGATCTTGAAACAACAAACCCGCTTGAAATATTAAATTTCATAGTACAGTCGAAGTTAGAAACAAGTTTGCCAAACATTGTCATTATGCTGCGTATATTTTTTTTAACAATAGCAATAAGCAATGCCGGATGTGAGAGGAGTTTTTCAAAACTAAAACTAATAAAAAACTACCTCAGGTCAACAATGAGTACTCTAAGGTTAAGTAACCTAGGAATTTTAGCCATAGAAATGCAAAAAACTGATGCGATTGACACCGAAACTATAATAAAAGAATTTGTGTGTAAAAAACAAAGAAGACAAATAATTTAAACTTTTATAAATTGTTAAATATGAGTAACGTACAAACGTACATAAGTCAATGTCAGTTGAGTTGCTTGCCACAATGTAATTAAAAAAATCAAATTTGCTTAATTTAAAAATCGAAACAAATGTTCATCAAAAATAAAAATATACGAAACTTTCCTTATTAAAATGAATACAAAAATTAAATTTTTGCTTTATATTATGTACTAGTAATAACCAATATGAAGTGATTTAAAAAATTAAATATAATTTCTTAATCTTAATTTATTTTTTGAGCTTTATTTTATAGTGAGTATGCAATTTAAAACATTAACCAAATTTGAATGTTATGCGTGAAACAGATTAAACCAGCAACAGCACCAGCGCCGTCAACAGCAAACAGCACGCTGGCCAGCAAATATTTTCCAAACACATTGTTTTCTTTGATTCTTATTTTCTTTCTCCGTCGCATATTAGTTTTTCTCTTTATTTAGCTTATCATCATGTGCAAGTTATTTCAGTTCAATTTAATTATCTTCTTTACTTCTTAATCATAATAATAGTTTGTGTTTACAAAAGCTCTGTCTTCGCTTCTAACCTCCACTCATCTTATTATTATTATATGGGCAGCAACAATAACGCTGGTTTTCACAGCATAAACGAAAAAAATAGATTTTTAGTTAACACTCTTTGTAAAAGGGCTTCTGGTTTGCACATTTGCCATATAAATGCACAGAGTCTTGTTAACAAGTTTGATGAATTTAAAATGATGTTTGAGGACAGCCTAATAGATATAATTTGTGTGTCTGAAACTTGGTTTCATCCTGCCTTAAATAGTGGTCTATTTTCCATTAATGGATTTAAAAAACCGTATAGAGCTGATCGTACTCGTACAACGGGAGGAAGCGTTGCAATATACGTTAGGAATTATATACGGTCATGCCATGTTAAGTGTTCTGATGGCACAGAGCCGTGTGATTATTATTTCATAGATATTTTTGAGGGTGACTATAAATGCAGCGTTGGAACTACATGCCACCACGTTATGCCTGTTTGCGACAGATTACACCAATCTTGGAGGAAATGTCTTCACGTGTAGCCAAATTAATCATCTGCGGAGATTTAAATATTAGTCTTCTGCAGCCCTCATCTAATTGTTTTAAAACATCAATAAATTCTTTGGGAATCTCGTTTGCAAATAATACAGAACCAACGCATTTTTTTCCTGACTGTGTTCCTTCACTAATCGATGTTTTTCTTGTCAGTGACGTTAGCCTTATTAAATATTATAGTCAGTTATCTGTCCCCATGTTTTCATACCATGACCTAGTTTTTGGAACCTTTGACTTAAATGTTAATAACAGTTCGCCACATTCATTTCAATTTCGAGACTTTCGTAATATTAATAGCTGTGTTTTTTTATTCCTATGATCTGATCCGGATCAGATCAAGAAAATAAAACAGCTTCTATCATCAATTTACTTATTACTTCACATTTGGCAGCTGTTTGACATTTATTCATTCTGTCAATACAAAGGAGTTGCCCTACGATAGTTTTGTTTAATGTGAAAAACCATTTTTTCAAAAATATACAGCTTTTGCTATGTAATTGAAAAATATCTCATTCCCGGATAATAAATATGTGAAAGTGGCAGCACAGTTTTTATTGAAAATATACGCCAAGATTTCAACTTGTGTGCGGAAGAAGAACTAATTTTTGGATCACAAAAATTGATCCAAGTAAAAAGTAGGATTTCGTTTTTTTGTTGTTTCACATATAAATCAATGATCTGATCTGGATCATTGTGATAATAAAACACAGCTAATATTGACTATTTATTTAATGAATGTTCATCTATTGACTTGGATTTTATATTCGCTACATCTAATGTTGACCACCAAATTGAAAACTTGACTTCAGCAATTGTTTATCTTTTTAACAAACACGTTAAGTTAAAAACACGGTACATGAAATCATACCATTGTCCCTGGCTTTCTTTTGATATTTTAAATGCAATAAAGGCAAGAGATATTTCATATCGTCGTTGGAGGCGTTTTCGTTGCCCAGAAATGCTTCGCGAATTTAAAACATCACGTAATCTTGTCACAAATTTGATAAAGAATGCAAAGTATAATTATTACAGTAATAAGTTTCAACAAGACCGTTCTTCGAAGCATTTTTGGAAAGAAGTCAAAAGTCTTGGTTTAAAAAAAGAAACATTGGTGTGTGACGAAGATATTGATCTTGATAATCTGAATCTTAAGTTTTCTACTCCGCCAGTACAATTCAACAATACTACTCATACGTTTTTAGCCAACGATAGAACTGATACATTTTCGGTTCGTTCTGTAAGCGAATTCCAAGTAGGGAATGCAATTTTCTCCATAAAATCAAAATCTATGGGGCTAGACAATATTCACCCTGACTTTTAAAATTATTCTTCCTTTCATACTGCCTCACATTACTTATATCTTTAACACAATTATAAAGACCTCAACATATCCTATTTCCTGGAAAACTTCAAAAATTATTCCAGTTCCAAAACCAGGAAAGAAGAAGGAATACAGACCCATAGCCATTCTTCCTTTCCTATCTAAAGCCTTTGAAAAGATTATAAGTAACCAAATAAAAATTTACATTAAAGATAACCAACTTCTAAATCCCTTGCAGTCAGGATTCCGATCTGGACATAGCTGCGTCACAGCTTTGCTTAATGTGTCTGACGATGTAAGAGTAGCCTTAGATAATAATTTAACAACTGTGATAACCTTACTTGACTTTTCGAAAGCATTTGATTGCGTAAACCCGAATCTTCTCTGTGATAAATTGACGACCAACTTTAACTTTTCCGACATTACTAAAAATCTTCTCTATTCATACTTAACAAATCGCATGCAAGCGTTTCGTGTAATGGTAATCTGTCTTCGTTTCTTCCTGTTAATATCGGTGTTCCTCAAGGGTCGATCCTTGGGCCTTTGTTGTTTTCTTTGTTTATAAATGATTTGCCATCTGTTTTGTCGTTTTGTCAGTATCACATTTTCGCGGATGATGTCCAATTGTATATAAGTTTTCCGTTTGGTATGGTCGAGGATGCAATTACTAAGATGAACACTGACCTTAAATCAATTTATGACTGGTCATCCCGGAATGGACTTAAACTGAATCCAGACAAAACAAAAGCTATTCCGATATCTAAAAATAGACTCAATTTTGAAAACATGCCTCCTATTATTTTAAATACCTGCATTATTGAATATGTTGCAAAAGCAAAAAACTTAGGTATTATATTTAACAACAGGCTATCCTGGGATACACATATTGATACGGTTGTTAGTAAAATTTACGCTTCACTAAGAGGATTATCGGTAGCTAGATCAATACTACCCACTCACGTCAAATTAAAGTTGGTGAAATCACTAATTATACCAATCATATCATACGGTTGCGAATTGTTTGCAGACCTAGATTCCCAATCGCTACACAAACTTAATGTTGCGTTCAATTTCAATGCCATCGCTCGATTCGTTTTTAATGTAGGAAGATTCGATCACGTTTCGTTTCATGCTCGTCAACTCATGGGTTGTACCTTAAAGGCTTACTTCGAATACCGTTGTTGTGTTTTTCTCTCCAAACTAATTGTTAATAAGACTCCAAACTACCTATTTCACAGACTAAATTTCGGTTTCTCAAATCGTTTCATCTTATTCCGTTCTTCCACATTTACGTGTTTGACATCACGGAGGCAATTTTTCGTTTATGCTGTTAAGCCTAGTACATACTTCCTCGTGGAGTGAACGTTCGCCAGTGGAGAAAGTGAACTTTTGACATTGCTCACTGGCACACACTTGTGAATACACGTTGTGAACATGTCATGAACAATGTCAAAGCTTCACCAACAGTTCCCGTACATTTTGCACGTGAATTGCCCGTGAACGAAAACTCTCCACTTTGTTCTCCACTCAGCTTCACGAGCACGTTCACGGGTGAACCAAAAACTGAAATTTGTATGGGTTCACGAGATGGTTCACAAGTATGTACTAGGCTTTAGACTGTGGAATAAACTTCCCAGTCACATGAGGTCCGGAATCGAACACAGAGACTTTCAAAAACTTTGTTTTGAATATTTTTCTAATTTGAACTGAAATGGCTTTATTTTCTTTTTTCTGCGACTTTTAATCTTAGATGCTTTCAAATTAAGTAATTACTATAAAAAATGTTCATTTATCAAAATTATGTATAACGTATTATAATCACACTAGTTGTAATTTTTCTTAAACAGTAATTTTATAAATCCTGTACTCCTTATAAGTTAATCTTAACCCCTTACTGCATGATTTTTTTTTTTTGATGAAAAAAAAAATATTGGATAGATTTTGCAAAAATAAAAGACATTTGTTCTAGGATTTTTCATTTTTTTCCAAAAAACTCGGGAAATACGAGTTTTACGGTTTGGATCATCATATATGGCACACCATGCAGAAATGCAAAAAAAGACATTTTATAAATTAATATAAATATTTTATTATTAAATATTATGTAGTGTGAAAAAACAAAAAAACAATTCCTTTTTTCGTTCAAACATAAGCTGACATTACATTTTTGACACATTACAAATGATCGGCCGTTACAGCTCGGTACTTTGCAGCGTTGCCTAGTGGACCAAAGAGGTAAATGACCAACGCCATCTTGTCGCACGTCCCTAGATGGCATTTCACAAGCAGGTCGTTTCAATTTCTTCGACTTCATGGCGTTTTCCAGTTCTAAAGAAGGTCGCCCACGCTTAGAAGTCCCAATTTGCTTCTCGGTACGACACAAACTTTCAGCAACAGCGCACTTGAAATCCACAAGGGGCATCCAGGTCTCAGAAGTGGGAAGATTGCGTCGATAAAGCAACCAAGCGTTGACCGCCACCAAATCACACATGTGGAAAAAAATTCGGTGGTAAAATTTTTTCGACCTTATTTGAATCCTGTAGTATCCAAGAAGCGCATCCAATAAATCCACTCCTCCCATGTGTTTGTTGTAGACCATTACAGCTTTGGGACAGGAAACCGTTTGGTAAACTTGTTGCTTTCTGTTGTAACGTCGAACTTCGGACAATGGTTTACTGCCAACATAAGTCGAAGCCAAGTTGACAATTCTGTTATCGTACCAGGTTACAACCGAGATGTCTGTATCGTCCATTGTTGTCAGCTTTTCGATTGTTGCACCTCTCCCTTTTTTCTTCATAACTTTTTCTGCTGGGATGCTGCAACCTGGAATTCTATTGGCCTTAATAGTTCCTAAGGGTAAAATAGACATCTTCGTCAGGTAAGTGAGCAGCGGCAATGACGTGTACCAGTTGTCGAAAAATAACTTATAGTTAACACCTTTATATAAATATATAAATTAGTTAGACGCTGTTGTTATAATTCATAAAAAAAATTAACTATTTCTCCGAGCATTGGACCTACCTTGAGGAATGGTCCTAGCAAGGCGAACGACAACATCACTGGACGTGCTTATTTTTGGCAGTTCGTTGTCCATTCTCACAGGTCCTTGTGCTCCAGTATACAGCTCAAAATCATAGCTGAATCCGGAGCTACCACTTAGCACAAAATTTTTGTATCCCCATTTGTGTGGTTTCTTTGGATTGTATTGGCGCATTGAAGATCTACTTTTAGTTGGAATGATTTGTTCGTCCACTGCCAAATATTCTTCCCTCGGAACTTTGTGTAGCCTTTGTCTTATTTGTTCCAAGAATGGCCGTATTTTGTGTAGAGGATCATAGCCAGGACGACCTTTGGCAACTTGTGTTGAATTGGAATTGAAATGAAGGAATCGTTTGATTTCCTCGAACCGATTGCAAGTCATCACATTTGCAATCTTTGGGTGCCCCAAATACTCATTCCAATAAGTCCGTATAGATGGTAACTGGACTACGGACATGTAAAGACACATTCCAATAAACTGCTGGATTTCTTTCGCAGTGATGTGTGGAGGCCTTTCTGGTCGTTTTCCACAGCGTATAGCATCGTTTCTTCTTCAATATGGCTAAATGTTTCATCCGTAAACATATATTTGAAAAACTGTACTGGAAGCTCCAAGGTCCTTCTTTCCTCCGGTAAGCTCGAATCACCAACGAATTGACATTCAGATTCATCCTTTTCTAAGTAATCGTCTCGCCAACGGGGTTTTTCGTTCCGTCTTCCTCTGGACTGAGGTTCCACCATATCTCGCTGTATTTGAGATAAAGGTATCTCGTCTTCGGAATCCCAATCAGACATATCAGACTCCAACGGTGTTACCATTGGAATATTGACCTGATTTTCTTCTTCGGAAAGTTCTTCATCACTGCTCTTATCGGGGAAACTTTGGATCCTGATATGAGCATTTCCGTAAAATCTACGTGTATCCATCTTTTTCTGAAATTTTGTTGTGTAAATAATCTTGACCCACTTTTTTTAACATTTTTCACTTCTTTACTTACAATTCCACTATATAAATGTAAGTTATAAGTAAATAAAGTACAATTTTTTTATGAGCTATTTCCGTAAGTAAATTCAAATTGATCACCAATAGACATTCACAACGTTTGATTCCTATTGTCCTCGTTGTCTTATATATAAAGGATATTTCTAGCCTCTGATGTTCAATATTCGAAGTTGAGGTAATTAAAAAGTAATTAGCGAAACTGCCAAAAATCCCTTTTTTACCCAAAAGCCTCAGGTAGGTCAAAAATCAACTCTTCTGCCTTTGTCTTTTTCAGGCAAAGAACAATAAAAAAAGGTACATTTCTGCATGGTGTGCCATATATGGTCCATTCAGTTTTTGGTACTTTTTACTAACTATTCGGATCATAAACCCAAAAACCCTAATTATGTGCAATAAATACATAATCACCTTTCTGAATATATTTTTGTTTCAAGGAAATACCCATTTTTTATATTTTTTATGGAATTTTGAATTGCACGTTGGTACTCATTTTTTATTTTATTGTCTTTTCAGTTTTGGATGATCATAAAAATAGCTAAACTCATTCATAAATTCATTATTTTTAGTAAAATTCAGTACATAGGTGTATTTTCTTTAAAACACAATGCGAAACATAAATATTTTTTAACAAATTTAAAATTTATGAACAAATAACTGGTTTGGCTCATATATGAGCCACCATGCAGTAAGGGGTTAATGTACAGTTGTTATTTTTAAATAATAAATATATATTGGCACCAGCACCAGCGAAGTCATTTCATCTGTTTTGACATTTCGTTCTCCTTGTTTTCATGTTTGTTTTATTTTTTGTTCTTTGGTGCCTCTGAATTTTGTACATTGAAAGTTGTCAGCAATGGACCAGCAACAGCAAATTTAGGACTTTGACCAAACGTTGCTGTTGACGTTGCTGTTGCTGGTTTATTCTGTGTCGGACGATTAAAATGCATGGGTTCTAAAACAATGGCCGCCGCTGTTGCTGGTGCTGTTGCTGTTGCTGGTTTAATCTGTTTCTCGCTTTAGGTTCCTAAAAATGTGGTTACTTTCAATATGGTTATAATCGATATATGTACATCACCTACAAATAAATGGATACTCTGTAAGTATGGTTCATTATGGAAGAAATGGTAGTGTTCACCAACTTTGACAAAAAAAAATTTGGGGCGGCAAAATTTGATCTGCCCCGGGCGGCAAAAACCCACGCTACGCCACTGGTACTTTTCATTATAAATACGTGTCTCACAAAATCGGGTTTTCCATTCAAATGGAAAGAAGCAATTGTGTTACCTTTACCTAAAAAAAAGCCTCACTTGAAAACTTGTGCGATTTTCGTGCAATAAGCATTCTTATGGCACTTTCCATTGGTTTCACTCGGGGAACCACTCATTCTGAAAACCAATGGAACAAGCAAAACTGCTTCTACTCAATAATGACGTTTTGTGTTTGTGTGAGTGCGAAATCTGATGATGAAGACGATGATGAAGATGATGAAAAGAAACCATCTACAGCCGTAACTATATCCATATTTTATTTTGTCACTTATTAATGTATGAATTTTATTTTTCACTATTTTAATTTCTTTTTCACTTTCGTTTTAATTAAATAATTCCTTTGAAACACAAAATCCTTTCAACAATTCTAAAAACAAAAAACAAATTAAAATGCGTCAAATTGACATTTTGTTTTGATATTTGATTTATGCATGTATTTGTGCTTCTTGAGTGGATTCTGACTTCAAATCCAGAAGCAAAATTCTCTTCTCAGAATCGTCAGAAGTGTCATTAATATTTTATCTAAGCTTCTCGAAAAAATTATGTACATTCAAATACATTCAAATCATTTCACTCAGTGGCAATCTGGCTTTAGCAAACATCACAGCTGCGACTCTGCTATGCTCAAAATCACATCTGACATTAGAACTGAGGTTGACAATGACAATGTTGTTGTTCTGGCCCTCTTGGATTTCTCAAAGGCATTTGACTGTGTTGATCATACAATCCTTGAAGAAAAGCGTATATTTCGGTTTGGGTTTTGAAGGTCAGCTGTATCTCTTGTCAGTGAGTTCTTATCTAATCGTATTCAGTGTTTTCGAATAGGATAAACGTTGTCTAACATTTTTTTGCTTACTAAAGGCATTCCCCAGGGATCAATATTGGGTCCCCTGCTATTTGCACTCTTTATTAATGACTTGGCTGGAATTAGTCTTAGTTCTAAAATTCATCTGTATGCAGACGATGTGCAGTTGTATTTAAGTCGTCATATAGGTCTGACTGAAGACATTACAGTCCATATCAACGAAGATCTAGGACTCATAAATAGTTGGGCAGTTAACAACAAGCTTGTTCTTAACCCAGAAAAGTCAAAATGTAGGTATGTAGATGCTCCTACAAGAATCCTGAGCTTTGTGACATCAACCCTATCTATTTGAATGGAGATGCTCTGCCAGTTGTTAGTAAGGCCAAAAATTTAGGTATCGTAATAAACTCTGGCTTGAAGTGCTGTGACCATGTAAAGCTAATGATAAGAAGGATTTACAGTGGGTTACGAACTTTATGATTAACTGCGTTCCTTATTCCTCCTAATTTGAAACTTTGATCATTTAAAACACTTTTGCTTCCATTTTTCGCATTAGGACAATTATTAATATACCCTAAGATCGATTATGAGTGCAATCGCCGAATGAATGTTGCTTTTAATGATTGTGTTCGGTGTGTTTTTGGACTGTCGAAGTGTCGAGGTTAAGTCATGTTTCTCAATTCAAATTCAAATTGCTTGGTTGTACATTGGATGAGTATGTGGAAATGTGGATCACTTATACACTAGTCAAAACAATTAAAGGCTAAACCACAAAGGCGCTTCAGCTTCGGCTTCGCCTGACGTTTACGAGTTCAGCTATAGGAATTCAATGCTTGCTATCACAATGACGCTTCGACCTCACGTTTCGTACGTAACGTGACTCCAAACGGAAGCTCTAGTTCAAATATGCTGAACTTTTGCTTTGTCTGACAGCTCAACAGCTGTTTGTTCATTTGTTTTTTGGAGCAGCGTTACCACTCGAAAAAAAAGGAATCGAAGTAGATTTGGGAATAAAGCGAAGTAAATTGAGAAAAAGTGAAGTGGATTTCAAAATAGCGTATTTTATATTGTCCATGGATACATTGATGCAAAGAGGGACATACAGTTATTATCAAAAGTTCATATAGACAGAATTACAATTAGGGCCGTGTGCGAATTGTGTTAATATGTGTTTAAAAACTTGACGTTCGATTTAATTTTGACACTACATGGTCGATAAAATGTGTTAAAATTTAACTAGCAGATGAAAATATGACACTAGTGGTTAAATTTAACCAACATTTTAACGCAAGTCGCACACATGGCCTAAAATATTAAACACTTCAATACAATCACGTAACTCATACTTTGCGTATATGTATGGGTTGACATTTCGTGTTTGTAAAGTGTGTCCGCTTATTGTGCGTGTATAAGGATAGAAACTGCAGATGCAGATGTCGATTATCTATTTTCCTGATGAAAATAAGAGAACTGTAGGCATAAGTTACTCAATGAGTTAATCGAAGCAGATTTTGGAAATATCAAGTAAAATCGATGTAATTTTTTTCTGAGTGAAGTAGATTTCAAAACATTCTTGATGGTGCGAAGTGGGAATAGATTTTCAAAGTTTTTCAAAAATCGAAGTATAGACTACTTCGAAAGGAGTAAAGTGGCAAATCTGTTTGATGATGATGGAGGGAGAACTGTCATTCAAAGCAAACGTGAAGCGGGTGCATCGTAACGCAGACGAAGCCGAAGCTGAAGCGTGTTTGTGGTTTAGCCTTAAAGCAGAAACACAATGACGCTTTGCCGTCGATTTTGACAACTGCGAAAAGTTCAGCTATAGGAAATCTGTGTAACCTCACACAATGACGCTTTTCCTACGTACGCTTTTTTTGACAAACGTAAGAAAACGTAAAGAAGCCACCATCTGTCAAAAAAAAGTTCAACTTGGTTGAACTTTTGCTTTGTCTGACAGCTCAACAGCTGTTTGTTCATTTGTTGTTTGGAGCAGCGTTACCACTTTTAAAAAAAAATGGAAGCGAAGTAAATTTGGGAATAAAGCGAAGTAGATTGAGAAAAAGCGAAAAAGATTTTAAAATAGTGTATTTTATATTGACCATGAATACATAGACAGATCTACAATTAGAGCCGTGTGTGAATTGTGTTAAAATGTGTATACAAACTTGACTTTCGATTTAATTTTGACACTACATGGCGGATATGATGTGTTAAAATTTAACTAGCAAGCTAAAATATGACACTAGTGCTTAAATTTAACCAACATTCTAACCCAAGTTGCGCACGGCGTAAAATATTAAACACTTTAATACAATCACGTGACTCATACTTTGCGTATATGTATGGGTTGACATTTCGTGTTTGTAAAGTGTGTCCGCTTATTGTTCGTGTATAAGGATAGAAACTTATCGATTATATATTTTCCTGATGAAAATAAGAGAACTGTAGGCATAAAATTACTCAATGAGTTAATCGAAGCAGATTTTGGAAATATCAAGTAAAATCGAGTGAAGTAGATTTCAAAACATTCTTGATGGTGCGAAGTTGGAATAGATATTCAAAGTTTTTCAAAAATCGAAGTAGACTACTTCGAAAGGAGTAAAGTGGCAAATCTGTTAGATGATGATGATGGAGAACTGTCATTCAAAGCACACGTGAAGCGGGTGCATCGTAACGCAACGACGCGTCTGCCTAAAGCGCCATTGTGTTTCTGCTTTTAAAGGAACACTTGAAAAAACTCAAAAATTGAGTTGTTTCTTATAAGGCTGTATCTCAGTATAAAAAAGTCGTATTGAAGGGAAATAAAAAGTTTTTCAAAGGTTATAATTTTTTCTTTTCAAATTATTTTGAGTTAAGAAAATACCGTTAGTCGTTTTCGCTTGAGCGTAAAAAATGTTCACTCAATTTCAAAATAAAAAAAATAAAGTTTGGTTTGTCATAAAGTAAGCGGAATTTTTTTTTCAATCCAACCGATCTAAGATTCAATTTGAGAATTTTGTTGGTATCAATTCCCTGTGTGTTTTAGATCGCTACGATTTTTTTTTTCAAATTGAAGTATGTATTTTTTTTCTTTCTCTTGTTTTTGTTTTAAAATATATATAGTAGGAGAGCCGGCAAGTCGTTTTGAATGCCGCGATACTCGTGAAAAGTATGTCACATCGCGTCCCGCCTTGAAATTTTGCTAGAATGTTTTGCCAGCGCTAATCTGTTGCAAATCTAAACTTCCCAGCATTCAAAGTAAGCGCGTGAATGAATAAGGGACCTAACATTCCAAGTGCAAAACCGAAATTCGTTGTCCCTAAATCGTTTGCGTGGGTTCTCATCATTAATTCCGTCCGTATCCGAGGCTTGTTGGTGTTTCAGAACCATGTGGCCGGGCAGTCACCCCGACGCTAGACCCCCAACCTTGAGGACCAGGTCTTTAGTTTAACTCTAAGACGAAGAGCCGGCCAAACCGCTCCTTATAGGCCTGGACTGCGAATATGTCGTAGTAGCCTATAAGCACAGACAAGTAACTATACAGATGTCTCATCCATATGGAAAAAAGTGTCCTATGAAACCGAAATTCACTAAAAAAGCTTTTTTTTGAAAGCTTGCACGAAATTTCTGTTCTTCTTTTATTTATGAACACGAAGACATCTGCCTGTTTTTTCGTTTTCTTTGTTCTTTATTCTTTTTCAACCCTTATATTTCCCGCACACGAAAACCATACAATCTGATGAATAATATGTCTTTCTGTTGGTCGGCTTATTGATCAGGCAAGGAAAAAAATGCATCTACCTGATTATACATACGTAAAATAGTGAAAAAAAAACTATTTGAAGCGAAAACAGAAGTGGTAGAGTAAAAATAATATTACTTTTTCTGATATTTTTTTGAAGATTCTTTGTTTTATTAAGATTTTTTTTTTTGGAAAATGTAGATATGTATGTGATTATATTCTGAATTCAAATCTCTTTAGGTGCATTACAAGTTAAAACTTGAACATACAATAATGTGTATAATTTATAAATTTACGCTAGTCAAAAAAATAAAAGGAATACTTGAAAAACTCAAAAATTGGGTGGTTTTTATAGGGCTGTATCTCAGTAGAAAAAAGTCGGATTGAAGTGAAATAAACCGATTTTCAATGATTTTAATTTTTTCTTTTCAAATTGTTTTGAGTTAAGAAAGTACCATTAGTCGTTTTCGCTTGAGCGTAAGAAATGTTTACTTAAATCTAAAATAGAAAAAAAATAAAGTTTGGTTTGTCATAAGTCTTGCTTTTTCCGACAGTAATTTTGTACCTGATGCTGACTATTTCACTTATATGAACGATTGTAACCAAACATCATTGGTATCGATCAACATCACTGTTGACGATGTGCTTAACAAAATAAATAAATTAAAAGATGATTTCTCTTCGGGACCTGATGGTTTACCTGCGATTGTATTAAAGAAGTGTGCAGCTAATTTGGCTCAGCCTCTTACTATTCTTTTTCAATAATCTCTTTCTTAAAGAATTTTTCCATCTATGTGGAAAGATTCTTTCATAATTCCCATTCATAAGAAAGGCTGTAAATCTGACATTTCTAACTATAGGCCGATTGCCAAATTATCTTGCATTCCTAAACAATTCGAAAGTATTATATTCGACACAATGTACTTTCATTGTAAATCATTATTTTCGGCCAAACAACATGAGTTCCTAAAAGGGAAATCAACGACCACTAATTTAACTGAATTTGTTTCTTATACATTAAACTCAATAGAAAGTAAAAAAGAAGTTGATGTTATTGCTACGGACTTTAGCAAGGCGTTTGATAAAATATCCCACAATATTATATCTTTCAAGCTAAAGGCTCTTGGATTCCCTCCTGGTTTCATTGAATGGATGGAATCATACCTATCCGACCGTAAATATCGCGTTTTATTTAGATCTTCTATATCAGAGCCATTTACTGCAAAATCGGCAGTCCCTCAAGGTAGTCATCTAGGCCCTATTATTTTTATTCTGACTATTAATGACGTAGAATCTGTGATTGAAAATTCCCAAGTTTCAATGTACGCAGACGACATGAAAATCTTTAGAATGATTTCTTCACCCGATGATGCTTTACCCCTGCAGGCTTTAAACAATTTCTATGTTTGGTGTCAAAAAAACAATTTAGAACTTAATGTTTCCAAATGCCAAACAATCACATATTCCCGTAAACGTTTCCGTCCGCAAACACGGAACTATTATATCAACGAATGTATTGTTCACAGAGTAACAACTATCCGAGATTTAGGAGTTATTTGTGATAGTGAGCTTAACTTTAGGTCTCACTATGACAATATCGTAGCTAGAGCTAATTCTGCTTTAGGTTTCGTCAAACGCTGGTCTAAGGAATTTTCGGATCCTTACGTTACGAAATCTCTTTATACCACGTTTGTAAGGCCTCTACTGGAATACGCCAGCCAAGTATGGTCCCCTTATCACCAAGTCCATATAAATAAAATTGAAGCAATACAACGTAGATTCCTCCGTTTCGCCTTAAGAGGACTTTCATGGGTTGACAATTTTAACCTACCTCCGTATCAAGAACGGTTGCGGCTTATAAACTTACAATCTCTAGAAAAACGTCGTGAAGTTGCTGATATTATTTTCGTACAACAAATTCTATCCGGTGCTACAGAATCTTCCACCCTCCTTGATGCAATGAGTGTTAACGTTAACTTTCATTCTCTAAGATCGGTTCCCCAATTTCATCAAGCTCATCACAGAACTGACTACGGCAGTAATGAACCAGTTACGAGAATGTTACGTAAGGTGAACGAAAATTCAAATATTTTTGATTTCAACCATAGCAAGATCACACAAAGGAAACTTTTATACAGTACTTCCTTAAACAACTAATAAAATAAATAAATACGTATGTATATGTAGTAGAGAGAAACTGACTCCTCTTTTCTTTTTTTTTCTTTTTATTTTTCTTTACGAACTTGACAAGTGTCTTCTATACGCTTATTTACTTTGTTATTTTTATTTAAATATATTTTTTAATTTTTGACTTTTAATATTTTGTCTTTAAAAATTTTTAATTTTAATTTTAATTTTTTTTTTCTCTTTTTGTAAAATTTTTTAATTTAAAATTTTATTCCTTTTTGACCCTGCTTGCAATAAGCAGTCCCTAACTCTCATCTTCCTGATATTCGTATCGCCATCACTTTTTTATTTTACAAATAATTTCTAATTAAGTGCCGATACGTCTAGCAACCGTAATTGCCGTCGTACTCGGTGAAAATGGGCCCCAGCGCGTGCGGTATCTGGGGGGGAAAGAGGCGTGGGAATAACTAAATTAAAAAAAATAAAAAAAAAGTCATGAAGTGAGCGGATTTTTTTTTTCAATCCAACCGATCTAAGATTCGATTTGAGAATTTGATGTCATTAATTCCCTGTTTGTTTTAGATCGCTACAATTTTTTTAAATCAAAATATGGGCACAATTTTGACTTTGGACCCTATTATCTCTGCTTAAAATCTTCTTACAAAAAAAAAATAAATAAATAAAAAAAACTGCCGTTATTTTAAAACGTTTAGTGATGCAACTAAACTGGAGGTTTAATTATTAAAGCTCATACAATTTCCTCGATTAAAGTAAAAATTTTGCATCAATACAATCAACCGTTTTTCTGTTTCGATCAATCAAACTTTCCAAATATTTTTTTCGCATGTTAATCCGCCTGACAATATCATGTTGGGAATGGTATTCCATATTTGTTGGGGAGCACGTTGGACCTATGGCTATTTTCTTAAATCTGTGTACTCTCGTCTTCTTTCCTTCTTTCTACGATGTCCCGATGTGTGGGACATTGTAAAAATAAAATATGGAATTCCATCCCCAACGTGATTTTGTCAGGTGGATTAACATGTGAAAACATTTTTGGTGAGTTTGATTGATCGAAACAGAGAAACGGTTGATTGTATTGATGCGAAATTTTAACTTAAATCGAGGATATTTTATGAGCTTTAATAATTAAACCTTCAGAATAGTTGTATCACTAAACGTTATAAAATAACGGCAGTTTTTATGAATATTTTTTACCCTTTCGACCTACTTCAGTGAGGTCGAAGTTTTGTTTGTCTTTAGACATTTCTTGGATACAATTGTCACATATTTTGTCCATTTTTTGTATGCATTTAAAAAGGCAATACCCAGCAAAGTACCGTGTTGCTACATCATCTACTTCCGTTACCCTTATTATTATTGCTTCTTCTTCTTCTTCAAAATTGCTAGTCAAATCTTCTCTCACATGTTTAATTTCTTCTGGCTCTTGACATGATATTGGAATTTGTTCTTCGGTATCATTTTGCAAAATAGCATTCCAATCAATTTTCAGATATTCCGAATCTTCATCTTCACAGTTGGAACATTTAGAGTTGAAAACGAATTTCATCGCCATGAATTTGGCCACCAGACAACCGAATTCAGAGGCACTTGGATTACTTTTATTTGTGTTACGGGCCCTAATTTTCCCAAATAAATTTTCCAACGGGTCTTGATTTAGTTTGTTCACATAAAGGTAATATAAATCAGTATGAGCATTGTTGATGAGAGTAGGCCAATTAGGCCTTGGCTCTTCCAGAGCTGTCACGCCACTCTATTTTTTTTTATATTTTTATTTTTTAGTTAAAACGGAAGAACGAAAATTTGTTGAATTTCTAAACGAAATTTGCATTTTACTATATGTTTTAATAAAAGTAGGTAGATAGTTGGTTGTAAAGCTTGGAAAAATTAAGATTTGTAGTTTTCTATATTTCAATTGGATTCAAGCAAATTACATTATCATAATATCTGTGTTAGTATAAATACTTATTCTGGAGTTGCTCTGAAGGGCGGCGAGACGAAGTTTGCGGGGTCAGCTAGTTTATAAATATAAATCGCGCACTTTACACATAATTAGCACATAAATAACACATAACTATGGTCTAGGTTTCCAATCGTTAAGGTCCCAATCGCTTATGCTCATATTGGTTTGCCAACTTAATAGACGTTGTATTGTTTATCAATTTGTTGTTAACAATTGAAACTTAGTTTAAGCGGATATTATCTTCTTTTTCATGATTTTAATGAAAAACAGTGAATATGAGTTGAAATAGAATATTTTTGACTTCAAATCGGTAAAATTCATTAGTATAACTGATAACAGTTTGATATATTATAGTATATTATATTATATTAAAAGCAATTGAAAATGAATTAAGCGGATACATTTTATTTGATTACCTAAATTATCTTCTCCTGTCAATTTTGTCGTTCCTTCCTCTTAAAAGTCAGTAAGCCAATTTCGCTTGAATCCTAATCAGTTCTTAAGAAAGTTATTGTGCGTCAAATGAGACCAATTTCATGTCAATATCACGAACGCACATAGCGGCCTATACGCACCTACGAACATACCTACGCACATACACACACACGCATAAAAAGACCCAGCAAACATTTTGGTGAAGGTTCAGATTTCCTTCAGTTATTCTGAAGAATATATATTCGAAAAACGTTCATTTACCTGAGTATATTTTGAAGATGGACAAAAAACTACAAAATTTCACTTGCAAAAAAAACGAGCATATTGACATTCGATTTTGATTCATGTATGTGAGTTAAATATGAAAGTGCACAGGCACAAATAGGATATTGGAAGATCCTTAAGGATTTGTATATAAAAATAAAGGAAAACGAACTTAGGAATGATCTCTTTTTCCTTATTTCTTTTTGCGAAGGGGTAATGATAACGGGACCGTGTCGCGGCAAGAGATTGAAACAATGTTAAACGAATTTAAATTTCTTCACTTCAGTAAAGATTTTGTTTAGTGCGGACGTCAAACCAAGTGATTATAAAATTGTGCAGTGTTTCATTAAAAAAAAAAAAAAAACAGTGTACAGTTACATTCACTTCAACGAGATTCAGAACAGGTTCATTTATTGTCCACTTTATTGAATATATAAGGGCCTTATTTACATTCGTTTTAATGAAGAAATTTCCAATCATAAATGAGTCGTAAAAAAGATTCATATCCGTGTCACGTTACCCAATGTTTCTGATCCAAATCGAATCATAAATGAATTCATTTTCGGATGTTTTCTTCACTTTTAAGAATCATTAATGATTCATTTTCGAAGGGAAATGTTTGCTGGGGAGTTGAATCAAATTCTAGTGACCTCGATACATAGATATATGCAAACACTAGCGATTCACAATCACCCCATTACAATTACTGCCTCTGGGAAGTTTAAAGTGTTCAAATTAAACTTAAAAATATGAAGTTTCAAAATCATTAGGAAACAACTTATTAACCATCTTATGTTTTTTTTACTACTAAAAAACCCCCTGTTTTGTTTTGATTCATAATGTTCGGGCTCTATGTATGTAATATATATTTGAAGTAAATCTTTAAAATGAGCATTGAAGCATTTACAACGAATCAAGTATTTTAAAAATTTTACCTAATTTTTTTTCTAAAGAAAATTTCTTTAAGGACAGCATTTTTTGTTGATAATTAGAAATATGTACATACTTACATTTGCTGAAAAGCCGTTGTTTTTGTTTCAATAAATATATGTAGGCAATTGTTATGCTTTAAACTGTCAAACTGCAATTTCATGTGAAGAGATGATTAAAATAACGTCGAAAAAAAACTTTAGAAAACCCCAAAACGCACTTTGCTTTTTAACCAACCTGCTCTCACCTTTCTCAGCTTCAGAGCCACGAGCTACTCTTATTTATAATCACAAACCACAATTCAATCTTAAACTTACTTCAAACTGCAATAAATAAAAAGAATATTAAAAACAGTCTTAATTGAATATATATACGAAAAAACGCACTCGATTCACTTTGATTTTTGTTTAAAATAGTATTTTTATTATTTTATTAACAACACGATCAACGATTTTAGCACTAGCACCACTTGGAATTTTTTTGTATAAGTTAGAAATATTTGCATCTGCATAAGCAATAGAAAAAAAATCGCACACAGATGCAAAAGTAAACAAGACAAAACATATACAATTGTATCTACTTTACTCATTATAAATTATTATATTCTCATCGCTCGGACCTCGGTAAAGGAAAAGGAAACAAAAAGATTTGAAACAAAGAAAGAAAGAAAGAGGAAACAGAGAGAACATTTCAAGAGAGCTTTATAAGCTTTCGTAAGAACTGTCATTGAGCTTTTCTATGAACCAGCAAAGAACTTTTTTGTCCGTTCATAGTCGATCGTCAATGGAAAAAATATGAGCCACTTTTTATTATGGGGATGAGACATCTGTATGATTACTTGTCTGTGCTATAAGGTGTTCACAAAGTAGTTCATCCTGACTGGAACTGTAGACGCCACCGTTGATTCCATCTTGGGAGTTCTTCCGCTGCCGCCTGTTGAAAAGGAGGCATGCCTTAGTGGACGCATACCTCCTCCCCCTCTCTCTCTCTCTCTCTTTGCTGCCGCCAACAGCTTCGCACTGGGGTTGGAACCCAGTCTTTGGTTGATGGTACTGGGCACCCGATGTTCACCACGGGGAGGTGGAGAGTAGGAGTTAATAGATAGAGGTCTCTGCGGACGCTTGTGTCCTCTTGAATGCACGTATCTACCCTTCGAACAACTAGTTTCATCAGTTTGTACTTTTGTGTATAAATAGGATCATGGTTGAACAGTTTAGCCATTTGCCCGTAAACATTCAAAATGAAACACCAAGCATTTTAGTTTGGAATGAAACTCGTTTAATGGTAAATCAAGTCGAACTCACAATTAAATAAAACAAAAATTAAGAAAAAATAAAAACGCCTCCCAAAACACAATACAAAATTACATCATATACTTGTTATTCTTTTCGGAGAGATGCTTGGACGAACGCTTAGCATCGAGGAACAACGAATGGACATCGTTTATGTCGTCCTTTGTGATAACTGTTCTGCCATTTACTTTGCACATTTGGTGAGCTGGCGTTAGCAATTGGACGGCATATCGCAGAGTTGATGAACTTCCAATTTCGCTGAGTTGTGCGAAAGCACTTTCCTCCAATTGCAATCCCTCGGTTTGGGCACGCAATTTGATGATTTGTTCCATCTCAGATGTGTTGTATGGAAGAGTGCGAATGATGAGCAAGCGATCAATCAAGTCCAATGGAATGCCATGAGGCGAAACTATATCGTTTGTTCCCCTAAATTTGAAAATTCGATTCATTTCTTGGTCTCATTGGGTAGTGAATGAAACTAACCTGATAACGCAACGTCCACGGTTAGTGGCAAATATGACAATCGGTGCTATCGGAGATTCAAGAGACTTGTGCAAGTAGGTGAAGGTCTCCAGATCCAGCATGTGAATTTCATCGATGAAGAGTACACCAGGCACAAGCTCAGCTATGCCCTGGTCTATGTACTTGTTGACAACTTTGTTGATCTCCATTCGGAGTTTATCTAAAAAAACAGAAGAAAATTAATTCACGACAAGATCAAAACCCTTTTAAGATCAAACCCGTAATTTCAGTCTTTTTGGGCTTCATCAACTGTCCCATCATCGAGAGGACGTCTTGTCCGCCTTGTGGACGTGCATTGGCGACATCCAAATCGTGCAGAGTAACATCCTGAATGACTTCCTTCTTCTTGTGCACTTCACCTTTTGGCAATGGCACATATTCTTCTGTTTCCAAATCGAATTCAGTGGCAAAACTGTCACTACGACCTTGACGTTTAACAGCTCCACTATTAGCCTCGATGTAGATAACATCGCCGACTTCGACTTTCTCCTTTTGCAGAGATTCAAAAATACTTGGATCGAGTTTAAGATGCTTTGTTCCCTTTGCGGTCTTGAGTCCAATTACTACATTGCTGATTGTCTTTCCATAGCCACCCATTGGATTCTCCGTTTCAACGGGAGTCAACTCAATCACTTCACCTTCGTAGACTTCTTTGGTTTCACGGATTCTCAGACCGATCGATCGACGGAAGTTCTCCATCAGAACTTCGGTCTTTTTAATTTCACTACTGAACACCTCGGAACCAACCATCGGGCAGAATGGTACTTTGTTTCCAAGTTCCTGAGCAATAGCGAGAGCAATAGCTGTCTTTCCGGTTCCCGGTGGGCCGGCAAGGAGCAATGCGCGTCCGGCCATTTTTTTCGTTTTGATCAAGTCAACGACGATTCCAGCAGCCTAAAATTTAACATTTTTCGATTATAGTCCAAGAAAAGACGTTAAAAAAAGAAACATACTTCTCTTGCATTCTTTTGGCCGACTAAGCCGGCAGCAATGACAATTGGAGCACCGCTCTCGTCGAGTCCCAAACCTTTGACATGACTGTGGGCTGCAATTCGTTGTGTACGGACAGTGCTTTTTACCTCTTCAATTTTCATGTTTATTCTGGGTTTTTGAAACAATTTTTTTATGGTTTAAAGTTTTTTGTATTTTAAGGAATATCGATCAAACAAATCTGAAAATAATTGTTTCTAGAAAAATGCTTTGCACATGTGAAGCGCTTTTGTTTTCGTTTCGCTGAACGGAAAGTGACATTTAAACGAGCTGTCACTCTAAGAGCTAAATGTGCTCAGTTCTCTCACGCCACAGCTTTAGAAATTGTAGGAACAGAGTAACGTCTTCGTACTAAAAAGTACGATTGGTAGAAAAGGACAATTCACAAAACCAACGACAACAAAATGATGTGTAGACATTTTAGTAACATAAGGTTTGTTCGATGTACGCTCTGGGTAGCTCTGATTTCGCACTGAGCTGTTCAATGTCTTTCTTTTTTCACCCCGGAGTTGCGTTTTTGCGCTGACTATAGGCGTTTTTCTTTTTTTAGCACCGAGCGGGGCAAAGAGCGGGGCTCGAGCGAATCGAGCGAGTGTCGAGTCGACCGCGACCTGAGCGCTCAGAACTATTTGAGAAACACAATTGAGCACTGAACTGTCATAATACAGTAAAACCAGAAAAAAAGTAAATTAAATAATTATAATTTTCTAAATTCAAAATATTATTTACCATCACTGCTTCGCCTGCCATTTCTTTTGTTTTGTTTGTTTGTTTTTTTTTTTGTTCGTCCCTCAAAAACTCAACGTTCTTTTTTCTGCTCTATCTGCTCGATCATTTTTGACCGAGCAAATCGAGTCAGCCCCGAGCGTGTTCGGTTCTAAAAAAGTAACACAGATCGAGCACTCCGAGT
Organism: Sphaerophoria taeniata; assembly: GCA_943590905.1. Lineage (NCBI taxonomy): Eukaryota > Metazoa > Arthropoda > Insecta > Diptera > Syrphidae > Sphaerophoria > Sphaerophoria taeniata. Next base: position 186,399,282 of record OX016540.1, read on the forward strand.
GCGCCGAGCTAAAAAAAAAAATGCCGATCTTTTTTTGACAGTCCGATTCCCGCTCCGTGCTAAAAAAGAAAAACGCCTTATAATCAACTATAATCAACAATGGTTGACTATTTCTCGTTTTTGCACGCCAATAGTTACGATTCGTAATCACAATTGTCGTTTTTGCGGTCTGTGTTGATGTGTCAAATCGTAACTATCTCTAACTATTTCCAATGCATCTCAGGAGGTGAGTTGAAAGTGGTTGGTGTGTCAAAGTGTTTTTTTTTTTTTTTGTAAAATGGCGTCTTTAATAATTGTCAATCTGGAATCTAAGAAAAAACATTCTGGTTGTGCATTTTTTACAACCGCGTAGCCGCGAATTTAATTACAGTCAAAGGATTTCTGTTCGTTTTCAATTATTTCATTACAAAATAAAGAAAATAAGGTTCCCCTTACAAATTTTAAATTGTCGGAAAAAAAGAACTTTATTTCGTCGTATATTTTGCAAAAGGAACTTCATTAGAAAAAAGACAACAAATCAGAAGGAAATTTCTCTCGTGCACTTTTTTTTTGGTTTCAAAATGTGTAGTGTACTCGTACTTTTCCGACCGAGTGTCAAGTAACCTCAGGAGAAGTCCGCTACAGCCAGCATCGAGTATTGAGAACCAGTGGCAGAATTGCCAGAAAGCCATTAGGGATGCTGCCTCTGATGTGCTGGGTTTCACACGGCCACCAAAACGAAACCCCTGGTTTGATGAAGAATGCAGGCAGGTGCATGCAGCCAAGCAAGAAGCATACAAAGCAGCGCTGCACAGGAGGACGAGATCAGCTCGGGAGCTCTACGAGCAGAAGAGGAGAGAAGAACACAAGCTTTTCAGAAAGAAAAAGAGAGAGCATGAAAAGCGATCTTTCGAGGATATTGAGAGACTAAAAAACAGGAATGAGGATCGGAAGTTTTACCAAGAGGTAAAACGAAAGACTCAAGGTTACCGAGCACGAACTGAGGCCTGTAAAGACCAACAGGGTAATATCGTAGTAGAGTCACAGTCAATGCTGAGGATATGGAAGGACCACTTCTGAAGACTGTACAACGGCGATAACGAATCAAATTCCGCTGTCAGGCAGAATGAACCATTCAATGAAGACGACGCAAGCCAAGATTTCCGTCTACCCGACCTTGAAGAAGTGAAGATAGCAATATCTAAGCTTAAGAACAACAAAGCCGCGGGAGCTGACGGCATCACTGCCGAACTCTTCAAAGCAGCCGGCGATGACTTGGTTAGGAGCATGCACCAACTCATCTGCAGAATATGGTCGGAAGAAAGCATGCCCGATGAATGGAACCTCAGTATTGTTTGCCCGATCCTGAAGAAAGGAGACCCTCAAAACTGCACCAACTACAGAGGCATCAGCCTCCTAAACATCGCCTATAAGATCTTTTCTGCAGTACATGTGAACGTCTGAAGCCGTTTGTCAACAATCTGATAGGTCCATATCAGTGTGGCTTTAGACCAGGAAAGTCCACCATCGATCAAATCTTCACGTTACGGCAGATCCTGGAAAAAACTCAAGAACTCCAAATCGACACCTACGATCTATTTATCAATTTTAAGGCCACGTATGACAGCATCTATAGAGAAGAACTGTATAAAGCCATGTCCAATTTTGGCATCCCTACAAAACTCATTCGCCTGAGCAGGATGACAATGGAGAACTCGCGCTGCTCCATCAAAGTCGGTAACGACCTCACCGACGCCTTCGATGTCAAAAAAGGCTTTAGACAAGGTGATGCACTGTCATGCGATTTCTTCAACATCATATTGGAACGAATAGTGCAGAACTCCCACGTCAACACTAGAGGTACTATTTTCCAGAAGTCTGTGCAACTACTCGCGTACGCTGATGACATTGATATCATTGGGAGAACACAGCGTGATGTCAACAGTGCTTTTGCGAGTATACAGACAGAGGCTGAAAAAATGGGTTTAGCGATCAATGAGGGCAAAACAAAGTATATGCTGTCATCTAGAAAGGACACCCAACATCGACGTCTTGGACAAAACGTCACGATAGACGCATATAATTTCGAGGTAGTTAGGGACTTTGTATACCTTGGCTCCGCTATCAACACGGACAACGACATCAGCGCCGAGATCAGACGAAGAATAACTCTTGCTAATCGCTGTTTCTTCGGGCTAAGAAAGCAATTGAGTAGTAAAGCCCTCTCCCGAAAAACTAAGGTGACGCTCTATAAGACCCTCATCATCCCCGTCCTGCTATATGGTGCAGAAGCATGGACCTTGTCAAAAATGGATGAGAGCGCACTTGGCCGTTTCGAGAGAAAGATTCTACGTAAGATCTATGGTCCTGTCTGCATAAACGGTGAATGGAGGAGAAGATTTAACGACGAACTGTACGAGCTGTACAGCGACACTGACTTAGCTAAAAGAGTGAAGGTCCAAAGACTCAGATGGCTCGGTCACATGGAGAGGATGGACACCAATACTCCGGCCCGTAAAGTCTTCGAATCCACCCCAGAGGGAAGACGCAGTAGAGGAAGACCAAGGCTCAGGTGGCGCGCGCAAGTTGAACACGACCTCAACCAACTCGGCGTGTGAAACTGGAGACAGCGAGCTAGGGACCGAGCTGGCTGGAGAGACTTGTTGGTTGAGGCCCAAGTCCACCCCGGACTATAGCGCCACCTTAAGTAAGTAAGTAAGTACTCGTAAAAACATTCTGGTTTTAAAATCTCTCCCTGGTCACAAACTCTTCCAATCGAATTGACTATACTGCGATCCGCAAACATCCCTTTTTCGAGGAGCGAAGAGCGTCGGCGATATACTCGAGAAGCAGAACGAAAAATTGGAGGATAAGTTGGCCGCTGCCCGTGAGCAGATGATTGTCGAACGTCTGTCGGCACGAACGGCAAACTTAAACTTGTAGAAGGTGGAGAAGCAACTGGAGCACAAAATGTAGGAAAAGACCGAGCAGGGGCCATGTTCTGTAACTTATCACTCGCAAGAAAAAAGTGATAAGCGCAAGGAATCGAAACAAATTGCATTGAAATTGTTTCGATTCCTTGCGTTTATCACTTTTTTCTTGCGAGTGATAAGTTACAGAACATGGGTCCAGGAGAGGATGAAGGAGAAATCTGAGGTAAGGTTTTTCATCTCCAAACAGATCTCATTTAACGTTCATTGTATTCTTTAGGTCGTCGAACAAATTTTAGAACAAGAAACTCCTTCGTGAACTCAACGAAGAGCGGGAAAAGTCCTCAAACGCCATCGATGCGGCTTCAGCTATCGAAATCAAGCTCAAAAACCTCGAAGACAACTACGAACGACTTAAGTAAGCATGCAACATTACCGACAACCAGCTGACCGAAGTCGAGGCAATACTGCAAGCCGAACAGAAGCGCAGTCAATCGTCGCAGGAGAAAATCGATGTCCGGGAGAAGGACAAAGCCATCAGTAAGCTGAGGAAGATAATCAACGAGAAACATGCGAACAAACTCGTCGCCAAAGGACGGTGAAACCGAGACACAAGAAAAAGTGGAAATCCTTATTATTATTATTGCTTTCATGTATTCTGTCGGCAATAAAAAAATTTGTTCATTGGTTTAAAAAAAATAAAGACTTTCTCCGTTTATTTATATAAAAGCACGAACTAGATATGGAATTGATAGTTTTTAAGCGAATCTGGAAGCAGCAATTAGGAGAATATCAGGAGCTGGCTTGCTTGGAACAGCTTGAAGATTTCTTTATGGAGGGTGGTCTTCAGTTCTAATATGCAATTTGCCTTTCTTGCTGTGGGTTGTTCAAAAATAAATAAATATGATCTTATTTCAATTGTCTTAAAGAACTTACCATCAAGATCATTGTTTAATTTTTGCAATAAATTTAGACTAACGAAAATTGTTGTCTCTTTATCCATTTCAATTATTATGATCAAAAGAAAAGAAAAATATAACCTCAAAAGAATTGGTTTTTTTTTCTCGTTTGACAGATCAACCAAACCTAACTAAAAAGCGTTTTTGGATTATTTCAAATATTTCTAACTATTTCAACTATGACACATCAACCATGTTTTTTTGACATGAAAACTATAGTCAACTATCGTCAGCGCAAAAACGCACCTCGATGCACTTCCACCGTGTTCGATGTGTATTCAGTGCTCGCACCGGGAGCGCTCTGAATCGCCCCAAGTTTTTTTCGGGGCGAGAATTTCGGAGCTGTTGCTGTTGCTATACAACAAAGAGAAAAGAAAAACAGAGCACTACTAATGCGTTCGATGTGAAGAAACCAAACCCAGAGAAAATTTTCAGGTTTTTGACAGCTCCGTTCAGGGTAGTGACAAGCACCGGAGCGCCCCGGGGCTGGTAACATCGAACGAACCTATAATCTTGCTTTTCGTCCGGTTAGTCTTCAAAGGTCAGTTAAATTTGACTGAAACGCAAAACATATCATGGCGTTGTATTTGTCAACACGAATTTTGACAGCTTTGGATGTAAGTGTCATTTGTCATTCTGAAAAGAAGAGCATTTCTTTTTTGATAAAAAGACTGGTCTCCTCACCGTAACATTATGTTCAGCCAACAACCATATCACAGTTGAATAGAAAAAATATTTCTTGAGGGCTAACTATAATAAACGAAAGCAAACGGAAGCTAGTGCAAGAACCGAACGAAGCGTTCTCTTCCGTTCTGTCAAGGGAACACGTTACGTTACCCATAATGGACGGGAGTATTTTTCGAAATAAAAGATCTGTTTTTCATTTTCATTAGTTTGTGAATTTTGGTTGCCACGCAACGAACGCAACGAATAGACAATTAAAAGAAATAAATTACTTAAAATCGACGTCAAATATACTTTTTCTTGAGAAAAATCAATAAATACAGTCAGCTGTCAAATTTTCGTCCGTAAAAAGCGAAAGGGAGCGAAGTTTACGTCTGTTAGCATAACTGAACGAAAATTGACGAAACAGAGCAATCCATCATTTAGGGCACAATATATGTTCTCGTTCCGTTACGGACGGCGCCGTATGCTCCGTTCCATTCATTTTAGTTTTGGCTTTAGTTTAGAACTAGTCTTTCGTTGATCCGCAGTTCAGCATTGATCCTCGGTTTTAAAACTTCCCAATCACGGGAAACAGGAAACAAACACAAATTTTTATAACAAAATTTAATTTATAAACTAATTTAAGAAACACAATTAAAATACCCGCATTAAAACTCGGGCAAAATTGGGGGGCAGGTACAAACTAAATGCTTGTCACCATACGCATCATCAATTCGTCCAACAGTTGGCCACATCTTAGATTCAGGTTTAACGAATGGCTGTGAGGAAAAAATACATAAATAAAACTATTTTATTTAAAAACAGTTAAAGGCAAAATTACCGCTGGAAAAGCTGCCAATTCCCTACTATACGGCCTGTTCCAATCATTTGACACGACTTGCGCCTGAGTGTGTGGTGACATCTTCAATGGGTTGACTTTTTTGTCCATTCGGCCCTCTTCGATTTCCTTTATTTCATTACGAATACAGATCATGGCTTCACAAAATCTATCCAACTCCTCTTTGTCCTCAGATTCTGTTGGTTCAATCATAAGGGTACCCGCCACAGGCCATGACATTGTTGGAGCATGAAATCCATAATCCATCAGACGTTTCGCAATATCCACCGCTTCAATGTTTGCAGTTTTCTTGAAATCTCTCACATCCAATATGAATTCGTGGGCCACTAAACCATTTTTAGCATCCTTAAACAGTGTCTTGTATTCTCCTTCAAGACGCTTGGACATGTAGTTGGCATTGAGGATGGCAACTTGCGTTGCTCGTTTTAAACCTTTACTTCCCATCAGTTTGATGTATGACCATGAAATCGGTAAAATTGCTGAACTGCCAAATGGTGCGGCACTCACTACCCCAAAGCTATTTTCCTCACATTCCAATGGGCTAATAACCGGATGACCCGGAAGGTAGGGTGCCAAGTGAGATTTCACCCCGATTGGACCCATTCCAGGTCCACCACCGCCATGGGGAATGCAGAATGTCTTATGCAAATTCAAATGCGATACGTCACTTCCATAGTCTCCCGGCCGGCAAAGACCCACCTGGGCATTCATATTTGCCCCATCAAGGTATACCTGTCCACCATGCTTGTGGATGATATCGCAAATGTCAGCAACTGTCCCCTCAAACACCCCCATTGTTGACGGATAGGTTATCATCAAGCACGAAAGATCATGTTCGTGTTCAGATGCCTTGTCTTTCAAGTGAACCATGTCGATGCTTCCATCAGACTTGAGACGAATTGGCTCCACCTTCATGCCAGCCATTTGTGCTGATGCTGGATTTGTTCCATGAGCACTGATTGGAATAAGACAAATGTTTCTATGACTCTCATTGCGATGCTCGTGGTAGGACCTAATTGCACGCAAGCCAGCATATTCCCCTTGGGCACCACTATTTGGCTGGAACGATATTTTATCATATCCAGTTATTTCGCAGAGATCTTTTTCTAGTTCCTGGAACATCTGGTGATATCCCTGAGCCTGTTCAACCGGAGCAAATGGATGAATATCAGTGAAATGGTGGAAGGAACAAGGCATCATTTCCGTAGTTGAATTGAGTTTCATTGTGCACGATCCCAAGGGAATCATAGAATGAACTAGCGAAATATCCTTGTTCTCCAGCTTCTTCATGTATCGAACCATTCGCGACTCACTGTGATGGGTACTGAAGATCGGATGAGTCAGATATGGAGATGTCCGAAGGAATTTTGTGTTTTCAATTGAATTTTTTGTTACATCACCCTCGGCAAGAATTTCTTCAATGGGCTTACAGCCGAAGACCCATAAGAGATCCGAAATATCCTTCGGTGAAACTGTTTCATCCAAAGCCACACTCATTGCTCCATCTGGGAAGTACCTGAAGTTAATTTTCTTCTGTTCAGCTCTTGAGCGAATCTCATCACTGGTCATCGAATCCGACGGCACAATATGAAGAGTATCAAAGAATCGCTGATTGCTGACCTTATGACCAGCGCCAACAAGACCAGCGTATAGTGTGAGCGTCGAGTGATGGATACGTTTAGCGATTTCCTTCAGACCATGCGGTCCATGGTATACAGCAAACATTGCTGACATGTTGGCTAGTAAAGCTTGGGCAGTGCAAATGTTGCTTGTGGCCTTATCACGTCTTATATGCTGCTCGCGAGTCTGAAGAGCTAATCTGTAAGCATCGTGACCATCGGCGTCTCGTGTGACACCAATCATGCGTCCAGGCATTAGTCGCACTAAACTTTGTTTGCAAGCAAAGAATCCAGCATGGGGACCTCCATAACCCAGTGGAACGCCTAATCGCTGGGATGTACCAATGGCTATATCAGCTCCAAACTCAGCTGGAGGTCTTAGCAGAGTCAATGCCAGCAGATCTGTAGCTACAACTGTTAGGGTCTGAAAGAGCAATGGAGTTAGAGCGGACATTGACATGATTTTGACAACTTACTCCATTCTTCCGAGCTAGTTCCGAGATACTTTCGAAATCGTTAACATCTCCATATGTATCTGGATATTGGAGAAGAATTCCAGCGAATTCTCGGCTCTTCAGATCGGCGCTTTGAATTGGGCCAACCTCGATGTCAAGTTCTAGAGCCGAGGCACGGGTTTGAACAACCGATATAGTCTGTGGATGAACCTTGTTGGAAATGTAAAGCTTATTCCGTTTATTGTGCCTAGAGGAAGTAATTAGCTAAGTCGAAGGCAACCTTAAAAAATGACTGGGAAGATAAAGTACCTTGCGCACAAGCACATGGCTTCAGCCGCAGCAGTGCCTTCGTCAAGAAGAGATGCATTGGCAACATCAAGTCCAGTCATTTCTGAAACCAGTGTCTGGTAGTTAAGTAGAGATTCAAGTCGTCCTTGGGCGATCTCCGGTTGATATGGAGTATATTGTGTTGTCCTTTAAAATTAAACAAATTTGAATATGGTCTTTTTTAGTAACAATTTCAGTTCATCCTACCATCCTGGATTTTCAAATATATTCCGTTGGATGGTGTGAGGAACATAACAGTTGTGGTATCCCATTCCAATGTAGGATCTCCAAATTTCATTTCTGTTCGCAATGGAGCGAATTCTTTCAATCAACTCGTGTTCGCCTGAAATTATTAACTTTGAATGTAAAAAAAAAGGAACAATATATCCCCGGCCTCATTAAGAAAATATAATTCCGAATCACCAAAAAGCTTAGGATGGGTACGGAAGGAATTAATGATGACCAGTGGCGTAACTATAGATATGGGGGCCCCAGTTGGAGTCTTAGAGGGGGCCCTTCCCAGGAAAATGTTTTTTTTTTTACATAAGTGCAATTATTCTATTCGTACAAATAATGTTGAAAATTCAAACAAGTGTTTATCACGTAACACACTTTATTTTTACAACAAAATTTTACAAAAATTGAACAAAATATTCAATTAACAAAAAAGAGTTTTGAGTTAAGCTTCTTAAGAAACCGATATAGTATCTTTCTTCTTTTTCTTCGATTATTTCCAAAATTTGTTTTTCTTTTATGGCATAATTTCGCATTATTTTAAATTCCTCCTCCAATTTAAGTTTTTCTACCATACCTACATTTTGCTAGAACCCACTCCTGCACTAAAACATGAATTAGCTTGAACACGCCAATGTGCAGCTTATCAACTAAAACTTTAAGTCTTCTATGCTCAGACTCTTGTTTTAAGTTCTTGGTAAATTTCTCTTGTTTGGTCTGCACAAAACCATAATGGAAAATACATAGGTTTCTGTTTTTTTTTTTTACTTATGCTTCGAGCATTCAAATATGTAGACTTAAGTTTTCATCTTTTCCGTACTGTTAAACAAAAGCTTCCTTTTGTATTTTTCCAGAATTTGTCATTCGGGACTAAATTTTTTCCAAGATTTTTTGTATTTCGAGAATTTTTTTTTCGAGATTGTTTTCGTTCAAGATTTTTGTCTCCGAAATTTTAAATTTCGATATTTTTGTTTTCGAGAAATTTTTTGCATTCGAGATTTTGTGGTAGAGCCGAAAATTGACAATTGAGTTCAGAATTTAAAACGCCTAACTTCTAAATCAGCAAACTTTTGAATAAATTTTCAATTTGTTTTTTGAGGCATGATCGAATAGAAACCAATTGTCCATTAAATTTGTCAATAATGTCTTCAGTATAAGTATTTGCAAGTATTAAAGCTTCCTTGTAGAGTTCTTGATCCGTCATATTTGTTAATTCCTTAGGTTGATGTACTCGAAAATTTTTGATAACGTTCCTCAAACTTTCAAATAATATCAAGACATCCGAGGAAAATATTGACCCCAATTCATTTCCCTCGGTTCTCGAATTACCGATAAGAATGAGTTTGAAGGCACTTCAAAATATCACAATACCTGAAAGAAACAGCTTGTATAGAATCGTTCCGGGATGACCATTGAGTTGGACATAGTCGTTTCGATTTCAACGAAGAATTTTCTGAGAGAAAAGTGTATAATAACACCCATATCTTAATATTGTTCGCAAAAAAAACGTAAATTTGTTCAATTGTTTCCCAGAACTTTTGGATCTCAGGTATTGCACCATTGTCTAATACCAGACAAAAAATGTGGTTTTTGAGTTATGATTTTACTTTATCTCCAATATGTAATAACAAGCAGGCAAAAACCATTATTATTTATGTAATTAAGTATGTCTTTTATTTATCTATACTAATATATAAAGCTGAAGAGTTTGTTCGTTTGAACGCGGTAATCTCAGGAACTACTGGTTCGAATGGTATAATTCTTTTTGTGTTGGATGGTCCATTAATCGAGGAAGGCTTTAGGCTACTTAACATTAAGCTGTGACCAATAGCAGCGAAGAATCTGTGGAAAATGTGGAAAAACGGCAAAAAATATTAATTTTTCTGCGTTTTAACGCGCTTATCTCAGGAACTGCTTTATCAAATTGAACAATTTTTTGAATGTTGAATGGTCCATTTATCGAAAAAGGCTTGAAGCTATATAACATTAAGCTGCGACCAAGAGGAGCGAAGAATTTGAGGAAAATGTGGGGAAAACGGCAAACAATACAATACAATACAATATAAAGCTGAAGAGTTTGTTCGTTTGAACGCGGTAATCTTAGGAACTACTGGTTCGAATTGTAAAATTCTTTATTTATTTTAATTAATATCAGCTCAGAACTGAGGTTTTTTCTGAGATCTCTGAGATGAAATTATTTTGGATTCGATTTCTCACTCAGCTATTTTGACGTGGCTGACATATGTGCAGCAACAATTGGTAAGCTAACCATTATATCTCAACGATAACTGACAATTATGTTCCACCAAATGATTTTGCCTCAGTCAAGGTGACATTGAGATCTCAGTGAAACTGGCCTAATAACTGCTCAAATTAGAATTTTGAGAGTTCAATTGATTTGTAAATGTGATTGCAGTAAATGTGATTGATTGCACTATTTGTGCAGATTATTGTGTTTAAACAATATCATTTTATATATTTCTTAACTAAAAAATTTGCTCAGTTTGAAGAAACAGGAAAATAATGACTTAAGGAAAAAAAACGATGCAGAAGTAAAAAAACGTGTTGGAGTGAGAGAGATATTAGAATTAGGGAGAGTTCGACCAAGGGAATGCTTTAAGTATGAAAAACTGAAGGAAATCATAAAAAATGCTCAAATTTTTCAAGTTTAAGAGAATAACGACCTAGGGAGAGTTGACTGCAATGCAATTTTACAATAACTTCGCAAAAAAATTCCCACGCGCGCATGATGCACAAATCGAGAAGATACGCTGGCCGGTGGACAGCTAGTTAAAAAATAAAATTAATAGAGTGGCGCGACAGCTCTTGAAGAGCCAAGGCCTAAGTGGCTTACTCTCATCAACAATTCTCTGAGTGCGTGTGAAGAATTGAGGGGACCTACAATTTAACGCCGATTCCGAACGGCAGATTTTCAATCTGTCATGAAAAAGTGCCTTTATTTATTAGTCGTGTTTTTTTCACTACTCGGTAGCCAGTAAAGTAATCAAGTGCGAAAAAAACGCTCCAACTCACTCTATCTGTCATTACAAAAAACTTCAAAATCTAACGTCAAAAGTTTTTGATAAATATTTCACTCAAAAACCTATCGCAAACAAAAATGCAAACCATCATTCAATTCTTCAACATTATCAACATTAATTTGATTAAAACTCCCTACAACATCGGACGGTTTAACATGGCATGTGATTTATAAAGTTCTGCAACAAAAACCTATACATATGTGTTTTTATTTTATTTTATTGTGTCGTATATTTTTGGACGAAAGTTCGTGTCTGAATGTGGGATGATGAAGGACTATTGTTGTCAGTATTTGTGTGAGTCTGCATTTGGAACATAAATCAAATCGCATCGTCATAGACGTTCTTCATCCATACAATTTTGACTTTCGTATTTCTTTATTTTGTAACAAAACTTTTGACTGACGATCCAACTCAACTCAGCTCTGTCCCACATACTATTGGCATATCTCACGAGCGACACATACAGTAGACAAGAGTCGTGTTTTTTTTCACTACTCAGTAGCCAGTAAAGTAATCAAGTGCGAATAAAACGCTCCAACTCACTTTATCTGTCAAATTCAATTTGTATGGCAAGATAGACCTGAGGGTTGCGTCTCGGATTACAAAAATTAGCAAATACTTCAATCTAAGTGAGTTCAGAGAAGCTATTTCATTAGATTTGCGTAGCAAAATAATTCTTTTCAACGCTAGCAGCGCTATCTTCATTTCAATAATTGAAAGTTCTATCGCCGGCACAACTGTCATTTTTTTACTGGCCTTTTTATCGACTGTAATCCAAATTGTTTTTGTTTGCCAAGGGAAATTTTGATGTGCTGGCTACTGGGTAGTGAAAAAAACACGGCTAAGATGTGTGAGATGAGAACGTTCCTCCATATGCCAAAACCAAAATCAGGCAACAAAAGTCCAAAGAAACGTATCAAGCGAAATTGAAATAAAATACAAATAGTTTTCAAAATTGCCAACATTCGCGTAGCAAAATAATTCTTCTTAACGCCATCAGCGCCATCTTCATTTCAATAATATGAAGTTCTATCTCCGGCTTATCTGTCATTATTTTACTGGCCTTTTTATCGACTGTAAAATCAAATTGTTGTTGTTTGCCAAGGGAAATTTTGCTGTGCTGGCTACAGAGTAGTGAAAAAAACACGCCTAATATTGTTTTTAATATTTATATAAACAAAAATTCTTGCCAGCTTTGGGGGCCCCCTGCGACCGGGGGCCCCGGTTTCTGAAACCGGTAAGACGGGTGGTAGTTACGCCACTGATGATGACGACCCACCCAAACGATTTAAGGATAATGAATTTCGGTTTTGCACTTGGAACGTTAGGTCCCTTAATATACCACGTGCAGCCGAACAATTAGCGCAAGCCCTAGACTGCTATTAAGCAGAAATAACCGACATCCAAGAAATGTGATGGGATGGCCCGGGCCTACGTAAAATGAACAACTGTGATATATACTACGGCGACTGCTACTGGAACAAAATCAGCATCTATTTGGATGTATATTTGTAGTTGGGAATCGACTCAGGAGGAAGGTCTTGAGTTTCAACTCAGTGAATGAGTGCATCACGACAATAGGCATCAAGGCTAAATTCACCATCATAAGCCTTATCTGTGCTCACTTAGGAAAAGGATGAAGACAAAGACACTAAAGACAGGTTCTACGAGCTCCTCGACAAAACCTATGAGCAATGCTCTAGCTATAACATTAAAATTGTCCTTGGAGATTTTAATGCCCATCTAGGCAGAGAATAAATCTATGGTGGAGTTATCGGACCGCATTGACTACACGACAAAAGATTCGATAACGGATTCGGGGTAAGGCCTTATAGTAGCAAGAACGCGATTCCCACATCTCGGTATCTACAAAGGAACATGGATATCAACCCCAGATTGATCACTTTGCGATATAAGCACATTTCTCTAGCATGCAAGATGTCAACCTTCCGAGGTGCCAGCATTGACTCGGATCACTTGTTGTAGTCAAGTACGGGATATCCAAACACATGAACTCACTCAGATGAAATTCGACGTCAAACGGCTACAAGCGCCGTCGATTGATTGCTAGATCCTTTTCCGATCGTGTCTCCGATAACCAACTTAGAAGTCCTTTGCTGCTGTTTCTGAAGTGCTAGAGTTACCACGGCCACCACAACCAAACCCCTGGTTTGACGATGAGTACCAGCAGCCACATGCAGCTAAACAAGGAAAAGCAGGAACGAGCTTCAAAAGTTTTACAAAAAGGTAAAACTGTCCACCAAAGGTCCGTCCTAGTGCCCGAACTGTACAAATCAGCCGAATATGATTTGGTTAGGATAGGAGTATGCACCAGCTTTTCTGCAAGATTTGGGCGGAGAAAAGCGTGCCCGACGAGTGGAACCTCATATGCCCAATCCTCAACAAAAGAGGAGTCTCTTAAACATCGCCTGTCTGCCGTGCTGTGTGAATGTTTGAAGCCTTTCGTCAACAACCTGATAGGTCCACATCAATGTGGCTTCAGACACGGAAAGTCCACCATCGATCAAATATTCACTCTACTGCAGATCTTGGAACTCAGAAACTTCAAGTGGATACCTAACCTACCACTTTTTCATCGCTCACAACCTCACGGATGAATTTGATGTTAAAAAGGTTTTATACAAGGTGATACGCTGTCATGCGATTTCTCCAACATCATTGTTGGAAATACTGTGCAAAACTCCAATGTCAACACTAGAGGCACAATCTTGCCAAAATCCGTCAAGCTAATAGGATACGCAGCCGACATTGACATAGTTGGAGCAACAAATAGTGATATCAGTGGAGCGTTTGGGAGCCTTGAGACAGAGGACAAACAAATTTTAACTAGCGGTTAACGAAGGCACAACCAAGTGCTATCAACATGGAAGGACACCCAACATGAAGTCTTATAGACAGAGGTAGTTAAGAACTTTGTCTACCTGGAATCACTCTTGCCAATCGCTGCTTCTTTGAACTAAGAAGGCAATTGATTAGTAAAGTCCTCTCTCGAGCAACTAAAGTGTCACTGTACAAATAACACTTTTCATCCTGGTCCTTACGTATGGTGCAGAGACATGGACCATGACAACATCGGATGAAAACGCTTTGAGCTGCTTCGAGAGAAAAATTCCTCGAGTGATTTTTAGTCCAGTCTGCATAAATATAGAATGGAGGAAGATCACGACTCAGCTGGAGCACATTGTTGGAAGGGGACCTCAAACAACATGGCGTGCGTAACTGGAGACAGCTAGCAGGGGAGCAACCTGGCTGGAGACGCTTGTTGGAAGATCACCTGGACTGTAGCGCCACCTTAAGTAAGTAAGTAAGTAGGTTTTGGACCGAAAATAAGATTTCATTTTCTTGCTCCATCAAAACCAGTTTAAAAAAATATGTATTTCTGCTTAAAGACTGACCTAAAATGCAATTTTGCTCACGCAATCACGCTTAAGTGAACCAGCGAATACACCATGAACCCAATGAGCAAACCCTTATGTAATTATACTACGTTTGTTAAATTTTCGTTCAACTTTTACTCGCTCATTGCTTATACCATCCAAGAGGCTTAAATATGTAGCTGGAGCACCAGCCCAGAGATGAGAGTTGTACTCAAGCTTTGGACGGATATAGGTCTTATAGATATAGTAGCCAGATCAGACGGGAAGAAGAATTTCTTGCACTTTCAGGCTCATTGATGCAAGTGCCACTCATGGACAGTGGCAGGGGAGGTATATCTCGCTTCAACGATACAAGACAGCTTTGAGTTTTAGAAGCATTAAATTCTACGCGATTTCGTATTCCCCATTGTACAATGCTGTTTCAGTCAGAGTTTAATGAGCTTATCATATTTTGCCGTTGCAGTTCTACATCCCAAGAGGAGGGATGTTAGTTTGGGAACGATTAAGAAAAGCTAAGGGTACTATCGTCAGCGAAACAATTTATTGGATTAGAAGCTACAGACAAGAAATCAATGAAAAAGAGGGTCGGTCGGAGACAAAACGGAGGCCTGGGACACACCAGAATTTACATTGTGGGTTTCAGACTTAAATCGGTCCAGTACAATTTGTATTGAACGGTTCGAAAGAAAATTTCTAATCTAACGAAGGAGAGTTACATCGATATCGAAAGCACGCATTTTGATAAAAGAGCAAGATGTCAGACTTTATCAAATGCCTTTGAAATATCAAATGCAACAATCTCACTTTCTCCAAAAAGATGTAAGGGCTTTTTCCACTGCTGGGTTAGATGACAAGTGGGCCTGTTGCTGCAAAAGCTGTACTGTCGGTCATTAAGAAGCTTTCGGTCTTCGAGATATTTCTTGAGCTGGTAGTTTATCAGAGTTTCCATGACCTTAGAAAGAAGGGACGTAAGTGCAATCGGACGATAATTGGAGGGAGAGGAGAATTCGCCTTTTTTTAGAATAGGCTGGGCACGACTAATGCTGTTTTCCAACGAGCCCAGAAGAATAGGATAGATGGAAAAGCTTACGCAAGGGTTTTGCCAGCAGCGTGGAAGAACACCTCTTCAGAATAATAGGGGGGATACCATCCGGACCAGCCATCAGCATGAGTGCGGAAGATGATTTTTCCCATGAACTCAAGAACAGGCGGAGTCATGGCGATCTCTGGCAGAGAAGAGTTGGCGTCACTGTTACCGCTTCAAAACCAAGCTTAAAATGTTCTAATTGCAAAAATGAAGAAGCTTTAGAGCAAATGTTGGAAACAAAGAACTGTCAGAGCATAGTGTTAGGCTGTAGTTTTTAAGTAGTTAGTTAGTTTGTCAAAAAGTGTTAAGAATGTACCTATGTTTTCAAGAGCAAACATAAACAATAACACAAGAAATTGTACGTAAATGTGTCATGTTGAACTCGAAGAGCACAAGCACATATTTCCAAACAAATATTTACTTAAGAGATAACGCATTAGAGTGCTACGTCAGAAGGGCGAGCACAACAAATCTTTCCATGCAAATATCACTATCACAATGAAAATGTTTTTTCTAGCTCCTATGGGGGTCTACGTATTATTTTCATATTGATAACAATGCTTGGAAATGTTTTGACCTCTGTGATAACGGTAAATTCGCTATATCGCATGTGTCTAATGTATGAAAAAAAAGTACATACTCAATGGTTGATCAAGGTTTAAGTCCCGTTTAAGTTGAATATTTTTGGGTACCGCTTTCTCCGTGAGTTCATTGAGCGACTAAAAAAATTCAAAATAATCATTTTCACTTTTGTTTGTCAATTTCACTGGGGATATACCTTAAAACCTAAGGTGTCAAGCATGGCAACAACATCCGTTTTACGTGGACCAATATGACGACTAGGAAAATCTGACTTTTTCGGATATAGAACATCGTGGGCAGTGGCAAAGTATTGAGATTTGCCTTTAAGATAGTTTTCACTTAGTTTTTTAACACTGAGAAGATTAATGTATGTTGATTTGAATGTTAAACGATTCATTTTCAAAAACTTTCGAAACAATAAAACACTACGAAGTAAGTTCAAATTAGTGACCAGTTAACAGTCAATTGCAACGATTGACTGAATTCGATTCTCAGTGTTTAATCGAAACAATTCCGAATTTTGCGGAGATAAGAAAACGGTCATCTTTTCTTATCAGCAGCTTCTGGAGTGGATTAATTCAGTATAAAGTTGAGCGAATGATAGGACCATCACAGCGATTTAAATGCTGGTAATTCTGAATGATTAGTAGTAGTTGACATTTTTCGTCATAGGTGGTAGCAAAGAGGCCAAATTCAATAAAATGAGTAAAACTAAAAAAGCTTAAGAGCTGAATGGATCAAAAACAATGTATATCTAATATCTACACCTCTTTAAAATTTCATTGTACTCTTCTGCTTCTTAATGCTAGAAATGCTAGAGAACAAGGTAAGTAAGCGTTACAAACCATCGTCAAGGCCTTTTTTTGATGGTATTTCACTTCACCATCCTCATAATTCACACTCAGTTACAGCCGGAAAAAAGTGAGGAGATATCAGAACTGAGCAAGGTACGTAGTTTTTGCCGTTTACAAGTCGTACTTACTTACTTATAGTGGCGCTACAGTCCAGGTCGGACCAGGACCCCATCCAACAAATATCTCCAGCCAGCTCGGTCCCTAGCTAGCTGTCTCTAGTTTGGCAAACCAAGTTGGTTCAGGTCCTCTACCACCTGAGTCGTTCTACAAGCCGGAGCATTATTTTCCATTCGCTCTACATGACCCAACCATCTAAATCGATGGACCTTACCTTCCAGGGCAGTGTCGCTGAACAGCTCGTACAGTTCTTGATTTAATCTTCATTCTCCATTTATGCAGACAGGACCAAAAATCACTCGAAGAATTTTTCTCTCGAGCAACCCAAAGCATCGCATGTTGTCATGGTCCATGTCCCTGCACCATACATTAGGACCGGGATGATGAGGGTTTTGTAGAGTGTCACTTTAGTTGCTCGGGAGATGACTTATAACTACTCAATTGCCTTCTGAGCCCAAAGAAGCAGCGATTGACAAGAGTGATTCTTCGTTTGATTTCAGCGCTGGTGTTGTTGTCTGAGTTGATAGCGGATCCTAGGTAGACGAAGTCTTTAACTACCTCGAAGTTAAATCTGTCTAAGTTGACGTTTGCTCCAAGACGTCGATGTTGGTTGTCCTTTCTTTCTGACAGCATTAACTTGGTCTTGTCCTCGTTAACCGCTAGACCCATCTTCCTGACCTCCGTCTCAAGACTCTCAAACGCTTCACTGACATCACGCTGTGTTCTCCCAATTATGTCAATGTCGTCTGCGTATCCTAGTAGCTGGACGGACTTTTGAAAGATTGTGCCTCTGGTGTTGACATTGGAGCTTTGCACAATCTTTTCAAGAATGATGTTGAAGAAATCGCATCACAACGCATCGCCTTGTCTAAAACCTTTTTTGATATCAATTGCGTCCGTTAGGTTTTTTCCGACCATGATGGAACAGCGCGAGTTTTCCATTACACAGACGGACGAGTTTTTCTTTGATGCCAAAACTAGACATTTCTCTATATAGGTACAGTGCCTTGCAAAAGTATAACCGCACCCGAAAAAATGCATTTAAAAGAAAACCTACAATAGGAGTGACTCCTTACTATTTTTTTTATTGAGTTGCATCACGGATCAAGCAAATTGAGAAGAAAATAAAGTACCGTTATTTCCTCTCCTGGTGTTTAAAAATTTTGATGTATTGCAAAAATATAACCGCACAATGCAAATCTCTTTGAAGCTGCATTCAGTCAAGTGCTTTTAAATAAAAAACAACAATGCCACGTGGTACGCATTTAAGCGAAATTGAAAAAGGCAAAATCTTGGCTTTTCGGTGAAGCGGCCTAAGTCTTAGGGCTATTGGAAGACGAATTTCACGATCGGATCGTGTCGTTCGAAATTGGTGCCAGCTCCAAATTTAACAGCGGCCCACAAACAAAAAAGATTGGAATTTGCCCGCCAAAACATAAATCGGGATTAGAAAACCGTAAGTGACTTTCTATTAATCTACACTAAAATCTCGTTATTCCAAATGGCATACTGGAATGAATGTTTTTAATGAGGTTATTTTTAGTGATGAAAGAAAGTTTAATCTCGATGGACCAGATGGTTTTAGCGGATATTGGCACGATTTGAGGAAAGAGAAAAAGTTTTTTTCCAAGAGGAACTTTGGTGGTGGCAGCTGTATGGTTTGGGGGGCCTTCTGCGAGCGTGGTAAGGTTGCACTTGCCTTCACCTCTACCAGAATGAACAGTTCTGACTACACTTCGGTCCTTGAGGAGAATTTGGTACCTTATATAAGACGATTTCGCCGAGTTGAGCATGTCTTCCAGCAAGATAATGACCCAATTCATGTAAGTCGTCAAAGTTTGGATTGGTTCGAATCGAAAAACATTAATTTGATGGAGTGGCCGTTACATTCTCCAGATTGCTAAACTCGAGTGATTTTTCATCAAGTCTGTGCGTGGATTTCTTGCTCTCCCCTAAAACCAACTTAAAAATACCAAAATCATAACTATATAATCTAAGTCTGGATTAAATACGTTAAAGACCAAGTGCTCTTTCATAATAACTTGCTTCAAAAAAGTGTCCTGCTGTATTTAATCGACAATTTGAAATTTATTTTTCCAAAATATTTTGATAATCAGAGTGTTTGAGTGAATAATTGTTCAATACATCTTTGCTGTTTGTTTGACATCTCTTTGCTCCCGTTAATACTCTTTGCGATCGTCGCAACCATAAAAAAAAAACAAAACACAACAAAAAAGAAACTCAACTTTTTCAAATCCCCGGCCGCCCCGCGCCCGCACCCTACCTCCAAATACCTGCTACACTGTCAACAACTCAACGCTCAGCCTTTATTTTGCTCGACAGCGGAATTTTAGTTACCTTTATCTGGGTAAGCTCATTTTTAGTACTGTTCTGCCGGGCAAATTGCAGATGCTTCGCATTAATTTTCAACATCATTTGTAATTTTTCATTGCATGTTTGATAATTTAATCCGGCCAACATCAAAAATTTCTGGGAACTTACAAAAACAACGACTCTTGTTTAACCATTGTATATCTATCTTATAGTATTTTCAGCCTCGAGAATTTTTGGTTGGAGAGTCGTCCCGTCTTGGCGCTGTCAGTTTTTCTATATACAAAATTTTAGTTCTGTATCGCGTTCCGGACGTCGCTGTCGTCGATTCCCGACGCTGCAAATACTATAAGATAGATATACAATGGTTTAACCAAACAAAATCAGCTGTCACCTTTGTGCTGTCAAAGTCACGCCATCTACATTTTCGACCTTTTTTTCGTTTTTCTGGTTTGTGTACTTGCTAATCTACGAGTGTACATTAAAAACAAAAAACATACAAAATCAAAATTAATAAAAATTTAAAATACCAAGATTAATGCCCAATTTCATGAACAAACACTAAAAGCACTTAGGGGAGAGTGGGTATGTTTGGGACACTTTTCGAATAGGTACATTAAATTTGCCGAGATCTTATAGATCGTATCTGAGCAAAATTGATTTCTAAAGAGAAAATAACATTTTGGCAACCTATTTTTAGTTAAAAAGAAGGCGAAACTCCGACAGAAGAAAAGCAAAAAATTAATTCCATGAACCAACTCACTTTGTCCCATTCCTCCTACGACCAGGAGGATTGGGACAACTATGGGGTGGAATGGGACACTTTTCGAATACATTACATTTGCCGAGATCTTATAGATCGTATCTGAGCAAAATTAATTTCTAAAGATAAAATAACATTTTGGCGACCTATTTTCAGCTATAAAGAAGGCGAAAGTCCGACAGAAGAAAAGCAAAAAATCATTTCATGAACAAACTCACTTTGTCCCATTCCTCCTGCGAGAAGGAGGATTGGGTTTGTCCCATTCCTCCCGCGATCAATAGGATTGGGACAACTATAGGGTGGAATAGTGATGTCCCAATCATCCTGCGTGGCACTTTATATAAAAAATTTATAATATCACTTTTCGTGTGGCAATAATTAAACAAAACAACGATGAATTCACTTAAAAAATGGTGTTGCTACCTAATTATTACACTCTTTTGCGCAGTAAGTTCACACATTAAAAAAAAATTCACTCAAAGTTTACACAGATGTTTTACTTTTTATGCACAAATTACCTTTTTTTAATCTCCACTCCGTAATTTTTTTCCTAGACACAACTTGTTTTGTTGAGGGATGGGGACAGACTGAAGACAGAATCTGTCATACAAGGAAAGAGAAAAAACAAGGTAGGAATTGAGAAAATGCCTAAGTCCCATTCCTCCTGTGTCCCAAACATACCCACTCTCCCCTATAGCAAAAATCTTTTTAAATTTTATCAGACCCTTAAAGTTTTTGAGTTTCACCAACTTAAAATGGGAAATTTCAGGGAAATTTTTGTCAAAATTGACATCCTCATGAAAATATGTGAGAAAAAATGAGAAAGCGTTATATCCAAATTTTGAAATATTCTATGACACTTTTAAAATTTAGTGAGCCAAAAATGGGCATTTAGTTTTAAAAGGTGTTTAAAAGCTTGTTTACTCAAAAAACGCTTGGTGAAATGGAAAAATCTCATTTTACGGTTTAAAAGCCTGTTAAATGTGTAAAAGTTGTTTATGAAACTGGGCATAACACTAACAAGAAAATAATGGAAGAACAATTACGTTGTGGTAATACTGAGTGCACCGTCAATGAACAAACAAACGATTGGGTTAAGTGCAATGGTATATGTGGTAAATTTTTTCACCCTATCTGTATTGGCCTTGGAAAACGAGCAAAAACGTATCTCCAAGAATATCTACTTCACTTCCATTATTACTGTACAGAGTGCAAAACATTGTCAACTGCACATATCCTGCTTGCTCTTAAATGCAATAATGAGAGGGTAGACCAATTATCCGATACTATAAACAGACTCAAAAATGAGATTCGCAACAGCTTTCGCAACTCTAATAACCTAATGGCCGAAAACAACGAATCTACCACTAAAAACCTAGAAAATAATCACCTTAAACTCACCTCTCAGCTCTCGAATATTGAAAGTCTTGGTAAACAGGCCTTGAAAAAATTTACAGAATGTGCTGATATCGTTAATCTGGTGCCAAACAACCTCAACTCTCAAGTCATTAAAATCAAGACTGCTGTAACCGATGCTATACCCATAGATGAATTATTGAATTGCATTCAATCAATAACTTCTACCAGAGAAAGCATGGAAAGAATTGAATTTTCCTTAAATAGACAAACAGACGCAATAAGATCAATTGGTATAGACTACACAGCCACTTACAACAAAATCATTACTGATTCATTAGCGCTCGCCGATGCCTTCATTAAAGAATCTACTTCTACTCGTATTGCCATCACCGAATTATCTGAAGAAGTGAAACGTATATCTCCAAACCAAACCCATATGCTCCAACAGCAATATCATAAGGGCAATGACAAATCTTTGCTTTTAGAATTTCAAGACTTGGATAACTCTGCACTTTCTATTGACGAATCCAACCAAAGAGTTTCATCTGCTCATAAAGTGCCACCACTAATCATTACTGCCAGCGAAAAACCAACTCTGCCTCAAACAATAACTTCTCAGCCGACTATCTCTCGAACCCCTACCAACATAATAAAATTCAACGCAGCCTGGACTCCCACTGAATGGAATAATCGACTAAATAAATTAAAGTCTAATCAAATATCAGAGTACATCATCAAAGAAGCACCTCTACATTCAAGCGAATCCTGGATTCGACGATTTTTTCTCAAAAACTATAAATTTCGTCTATTGAATTGCAACTGCCAACAACCTGGAACTTTTAAAATATCCATACCTCGATCCTATGAATGGCTCTTCCTCAAAAACTTTTCAACTCTAAGAAATAGTTCGATGACAATGGTTCCCGTCTTAAGTGAAGTATCTTCTAATCTTAATATAAGTTCAAATTATAATAATTTTCTTAGAAATAATTTTAAATCTAATGCTCCTTCAAACTTTGCAAATAATTGTTACCCTCAATCTTTACCTAACTCTCTTGCTTCTCCAAATCTTAATAAGCCCAATTATTTATTTCCAACTCCAAGTATCTCGAAACCCAAGTATCCAAATTTTATTCTCTCGCATACCCTTAACCTTAATCCTTCCGTAAATACTTCAAGAAATCGAAACTATCACCCTTCATATACCGCATCTTCTGAACTAGCTTCATCTAAAAACTACTCCCTAACGAATAAGCACCAATTCCTCGACCCACTTTTCCCACCTAATGTCAAGCTAGCTATGCAGACTTCTAACTCCACTGAATCTCGATACACAATGGCTAGATTAAGAGATAATAGAATCTTCGATAATGTTCGACTATACCTAGCTTATTTGCATGATAAACCTGACTCTATCTGCATTGATGGAAAGACTAAAACCAAAGTAATGCTTTCCATTCACCAAGAAGGTCTCCCTACCGATATTCCCAGCCTCCGCAAAATATACTACTATTTTTATGAAGCAAATGGTTGTACAGCTCAAATGGTCTCAGATGACCTGGCCTCCTACTCAAATTACTTAAATTCAAAGAAAATCTCGAATCGTCAACGCAATCGCCATCGTAGTAATAAGTATCTTTAACATAAATTCCCATGTTCTGTTTAACCAGTCATTACCTCTTGACCAAAATTGTTTATCTGTATACTATCAAAATGTTAGAGGTCTTCGTACCAAAACTTCGGTGATATATTTGAATACTCAAAAACTTCCACACAACATATATGCCTTGACTGAAACAAATCTTTCTCCTGATATAGCTAACAATGAACTTTTCTCTTCTGACTTCACTCTTTTTCGGAAAGATATTAAAATTTTGGACTCCCCTAGTTCATCTGCTAGCATAGGACGTGGTGTTTTAATAGCTATCTGTTCTGACCTTGATTCAACTCTTATCGCAATACCTAATACAACAGACCTAGAACTTATTTGTGTAAAAATTAACCTTCAAAATCGTAGTATTTATACTATTTGTTGTTATATTCCCCCAACTCAACCTGTGTGTATTTATGCATGTTTCATTGAAGCTGTCGAATTTGTTGTAGATCTATGTTCTCCTAATGACGATATTCTCATTTTTGGTGACTTCAATTTTCCCCATTTGATTTGGTCCCACTCTGACGACGGCAATAATCTAATAGCCCTTAACGCTACTTCCGCTAAGGAAATTTTATTTACTGACCGCCTCCTTGCTTCAGGATTTGCCCAATTAAGCAGTATTAAAAATAGTCTGGGTAGACAGCTTGACCTTATTTTTTCTTCGGATGCAGATAACACTGTTGTCACAGTAAGTAAGCATCTTTTAACCAAACTTGATGCTCATCACCCTCCACTCTCTATTACCTTTGCTTATGTAAGCCCCAATATTTGCCCTGAGATTCTGACTTGTAAAAAATTTAACTTCCGCAAGGCTAATTTTGACTTGTTGAATGAACTTCTGACTAGGATTAATTATGACTTTTTATCTGACCCAAATTCGAGTATTGACTTTAAAGTTGAAACTTTTTACTCACTTTTAATGAATTGTGTTTCCCAATCAGTTCCAACCATTTCACAAAAAAACGTATCTTCATCACCCCCTTGGTACACTAAAGAACTTCGTACTCTCCGCAATAAAAGAAATAAACTGTGGCAAAAATTTATCATGTTTAGAAATTATTATAATTTTTCTAATTATATTGCAGCGTATACTACTTTTTCTGTTTTATGTGAATCTCTTTACTCTGACTATATTTCTCAGATGCAATCTGATATTATTTCTAATCCGAAAGCTTTTTTCCAGTTCATCAACAGTAAAAGAAAGTCAGATGGATATCCATCTGTCTTAAAACTTGACAAAAATTCATCTGCTGATCCCACAACCATCTCAAATTATTTTGCACGTTTTTTCAGTCAAGCTTTTTCGTCCAACACTACTGAGATTGATAATAATTACTTTAATTACCTGAATGAGTCCAATCGAACTTCATTAAACTCACTGCTACTTAATGTTGATGTTTCGTCTGTTATTCAGAAAATCAATTTGCTCAAAGATGATTACTCTGCTGGCCCTGATTCAATTCCTCCAATAGTGTTAAAAAAGTGTGTTGACAATTTAGCCTTACCCCTAGCGCTTATTTACGACATGTCCATTTCTAGTGGAACGTTTCCTCAAACTTGGAAAGATTCTTTTATCATTCCTGTACATAAAAAAGGACCAAAAAATGATATAACAAATTATCGGCCTATAGAAAAACTTTCATGTATACCAAAACTATTTGAAAGTATAATATATGACACTATGTTTTTCCATAGCAAGCAGATCTTTTCTCCAAAACAACATGGGTTTCTTAAGGGAAGATCTACCACTACGAACCTAATCCAATTTGTATCATTTTCATTATCTGCTTTAGAAAATGGAAAAGAAGTTGACTCAATAGCTACTGATTTTAGTAAGGCCTTTGATAAGATATCCCATAATCTTATTCTGTTTAAGCTCAAAAAGCTTGGCTTCCCACCAGTTTTCATATCTTGGATCTCGTCTTACTTATCAGATCGTCAATACAGAGTTGTATTCAGGAATGGGATTTCTGAAATAATAAATGCAACATCTGGTGTCCCACAAGGAAGTCATCTTGGCCCTCTTATTTTCATTCTTACTACCAATGATGTTGAAAAAATTATTAATAATTCTGAGCTTCTCATCTACGCAGACGATATGAAAATTTTTAAACAAATCTCTTGTTGTAATGACGCGGAACTGCTCCAAAATGACATAAACCTTTTTAATATTTGGTGCCAAAAGAATTTCCTTGAATTGAATATAAGCAAATGTCAAGCTATAACGTACTCTCGGAAGCGTATTCCAATGACTAACAGAACTTACACTATAAATGGTGAACCTATTCCCGTTGTAACATCAATCTCTGATTTAGGTGTTTTATTTGACTCCCATATGAATTTTAATTCTCATATTGACCAAATTATAAGCAAGGCAAATTCTACTTTAGGGTTCGTCAAACGTTGGTCTAAAGAATTCTGTGACCCGTATGTTACAAAATCTCTGTTCATAACTTTTGTCAGACCATTACTTGAATACTCATCACAAGTCTGGTGTCCCTATTATCAAATACACATTCAACGTATTGAAGCCGTCCAGCGCAGATTTATTCGGTTTGCGCTTCGTAACCTTGGTTCAGGTTGGGAAGATCCCTTTAACCTTCCACCCTATGAAGAGCGACTGTTGTTACTAAATATGCAACCCTTATTCATTCGCCGTGACAATGCCGACGTTGTCTTTATACATCAATTAGTGAATGGTAACATTGATTGCCCCACTCTACTTCAAAACATATCCCTTTGTACTAACCCACGCCATATAAGATCAGTCCCATTTTTTCATCTCCCTTTTCATCGAACTCTTTATGGCTTAAATGAACCTGTAAGCAGAATGCTACGTAAGGCAAACAATACTCATTGCTTTGATCCATGTCTCTCTAAATCCGCTCTCAAAAGTTCCCTTCTAAGACAGCCATCATAACCCCATTTTTCCTCCTATTCCTCTATCTCCCAAGATTCTTGTATATTATTGTTATTTTTATATTTCATTTTTTAATTGTTTTTAAATTTAATATCAAATACCTTGTGTTACTTGTTTTTAAGTTCTAGTTTTAAGTTTGCTTGTATTAAGTAAATAAATAAATAAATTGCAACCCAATCGAAAATCTTTGGGGAATTTTAACTCGCAAAATTTATGCCCATAATAAGCAATTTGCTAGTTTTGCTGAGCTGCGAGAGGCAGTTGTTACAGAATGGAACTCTTTAAACGACTCTATATTGAAAAAATGTGCACGACTCGGTCATACGAATTTGCTCCTATATTCCAAATACTCATACAAAAAATTTAATTCGTAAATAAAAATTTAAATTGATATAGGTACAGTGAATCACAAAAGTAAGTAAGCACCTCTTCATTATAAACGTTGGTCCAGAAAAATGTTTGTAGGAACAAACAAAATAAAAAAATTGTTTATGTATTTTGTTTATGTATATATTTCGAATATAATATAACATTTTTAATAAAATCATATTGAAAACTTAACTAAAATTCACCTTTAAAAAAAAATTATAGAACATTTATATCACACTAGCTGACCCCGCGAACTTCGTCTCGCCGCTCTTCAGAGCAACTCCAATAACAGTTTTCCTTTGAAAACCAATGAGTTTTCCGAGTTTTTCATCAAGAAATTTCATTTTTCCATTTGAAAACCCATTTTGAAACAAAAAATTTTCAAAGCAAAAACAATCTAATTCCCGATCTTTGTTTGGTTTTTCCAGCTTTCCCACTCTTCCATGAGGTTTTTTCAATTTTTTTTTCACAGGAATCATCACTGAATACAACAGTTTTGAACACGATAATTTCAAAAATTATCCATTTACAGAACAATGTCTGTGCAGCGAAGCGTACCGGGTCCGCTAGTAATTTATAAAAAAATTCCCTTTCATCTACAGACTAACACAAAAAAAAAATAGCCAAATCTGTCCAGCCGTTTGTGAGTTATTAGGTTACACACGAACAGGATTTCATTTTTTAGATAAAATTCGTCAACAAATTCATTGAAATTACCCTATCTTAAATCTGACCTGTGAAATTGCTGCAAATAATCTTCACAATCAAAACAAATGACTAAATCTGCCAATAACGATTACTATTTTATTTAATTTTCATTATTGTTTGGGTATTTTATTTAATCAATTTAACTTAAGCTTAATCGAATCGTAGCAATTCTTTCAAGTCCTTTCTCCAATCTTACCAATTAAATAAACTTAACTCCTGGAAAAATATCGACAGCATTACATTTTCAATGGCAAGGGTATGGACTGGTCAAATCCACCCAACGACTTTGATGTCTTTGCAGGGAACCCACAAACTGTACAACTGCAGGTGGCGAAAACTTGGGGCTGCATATAAATCAATCGTCAAGCGGCTTGTTCAATTAAAATGCTTGAGTAAAATTTTCCTAGAAGCTTCCGTTTGCTTGAATAAAGAGATTGTTAGTAACAATTGTTAGTAACAATTGTCCCTACACACAAGGTAACAATTTGTTACCTTGTGTGTAGGGACCTTTAGCTCTGGTGGCACCGCGCTCAGAAAACGTTGGCAACTATTGCCAGCTATTAAGGTGGAGGTGCACGATAACAATATGCAAGAAGAAATACACCGGCGGTTGCTCAAAACCAAAAGAACCTCCTTTAGTCTTTCAAGGTCCCTTAAATCCGAAAATCTTACCATTACCTCGCATCCGTGGAGTTGGGTGCACAGCTAAAGATACCATGAACCACCATTAGCCGCGTTCGAGGGAAAAGTCTTACGGAGAATAGTTGGCTCCGTTTATGAGTAAGGAAGATTCCGGAGACGATATGACGACTATCTAAATAAAAATAAATAAATAGAGTGGCGCGAAAGCTCTTGAAGAGCCAAGGCCTAGGTGGCTTACTCTCATCAACAATTCTCTGGTCATGTGTGAAAAATTGAGGGGACCTACAATTTAACGCCGATTCCGAATGTTCTCATTATCCTGAGCCGAGGTATTTGCATCATAGGTATATCGGATTACAAATAGCTGAAGACAAAAACCCATAAACATTTTCTTGGGATCATAACGCGGTAACCAAGCATCGCATGTAGGTTTGGTTTTCAGTAATGGATAGAGGGCGCACAGAACTTTATTTTCTTGTATCATTGATATGAACTTCCTGGAAAAATTGAGAAATATGGCGATTTGAAATAGCGGACAAATTTCTGAAGCCGTTACAAAGTTTATTTTGTACCCCTGCTTCCTAAATTTGCTGTTATATAGCATTGGTGCTGGTTGCTGATTAAAAATATTAAGTGTAGTAGGAATAGAAGATCTAACCCTTTGCAGCTTGAAATTAAAGTTTGACAATCCTGGGTTGTTAAATTATTGTTGGCAATTGACCATCATTAAAAGTGAATGCTTCCCGTGGGTTGGTTAACTGAGCATCGTTTAATGACCGCCGCTGCCGACTGGTAGGCATATCAAAAAGTGGTGGACACCGTCTATGTACATACTAACCGAAAATTTTGGTATGAGAAAGCTGTCCGCAAGTTTGGCAAAGTTTCATAGAAATAAAGCCGAATTTTTGTGTTGATTCATAACCATAGATGCTTCATCACTCCACATCTCCAACAAAAGAACGGTAAAAATATTTAAAACAGGGGAAAATTGGCTCCAAAGTAAGCAGAAAGTTCCATCAACAGGCAAGGTCATACCTTCAGTTTTTTGGGATGCACGTGGTGTAATTTTGATCGATTATCTCGAGGTGGAGCCTGTAGTTGATGACCACTTTATGGAGTTCGACAGTTGTTATAACAAACCTTGTATTGACACGATGATTAAGAAAAAAAAAACATTTTCAATTAATAATTTTTTTCCAATTTGGCATATTTTCCAAGCAATTGAGTACTGATCAGCTTAGTTGTAGTGAAAAATAGTGAAAAAAAATGATTTTTTAACATTGACACCATTTGTGATCTCAAATGTATACATTTTATTTTTCCTAAACCTTCTACCCATATTCCTCTTTAGTTTAGAAAAAAAATTAAGAAAATCGGTCAAGCAGTGTGGCCGGTTAGCGAACGAACACAAAAATTAGGCTCTTCTTTTATATTAGGTATATAGATAAGTAAGTGAGCACTTCATTTCAATCTCTCTTTACATCAAATTTAGTATTTCGTAGGGTATCCTTTGGCCTTAATAACTGCCTTCATACGTGAAGGCATTGACTTGACTAAGTTTTGAGTGACACTTTGGGGAATTTTATCCCATTCTTCTTTAAGAACCTTTTTCAAATCATCTTTAGTCCTTATCTCATGTTTTCTTACTTGGCGGTCGAGATGTTCCCATAAATGTTCGATAGCGTTTAAATTCGGTGACTGTGGTGGTGATTTAAGTTGAGTGCGGACGTTGTACACCAACCACTCTATGACATGTGATGTGAGGTATGTTTAGGGTCATTGTCTTGCTGGAAGACAAATGACCTACCCATACCCAACTTGCTGGCACTTTCGTGAAGATTGTTCTTTAAAATGTTTAAGTAATCAAACCTATTCATCAAAGAATCAATAAACACAAGGTTGTCCACTCCACTGGCTGCCATACACCCCCACACCATAACGCTTCCACCACCGTGTTTAACCGTTGCCGACATGTTCGATGGATTGAACTCTGTGTTTTTTTTTGTCCAAACTTTTTCGCGACCATCTGAACCGTGGATGTTAAATTTACTCTCGTCAGAGAAAATAACGGTATTCCAAAAGTCGTCTCTCATACTTTCATGGCCTTTCGCAAAAATAATCCTCTTCTGTCGGTTAACTTTACTATAAGGCTTCTTTCTAACATCCCGTCCATGATAACCGAACTTTTGAAGAACCCTTCTTATTGTTTGTGGGTTGCATGACTTACCCGTTTCGTTAGTAACTTCAGTCGTTATCTTTGGCGCACTAATTTTAGGATTTCTCTTCACTTTCCTCACAATAGTCCGACATTCCTGCTCAGTGAACTTGCGTGGGCGTCCAGATCGCGGTCGATTTTCCAAGTTCCCATATTCGTTGTATTTCGATATTATATTATGAATCCTAGATGGACTTTTGTCAACGATTTTAGCAATCTCACGCTCTGATTTGTTGTCCAAATAATGCCTTATGATGACTTTTCTCAAATCCAAACTGAGCTGTTTGCATCTTGGAGCCATCTTTTTTTTCCAAACTTTTTTTTAATACTCAACTAAAAAAATATATGTAGAACAAGTATAAGCAACAAAAACGCAGAAATAATTCAATACTTATCAAAACACTGAATATAAAACAATAATTTATTGGAGACGCTTACTTACTTTTGTGACATCGAAAATGCAACTAATTTAAAAATTTAAGAAAATCTGTAATTAAAGCAAATGTTAAACGGTTAATTTGCATCATCACGTGATCTTCAGTTCCCACATATAATACTCATTGCACTTTTTTCCGCATTCATAACGGTTTTTCGTTTATTTTCAAACTGGCATAGAAAAACTATGAATGCTTACTTACTTTTGTGACTCACGGTATCTACCTCAAAAAAAGATTTAATCTAAAAAAAAATTATGTCATATGATTTCTTAAGAAATTGTAGATTTTTCAAATTTTTTTTTTTTTAAATCGTCGGAGCGGTTTTTTATTAAATTAATTTTTTATATATAAAATTTTTCGAAAATGTCTAAAAACTAATTTGGGTATTTCAGTATTCAAGAATGTGAAACTATACATTTTAAAAGTAAATTTCAATTTTTAATATTGATCCATTTTTGAGATACAGAATTTAAAAAAAAAAAAAGTTTAAGAATATTTTTAAAAAATCCAAAAAAAAATTTGACGTTTTTTTGAAATTTTTTTGAATACAAAATATTATTTGAGCAATATAAACGTACTTTCAGAAAAAAAAATACCCTGATCGAACTTTTATTTTTCGAGAAAATCTGATAGCAAAAAAAAAACGGTTCTATGGGCGGTACCGTTTTGGAGCAATACAATTTTTTTTTTTTTACATAAAATACATCAGAGTTTTAAACAAAAATTTTCGAGGAAGTTTAAAAAAAAATCGTAGGAGCCTTTTTTTTTGGTTTTTGGCCAAAAAAATCGTATGGTGGCTACCCTAAATTTTGATCTAAAAAAATCAAAAAAACGACCCACGCGAATTCACTCAAACCCTTAATTTTCAAGTTTCAAGTCAATCGGACCAGAGGTTAAGGCTGTAGATGCGTTTACAGATAGACAGACAGACGGACGGAATCGCCGGACTTACTTTTTTCGACTTCTCTATCATCGTAATGTCATATCTCATCATTACCTCATTTTTTTTACGAATTCAATACTTGCCATATATTCTACATGTCGCAAGTAAAATCTAGTTAATAGTATGCCAAAAAGAATTCTAAGATTAGTGGAAAATAGAGGCAACAAAATTACATATTAATTTTTTGTTAAAAATGAACTTGAAAAAAAAAACAAAAAACAATAAATGCGGTTATATTTTTGCAATACATCAAAATTTTTAAACACCAGGAGAGGAAATAACGGTACTTTATTTTCTTTTCAATTTGCTTGATCAGTGATGCAACTCAATAAAAAAATAGTAAGGAGTCACTCCTATTGTAGGTTTTCTTTTAAATGCATTTTTCGGGTGCGGTTATACTTATGCAAGGCACTGTAATTGGTCTCTATAGACGCTGTCATACGCGCCCTTGAAATCGATGAAAAGGTGGTAGGTATTTGAAGTTCCTGGGTCTTCTTCAAGATCTACCGTAGAGTGAATATTTGATCGATGGTGGACTTCTCGGGTCTGAAGCCACACTGATGAAGGCCCAGCAGGTTGTTGATGAAAGGCCTTAAACGTTCACAGAGCACGGCAGTCAAGATCTTTGAAGCGATGTCTGGGAGACTTATACCTTTGTAGTTGGTGCAGTTCAGGGGATTTCCTTTCTTGAGGATCGGACATACGATGCTGAGGTTCCATTCGTCGGGCATGTTTTCCTCCGACCAAATAAAGTAGATGAGCTGGTGCATGCTCCTAACCAAATCATTTCCAGCTGCTTTGTACAGTTCGGCGGCTAGCCCGTCTGCTCCAGCCAGCGGCTTTGTTCGACTTAAGTTCAGGTATCGTTTTCTTCACTTCGTCAATGTCGGGTAGGTGGAATTGTTGGCCTGCTGCACCCAAATTGAATGGTTCTGTATTGCTGGCGGAGTTTTGCTCGTCATCGCCATTATACAGCTTGGAAAAGCGGTCTTTCCATATCCTCAGCACTGACTGTGGTTCCAATACACTTCAGAGGTGGCACTTATGATGGCTGCTTGGCAGTGCTGCCACTGGTTCTCTACATTTTTTGCTGGCAGTTAAGGACATCTGAAGAGATTTTCGGAGACACGATCGCAAAAGGATCTAGCAATCTCTTGCAAGTTGCAACTTTTGACGTCGAATTTCCTCCTAGCATTTTCACGTGTTGGCCTTGATCGGGATATCCGCATTCGTACCTTGGCTATAACAAAGTAGTGGTCCGAGTCGATGTTGGCGACTCGGAATGTGCGGATATCTTGCATGCTAGAGAAGTGTGGTGCGTCGATCGCAATGTGATCAATCTTGTTGACGGTTGATTGATCAGGGGATTTCCATATCCCCTTGTGAATATCGCGATATGGGAATCGCGTACTTGCTACCATTACGCCTCGCCCCGCAGCGAAGTCGATTAGCCTAAATCCGTTATCGGAGATGGTGTTATGTAGGCTATGTCGTCCGATTATTCCACCAAAGATTTCTTCCCTACCCAGTTTAGCATTGAAATCTCCAAGGACAATTTTAATGTAATAGCTAGGGCATTGCTCATTGGCCTTGTCGAGGAGCTCGCAGAACCTGTCTTTGGTGTCTTCATCCTTTTCCTCAGTTGGGCGTGAGTGCAGATGAGGCTGATGTTGGTGAATTAAGCCTTGATGCGAATTGTCGTGATGCGCTCATTCACTGAGTTGAAACTCAAGACGTTCTTCCCAAGGCGAGTCCCAACTAAAAATCCACATCCAAATAGACGCTGATTTTGTTCCCGGTAGCATTCGCCGTAGAATATATCACAGTTGTTCATTTTACGAAGGCCCGGACCCGAACCATCCCATCGCACATCTTGAATGCCAATTATATGTGCTTGCAGTCAAGGGCTTCCGCTAGTTCTTCGGCTGCACGTGGTCTGTTAAGGGACCTAACATTCCAAGTACAACACCGAAACTCGTTGTCCATAAATCGTTTGCTTGGGTCGTCATCATTAATTCCGTTCGTATCCGAGGCTTGTTGGTGGTTCGGAACTAATCAATAAGAAGATAAAAAAAAATAAATAGACAAGCGATTTTTGTAAAATATATTTTCATTTTGCTAGACATTTTGGCAGCTATCTATGCAATAGTTAACAATTGCAATCATTTTGTTGTCATGTGTGGTGAAGTCGAAAATAAAAAAAGGACTACTTTTGCTTCACCCGGTCCGATGCCTAAAACACTACTATTTAGAATAATAAAACTTGTTAATTCTGGCAACTCATGTGTGGCGAAGTCGAAAATAAAAAAGGTACTACTTTTGCTTCACCCGGTCCGATGCCTAAAACACTACTATTTAGAATAATAAAACTTGTTAATTCTGGCAACTCTTGTATTCCAATTAGACTTCTGATAAGATTATACTATCTCTTTCATACATAGACCCTGTTGCATGTGCCAAAAAGAGTGAGTTCTACTTCCTCATTTATATTTTTGACAAGAAAAAATCCCAGCTCAAAATCGAAATCAACCTGTCAGAAATCAAAAAGATGGCGAAGTGTTAAGTTGTGTTGTTCTCCGGCGGTGCATCGCGAATAGTGCACAAAATATATAAAAAGAGTTAATAGCGGGGTTTACATGGTCCAACATGGTTGGACAACATGGTTTGACAACAGCAATGTTGGATCATCTAAACGCTAAAACAACCGCTTGACAAACCATGTTGGATGGTTTTTAAAATTTTTTAAAAACTTGCTCGTTTGTCATACCATCCAACGTGTGTAAACAGATGTTGGACAAACCTGAAAAATGAAAATATGGGAAATTCCCTGCATTCACTCATTTTTTATTTCTATTATATGCGTTTACTCTGAGGTCGAGTCGGAATGTCGGAAATTACCGATAATGAGCTTTGGAGGGAGTTTTTTCAACTTTATAAAAATCTCCCAGAACCAATAACCACACTGATGTTGGACAACATCGTACTTCGTGTAAACGCAAAGTTCATTTTTTCATCCAACCATGTTGTCCAACCATGTTGGACCATGTAAACCCCGCTAATGAAAGAATACATAAAAAAACTCCCAAGAAAATAAAACACATACTACGTGATAAATTGGGCAAGAACTGACTCAGTTTTCAACCCGCAAAAGGTCATTTTCCGTGGAATAAAGTTAAAAAAAGTGAACATCTGTGCAGAAAAATACCTATTTTTGTTTTTCAGTGTTGTTTTATTTTCTACCTTTGACTGGCGGTAGGAGGGAGTTTCTCATCAACCAACTTGATGTTGTTGTTGCATTTTATCACTATAAAGTCATTCTGTGATTGTCGTTTGTTGTAAGCTTTTATCTCTATTACTTCCTTTCTCGTAACCTCGGTCTCCTACTCCACCGCCCAGCTATAATACTCCACCAACTCCAACTCCTAAAATCAAAAATATATGTAACCATAAACGAAAGAGAAGCATCGCAGCCGTTGTCGTTGACGTATTTCGATCGTTGCGTTGTGTTTGAAAACCAAGTTCCAAGTAGACAGGAGACAAGGAATCAATCGAAACTGTCTCTAGGTGCTAATAATTTCCTTATAAATATTTTGTGTTTAAATTGCTTGGCTTTTCATTGATAACAAAAATTGTTACATTTTAGTTGCGTGAGTGCGAATATTTAATTCGAACAAAAGTCAAAAGTTATAAAAATAAGTAAAACTGGGTGCGGATTTTGTTTGTGTTCCCCTTTGCTGCTGGATTTTTCGGTAGTGTATTCGTTTCGTTCGGAAAAGAACTCAAGTCGACGACGACGACGAACAATTAAACCAACGAACAAACAATCTGGGACGAGGAGGAATATCGCTCTCAGGCAATAAATAAAAAAAAGAAAAAAACTTGAGCTGAAGAAGGAAAGACTTGGTTTTCTGTTGGACTACTTTTTCTTGCTTTCAATTCTTACGGGGAAACCTTGATTGCTCCCCACTACACTAATAGGTAAGTGAATTTTGAGGGTTGCAGTCTTGCAGAGAGTTGGTATAAGGAAAAACTAAATTCATTATATAACCACACACCAGACATCATCATCACCTTCACTTCCCCCAACCGAATATCTTTTTCTCGCTCAATAGAATCGAAAAATAAAAGAAAAATGTGTGGTGTGGTGTGTTATCTAAACAAAAAGAAAAACTGAAACTTAAAAATCAAGAGAAATAGTGGGATACCGACCGACATACAGCGCGACATCAAATCGAAGTCTAACCAAACGTAATCGAATGTAAAATGTTTATAGAAGTTGCAAGAGGGAGTGGTGCATTACGGTATATCTCTGTCTATGTATGTACCTACAACACATTGCGTGTGATTGTTGAAAAAAGAACAACAATTTGCTATCCAAATTGAATAAAAATAAAACATAGTCAAAATCTATCGGCATTTAACACAGTCTGTCCCAAAAAACACTTTTCAACTTCTTTGAACAAAAAAACAAAAAACAAAATTGATTTTACTTACTTTACTTACTTAAGGTGGCGCTACAGTCCGGTGTGGACTTGGGCCTCAATCAACAGTCTCCGCCAGTCAGCTCGGTCCCTAGCTAGCTGCCTCAAGTTTTGCACTGCAAGTTGATTGAGGTCCTCTTCCACTTGTGTACACCACCTGAGTCAGGGTCTTCCTCTCCTTCTGCGTCCCTCGGGAATAGTGTCGAAGGCTTTCCGGGCCGGAGAATTGGTGTCCATGCGCTCTAAATAACCGAGCCATCTGAGTCTAGACCTTGACTCTTCTGGCTAGGTCCACGTCGTTGTACAACCCGTAAAGTTCGCTGTTGTATCTTCTTCTCCATTAACCATCAATGCACACGGGCCAAAGATGACCCGGAGAACTTTCCTCTCGAAACAGCCTAAGGCATATTCATCCGATTTTGTCAAGGTCCATGCTTCTGCACTATACAGCAAGACAGGGATGATGAGGGTGTTGTACAGTTTAACCTTAGTTGCTCGAGAGAGGGCTTTTCCACTTCAATTGCTTTCTTAGCTCAAAGAAACAGCGATAAGCAAGAGTAATTCTTCGTCTTATCTCGACGCTGGTGTTATTGCCCGTGCTAATAGCGGAGCCTAGGTAGACAAACTCCTCTACTACCTCGAAGTTGTATGCGTCTATTGTGACGTTCTGTCTGAGCCGTCGGTGTTGGGTGTCCTTTCTCGAAGACAGCATATAATTCGTTTTTCCCTCATTTACCGCTAAACCCATTTTTGCCGCTTCTGTCTCAATTCTCACAAAGGCGCCATTGACATCACGCTGTGTTCTTCCCATTATATCAACATCAGTGGCGTACGCGAGAATTTGAACAGATTTTGGGAAGATAGTGCCTCTGGTGTTGACGGTGGAATTTTGACCTAATCTTCTCAAGAACGATGTTAAAGAAATCGCACGACAGCGCATCGCCTTGTCTGAATCCTTTTTTGACGTCGAAAGATTCCGTAAGCTCATTGCGAACCTTGATGGAGTAGCGTGAGTTCTCCATCGTCATTTTGCACAAGCAAACGAGCTTGGCAGGGATGCCAAAACTAGACATAGCTTTATACAGTTCGTCTCTGTAGATGCTTTCATACGCGGCCTTAAAATCGATGAAGAGCTGGTGGGTATCGATTTGGAGTTCATAGGTTTTTTCCAGGATCTGCCGCAACGTGAAAATTTGGTTGATGGTTGACTTTCCTATACTGAAGCCACATTGATAAGGACCAATCAGATTGTTGACGAAAGGCTTCAGACGTTCACATATTACGGCAGAGAGGATCTTGTAGGCGATGTTAATTAGACTGATTCCTCTGTAGTTGGCGCAGTTTAGAGGTTCCATTCATCGGGCATGCATTCCTCCGACCATATCTTACAGATGATTTGGTGCATGCTCCTATCTAGATCGCCTGCTGCTTTGAAC
The DNA here is from genome assembly GCA_943590905.1 of Sphaerophoria taeniata. NCBI lineage: Eukaryota > Metazoa > Arthropoda > Insecta > Diptera > Syrphidae > Sphaerophoria > Sphaerophoria taeniata. Next base: position 186,436,650 of record OX016540.1, read on the forward strand.
AGCTGGGCAGCTGGATATCATCGCGTACAATGAAAGGCTCCTGCCTGACGGCGGGGTTTTGTTCGTCGTCGCCGTTATACAGTCTACAGAAGTGGTCACTCCGTGATTCTACTATGATGTTCCCTTGTTTATCCCTGCAGGCATCGGTTCTTGCTCGATGACCTTGAGCCAGCTGTTTTACCTTCCGATAAAACCTCCGAACTTCATTCCTGCTGGTGGCTCTCTCAACATCTTCGATCTGACGCTTCTCATGCTCTCTCTGTTTTCTCCTGAGAGGCCGGCGTTCCTCTCTCCTCTTTTGCTCGTAGAGCTCACGAGCAGCTCTTGTCCTTCTATGCAGCGCGCTCCGCTTTGTATGCCTCCTGCTTGGCAGCATGCATTCTTCGTCAAACCAGGGGTTTCGGTTTGGTGGCTGTATGAAACCCAGCACATTAGAGGCGGCATCTCTAACTGCTTTCTGGCAATGTTGTCACTGGCCTTCGATACTTGATGTTGGCGGCATAAGACTCCTTAAGAGGTTACTTGACACTCGATCAGAGAAGGATCTGGCAATCTCTTGCGATTGTAGCCGTCCGACGTCGAATTTTCTTGCAGCATTTCCGTAGCAGTTGCCCGTAGCTTAGTTGTTAAGTGCGTTGGCTGCTAAGCAGAACGTCGTTGGTTCGAGATTCGAGTCCTACTCAGGCCAAGTTTTTATTTCATCTTTCACGGACACTGCCTCTTGCGAAGACCTGACAAACCTTCCAAGAGTATCAATCTGTCATGAAAAAGTGCTTCTTAACTCTGCCGTTCGAAATCGGCGTTAAATTGTAGGTCCCCTCAATTCTTCACACGCACTCAGAGAATTGTTGATGAGAGTAAGCCACTTAGGCCTTGGCTCTTCAAGAGCTGTCGCGCCACTCTACCTATTTATTTTTTTATTTCCTTGTTTTGGCCGTTGTCGAGATATTCGTAGCATTACCTTGGCTACGACGATGTAGTGGTCCGAGCCGATGTTGGCTCCTCGGAAAGTTCGAACATCTAGAATGCTGGACGTTGCTCATATGGTTTGTCGAGGAGCTCGTAGAACTCGTCTTTGGTCTCGTCCTTTTTCTCTTCTTTGGGGGCATGCGCGCATATGTTGCCAAATTAAGCCTTGATTCGGATCGTCGTGATGCGTTCGCTTACACATTTGAAGTCAAGAATTTTTGCCTGAGTCTGCTGCTCACGACGAATCTGTATCCAAAGAGCCGTTGTTGTTGCTCTCGCTAGCAATTACCACAGTAAACATCGCAGTGTTCCTTCCTCCTTTTGCCCGGTCCATGCCATCGCATTTCCTGGATAGCGGTTAAGTCTGCTTTGTAGCAGTTGAGGGTCTCTGCTAGTTGTTCGGCTGCTCGTGGTCTGTTAAGGGACGTAACATTCCACGTGCATATCCGAATATCGTTATCCTTAATACATTTGCTTGGGTCATCATCAGTGTATCCGTCCGTTTCCGAGGCCTGTTGTTGTTTCGCAACTAAATGTTTATCTAGCTAGTAGGGAAGTCACCCCGACGTACAACCCCCAACCTGGAGTGTCAGGCACTTGATGTGACTCCAAGTACAAGAGCCGGAAAAACCGGTCCTTTTACGGCTTGGGCTTCAAATAAGTCGAAGTAGCCCGTAAAGGTGTTCACCAAGTAGTTCGGTCTAACTGGAACTGAAGACGCCACCGTTGATTCCAAAAAATAAATTCATCCGCTGCCGTCTCTCGTTGGGAGTGCTTTGGTGGGAACACTTCTTCGTTGTGGGGTAATTAGTAGTAACAGCCTACTCCGCTTCGACCTGTCGACCATGGGAGGCCCTTCTGCGAAAACAAGTTTCGCGATCGCATAGCTCTAAGCTTCCTACTCCCTATTGCGTATGAAAATCTACTGAGTTCACTGCTCCTCGTAAGTTCCAGTATTATTTTCATATGGCGATCAATGTGTACAAACTGGCGTTGAGGTTTTTGACAATCTGCTTCAGAAGTTTACATAATACGGCATACAAAATCTCGTAGGCGATATTTGGAGACAATGCGTCTGTATTTACTTCAATTTCTATTGCGTGACTTTTATAAGCTTTCATCCATTGAAGAAGCATAAGCACAACAAATTCTTAGATTTTTAAACAATTTAATCTTTTAAAAAATTTATTAAGTTCGGTTTATTACACATTCAGTTCAGTTAATTTATTAAAACAACAATTGAATCAGAGATTATTTCACGCTTTCAAAATAATGTCTGATTGTCTGCACTGGTTCGAAGTCAGAGAATGAATGAAAGATGTTAGTGTTGATAGTTTTTGCTCTCTCTCCTTTGTCTTACATAGATTTAGTGTTGCCATCTGGCGTTACAGATTAAAATAACTTTTTTTTTGAGAAACAAGAGGTTTTAATTTTTTGGGCCGAATTCTTCTGTACAAGACTGTGCTCACTTTCAAACTCTGTCTGTGGCTATATTATATAAAAGAAAGAGGAATGAATGATATTCCAAATGAAAACTTTCGTGGGCTAAATATAACCACCCACGCTGCTAAATAGTGTGGCTGGCTCTGGTCTCTAGCAACTGCTGCTGCGTTAGCTCACACTCAGTCATACTTTGTTTTAGTTTTATTGTTTTTTTTTTGTAATTTGTACACCTCCTATATACAGCTTCTCCTCCTACCTACCACATTCAGATTCAGCAGCAATCACTGGCGCTGACTTTGTTGTGTTGTTGTTTTGGATTTTGTGGCGATCACCTCAATAATTAGAAATTCGTAGAAATCATGGTCAGGTTTTTGATTCCAGGGAAAGGAAATCGCGAAAAATTTGAACTACATCTCGCTTGAATAATAATTTTGTCGATTGTGCTGCTTTGTAAATGAAAGTGCTCTCAAAATGTATCAGCTGTTTTTTTTTTCGTAACCTACGTGCGGTTAAAGTGAATTGTGTTTTTTCTACTTCGAATAATTCTTTTCCTCTGAGTCACCCCTCTGAAGCAATTAAACGAATCGAGGTGTGTAAATGTGAAGGATGATGGGAGAGAAGTGGAAGTAGCTTTTGCCTTAAACTAAAAAGAAGTCGAAAAATAGACTCGAACAGATGCAACCAGAGCGTAGGTGTTAAGATAACCGCATAAGAGTCAGGGGCAATGAAAAACTTTACAAAACCCCCAGCTTGTGTGTGGAATAAAAAGAATTGATTCATGAGTGTTGGACTCAAAGTCTAGAAAGAAATGGATAAGTTAACATTTTGTTGTTGTTGTTGTTGTTGTTGTTGTTGTTGTTGTTGTTGTTGTTGTTGTTGTTGGTATATCTAATCAGCGAGTACCTACACACAAACCACAATTCAATCATGATGTACTTGTACACACTCAAGGCGCAATTTTTAAACAAGTTTTTCGATTTTTGTTCAAGAATTTGTTTAATAGAAATTATTGTTGTTATCAATAATTACCTGTGCTGTTCGATAAAAATTTGACTAAATAACCGCTATTGGGTGTGGTAATCAATTAAAATGCCGGTGGGTGATAAAACACAAACTATTTTATGTGAAGTTTGGAAAAAATATGAGTTTAGTTCATCGGCCGCTATTGATTTTTTAACAGCTTCATTAAAAACAATTCAATTCTTGCTATAAACTGAGCCTGCTTATGGTCTTCAACAATTCCTGAATGCGGCATGTGATGATGCTCTGTCTGACGCCATTCAAAGCATTGTATCCCTATATCCTCACACTGAAATCCTTATTATGGGCGATTTCAATGTACACAATTCTTCTTGGCTTCTCCCTTCTCCATTCGAGCCCGACAACACCCGAAGGAATGTGTGCTGAAATCTTTGCTGAGTTTAACCAACTCAGCTTGTCACTGAGCCCACTCGAATATCGGACATTAATGGCCAAGCGTAAACCTTGTTCCTTACGTCTGACCCTGATAAATACACTATCAATGTATTATCGCCTCTGGCAGATCATAGTATTATTTCTGCAAACTTCTCGTGTCAAACTAATCCAGTTGAAGGAAGAGCTCCGAAGAGAACCGTATGGCAATACGAGAAAACCAACTGGGTCTCAATAACTTCTTTCGGATCTTTAACTGGTCACTATGCTTCCTCGATAGTGACGTAGACTCCAACGCAGATATGATTACTAACATGATTATTTTGGGAATGAAAACTTGTATCCCGAATAGGGATAAAAACATCAAACCCAAGGAAAAGTCGTGGTTTGATTTAAACTGTAAAGAGGTTATCAGAGAAAAAGAAGTAAAGATCTGGAACCAAAGTACAAAGAATGGCATGCATTAGCACTAATCGGGTGATGAGGACTATCCCAACTACGGGTCTAGAAGCAATGCTAGATCTCACTATCTTAGGTCTATATATATGTACATGAATCGGCAGCAAGCAGTGCTCTTCGAATCAGTCAAACCAACATCTAGAGATTTTTACAAAATACGTTGGCAACAACTTTTGCACAGATTACACTTTATTTAGACTTCAGCAAGACTTATGCTACCAGCTCACAGTGGGTCCCACTATAGGTCAAAAATAAAAAAGTGAATGTCATAAATCCAAAATTTTTTGATGAAATTATGTTAAAGACATTCCCGTTAATCAAAAACATCAAAAAGATTGTATGGTAATTTTTTTTTTATTACTTGTAAGCCCTTCAAAGTGAATATATATTAGAATGCACATCTCGCTTATCAGTTCAATTTTTTGGTTGTGACCTTTTGGTAGTGATAACACGTGTTGAAAAAAGCTTAACATTATTTTCTTAAATATGGATATTAAACTAGAAGGTTAGTTCTTTCTAAAAACATAGGTACATTTTATTGTAAAATATATTCAGGTGTACTTATAAGGGGTCTCCTTCGTAATGTAGTTTTTGAAATATTTTTCAAAGACTTTTTTAAAGTAAATTAGAGATTTAGTTGGGTTCCCTCCGAGCTCATTCTAAAAATTTGGTATTAAAATGTAGAATATTGTCTAACCTTTCAAAATAACTTTGATTTTTTTTCCACTTTTTTCCCCTTTTGAAGTTATAACAGTTTATGTGACCATATATAGCTTAAATTCAGTGTAAAATTGAGTGAAAAAGCCTAACAGTCAAGGAACAAGGATATACAAAATTAAATTTTAAAGAAAAATGTCTCACGTAATAACAAATAAGGACCTTTTAAACGTCTTTTATTAACTTCCGACCCGTTTATTTCCAATTTATGAAAATAGCCTAGTAAAAAGAAATGTCTATTATCGAAAACAGCAGAAGTGCTAATAAAAACATAGTTTTTTTCAATATTTCAATATTTATGTTATTTTTTGTTATTTTTTCCTTATAATTATGTTCAAATAAACAATCTTAAATCATATCCCCAGGTTTTTATTGGAAAAAAGAAAGAATAATATTTTTGACCGCACTTTGTATGGGCGGGTACCCACTGTGCAGCTGCCCCAACAGACAAGATTTGGAAAATAGTGTACCTTAGAGCTTAGACTAATGAATCGACTTTTACCATCTTTACTGAATACTGGAGTAGGGGCAGGTGTATTCTCAGAAAATCTCAACCTTGCCCGTTAATTCAGGTTCAGGCTTCCCAGGTCTTCAAAGCCCAGATCTTGGCAGTGAAAAACGCTGCTAAACAAATATTCATGATGGTAATAGGATACGTTGACATCACCTTTTTCATTGAGAGCCAAGCAGCGTTTAACACACGCTGCTACTCTTAATAAGTTAAAACTTGTTTCTTGCTGTCGCCAAGAGGTAAACGTTCTTGGTATGCAGCACAATGTTCCCGTTCCCGAACACAGAGGTGTGTTTGGCAACGAAAAAGCGGATGAGCTTGCATGAAGACTCAGTACTTGATCCCTCTCTCGAAGACCATAGCATCAGACTTCCAGAAACCTGCGCTAACACCAGGAATCTACGGCTGAATAACAATAAAAAATTCCGATAGGATCTACTCCTTAGATCTCTAAGAAGAGTATTAATATTAACGGGACATAACCTACTTGGCTACCACAAAAAGAAGTACCGACGATCTATGTTAAGGCTGCCGCTATGAAGACGAGCATGAAAACAATGCTCAGTTTCTCTTTCACTTTCTAGCACTCTGCAACGCTAGGAAAACCTTTTTATGCAACTATTTCCTTAAAGAATTAGAAGAACTATCTGAACTCCCAGGCAACCGCCTACTGAACTTTGTCAAGTCTTTTGGCTCGACAACCATAGGATTCAAAGGCATAATTTTTTTCAGGAAGTAACAATACTTCGGGGTATCATAAAGGATCTGCATTGATCTAAGTGTGACGGTAACAAAATCAACTGTCAGCCCATATAGTCTAGCCTTACTTAACCACTCTCCATCTATCCTATTTTTCCCTAAAAAAGTGCTTCTCAACTCAGCCGTGCGGAAGCGGCATAAAATTGTAGGTGCACTCAATTCCTTTCGCCGACTTAAGGAATTGTTTAAGAGTGCAAGCCACAAGAGTGCTGTCCACCTTCTTATTATTATTACTTCAATACCAATCTACATGAGCTCCATGTTCCAAGAACGTCCAATACATCACTTTTTTTAGATTGTATGTTGACAGTTAATATTATTGTTCTAAATATAAAAGCTATAAACCTAGAAAATGATCTCAAATCAATTCAATGGTACAGGGTATATGATATGATTTCAGTCGATGACCAGGCCACCTTTATACAAGAAAACATAAAAAATCTGTTCGATAATCATGTTCATGTTCACCAATTACATTAAAAAACTCATTAAAAAAAGGAATGAAGCTTACATAAGCTGGAGAAAGTTCCGATCTCATGAGCTGTTTTCTGTCTATAAAGGCTTGAGAAATAGGATCACATATGAAGTCAGAGAATCGAAGAAAAAATGTTATGCACCGAAACTTGATCCATCAACGGCTGGGCATAAACTTTGGAAGAATATATAGGAAATAGGAATAGGTAAACGTGCAAACAGTGTGGCCTCATTTGTTGACTGCAACGAATTAAATAGAAAATTTACCTCCTTACCTGATATACAACCATATTGTGATGATGATTCAAATTATGTGTCCAGTGTTCGCACAGAAGCTTATGAAATCTTTAACTTTGAAAGAGTTGAAGAATGCAATGTCCTAGAAAGTATATTGTCAATAAAGTCTGTAAGCCTTGACGATATTCATCCAGTTTTTGTGAAAGGAATAAAGTCTGTTAGCCTTGACGATATTCATCCAGTTTTTGTGAAAGGAATACTTCCATATATTTTAAAGTATATAACTCATTTGCTTAATACCATCTTTATGACTGGCATTTTTTTCCAACAGTGTGGAAATGTGCGAAAGTTATTACAATTCCTAAAAGCAGGGTTGGAAAAAACATGTTTTTTTTAAAAAGAACAAAACACTATGTTTTTTTTTGCAAACAAAAAAAACATGTGTTTAAAACAGTTTTATATTATGTTTTAATTACTTTGTTTAAAACATGTTTTAAACATTTTTTAAAAATAATAAAAAGAAAAAAATTACTCATCAAAGTTTACTAAATATTTGATCATTTTTATTAAAAGAGGCCGTCCATAAAATACGTTTTGCACTTTAGGGAGGGGGGGGGGGGGGTCATGCTGAGCGAGACAAGATATGACAAGAGGGAAGGAGGGGTCTACTTCAACGTGACTTTCGCCAAAGTTAGACTTTAAAACCTAAGTTCATTGCCATATTAAGAAATTAATCCAATAGAGTGCCACTTCATTTTATCTTTTTATTAAAAAAAATGGAATTAAAACAAAAAACATAAGACATAAAAGTTTTTTTTTTGTAACTAACTAACTAAATTCAGTTTACGTTTTACTTTTTTTATATTTTTTTATTTTATTTACATTTTATCCTAAAATAAAGTGAATGGGCCATATTCATAAAGAATTGTTAAAGTCGTTACTTTCTAGTCCACAGTTTAAGCTAAACAATTTAGAAAAACACAGCTTCTATTCATAGACGATTTTCTGGCTGTGTTTAGTTAAACTATAGTTTATTGAAGAAATCTACTACAACTATGCTTCAAATAAAGACATTAAACTTCATTATGTCAATATAAAATACAAAATTAAAATATTTTGAAATTGAATAGTGAACATTTCTCCAGCTGTTTACTTTTATTTTTTTTTTAACCGTGGAACTATGACATCGTGAATCTTGAAAAACTTATCGGACGATAAATTAATTACATCAAATTTTGTATTTGATGTTTATCTCCCGAGGTTTCGATTAGGTTACACGGTGGTCACGGGTTGAACAATGGTTGTGGGTGGATGTTATTTTCTATTTTTTTCTCTTAGTGTTTCCTCTCAGTCGTAGATTGTACCGTTGTGTTTGTGCTAGAGTTTAGGACGGTCCAAGATGTTGCAACTGCATTGTTGGTTGTTGTTGTGAATTTGTTTTTTTTTTTCAAAATTCTTGTGAACATGCAAAACTAATGGCATCAGCTGTCAGGTTGTTGAAGATTCGTTGGCATTTATAGCCGTAAAAGTTATTAACAAACAAGATATATAGGAAGCCCACCCACACCGACAGATATTTAAATGCAACTTCTCATCACCAGCTTCTCATTCGTCAAATTTCACTTCCGTCAAAGGTATCCCTAAAGCACGAATATGCTTGTCGAAAATGTTCGTTATTCCCTGCACGGCTAACACAGTTGGCAAAAATCATTTCGTTTTCATTTTTTGAAGTGTAAGGACGTGTGAAAAAGAAGCGTAATTCGCTGTGCTTATGGTTATTTCCTAGGAAAAATGAGATTGCTCGAGTTGCGAACAATGCACGAGCATGTTCGTCATTTTTAATAAAGCAAATGCAATATTTGACAATGACCACTGTGAAGAGGAATTAAAACTTGTTGACGCAACTCTTTTGAAAATGTTAATACATAATTCCAAACAGCGCAACGTTTGTGGAAATCAAAAGAAAAGACAGTTTCAGAAAATTCAACTCATGGAAATATTTTTTTTTGCCATTTAGAAAATACGTTTCTGAAGCAATTGTATCAACCTTGTTCAAACAGATCATTTATCAATATTTGAGCCACTAGATAAAATCCACCAACTACTAAAACCTCCAAATGATTTAATTCCCTTTCAAAATGTACATTGTACATATATTCATATTTTAGGTTTTATCGGAACTTACCGCATTAAATATAAGAAATATTTTCAAATTTCTTTTCCCGACGTTTCGAAGAAATTTCAAGCTTCATGGTCACGGGATGAGACTGACGTTTGATCGATGTTGTTTTAGTTTTTGTTTTGTTTTTTAGCTCTCTCTCTTAAATTGTACCGGTGCGTAGATGTTGTTGCACTTGGGTCGCTTGTGGGTGGTATATTTGTTGTTGGCTGTTGAATGCAAGCAAAGCTCACAACATCGGCTGCAGCTGTATTAGTTTTATGCACTTTTGTTTTGCTTATGAGAGGATCCCATGTCGGCGATAGTTTGTAGCTAGAGTCTCTATTGAAATTTTTATGTTTTTTAATTTCAATTGCTTCTCTAACGATCCTAGGCACATAAAACTTTTCATTTGAGATCGATCTGGCTTGATCAAACCGGATAAAATGATCCTCGTTGTAGGCCAAATGTTCACAAATTGCTGATTTTGTAACAGCTTTGTTTTGTATCGCTTTTAAATGCTCGTTAAGACGTGTTTTTATACTTCTTTTCGTTTCTCCAATATAAGAAGACCCACAGCTACAGGGAACAGCGTAAACACCAGGGCTCTGGAATGGAATTTTGTCCTTAGGTGACCTTAAAAGTTGACGAATTTTTGTTGGTGGTTTGAATATGGTTTTTATGTCATATTTCCGTAGTATTCGTCCAATTCCATCCGTTACACCTTTAACGTAAGGCAAAAAGGCCCTCTTTTCCAATTCTGGAGGTGTAGAAAAGTTTTGTGAGCTGGGTTTAGGTTTCCAAGTTCTTTGTCTGGAACTATATCCATTCTTTCCGAGTGCGTCATCTACATGCTTCAACTCTTGCTCAAGGTGTTCGGGATCACAAATTTTATGAGCACGGTTCACAAGAGCCGATACCACAGATTTCAAATTTGCTGGGTGATGATGAGATGTTGCGTGTAAATACCTGTCTGTATGAGTGTCTTTTCGGAACACAGTGTGACCAACCGAACCATCTTGTTTACGTATTACTTTTACGTCAAGGAAAGCTAAACAGTTTTCTTGTTCTCTTTCCATAGTGAATTTAACTTTTTCATGTATGGAATTAACATTGCATTCAACAGCCAACAACAAATATACCACCCACAAGCGACCCAAGTGCAACAACATCTACGCACCGGTACAATTTAAGAGAGAGAGCTAAAAAACAAAACAAAAACTAAAACAACATCGATCAAACGTCAGTCTCATCCCGTGACCACGAAGCTTGAAATTTCTTCGAAACGTCGGGAAAAGAAATTTGAAAATATTTCTTATATTTAACGCGGTAAGTTCCGATAAAACCTAACTTATAATTATTATGAATATCGTCCGCGAAAATAAAAACCTTAAATCTTATATTCATATTTTATTCAAAAACAGTCATTTATTTATAGCAGTGAATGATATTTTGACATTTAATAGAAAAGTAGCAACTTAAACATAGCATCACCCATGTTTAAAGTTAGACTCCAGTTTAATGCTAAATCCTAGGACTAAATACGACTATGAATAGATTAAACTCCAGTTTAAGTTAATAACAGCTTAACAGCAGTTTAAAAATGTCTATGAATATGCCCCAATATGTTTTGTTTATGTTTTGAAATTTGTGTTCTATCAATTAAATTTTTGTTTAAGGGGGAGGGTCTTTGTTTTGTGACGTAATTTTTTAGGGGGGTTACAGCAAGTGTGACAAAATGTGACACCAGGGGGGGGAGGGGGTCAAAACAGCTAAATTCAGCGTGACGTACTTTATGGACGGCCCCAAAGAAGTAATCATAATTCAATCATAACAAAAAATATAATAACTAAAAAAAAATTGTTGTAATGTAATGGACCAGCTACAGTTATTTTGGACCGACCGAACGACGTTGGTGGTCTAAAACTATAGACTATGGGTTCTCTGCTAAAGGTAGCCCTATACGACAAACATGATCGCCGAACATGCTCGTGCGCGGTATTAATTCGTCGTGTAGGGGATGGTTTGCGAACTGTTCGCTGTTGGCAAAAATTTTCGATTTTCTAGTGTTTGTCCGTTTCGTTGTTTGCCATGTAGAGAGATGTTCGCGAACAAATCTCATTTTTTCTATGAGATAACCATAAGCGCAATGACTTGCTTCTCTTTTTGACACATCCTCACACTTTTAAGAATCAACATGAAATAATTATATCTGCCAATTATGTTTTTGCCGTGTAACGATAACGAATAACGCAAACGAGCATGCAAAAAAAAAACGTAAAATCAAAGTAAGGTGAAGTGTGATGTGTTTTGCAAGAAAACAACCAACTTTAAAACGTTGGATGAGCAATGATATTACTTGTTTTTTTTTATGTGTTTTAAACAGTTTAAAACAGTTTTAAACAGTTTATGTTTTAAACAAAATGTTTTTTTTATGTTGTGTTTTAAACAGTGTTTTAAACATTTGTTTAAAACAAATGTTTAAAACATTGCCAACCCTGCCTAAAAGTAATGATGAGTTCAGACCTATTGCTATTTTACCCTTTCTTTCCAAGGTTTGTGAAAAAATAATGAATGGTCAGATACGAACGTTTCTACAAAGAAATAATCTTCTCTGTATGAACCAATCTGGTTTTCGCCCGAAACATAGTTGTACGTCAGCATTAATAAATGTTACCGAAGATGTTAGGAAATCCATAGATGCAAATAACATAACTTTTCTCACACTTTTGGACTTTTCAAAAGCATTTGATACCGTGAACCATAAAATATTATGCAGAAAGCTCAAGGATCAGTTTAGTTTCTTCAAAAACTCAGAAGATTTAATTAACTCATACCTTCAAGGAAGGACTCAAGTAGTCGTTATGAATAACAATATATCCAATTTTCTTTCACTCAGCAGAGGTGTACCACAAGGATCGATTTTGGGTCCATTGTTTTTCATAATTTGCTAGGCAGTTCGCCTCCAACTCTTCGCTGCCAGTGAGTGTCATGTCTCCTCCAGTTCTTGAGCGCGTCAATGATTCCATGGGACAAATCTTCTTTCGCACTCGTGCTGTGGCAAGAGTCCTAAAAGATCTCAACATACACAAATCCGCTGGCCCGGATGGTATCCCCGCTATTGTTCTGAAGAGGTGTTCTTCATCGCTGGCAAAACCCTTGCGTAAGCTTTTCCACCTATCCTATTCTTCTGGGCTCGTTCCGAGTAGTTGGAAAACAGCATTTGTCCAGCCTGTACCCAAAAAAGGCGAATCCTCCTCTCCCTCCAATTATCGTCCGATTGCACTTACGTCCCTGCTTTCTAAGGTCATGGAAACGCTGATAAATTATCAGCTTAAGAAATATCTTGAAGACCGAAAGCTTCTTAATGACCGGCAGTACGGCTTTCGCAGCAACAGGTTCACTGGTGATCTGATGGTTTATCTCACCGAACAGTGGAACAAATCTTTACATCGTTTTGGAGAAAGTAAGATTGTTGCACTTGATATTTCAAAGGCATTTGATAGAGTTTGGCACCAGGCTCTCTTATCGAAAATGCGTGCATTCGGTATTGACGAGTCCCTCCTGCGTTGGATTAGAAACTTTCTTTCGAACCGTTCAATACAAGTTGTATTGGACGGTTTCAAGTCTGAAACCCACAATATAAATACTGGTGTGCCCCAGGGCTCCGTTTTGTCTCCGACCCTCTTTCTCATTTTCATAAATGATCTCTTGTCTGTAACTTCTAATCCAATAAATTGTTTCGCTGACGATTGCACCCTTAGCTTTTCATATTGGTTTCCAGACTCACATTCTTCCTCTTCGGATGTGGAACTGCAACGGCAAAATATGATAAGCTCATTAAACTCTGACTCAAACAGCATTGTACAATGGGGAATAAAAAACCGAGTAGAGTTTAATGCTTCGAAAACTCAATGCTGTCTTGTATCGTTGAAGCGAGATATACCCCCCTTGCCACTGTCCATGAGTGGCACTTGCATCAGTGAAACCGAACATCTCGAGATTCTCGGTATGTGCATCACCGACCACCTCCTGTGGAACGATCACATACGCGATGTCGCCAAAAATGCCGCAAGATGTTTGGGTTTCTTAAGACGCTGCAAGAAATTCTTTTTTGCCCTTCTGATCTGGCTACCATCTATAAAACATATATACGTCCAAAGCTTGAGTACAACTCTCACGTTTGGGCTGGTGCTCCAGCGACGTACTTAAGCCTTTTGGACAGTATTCAAAACAGAGCGTTCAAGATGATTGGTGAACATTCCATCGTTGAGACATTTACGTCACTTGAACATCGACGTAATGTCTCATGCCTCACCCTCTTTTACCGTTATTTCAACGGTTTATGCTCTAGTGAAATAGCCAGCTACATTCCTCCCCTTAAGATATTCAACCGTAATACCCGCGCCTCTAGGAATGCCCATCAGTTTACCCTCGAGCCCAACTTCGGACGTACAGTCATGTTCAGGGAATCGTTCTTTAGCCGTACTATGCGAATGTGGAACTCTCTTCCACACTCTGTGTTCCCCAGTCATTGCAATGTTCAAGAATTCAAGACCAATGTTAATCGACACCTCATCCTTAACCCCACTCCATCTATCCTCTTTTTCCTAACGCCCGCACTGTGCTTTGGTATAAAAAGGGAATAGAAACCCTTTGAGTGCGTGCTTATTATAAAAAAAAAAAATAATGTATATAAATGAGCTTCCTTCGTGTGTGAGAAACTGCTCCATTGATATGTATGCTGATGACGTTCAGTTAAGAAAAAGCTGCGCTTTGGGGATGACGGAAAATGGAGTTTGCGAACTTAACGACGATCTTAATGGAATCCAAGAATGGTCGGAAAAGAATGGGCTCTTTTTAAACCCTAAAAAAAACTAAATGTTTAGTTGTTCACCGAACTCCTATTGAAACGTCATACCTTCCACGAATGAAAATCCTATTGAGATCGTTGAATCGGCAAAAAACTTAGGTATTGTGTTCAATAATAGACTAAATTGGGACAGTCATATCAGATCCATTCTCGGTACTACATATGGATCACTCTATGCCACACAAAAGATAACTCCAGTACCAACCAGAATGATCTTGGCCAAAACCCTAATATTACCAAATATACTATATTATGGATGTGAATTTTTTTCAAATTGTAGTTATGTATATGCACAAAAACTAAACGTTGCCTTCAACTCTATTGCGCGTTATATCTATGGTCTTAAAAGAAGAGAACATGTTTCGTCATATGATAAAAGTATCTTTGGTTTGACTTTGAAAAATTATTTTATTTTTAGGACTCTAACGCCCGATTTCTTGACAAAGTTCTAGCCCTTAAAACTCGGTTTAGTGAAATTTTAGAACTCATTTGAGTTCTAAGTCATTTCTTCACCAAGTTCTAGTGCGTTAGAACTTCGATTAAGAACTTTGTTATAGTTAGAACTTCGATAAAATTAGACCCTCGAATTCGGGGGTTTAGTGCCTTAGAACTTCGATTTATTAGAATTTCGTTTTTTCAACGAATTTGCTGATTTCATATTGGACAACGGCGTCGAGCGTTCGTTGGGAAAAATTGGTATTTACTTTGTAGCATTTGTTGGTAATGAATTATTGTTGGTGTTGTCAGACGACCGCGACAAAGCTGTAGACACCTGAGCTGTCGGTGGAAAATTGACGGTTTGAGATGGCGTCATTAGGGTTGTAGCTTTTTTTCAACCAGAGAGCATGTGATATGGGAATCGTCTGCAGGAGTCATATTTAAGACGTCGAAATCTGGTGGCATTGCATCAGAATCAAATGATGCTAATCTTGTTGGCAAATGGTCAGTGAAGTATACTTCGGCGATGGCGACAGCTTAATGAAAGCCAAAGCCTAAGTGTAAGCCACTTATCATTAACAATTCTCTGAGTGCATGTGATGCACAATTAAAGGCCGATCCTATATTCAGTTAGGGGACCACTCGTCCCGATTGGGGTACTCAAGAGGAAGATAGACCTTAAATTAAAAGAGAAAATCAATAACTCGTGGAAATCCAGGGACGATTGCGCAATCTCTAGAAGTTTATGGCCTAACACAAATGAAAAGGAAACTCGGTATTTTCTATAGCTGAGTAAAAGGAACATTAAAATCCTGATAGGTGTACTAACGGGTCATTGCGCAATCCATTTGCACAATGGCCAACAAGATAGGGGCATTTGCACCTGATTTCTGCAGGAGCTGTCAGGATGAGAAGGAAATAGAAACCATTAAACACCTGCTCTGTGACTGTCCGAACCTTCAAACTAGCCGACTCCGTCATTTCGGAAACAGGTTTGTTGGAGAACTGGATGATCTAGCACAGGTCTCAATGGCAAACATGAGGAAATTTATAGATAGCACAGGCTAGTTCGTTAACGAGCCAGTCTACGTTAATCGGCAGAATTGAGGAGCATCGATGTTAACTTTTATTTCTTTTATAGGGGATAACAATGGACCAGTAGGCCCCCGTGTACGCAACAGCTTCATGCTGTGAACACCCCTTATCACCTAACCTAATCTAACCTAAAGGCCGATCCTGAACGGCGAAGCACTTTTTTCTTGACAGTTTATGGGATATGGGCACGAGTAGGATTCGATTTTGCGTAACAGCTAACAGCCAACACACAAACTAATGGCGTTTTCAATTGGCAATCTGGAATCTGAAAAAAGCATTCTGGTTTTAAAATCACAACTGTCACTTTTGCAAATTTAGCGCATTCAGAATGCTTTTTTTCACTTACAGATTAACAATTAAAAACGCCATAACACGCCACGGACATCACCAAAATAAACATACACATAGCTACACCGTACACACATATGTACAAACACAAACAAAAAATTAGCGCAACTTCAAAAATTATATTTATTTTGTTTTGAAATGAATGAAATATATATATATATATATATATATATATATATATATATATATATATAATATAATAACTAAAAAAAAATTGTTGTAATGTAATGGACCAGCTACAGTTATTTTGGACCGACCGAACGACGTTGGTGGTCTAAAACTATAGACTATGGGTTCTCTGCTAAAGGTAGCCCTATACGACAAACATGATCGCCGAACATGCTCGTGCGCGGTATTAATTCGTCGTGTAGGGGATGGTTTGCGAACTGTTCGCTGTTGGCAAAAATTTTCGATTTTCTAGTGTTTGTCCGTTTCGTTGTTTGCCATGTAGAGAGATGTTCGCGAACAAATCTCATTTTTTCTATGAGATAACCATAAGCGCAATGACTTGCTTCTCTTTTTGACACATCCTCACACTTTTAAGAATCAACATGAAATAATTATATCTGCCAATTATGTTTTTGCCGTGTAACGATAACGAATAACGCAAACGAGCATGCAAAAAAAAACGTAAAATCAAAGTAAGGTGGTGTGTGATGTGTTTTGCAAGAAAACAACCAACTTTAAAACGTTGGATGAGCAATGATATTACTTGTTTTTTTTTATGTGTTTTAAACAGTTTAAAACAGTTTTAAACAGTTTATGTTTTAAACAAAATGTTTTTTTTATGTTGTGTTTTAAACAGTGTTTTAAACATTTGTTTAAAACAAATGTTTAAAACATTGCCAACCCTGCCTAAAAGTAATGATGAGTAAATTGGTATTTACTTTGTAGCATTTGTTGGTAATGAATTATTGTTGGTGTTGTCAGACGACCGCGACAAAGCTGTAGACACCTGAGCTGTCGGTGGAAAATTGACGGTTTGAGATGGCGTCATTAGGGTTGTAGCTTTTTTTCAACCAGAGAGCATGGGATATGGGAATCGTCTGCAGGAGTCATATTTAAGACGTCGAAATCTGGTGGCATTGCACCAGAATCAAATGATGCTAATCTTGTTGGCAAATGGTCAGTGAAGTATACTTCGGCGATGGCGACAGCTTAATGAAAGCCAAAGCCTAAGTGTAAGCCACTTATCATTAACAATTCTCTGAGTGCATGTGATGCACAATTAAAGGCCGATCCTATATTCAGTTAGGGGACCACTCGTCCCGATTGGGGTACTCAAGAGGAAGATAGACCTTAAATTAAAAGAGAAAATCAATAACTCGTGGAAATCCAGGGACGATTGCGCAATCTCTAGAAGTTTATGGCCTAACACAAATGAAAAGGAAACTCGGTATTTTCTATCGCTGAGTAAAAGGAACATTAAAATCCTGATAGGTGTACTAACGGGTCATTGCGCAATCCATTTGCACAATGGCCAACAAGATAGGGGCATTTGCACCTGATTTCTGCAGGAGCTGTCAGGATGAGAAGGAAATAGAAACCATTAAACACCTGCTCTGTGACTGTCCGAACCTTCAAACTAGCCGACTCCGTCATTTCGGAAACAGGTTTGTTGGAGAACTGGATGATCTAGCACAGGTCTCAATGGCAAACATGAGGAAATTTATAGATAGCACAGGCTAGTTCGTTAACGAGCCAGTCTACGTTAATCGGCAGAATTGAGGAGCATCGATGTTAACTTTTATTTCTTTTATAGGGGATAACAATGGACCAGTAGGCCCCCGTGTACGCAACAGCTTCATGCTGTGAACACCCCTTATCACCTAACCTAATCTAACCTAAAGGCCGATCCTGAACGGCGAAGCACTTTTTTCTTGACAGTTTATGGGATATGGGCACGAGTAGGATTCGATTTTGCGTAACAGCTAACAGCATTCTGGTTTTAAAATCACAACTGTCACTTTTGCAAATTTAGCGCATTCAGAATGCTTTTTTTCACTTACAGATTAACAATTAAAAACGCCATAACACGCCACGGACATCACCAAAATAAACATACACATAGCTACACCGTACACACATATGTACAAACACAAACAAAAAATTAGCGCAACTTCAAAAATTATATTTATTTTGTTTTGAAATGAATGAAATATGTGTCAAAAATTACTGCCGGGTGACTCAAAAATTTTAAAAACATGCTAGAACTAGGTTCTAAAAATGACAAGTTCTAAGCGCTTAGAACTCAGTTATGATTTTAGATCGAGTTCTAGAGAAGTGAAGAAATGCCCGAGTTCCAAATTTTCTAAAAACTAAGTTCTAACGTTAAACCGAGATTTACTAGATCGAGTTTTAAGGGAACTTTAGAACTTTGTGAAGAAATTGGGCGTAATTCTACTACAAAATATCTTACAAACATATCAACCTTCGTACCTTTATCAAAGACTTCGGCTTACGCGATCCACTAGAACCTGTGTCATTATTCCTGAACGTTATACTTATCTTATATCTGAACGACAATTTTTCATTAATGCTATACGACAGTGGAACTCCTTGCCCCAAACCATTAAACTGACAAGCTGCCCAGCCCAATTTAAAAATGCATTAATGCAGTATTTGCAAACACTGGATTAATATGGTTACCTGTATCTTTTCTCTCTCTCTCTCTCTCTCTCTCTCTCTCTCTCTCTCTCTCTCTCTCTCTCTCTTCCTCTCCCCCTCTTTTTTTTTTCCTTTTCTATTTTTATAATTTTTATAATTGTTTAAAATAACTGTAGCTTAATTATTATATCAAATATTATTTATGTAAACTATGAAATTAATTTATTGTTATGAACGCTATGAAGCTTGCACTACAAAAAAGATATTGTATCTTACTGTGCATATGCTATACTGAATAAAGAAACTGAAACTGAAACTGCTCACCTCTAAGCAGAAAAAATATAAGTAGAACCCACAAAAAAGCGGGTTTTAGAATTTAAATATTCAAAAACATTTCATTCGGCACTGACACTTAAATCGAGGTACAAAGTTCTGTCTCGACAACTCTTTCCATTTAGCTATAACAATATTTGTCAACAATCTGAATACACTTAATTTCAAATGGTGAATCAGACCTAAATTTCTTCGTCATACATATTTGACTTTTATCAAAATCAATTAGTCATTTGAAATGGAGACAGCCATGAATCATGCTTTTTTAAAGCTGCTCTCAAACATTTCGATGTCATAAAAACACACATAATTCATTTTGTTCATTCATTCATCCGCTATTGATTCGTTTCGTCAAGATTCCTCTTCTTTTGCGAACAAATAAATCAATTCAAAGCATCTTTGCTTTTTTGATCGAATTATTATTACCATCGTCAAAAACACTCATAATCCCAGAGAGACCTTTGGAAACATTTGTGTTTGAAACGATATTCGCAAAACAGGGCTTTTGTGTGTGACAAAGTCCAGAAGAGATGACAATAGAAAACTGATTTTCTAAAAAGGACAAAGAATTCAAATTTCATGTCTAATTAGAATGTCTTCATAGTGCTGGTACAAGGCTGTAGTTGACATGTTTTAATTGTTAAATTGTTCTTAAGAATCATGTTTTTTTTGCTGAACCATTATGACAACCCTTGTAGTGAGATAATAAAAATTTGTTTGTGTTATTTTTGAGAAGAATAGTTATGCAACAAGCTCAATGGAGACAACGACACAATGGAAAGGACTAAGAAGTCAGATGGCCATTTTATCGAGTCTCTTTTGCATGTCGTTATCAGATTTTTGTCTTTCAATTTTTTTGAATTTTAATAAGGAGAAAAAAATCCAAGTGCTAATGAGACTGAGACACTTGAAGCTTCTTCGTGTGGATTTTTCTACGAATATGTGTGTGGTCGTAAATCTTTCGAAAAATAAAATATCTGTATGCGGTAAATCGGTCAGGGTCTGGTTGAAAAAATGTGAGGGTGGAAAGATGGATGACAGCTGAGAACAGTGACAACGTTGTTGGTTGAAGAGGATGACTGTGGTTATAAGAACCAATGATGAAATAGCCGAAAAGTGAATTCAATTTCAGGTCAAGGATTTGATTTTGCTATAAAACTTAATTCCTTACTTTGTTCTATAGAATCATTAGCTTTGTTTGGAGGCACATTGAATCAGATAGGTTGTGCTCATAGTTTTATAAGACAAAAACAAAATTAACTCGTTGGAACTGCTTTACATCTTTTTGTACGAGAAATTAAGGCCGATTGTACTAACGTTTTCAACAGTAAACTTATGTAATAAAACGAGACTAGACAACTTTGTTGTACTTAATTGTTGAATGGTCATGGAATCGAAATAAAATAAAATAAGCATCAAATGACCAGTTCAAAAATTTAAAAAGCTAAATGTACCGTCAGAACGGGCCACTTTTTCAGATTGAAATGTGAATAACTTTTGCAACAATTTTTTGTTTTTTTATGAAAATTTTAACATTTTTACCTACCTTATGGCTGGTAGGACTTTTTCTTAAATTTCTGAGAAACTACGAGCAGCAAGTCAATTTCACCAATCCCAAATGAAAGAGCAGAATATGTAGGTATTTTATTAGTACTTAACACTGTATTTTCGGTTCTTAACAATTTTTATTAAATACAATTATGTTACTTTTAATTTAAGTTTTGATATCCTTGAAAAGATATTGAAAAAAAAACAGTCTCTCTCGGCGATCCACTGTTGGAAGAGGAAGTTTTTTCTCCAGGGCCCTATTGCACCAACGACTTTTCACTTTGCAACTTTTCACTTTTACTTTGCAAATTCTGTTTCACCAAACGCTAATTTGCAAAGAGGAAATTAATTTTTTGAAAAGTAAGCAAAAAAATCCTTCTTTGCAAATTTTGTTTCACCAACCGCAAATTCGCAAAGTGAAAAGTACTTTTCTGAAAAGTGAAAAGTTTTGCAAATTTGCAAAGAATTGTTTGATTTCGTTTCACCAAACGAAAAAACTTTGCACTTTGCATTTCAAATACTGAAAAGCTTTTCAATAATATGCAAAGCAAAAATGTTCTTTGCGGTTTGTGATAAGTTCGTTTATTTTTGTTTTATATTCAAATTTATAAATAATTTCATTATAATAGATTATTATCTAATATATAAAATTCTTCTGTCACAGTTTTAGTGGTCATACTCCTCCGCAATGGCTTGACCGATGTTGATGAAATTTTATATGTTATATTTATATTTATTTCAATACGTTAAATACTAACGTTAACAGCGTTTATAAATACTTAAAATCTAAAACTAAAACTTGGCTGTTAAAAATCATTAATTTACATTTTATACTTTTAACATTATCGTTTGGCGAGTTTATACAAAAATGTAATTTATTGTATATGTCAATCAATTGGTTAAGAGGGCTATGAGCACCATAATTTGATCTACTAAATATTCTATTGAGTGGTTTCTGCAGTCTAATGTTTGAATTACTAAAACTAAAATTTAAACAACTAAGAACTGATGGTAATGAAATATGTCCATTTATTATTCCAACAATAAAACAAAATTGCATGTATTTTCTATGATTCGTCAAAGAAGGAAGGTTTATGAAAGAGAGTCTTTGCGTGTAAGGTGGTAATAAAGTACCTTGAAACCAAGGGAGAGATCGTAGACAAAAACGCAAAAACCTTTTTTGAATCGCTTCAAGTCTTGTTATGTGAACGGCATAGAAAGGTGACCACACTGTACATGCATATTCGAGGATTGGTCTCACAAATGAAATAAAAAGTAATTTTAGTACATATGGATCGCGGAAATCTCGACCAAATCTTTTGATGAATCCAAGAACTTTGTTTGCTTTTTTAGCTATGAAGTTAATATGTTCATTAAAAGTTAGTTTCGAGTCTAATATAACACCCAGGTCAGAAAATATAGATACTCTACTTAGAGGGCAAGAATCAAACATATAATTAAAAACTAACGGAACTTTTTTGCGTGTAAAACTCATGGTTTTACACTTGTCAACATTTAGAACAAGACGGTTAATATTGCACCATTCCCTAAATAAAACTAAGTCTTCTTGCAGAAGAAGACAGTCAGAAGGAGTGTTAATTCTTTTAAAAAGTTTGATGTCATCAGCATATATGAGGACAGACGAATTTTGAATGATCGAGGCCAAGTCATTAATAAATAAAACAAATAGAATTGGACCAAGATGGCTACCTTGGGGGACACCAGAGTTCACAACAAATGGAATTGAACACTCATTACGAAATAAAACACTATAACGTCTATTTACTAAATATGATGAAATCCAATTAATGAAATTATCGTTAAAACCTTGTTGAGTTAGTTTCATAATTAAAATTTTATGACATAACTTGTCAAAGGCCTTACTAAAGTCCGTAAAAACACAATCTACTTGGTCACGCTTTTCAAAAACATCTAAACAAAAGGACGTAAAGTTAAACAAATTAGTAACAGTTGACCGTTTTTTGACAAAACCATGCTGGTTATCACATATAATTGAGCTACAATGAAAAGACAGGATATTACATACAATAGACTCAAACAGTTTTGGTATCACAGACAGTTTCGCGATAGGTCGGTAGTTCATTATTTCGTTCTTGGGTCCTTTTTTATGTACCGGTATTATGAATGAGTATTTCCAGATAGATGGAAAAAGTGAGCTTTTTAAAGATACGTTAAAGAGAACACATAACGGATACGCTAAGTAAGCAACACATTTCTTTAAAATGAATGATGGTACACCATCAGGTCCAGGACTAAAACATTCTTCAAGTTGAAGGATACTTTGTGCAACAGTATCTGTGCTTTTTACAAAATTGATATTATTTAAGTGGGGAAAATTTAAAACAGAGGAAGGAGTGTTAGAAGAGTAAGAAGTGTTAGAAGAGCTAAAAGAGTTGGATTCAACAAAAGCATCTTTGAAATAATTTGCAAACATGTTCGCAATTATCCGCGGCTCATGACTGGATGTTGACGAATCAGTCATCAGGTTGGGATACCCACTTGATTTCTTCTTGCAATTGACAAATTTCCAAAAACTATCAGGATTAGATTTAAGGTTTAATGCAATTTTACTAATATAGTCATCATAAAGAGTATTAGAATAGTCAGTAAAAAGTTGTTTAATAATAATGAACGTTCTAAAATCATCATCAGTTCTAGTTTGATTATACTTTATCCATGCTTTATTCCTTTTGTTTTTCAAATTTTTTATTCAGTATCAGTAGGTATGAGAATAGGTTTATAAGTTATAACTAAGTTTTATACCGCTAATTGTTGAGGATGGCTCACCCACACTGTTTGTTTTTGCATTTCTTGGGCCGTAGTTTGTTTTTAATAATTTTGTGTGGTCTGTCATTAAGAAATACATTCAGTCCTTAATTTTCAACTTCCTACCACTTTTTGGACGCAGCGTTATTTTGGAAGGAAGCAAAGAGAATATCCTTGAATTGAAAAAATAACGAAAGGATAAAGCTTTTTTATTTTTTACCACTTCCAAAACAGCTAACTTTTTGGCGTTCTTATCAGTACGACTCATTTTGAAAATTTTGAAAAAAACGTGCACTATTAACATCTATTTCTATGACATTCTGTCATTAAATTTTGTTTTTGACATTTGCACTTTTTTATCACTAGTGGAGTTGTTTACTTTTTACTTGCGCCACATAGAATATAGTATGGCAAGTATTGAATTCGCAAAAATAAGTCGAGATTTTGATGAGATATGCCATTACGACGATAGAGAAGTCGTAAAAAGTGGGTCCGGCTATTCCTCCGTCTGTTTGTCATTAAACGCATCTACAGCCTAAACCACTGGTCCAAGTTCAGACTTAAATGTATTTTGAAGATAAATATTTAAATTTAAATTTTTATTTATGAATTTTAATTACATGTTTTTATTTTTAATGTTTTTATGAGTTATTATTTGGAAAACAGGAGCTAGTTCGTACGAAACAGTTGTTCACATATTTTTTAAATTCGTAATAACAAGGAAAAGAAGCCCAAATCTTATATTTGTTTTACTTTGCAACTTTTCAAATTAGGACTGAAAATGAAAAGTTACATTTTAAGTTGGTGAAACGCCCACACTTTTCACTTTGCAAAAAAACATAGAAATTTGCAAAGTGAAAAGTCGAGAACTTTTCTTTTTTGGTGAAACACTTTTTACTTTTACTTTGCAGAAAACTATTATTTTGCAAAGTTGCAAAGTGAAAAGTGAAAAGTTGTTGGTGCAATAGGGCCCAGATCACTTTTGTTCACCTGTGCAACATCTTGTCTTTCAAGTCTTCGTAAGATCGAGACTGTTAACTCATCGTTGAATTTTTTTAAGATACAGCCAACGTAATGTGTTACTTTTTTCTTTACTGGAAACCTGACAAAAATTAATCACCAACTCTGATAGAAATATCCTAGTTGGCCGTTATATCATCGTCACGATTGATTTTTGTTCTTGCCATTCAGCGAGGTTAATCCTATCTGAGTCATCCAAACATAAGGACTTCATTGAGGTTAAGGTGGTAATATTAGTTGAGGATTCTGATGAAACGATGGCCTGTTAATACACATAGGTATTCCTAGTTATAGTTAAGTCATTGAAATCTTCATTTGCTTGTATACTGGAAGACTGTGTTAAGACGTTCGGTGATGTTGTGAAGTCTGACATGGTGATACTAGCGCCAGGTTTTCTTTCTTGGCTTTCTGGTTGAGGTATCTGGGGTTCGAAGTCTCTTCATATATTCCAAAACTGACTCACATAGGGTGATCATATTTTCTACATGGGTTTGGATCAATTTTTTCCAATTTAGATATAATTTTTTGCCTATCGCATGCATAAATTCCAGTTGCACGGTAGACTGGTATTAAATCCTCATGTTAGCTATCCCAGAATTTTTCAAAAGTCTAAGAAACAATTCTTTGTGCACTGTTTTGTTTTTCGGGTTTGCCAACTTGTAGTTTGTTAAGTTTTTCTACCATAATGCCTTCAAACGTCGAAAGAAGGCTACATATTATGGTTGTACTATGTGAGTGGAATTGGATGGAAGACAAATAAATTTAATATCATTGTCTTCAGCTAGATAACATCTTCTGAGAAATGGCTGAGAATGGCAAAATTGTCACCAAATTACCAAATGTCACCAGATTGCCAAATTGTTGAAAAAGCCGGATATTGTTGAAACAGATATAACTGCTATTGCTGGAGTTATATTTGGGCACACGCGATTTTATTTGGTCTTTGTGTCTTTCCAAAAATGAACTTGCCAAATCCTTCCCTGGCAAATTGTTGCTGAACTTGGCGACATATTTGTATTTTTTGTCCAAAAAAACCCTTGTTGATGTGACGAAGATCTAGTATGGAAAGCGGAAATCCCCAGATACTAGTTGTTAGTAGCATTTTGACTGCAGGCTTCTTCTTCCTCCGAAAGTGTAGTTTGCCTAACAACAGATTTTGTGTGCACGTTTAAATTTTTTTTTTTTGGAGCGTGGATCTTGATATTTCAAACAGTTTTGAAGCTTTGTTCAATGACAGGTTGCTTTCTCGAACTTACAATAAAGCGTCTTCTGAGGTTTTAGATTTATAGACTTTATAAAGATTTTCGTGCCCGGTTTTTTATATGCTTGGGGCATCTTAATTGTTTTCTAAAAATGAATAATATACCAACAGTCCAACACACATACATGGCAGAGCAATAAACAATATTGCTTAAACTATATCAAACAAAACCTAGTGCAAAATTCAAAGTCACTCGAAATACAGGCCAAAGTCACCCTACCATTTGGCATTTATTATAAAAAAAATAAAATTTATTGTTTTTAAAATATGTAGTTACAAGGGTAAAATTAGGAGGATTCAATTTGAAGAAACAATACATATGTTGGAGTCAAAGTCATTTTGCAGTTATGTTTCTGCAACATGTTGAAAATATCCAACATTTTCAGGTGATTATTTTTGTGAATATTTTTAATAAAAATAAAAATTTGTATATATTTTTAATTAATGTTATTAAATCAGGCTAGTATGATCATTCCCATTCAATTTTACGAATTAACAAAGAAGTTTGGAAAAAATCAAAACACTCCTTCATGTTTTCACAATTTTTCTAAAAAGTATCCAATAAGTGGCAAAAGTCACCCGCCCTGGCCAAAGTAACCCGCTCTGAGGGTACCCTTTTTGTTGCATCTCATGACTCTCGAATATTGCAGTCAATCGATAAAATGTTGATTTGATACGTTACGAATTCCCGTTTTGATTTAGCATTTCAAATTGAAGAAGCAACGTTTTAGTGGACACAACTAACAGCAAATATATCTTCAAGTGGAAATAAAAATTAACACCCACTACTTTCCATTAACATAGAAGATTACGCCTACTTTGGAGAGCAAAAAATATGAAATGTAGCTATCAATGACATTATTGAAACTTGAAAATCTCAAGCTCACGTCTGTTCGGTTTTATATCAGAAACGGTTTGCACTTTCAATTCTAAAAATTGCACACATATAGTGACTTGCTCTTTTATGACACATCATCCGGTGTTAATTAATGTGTACCTACTTTTTTTCTTTTTTTTATATAAGCATTTGGTAAGGCTTTTAAAGTTCGTGGATTTCTTCAGAGCTTGTCACCAAACCAAACTGCCAAAAGTTAAAATGGGTCTCATGGCGGTGTATTGTACATCCACAAGAATCCTATTACACGAGTAGAGTGCAATCAGTGCAATCATGACTTTCTTTTATCTTTCTTGAATGTTTGGACCCCAGTTAAAAGTAAAAGGTATCTCGCCCTGTCTGAAATCATAAGTGTTGTACCATTAATTTTTGTTTTTTTTAAAAGAAGGTATCTTCCTTCTTTTGCCGAATAGTACCAGTTCTGTTTTAAGGGGGTTGACCTTAAGAACGCATTTCTTGGTCCAGTTGCTGACGGTGGATAATGCCACTCGTCTGAAGCGCTTAGTCATCGGCGTATGTGCGACACCACTGATTTTGAGTTCCAAAATCAAACAGGGACGGATTAAGCACAGGCGTCGTTTAACATTGATCTTGAATTCCTGAACATTGCAATAACCTGGGGCCCTACTCTATAATGCGTTTCGAAAGCCAATCCGATTCAAATCTGATATTCGATTCGTTTATTAATTCGTACTCTGTAAAAAGTTCGAATCGAATAAAAAAATCATCTAGTACTATTTCTATTTATAGAATAGATTTGCGGAGTCTCGAAGTATTTCTTATTAGATTTGCGGAGTCTCGAAGTATTTCTTATTAGATTTGCTGAGTCTCGAAGTAATTCTTATTAGATTTGTCAAAAAAAAAAAAATCAAAAGGAAAAAAAAATCAAAAGGAAAAAAAAAATCAAAACAAAACAAAACACAAACAAGGCGAGAATGTTCAAATTAATTTTTAAAGAAAAAATATATAATTCCATAAAAACTTAATAAAATGGCCTCGGTTGCTCTTTGAATGGATGAAGAAAATAGAGAAGAACACCGTCTCTCATTGGTGGTCCTTCTGCATTAAAAGATGGCGATAGCCTGTCCCAAATTGTTGGAAGTGTTTCTCGCGTCCGAGGCGTTCAAACGCACCTTGGTCAGATCGGGATGAGCAAATTTTTGGCTGATGATTCCCTGTAATGAAATTTATTTGCTTAAATTTTGAATAAAATGATTATTTCCTTACTTACATTTTATCTATTTCACACAACTAAACACAATTTTCCTTTTGTGTCCTTTAAAAACGGCATTCGAATTGCAATCCGTTACCTCTCTTGGTGTAGAAAGAAAATTTCCGTTTTCGAACGCTAATGACTTTCGGAAACGGATTGCCAGGTACGAAAAATCCGAATGCGGATTTGTCAATCCGTAAGTACTAGATTTCTTATCCGAATTAGAAATAGAGAGTACAAAATATTCGTTTTCGAAAATATTTGCTTTCGAAACGCATTACAGAGTAGGGCCCCTGGAAAGACAGTGAGGTTAACAATTCCACATTCGTTTAGTACGACTAAAAAACAAATCTCTAAACTTGACAGTACCACCGAAGTTAGGTTCGAGGGTGAACTGATGGGCATTCCTGGAGGCGCGGGTATTACGGTTGAATGTCTAAAGGGTAGGAATACAACTGGCTTTTTCCATAGAGCATATACCGTTTAAGTATCGGTAAAAGAGGTTGAGCCCTGAGACATTACGTCGATGTTCAACGGCGATGGTATGCTCACCAATAATCTTGAACGCTCTCTTTTTAATACTGTACAAGAGGCTTAAGTAGGTACGTCACTGGAGCCGAAAAGTAGAAAGCAAACCAGCTCTATCGGTTGCATCCGTCACGCTCGTTGCTTATGGGATGCGTTCACGGATTGCCGGATTCAATGGGTCGCCCCTTTTAGTTTTGAAACTTCTTCAGCAAAGTCATTCAGTTTGATACCTAGTGCGTATCTATATAAAAATTTATATACATATTTTGAAGTCTTATGCTCAACCACCATCGAAGTATAAACTTTCCTTCCATGTACTCCTCAAAAATTATCAATATTTTGAAATAGTATCTCGCATAAAACATATTTCACCTTCCCATCACGGTTACTTATTTCCAAATGAGTACTTAAAACTTTAAAGCCTAAGTACTCCTTCTTTCCATATAACATTGCAAAACAAAAAAAACGAGGTCAAGCTTTGCCCTTAAAGCTCTGTCGAACTCTTTCCCTCATTGAGGCCTTGAATTCAAATCCTGGTGTTGCTCTGGCTGCGATACTTGATTGTAAGGTAAAGGTGTGTAATAAATAAACTTCCTTCAACTTTCAATGCCACAAAAGTTTCCAAACCATTTCAATTAAGCAAAAAAGTTACTCCGAACAAAATTGTGTTGTTTTCAAATGTAAACTTGCAATTCGCCACAAGTGGTTTTTAATTTGATATAATTGTTTGAAATCTAAATAAGTTCCAAAACTATACAAATGCTTTAAACCTCAACTTACATAAGTGTTGAGGAAAACGGCTACATAATGAAGGTAAGTATGTGTTTCATTTAATGATCCCTACCGGGAGGAAGTTGCGGCAGTGCGGGCGGAAGAGACACCGTCTTGACTAGACTTGTCAGGCATAATAATTTCTTTAGATTTTTGTAAACTTTTTTTTTTCTTTCAAGCCCTAAAGCATAATTACAAATTCTATTCACACGTGCGACGACGCTTTCACACCCAGCAAATTGCTTTCGCATTGCAGTGCACACCTGCTTAAGGTTAATACGCCTACTGTACCTATTCCAAAAGTTATCTATACATTTCTACGTCTATTTGAATTTTTTTGCTATAATTCCATGTGGTTTACAAAAAAGTGAAAACTTCAAACTTATGGCGTCATGCTAAACCAACGATGAATCACTTAAAGGTATCATAGGTTTCTATTTACATCAAGGGGAGTGAACGATAGCTGGTTAGGTATAGAATTTCTCATTGCAAAGGCAAGTAATTTGCGAAACCAAGTGACAGCTTTGGTGAGGACTGACTCTATTCATTCATAAAATTGCAAATGAATGTCAGTGTTTAGTTTTTGGTTTTCAATTACAGAATTTTACTTGAAAATACTTCTACTTCTAGTTACTTCATTAAATGTTCGCTTTGCTAATTTAACTAGAAATAACTCTTGTAGGATGAACCCGAAATATAATTTTATGTCAATTCAGTACAAGAAAATTCTGAAGATTCATTTTAACCAAAAAGTAAAAAATCAAAGTCTCGTGGCCGTCGACTTTGCAAATTTAAGTGTAGTGCATAAAGATACTTACTTTCTGTTCTCCTTGAATTTTCTTGAATTTGTTTGATCGGGATACCCGTATTCAAACTCTCGCTGTAATGGAGTAGTTATCCGAGTTAATGTTGGAAAGAATCAAGCGCCTAGTTTTAGTAGCGAAGGTTCTACTTATTTACTTACTTATCCGGCTCACATTGCATGAAGGATCTCAGCCCGAGATACTGCAGCCTTCCATCTTGGTCCCTCGCATGCACTCTCCAGTCGCCGAAACCAAGCGGATACCAGAGCCGCAGTCACTTGGTCCTTGTACCGTAGGTTCGGTCTTCTTTGTCGTCTCGAACCTGGGGGCTGGGATGAGAAGACTTTCTTGGCTGGAGCGTTGTCGTCCATTCGCTCAATGTGGCCAAGCCAATGTAGTCGTCTTTTCTTGGCCTTCTGGACTACATCCACATCTTGGTACAGCTCATATAGTTCTCGGTTGAACCTTCTTCTCCATTCGCCATCGTCGCATACGGGACCGAAAATCCGTCGAAGAATTTTCTCTCGAAAGTGCCCAGTATCAATTCCCCTTTTTTACTTATCGTCCAGGACCGGCGCGTCGCCGGCCGTAGAGTAGGACTGGTAAAATCAAAGTTTTGTATAGCAGACACTTTGTCTTTCGAGTGAGGAGTTTTGAACCCCGTTGTTTTGCCAAACCGAAGCAGCAGTGGTTTGCTAGGGTAATTCTTCTTCGGATTTAAACTAAGGTGTCGTTTGTGGGGTTGATGTTTGTTCCAAGGTAGGTGAACTCCTTAACTACTTCTAAATTGCTGCTACCAACAGTGACGTTTTGTCCTAGGCAGTGGACACATGTTGCTTTGTTTGTTGATAGCATGTACAGTAGACTCGCGGTAACGTGAACTATTAAAAACCGAGCGTGTTCACGTTATCGAAGTTGTTCATGTTGACGAAGGTGTAGTTCTTAAAATTTTTAAAATAAATTAGACCCTTGTTTCAACTAAAATTCATATGTTTTTCTTATTTCAAATGTAAATGTACATGAAAAAATGTAATTGTGTTGCAATTAATGAAAAAAATGTGTAATCCTTTTCTGAATTTTCTTTTTTTCTATTTGGCTGAAAACTGCCTTTTCGCGAAGTCGTTTAAGTACGCTAATGTCTGCTGTATTAACGTTTTCATATTCAGCCCATTCCAAAGCCTTAGTGAAAATGTCAATTGCTTCCCTAGGCTCTATTCTGGTATGTGCTGTTTCCAGAATACTGTCCTCGCTTTCACATTCGTCACTGATCAAAACCTCGTTCGTTTCGGTGTCGTTTGGAAGATCTTCATTCCATTCATGGACATCAGCAACCGAAAAAATTATCTACATAGAAGGGCACAATTCGAATCAAATATTTTTCTTGATACAAGAGAAAATGTTCAAACCTCTGGATTAATTGCGTGAAAAAGTTCTAGTGACTAAGACAAATGCCAAACTAAAGTAAATAATACCTGGAAAATCCTTAATGGGATTCCCCATTTAGTAAAACGATTTGGAAAACCGAAAAACGATCAAAGGAAGCTATGTTTTTTATGTCAAACGCATTTAAAAGTTGTTCACGTTATAGGGCTTTCACACACTGTTCACGCTACAGAGTAGTCAATGTAAAAAAAATGTGTTCACGTTAGCCGGTGTTCACGTAAGACGGTGTTTTTGCTATCGCGAGTCTACTGTACTTTGTTTTGTCCATATTCACTTCAAGACCAACGAGTTTCGCCTGTTCTTCAATCACTGTGAAGGCCTCAAGCACAGTTCTCTTGGATCGACCGATGATGTCTATGTCGTCGGCATAGCCTAGGAACTGGGTGAATTTGTTGAAGATAGTGTTTTCCGTGCTCACACCTGCCTTGCGCACTATCTGCTCCAGGACTATGTTGAAAAAATCACATGACAGCGCATCTTTTTGTCTAAGCCCTACACCTTAGTCCTTAGTGGAGCATGTTTGAAACAACTCAGATGATATGTTACCCATTTGCGCACTGCACTGCGTATTGCTTAGCGTCATGCGGCACAGCGGGATGAGTTTGTTCGGGATCCCGAATTCAGACATAGCCATTGAAAGCTCTTGGCAATGAATTCGATAAAATTTTGTAAGAACATTAAGCAGGGATATGCTTCGGTAGTTTTTGCATGACATAAGATCGTCTTTTTTTGCAGATGGGTCATATGGAGCTTATACCAGTCAGCGGGCATGCGTTCTTCCCACACTTTCTGTATGACCTGTTGAATGCGGTTCATCAAAACACCTCCTCCATATTTAAAGAGCTTCGCAGGTATGTTATCCGACCACGCGAACTTATTATTTTTTAGCTTTTGAATGGCTCTCTACCTCTTCTATGCTGGGTCTTCATTGATTGGTTTCGTTTCTCTTTTGTAATGGTTCGCTCGTTTCAGCAGCTGTTTAAATACATCTACAGTACCTTGTGCTTCGATGGCTAGGTTACCTTCCCTGTTTTGAACAGCCTGTGTCCCGGTTCTGAAAACAGATGCTAATTGCTTCGACCTTTTAAAGAAACGTCGGCCCGGGACTCTTCTAGATCTTTGAGCTGAGGAAATGCGGATACTCTTTTCTTCCTTCGCAGGGTCTTTTTCTCATTTCTCCTCTTTGTTCGGTACTCTGCTCTTGCTGCTATTGATTTCCGTTGCAGCATCTGCAAACGTGCATTTTCCGTCTCTCTTTTCAATAACGCGCATTCATCATCTTACCACGGGTTCTTTTTCGGGAGTTGCTGGTAACCTCTTGTGGTCTCGGCTACATTTTTTATTATTTCGCGATATTGGTTCCACAAGTTGTTGAATTTTGTGGTATTTGGGAGGACGGCCGGCGGCGGCAGGCGGAGAGTCGCTCACTTAGGCGCTTACTGTAGTGCCTGGCTAAGGCAACCGATGTTGAACTTCTTTCCTTGGACTGCACATATATTTTTGTCATTTGATAATCGAGCTCTAAACTAAGCCACTACCAGAAAGTGGTCAGAGTCGACATTTGCTCTCCGGAAAGTACGCACGTTCAAGATGTTTCATGCGTTTCTTGCGCCGATTAGCACATAGTTGATTTGGTTGGCTGTTCGGCCATCCGGAGATTGCCAGGTGGGTGCGTAGATCTTGCGTCTTGGAAACCTAGTGCTTTTTATCGTATTACGAGCTGCAGCAAAGTCGATTAGTAGAAAGCTGTAATCTGTTGTAACTTCGTGAAGGCTGTGTTTTCCAACATTGAAGTCTCCGAGTACGATTTTGACGTCGTTGGTAGTCTGGACGGCTCCGTATGCTCTATCCAGGAGGCCGTAAAAACCCTCCTCGCTAGACCCCTCAGCATCATCGGTAAGGGCGTGTGCACATATTAAACTGATGTCTTGTAGTGTGGCCTTGATTCGGATTACAGGCAGGCGATCACTAATTGGATTGAAATCCATGACTTAGGCTTAGTGCTGTTGTTTCTTCGTGTAACTAGTATCCGGTTGTAAGGTGGTGTGTAGGAAATGATACAGCTTGCGCCCCCAGATCCTTCATCACCCAAAAGCTAACGACCACATCTAATGTAACTTAATTGAAAAAAAAACATGTAATGCCTATGCGTACTAAGTGCAATGGTCAGATAACTTTTTGTCGAAAAAAAAGTTTGCTGAGATGGTTATCGACTCTCTAGACATTTTGTATTGTATATTAGGATATTATCACTGTCCTTCTTCCCTTTGTCGACAAGTAGGGATTTTTTTACAAAAAGTTCTCTATTGAATGCATTCGACCAGAACCATTTCATGTTCCTTTAATATACTTACTATGCAGAACTTTTACTCTGTGTTGTAAAAAATGTTTCTGAACGTGTGTCGGTCACGTTGTTTAAATATCTGACTTATCATGCTGCACAAAAATCCTACGCCATGTGAGTAAACTCACCTACCCAACTATTCTTTGGTAATACAAATTCAAGTTAAAATGCATATCTTCTTGATAAATTTCCTTATAGTACCAAATTTGCTGATTTAATCTTTCAACTTTCCTCGTAATGTACAAATGCAAAACAAAACTTATGTAAATCCCTCATATCCTGCCATGTAGAATAATGATAATTAGATATCTCTTGATTCACATAAAGCTTTTTATATTTCCATTTACGCATTTTACCTGCCATAAAATCCATTTTAGCTTCTAAAACACGGTGCATGCTGCACGTAATCAATTTTAGAATATTTCCTATAGACATATTCTCTCTAGCTTTGGAAAAGGTGTGAATTCAATTAATTTGACTCGTCTGTAACCTTGTGCCAATTCACTTTTGATTTTCACAAATAAATTTAGTGAAGACAGCTTTTATCGACGAGAATTGGAGCAAACTGTTCAAACAACACACACAAAAAAAATCTTACAAACTATCATGAAGCATTTTATTCGCTTAAAACAATTAATTAGGCAGGTTAAATGTTTTGACCTTACATTTTTATGCTCCTCTCAGATTTTTGAACTGTCCATTGTTTTATGTCTCCATGATTACGTTATCTTGTTAGTTTGGTGTCGAAAGGTCTCTTTCAACATTTTAACACAGAAATATGACTTTTTCATCAAATTAACTCATCTGATGGATGGTGTTAAGTTCAAATCGAGTTGAAAAAAATGTTCATGAATATTGTGTGATTAAACTTTCTGTTTGAATAAGTGCCTAATTATGGAAAAAAAATCTTTCTACATAAATAAAGTTTGTTTGCACAAATATTGACATAAGCTTAACTATCTATTTTTTGTTCGTCTTTCTGGAAGCTGATGGAAGTTTATTAACCCGAGGAAAATTACATTTTTAACTTCTAAATAATTTAAGCTTTGACGAAACTTGGTAGGAATGCTCCGTACCTTATCATCAGTCCCAGATCATAAGCTAAATGCTTGCTCTATTAGTTCCTTACCTAAGGTGGCAATACAGTCGAGGTCGGACCAGGGGCCATCCAACAAGCGTCTCCCGCTAGCCCGGTCCCCTAGTGTCGCACTCCAACACTCCAAGTTCGTTGAGGTCTTCTTCCACCTGTGTGCTCCACCTGCTTCGCGGTCTTCCTGTTCTGCGACGTTCTTCCGGGTTATATTTGAAGACTCTTCGGGCTGTTTTGAGTTTTATTTTCCATTCGCTCTACATGTCCCAACCATCTTAATCGTTGGACCTTAACTTTTCTGGTTATGTTAGTGTTGAATCTTGGTTTCCGTTCTCCATTTATGCAGACGGACCTAATCGAAGAATTTCGCTCTCGAAGCAGCCCAAAGCGATTTCATCTAGGGTTGTTAAGGTCCATGTCTTTGCACAATGCAAGAGGACCGGGATGATAAGGATTTTGTACAGTGACACTTAGTTGCTCGAGAGAGGACCTTACTACTCCATTGCCTCCTAAGTCCAAAGAAGCAGCGAACGCCAAGAGTGATTCTTTGCTTGATTCCAGCATTGGTGCTTGAAGATAAATCTGTAAATACGGATGATCGTTGCCTCAAAAACGTCGATATTGGATGTCCTTCCGTGTTGACAGCACTAACTTCATATTCCCGCTAGACCAATCTTCTTGGCCTTCGTCCCAAGGCTCAGGAACGCTACACTGACATCACGCTGTGTTTTTCCAATAGTAGGTGGACGGACTTTTGAAAGATTTTACCTGTGGTTTTGACGTTAGAGTTTTGCAGAACCTTTTCGAGAATGAATTTGACAATAGCATCGCCTTGCCTAAATGCATTCGTGTGGTTTTTTCCGACCATGATGGACGAGTTTTTCTGGGATTCTTAAACTAGACACTGCTGTGCAGAAATCGATGAAGAGGAGGCAGGTTTCGATTTATAGTTCCTGGGTCTTCTCCAAGATCTACCGTTGAGTGAAATATTTGATCGATGGTTGACTTTCCGGGTCTGAAGCCACACTGATAAGGACCTATAAGGTTGTTGACGAAAGGCTTTAAACGTTCACACAGCACGGCAGACAAGATCTTTGAGGCGATGTCTGGGAGACTTATACCTCTGTATTTGGTGCAGTTCAGGGGATCTCTTTTTTTTGAAGATCGCGCTTACGATTGATGCTGAGGTTCCATTCGACGGGCATGCTTTCCTCCGACCAAATCTTGCAGATGAGCTGGTGTATACTCTTTACCAAATCATCTCCAGCTGCTTTGTACAGTACACTTTCTTCAATTCGTCAATGTTGGGTGGGTGGAATTGGTAGACCTTAATTGAATGGTTCTGAGTAACTGGCGGAATAACTCCTCGTCATCGACGTTATACAGGTCTCTACAGGCTTCGGTTAGAGGTGAATTCAAAGACTGCGCAACTGTTTTGCCTATTCGCTCTATAAAACTAGGTCGTCTGAGTCCTTAGATCTGGCTTGGACGCTGCTGCTGTTGTCAATGTCCATGACTCAGCCGACCAAACGTCCCGGTGCGCCGCGCCGGCCGGCCATTCCACCGCCTCGAAGTCTAGGTCAATTCATAAATGTTTTGGTTGTCCTTCAAGCTAATTTAAAAGTATTAATATTAATCTCAAATGTTTTTGTTATTGGAAAACCCTACAGTAGTGCAAATTTGAGTGTGCCTGACAGGGTTGATAAAAATCATGATTTTTTTTTTCAAAAAAATCATGATTTTTTTAATTTATTTGATTTTTTGCTGTATTCGTAAGATACCTGTCTAATTGTTCATCGTAAATGATAGTTTTATTTTAACTAACTACTCCGTATTAAAAAAAAACGACTTTTCTTATTCAAGACGGCATTTATTTGTACAATCTATTGAGCGCCGAAGAAGAAAACACAGCCCTCGAGTATGCCCAAAGCAAATACGCAAGACTCAACCTTTTAAAAAAGTTTTATATTCAAAATTTAAAAAACTACAGTGGTGGAAGTCTCAGTCGGGTACAAAAAAACAAATGATGAGCATGGCCAGGTTATGAATTACTTTGACCAGTTGCTTAACATCATCTACGTCTGTGGGAAGGATATTTTCTACATTTGGCTTGGTTCTGTCTTAGCTACAAATCAAGCTGTGGAATGAAAAGGCAGCAAAAATGGTGTTCTTTTTGAAGATTATAACAACAAATTAATTATTTTCAACTAGCTGACCCGGCAGACGTCGTCCTGCCTTGATTTGAAGAATTAAATGAAACTCCATCAAGGAGTTTTTGAAATTCATTGGAATGACTATGGAGCCAACAGCTGAAAATTCATTGTACCATCCCAGAAACCTTCGGGAGCCTATTTCAAACAACTTTGCTAAGAATCATCACATGATATAATACATAATTTCCATTTGAAAACCAATGCACCTGCAATAATATGCAATTTTCCCTTTGAAAACCAATGAGTTTTCCGAGTTTTTCATCAAGAACTTTCTGTTTTACATTCGAAACCCCATTTTGAAATTTTCCAGTTTTCCATTTGAAAACCAATGCACCTGCAATAATATGCAATTTTCCCTTTGAGAACCAATGAATTGTCCGAGTTTTTCATCAAGAACTTTATATTTTCCATTCGAAAACCCACTTTGAAATATTACAGTTTTTCATTTGAAAACCAATGCACCTGCAATAATATGCAATTTTCCCTATGAAAACCAATTAGTTTTCCGAGTTTTTCCAGAAGAACTTTCTGTTTTACATTCGAAACCCCATTTTGAAAATTTCCAGTTTTCCATTTGAAAACCAATGCACCTGCAAAAATATGCAATTTTCCTTTTGAAAACCAATGAGTTGTCCGAGTTTTCCATCAAGAACTTTATATTTTCCATTCGAAAACCCACTTTGAAATTTTACAGTTTTTCATTTGAAAACCAATGCACCTGCAATAATATGCAATTTTCCCTTTGAAAACCAATGAGTTGTCCGAGTTTTTCATCAAGACCTTTCTGTTTTACATTCGAAACCCCATTTTGAAATTTTCCAGTTATCCATTTGAAAACCAATGCACCTGCAATAATATGCAATTTTCCCTTTGAAAACCAATGAGTTGTCCGAGTTTTTCATCAAGAACTTTCTGTTTTACATTCGAAACCCCATTTGAAATTTTCCAGTTATCCATTTGAAAACCAATGCACCTGCAATAATATGCAATTTTCCCTTTGAAAACCAATGAATTGTCCGAGTTTTTCATCAAGAACTTTATATTTTCCATTGGAAAACCCACTTTGAAATTTTACAGTTATCCATTTGAAAACCAATGCACCTGCAATAATATGCAATTTTCCCTTTGAAAACCAATGAGTTATCCGAGTTTTTCATCAAGAACTTTATATTTTCCATTCGAAAACCCACTTTGAAATTTTACAGTTTTCCATTTGAAAACCAATGCACCTGCAATAATATGCAATTTTCCCTTTGAAAACCAATGAGTTTTCCGAGTTTTTCATCAAGAACTTTATATTTTCCATTCGAAAACCCATTTTGAAATTTTCTAGTCCCAATTTTTATTTGCGAAAATATCGATAAATCAACGAAATTATCGATAACAATTTACAGGTACCCAATTTTTATTTGCGTTTTTCTCGCACGTAATTCAATAAAAATTAGTTTTTCCAACTCAGGAACCATCCCGGGTTTATGTACAACAACTTTTCCAATGATTATTATATGGTCAAATGTGTAGTTTAAGAGTCTATAGGTAATATACAAACAAACATTCATTTTTATATATATAGAAGAAGAAGATAGAAGATAGAAGATAGATTAGCTTTGAAGTGTGAGTTTTCACTTTTTTTTTAATTTATTTTTTGAAGTTCCTAAATAAAAAAAATTTGATAATTTTAAGCCGAGTTAAAAATAAGTTTCTGTCTAAATTTTGTTTAAAAAATCAATTATGATTTAAATCATGATTTTTTTCAAAAAAATCATTTGATTTAAATCATTGATTTAAAGGTGCGGGTGCATAACTT
Source organism: Sphaerophoria taeniata (assembly GCA_943590905.1). NCBI lineage: Eukaryota > Metazoa > Arthropoda > Insecta > Diptera > Syrphidae > Sphaerophoria > Sphaerophoria taeniata. The sequence continues at coordinate 186,475,207 of OX016540.1, forward strand.
CACAGGTCATAACTTCACATGGGTCATAATTTCACCTCTAGTGGGTTATAATTTCACTTTCTTCGGGTGAAGTTGTGTCCCATCTAAGGTGGGAATTAGCTTCACTTTTTTGTGGGCCAGAATTTCACTTCTGTGTGAAGTTATGTCCCACTCAAATTGGGATATAATTTCATTTTTTACTACAGTTGCAAGAAATTATCATTTTTACTATTTACTTATACATAATTTGTCTACCAAAAACTGCATTACTCTGGCGCGATTTTTTATTATTTTCAGAGTCTTGAAAACTGAACAAACTACAACTACAAAAAAGTCTTATAAATAAGCATTTTTATTTACTTTTTATCGACAAAATGGAGAGAGCAATTCATTTTTCAAAGCTGTTGCCGTTTTCCTTAATTTGGAAAAGCAACCACCACACATCTTGTAACGCATACTATACTGTCTGGCAAGCAGGTGCTGCAGTGCAATGATCCATTTCGAGCATGATGACAATCTGTAATATTCAAATTCGATTTGTTTTGATTGGGAGTGAAGCGAGCGGAAAAAATTTTGCCCAAAAGAGAATCAATTTGGGGTGTGAAAATAAAAAAATTCGCGCGATTCTCTTTTGGGCAAAATTTTTTCCGCTCGCCTCGCTCGCTAGCAATTGTACCTGCTACATTTGTTGGTTCAAGCTCCAAATTCGTAATACAATTTTCTAAAACTTTTAAGACTGATTGTAGAGTTAAGGTTTAGTATTGAAAAACTCAATAATGAATACGTTTTCTTGATAGGAATTGCCGACTGATAGCATTGAAAAATAGTGATTCCGTGTGCATTCACATGATGCAAGGACACTGAGGATGATCAATAAAAAATGTTTTTTCCGAAGGAGCTGTTAATGTCATTGAAACAGCTCAGTTAGTTGAGATGACAAAAAGGTCCAATAAGATGAAACTGGATTCAAGTACCGAATACCAAAGCTCAGAAGATCTTTTACATTGGAAAAAGTTTCCTTAACGCCACATAGACCTAGAGCATACGGTATATTTCAACCGTTATGCACTGAAAAAACATTGAAAATATGTCAAAACTGTCCACTCAATTTATTGTTTTAGAAAATATTTAAAACTTAACGCGAAGGTCAGAAACCCCGAATTTAATGTCTGGACTTATGACCCATCATAGTTGGTTAGTATTCCCAAAATAAAATTCGGCACTTATGACCCACCATAGTGGGTCATTAGTCCCGAAAACCATTTTCGGGACTGCTGACTTCGGGAACAGATTCTCTGCGCCGCCGTGGAATGACTTAATAGGTGGGAAATAATTTCACCCAAATTTCAGGTGAAATTATTGCTCACCGAAGGTGGGAAACAATTTCACCCGAAAAAAGTGAAATTATAACCCACTAGAGGTGAAATTATGACCCATGTGAAGTTATGACCTGTGAAGTTATGACCTGTGAAGTTATGCACCCGCACCGATTTAAATCATGATTTAAATCAATCAACCCTGGTGCCTGATAATTTTGACCAAGGCTGTAGGTTGTTTGTTTTGTTCTTTTCTCAAATTTTTTCTGAAATTGCAAAAGAAAAATTGTATGAAATGTGCTGTCAATAAAAAGCAACGATAATATTGTTTTTTTTTTTATAAAAATAATATTGTTTGTTCCTTAATATGTAACTTTAAAATAGGTTGTGATTAATGCTGTTGTCAAGGCGGCGGCGCCATACTCATACTCTTCAACGAAGTGCGTGGTTGTCAATGAATGCACAAATTGAGTTTTCTTTTCTACTGAAAATAAATATTTAGTCACAACAAGGGTGTGATTGTTTTTTTTATCGCACAAAGTTCAGTGTCCTTCTTATGAACAAACATAATTTAATATCACGTCAACTAAAATTTTAAGTTCGGGTGACTTAATATTTATGTTAAACGAAATGTCTCCACCTGTTAAAATAATAAATCAAAAGAATCAATAAAAATAGAGCGGTATAGTGAGATATTGTTGTTTTCCCCGTGAAGAGAAAGCATTTTTTAATGAAAGAAACATGTGACCTGTGTTGATTTTAACTACGAGGGCGGATGTTGAAGGAAATCTTAAAACTTTCAGTTTCTGGTTAAATATGACGTGGTGTCTGGTGTGTGTGTGTGTGCTTGCATAAATTAATTGTCGTTTCTGTTGAATTTTAAAGTTGATTGGGTATTAATTACGTTTGTGGTGCTTTTTTTATTCTGAAGAAGTATTCAGGTTGCCTGACAGGATGGTCGATGCTATTTTTCCTGTGACCTTATTTAAATAATTGCTTTCTCATTTTGCTTGCGATTTTAAATTGCAATGGTATTGTGGAGTGTAGGTGAAAAGTTCAGTCATATACAGATAGATATATGTAACTTGAAAAAAAGAAAAAAAAAACTAGAAGGTCTCCAAGAGGATGAAAGTTGTCCCGATATATAAAGTAAATGCCTTTGATGAATATGCATAAATGCTAACCTTGATAACGTTAACCTCTAGCAGCATTATTTTCTCTGAAAAGATCAACATCCTCCTTGGCCAAACTAGAAAAATGTAGACAGAAAATTAATTTCGTTTGGGCTTTGCAACAAATGCAATTTTTTTAAATCAGTAAAATCTAAGCCCTAGCACACAATTTAATGTGCTGAAGTCTGTAACAAAGCGTTACATATACTCCTCCATAAGCAGAAACCCGTTAAAATTTTATCAGCCGAACCGTCAGTTTAGCTTAAACCAGATATTCATACCAACCAACCGAGAAATTCAGAAACTCAAATTTTCCATACATTCATATTTATTTCATTTGTCTCCTTACAATTCACATTCTGTCATTACAACAATATTCATACGGAGAAGTGAAATTCCGAGCTAAAATCAGTTTTTTTCTTCTCCGTTTTTGAGTAGTAACCAATGCAGTGTACTAGTAAGAAACGCCGGGAGGCGAAGTAATAATAAGTGAAAAGCTAGCAGCTTCTTATTCGGAACCTTTTGGGGAAACCCTTGTAATTTTGCGTATGTGTATTTCCAACTAGGCAAGGCCTTTATTGCTGGATCGTTCCGAAATATGATTTCGTGGTTATTCTTCTTTAAAGCATACCACGAAGAAGAGCTCTTCACTAGAGGCAAGACCGATCCAAACGATTAGCTGTGGCTGCCCTGTTTCTTAGCGCACCACAGACAAGAGCTGTCAGTCGGGTACTGCTTACCGTTTATTCTGCATTCTGGTTTTTTACTTGTTTCTTTCATCGATCCCCTTTTAAGTGTATAATGGACAGCAGCAGCTTCCTCCCGTTGATTCTCTAGCCTCTTGCGCTTCCATAGCATACCTCTTTTGACGTGACTCTTTTTATCTCTCTCTCTCTCTCTCTCTCTCTCTCTCTTTCCGCTGTATTAATTTCATGTTACGTTTTAATCGCTTTGGCTTTATTCATCCATAGTTCGTTGAAAGATAAATAGTTCATTCTAGGTGTAGCGAACAGCTTATTATTTCTTGAATTTTAACCTTGTTTTTCACCTTTATTCGCTAGGATAAACCTTAGTTCTGAGCAGTGGCCGAGACATGTCATTGAAAATCAGTGATATATTTTCTTGGATGAATGAATAAATACTAGTCGACCCAGCTCTTGGAATTTAAGTGCGTTCTAATTTAACAATATGTTTATCAACTTTTGTTGTATTTGGGGATTTTAATAATACACTAGTCAAACAATTTAATTAACACTTGAAAAAACTCAAAAATTTAGTGGTTTTTTATAAGGCTGTATCTCAGTAGAAATAAGTCGGATTGGGTGAAATAAAAAGTTTTTCAAAGGTTATAATTTTTTCTTTTGAAATTATTTTGAGTTAAGAAAATGTTTGCTTTTCGTTTTCGCTTACCTAAGCATAAAAATGTTCACTCAATTCCAAAATCGAAAAAAAAAGTTGATTTGTCATAAAGTGAGTGGAAATTTTTTTTCAATCCATCTAAGATTCAATTTGAGAATTTTGCTGGCATTAATTTTCTAATAAAAAAATGGGTTTAAATGCAAAAACACAATTTTGACTGATATTCCATATTTGTTGCGGAGCACGTTCGACCGATGGCAAATTTCTTAAATCCGATTACTCTCGTCTTCCTTCCTTCTTTCTACGATGACCCGATGTTTGGGACATCGTAGAAATAAAATATGGAATACCATCCCCAACGTTATATTGACAGGTGTATTAACATGCGAAAAATGTTATGAGCCACTATTGAAAATCAAAGTGCATACACACGTCTGAATTGTGGGAAATTGGAAGATGAATTTCAAAATGTAATAATGATGAATTCAAAAGAAAAGAAAAATCAAAAAATAAAACTTTCCTTAAAATAAAAACAAAAAAAAATGTTTTGTAAGTTTGATCGATCGAAACCGAAAAACGGTTAATTGTATTGATGCAAAATTTTTACTTAAATCAATGAAATGTTATGAGCTTTAATAATTAAGCGTCAGATTAGTTCTATCACTAAAAACCACAATATAACGGCAGTTTTTATGAAAAAGTTGAAAAATGAATTTTTTGGACCTTTTTTTTTTTAAGTTGATAGAAAAAATTGAAAAAAGCAATGTTTTTACTTTTCAAAATGGTTTTGTGTATAGAAAATTAAATAAATTTTTCAAATCTGCCTTTATTTTTTTTTATTTTTAAGTCAATTTTTAGCAGAGATATTAGGGTCCAAAGTCAAAATTCACTTCAATCCGACTTTTTTCTACTGAGATACAGCCTCATTAAAAACCACTCAATTTTTGAGTTTTTTCAAGTGTTCCTTTAATTTTTTTGACTAGTGTATGAACAACAATTTGAACCCATCTTAGTGTTTAGGGTCGATTCTGGTTGACTATTTTCTTCGCCTGCATACAACAGGGAACCAGGTGTTTACATCACTGTGATTTGACATTTCAAATTGTTTTTGTTTTAATAACCTCACTGTTTCTAAATTATAATTTATTGTTTTAAACAATTTCGGTACAGAATTTTTAAATAGTAAACAATCACTGCACATTTGCCCACAAAATTATTTCGTTTGATACGATGCCCCTTCTGTTTTTTGTATCCGCGTAATGTGAAGGTAGAGGTTCCACAAAAATAGTGTTACTCGTTTTATTATTATGATTTCTTATAAGTGACTGTTAGTTTTGGAACCTTCATTGAATGACAGTAACACGCCCCCAAGAGCAAATATAAACGTAAATTATGAAATTCTCAAACACCGAAACCAATATTAAAAAAATACAAAACAAATTACTTAACATACATGTATATTGTATACACAAATACATCACAATCATTTTGAAATACTTTGGGGACGAGCAAGAATTAAAAAAAAAAAACTTTCTTTTGAAAATTGTTGATAGAAAATAGATACTTATTTTTCAACACATCAATTTCACCAATAAATCTTCAAAATTTGTTGATGTATAAGAAATACAGCTGCTATCAAATTAAAATCCGATTTTCAAAAAGATGTTCGTCGCACACATAAAACGATTAGTTAGATACTTTTTGATTTTATTTATAAATAAGATCAATATACGCACTTTGCCAAATACACTTGCCATTTAGCTTGATTTATTCACAACATTTTAAAGTTATTATGTGGCTATATGCTTTGTCTAAAAACTATTTGATTAAGTAAGCCTCTCCTTAAACAACTTTCATGTAAAATAAATAACTTTTTTTAAATTTAAAAACAAAATACCAGTGCATTTCAAATTTTGGTTCAAGTGTAAACTCGTAAATCTTTGGTTTCAAAATAACAAGTAAATCTCAGTAAATTTTGAGAAGTCATAAAATTGCAACGGTAAAATTGAGACCTTCAAATTTGTAATGTATGTAACACTGCAGATTTTTCACTCAAGCATGACTATACATTTCTTCGACCGTTCATCGTCGTCGAAGGGCATACACAATTTTACCACATTATTCTACTTTCATACAATCCATGGACACAAAACACTGCATAACAACATTCAACAACGAAACCTGAAGAACCAAAGAGGCTTTCTACTTTTCATACATGAACACAAAATAAAAAAAAAAATTACAAAAACAAACAAACAAACAGAAAAGTAAAGTATTTTTCTTTGAACGTTCTCGCATACATGAATAGCAGACATCTCTCATTCTAAACTACTTGGCAAGGATTTCAATTTTGCAGCACAAAACCTCCATGATTAAAGGAGTGTTTTATCTTTTATTCTTTCCTCATTTTCGAGTTTTTTGAATTCTTGTATAAAAGTTAATGTCACTGCAATATCTCTCTGTACTGCTGAAGTGGCAAAAGAAAAAAGGTTGTAGTTGTGGTTTGCCGTTTTTGAAATGAGTATGTAAAACAAATCAAATCCGAGAGTTGAAGTTATCTTTAGTCAGTAAGATACTTTGGTATCTATGATGAATTCATGGATAAACTTGGAAAGCTTTCGCATATGTACACAATTTTGAACTATTATGTTGAATAAGTTTTTGATCATTGCTTTGTCTTTGTGTGATGTTTTTATAGATTTCATTGGTGCAAATTTATGAGGCACTTATGCTTACGCATTTAGGAATATAAACACTCTTTTTTTTCATTTTTAATAGAATGTCTTAATTATTTTTTGGGTGTTGATAAAATGGAACAGAGAAAATTAGTTAGTTTTTATTTTAGGAACAGGAAGTAGTCAGCCGAACAGAATTGTCTTTTGATTGCTTCAAATTTAGATGGAAATAGCTGCTTTGAAAACAAAGTATGTCAAGGGTAAAAGCAACAATTAAGACATAACACACTTTGGTTCGGTGAGCTCTCATAGTCATGGCCATATCTCTCTTTGAAAATGGTTTAACTTTAGTTTTAGTGCAGAGCATATGGAGAATATGTGATAATTTGGCTTTTAGGCGTTAAAAGGACCAAACTGATAACAAATTCAAGTGCAGGGACATGCTATAGTGATAGAATGCAATTAAAGTGTCTTTATAACGTTTGAATATCTACTCCGATACTTACAGACTTCAATAATTGCATGGTTTGCCTCCTATTTTTGATACAGAATCAATTTCGCAAATCAAAAACTGATCGCGATACCTTCTTAAACACGATAGAAAAATGTCTAAAATATTGTGTATAGACTTTAAAGCTGCCTACCATCAGCATAGCCAATAAACACACCCTCATAAGGAAAGATAAGAAGCAAGAAAAGGTACATGGTGGTTCAGTATGCAGAAAACTTTGACAGAAGAAAAAACAACTATCAAGATAGAAGAGCACGAGATCTATTATTCTATATATAATGCTAAAATCTCCTCTACTACTACTACCGAATAATACAATTTTATCAATTAGTAATATTGGTCGAAGAAAAAGGCTGAAACTTCAGAATAATGCAATGCAATGTGATTTGCTTGAATCCAATTGAAATAGAGAACTACATATCTGAATTTTTCCAAGCTTTAAAACTAACATTCTACTTTCATTAAAACATGCAAAATTCATTAAAACTTCGTTCTTCCGGTGAGTTTTGAGTATTTCACAAAAATCAGAATTCCGTACAGCTTTCGATTGTCCCCCTTATTTGCTGACTTTCCCGCAAGACTGTCCCAAAAATTTGTTTTTAATAAGGCTACCTACATCTACAGTGAAAAATGCATTGAGGATTGAGCGGATTAAGAGTCAAAACCGGACATACAAACAAACCAATGCACCTTAAATTCCATAAAATAACTTGATTTAAGGTGTTGAAGTTCTTCGTGCTCTCGCAGAGTTTTCCGAGTTCCCAATCAAAAAATTTCAATTTTTCTGTTTGAGAATCAGTGCACTTTCTATTTGCCATTGGAAAACCCATACTGAAATTTTCCAGTTTTCCATTTGAAAACCAATGCACCAGCAATAATATGCAATTTTCTCAATGAGTTTTCCGAGTTTTTCATCAAGAACTTTCCGTTTTTCCATTCGAAAACTCATTTTGAAACAAAAGATTCCAAGCAAAAAAGAAATCATCACTGAATGCAAGAGTATGAACCATGAAAATTTCACAAATATCTGTTGCGCCATTTTGGAATCTATAAGAGACATACAAACAAACAAACAAACACACATCCAATCGTGTGAACGCGTCTAAACACACAATTTTTCTAATTTTCAAACCATTGGACGGTTGTCGACAAATTGGTTATTGGATGAAGTGCTTGCCAACGATATCGTCCAATTTTTAATTGGAAGACAATTTTTCAGTTGAAGTTCAGAAGAATTGAAAAAGTATTTATTGTTTTAAACACCGAGAATGGATGAAATGGGTAAGGAGTTGCTCAAAATAGGAAAGAAGTTGAGAAAAATTGGACGTAAGAGGTTATTTTACAGCTTTTTCGGGAGAACGAGGCCGGGTGATGTTTTTTACATGCAGATTGTGCAGAGTATAAGCTTCCCAAAAACACAGTTTGGCTTGAAGTTGGTTGGAGACGTTATTGGGATGTAAGGCCATAAATGGGCCAGGTAACAATCGACAATGTCTTGATCTCTTGGAAGGTTTTCAGGCCTATGTTGTTCTTAGAAAAAAAAAGCTTAGTTCTGCAGTCGACCGAATCAACATCATCTTAAGAACAGTTAAGTTTGATGGTTTGGCTTTTTATTAAAGTCGTGTACGATCGGTCTTTTCTTAAAGAATTGGGCGAACAAGACACAACATGTTTTCCAACAAAGACAACAGGGAGAAAGAAGTGTTGCATTTGGGAAAGAAAGAAGTGTTCATTGGGGAAAAACATGATATAAGAGAAATATCGGTAGATTTGATGGAAAATATATGAACCGACAACACAAAATTGAAATTTTGAAGAGTATGTTGTATCCGAGTAAAATGCAATTCCAAAGAAATTATGTTAAATTATTAATGTTAGGTCTGGACTTGCAAATTGAGAAGAAAATAAAGTACCGTTATTTCCTCTCCTGGTGTTTAAAAATTTTGATGTATTGCAAAAATATAACCGCACAATGCAAATTTCTTTGAAGCTGCATTCAGTCAAGTGCTTTCAAATAAAAAACAACAACAACACGTGGTACGCATTTAAGCGAAATTGAAAAACGCAAAATCTTGGGTTTTAGGTCAAGCGGCCTAAGTCTTAAAGCTATTGGAAGACGAATTTCACGATCGGATCGTGTCGTTCGAAATTTTCTTAAAGATTCAGAATCTTATGCGACAAAAATAAGACACGGGCGTCCGCAGAAGCTGACACGTCGCGACAAGAGGCGTTCAATCAATGCTGCATCCAATTCGGTGCATTCTTTGCCGGAATTTCGTGTCGAATTGGGTTTAAGAGTTTCGGTTTCAACCGTTTCTCGTGCTTTAAAAAGCAGTGGAGTGATTGTTCGGGGCAAAATGGTGCCAGCTCCAAATCTAACAGCAGCCCACAAAAAAAAAATATTGAAATTTGCCCGCCAAAACATGAATCGGGATTGGAAAACCGTAAGTGACTTTCTATTAATCTACACTTAAATCTCATTATTCCAAATGGCATACTCGAATAACGGTGATAATAACGGTAATAACGGTACTTTTTTTTCTTCTCAATTTGCTTGATCAGTGATGCAACTCAATAAAAAAATAGTAAGGAATCACTCCTATTGTAGGTTTTCTATAAAACGCGGGTTCGGTTATACTTATGCAAGGCACTGTAGCTTTTTCAAATTTCAAGTACAAACTACAAACCGAAAATCGCTTAATAACTGGAAAGCAAATTAATATCCTCTTTCCTTTGGTGTCAACTTGTTAAATGTTTTCAAAATCTGCTGAAAATATCGTTTTGTTTTTATTACAATAATATTCAATGCAGTGAAAGTAAAAGGAAACAAGTAATTGTTTTTGTTGAAAAATTCCTGTAAATGCTTTCTTTTTTCAAAAACAAACATTTTTCTTCTCTCAAACATTAGAAAACATAATGTATTTAGACTGTCAACGCATACGTTTCTATTTCAAATGCCTTACACACACATCAGTAAGATTTCTACTGAATCAATTTTTGTTTTTTTGTCTAACTTAAATATCTTGTATTTGTGTATGAAGGCATCTCTTTTAATACTCGCACGTACAAGAGCGCTACAAGAAATTCAAAATCTGAGGCTGAAAATAACACATTCCCTTTCTCATTTTATTTATAGGATATTGTATTCAGACTCGAGATCTCTTATTCTTCGTCTGCATCATCGAGCAAGCAAGAGACAGAGAGATGTGTCAAACAAATTTCGTTTAATTTTCCTCGAAAGTACTCACGAATATTTCGGTTTCGGTTCTAAATGGACGGGTTTTTCATACGTTGACGGTTAAATATTTTCTTAAGTAACTTCTGAATTTTTACGGGTGGAAAAAACGAAAAGAATTTTTTCTTTCTTTTAAATAAATCAAATTCGGATGAATGTAAGATGCTAATAGAAATAATTAAAAAAAAGATTTTGTGAAATAAATCATACTTGGGAAAAATACATAAATTCTAATAGCTTAATGCTATTTTTAAATTAATTTTTTTTTTCATTTGACGGTATTTTTTTCACTCTTCGTATGAAATGGCGTTTTGTGTGAATCAAAAATGAGTGCGTGCTAAAAGTGAAATCCTTTAAAAAACAAGATATTTCTTTAAAGGAATTTTTTAAAAAAAACTTTTATTCTTTGCAATTACAAAAGATTAAAAAAAAATCTCAATATGTCGAAGCTTTTTTTCTGCGGCAAATGAATAAGTGAATATTGGTGTTTAATTTTCCTCCAGACGAAGCATCATCGTCGAGGCTGAAATAACTTGAAGAATGTCAACTTTATTTTTGTATTTCCTTATGTATTTGCGCTTACGCTGTATATAGCATTTATATTCTATTTAATTTAATTTGTGTAAATGTGAGTAAACTGTTTATTTTCTTTTTTCGAATTTGAAACGATCATTAGGAATTTATTAAGAAAAGAAAACTGTTTGGACACCATCAATTTCAAATTCTTAAAACACTGTCGAAAGTACGAAAACATTTTCTAATTTGCCATTTTCACAAACATATAAAGAGAAATAATATTAATAAAAATTGAACTTTAATGGCGAAAAATGTGGTTAAATACTTGATCGTTGGAAAACTCCTCCTCTCCCTCCAGTTATCATCTGATATTGCACAAACGTTCCCTCTTAGTCAAACTAAAGTCTGGAAAAACAGTTCCATAGGACATGCTCAGATCCTTCATAAAGTTATGGGTCATCATAGTACTACAACAGACTATAAAATACCCGAACTTGATTTTCATAAACCATTCCAGGCTGCCATCCCCAGCAGATGGGAATGGATAGATAACATACCATACTCCAGTGAGTCGTCAATAGCTATCTATACTGATGGCTCTAAGACGGACATTAGGGCAGGCTTCTATTCTGAATCTCTCAAGCTAACCGCCTCGCTTAGGCTTCCAGACTACAGTAGTGTCTCAAAGCGGAGGTCCTGGCAGTGACAACAGCTGCTAAAAAGGTATCAATGATGGCGATACCACGAGCTGATATCACCTTTTACATTGATAGCCAAGCGGCAATAAAAGTGATTACTGCAACTGAGGTAAAATCAAAGCTTGTTTCATGCTGCCGCGAAGAGCATAAGGTTCTTGGCGCACAGCATAACATTAGACTCTACTGGGTCCCAGGCCACAGCGATATACTAGGCAACGAGAAAGCCGATGAATTAGCAAGATTAGAGTCAACGCTTGACGTAAGCCAAGCTCAGCTAGTGTGCACCCCTACCTGTTATTTAAAACAGGAAATCTCAAAAAGAATAACTATCAAGGCTGACGAAAGGTGGAACCTTCTTGACACCTGCGGCCCTGTTTGAACAAACAAAAAACAGAAAGAATTATGCAGCTACACAAGGGATCGATCACTTCGATTTCTTGAAAGCATAATTGACTGACATAATCTGTTAGGTTATCATATGAAAAAGATGAGAATCAGTTCAGATGATCTATGCAGAGGATGCGCATGAAGACACTTCGCACTTTCTGTGTCACTGTCCCGCACTCTCCCATCAAAGGAAGAAACTGCTTGGCAACTATTTCTTCGGGGATTTAGAAGAACTCTCTAGTACGCCAGGTACTAACATTCTGAACTTCGTCAAAGCCTCTAAATGGCTTGACATAGGTTTTACTTAGGAGCCGTCCATAAACTACGTCACGCTGAATTTAGCTGTTTTGACCCTCTCCCTCCCCCAGTGTCCTGCTTTGTCACATTTGCTGTAACCCCCCTAAAATATTACGTCACAAAACAAAGACCCCCCCCCCCCCATAACAAAAAAAAATTAATTGATATAACACAAATTTCCAAACTTAAAATATGTTTAACATGTTTTGTTTTTATTCTATTTTTTTAAATAAAAAGATAAAATAAAATGGCAATAAACTTAGTTTTTTAGTCTAACTTTGGCGAACGTCACGTTGACGTAGACTTCCCTCCCCCCTTATCACATCTTGTTACGCTCAGCGTGACCCCTCCCTACCCCCTAAGTGCGAACGTATTCTATGGACGGCCCCTTATTAGTTTGCTGGTATCACAATGGATCAAAATGTGACGGTTACGACATCAACTGTCAGCCCCTTAACCTAACCTAACCTAACTTTCCCTCTTGATAAATAATCATCTTAAGAAATATCTTGAGGAACGAAAGCTTTTTAATGTCCGGCAGTACGGCTTTCGTTGCAATAAGTCCACTGGTAATTTGATCGTTGGATTAGAAACTTTAGTTCAAGTTTGTAACCCAAAACATAAATGCTGGTGTGCCACCACAGGGCTTTTGTTATGTCTACGACCCTCTTCCTCGTTCTTATGAATAATGTCTTGTATGTAATTTCTAATCCATTACTTTTTTTCGCTGACGATAGCCCTTAGCTTTTCATATACGTTCCCAGACTCACATCCCTCATCCTCGGATGTGGAACTACAACGGAAAAATATGATAAGCTCATTAAACTCACACTTAAACAGCATTGTACATTGGGGAATAAAAAACGTCGAGTTTAATGGTAACAAAATCCAATGTTGTCTTGTTTCTTTAAAGCGTAATATACCCCTTTCACCACTTTCTGTGAGTGAGACGCATCAATGAGACCCCACATCTCAATATAATCGGTATATACATCACGGACCACCTCTAGTGTTATGAACAGGAACACATATGCGATGTTGTCAAACAAGCCGCAAGAAGTTTGGGTTTCTTAAGACGGTGCAAGAAATATGGCTCCCCGTCTGATTTGGCTACTATCTATAAAATTCTATCCGTCCTAATATTTGTACCAAGTAAATACAACTCCTGATGGGCTGGTGCTCCAGCTAAAGGGTCACATTATCGATTGTGTGCAGCTGTATTTCACCAATGGCTTCACGAATATTGTCTTTTAAAGCGTCAATTGTTTCTGGATTGTCGGCGTAACACTTATATTTTACGGCACCCCAAAAATAATAGTCCAACGGTGCAAATCGCAGCTCCGAGGTAGCCAAAACAACATCAGCTCTGAGGCTCTAATAAAAAAAAAATAAATAGAGTGATGCGACAGCTCTTGAAGAGCCAAGGCCTAAGTGGCGTACCGTCATCAACAATTCTCTGAGTGCGTGTGAAGAATTGAGGGGACCTACAATTTAACGCCGATTCCGAACGGCAAAGTTGAGAAGCACTTTCTCATGACAGGTTGATACTCTTGGAAGATTTTTCAGGTCTTCGCAAGAGGCAGTACCAGTGAAAGATGAAATAAAAACTTGGCCTGAGTAGGACTCGAACTAACGACGTTCTGCTTAGCAGCCAACGCATTTACCAACTAAGCTACGGGCAACTGCTGCGGCTGATAATGCGGTCTTCAAAAACAGGGCGCAAAACATCGAGTGTAGCTTCGGCTGTGTGGCACGTAGCACCGTGCGTCCTGTTGAAATAAAATGTTGCCAATATCCTCCTCTTCAATTTTTGTGAACAAAAATTCGTTCAAAATGGCCCGATAACGATCGCCATTGACTGTAACGGCCACTCCTTGCTCATTTTCGAAGAAAAATAGCCCAATTATGCCTCTGGACCAAAATCCGCACCAAAGAGTGACCCATTTTGGCTGTATCGGTTTTTCAATGTATGCGTGTGGGTTTTCTGTGCCCCAAATGCGACAATTTTGCTTGTTTACATACCCGCCAAGATCAAAATGAGCTTCATCTGAAAAGATGATTTTTTTTGGAAAAATCGGCATCTCTCTAAGTCGATCGCAGGCCCATTTAGCGAAGTGAAATGGATGGTCAGTTGGCTTCAGCTCCTGAACCAATTGGACTTTGTATGTCGTCATACCAAGGTCTTTATGCAAAATTCGTCTCAATGATGTCTCCGAAATGTTCAATTGTTGAGAACGACGGTGAATTGATGTTGATGGCGCTTCACGCACATTTTCTGCCACAGCAGCAATATTCTCGGGTGTACGCACTGCTTTTGGCTTTTCACGCTTTGGTTTATCGATGAGGATACCAGTTTCTTCACTTTTTTCAAAAGATAACGAACATACGGAGCTGACGGTGTTTCTCTTCTTTCAAAATCCGTACGCAATTTTCGCACACATTCTACAAATTACCATGATTTTCAAAGTAATGTCGCAATATTTCCCAGCTTTGTTCAAGCATACACAACCATATTCGTTCAGCGGAAGGATAAAACTAATTATCTGTCGCATCAGACATGAGCTAAGTTTTACCTTTCAAAGAGCTTTTACATGGGTTCCAACGACATCAAGTGAATTGCAGTAACCACTCATATGCTAAGCAGAAAGTCGTGGGTTCGAGTCCTACTCGTGCTCATAGTTTTTATTTTATATTTCACGGGCACTGCCTCTTGCGACGAACTGACAAAACTTCCAAGAGTATCAATCTGTCATGAAAAAGTGCTTCTCAACTTTGCCGTTCGGAATCGGCGTTAAATTGTAGGTCCCCTCAATTCTTCACACGCACCCAGAGAATTGTTGATGAGAGTAAGCCACTTAGGCCTTGGCCTACTAGCTGACCCATCAAACATTAATTTGCCATATGAGTAATTTCTAAGAACGGCTGTATGTCACTTAACTGTTAACTCCTCCTTAACGGTTGGACCGATTTAAGTGATTTTTTGTTGTATGTCGGGATGCCCTAGATGGTTTAGAACCACAAATCAGTCATACTAGCTGGTCCGCTAAATGTTGTTATGCCATACAAATAACTTCTAAGTACGGGTTTACCTATTTCTTTTCCTACTAGCTGACCCGGTAAACATTTTTTTTTATCATGTAAATAATTTCTACGATCTATTTTAGCTGCAACAAATGTCGATTTTGATGCTGTAAACTTAAAAATACAACAGTCATTGCGCGGCAAATGTTGTCAAAATCGATCGACACTGTTACCGAGCCATTATTACAATCAAAGTAAAGCCCTTAGAATGATATGAAACTGAAAATCACTGAATAAGTTAAGCGTTTATTCAAGCAAAACGTAGAATATAGAATTTAAAAACTCACAATACCAATGATAAACAAATAAAATAAAAAGAAAGTACTCATACGCTACAGTGTGTCATCATCATCTCAATAAAGGCGAGATGAGGTTCGCGGGATAAGCTAGTAAGGACCCAAAATTCTTGTTTATAGATTGCTTCGAAACACAAAACAAAAAAAAATTCAATTTGACTTACTCTTCTTAAATAGCATAGAAAAGGAAGGAATTCAATCCCACATTTTTTTTAACAAAAGCAACTCAAAAAATTACTTAACAAAAATTAAAGGACAAAAATGTATTGTTTTTCATTTTACAACGTACATGGCTACTTACCAACTTCTAATTTTTTTTTTCTCGAGACCTCCCACATGACAAACTGAATTTCTCTTATAGTTTCCTTGAACTTTCCTAACGCGTGCCTCATCAATGTTTCTTGTCTTGGCTAATTTTCATAAAACAATGCGCTAAATTTAAAACACAAAAAAAAAGAAAATCAAATAAAAAATCTCAAAAAATAAACTTGACGAGTGAGATTTTTGAAAATAGTTTATGTATTTCATTTTAAAGCGAATGCGGTTTTTGAGATTCAAAAGATACATTTTGTTGTTTATCTTGGCTGCGTCAATGTTCAATATTAAAATATAAACAAACATGCTCTTTTAGACCATAAAATATCTACAATTTTTAATATTATTTTAAAATAATTTAAAAAGAAGCTATATGCAATACAGTAAGAAACATTAATATCTCTAATTTGACCTACATTATAAACATGTTTCTCTTCCAAAGGGGAAGGAATACATAAATTTACGAACAAAAAGTAATACCACAGTCTTAGAAGATACATATCATTGCACTAAAGACTAAAATATCAGTTCAGCGCACTTTCGACATCAGCCGGCATAAATAAAATAATTTTCCTAACCCATAAAAAATCACATTCAAATTAGTAAGAATGAACAAACTATATAAACGCAAAGAACATTATGTTTGGTCTGTTTTTTCTTTCTACAAAATAAATAACAAACAAAAAAATGATTTTTTGGATTTATTCCATATTTCTGTTCGTATTTTGTGTATTTCAAAATTACGGGTAAAAGAAAATTAAGAAAATGTTTAAGATGTCAGTGTAGTGGCTTTTATACTCACACTTCTTTAATCGCATAGCGGAAAACATTTGAAACTTATCTAATGCGTTGGCAAAATGTTTCGTACAGCATTTAATTGGTCTGACACATTGGAATTAAATTAGGAATCATGCTAATGATGTTTGGATAAGAAATAGGTTTAGTTTCGCTTATTCTAAAAACAAGCTGGCACCAGGCGCTTTGTTGTCTCAGACGTCAGACGTTATATCTGTTTATAGTTTTCTGAATATTTAGCACCAATTATTGAATTATAACTTTTTTGAATAAGGAGATTATGTTTTCACATTCGAACAGAATCAAGCCTCAATCAAATTATTCTGGTTGTTGAGGTTTTGGAAATGCTGGTCTTTGGTCATCTTTCAGCTTAAACTTGGTCTTCCGCGCTGTGTGTCATCTTCTTCGGATTATAAGATATAAGAAAAATTAAGCCGAAAATAATACGGAAGAAGAAATATACGGGCCCTTGCTGAAAGCTTACTTACTTACTTACTTAAGGTGGCGCTACAGTGCGTTGTGGACTTGGGCCTCAATCAACAGTTCCCGCCAACCAGCTCGGTCCCTAGCTATCTGTCTCCAGTTTGGCACTGCAAGTTGATTGAGGTCCTCTTCCACTTGTGTGCGCCACCTGAGTCACGGTCTTCCTCTCCTTCTACGTCCCTCGGGAATAGTGTTGAAGGCTTTCGGGGTCGGAGCATTGGTGTCCATCCGCTCTAAGTGACCGAGCCATCTGAGTCTCTGGACCTTGACCCTTCTGTCTGGCTAGGTCCATGTCGTTGTACAACCCGTAAAGTTCGCTGTTGTATCTTCTTCGCCATTCCCCTTCAATGCACACGGAGCCAAAGATTACCTGAAGAACTTTCCTCTCGAAACAGCCTAAGGCACATTCATCCGATTTTGAAAATGTCCATGCTTTTACACCATACAGCAGAACTGGGATGATGAGGGTGTTGTACAGTTTTACCTTAGTTGCTCGAGAGAGGGCTTTTCCACGTAATACTTGAACGGCCCCAAAGCTTAGAGTGCGAAATTGGATGGCATCGGCTAACGATCGGGAAACGTGATAGAACTTGTTGAAGGAAATAACGGTTCCCTATATTGTGGCGCAGATAAGACAAACGCTCATGCAGCCCGTCCGTCGATGATGATGACAAAGAGCTTCACAAATTATGCCCATCATAGTTCCTTCCCAACGAAATTATTTAAGTCGATTTTGCACCATTTTTCTTTCTTGTTGTTTCAAATCAACATGGTTTGTTGAAAGGATGATCAAGTATACATATATAACTCTTTTGACTGAATTAACAGAGCATTGTATTAACGAATAAAAGAACAAACTGACTTTTTTACCACTGACTTAAACAAGCATTCTCATAGAGTCTTATGTCACAAGCTAATTAAAATGGGATCTAGTAACAAATCTGGCTTCATTCAAACCGGAGTTACAGACCAAAAGCAGTGCGTTTTGAAAGTGTTGAATACCAATATTTTATTGTAAATTCTAGGGTTCCTCAAGGCAGCCACCTAGGCTCTCTTATATTCACTTCATTTATCAATGACTTTTTGGTATTTCAATGTTCTTAATGTTTAATGCATGCTGACGATGTAACTATTTTTAAGTCCAACAATATCGTTTGTGAAAAGCTTCAAAGTGACCTTGACACTTTCTACACTGACTGGTGTAATAAAAATAATGTTCTTGGAGTGCTACTTGATGAGAAACTCGATTTTAAGCAACATATCAACGATATTTGCTTTAGAGCAAATTCACTCGTATGTTGGATAGAGTCTCGTCAATTTTTAAAAGCCTTATGCTTTCAAACAAATGAAATTAATGACCCGTTGCCGTCAGTTAGGAGCGATAGGGTCGTCTTTTTGCCCGACGATTGAAGATGATCTTGACTTGGACGATACAACAAGACGAGGCAACAAGCCACACTACACGACCAATTATGACCTTATTGCGTGAGAAGTTTTCTGGTCGCGTGATTTTACGTTTTAGCGACGTCAATTGGCAACCAAGTTCATGCCATTTGAATTTGATACCGTTAGATATTTTTTTGCCGTGGGGCTATCCAAAAGGCCGTGTTTACGCGAAAAGTCCCCGAACTCTAAATGCATTTTAAACCAACATTAGGTACTCCAGTCTTGACCGAGGTAACGCCCGATATGTACGAAAAAGTGGTTAAGAATTACTTCAAAGGAATCGCATGCTGCGAAAAATCCCGAGACGGCCGGCCATTTGAATGATACATTTTTTTCACATTTAATGGCAAAGTCTAAACTTGCAAATTTATCATTGATTGTGTTTATTTAACTTTGATTTCGAAATACGTTCTTTGATGAGAAAGCGTGACTTAGCCTATAGACGGTGGAAATTTTTTTGTCTTGACAGCTTTCACCCACAATATACAACTTTGCGGAACAAAACTGTTCTAAAAATTTGTAATGCAAAAGCCTCTGTATTCTACTCACTTCAATACGTCTTTAGGAAGCAAGAAAATTTTGCAAAAATTGAAGAATGTGGGTGTTGGAAAAACATCTTGTGGTTTGCCTGAAGACATAGACATCACCGCTCTCACCAAATCTTTTGTTTCTAACACAATTATTAACCAACATTCCTTATATCCTCTACAATATTTTGAAGAGATTTTGTCAGCGCGTAACTCAAACTCAAATTCTCCAATAACTGCAGAGGATGTGGTAGAAACGCTCCTTTCTATCAATTCCAATGCTACAGGACTTGATCACATGCACCCTTCGTTTTTGAAAATTATTTTACCAACGCTTTAATTCCATTACAAAATGAATTCCCAACACAATGGAAAAGGGCAAAAGTTTTTCCCATTCCAAAAACTTCAAAAGTTGATGAATTTAGACCAATTTCAATATTGCCTTTTTTGTCTAAAGTTTTTGAAAAAATAATACGAAATCAAATGAGTGATTTTCTTAATCTGTTCAATTTGTTAACCCCTAAACAATTTCGAAAAAAAAAACAGCTGCATTACAGCTTTGCTTAGTGTATCAGAAGATATAAGGAAAGCCTTAGACGAGGATGATGTCACATTTTTAAATACTCCTCGATTTCTCGAAAGCGTTTGACATGGTAAATCACGTTGTACTTTGCGAAAAACTCTCCAATGATTTTAACTTTTCATCCTCCGCAGTCAAACTCTCATTTTTTTACCTTACTGGTCGTGTGCAAGCAGTTGAAGGTTATAAAACTCTTTACAGTTTTCTACCTGTCGTTAGCGGCGGCCCACAGGGTTCGATTCTTGGCCCGTTGCTTTTTTCATTATATGTTAACGAACTTCCAACAATTGTAAAACAATGTTCTTTACGCATGTATGCTGATGACACCCACCTCTATTTAAAATGCCCATTGGGACCAATTGAACACTCTGCAGCCTGCATAAATGAGGATTTAAACTTAATTGAATGTTTCGTTGGTCGGTTGATAACTGCTTGCTTTTGAACCCAAAGAAATCAAAGTGTCTCGTTATTTCAAAAAGCAAAATAGATGTGTCTTATTTTCCAGCCATCCTTTTAAATAACTGCCCTATTGCTTACGTCGATTCAGCTAAAAATTTAGGGTTGGTTTTTAACCGCAACCTAACGTGGACACAACATAAATATAAACAACACAATTGGAAAATAGTATGGTGTCCTACGCACGCTATGGTCATCGCAGCACTTTATTCCTCTAAAAATAAGAACACTGCTAGTGAAAACGCTGATTCTACCTCTGCTCACTTACGGTTGTGAGATTTTCTGTAAGTTAGACTTCGAGAGCAAAAGTAAATTAACGGATGCATTTAATAGCGCAATAAGATATATTCACGGTCTGCGACGTTCGCAGTATGCATCACAACTTCTTGCTTTGTCTTTTAAAATTTTTATTAAATTTCGTACTATAACCTTGTTTTCTGAAATACTTCTAACTCGCCAACCTATGGGTCTTTACAACGAATTAAACTTCTTCAACTCTAATAGATGTCGTGATCTCGTAATTCCGCGGTTCCAGTGTTTGATATCCGAACGTCAGTTTTTCGTCAACTCCGTAAGAATTTGGAATTCATTGCCACGTGAAATAAAAAGTATAAATGACACTTAACGAATGGGAAAGGAACTAAATCTTTATTTCAGTATTGTATAAATTAAGTAATACATCTTTTTTCTCTCTTAAATATTAAAATGTAAAACTTGAATTAAATTCATTATGAAGCATTTGTTCAACTTGCAAGCTGCACTAAAAATAAGATAATTGTATCTTACAGTGTAAGCTTATCATGAAATAAATAAATACTAAAAAGAAACTGAAAAATTAACGATTCTATACAAGTACTAGTAATAATTTAAAGTATTTGATCAACTTAAATTTTTGCAGATACTTGAGAACATTAAAAACTTACTTTATTTCATTTGCTTCAAATTTGAAAACTATTTAAAATTTAAAATAAGTGAATAAGAGCAAGAGCATACGACATACGCGTTCATTTTGATAAATACTCTATTTTTGCACAAAATTTTCAATCCGGATGCATTCAGGGATTTAAAAAAAAAATTCTTCTGCCTGTATTTGTTAAAGGGAAAACGTCTTTTTTCATCTCATCTCTCTCTTCATTCACCAACATCATTATCAGCAGACGAACACATCACCGTCACCGCCTGCCGCAATGTTCGTCCATTGGCATTTAAAATTAAAGAAAAAAGCTTCGCAAGTCTTGGCACTGCGTAAGTCAAGTTTGTTTGAGTGTATTCAAATTTATGGGCAGTTGCCATTGCCATCACAAGTGACAGTTTGAAATCATAGGGAAATAGTTGAGTGAATATAATCACCTCCACCTTGCTCTTTTGAATAACCTTCGCTAATGAACGAACGTACACGTGAGAAATTGCATTTAATTGAAGAAAAATTAATTGAATTGTTTGCCGTATTTTTTTTCTTTTTTTTAAATGAAATTCAGGAACAGTTATTGTTTTGATAGTTCAGCTGAAAATATCAAGGATAATAAATAAATTGTGTCTATGTACTACGTTCTATTTGGAACTATTTTGAAAAAAACTTGCATTTTAGAAATTTGAATATTTCATTTTGTAAAAAGTAGAAACCAATTGTATAACATGATTGGGTAGATAAATATTTACCCACCATATGTTAATATGTGTTCAAAGTTTAGTAAATGTACATTTTTTGAAGGGGCGCCGCGTGCCAAATTTTAGGAGAGCAATCAGCAACAAATGTAGCCAATTAATAACATCTTAATTTGATTTTGTGGATATTGAATTGCCTGTGGTGGTTTGGGTATTGGAATGCTTTATAAATAAGTGTGATATTAAAAGAATGTAGCATGGCTTAAAGGTTGGATAGTAATTGTCTAAATCTAGATAATTACGCAAATGATATCTACATAGGAAGCCAAAAAGTAATATCTTGTTTGAAGTTTCGATTGATAGCACCGCACGTAATATTGCAGTTTATTTCCCCCAGCAGAAAAACATTTTAAAAAATTAACTTTTTTATTTATACGTCCGGTTAAAAATATTTTAACCTCAAAAACTTTGGAATTCGAATTCGAGATTTTTATGAAAGAGACATGACAATACAATAGGGAAGTCAAAGTATATGAATATAAACGGATGGTACACAAATTTTTACAAAAAATAACTTGGTCTTGCCCTCTTTAACCGCAGACGCATCTTCCTGGCCTCCGTCTCAAGGCTCACAAACACATCACGCTTCACGCTGTTTTCTTCCAATTATGTCTGTCGTTGAAAGGTGGAAGGTATTGATTTGAAGTACTATTTTATTGCCCATAAGTCTTGTCGAGGAGCTCATAGAACTTTTCTTTGGTGTCTTTATCCTTTTCCTCAGTGGGGGCGTGAGCTCAGATGAGGCTTATGTTGGTGAATTTAGCCTTGATGCGGATTGTCGTGTTAAGCTCGTTCACAAAGTAGAAACTCAAGACCTTCCTACCGCTTAGCAGGTATAACAACAAAATTAAAGGTTTGTCGACTCCGGTGGTGGGTTGAACGCCTACCTTGTATGAGAGAATGAATGAAATCATATAACTGACGTATATTTATCACTCTCTTTGCCAATACAAAGGGGAGTCAAAGTATATGAATGTAAGAGGATTGTACTAAAATTTTTTACAAAACAAAACAAAAATTATAAAGCATGTCATAAAGTCTCGGTGATCAATAAGGGAGTTTTCTATCTGTTTGTTAACAATCGCAAGGTTATCAATGATAAATTAAAGTCACAAAATATAAAAAGTTGTAACATGTGATTATCAACAAAATGATCCTATGAGGCGATTCCTCCCTCCAAGTCAATAATTATAACAATCACTGATCACAACCCGATTTGAGCCGTCTCTTTCTGAATAAATAGTTTTTTTTCCAGTTTTATAACAAGCTCCCCTTGACATTGTACGCTTCACTGACGGTAATTTTTTTCTTTAGAAATTTGTTAAAAAGATGGAATTTGCCAATTTCCTTTAATCGGCTCGAAGCTTTTAAGGACAATTATTTATGAAAATATTATCATTTATTTCTCGGTTTCGGAAGTAAAGCTAAATAAAACACATTATATAGTTTGGACTTTGCCATTAAGCGTGAAAAGCAATTCCATTCAAATGGCCGCCTCGGGAGTTTTCGCAGCTTGCAACTCTTTTGAGGACATGTTTAACCACTTTTTACCATATATCGGGCCAAAACTTCAATGTTGGTATTTAATGCGTCTAGAGTTCGGGGACTATAAACACGTAATCACGGTCTTTGGTATAGCCCCACAGAAAAATTCTAACGCATGATTCTTAGTAGCCAAATGACGTCGCCAAAACTTGAAAGTACGCGGCGAGGAAACTTCTCACGCTTCGAATTGACTGTAACCATCCGCCCATTGGCATCTTCGAAGAAAATGCGGACCAAGACACCTTTCGACCATAGAGCACATCAAACAGTCACTTGTGGATGCAATGGCACCTGATCGATCACTTGTGGGTTTTATGAGCCCCATATACGGCAATACGGTAAGTATGAGATGCAAATCCAAATGCAATGTACGCAACAGTGATAAGTACGAAACGTTCAATTGCTGCGAACACCGAAAAATCTATAAATTCGGAACATCAGCAATACTAGTGCTTGCAACAGCAACATTTTCAACTGATCGGAATTACGATGATGCACAGGCTTTGCGACATTAGTAACGCTTCACTTACTTACTTGCTTAAGGTGGCGCTACAGTTCGGTGTGGACTTGGGCCTCAATCAACAGTATCCACCAGCCAGCGCGGTCCTTAGCTCCAGTTTTGCACTCCAAGTTTACTGAGGTCCTCTCCCACTTGTGTGCGCCACCTGAGTCGCGGTCTTCCTCTCCTTCTACGTCCCTCGGGAATAGTGTCGAAGACTTTCCGGGCCGGAGCATTGGTGTCCATCCGCTCTAAATGACCGAGCCAACTGAGTCTCTGGACCTTGACCCTTCTGGCTAGGTCCATGTCGTTGTACAACCCGTAAAGTTGGCTATAGTATCTTCTTCGCCATTCCCCTTAAATGCACACGGGGCCAAAAATGACCTGAAGAATTTTCCTCTCGAATCATCCTAAGGCACATTCATCCGATTTTGTCAAGGTCCATGCTTCTGCTGGACTGGGATGATGAGGGTGTTGTACAGTTTTACCTTAGTTGCTCGAGAGAGGGCTTTTTCACTCAATTGCTTTCTTAGCAAGAGTTATTTTTCGTCTGATCTCGGCGCTAGTGTTAATAGCGGAGCCTAGGTAGACAAAGTCCTCTACTACCTCTAAGTTGTATGCGTCTAGTGTGACGTTCTGTCCGAGCCGTCGGTGTTGGGTGTCCTTTCTCAAAGACAGCTTATACTTCGTTTTTCCCTAATTTACCGCTTAACCCATTATTTCCGCTTCTGTCTCAATTCTCACGAAGGCGCCATTGACATCACACTGTGTTCTTCCCATTATATCAATATTATTGGCGTACGCGAGAAGTTGAACAGATTTTTGGAAGATAGTGCCTCAGGTGTTGACGGCGGAGTTTTGCACTATCTCCTCAAGAACGATGTTAAAGAAATCGCATGACAGTGCATCGCCTTGTCTGGATCCTTTTTTGACATCGAAAGATTCCCCAAGCTCGTTCCCAACCTTGATGGAGCAGCGTGCGTTTTCCATCGTCATTTTGCACAAGAGAACGAGCTTGGCAGGGATCCCAAAACTAGACATCTATCAACTAGACTGTAGATGCTGTCATACGCGGACTTAAAATCGATGAAAAGGTGGTGGATATCGATTTAGAGTTCGTAGGTTTTTTCCAGGATCTGCCGCAAAGTGAAAATTTGGTCGATGGTTGACTTTCCTGGTCTGAAGCCACATTGATAAGGATTAATCAGATTGTTGACGTAAGGCTTCAGAAGTTCACATATTACGGCAGAGAAGATCTTGTAGGCGATGTTAAGTAGGCTAATTCCTCTGTAGTTCGCGCAGTTTAGAGGATCTCTCTTTTTCAGGATCGGGCAAACAAAAATTACAAAAAAAAAAAAAAACTGAATTTTTGTTTCTTGATTTTCACTTGTCTCTTTCGTGTTTCCAGTTTTCGATATCCATTTTCTGTTGGTCAACTTCCGCTTTCCCACACGATCACAAACGCACTGAAAGAAGTTTTATTTCACTTGTTTTTTTTTTAACTCTTCTGAAAATGTCCGTATTTTTCTAGAAGACGCTATTCAAAATCCTCCATAAATTCCATTACATTTCGATTTTCCTTGCATAAAGTAATTTGTGTACCTAACATTTTTGTGTAATTGTAAGGAAAAATTTACAAAAACTTAAACTTAATACTTGACCTTACCTCAAAAACATCAAAACATGTAAGAATGTGCAACTGAATTCGTTAGCTTGTTGAAAAGTACTCGTCCACATTCCCAATTTGTTATATCTCTGCCTATAGAATTTGATTTGATTTGTAAATTTGTTTGCATTATTCCATAAATGCCAAAGAGAAATAAATAGACCATGACTATGATTTTGTATTAATTTTTGTGTCTTTTTTTGTTCATTTTCAGAATAAACAATAATTGCTTCCCAAAATGGTGATAGGTGATGCAGATGGTGCTGCGGTACCGGAAGGCGTCAATACATTGGCGCATCCCTCCGGTATTCCGCAAGATAAAATTGACAATATAATGAGCGGCATAAGCAATACGGGCGCTGTTAAAATGAATAATCACAGAAAGAAATTGCGTCAAAGGTATAACATTGGTGATTTTGTAATTTTTGCTCATTCAAATAAAAAAAATTTAATTAATTAATTTCAGATTTGATATCATAAAAAAACTTGGACAGGGAACATATGGCAAAGTTCAGTTGGGCATTAACAAAGAAACTGGCCAAGAAGTTGCAATTAAGACAATAAAAAAATGTAAAATAGAAGCCGAAGCTGATCTTGTACGAATTCGGAGGGAGGTACAAATTATGAGCTCGGTGCAGCACCCAAACATTATACACATTTATGAGGGTAAGTCTGTTTTAGCTTTCGATCTACAATAGGAACCTTCTCTAGAGTTTCAATTAGTTTGATGTTGAAGATGTGATTTCCATCAGTTCATTTGAATCTGGCTTCCTTTCATTTACTTCTTTAACCTTAAATGTTGGATCAGTTTTGTCTTCGAACGAACTTGGAAAATTTAACAGAGACCCTTCCTTTTTCTCGCCCGAGTTTAATATAAGTGTTTTACCTGAATCACGGTCTTCTCCTCCGTGTTTCTGGATCGTAATCGTAAATTCAGTCGTTCGACCTTGACTTTTTTTTGGCTAGAATAAGTCTCCATTATCCATTAATGCAAACGGGTCCGAAAATCCTCCTCTTCCACGAGCTAGAGACTCTAGGCCCCATTAAAAATAAAAGTCTCACGGAGAACATTTGTTCCGAGATACTAGATACAAGTGGCGCTACAGTCCAGGTCGGACCAGAGCCTCACCCAACAAACATCTCCAGCCAGATCGGTCCCTAGCTAGCTGTCTCCAGTTTAGCACGCCAAGCTGGTTCAGGTCCTCTACCACCTGTGTGCTCCACCTGAGTCGCGGTCTTCCTCTTCTGCGACGTCCTTCCGGGTTGGATTCGAAGACTACGAGCCGGAGCATTATTTTCCATTCGCTCTAAATGACCCAACCATCTAAGTCGTTGGACCTTAACTTTTCTGGCTAGGTCAGTATCGGTGAAAAGCTCGTACAGTTCTTGATTGAATCTTCGTCTCCATTTATGCAGACAGGACCAAAAATCACTCGAAGAATTTTTCTCTCAAAGCAGCCCAAAGCGTTTTCATCGGATGTTGTCATGGTCCATGTCTCTGCAACATACATGAGGACCGGGATGATGAGGGGTTTGTATAGTGGTACTTTAGTTGCTCGAGAGAGGACTTTACTACTCAATTGCCTTCTAAGTCCAAAGAAGCAGCGGTTGGCAAGAGTGAATCTCCGTTTTATTTCAGCACTGGTGTGTCGTTGTCTGAGTTTATAGCGGATCCTAGGTAGACTCGCTCGTTCACAGAGTCGAAACTCAAGACCTTCTGGCATATAGTCCCAACTACAAATCCACATCCAAATAGACGGTGATTTTATTCCCGGTAGCAGTCGCCTTAGTAGATATCGGTAATATCTGTTGTATAGCAGTCTAGGCTTTGCGCGTATTATTCGTCTGCACGAGGACCTAACGTTCCAAGTGCAAAACCGAAATTCGTTGTCTTTAAATCGTTTGCCTGGGGCGGGCGTCACAAGTGATTCCGTCCTTATCCACGCTTGTTGGTGATTCGGAACTATATTTTCTTTACCTAACCGGGCAGTAAATCCGATGCACGACCCCCACTTTTGAGGGCCAGATCTTTGGTTTAACTCCAAAGTCAGGGAGTTGGCCAAACCGCTTTTTATAGGGCGTAATAGTAGCCAGTCAAGGTGTTCACTAAGTAGTTCATCTGGACTGGAACTGTAGACGCCGGACACCCTTGATTCCACTAGGGCAATCCTTCCGCTAACGCCTGTTGAAGAAAGAAGGCATCCTCCACCTCTCCCTCTCTCCTTGCAGCCACCAAAAACTTCCCACTGAGGTTGGAATCCAATCTTCGGTTGTGGTACTAAGCACGCGATGTTGACCGCGTGGAGGTGGAGAGTAGGTGTTGATAGACAGAGGTTGCTGTGGACGCTTGTGTCCTCTTGAATTCACCGTGTCTACCCTTCGTACATCACTAAGCAAATACAAGAACAAAATTAAAGCTTTGTCGGCTCCACTGGGTTGAACGCCTAGGTTGTGTGAGAGAAGAAAGATGAAACTAGTCTACGTCTCTTTAAACAAATGGGCCCATATATCTGACGTATTTATCGCGAATAGCTACTGGTAGCATCGACCGATTGCAATCCCTTCTTCTTTAAGCTAAATTGTTTTCAATATTGAAGACGAATAAGTCGAAAATTTCTAACAACATTATTTCAATTTTTACCGTTTACAGTTTTTGAAAACCGTGAAAAAATGGTTCTAGTCATGGAATTTGCCGCTGGCGGAGAACTCTACGATTATTTATCAGAACGTAAAGTCCTTAACGAAGAAGAAGCCCGACGAATATTTCGTCAAGTGTCCACCGCTGTCTACTATTGCCATAAACACAAAATTTGTCATCGTGATTTGAAATTGGAAAATATTTTGCTCGATGAAAATGGCAATGCTAAGGTAGGCTCGTTTTTTTTCAAATCATCCTTTACTGAATCTTCTAACCTAGATTGCTGATTTTGGTTTATCAAATGTATTCGACGACCAACGACTCCTCTCGACATTTTGTGGATCACCATTGTATGCTTCGCCTGAAATTGTCGAAGGAACACCGTATCAAGGGCCCGAAGTTGATTGCTGGTCGTTGGGAGTCCTACTCTATACCCTCGTTTACGGTTCGATGCCATTCGATGGGTCTAATTTCAAACGACTTGTCAAGCAAATCAGCCAAGGCGATTACTATGAACCGAAAAAGCCATCGAGGGCATCTTCATTGATCAGGGAAATGTTGACAGTCTGTCCGAGGAAGCGGGCGACCATTGAACAAATTTGTAGTCACTGGTGAGGATTTGAACTTCATTTAAAAAATGAGAGTTATTAATGTTTGGTTTCTTTTCCAGGTGGGTTAATGAAAATGATAATGTTTCATGTTTGGATTTGGCAGAAAATCTGGCGAATCAAACGCCAGTTCGTTTGGATGTGTTGCTGTCACTGTCACCTCCATCGGTGCACGCAGAGCAATTGGTTGTGCCAAATGCAGACACAAATACCAAGGCGAATGAGAGGGTGCCACGAAGTCATTCGGTTGGTTCTATAAGAGAAATGGGCAACACAGAGGCAGAGAGAAGAATCCTAGACATGGTTGCAGGTAAGATTGTCAGTCAAAGTTTCCCGATATTTTTAATAACCTGGGTATCTTAACTTCCGTAGCTGGTGGAGAAGCCGCTTTAATGCCATCACCTACTCGCACGATT
Source organism: Sphaerophoria taeniata (assembly GCA_943590905.1). Taxonomy (NCBI): domain Eukaryota; kingdom Metazoa; phylum Arthropoda; class Insecta; order Diptera; family Syrphidae; genus Sphaerophoria; species Sphaerophoria taeniata. The sequence goes on from OX016540.1 coordinate 186,504,368, forward strand.
ACCCCGGCTACAAGTCCGGTGCAAGTTAAGCGAAAGCTTGCGACAACAGTTTCAACAGAAAGTGCCGCTGGCGCTGTCAAGAAAAAAGAACGTCCTGCCGAAGGTGCTAGTGCCACAGATATAACCGAACCTGAACCACCATCGAAAATGGACGTTACTGAAAGTGTTGTAGAGACTGAGAGTAAACAAACACAGCCTCCGGTAGCGGAATTTTCCAAGCAAGACATGAAATTGGTTGAGAATTTATGTGATAAACTGATGGAAGATATGCCATCATCGCAATCTGCAGCGTTGCCGCCCCCACCGCCGCAATCACAAATACCATCTGATCAGCAACAAGCATTGGCACGACAAAAAACGGCCGCAAAGTTGGATGCAGTTACCGAAGCAGTTGAAGAAGCACAACATCCCGTCACGGAAGAAAATAATGCCACAAAAGTCATTAAGAAGTTCGTCAACAAGCACAAAACCGCCGATCTTGTGGCAGCTTTAAATAAAATCTCACCCGAAAAAACAGCTGATGAGTCTGTAAAGGCACACGCGATGTCACACGTTCGAAAGAGTAGCCTTCCGGATGAGTCTCTTAATAAATTCGTTGCGGATCGACGAAAATCCCGAATACTCGAGACTGCAGAGAAATTCCAGAATATGGGAGGCTCGAATATTGATAAACCAAAGAATTTCGCTATCTCCGGTGTGAGTGTGGGTAATTTCAAAAAGGAATTCGAAAGAAAGGCTTCATTGACGAGTGTGCCAACATCGGCCGAACGCCGAGCACTTGAACAAAAACGATCCGATTCAGTTACTAGAGATCAAACAACCACCGCTGCTGTCGAAGCTCAGAACGCGTCGAAAAAACCAACAGACGCGACTAACTCGCAGCCAATATCTCACAGCAGTTCGGTAGAGGAGAGTGGTTCCAAAAATTCAATCACAAACTTTTCACTGGAAGAAGCCAGACGTTCGATGGAGAACTCAATCGCCCTACTCAAACAGGCACAAAACGAATCGTCCAAAGAAGTCGATCAGCTATGTGCAAAAACCGAAAGCGTTGCTGTGTCCGATGATCAATTGACCGAACGTGAACGGAAACTGAAAAATGCTCGGGCAATCATTGGCAATGCTATACAACCAGGTGAGAAGTCAATTCATCTAATCTATTCGATTTGTAATCATCTCTCAGGATCAGTTAGAAAAGAAAACACAAAACAAAACATACAAAAAATATCCCTTGCATATCATGTCATATTTTTTAGGTATACGCAGGCCATCTCTGTTCGGAATGGGTGGTGGCCGTTCGATATCGGGCAGTGCTGTCATACCCGATACGACACGACAAATTCGGCTTGGTTCTGCTGGCCGATTTGAGGTTCCCATGTCGTCAACGACGACGTACTCAGGTTTTAAAAGTAAGTTTTCTGTTAGGGTTTTTGTTTAAACTTTATTTGCAATAAGAAACAATCTTTTTTCAATTCAAATTACAATTCTTGATAGTTTTCTCCTTAAAGTATGCAAAAAACTCTATTGTAGACCCACAACCACCTTCAATGTTTCTGTAACTTTGTATGTTTCCTAAACTTTTAAATTTACTGTAAAAAAAAGATTGTCATGTTAATTTCGAAACCCCCACAAAATCTTAACTGCACATTAAATAATTAGTGTCCGACCGAAGCTTAGCCTTCGGCTTCGGTCGAATTCGGCCAAACCTTCGGCTTCGGTATAAAAAAGGGCGAAGTTTTGGCCGAAGCCGAAGAATTTGTTTCTTAATATCGAGCATCGTAGTAGGCGCCGAAAAAATCAATTTTTGAATTTTTGAAATTGTTGGATACACAAGTTTGTGTTTTTAGTGTAAAATCGTAGTAGGCGCGGAAAAAAATTCCATTTTTGAATTATTTAAATTGCCTGACACATCTTGTCACATCGTTTGTACTTTTATTTTATTCGAAATGAGAATTCTTCGCTTTATTAAACCTTCGGTTTCGACTTCGGCCGAAGGTTTTCTGTTAGCCTAATATTCGGCTTCGGCTTCGGCGGAAAATCGACCTTCGGTCGGACACTACAAATAATTTAGGAAATGCACTAGATATTAAGAGGTTTATATGTACACGAAAATCTAAAATGCAGAGTATACCGTATACCTATACGTCTCAATGTTCAATCTACCTTTGTTTGTTAACTATGTTTTCCTTGGTTAGCCAATTTGAACTACTCTTCTCTACATTGGACAATTTGACCATTTGATCTCTGCCTATACCATGTCACTAAATCCGTCAGCCGCGACAAAAAATCGCGTGTGTGCACCGGGCATTAAATAAACTTATCTACTCGCGTAACCGTTAGTCATGGGGAACAAAATTGATTTAAGCATTCTGCTGACCGAAAGTACACTCTCGGAGGGTCAATCCGTAATTTTCAAAGCGTTTGTATCGAACACCGAGAGAAGGCAACTCTCGGGTTCGATGATTGTAAAGAATTTAACTTTATCGAAAGAGAAGCTTTTCGTATTCGAAAAGCTTCGAATAAGTTCAAGAAATCGAACGAAAGATTCAGTTAGAAAAAGAATGTAGCCATGGAAAGACATGGAAAGATTTTAATTTCGGAAAGAATGAAGAGTTTTGAAAGTGGTTTTCTGCTTATTATTCCACTATAAATCGGCTGTTTTATTTTGTTTTAATATTTTTCCCTTGAGCTACGAAACAACGTTATCGTCACATTATTGTCTGTAATTCAAGCACTTTTTCACTTTGCCATTTCCCTTCAATGCACACGGGGCCAAAGATGACCCCAAGAACTTTCCTCTGGAAACATGCTTCTGCACCATACAGCAGAACTGGGATGATCAGGGTGTTATACAGTTTTACCTTAGTTGCTCGAGAAAGGGCTTTTCCACTCCATTGTTTTCTTAGCCCAAAGAAACAGCAATAAGCAAGAGTTATTCTTCGTCTGATCTCGGCGATGGTGCTTTTGCCCGTGTTAATAGCGGAGCCTTCTACTACTACTACCTCGAAGTTGTATGCGTCTATTGCGACGTTCATATGTATATACTTCGTTTTTCCCTCATTTACCGCTAAACCCATTTTTGCCGCTTCTGTCTCATTTCTCACAAAGGCGCCATTGAAATCACGCTGTGTTCTTCCCATCATATCAATACCATCGGCTTGTGCGAGAAGTTGAACAGATTTTTGGAAGACCACCAGAGGGGTGTTAAAGAAATCGCATGACATGCATCGCCTTGTCTGAATCCTTTTTTGGCATCGAAAAATTCCGTAAGCTCATTGCCAACCTTAATGGAGCAGCGTGAGTTTTCCATTGTCATCTTACACAGACGGACGAGTTTTTGTGGAATGCCAAAACTGCTCTATATAATTGGTCTCTGTAGACGCTGTCATACGCGGCCTTAAAATCGATGAAAAGGTGGCAAGTATCGATTTGAAGTTCTTGTGTCTTCTCCAAGATCTGCCGTAAGGTGAATATTTGATCGATGGTGGACTTTCCGAGTCTGAAGCCACACTGATAAGGACCTATCAGGTTGTTGACGAAGGCTTCAAACGTGCACACAGCATGGCAGACAAGATCTTGTAGGCGATGTTAAGGAGACTTATACCTCTGTAGTTGGTGCAGTTCAGGGTATCTCCTTTCTTGAGGATCGGGCATACGATGCTGAGGATGCATTCGTCGGGCATGCTTTCCTCTGACTAAATCTTGCAGATGAGCTGGTGCATGCTCCTAACCAAATCATCTCCAGCTGCTTTGTACAGTTCGGCGCGGCGGCTAGCCTGTCTGCTCCAGCGGCTTTGTTCGACTTATATATATATATATATATATAGATATCGCTATCTTCACTTCGTCAATGTCGGGTGGGTGGAATTGTTGGCCTTCTATATCCAAATTGAATGGTTATGTATTGCTGTCGGAATTTTGCTCGTCATCGCCATTAAACAGCTTGGAAAAGTGGACTTTCTATATCCTCAGCACTGTATGTGGTTCCACTACGATGTTCCCATGATGGTCTCTACAGGTTTCGTTTCGGGGTGTATAAGCCATGCTCCCTTTTTTCTTTCTGAGAAGTTTATGCTCCTCTCTCCTTTTCTGTTCGTAAAGCTAAGGAGCTGCTCGTGTCCTTCTTTGCAGCGCCGCTTTGTATGCCTCTTGTTTAGCTGTATGTGCTCGCCGGCACTCATCGTCAAACCAGGGGTTTCGTTGTGGTGGCCGTGTAAACCCTAGCACTAGCGGCATTTCTGATGGCTGCTTGGCAGTGTTGCCACTGGTTTTCTATATTTTGTGCTGGCAGCAAAGGACTTCTGAGGAGATTTTCGGAGACACGATCGGAAAAGGATCTAGCAATCTCTTCCGATTGACGTCGAATTTTCTCCTAGCATTTTCACGTGTTTGCCTTGATCAGGATATCCGCTATCGTACCTTGGCTACAACAAGGTAGTGGTCCGATGTTGGCGGAATCTTGCGTGCTAGAGAAGTGTCGTGCGTCGATCGCAATGTGGTCAATTTGGTTGACGGTTCATTGATCAGGAGATTTCCATGTCCCCTTGTGAATATCGAGATATGGGAATCGCGTACTTCTACCATTACGTCTCACCCCGAAGCGAAGTCGATTAGCCTAAATCCGTTATCGGAGGTGGTGTTGTTTAGGCTATGTCGTCCGATTATTCCACCAAAGATTTCTTCTCTACCCAGCCTAGCATTAAAATCTCCAATGACAATTTTAATGTCATAGCTAGGGCATTGCTCATAGGTCTTGTCGAGGAGCTCGTTGAATCTGTCTTTCGTGTCTTCATCCTTTTCCTCAGTGGTGTCGTGAGCGCAGATGAGGCTTACGTTGGTGAATTTAGCCTTGATGCGGATTGTCGTGTTGCGCTCATTCACTGAGTTGAAATTCAAGAATCAAGACCTTCCTCCTGAGTCGAGTCCCAACTACAAATCCACATCCAAATAGACACTGATTTTGTTCCCGGTAGCAGTCGCCGTTGTAGATATCACAGTTTTTCATTTTACGTAGACCCGGACCATCCTATCGCATTTCTTAGATGGTGGTTGTACCAGCTTTATAGCAGTCAAGGGCTTCCCCTAGTTAAGGGACCTAACATTCCAAATGCAAAACCGAAATTCGTTGTCCTTAAATCGTTTGCATGGGTCATCATCATTAATTCCGTCCGTACCCGAGGCGTGTTGGTGTTTCGGAACTATGTCTTCTTTATGTGACCGGGCAGTCACCCCGACGCACGACCCCCAACCTGGAGCTCCAGGTCTTTAGTTAAAATCTAATACGAAGAGCCGGCGAAACCGCTCCTTATAGGCCTGGGCTGTGAATATGTCGTAGTAGCCCTATAAGGTGTTCACTAAGTAGTTCATCCTGACTGGAACTGTAGACGCCACCGTTGATTCCATCTTGGGAGTTCTTCCGCTGCCGCCTGTTGAAAAGGAGGCATGCCTTTGTGGACACATACCTTCTCCCCCTCTCTCTTTGCTGCCGCCAACAACTTCCCACTGGGATTGGAACCCTATCTTCGGTTGAGGTACTGTGCAACCGATCGAGTTTCACCGCGGAGAGGTGGAGAGTAGGAGTTGATAGAAAGAGGTTGCTGTGGACGCTTGTGTCCTCTTGAATGCACTGTGTCTACCCTTCGAACATCAGTTGAATATCTCGTTACTTGTAAATATGTATTTATATTTATGTTTAAAAAAGACTACACTTGTGTTCTTGCATCATAAAGTAAGCTCTTTACAACGTAATGAAATTGAAAAATGATAAACCTGTCCCTCCCATATTATGTGTACATAATTTAGGTCAATTTATTACTTACATTGCATAACTCAAATCTGTCTGAAAGGAATTTTATCACTTTCCCCATTCCCATTCCATTATTGTTGCCATTCTATCCAGCACTCTCATAACCCCAAACAATATACAAACAAATTTAATATTCCTCATTTGAATTTCAAGCATCCCCCACAATGGGTGAACCATCCCAGCCTCAGCCTCCACCACCAGGTACAGTTAAAACTTCACGCGCTGAAATAACTCTGAAATCAGCAACTCTCCCGCGTCGCAAACCAACAGCAAAAACCGAAATTCAATTGGATATCAAACCAAGAATTATGGAACAATCGCCAATGCGTTTTACCACCGAAATGCAACATCCAGTACCCGATCTACGAAGTGCACCTATTCGCGAAGGCCCATATAGTCCTCTATCGTCAGGCATTCATCAAAGAGCCACAAGCCTAGAGCCAACCAGAGAACAATCCAGAGAACACATTATACCGATTCAAAGGCCTCCGGTTTACACTCGAACAAGTTCCAATACAACTACAAGGTAATTCTATTGAAAATTCTTCATTCATTCATTTTTGATTGACTTGAATGTGGTTTTTAGGTCAGGATCATTGTCGCGGCAATCGACTTTGGAATCTGAGTCGGAAATCACTTCGGCAAATCAGTCACAATCAACAATAACTGGTTCATCGCAGCCAATTAAGAAAAGTCCTAGAGAATTTATTATACCAATTGCAGTGGAGGGCGGTGGTTATATTACACCCAGAGCAGGCAGTATTGAGCCATCAGAATCGAGCCAAACGACGACAAGTGGATCGACATTCGGTCGAATGAGACCTAGACGTATTGGGTAAGGATATTAATTGATTTTTTTTTATTTAACATTCTCGAACAATTCTAATTTTCTTTAGTTTTATTTTATTAAATTCTAAGTTTTATTTTAACAATGGTTCTTGCCGGTACAAAAGAAAGAATAAGACTAATTTATATTTCGAAAAAAAAAGAAAGAACTCTCTGTCGCAAACGTCAAACAGCATCGATGACGTTTTACTCTTCGAACATGAGTCGATGATGTTTGACGTTTCGAACATTGAGGCTTATAGCGTTTTTTTTTTTTTGGTAATCCGGAATTGTACACAGAACTGTTCGATTCCGGATTCCAAACGAAAAGACAAACACATTTTATTGCTTCGAAGGGTTGAATGGTTGTGTATTTGTGAATCCTCATATGAAGAATCGCAGACGACATGACATTGCTTTTAATTTCTTTATTTGTAAACATGGCAGCGAGTACGTATATGCAAGTGTGTGCATGTATGCGTGATTCTGTTTTTGATTCTGACTTCAAATTCGGAATCGTTTTTCTGTTCTATTCAGAACAAGAACTGTCATCTTGTGCCAAGTGAACGAGTACAGAACTGTTCGGAACAGTTCCGGACGACCAAAAAAAAAAAACGCTATTAGCTTACATTATAACAACAACAAAAATTATAATAATTTCAGACTTTTGTCGGAAGCAGACGAAGAAAATCTTCAATTCCCTAAAATTAGAACTGCTTCGATTACTAGGGATGGGGAAGATGAACCGCGATTCACGCTTCATCGGCTGAGGTAAAGCTGTTGGATGCAAATTGCATATATTTTACTCTAAATGTCTATTTCTCTTCATTTAGGAGTTCACGACCAGTGAAAAAGCCCAGCCAAGAAAATGATTCACAAAGTTCAGGTGAAGAAGACGACGATGATGGCTTTGAAATCCTTACAGCTGAGAATCTGTTCTCAACACTCTTGCAACGAGTAAGTTAAACATTAGAAGGCACCGATCGAAACATGTGACTTATAATTTTATTCCTTAGGTTCGGGCACTGACAAACCGACTGAATGTGAATAATGACTTCACGTCTGGATTCCCCAATTCAAGTCGTTTACTAAGCAATATGCGACAAAATCAAAGTCCGTTTTGGAATCAGGAGCCATTCGGAAGGTGAGTGTCAGAATAATTTATGATTCGAGCTAATTGCTTTGTCTTTTAATTTTGTTTTTTTTTTTTGTTCAATAAAAATAACCTACAATACGAAATAATAACAAAAAGTTAAATTAACACGTCTAACAATTTATATTTTTTTTTTAAATTTTGCTTTCATGCTGCGCCAAAATTACTAACGGTTATTTATGTAAACAATCCCACACGAAATACTGTAATTTAATTAACGAACGCTTATGAACACTGTAAATAAATGAACACAACACACACATACTCACGCCATTTGTATATACAAAAACCAAAGATCTCAATATAATTACTCATACACAAGTGAGACAATTGAAGAAACAAAACAAACGTAAGTACGCTTAAAGCATAACATAAAACAAATATTTATTAAAAAACATTTAGACTTCATCATCAACAACGGATGAATAGAGAAATTGCTATTTGAGTTCCAGGGTCGGATCGACTCACGTCACCGTTAAGGCATAACAATAGCGGGGCGTTGGTTGATTCGAAAAGAAACCTTTTATTCATTTGGTAAATTTTCTTAGTTTTTTGTCCCTTTTGGTTTTAATTTTCTTGTTGCAACCAAGTTTCTGTAATAATTATTATATCATAATCGTTTGCAATAGAAGTAATAAAAACATCATTGGTTTTAGTGCGTAAGCCGCCAGAATTTGATAAAAACCTTCAATTGTGACGGATGTAGGGAAGAAATTGAAGCACATGTCAATTTTCTGAGGTTTCGGTCACAGCCTTCTCGTTTTTTGATTTTTGTCGCTGAGTAAAATTTTTTATTCGCACTCCCAAGGGCCAAAATGAACCATTAAATACTTCTTCGAATAAAACCTCCGGAACACAGAGCTTAAAATTAACAAAATTAAGAGTTGAGACTTCAACATCCTTCTTTGTCAATCTCTTACAGAACAGCACATTATCAGACAATTTGAGCCTATGTGCTACGAATGAAATTATGTTTTCCTCTGTAACAGTTTTTTGTAAGCGAGAGGTGTAAGAATTTCATTTTTGGTACAAATCAAAGAGATAAGGAATTAGCGTTATCAGGAACAATGCACTTTCCAGTAAGAGTTCGTTGACCTGATTGGTTCTTATTAGACTGCACTCCGTTTTCATCCAATTTTTTGGAAACAAAAGTTTCGCTTGTGGGTAAAGCTGGTGAGGGTGTTACTGCATGAGATGAAAGACCTTGCGACACTGGGCTGGCGAGAAATTGAATCGGTTGTTTTTGTTGGATCAGATGACGAAAAAAATTGTGATGATGATGACGTTGCTATTGATAACGTTGTTGTTGGTGTTAATGTTTTCGCTGGGTCATTAATTGATAATAATGATTGAACATTTGTTGATGTTGTTGGTTATTCATTTATCAATGTTCCTGGGTGACACTCTGCAGCTTTTTGTAATGGAGTAATTACAACCGTGTCCAAACTATCATTGTTGCACATTTTAGATTTTATAACCGCAACATCGTTTATCAGTTGGACAAGTAGCGATAAAAGAGAGCCACTAACACTACTACAGGCATTACACCGCCAGGCAAGATTGGGTTCAGCTTTGAGAACTTTAATTGTTTCATCGGAAATATTTACACATTTTTTATGAAAATTTGAATCACAAAATCCTTGACATTCAAGTAGATTGTCACCAAGAATTCTTAAGCCACAAATAGCACAATTGTTTGGCATTATGAAAGTCTAAGCAGTAAACTTTAATTGAAATATAAAATACAATATAGAGCAAGAAATAAACACGACTGCACGATTCAACGTTCAACTTAAGTTCTAAATTTCTCTAAATATTGCAATGATTGAAAATTTCAGAGTAGACCATAGTAATGTTCGTGGGCTACGTACATCCACACTGTTTCTAACACGCCAGCTGTTTTGGCGCTAAGTGAAACCCAAGTAGGTGTGAGTTCCGATCCTACTGAATTTCTCATTCATCGGTATAGCTTAGTGCCATTACTCTCCCCACCATGGTCTCGCCGTTTACATAAGGAATGATGTAGTTTATCAGTTCTTGCCTCAATATGGACGTTGCTCCAACTCTTTTTTAAATTTTATATGGTTTAAATTCTCCGTCAATAAGCACATCATTCACTACTGTTTTCTCTATCGAAGCCCAAACCTGGACAGAGCTTCAACTTCGCGTGAATTTGACGCTCTGTCTGACTCCATAAAAAGAATTGTATCCTCACACTGAAATCGTAATTACGGGCGATTTCAATGTACAGAATTCTTCGTGGCTTCTCCATTTGGGCCCGACAACACCCGAAGGAATGTGTGCCGAGATCTTTGCTGAGTTTAACCACCTTACTCAGCTTGTCACCGAGCCCACTCGAAAATCGGACATTAATGGCCAAGCGGAAAATACTCTTGACTTGTTCCTTACCTCTGACCCTGATAAATACACTATCAATGTATTAACTCCTCTAGGCAGGTCAGACCATAGTATTATATCTGCAAATTTATTGTGCCAAACTAATCCAGTTAGAGAACCGTATGACAATACGAGAAAGCCAACTGGGACGGTCTCAACAACTTTTTCCAGATCTTTAACTGGTACAGAAAATTTTATATTTCTCTAGTAGATGGCCCTGGCAGCTAATTCTAGATTAAGCACTTATTAAATTTGTAATTTATTTACTATTTAATAAAATAAATAATAATAATAATAATTCTAGCTGTAAAGAGGTTATAAGGAAAAAAAAGTAAGTTTCCGGTGTTTTAGAGCCAACCCAACCGAGGAAAACCGGAATAAGTTTAAACAAGCCAGGAAGGCCTGCAATGCACATATTCGACAGACCAAATTTTTACATGACCAAAAATCAAGGCAAAAAATACTGCAATGTCCTAAACGCAGCAAGAATTTTTGGTAATTTGTAAAAAATATGAAGAATTCTTCTTCTTCCCCGGTCCCTACGCTCCAGTTGTAAGCTCACTCGCGAAAGCTAACCTTTTTGCTAAGCAGTTTGCCTCCAATTCTTCGCTGCTAGAGAGTGTCATAACTCCTCCAGTTCTTAAGCGCGTCAATGATTCCATGAGACAAATCTTCTTCCGCAACTCGTGCTATCGTGAGTGTCCTTGTAGAATTTCAAATATCTTTAGCGCAAACAAAAGCAAGAAAATATCATATATGACTTATTTTAAATAATTTAAATACTGAACAATTACGATGACTCTGACGTACTGATTTTAAATTAAAACGATTTTAATAAAACAAAACACCATTAAATTTGAGTCAACTAAATTTTTTAATTTGTATGCATTTCGACCGATGTATCGGCCATCATCAGCAACACGACTTAGCAATATAGTTGTCACTTACAAAAACAGAAAACTTTAAAAAATTACATAAATTACATAATATGAAAGCTAAAACAGTTAAGATATATATGATTGATTTTGAAAACATTACATTAGAAAAAATAGATCGACTATATTAAGCTTTTACAGATTGAAGAGAAAACAAGTTAACAACAATTAAACAAATATGACTCTATATTTCCCTTATCTGCATTCAGTGAGTTGTTGTCTTTTTGTATATAAAAGCTTTCGATGGCGTCAAGCTTTCTACCATCTGATACACTTGCTAAAAGTCGAACATCATTCAAAGTGATTGGCAAATGTTGTTCGTGTAATGCATGTGCTGCAATAGCCGATTTCTTTGGATCGTTGTTTTTTATGTAGTTTTGGTGGTCTTTGAATCTTGTTGCTACTGATCTTTTAGTTTGTCCATAGTATTTTCGTCCACATTTGCATTTTATTTCATAAACTCCAGATTTTTCTAAATTGTCTTTTTTGTCTTTAACACTTGTCAGTTTGTTTTTTAGTTTGTAGTTATTAGAAAAAACTAAAGTCATATTGTTGCGGTGGAACACTGTTTTAAGACCATTTGTGATGTTTGGAGTGAAGGTCATGGACACTCGAGTCAAATCCGGTGGTTGTGTTGATTTTTTCCTTGTGAAAAAGGTTGAGAGCTGTTGTTTTTTATGTTTGTTTGAATGTTGTCGTATTATGTTTTCAATTAAAGATGATCCATATCCATTGATGTATGCTGTGTTGATTATATGTGTGTATTCTTGTTTATAATATTTATTGGATAAAGGAAGACTAACAAGTCTATGTGCCATAGAATGGAAGGCAGCTAATTTATGCTGGATAGGTGCGAAAGCGTTGCTCGGTATATATCTGGAGGTGCTGGTTGGTTTATGGTAAATGGCTATGTCAATTCTATTTTGTGCATTTCTTATTAACTTTAAGTCTAAAAAGCTAATTGTTAAATTTTCTTCTAATTCACATGTAAATTTTATGCTGTTGTGTTGTGAATTCAGGATTGATAACAAATCATTCACTTTATTCCTTTTGACGATTGTAAAGATGTCATCAACATAGCGAAACCATATTTGTGGGAGATGGCCTTCCCTTTTTAATTGCATTTCAAAATCAGCCATGAAGGTCTCTGCAATTAATGGTGAAAGTGGGTTGCCCATACTCGTTCCAAAGTTGATCTTGAAAAAACGCCCCCTAAATTGAAAGTAATTCGTATTCATGCACATTTCAGCTGCTCGTACATAAACGTTAACTTTTTCGATTGGAATGTTGTGTTTCATTAGATTATTTTTGAAAATCGCTAGTGCTTTTGGAACTGGTATTGAAGGGAAAAGTGAGGAAACATCGAAAGAAGCTAAAACTTCATCGTTGGATAATTCTATGTCCTTAATTTTGTCCGCAAATTCAATAGAATTTTTAACTGATAAGCTTTCACAAAGTGGGTACTGTCGCATTTCTTGTACCAACCATCGTGAGATGTTAGTGCACGGTGCACTTAAAAGTGCCACAATTGGTCTCATTGAATCCCCAGGTTTATGAATCTTTGGTAAGCAGTAGAGTCTCGGGACATCAGGATTCGAAACCATAAGTTTCCATTTAAACTGTTCACCAAAAACATTACTGATTTCCTTTCTAATTTCATTCGCAGCTGTGACCATTTTATTGAGGGGGGATCTTTTGATTTCATCGTATCCACTATCCGTTATCAATTTCCAACAACGTCGATCGTATTCTTTCTTATCCATCACCACAATTTTGTTGCCTTTGTCTGATTTCATGACATAGCATTCTTTTTCATTCAATGATGAAACAATTTTATTTTCATCGATGTGGTTGTAGTTGGAAAGATGATTACTGTTTTCAATACAAAACTTGGTTCGTTCTTAACTGAAGGTGGTTTAAATTTCAATATAGTTTCAATGTCAATGATCACGTCTTTCACTGGTTGTTTTTTAGGTTTTATTCCATAATTTAAGCCTTTATTCAACAGGTCAAGTTCATGTGTGGATAGTTGAACACTTGATACATTGATAACGGCGTCGTCTACGTTTAAAGGTGTGTGAAATTTCTTTTGAATGTTTGGCTTTTTGGAATATAACACATCGAACTTTCGTTGTAGTTTAGATTTCTTGTTATCCACCAAAGAGTCTATTTGGATTTTCGTTGAATGAAGGAAATTATACCACATACAATCGTTGTTTGAATTAGCCCAGTCATTGAAGAAGGTTGATGCAAGTTCGAGATGTAAACTATACAACTTGAGCTCGGTGTTTTGTAAGGTTGAATATTTTGTTTTTAGCTCCAAATTTAACCAAAGTTTTTGTGCGTTTTTAATGACTTTGTTGGTAATTTCATTATTTATCGCGCATTTTACTTTGATGAAACTCGGTACAATAGAGTTTTCTTTACACTTCTTTAAAAAATAAATGTCCTGTTTTAAAAGCGCCACCTTAGTGCTTAGTCGAGTAAATTTGTTCAAGTTTGACATGGTTGTCGTTGGATAAATAATTTAAATACTGAACAATTACGATGACTCTGACGTACTGATTTTAAATTAAAACGATTTTAATAAAACAAAACACCATTAAATTTGAGTCAACTAAATTTTTTAATTTGTATGCATTTCGACCGATGTATCGGCCATCATCAGCAACACGACTTAGCAATATAGTTGTCACTTACAAAAACAGAAAACTTTAAAAAATTACATAAATTACATAATATGAAAGCTAAAACAGTTAAGATATATATGATTGATTTTGAAAACATTACATTAGAAAAAATAGATCGACTATATTAAGCTTTTACAGATTGAAGAGAAAACAAGTTAACAACAATTAAACAAATATGACTCTATATTTCCCTTATCTGCATTCAGTGAGTTGTTGTCTTTTTGTATATAAAAGCTTTCGATGGCGTCAAGCTTTCTACCATCTGATACACTTGCTAAAAGTCGAACATCATTCAAAGTGATTGGCAAATGTTGTTCGTGTAATGCATGTGCTGCAATAGCCGATTTCTTTGGATCGTTGTTTTTTATGTAGTTTTGGTGGTCTTTGAATCTTGTTGCTACTGATCTTTTAGTTTGTCCATAGTATTTTCGTCCACATTTGCATTTTATTTCATAAACTCCAGATTTTTCTAAATTGTCTTTTTTGTCTTTAACACTTGTCAGTTTGTTTTTTAGTTTGTAGTTATTAGAAAAAACTAAAGTCATATTGTTGCGGTGGAACACTGTTTTAAGACCATTTGTGATGTTTGGAGTGAAGGTCATGGACACTCGAGTCAAATCCGGTGGTTGTGTTGATTTTTTCCTTGTGAAAAAGGTTGAGAGCTGTTGTTTTTTATGTTTGTTTGAATGTTGTCGTATTATGTTTTCAATTAAAGATGATCCATATCCATTGATGTATGCTGTGTTGATTATATGTGTGTATTCTTGTTTATAATATTTATTGGATAAAGGAAGACTAACAAGTCTATGTGCCATAGAATGGAAGGCAGCTAATTTATGCTGGATAGGTGCGAAAGCGTTGCTCGGTATATATCTGGAGGTGCTGGTTGGTTTATGGTAAATGGCTATGTCAATTCTATTTTGTGCATTTCTTATTAACTTTAAGTCTAAAAAGCTAATTGTTAAATTTTCTTCTAATTCACATGTAAATTTTATGCTGTTGTGTTGTGAATTCAGGATTGATAACAAATCATTCACTTTATTCCTTTTGACGATTGTAAAGATGTCATCAACATAGCGAAACCATATTTGTGGGAGATGGCCTTCCCTTTTTAATTGCATTTCAAAATCAGCCATGAAGGTCTCTGCAATTAATGGTGAAAGTGGGTTGCCCATACTCGTTCCAAAGTTGATCTTGAAAAAACGCCCCCTAAATTGAAAGTAATTCGTATTCATGCACATTTCAGCTGCTCGTACATAAACGTTAACTTTTTCGATTGGAATGTTGTGTTTCATTAGATTATTTTTGAAAATCGCTAGTGCTTTTGGAACTGGTATTGAAGGGAAAAGTGAGGAAACATCGAAAGAAGCTAAAACTTCATCGTTGGATAATTCTATGTCCTTAATTTTGTCCGCAAATTCAATAGAATTTTTAACTGATAAGCTTTCACAAAGTGGGTACTGTCGCATTTCTTGTACCAACCATCGTGAGATGTTAGTGCACGGTGCACTTAAAAGTGCCACAATTGGTCTCATTGAATCCCCAGGTTTATGAATCTTTGGTAAGCAGTAGAGTCTCGGGACATCAGGATTCGAAACCATAAGTTTCCATTTAAACTGTTCACCAAAAACATTACTGATTTCCTTTCTAATTTCATTCGCAGCTGTGACCATTTTATTGAGGGGGGATCTTTTGATTTCATCGTATCCACTATCCGTTATCAATTTCCAACAACGTCGATCGTATTCTTTCTTATCCATCACCACAATTTTGTTGCCTTTGTCTGATTTCATGACATAGCATTCTTTTTCATTCAATGATGAAACAATTTTATTTTCATCGATGTGGTTGTAGTTGGAAAGATGATTACTGTTTTCAATACAAAACTTGGTTCGTTCACGAATTTCGTTCTTAACTGAAGGTGGTTTAAATTTCAATATAGTTTCAATGTCAATGATCACGTCTTTCACTGGTTGTTTTTTAGGTTTTATTCCATAATTTAAGCCTTTATTCAACAGGTCAAGTTCATGTGTGGATAGCGCTGGCAAAACCTTTGCCTAAGGTTTTCCATCAATCCTATTCTTCTGGCCTCGCTCGGAGCGAGGTAATTGCTCTAGTGAAATAGCCAGTTGCATTCCTCCCCTCAAACAATTCGTCCGTAATACTCGCGCTTCTAGGAATGCCCATCAGTTTA
Source organism: Sphaerophoria taeniata (assembly GCA_943590905.1). NCBI lineage: Eukaryota > Metazoa > Arthropoda > Insecta > Diptera > Syrphidae > Sphaerophoria > Sphaerophoria taeniata. Next base: position 186,520,368 of record OX016540.1, read on the forward strand.
CCCTTGAGCCCAACTTAGGACGTACTCTCAAGTATTGAGAACCGTTCTTTAGCCGTACTACGCGAATGAGAAACTCTCACCCACACTCTGTCTTTCCCCATCATTACAATTTCCAAGAATTCAAGACCAATGTACCTACACCGACACCTCCTTTCCAACCCCTTCCCTTCTTGCTAATGCACTCGCTGTGTCTCTGGAATAAAAAATCCCCAGTGGGTGCAAATTATATACAAAAAAAACTGTATGTGCCAGTATATCTGCCTCATCATTTCCCTAAACATGTCCAGGTACCCAAGGAAGGCTAATTGTTTTGTAGAATGACACTTTAGTTGTTTGGAGTAAGGTCCTCTATACCTTAACTGCCTTCTTAGTCCAAAGAAGCAGCTATTGGAGAGAGTGATTCTTCGTTTGATTTCAGCGCTGGTGTCGTTATCTGAGTTGATAGCGGAACCTAGGTAGACAGTCCTTAGGTTATGTTAGGTTATGAGACTGACAGTTGATGTCGTTACCGTCACACTTAGATCAATACAGATCCATTGTGATATCCGAGAGTATTGCACTCAAGCTAATAAAAACCTATGTTTTTAGTTATTCAAGCCATAAAGGCATCGACGAAGTTCAGAATGTTAGTACCTGGAGTACTAGAGAGTTCTTCTAAGTCCCCGAAGAAATAATTTCTGAGCAATTTCTTCCTTTGGTGAGAGAGTGCGGGGCAGTGACATAGAAAGTGCGAAGTGTCTTCATGTACCCCCTCGTCATCGCATCCTCTGCAAGGATCATCTGAACTGATTCTCATTTTTTAACTTCCCAGAGGAAGTTATTGTAATGGGACCGGTTTTGTGAATCTCCAGTTTTTGCATATCTCCATGTTTCGAGGTCACTAGAATCCGAATGGGAATCAACCATTTTTATGGTGATGGCTGTGTGTGTATGTATGTATATGTATGTTCGTATGTTCGTTACGTATTTTCGGCTAGATTACCTCTCGAACCACTCATCGTATTGTCATGAAATTGGTCTCATTCGACGCGGTATTGTGTTGTTAAGAGCTGATTAGATTTTGAGCGAAATCCGCTTAGCGGTTTTTTAACGCCAATTAAAAATCTAAGACAACCCTAATATAATGAAAATTATGGTAATTTCTGCAATAATTTCAATAATAGTGCAAAAGATCTTATTTTTCAATTTAATGAAATATATAATTTGTTAATTATTATTATAAACAATTGAAATTTATTTAAAGCGGATTTTTATGGTTATGAGGAAAAACAGTCCATACGAGTGCAGAAATAGAATATTTATGACTTTTAATCGGTAAAAACTCATTAGTATATAATTGAAAACAATTTGATTTGTTATGAACAGTTAAAAATATAAGTCTTGTGAGTTTAAATCTCCCTTTATATAAAAATGGATTCATGTTTGTTTGCTTGGATGTCCGGTATGGAAGCCTAAACGGCCCAACAGATATTAATGAAATTTTAATGGTAAATACAGTTGTATTCAGGGATACTTAGTGTGAAAAAAAAAACAATATTCAGGAGTATCATAGACTATATTTCATTACTAGTTGACCCACCAAACGCTGTTTTGCCATATAAATGTTAATCTTCGGAAAAACTAATCCGATTAGAAAAATTCTTTCAACAATAGAAAATTACATTATTCAGGAGTAATAAAGGCTGTATTTTACTGTCCAAAGTAGTTGTGCATGAGTCCTCGAGTTTGTATGACCAACTTTTGACAGTTGGAACCACTGTTATTCAATAAGCTTCATGTTTGTCCTCAAATCATCAGTTTTATGGAATTTGACTTTAAAAACCAACATGCATGTACAACTACATCGGGATGCATCGGCTTGAAATTTTGCCAAGCAACTAATGTTTTTACGTATTTTTCTACTCTGGGAAGTTAGTCATGTGGACTACATGGGTCGCACTCATAGTTTTCCTTATGATATCCTAACAGATTATGTCCGGTAATTATGCTTACAAGAGATCGAAGTGATCTCTTGTGTAATTGCATACCTAATTCTTTCCGTTCATTGTTTGTTAAAACAGGTCAGATTTTTCTTGTAGTGCCGCAGGTGTCAAGAGGTTTCCACCTCTCATCGGCCTTATCAGTTACTCTTTTTTGAGATTCTCTGTTTTAAAGAACAGGTAGGGATGCTGACTAGCTAAGCTTGGTTTACGTCAATCTTTGATCCTAATCTTGCTTATTCATCGGCTTTTTCGTTGCCTGGTATATCGCTGTGGCATGGGATTCAGTAGAGTCTAATGTTTATCTGTGCGCCAAAAACCTTAAGCTCTTCGCGGCAGCATGAAACAAGCTTTGATTTTACCTCAGTAGCTTTTATTGCCGCTTAGCTATCAATGTAAAAGGTGATATCAGCCCGTGGTATCGCCATCATTAATATCTGTTTAGCAGCTGTTGTCACTGCCAGGACCTCTGTCTGTTGTAGTACTACGACCCATAACTTTATGAAGGATCTGAACATGTCCTATGGAACTGTTTTTCCAGACTTTAGTCTGACTAAGTCGCAAGGCACTTTTAACTGCAGATTCTTGAACAAAGAGAGAACAAATTGAGGATAACTTCCAGTCCCGCAGTTGGGGTGGATCTCATTGCCCCTGTAATACCTGTGCACGCAAGTCTTTGGTCTTTTGTCAAAGTTTTGATTTTCGTGTTCTTTTCTTAAGCTTTCCACCAAACCAGACTACCATAGGTTAGTATTGGTCTAATTATTGCCGAATACATCCATCTGATAATTTTTGGGTTTGATCCCCAGGTTTTCTCGATAAGTCTGTAGCAGGAGTAAAAGGCGATCGACGCCTTTGTGTATCTATCTTTGGTGTTCAGACCCCAGTTTAGTTTGTTATCTAAGATCACACCGAGATACTTTGCATGATCAGAGATTTTAAGAAGGCAGCCTTCCATTGAAGGTATTTTAAAATCGGGTATTTTGCGTTTGTTAGTAAATAGCACTAGTTCTGTTTAAGCTGGGTTGACTGTCAGCCCACAGTTCCTAGTCCATTTACTTAACAACGAGAGGGCATATTCGGTTTGTTCACTGTTAGTGGGTAGTAATGCAAGATCATCAGCGTAGGCTATTATTTTTACTTCACTTGATTTCAATTTAGAGAGTATGCCGTTCCCCGTTCATGACAAGAACCCAGAGTAGCGGCGAGAGAACTCCACCCTGTGGGGTGTCCCTGCCACCTTTTCCTCTGCTAGCTCAGAGTTGATTTGTCCACTGTATTATTGCCTTTCCGACTTTGTGGTCGTCCAAGGCCTGTTTCACTGTTTCTTTCTTCACGTTATTGAAGGCTCCTTCAATATCCAAGAACGTTACAAGGGTGTATTCCTTGTCATTCAGTGATTTTTCTATGACACTGACAACACTGTGCAAAGCTGTTTCAACGCTTTTTCCTTTAATGTAGGCATGTTGAGCTTCCGATATACAGTCCGGTTTCAAGGTGCTTCGGATATGAATATCAATCAGCCTCTCAAAAGTTTTCAACTTAGACTAATGGGTCTAAGTCTTTGGCCTCCGTATGGCTAGGTTGACCAACTTAAGACAACTTAACTTGAAATCAAATCTGTTTATACTGGCGTCGGCTTCAAGACGTCAAAAAGGATAAGGAATAGGTTTGTACCTGTCAAAATTTTGTTCATATATTCACAACATCATAATATTGATTTTGGTTGATGTTAACCACAAATTACATTTTATTGCTTAAATAATAAATTGAAAAATATCCACAAACAATTGCTTAAAATTTATTTTAACTCGCAAATCCTGTAAGTACTTATGTTTCACGTTTAAATCATGTTGTCTCTAACACTTCTAGATCTTTATGAGCGATCGTTTGTTCAACTTAAATTTTATTTATTTCAGTCGACTTACTGGTCCAAGTAATGTTGGAGCACCATGGCGCCATAGTATGTCCCGTGATTTGGGCAACGACATGGAATCGATGTTTTCTCGAACCGGTGCAACATTGCCAAGAGGTGAATATCACAGATTAAAGAGCAAATTTCTCGATCAATAATTAAAAAAAATAAAAAATAGTGCTGTTTTTGAAAACGTTTCATTATTTTAAACGTCATTTACTATATACCTACTTATACATACGTTTATATAATTATTAACCAAATTAGGTTTTCTTGAGATTTTTTTTTATTGCTTTTTTAAATATTTTGTTTTATTTATTTTTTTCTTTTCTTGTCTTTATTCGTAAAAATATACAATTTAATTAATTAACACAAAAGCAAGCGTAGTGATTTAAACAAAACGAAAATTCGGACAAACAAAAAATTAATAAAATGCGTTTTTTTTTCTTTTCCGCAACTATTTACATATATTGTTTAATGTTTAAATGTTATTGAGTTTTATAGAAAAAAAAACTAATAGTACCATGCACATATATTTTTTTTTTAATTTTAAAATTTTAGCAAATGTTCATAATAGAAAGTTACTCTCAATGGCAATTTAATCAAAAAGCATACAATTGAAATTCATTATATTTAGAAAAATTTAATTTAAATGTTAACCTTATTATATAATATTTAACTATTTTGTGAGATGTTATACACATTTTGTACTTTAAATCATGCAATAATTTTTTCGTATTCAAAGTTTTCAGTAAGAACTGCATATTATTTGAGAAATAAAAATATGAAAATATTTTAGATAATATTTGTTACATAATTTATTTACATAAAAAATTAAATGAAATAAAAAAAACTATGTTTTGAATAATTTTGACGAATAAAATAAACGAAGATTTCAAATCTCAACAATTTATTTGATGTTTTGTTGTTTTTTTGTACATAAACATTTTTTATATATATATATTTTTTTTAATGATTTACTTTTAATAAAAAAAAACTTCAGAGCCCTCTTCTTTAAACAAAACTAACATCATTTTTAACACGTTACACAAAATACATTTTTAAACAATTAAAACTAAAAATGAGCATGTACAAATGTTTACTGTTTATATTTTCCTTGATATCGTAAAAAAAAATTCTTTTCTTTTTTTACTAATTTGCCAATTAGCTGATTTTGATATTTATTTGGAGTTCTGGGCCTTTTTTTATATACACAAAATATTATATACTCAAAAATGATACAATGTACGCTAAAAAACAGCAAAATTGAAATACATTTAAATAAATTGAATAATTACCAAAAAAATGTCCAAAACTTTGAATACGAATTTATTTTCAAAAAAAATATCAAGACCAACATTTTTTGTTTGTTTATGGAATTAAATCAAACGTTTCTTTTTTTCCGATCTTTTATTTGTTAGTTTTGTTTTTATTTTAAAATTCATTTACAGTTACTCACAAAATTATTGGGTCAAAATTTATATTTTAAGACAATAGTCTATAAATAACATACACTCACATTTAATACAACCGGTTCGCATTTCATTTTCACGTCGTTACTTGCACCATTGTGATTTTAATTGTGCTGAAAATAATTCTTCTCGTTCTTTAATTTACCGTTACCCTTCTCAACAAACGTTAGTATAAGAAAAGCAACATCACACAATTATTGGGTCAAGTCATTCGTTTATTTGACAGCATCAAGTCAGGATTAAATTAAGCGGAGGAAAAGAAACACAATTGTGTAGCTAAATCTCAGGAGAAACCCTCATATAAGCGCCCCAAAAATGGCTACTGAAGTGGATATCTATTGAGGGTTTTTTTTTAAATAATTAGCACACGTTCAAGGAGTTTTTTATGCCCTTATTATGCCAGAGACACAGTGAGTGCTTTAGGAGAGAAGAAAGGGGTTGGAAAAGAGGTGCCGGTGTACATTGGTCTTAAATTCCTGAACATTGCAATGATTTGGAAAGACAGAGTGCGGAAGGGAGTTCCACATTCGCGTAGTACGGCTAAAGAACGATTCTCTATACTTGAGAGTACGACCGAAGTTGGGCTCGAGGGTAAACTGATGGGCATTCCTAGAAGCGCGAGTATTACGGGCGAATCGTTTAAGGAGAGGAATGCAAATGGCTATTTCACTAGAGCACTCCGTAAAAATAACGATAGAGCAGAGAGAGACACGAAACGTTACGACGCGACGGTGGTCTAAGGAGGTGAATGAGTTGGTTATGTCTCTGTCACCAATCATTCTAAGGGCTCTTTTTTGTATACCGTCCAAGAGGCTTAAGTATGTTACTGGAGCACCAGCCCAGAGATGGGAATTGAACTCAAGCTTTGGATGGATAAGTCTTGTAAATAATAGCCAGATCAGACGGCGAGAAAAATTTCTTGCATCGCCTTAAGAAACCTAAACGTCTTGTGGCATTTTTGGCGACATCGCATATGTGCTCGTTCCACAAGAGGAGGTCAGTGATGCACATACCGAGAATCTCGAGATGTTGGGTCTCATTGATGCAAGTGCCACTCATGGACAGTGGCAGGGGGGTATGTCCCGCTTTAACGATACAAGACAACATTGTGTTTTCGAAGCATTAAACTCTACGCGGTTTCTTATTCCAATGTACAATGCTGTTTAAGTCACAGTTTAATGAGCTTATCATATTTAACCCTTGCAGTTCCACATCCGAAGAGAAGGGATGTGAGTCTGGAAACGAATAAGAAAAGCTAAGGGTACTATCGTCAGCGAAACAATTTATTGGATTAGAAGTTACAGACAAGAGATCATTAATGAAAATGAGGAAGAGGGTCGGAAACAAAACGGAGCCCTGGGGCACACCAGCATTTATCTTGTGCGTTTCAGACTTGAATCCGTCCAATACAACTTGTATTGAACGGTTCGAAAGAAAATTTCTAATCCAACGAAGGAGGGATTCGTCGATACCGAAAGCACGCATTTTTGATAAAAGAGCAAGATGCCAGACTTTATCAAATGCCTTTGAAATATCAAGTGCAACAATCTTACTTTCTCCAAAACGATGTAAAGATTTGTTCCACTGTGCGGTGAGATAAACCATCAAATCACCAGTGGACTTGTTGCTGCGAAAGCCGTACTGCAGGTCATTAAGAAGCTTTCGGTCTTCGAGATATTTCTTGGAGCTGATAGTTTATCACATTAGCGTTTCCATGACCTTAGAAAGAAGGGACTGTTGATCCAGAAACCATACAACGGTTGAGTGGCAAGAAAAAACCGTTTTTTTTTTTTAATGAAAAAAATAGAAAAAGAAGGAGTTTGCAAAAACCGTTTAAGACAAGCCACTGGATTTCTGGAAAACGGTCATATTTACTGATCAGACGGCCTGGGTTAAGTATGGCGCAAGGTGAATACAGAGTTAAACAAAGTAAACCTGTTACCATTCGTAAAACATGGTGGAGGTTCGGTGATGGTATGGGGATGTATGTCGCATGCAGGGTTTAGTAACTTGGTATTTATTGAGGAGATAATGAATAAAATAGACCTTCTAAAGCAGAATTTGAGACAAAGCGCTCAAGAAATTGGTATTCCAAGAACTTTTCAGTTCTATCAGGATAATGACCCAAAACATAAATCCCGCGTCGTACAGGAATGATGACTTTATAATTGCCCTAAAGTTATCCAAACACCACCTCAGAGCCCAGAATTAAACCCCATAGAAAATTTATGTAAAATTTTGGATCCTGGAGTGAGGAAGCACACAATTTCAAACAAAAGCGATCTCAAAAAAGTGCTTTTGGAGGAATGGGAGTAAATGAGTGCTTCAACCATCCAAAAGTTAGTGGACTCTTTGGATAGGCGTATTAAAGGAGTTATCGGACAGAAGGGGTAACCAACTGAAAACCAACAAAACAACCCAAAACTGTACAATAATTACAACCCAAATGAAGAACTTCATAAATATTTTGACCCAATAATTTTGTGAGAAAAAAGCTGGACTTTATATGTTTTTTTTTTTTTTTAATTTTTAGCACCGAAAAGATCGGTTTTATTAAATTTGTTGGTGTTTCTTTTTTGCTTTCCTTTCTTAAATTGACATTGAACTAAATAAATACATTTGACCCAATAATAATTTTTATGAGTAACTGTATTTTTTTATTTAAATTTGCTTCACCTAATAATTTTATTTATTTAAATTCGTTTTTTAATTGCTGCTTTGTCATGTATTTTCTTTTTTTTACATAATCTTTTGCTTGCAGTGGGGTAACACGAGTGTCTCAAAATCGCATGCTCAAAAATCACAGAACCCCTTACTACTACACACGTCCAACAAAAAAATAAATAAAGTTCAAACAAATTCATAAATACCACACCAAGGATGAACAATGAACAAATTTGCTGTTTTCATTATACATAAATTTAGTTTTTATTTTCCAACTAAAAAAATTGAAATTGTTAACGTAGGTTAAAAACTAAATTTTGTTTGTTCCAAATTGTGAAAATTAAAAAAAATAGTATTTTTTTTCAATTATACAATAACACTATTGAATTGGATTTAAATTTAAAAATACTAACGGCCACGTTTTATTTAACATTTAACGAGAAAATTTCGTAGCTGCTTAAAGCAGTTACGAATAATTTTAGCACGTGAGTTTTTTTGTTGTTATTAATTTTGTTATTTATTATAATTTTTATTAAATAAAGTTTACAATAAAATTAAAAAAAAACTAATTTACATTAGATGTCGTCTGGTATGTCGTTTTTTTTAATTTGTTTATTTCTTTTTACTTTAATTCTTTTGTAAGAATGCGATTTGAATTTATTAATATTCCTTATCCTTATTTGGGGTAAGTATGTATCGTGTTTGGATTCATGTATTTGTAATGATAACGGAGGACACTTGAGTTGAATTTCAGGCTGAGGTATGTTTGTGGGTTGACATCTAGTTCAACTTAAAGGAAAGCATCGAGTTTATATTTTTTGGGGAATTTTAATTCGAAAATCTTTAAAAGGTTGAAAGTTTTAACATATTTTTTGTAAAATTAAAAAAAAATTGTTAAAATTTGTGTTGCAATAAAGGAAAACAATTTGGAAAACTTGTTGCGACGTCATCTACAAACTTAAATGCCTTTATTCCAGATGAAGTGTATTTTTCTACGAATAAATTATGTCCTGATAAACAATTTGGTTTTAAAAACTTGAGCCCTCTAATTTCCACAATATCAATTAATTTTCTCGTACTATTTTTTCGATATTGCAGTCAACAGTATTAATTTTAACTCGGCATCGATCAATATTTTGAAGTTAGCTGAAAGCCACGTCTATTACGCTAGCTAGAACCATTTCATGAGCCGGCACCGAAAAGTATTCAGTATTTTGTTGCTAATTTGTGCCGCAAGAATTAATTTTGTTGCTCAAATATTTTTCGGAAGAAAGCGGGGTTTTCTCTTCTGAAAAATAATAAGTATACGCCCGAGAGAACTTTCCCATAAAACGTTAATTTCAATATCTGGAAACATATTTTCAAAGAGAAAACAACACTTACCGGGTCAGCTAGTAAAGGTTTTTTTTTTTTGAGAGGTATAGAACTTTAAATTGCAATAAAACAACGATGGAATATTCGATTGACATGATTTTTTATTTATTCGAAAGATAATCTTGTGGCATTTCATTTAAAATATGATTTCTGGCATATGACTGCCACGGCTGGCTCGGATGTAGTCCAATCTGGACGTCCAATTTTCGATGACTTTTTCCAACATTTGTGGCCGTATATCGGCAATAACACGGCGAATGTTGTCTTCCAAATGGCCAAGCGTTTGTGGCTTATCCGCATAGACCAATGACTTTACATAACCTCACAGAAAATAGTCTAGCGGTGTTAAATCACAAGATCTTGGAGGCCAATTCACAGACCCAAAACGTGAAATTAGGCGGTCACGGCTGTGTGACATGTTGCGCCGCCGCACAGTGTGACAATTCACTAATCTAGCGGAATTTAATTACAAAAATCACTTTCAAGAATCAATGCAAAAACCGGTTTTATGTGCAGCTAATATCTTCTACTAAATAATTATATATAAATTTTTGGGTTATGGTTAAGCAAAAAAACAAAAATTGATCTTAAAGTCAGATTTTGTGATCATTTTAAATAAAATCGAGGTTTAAAGGCGCTTTGGTTAATATGAATTTATACGGGTTTTTTGATTTGTTATTGGGGACTTTGTTTTATTTTTCTTAAATATAATATAAGAGAATGTAAAAACAAGTAAAACCTTATTTCATATGATGCTCAATATTTTGTTATTGTGCTCAAAAGTTGAAAAATTGAGTTTTTTGTGTCAATTTTTACATTAAGTGGAGAAAATTTAGTAATATTCCGCATTATTCCGATGGGAAACTATATGTTTTTTAAAGCTCAATATATAAGCTTTCATTCTACGTTTTAAGTTGCTGCGCATAGATGCGACACCAATACATTTTTTTTAAATTTTCGAAGTTGCTTCCAAAATAATTTCTTACAAAATGATAAAGATATTATATTTAAAAATAAAACCAAGACCACAAAACAAGAAAAACTATAAAATAAATGCATAAACATATTTAATTACATAAATAAATGCATTAATACACATATATATGCTTCTATATAAATACAAATCTGAGAAATTATGTGTTTTATGCAATATATATGTGTCGTTGCTGTCCTAGCAAAACTCAAATCGATTCAAAAGGAATTTTATGTTTTAAGTTTATATATATACAGGGTGATTCACGAGCGTTGTGCCAAAAAGCTAGAGCGTGTAGGTTGAGTTGAGACAAGAAAAAAATCGTATGGGAGGGGGGGGTCTATTCCCCCCCGTTTAGCCGGGAGGGGCAATTTTCTGAAAAATTGACTTATTTTGTTTAAAAAAATATTAAAAATCATCAGCTTCGTTTACAACACCGTGCTATACTTTTCTGAAAAGCCAAAAACTTCTTCTTTCACTTTGTTTTTAAATTAAATTGTTTTAACGAATAGTTTAAGAAAAATAAATTTTCAAACTCAAAATTTTCAAAAAAAAAGCAAAAAAAAACATTTTTGAACTAATTTTTTTCAAAATTTTATGTAATTAAGTACTAATTTTGTTTTTAAAATTCAATGTGTTTGTTAATTTTTAGTCGAAAACAGAAAACCGGATGCAAAAATGTCTTTTCGTGTTTGAGAAATTAAGAAAAAATCAAAACCACTTTTTTCTAAAAAAATCTTTGTTTTTATTTTTACCTATCTGGACTTTTAGTTTAATTTATTAGTTTAATTTATAAATTTAATTTTTTGTGATTGGAGTTTTATGAGGACTCAATAAAGTAGAAAAGTATTACATTATCCCTGGATTAACCATCTTGTTCATTGATAACGTCTGAAAACTGACCTGTAATTTTTTCTTACTATACCTGGGGCCGCGGCCACTCACTGGTGAAGAGTTCTACCTGCTAGGGGCTTAAGATAATTAAACCGCATTTTTTCTTGAATGAAAAAAAAATTAACAACCTATAGGTAAATAAAAGGCATCGCATATTTACTTAACAACCATTTACAATTAAAATATTAACTCATCAACACATAACAATAACAAACTCATACGCTCGAGAAGAGTTAGCGGACAGGAACTTCTGCTACGGTTTAACTTATTGTCGAGATCGGGAAGCTGAAAGACTCTACGCTGAAAGATATCCCAATAGATGGCGCCCAAGTCGTAGCATGTTTTCAAGAATCCGCCGACGAGAGCACTGAGAGCTAGAAGTGAAAGGTCAATGGCAGACGTTATCAATGAAAAAAATGATTAATCCAGGGAAAATCCAATACTTTTCTACTTTATTTAGTCCTCATAAAACTCCAATCACAAAAAATTAAATTTATAAATTAAACTAATAAATTAAACTAAAAGTCCAGATAGGTAAAAATAAAAACAAAGATTTTTTTAGAAAAAAGTGGTTTTGATTTTTTCTTAATTTCTCAAACACGAAAAGACATTTTTGCATCCGGTTTTCTGTTTTCGACTAAAAATTAACAAACACATTGAATTTTAAAAACAAAATTAGTACTTAATTACATAAAATTTTGAAAAAAATTAGTTCAAAAATGTTTTTTTTGCTTTTTTTTTGAAAATTTTGAGTTTGAAAATTTATTTTTCTTAAACTATTCGTTAAAACAATTTAATTTAAAAACAAAGTGAAAGAAGAAGTTTTTGGCTTTTCAGAAAGGTATAGCACGGTGTTGTAAACGAAGCTGTTGATTTTTAATATTTTTTTAAACAAAATAAGTCAATTTTTCAGAAAATTGCCCCTCCCGGCTAAACGGGGGGGAATAGACCCCCCCCTCCCATACGATTTTTTTCTTGTCTCAACTCAACCTACACGCTCTAGCTTTTTGGCACAACGCTCGTGAATCACCCTGTATAATGCAACAACAAAGAGATGAAAAACTTACTGTTTGGTATTTAAATAACATTTTTTTCATAGGGTAAATAAGCAATGTTTTTCAAAATTTTACCAAAAAAAAATGATTTTGCCAAAATATGAATTAAATTGAATTTGAACTAATTTTATAAAATTTTTGGTTAATTTATCTAATAATCAATAATTTTTAGGAGTCAATAACAGATTTTCAATTGCATCAGATCCATTTTTAGTAAGTAAAAGTTATATTCTTGTCCTGGAACTTTTAAATGTAACAATATAAGAAATCTAAGCTGCTTGAGGAATTCGGAGTAAATTTTTGTTAAAAATATTATTAAGTGTTGTCTATTATTATGTTTTTATATGTAATTATTTTTTTAAAATCTAAACAAAAAAGAAACAGCAGGATTTTTGGTCAGAATTTTGTATCTGTACAGAATGGGCATTTGTATGTGCACTAAACAGGCGCTTTCACAGGGCCGTTTGTTCCAAAATTTGGTAACTATACAAATCTTTGTAATTCAGTTACATTTTAATACATATTCATTGTGAAAACTAAAGAAAAAAACTGTTTGGGGAGAAAAATTTAATTTTTAGTAAAGGTCTGCCAAAGTGCAAAAAACACGTGAGTTTAAAGCTCTTTTAGTCAAAAACGTGTGTCGATATGTACAAAAATTGCAGTTTAACTTATTTTTGTACATATTTGTTATGAATCTGATACATAAAATTTAAAAGAAGCAAAAAAAATACAACCTTAATTCACTCTTTAGTATGGGTCTAACAAAGGCAAAAAACATGTACATTCCGATCTCTGCAAATTAAAAATTTGGCTATTTTAATAAATAGTTCTAGTTAAATGTCATTCTCTGAATATATTTGTTGACTCTTGCGAAGGAATCACTAAAAAAATAATTAATTTGTAAGCGCTATTAATTTTATTCCGCTAGATGAGCGAAATGTCACACTGTGCGCCGTCTTGTTGGAACCAAAGCTCCTGGACATGATGATTGTTCAATTCAGGAATGAAAAAGTTAGTAATCATGGTAATCACAGATCGAAACCATGTGCTCGATGGCGATAGCAATAGCTTATTCTGTAGGCACCGTACGGCGGCGTCTCTGGAGATACGAGTTATCAATTAGAGTAAACGTGGTGCGAAAACGTTCCATGGTTAATTGAATTAACTGCTCTGATAGACAATTTTGTGGATGATAAAATGGACGTACTGCGCGATACGTATTCCGCACAGAACCATTATTTTCGAAATAAAATTGCACAAAAAGCGTTGTTCAGGGGTGAGTCTATTCATGATGAATTGCCAAACCAAACTGAGAATAAATCACTTGACAACTGTTAAATCGGTCGTCGTCTTGAAAAGTAATGCCAACTTAAAGTTCTATACCTCGAAAAAAAACACCCGTTATAAAGATATTTCGTATATTACTACGGATGCAATGAATATGTACACTGGGGCGTATACGTGTTTTTTTATTTTTACTTTTTTTTTTTTGAGAACCTTACTAGACTAGTGCCGATAGCTTCAAAAATTGAAAAAAACGAAAAAAAATCGCAGTAGAATAAAATAAATGAGAAATGGTGGGAGATGCGATAAAAATGAAAGGAAAAATAAATTACGGGCCATCCGAGTTCGGGAAGTGGGCGGGGGGCGGGTTTTAAGGGGAAAAAATGGTTTATCTTGATTTCCGGCAAAACTAGAGGTCCTATGGAAAAATGTTAAATAGCAAAGTTGTAGATAACAAAAAGATCTATAACTTTTGTTCAGACAAATTTTTCACATAACCTCAAAATATATATGAAAAATTCAAAAAAACAAGTTTTTGGTTTTTATTTTTATCTTTTTCAAAAAAAAAGATTTTTCTACGAAATTTGGTGAAAACTTCCCTTATTATATCCCAGATACACTGTAATTTATTTGGTTAAAAGTATTTATTTTTTCCTCTTATATTGAAATAATATCGAAAAAATACCCTAATTTTGAATCGAAAATTCACGTGTCAAAATTTCGCCTTTTCTTAAAAAGTCAGCATGCTATTTATTTGTTCAAACGTCTACTTTCTGATGGTGTAAAAAAAAATATACATTACCATAGTAAATATTCTCAGAAATTGCAAAAAATTGAAAAAACTCGAATTCGATTTATTTTTTTCCAACAATCGATGTAACCGTAGTGTTCTATCCAATATCATATATCTCTGTTAGTGATGGGTCAAACCGAGTTGGCGAACCGAGTTTGCAAACCGAATAGGTAAACCGAGTTGACTCGTTCAACTCGAGTTGGCAAACCGAGCTACCTAACTCGAGTTGAAGAAAATTAACAGAGTTAAGTCGAGTTAGCGAACTGAGTTGACCAATCACTAACAGAGATATATCGACCCCTTGCCGCAGTGTTCTTTCCATTATCATATATTCCGGAAGTTTTGCTTAAAACTATTTGCTGCAGCTGTGAAAGTGGATGTAACAGTTTAAAATGTGGCTGTCGAAAACATGGTTTAAAATGTACAAATCTATGCACGAATTGTCATGGTTCCGAAAATTGCTCAAATATGGAAGAAAAAACTTACGAGGAAGTAAATGAGGAAATTTTGGATGAAGAACCAATGCAGTCCGAAAATATCATTGGAGACGAGGAAGGTGGTGGTCTTGAAGATTTCGAAGATTAACTGCAGTTGGAAAGGTCTGTCACATCTTACGATGAAGAAATGCAATCAGAATCAGCTTTTTAACTTATATGTATATATGTACCTAGAGGAAAGGAAAGGATTTAAGCAAGAACACTAGATTTTAGTTTTAATAAAGTTTTTGTTCAATTATAAAGATTTTAAATAATGTTTTGATTGTAATTAATTAATGTTAAATATAAAAAAAATATAGAAAAATAGGAAATTTAAATTGGATCTTCGATTTGACTTTCACTAGACTTTTACTTTTCTTAGCTTGACTTTTCTTGTCGTACACTTTACTTTTCATAACGTAGTTCTTTGACCGAATAAAAATTAGTTACTTTACATTTTTTTAGTCTAAGTCTAACCTTAAGTCTTTTCATAAAAATGCAATGATTTTGAATTGAATTCAAAAAGTGTAAGTGCCCATATGTTTGGCTTTAACTAAGATTGTTTTTGTGTTTGTTAAATGTAGTCATCCTACTTATATGTATATACTGTATAGAAAAAAAAAACATGATTAAAAAAAAAAATCGAATGCGAGTTTTTTTCAATTTTTTGCATTTTCTGAGAATATTTACTATGGTAATGTATATTTTTTTTTACACCATCAGAAAGTAGACGTTTGAAAAAATAAATAACATGCTGACTTTTTAAGAAAAGGTGAAATTTTGACACGTGAATTTTCGATTCAAAATTAGGGTATTTTTTTGATATTATTTCAATATAAGAGGAAAAAATAAATATTTTTAACCAAATAAATTACAGTGTATCTGGGATATAATAAGGGAAGTTTTCACCAAATTTCGTAGAAAAATCTTTTTTTTTGAAAAAGATAAAAATAAAAAACCAAAAACTTGGTTTTTTGAATTTTTCATATATATTTTGAGGTTATGTGAAAAATTTGTCTGAGCAAAAGTTATAGATCTTTTTGTTACCTACAACTTTGCCATTTAACATTTTTCCATAGGACCTCTAGTTTTGCCGGAAATCAAGATAAACCATTATTTCCCCTTAAAGCCCGCCCCCCGCCCACTTCCCGAACTCGGATGGCCCGTAATTTATTTTTCCTTTCATTTTTATCGCATCCCCCACCATTTCTAATTTGTTTTATTCTACTGCGATTTTTTTCGTTTTCAAAAATTATCTACCCTGGTCTATACGTTTTTTGTATCAATTGTTGTCTTGTTATTTTTAACAACCTCAAGAGTAGAGTTTTTGTTAATCACGAGAATGAGTAAGCCGACTTAATGACTCAAAAACCGTCCGACTGACTCCTTGGTGGTCGTTTTCGAATCGTTTCATACTACAATATCATATGAGGTCGTGGCAAGAAGGACTGGATATGAATCCATCGGCAGTTGGATATCCGACTAAAGTTCCATGAGCAGAGCTCCTTCGATCAAAAAATATCAGTTATACATTTTATACCTCTATTTCTGATGTGATGATCATAAACCTGATACTTCTCAAATATTTGCTGTAGCTGACAAATTTCAACGTATGGTCTATAAAATAATGCTCCAATTCTTCAAATAATGATTTTTCTATTCTTTTTCAAAACCTACCCTTAGGTCATTTATGTATTCTATATGTCGCATCGCAAGTAAAAAAAAATTACAACGTATACGCCCGAGTGTACATTTTCATTGCATCCGTAGTATTATTCGAAATATCTATATATATGTAAATATAAATCGCGAACTTAACACATAATTAGCAAATAAAGAGCACATTATTATCGTAAGGGTCCCAATCGTTTGTGCTCACATTGGTTTGCCAACTTAACAGATGTACAACGATTGCAACTTTTTGACAGTGAGCCGCAAAACTTTTCATACTTCGAACAATATAACGATTGCATACCTATGAAAAGTTATTAATTTGTTAAATTTTATCCAGACTATTTCGCCTATAACAAAAATTAAGATAAAAATATGTTCAGAAAAGAAAAAGGACTTAAATACCGAGTGCTGCAAAGTAAGCATAGGTCTTGCGAGGCCAGACTACACGTTGCGAAACACATTCAATAGAAGTAACTCAGAGTTCAATCTAAAAATTTAAGATTTTTTGCATGTTTACCTTCCCACCTTTTTGCATCATCCGACTTAAGAAAAAGGTGTTAGGTTCTGCGAAGTGGTGTGGGTATAAATGTCTCTGAAGACGAATGTACATAGTTTCAGAAATTTTCAAACAATTTAACAGGATAACGATAAGGTACATTTCAACACCAGAATTCATTCGAACACTTGCATGTATGTATGTAAGTTTAAGAACGGTAAGTTCAAATAATTAATTGGTAATAAAATGATAGTTTAAAAAAATGAAGAAAAAAAAATCATGATAAGCCTTCCATTCCAATCTAATGCTTTACTTCCAGGAAACAAGAAAAAGAGTCCGAAAATAAATGAAAACCAAGACACTGCCTCGTCTCTACCAACAGCACCAACCGATGAACCACTCGATCTTGCTGATTTAGATCTATCTCGTTTACGTTTGAGCAAAAAAGATCTAGAGACACTTTCAAGCATCACACCCGGTCTACCGAAGTGCTTTCAGGAAACACTTCTTGCCAAACTTCCGCCAACCCAAGCCCGAAAACTATCCCGAACTTTATCAATGCAAAACAGTACCCATGTTCCTGCAGTGCGAGTCTATAAACGAAGTCAAAGTGGTGGCAGGAATTTGACTACTGTTGATTCGGAGAGATTCACTCCAGGTGAACTTAGACCGGAGATTGATAAGAAAACATCTGCCAACGACTCGAAATCGAACTTCTTGAAAATGAGTGATAGTTCGCGTGAAGAAGGTTCTGACCGAAACCACAGTCTGATCTACAGACGAAGTTTGAGCAGAGGTCGATATGACTATGAAAATGTTCAAGATCTCAAGAACAGAAGTCATAGTGTTTGCAGGGTATCCGATGATACCAGCAAATCGCTATGCTCATCCTATTCGAGTGACGTGAGTGAGAAATATAAATATTATTCGCCATATTTGACCAAAGGAAGAGATTCAGAGAGTTCGTCAGTATCGCCGTATAAACGCTACGATAGTTGTTCACCTCGGGAGAGTTGCCTTAGTCCGACAAAGGAGTTCAACGGCCGTTCAGCAGGAGAGTGTATGTCGCCAACGTCAGAAGTCCAGGGAACGCTTTCGACCCAACGTCGATATGGAAGGTATTTGCGACAAGAATCAACAAGTACGAGTGTAACGGAGGAGAACCGCTCAAGTGTTGAAAAGAAGTGTAGAGAGCGTGACAACCACAGCATGCTGCGAGATATCAAAGAAAAGAGCCGAGAATCAAGTCGCGACAGGCTAAGTCAAAGCATGGAGTTAGATACAGTAGTTGACGAAGATGAAAGAAAACCAGACACAAGTATCAATCGTCATGTTCGCAACAAGAGTCTTGAAATATACGCTGAGAATAAGGAAACAATAACTCGTACCCATGTTCGTTCAAAGTCCAGAGAATTGCCGGACAGCTGTCTGCAAAAAGAAGAAATTGCTTCGAAGATTTTAGAAGAACTGCAAGCTCTGTCGTCTGCAAAGACGCGAAAAGACAAAGCTGAAGAAACATCGAGCAGTGCCTCAAAGGAAGTTACGTCTGAGAAAGTCGTTGTTAAGAAAATTCGTAAAATCAAACCCAAAGAAAAGTCTACTGACTCATCGGCAACGGTAGAAGTGTCGACCGGAAGTGCAGAGAAGGAAATTAAAACGACGGTTGTGAAAAAAGTGAAAAAAGTTATTAAACGCACTGAAACCAAAGGAGGAGAAGAAAAGACTATTAGAACCCTTCAACCCGAATCCTCGACGTCAAAGTCTGATCTAGAGAAACCCAAACGAGAATCTAAGCTCAAGCGACCAAAATCTTTCCCAACTAAGGAAGGTGGCGCAAATGAAAAACCCCCCGAATCGAATACTTCAGAAAACACCGAATATTCTACAATAGAATCGAAAATTCCACAAGGTAAGACTGCAATCAACGTTGACACATCACCCGATGGTCGAATTAGTGAACCGAAGCTTATAAGACCGAAAAGCTATCCCGCTTCGAAGCTGACACCACCAAAAGATATTAAGAGAATTCTATCAAGTTCCCCTGAAAAAGATGCCACAACAAAACAGATTCCTAAGCGCAGCAGTGTATCTGAAGAGAAATCGATAATTGCCAAAAGTAGTGATTCCTCATCGCCAATTGATTCCAAGCCGCTACCAACGACAATTAAGCGGGTTGTTAAAGTCACAAGAAAGTCCAAAATCACTAGTCCAACTCTCACTCCAAAGATCCCTCCACCTGATCCTGACTCAAAAACAGCAGACAATAGTCCAACAGACATTATGCCCAGTAAAGATAAATCTCCTGAGAAGAAAGTAGGCAAAGGCTTGCTCTACGCAATTGGACAGAAGTTTGAAAAACTTCGAGACTCAGCCAAAAGCCAGAAGAAAGTCGTTACTAAAGTTACGACCAGTGCGAATGCATTGAACACAATAAAGACTCCAGATGATGTGCCAAAAGAGAAATTGACTCTGCTCAAAAAGAAGAAAGCCAAATCGACCACAGAGTGTTGCCAGAATGAGAAGAGTGATGAAAAGACTGATGAAAAACCCTTGAAAACTGAAACTACACGGCGTTCAAGAATTGACGCTATGATTCGATCTCTTCGAGATCGCTCAGTTCCTAGAACTCCGGTCCTCACCGAATCGAACTTAATCAAGAGAGCTGTGAGTGTTGAAGAAATGCCTGGAACATTTAACAAGTGTGCTGTCAATCGAGTACTGGGACTGTTCAAGAGATTCGAAAAGGATGGCGGTGGTGATCGGAAAGTACGAAGTACACGCTCGACAAGCAACATTGAAAGACAGCTACACAAGTCCGAATCACCGATCTATCAAAATCAAACGATCAACGATCGACCAAAATCCAGCGGATTCCTATCGAAGGTAACAAAGAACTCAAATAACGTGATCTTGGTTAGCAAATCAGAGGACCAAAATGGATATCTTCAACAGCCTCAAGTTCACATTCTGCCCGCACAGAAGAAAAAGATCGAGCCACCCAACGATTCATGTCCTGATTGCAAGCAACAGGATCACCAGGAGCAAATTAACAAAACCATACCAAAAGCACTGGAGAAAGACGAACATCTTCAACAACAACAAACTGCCAAACTAACAACAACTAACAAGGACACCATCAAAGACAAACGAAAGACTTTAGTTTTGGACTTTACCAAGCTCGATAAGATCGACAATAATCTTGCTACAGCAATGCGTCAAAATACAACGATTAACGGTAACACCGTCCATAACGCACAATACAACGACAATGCATGCAACAATAATAACATAAGAGCTTCATGCAATGAAATTAACAGAAATCACATCTACAATACCCCACAAAACGACAACGCTACAAACTATTCATCGGATTCGAGGAGTTATCAGGATGATTGCGCCTCGACAAGCACGTTCCTTTCGCCAACAGATGAGCCCGAATTGTGTTTTGATAATTGGTCGGTTTGCTCAGAGGACAACTACATGCTAGCCACCCCGTCACCAACTGTGTCACGGCTCTCAAGAACATCCCATTATTCTTCGCCAACACATCCCTCCGATGGCAATGAGAGCGTAATCGATCGCATCAAGCGAAGAAGCTTCTACAGTCGATTCAATGAGAAACGGCCAAAGCGTCAGAGTACTATAGTCGGTCCAGGGGCTCGGGACTATTATCGAGAATCGGCGAGTACAGCAACAAAGCCAAAACAATCGACTGATAAACAACCGTCACCCGATATCACCAAAGAGTTCTTCAGACCTCTTAAATTGAGCCCAGCCGGAAGTGAACTCAAACCACCTGTCTATAGATCATCGGGAGCCACAACATCTGACACATCGAAATCATCGGCATCATCGAGAAGATTTGACAGCTTGAATTCGTCGTCATCACCTAGTTTTCTCTCGAAACGGTATACCATCGATACTGACTATTTGGGAAGCAGTTCGATAGCATCAAGAACAAAACCACTTTCGACAGTTACTTACGATCATAATGGCTCTACTTCGTCAACATCAACGCAACCGACATCTTTTTATAGTACTTATAATCCGAAACGTAGATCGTCGTATAATCTGAACGGAAGTGTTCCTGGAGCCAGTACGACCCATCATAATATAGATGGGTATGCAACAGTTGGAAGGCGTAGTACACTGCGGCCATATGATCACCGGACAATGTCATTGCTAGATCCGATTGGACAGAGTTCCACTTCGATGATCGGAACTTATAGACGAGATTATAGAATTCCAATTGGCAGTGGTACGGGTGATATCGGAAATTTTTCAAGGTGAATATTTTTTTCCCTTTTATACAATTTAAAATTTCTGTTGCACATTTCACATTTCCTGTATAAAAATGTTTTCTAGAGTTTTGTTTATATCAAATATTGGAACTCGACAAGAAGTCTTAGAACGAACGCCGAACTTTTTTGCTTGTAGACACCAGACAATTTCCCAATCAGGCAGGCAACCAAGATTTTTACTCTGCGAAGATTGGAAAATGGCCTCTCTGCGGTTGCTAAACTAACCGGTAGGGTTGCCAGTATTTGGAACCAAATCCTGGTCGCATGCCTCAATAAGATGAGCTACCGCTCAGGAATCGGCTCGGACAATTTATTTTCTTTCAAGACAAATTAACAAAAGCCAGCTCGGTCGCCAGCTAGTTGCCTCCAGATTTGTATCTTAAGTTTATTGAGGTCCTCTTTCACTTGGGCGCGCCACCCGAGTTGCGGTATTCCTCTACTTCTTCGTCCCCCGGGAATGGTGTCGAAGCTCTCCGGGTGGAAGCATTGGTGTCTATCCGTTCTACATGACCGAGCCGTCTTGACCCTTCTGGTGAGGTCCGTGTCCTTGAACAAACCGTAAAGTTAACTGTTGAATCTTCCTCTCCATTCTCCATCAATGCACCCCGAAGAACTTTCCTGTCGAATCAGCATGAAACACATGCATCGAATTTTGTCCATGCTTCTGCATCATACAGCAGGACTGGGATGATAAGGGTGTCCTTCTTCGAAGACAGCATTTACTTCGTTTTGCCCTCATTTGCCGCTTTACCCATTTTTGCTGCTTCTGTCTCAATTCTCACAAAGGCACGGCATCACGCCGTGTTCTTCCCTTTATATCAATATCATCGCCGTGGCGAGTGTTGCACTATCTTCTCAAGCACGATGTTAAAGAAATCGCATAATATAGTGCATCGCCTAGTCTGAGTTCCCCATTGTCATTTTGCACAAGCGAACGAGCTTGGTAGGGATGCCAAAACTAGACATAGCTTTATACAGTTCATCTCTGAAGATGCTGTCATACGCGGCCTTAAAATAAAAGAAAAGGTGGTGGGTGTCGATTTGGAGTTCATAGGTTTTTTTTCAGGATCTGCCGCAAAGTGAAAATTTGGTCGATGGTTGATTTTCCTCGTCTGAAGCTACATTGATAGAGACCAATCAGATTGTAGACGAAAGGCTGCGGCAGTGATGTTAAGTAGGCTGATTCCTCTGTAGTTGGCGCAATTTAGAGGATCTGCCTTCTTCAGGATCGGACAAACAATGCTGAGGTTCCATTCATCGAGCATGCATTCTTTCGACCATATCTTACAGATGATTTGGTGCATGCTTCTATCAAGATCGTCGCCTGCTGCTTTGAACAGCTCGGTAGCTAGACCATCTACTCCAGCGGCTTTGTTGGATTACAGCCATGATATTGCCGTTTTCACTTCTTCTAGGTCGGGTTCAAGGAATTGTTGACTATCATCTTGTCCCCTGGAAGGCTCCTGCCTGACGGCGGGATTTTGTTTGTCGTTGACGTTAAACAGTCTACAGAAGTAGTCTTTCCAAATTCCCAGCATTGACTGCGATTCTACTATGATGTTCCCTTGTTTACCTCTGCAGGCATCGGTTCTTGCTCGATAACCTTGAGCCAGTTGTTTTACCTTCCGATTAAATCTCCAAACTTCATTCCTGCTGTTGGCTCTCTCAACATCCTCGATCTGACGCTTCTCATGCTCCCTCTTTTTTCTCCTGGGAAGCCGGCATTCCTCTCTCCTCTTTTGCTCGTAGAGCTCACGACCAGCTCTTGTCCTTCTATGCAGCGCCGCTTTGTTTGACTCCTGCTTGGCTACATGGGCCTACCTGAATTCTTCGTCAAACTAGGTTTTTCGTTTTGGTGGCCGTGTGAAACCTAGCACATTAGAGGCGGCATCTCTAACTGCTTTCTGGCAATGTTGCCACTGGTCTTCGATAGTTGATGTTGGCGGTATAGCACTTCTTAAGAGGTTACTTGACACTCGAACAGGGAAGGTACAGCATTTCCTTATTTTGGCCGTTACCGGGATATTCCTAGCACTACCTTGGCTACGACGAACATCTAGAATGCTGGACAAGTGCCTTCCGTCGATCGCAATGTGATCAATCTGGTTGACGGTTGATTGATCAGGAGATCTCCATGTTCTTTTATGGATGTTGAGCTGTGGGAACCATGTGCTTGCTAGCACAACATTTCCCCCCGCCAAAATTGATCAGCCTGAATCCGTTGTCGGAAGTGGTGTCGTGCAGGCTGTGCTTTCCGACTGTTCCACCAAAGATGTCCTCGCCGAGGCCAATTTTAATGTCATAGCTAAGACATTGCTCATATATTTTGGAGCTCGTAGAACTCGTCTTTAGTGTCGTCCTTTTCTCTTCTTTGGGGACATGCGCGCATATAAGGGTAATTTTGCCGAATTTAGCCTTGATTCGGAACGTCGTGATGCGTTCGCTTACACATTTGAAGCTCAAAACTTTTTGCCTGAGTCTGCTTCCCACGACGAATCCGCATCCGCATCCAAAGACAAGCTGTTGTTGCTCCCGGTAGCAATAACCATAGTAAACGTCGCAGTTTTTCATCCTCTTTTTGCCCGGTCCATGCAGTAGATGTTGAGGGTCTCCCGACGTTCGACAAATTAAAACACAAACGACGTTAAAATTAACGAACATTCGATTCTGACAATACAGTGAGATCCAACTTCGAAAAACGTGTGACATAGAGTCGAATTTAGGTTCACGATTCGCCAACCGTAATACGAAAATCTTACACTCACATGTTTTTACGTTCGACTCGCCAGCGCTAATAGGGGGGATAAGCTCTTTTCTTATTCTTTTTTTTAACTTTCATTTAATGTCCATAATGTTGTTTTTTTCTCGACTAGAACTCGCACAAATTATCGTTCAACATCAGCAACGCGTAGCCCAACAAACATTTGATGCACAACACCGCAAAATGGATTCTGCATTTTTTGCTACTATGCAAAGCACAAACGAAGCTCAAACAAGGAAACTTCAGCGTCGTCGTCAGACAACAACAAACAACAATTACAGCAGCAATTACCTACTAAGCAAAACAACACCAATTATAAATATTAAAAAAACAAAAATATATTTTTAAGTTTTTATTTAATATGAATAAAAACAAAAAAATTATTTATATATTTTTTTACGTAAACATATTTGTTCTTCTTTTTGTATTAATCACGACTATAGAGTGCCTTTTTATTTCAACATAAACAAAAAATATGTTTAACTACTCTTTGTACTTAATTAAGTGAAAAAAAAAATATTTATAAAAAAGCAATATGTTTTATGAACAAAAGAAAACAACACAATATATTTATGAAATTCGAAAAAAACGCAATATTTACATTTATGTTTCGAACGTGTGAAAATAGAACAATGTATGTTTCTTTCCTGAAAAGGACAATGCCCATTTTTCTATGGAGATCCGTACCAACTTGCGTCAAGATGAATTTACTCTCAAGAGTTTAGTTTTTATCTAAATTCTTACTATCATTTTTTTTTTTGGCAATATTTAACCGAAGAGGCAAAAATTACACAGAAATGGAAAAAAACATGCTTATTGATGTTGTGCTAAACTTCAAAAGCATAATTGAAAATAAGGCGACTGATGGAATCACTGTGGCCGAAAAAAATCATGCATGGGAAAGGAATGCTGAAATATATAACTCCACAGTTGCAACCTCAGGTGAAAGAACGTCTCAGCAATTAGGAAGCACATACGAATCCTTAAAACACAATACAAAGAAGAAAATGTCAACTCATAAAGTAAGTTCACATAATGGATTACAAACACAAGTCATTGATGTTGTTTTAATTCTTAAAAGGTTGAAATGTACAAAACTGGTGGTGGAGTAACAACTTCGACAATCACTTGTCTCGATGAAAAAATTGCTCTTGGGCGTTGATTCTCATGTTGTTCTTCATCATCCGAAGATGATGACCAATCTATTATTCTAAAAAAAAAATCTGTAAAATTATTTTTGTTTACAAATAAACCAAAAGTATATCACCTATTCATATTTTATAGTTACAATCTGGCAAAAATGCAAAAAAAAAAAAATTACAAATGGGATGTCAAAACATATGTTCCGGGATGTGATTATGACTTTTAAAATTTAATGAGACAAAAATGGGCTTTTAGTTTACAAGGGTGTTTAAAAGCCTGTTAAATTTAAAATTAGTTGGTGAAACCAAAAATCCCCATTTTAAGGCTAAATAACGTTTTAAATATTTAAAAGTCTTTTGTGAAATCGGCCATTAATCTTTTAAACAATTCATTAATTTCGATTTATTATATTATTATTACACATTAAGTCCAGTTAGTTTATTAAAAACAACAATTGTATCAAATTATTTCACACTTTCAAAATAATGTCCGCACTGGGTCGAAGTCAGATATTGAATGACGTTGGTGTTGATAGTTTTTGCTCTCTTTCCTTTTTCTTACTGAGATTCAGCGTTGCCATATGGCGTTACAATTATATTATTTTAAATATTAAACACAATATTGTGAGGATATTTACTTCTCATTTTCATTAAAAAAAATCATCTAAGGCCGTGTGTGAACTGCGTTAAAATTTGCGTTAAAACTTCTACCACGATTAAAATTTGACGTCTTGTTTGAGGTGGGATCAAATTTAGCCATTTGCTGTGTGAATTGCTTTAAAACAATTATTTTAACCAAGATTTCTGCGTAGGTTAAAAAAATTTCCCTCGATAATTTGAGAAATTTCCCTGAACAAAAATTGGTTTTCTTTTTCACGGAAAAATAATTTCTCTTACAAAACATATTTTTAAGAAAACAGGGTTAATAAAAAGTCTCTGAAGCTAAAAAAAAATCTTTTTTATTTATTTTTCTCGATTCTAATGTCATATTTTAAAACAACAGTCAAAAATATTCAAACAAAATTCCCATTTTGATTAATTGATTTATTCAGTGTGGTAACACTGAAAAATTGTTTTCACAGATCACAGCTGATATTTCTGTCATACATTTCAAAAGAAACAAAACAATAAATTCGTATTTGCTTTAGAAAAATGACAAATTTAAAGTATTTTGTGTTAATTCTTTTATATCTTTGAAAAATATCAACGCATTATAACAAGAAATTCAACTAAGCTGATGTTGATGGACGTGAGGTTGATGCAACGGGCGATGTTGGCGAATCAATCTCATCGAAAGTAAACTCCAGAGAGGAAGATAATGTCGGCAATGACATCAGCTCCAAACCAATATCTCCAGTTGGTGGCGGAGGTTCCAGCGAAACTACTCCCGATGAACTTTCTAATAGGAAAGGCGGGTTGTAGTTGTGCTGCTTTTTGAAAGCATATTGGTGAAAAAGTTGGAAATAGGGCCAAGATTCTATTTCCCTATTTGTGGCTGCATCATCACCGGCACCATCACCAGTGTGCTGCTCAAAGAACTACTGTGATGTGTGTGTGTAAGGTATGGCAAAACATTCACAACAATATACCTTGTATTTTTGTGACATATGCCATAGCTGCGTGAGACCCTAGAAAACAAAAGCATTGAATTTTTATAAATTAATTCATTTCAAACTTACATTTATTGTATGGTTTTCCAGCCTGCCTTAGTTTTTTTTCTTGATCCATTTTCGTTGAATGCCAAAGCAAGAGCAAATTTCTCTATCAATAGAAACGTCAAATTTTAACACACTTTAACCTGCTCCACAGCTCAATAAATTTTAACCCATTTTATTCACCTCATTAGTGTCAAATTTTAACGCTGGTTAAATTTTAACACACATTTTAACGCAATTTACACACGGCCTTAAATTTACCTTTGCTCCTGAGTATCGAAATCGGCATGGTTGCTTTATTGCCGAATTTGCGGTGAAACCAGCAATCGTCAAACTGTTGAACTGATTGCTCACGTCTGTGTTAGCTGAAAACTCGTGGTCTGTTCGCTGTGAGGCACCGGCACCGTGGCGCTGACGTGACGGTCGCGTTAGAATTAGAACCAGGTGGGCCACTTCGGATCAAGTTGATGGATGCTCTACCTAGGCCGGGTGTTCGTGCTGTGTTGATCTGATTGTGGGGTCGACTGCGTTTATTTGCCGCAGCTCTACATTTTCCATGACTGTGTCAGCGATTTAGATTTTTCCGCTACAGAGCCTTTGACCAGTGCAGTAACCGCCTGGACAGCTTGCGGAAGGTGTGCGGCCCATAAATCTAGTGGTACTTGTTCATTAAGCGATCCTCTAGCTGCCTGAACCATCTCGTACTACAAATGGCTGGGTTTCTTGTCACCCAGTAGCATGTCGTGTAACACGCGGCGAAGCCGTTTCTGCTGATTGTCTGCGAAATATTCGTTTAACTTTGTGCGAATGTATTCGTATTTCTTGGTCACGGGTGCGTCGTCTATTATCGGCCGAAGTTCGGTAAGTCGAGCAAGAGGCAACTGCGCGCACACAGTGTCGAATTGGTGGACATCTCTGTCGATGCCTGATGCGCGAAAGTTAAAACCCATTAAATAAAACCAATTATCGACATCTGAATCTACGAATGGGGGTATCTGGAGACGAGTGTATGTAGTTGCGGCCACGGTTTCGCGTTGTTGCTCATCCACTGTTTGGCCACGTCTGTCTTGGAACTCGTCATCTGATTCCGTCATTGGGGTCACCAAATTGGGTTCCGTAATCCTATGCCCAAGAATAAAGAAAATAAAGATTTTTTAAAAGTAAATAATTTCTTTATTTTAATTAATTATTGCCAAAGCAAAAATGTTCGAATTATTTGTTTGCTGATATTGGATGTTGTTCGTTCGCTTGCTAAGTATCGACTGATGTTGCTTGCTGGGTATCGACTGAGACGAAACAACGAAACTTATTTACAAGGTGAATTTCGTTAACAGCGTTGCCAGCATCCGCCACAGCTATAACATTCATTAGGTGTGCAAGGCCATCAAAAAGATTGTACAGAGTAGTTTTATCATACTATAAACATATACTGGAATACTAGTGGCTCAATATGATCTACCAAATATAATAACATCATGAATGCGTTTATGAATGTTTAATGAAAAACTTACCACAGTAGGTGTAACCCATGAGGTCCATATTTCACGTATGCTGGCATGAACACTTCCTACCGAATGCATCAGTGTGTTCTTTGGTATCGCCAACGCACAGTTGCTACACCGCCGACGACTAGTCTCCAAATTCACACTGTCTCTTCGATTCATTTTTTACTTGCCACACCGTGTGGTCTCTACAGAGTCATTGTCTCGGCAAAACACTTTAAAGTTAATTTTTATTATGCACTTGGTGAATCAATCAACTCTACCAGATCGACTCAAACGCAGCAAGAATAGCATCGATCAAACAAACCAAACACAGATCATCACAACAAAAACGAAATTGACATTGACGCTGAAAGTTCTGTTATAAAGCGTTCCGAATCGACATAAATGTATGCTTTAAATTTCGAATATACGCAATACTTTGTAAAATGGTAAGATAAAATAAAATGATGTAAAAGAATTACATATTTTGTAACGAAGCATTACAATAAATCTATTTTGTTCGACAAAATTCAGGTGCGGACACATCACAGAACCCGAAAAGGTATGAAAAGGACAAGCGCCTAATGGGAAAATAACCTGCGGGGATATACCCCTGGAAAAAAAAGAAAAACAATACAAAAGAACCAATAGCCAAAATCACCGAACAAAATAATGAGAAACAATAACACGCAAACACCGAACACGACAATAAGAAAAAAGCAACAACCGCAAAACACCGAAGCAACAACACGAAAATACCGAAGCGACATGCGACAGCCGACAACACATGGTAATGACTTGGGTGTGATACAATTCACACCCAATGTCAACAAAAAAAGGTATAAGAGGAAGTGTTGTCGTCAACAAAGATAAGTTCTTACTTCTCTTCTAGAAAATATACAAACAGAAGTAACTGTTGCTCGACCGTTTATTGAACTCAGTTTATTCTTTGATTCACTCTTTCTGAGTGTATCGAAGACCAGGCTTTGGCCGTACGTTTATTCAGTGGAGTTTGCTGCTCGATGACAAAAGTTTCGAGTTTCGACTCGACCGTTTTTTTTCGCTTGTTCTTCCCTTCTGGAAAGTAAACGAACAGGGGCAATTGCTCGACCGTTTATTTCATAACCTTTGTTGTGAACAGGAGTCTGATTTTGACTAGACTCGATTTATTCTTTGATCCACTCCTTCTGGGTGTTTCAAAGACAGGGCATAAGCCAAGCGTTTATTCAGTGGAGTTTTCTGCTCGCTGACAGGAGTTTCGACTCGACCGTTTATTTCGTGCATTCTTCCCCTCTGGAGTAAGAGCTCGACCGTAACTTTGTTGTGAACAGGAGTCCGATTAGACTCGGTTTATTCTTTGACCCATACCTTCCATGCGTATCAAAGACAGGGCGAAAGCCATCGTTTATTCAGTGGCAACACTGACAGTTGTATAACCCGACCATTCGTCTACGAAGAGCCGCGGCTATCCAGACACCGAGCCTAGAGACAAGGAACTCATCGTCGCTGTGGTATTATTATATTATAAGTATCGTAAGCTAAATTGTATTATTTGGTTGGATCTTTAACTCGAAGTTAGGTGCTTAGTCGAGAGCATACCTCAGTCTTAGAAAACAAGCATCACAATTTTATTCTCTACTTTAAAATATTATTTGCTTATACAACTGCTAAATGTGGTTAAAAAAAAAACGGTTAAAGTCAGTACATAATACACATAAGTAAAACATTATTTTTGGTGTTAATCTATCTATGATGCAATGTGGTACGGGGTGTGGGCATTGTCCTTCTAATTCAACTAATTAAACCCATAAATTTGAAATAGTTAACAGACACAATGGAAAGTTAAGAATTTAACAATTGGTTGCGAATTCATTTGTAAATTTGTGTAGTTTATAAAAACTGAACGAAACTTTTGAATCGAAATATTTAATAAAAAAAAAACAAGTATCAAAATTTTAACCTTGTCGGAAGGACGAAAATTTTGATTGTGAAAATGTTCCAAGTATATAGTCACATATATACACATATTTATATATATCATAAAATATTTATTTATATAAAAGATTCTAGAGATACAATATTGCATAGCAAAATGTGTGTTCGAATTTCATGTTTAAATTTTTACAAAGTGAATTATATTTGTGTTGAGGTATTTGTGAAACGAAAATACATTTTTAATTTAAATACTTGATGAATAAAAACCAAAGTAAAGCAGAAACTTAAGCTTTTCGTCTTCAAACTATTATCTCTTCCGTTTGTCGATTCGATTAAGGTGTAATTTTTTCTTGGGTGGCATCCATTTGTTGGATTATGATCAGGCACAGCAATGAGTTGTTTTCACAGGTTTTACATACAACCTGGGAGAACTCGTCGTTAAGACTAATCTGAAAAAAAAAACAAGTTTTGAATGTTTCATTATGTATGTGATTTTGTGGTTGGGTGTTCTAGGATCTGGGGGCGCATGCTGTATCTTTTTCAACGCATCAAATCATCAGAACACTTCGTGTCCATGCTCCAAGATCTTCACATCAAAGAAGACGAAATAATGGCTAGTTTTGATGTTACTTCCTAATTCACTAATGTCCCAATTGAAAAATTGAAGCGGTCCAAAAACAGTTCTAAGCTATTAGAATTGGTTGAGATATCCCTTACATCAGGATATTTCCTGTACAATGGTAAATTTTATTTACAAATGATGGTGTTGCAATGGGTTCGCCTATTGCACCACTTATTCTAGACATATGGATGCAACATTTTGAAGAATTGGCATTGGAAAGAGCATCAACAAAACCAATAATTTGGAAAAGATATGTGGGTGACACGTTTTGCGTCCTGAAAAAAGATCAAGTTGAAAGCTTTCTGATTCATCTTAATTCCATCCATGAAAAAGTTAAATGCACTATGGAAAGAGAACAAGGAAACTGTTTGGCTTTCCTTGATGTAAAAGTAATACGTAAACAAGATGGTTCGGTTGGTCACACTGTGTTCCGAAAAGACACTCATACAGACAGGTATTTCTACGCAACATCTCATCATCACCCAGCAAATTTGAAATCTGTGGTATCGGCTCTTGGCCATTATTCTTGGGTGTTGTAGGATCTGGGGCGTATGCTGTAACTTTTCCTACACACCAAGTGCTTACTTTACCTCTTCGTGATAACCACCGGGTACTGGTTATAGCTCTAGATATAACTTGCGAAACTTGTAAGCGCGGTGCAAAACGGAGAAACAGAAGCACCTAATCAACGGCCCAACAAATTTGGAGGTTAGTGCGAGGGGCTAACAACCCCTCCACAGTAAAAAAAAAAACTTGATAGTTATGAGAGAAACACCAGCTTCGGATAATGACCCCCCTCTTATGGTAACCAGACCCGGAACGACAACGGACTATGCATTGAGAGTTTGTACCTGGAATGTAAGAACACTCTACACTCCAGGTGCAACTCAGAAACTTAAATTTGTCCTCTCGCAGTATAAGGCAGACATCCTGCGATCCAGGAAATACGATGGATAGGGGAGCAAATGTCGACTCTGACCACTTTCTGGTTAAGTTTAGAGCTCGAATATCAAACGACAAAAAAACACGTGCGGCCCAAAGGAAGAAGTTCAACATCGGTTGCACCTCGGAGAATGCCAGAAACTACAGTGAGCGCCTGAGTGAGCGACTCTCCGCCGTCCTCCCAAATACCACAGACGTCAACACCTTGTGGAACCAATATCGCGAAATAATAAAAACTGTAGCCGAGACCACACCACCAGCCACCCCCGAAAAAGAACCCGTGGTATGATGATGAGTGCACGATATTGAAAAGAGACTGAAAATGCACGTTTGCAGATGCTGCAACGGAAAACAAGAGCAGCAAGAGAAGAGTACCGCACGAAAAGGAAAAAATGAGAAAAAAACCCTGCGAAGGAAGAAAAGAGGAAAAGGAAGAACAGAAAGTTTCTGCAACACAATAATCGGCACGTACCAGTGTGGCTTTAGGCCAGGCAGAACAATGATAGACCAAATATTCACCCTGAGGCAGATCCTGGAAAAGACCAACGAATTTTCAAGTCGAAACCCACCATCTTTTCATCGACTTCAAAGCTACTTATGATAGCATCCAATGCCAAGAGCTTATGATGGTGATGTCTGATCCCGAACAAACTGATCCAGCTGTGCCGCATGACGCTAAACAATACGCAGTGCAGTGTGCAAATGGGTAACAGCTCATCCGAGTTATTCCAAACATGCGCAGGGTTTAGGCAAGGAGATACGTTGTCATGTGACTTCTTCAACATAGTCCTGGAGCAGATAGTGCGCAAGGCAGGTGTGAGCACGGAAAACACTATCTTCAACAAATCCACCCAGCTCCTAGGCTATGCGGAGGACAGACTGTGCTTGAGGCCTTAACAGCGATTGAAGAACAGGCGAAACTTGTTGGCCTTGAAGTGAATGAGGACAAACCAAAGTACATGCTATTAACAAAGCAACATCTGTCCACCGCCTGGGACAAGACGTCACTGTTGGTAGCAGCAACTTCGGTAGTAAAGGAGTTCGCCATCTTGGAACAAACATCAATCCCACAAACGGCAGTCTTCACTTCGCATCTCCTGGTTCGACACGACTAAGAAGACCAAACCTCTGTTACAAAGGCCAAGTAACTGCGGGAGCTAGAGTGTTTGGTTTTGACGGCTAGATACGCAGGCTGAAATTGGGAGCCGGATAAGGTCAAGAAAAAGTAATTCAAAAGGGTTATAAGCTCCAAATTTTACTTCACTTTCTACCTACAAAGTTAAGAACTACAAACGGTAGCTTTCACTCAGAAACCCAATTAAAATCTACTAATCTAGACCTAGGTCTATACTTACCTTATCTCCCATAACCCTTTTTATAAACTCCTGCAAATGCAAGGAATCCTGGAACTTCGTTGCTGGTGCATCATCTGTTAATGTCATCAAACAAAGTCTGCATTTTATTTGTTGTGTTAGTGGACTTATCTCTGAATCTTCGAGATCAAATTCAAGATCTGAATTTCCTTCGTTGGGGCAAGATAATTGTTCTTGAAAGTCACCTTTTTCCAGTGTTTTAGCTGCAGCAATCTCTCGTTGTTTTTCGGTTTCAACAAAAGATTCTTCATCTTCACCAAAGCCATCTCTTGAATTATGTTCCTCGTCTACGAATATTTTCTCAAACACTGAATCCGTGGTTATCTCCCTACTCTCGTCACCACCAACAATTACTATATTATGAACTTCTATTGTTTGTTTTGGATTCGAGACGTGCAGTGTTTCCTGAAGATTATTTTTGAAAATGGTTGGTAAGGCTATTGAGTGGGGGAGTTTTCTCTTCAGAATTTGCCTTGTGTCTTGGTCCACGAAGCAATTACTTGCGAAATGCTCAGAGCAGAGGAAATATTTTATAACTTGCAGAAGTGGCTTCTTTTTAAGGTCACTGCGGCCGGCCAAATCTGCCCATTGATCCGCACTGGAAGAAGCAAACAATAAGTTAAGAGAGATTTGATGTTATCTTGTTCTTGATTGAAATGTCTTACAATTTTTGGTTTTTTGGAAAATGGAAATAGGAAACATTTTTGGTGTACAGTGTACTGTTGAAACAGTTTTGAGCACAACACCTTTTCGACATGTTTTTAAATTAATATTTTTGTTTACAAATTTTTGAAATATTTTGATTGTCAACAAACTGTCAAATTTATTTACAATTTTTTGGGTCTGTTCAGGTTTATGTTGAGAATTCAGAAATATTCGCGAAGCTAGGGGCAGTTTTCACCACCACGAAGCGTTTTTCTTTTTTACATCGGAACAGAGCCTAAACCAGAGATGAAAAAAAGTAATGTCGTTTTCCATTGGTCTTTTTTTGACGTTTCTTCTTCTACCTCCAATGGAACGGGTTATGATTATGATGTATGTTATGTGTCATTCTTCCGACGATTCTGTTTTCAAAACAAAAGAGTTCTTCTCTTCTCAGAAGCATTCCGTCTATCAAAGTCAGGCCAATGGAATGGTTTCAGAAGACTTCTGGACTTTTCCGAAATCTTCTGGACGACCAATGGAAACCACATAAGGAGATGAGGACAAACTTGTCAAATTGGATTGGCCTACAAGCTAAAATTTACGGATTGCTTGTTTTGGCTGCAAGCAAATTGCAAATGTGCCGGATTACACGAGGGCAAAAAAGAATTAATTCACGAAAGAGAGCGGATGATTTTTAGAAAGAAGGAAAGGGATGGCATTTTTTTCCATTCCTTTCCTTCTTTCTAAAAATCATCCGCTCTCTTTCGTGAATTAATTCTTTTTTGCGCTCGTGTAGGCACGGTAGCCACTTGGAAATTTAAAATATGACCAAAATTAGAAGGAAAAATGACCAAATGCAGCAAAAAAAGACCATCATATTATAAAATATTGAAAACTTAGTATAAAAATAATGAACTGTATCATTTTAATACATTTTTTTTTTTCAAAAACGATTTCTCAAACCAATATCTACGCTCGATGGAATCACTAATGAAAATTCACATGAATACAAATTACTTATGATAGCAAGAGAAAATCACGTAAACAGGGTGGTTTCTTTGCAAAATGTAAGAAAACGAACAAAATTAAATTGTTGCCCATGTATTATGGCTTTATCATTAAGAGCCAACATTCTCATTAGTTATGGAACAGAACTTCGGTCAAGTGGCCGCCCCGACTGGTTTCGCAGTAGCAGTAGCGCATTCTGTCACTCCAATTTTCCAAGACCTTGTTGATGATTTCGAGCTGTAGCTCACGAATTTCTTGGTTGATATTGGCCATAAGTGCATAAATCGATTCTGGATTGTTAGCAAAACATCGGTCCTTTACGGTTCCCCACAAAAAAAAAGTCGAAAGGCGTGAAATCGCAGCTCCGAGTGGCCAATCGACATAACCAAAACAAGATTTGGGAATCTGGTTTCTAAAAGATCGATTGTGGCACTGGCTGTGTGGCATGGTTAACCATATTGCATGACCCAGGGGTCGTCGAAATCTATGCCTTCAATTTCAGTACAAAAGAAGTTGGATGATATGATACTGTTTTTCTATCAAGATTTCGAGAGGGAGACAGCTGTCAGTAAAAAAAAACCTATGATTTAAAAGGCACCACAGGTTACTGCATTCTGGCTATTCTTTTATGTTTAGTATAAAGCTGAGCTCTCTTAGTTTTCTGCAGCTTACAAAACTAAGCTAAAACATCTACTATCAGGTGGTAGTCTGCTGGTAATGCGGTGTAAACCAACAACGCATTATGCTTATGGTCTTTTAACAGTTGATGTTTAGATATTGCAGTTTGTTTGTAGATACAGTACAGAACCAAACCTTGCTGATTTACACGACTGAATCCACAAGGTTAGATGGAATATTTTTTTCTCGTTTTAACAATGTCGTTCATAAACTTTATTTGTTACAATCACACATTTTATGCTGACACTAATGATCTGTTCACATTACGCGAAATATTTTTTTAATTCAATTTTTTCTTAGAACATACAAAATTAAATGGTCTTTTCTTCTAGAAAAAAAAATGACCAAATGGAAACAAAAATGACCACAGGACCAAGAGGAAAAAAAAGACCAGATTTGGTCATAAATGACCAAACTGGCAACCGTGCGTGTAGGTAATCCGGCACAATGTAAAGTTTTTTTTTTTTACTTTTTGAGTTGTGAGACAGGAATTTGTTTATGGCGGACTATAATTTTGCCCCTTACAACACAACCACCACAGGAAGGAGAGTTTCTTTTTCCGACTGCCAGTTGATTTGTCAAAACAAATCAGTAAAAAAAAACAAGAGTTTTGTGAAATCATAAAAGCAGAAACACAATGGCGCTTTAGGCAGACGCGTCGTTGCGTTACGATGCACCCGCTTCATGTGTGCTTTGAATGACAGTTCTCCCTCCATCATCATCAAACAGATTTGCCACTTTACTCCTTTCGAAGTAGTCTACTTCGATTTTTGAAAAACTTTGAATATCTATTCCAACTTCGCACCATCAAGAATGTTTTGAAATCTACTTCACTCGATTTTACTTGATATTTCCAAAATCTGCTTCGATTAACTCATTGAGTAATTTTATGCCTACAGTTCTCTTATTTTCATCAGGAAAATATATAATCGATAAGTTTCTATCCTTATACACGAACAATAAGCGGACACACTTTACAAACACGAAATGTCAACCCATACATATACGCAAAGTATGAGTTACGTGATTGTATTAAAGTGTTTAATATTTTACGCCGTGCGCAACTTGGGTTGGAATGTTGGTTAAATTTAAGCACTAGTGTCATATTTTAGCTTGCTAGTTAAATTTTAACACATCATATCTGCCATGTAGTGTCAAAATTAAATCGAAAGTCAAGTTTGTTGTTGCGGACGTCGGATCCTTGCTTCGGCCTCTTCATCAGGGTCCAGTCCACGTTCCTCAAAATCCTTTTT
The DNA here is from genome assembly GCA_943590905.1 of Sphaerophoria taeniata. Taxonomy (NCBI): domain Eukaryota; kingdom Metazoa; phylum Arthropoda; class Insecta; order Diptera; family Syrphidae; genus Sphaerophoria; species Sphaerophoria taeniata. Next base: position 186,557,216 of record OX016540.1, read on the forward strand.
TTTTTGTTATTTGTTTCACCCAAAAAGAAAATTGCATGGGACGAGGCAACATGCGAGCTTTGTTTTCGTTTTTGAGTCAATTCTTTTTTTTTCGTCTTGTTGCCACCGAGTAGTAGAAGAAGAAAGAAAAGAAGCTGAATAAGAAAAAAAGATTACTCTGAGACCGAACAAATCAAATTCCTTTGGGATTTGAATCAATGACAATTGATCGCAGCGCCATCTTGACACCTACCTGACAAACCTCCTATTTGGAGCCTTTAGAGGGAATAAATTGTTTAGGCATGCAATTCTGCGACGTTGTAGGTTAATAATGATTAAGGCCGTGTGCGAATGGGATGAATTGTGGTTAAAAAAAAAAAAAAAAACAAACAAAAAAATAAAAATGGATGAATTTTTAACCACTACTGTCATAGTTTAACCTGCTTAGCAGCTAGTCAAATAATGCGGAGTGTCAAAATTAAACCAAACGTCAAGTTTTACCCCATTTTTAATTGAAATCGCACGAGGCCTAATTTGGGGTCATTCATTGGTTTCAAGATGGAAAACGATGGTGGTGCCATCCTAAGAAGGTTCACGGAAGCAGTTTTTTTTTACATAAGTTTGTATGGTGTTTTCTCTGCTTGCTTCTGTCAACGAACTGTCAAAACAAACAGAAAACCAATTTTGAAAGTACCCAGTGGGTCAAAGAAAAAAATTGTTGGTCGAAAAAAAAAATTAATTATTCGCCTGGTACGTGCTGAACGTCACCATCCTGTTCTCGAAGGGGCTCCATCTGTTGGGGATTATTGGAGAACTGGTGGTTACTTCACTCTCTTGGATGCGGATTGGTCCACGTCAGAAAAAGGAGATCTCCTCGTGGTCTCTCCACGCTGATCTCTGGCCTATGATCAGAATAGATAACCTATTTGTGACGAAATCTTTCCGGTGGCGAGCAAACCTAAAAATTTAACTAAAATCTGAGTAAAAAAATTGAGAAAAGAAAAGAAAAGTGTGGAATAAGAAAAAGTTAAGAAGGAAAAAAAGAACAGAAAAAAAAAGAAAAAAAAAGGTCAGTACGGGAATTTTTGTATAATTTTTCGTCTGTGAGGTGTCAATGTGTTTAATTCCCGACTGCAGGAGTAATTTTGGCGGGGAATACGTACCTATCCGGCTCCCATATCCCGAACAGATTCAAGGCAGGGAAAATTGTGCGAGATCACAATCCGCCTAATTACTTACTTACTTGAGGTGGTGCTACAGTCCGGTGTGGACTTGGGCCTCGATTCAATTCTCAAAAAGTGGTGAGTTTTTGATAAGGGTTAAGTGTGTTCAGCGATTTATTCCCGAATTTTGTACTTTAGGAAGCACTTCGGCGGCCCACTAGCAAAATCGTCAGATATCCTGGGCCGCCGCATTAATAAAAATTTGGCCACAAGAAAAGAACAAGGAGCCGCAAACGAAAAGCCATTGTGCTGGCCATCGGAGCACCATACTCCTCCGTGGACTCGAGAGCCGCCGCCCAAAAAGCAAACAGGTTTGTATGAAAACCAAAAAACCAACAAAAAATATTTCTTTTAATTGAATTTCTTTTTAATCGATTGAGTCGAATCAATTATATGTCCGTTAAATCTCATTTGTGTATTGTGTCGTCTTTTTTTTTTGTTTTTCTCTACTGTATTTCAACCGTATTCATTTCTTTACTTTAAGACTTGAAATAAGTCATACCTTTTTTTTGGTTAAATTAAGATTGCAAGGTTCAGGAACCGGGTTTTTCTTTTTGTTTCGTTCAGGCTTAAGTGTCATAAGGGCCAAAGAACAGCCCTACATTATACGCCACCTCCATCGAGCTCAATTGAGGCAGGGTTTGTTTTGTTCAATTAGTAGTTAATACCCAAAGGAGGTACTCCAAGAAAACCTTAGTTCCGACGTCACTTTTTGCTTGATTTTTTTTTTAGAATAAATTTAATGTGAACTTTAGTATTACATTTAAATACATGTTTCTTTTGGCACAAGTTGCTATGAAAAATGGGCCTTTGAATTTGTTTTGCTAGAAACATGAGGAACTAAAAGTTTAATTTTCAGGGGTGTGGAGGGTAGCCGAAGACTTCGGTGATGGTGGTATGATCTGAAACCGATCATCCACTTCTCCTTTTGGGGGAATCCAAACATGGCCACGGATTCCTACGGTTGGGTGGGTATGGCCTCGCTGCGAAACCATCTGCAGCGCCCTGACGTGACAATAGTCCGTCCGCTGGTTTAGTCCGACCGTTGTTTTGGTTTTGTGTTTTGAATTTTTGGCCTGATCTGTGTTTTTGTTTGCAGGTGAGGTTAAGTTTCGGGGGCAAGATCCCCCCCGTCCGACGAGCTAAGCAAGTGCATCGCTAGCAGGCCACGTCCTCGGAACTTAACATTCCAACCCCTCCTATGCCAACTTTTCCTTTTCCTACTTCCTTCCTCTTCCTAAATCCTTCCTCTCCCAATCTCCTAAGGCCCCCCTCCTCTTGCCTCGCAACAAAATGGCGCCCAACGTTTGGAAGCGTTTTCCCGACTTAGTCGGAACGTTTTTGAACAAACATAGTCTTTGTTTTTGTTACTTATGTTGTGAAGTCCCCAACCAAACTTGCTGTGAATTTTTAAACCTCGTAAGTCTTTGTCAGGAAGGCCACAAGCGGACCTAGATGAATTGCGACGAGTGTTTGAAAATTCACAGTGACTGCGGTTAGTTAGTGTTATGTGTCTGTTTGGGATTACTGGAGTTTTCGCAAAGGGCGTAAGTCTGCACCAGGAAGGCCACAGGCGTACCTAGGTGTATTTGCGACGTTCTTTTGCGAAAGCTTGAGTAATGTCAGATAGCACATATTCGTATCGTGTTCCCTTTTTCCCATCCTTATTTTTTTTCACTTTCTTACTTTCAATTTCAATTTTCAAGTCCTAGTTTCGTGCCTTTCTACTTGGGCAATTGAGAGTTCCGACGTGTAGTTGACCTCATTGTTCCAACCTTCTTGTAAGTTTTGCTTAGCCGTTTCATGTCTTCTGGACAAGGTCTACAAGACAGTCTAGGACTGCGGGAACGGTGAAGTAAAACTTTGTAATGTAGTTTTGTGTGTGTCAATTTTCCTTAAGCTATTATTGTTACGTCAGGGAGTCTAGTTAGTCCGTCTGTTGTCTCGTTTTAGTGATGTCGTAAGTAGGATCGTACCACCCTGATCCGAAACTCCTAAAGCTACCTAAAGCACCCCGTATGCTATGATACAATCCGATTGAAAAGATACATTCGAAATATTCATTTTTTTTGTTTATGAAACTACCTTTGAACTGAAATCAACCTAACTTATACACTTTTTTTGATCTTTTGAGTTCACATTTTGTTTAATTACTGTTTTGTTTTTGTGTTATCCCAATAACATTGTTTTTTTCCTTAGGAAATCATCTTTTTGAATACAAATGATACCTTTTTTTTGATAAATTTGGTTCTTTTTCGGTATTGGAAAAGATTATTCTAAGTTTTTCAAAGAAGGAATAAAACTAGTCGCTTTCTGTTTAGGTTCCAAAATTATTAAGTGCTTATAAGCTTTGCTTTCCTTTTTTCTTGTTAACTAAGTTTGTTTTCTTAATAGGAAAACTTAAATTTTAGTTGTTCAAACAAAGGAAAAGCTAACTAGATAAGAGTTCTTTGTAAGCATAACGTTTTCGATTAATTTATACTGTTTTTTTTTCTGTTTTCTTGTTCGAAACCAATGCTCACTATACATTAAGTTACAGTTAACTATTTGGTTTTTTGTTAGTTTCTTTATTCAATTTCAATTTTTTGTTGGTTACATTGTTTATATATACAATTTAGTTGATAGCTTTTTTCATTATTTATTACTTTTTTGATATTTAATTTTCTGTTTTCGAGAAACTACTCGATAGTTTTTAGTCCTTAGTTTTTCTTTAACTTTCGTTGGTTCAGTTAACGACAAATAGATAGACATTTTTTTTTCTTATTTGTTACAATTTTCATACCTTTTTTTGGTGTTTAACATTTTTGTTCTTATTTATTTCTTATCTTTATCTAGGTATTTTGTTTTGGTTAGTTTATTTTTTCATTATTAGTTCAATATTATACACTTTTTTTTAGTTATTTATTTACGATTTCATTGATTTTTTTTTTGTTAATTTATTCAAATATTTTGTTTTTTTTTGTTATTTACTTAGTTACATTAGTCATTTCTATTCATTGTTCTTTTTTTGAATAATTTATCTAAAGACAAGTTTTTCTTTACATTCATTACTTTTTTTGGTCATTGTTTTTGTTTTTTTTTTTTACATTAATTCGCTTTTGTTACCTTTATTTGTTCTTAATTTATTTCTTTCGTTAACTTATATTTTTTTTTTGTTATTCATTTTTTTTTAGTACATAGTTTTTGATAGTTTATTTTCTTGTTGATTTTTTTTTGTTAATTTATTCGTTTGGCTAGTTATTTCATTACAAATAGGTCTATTTTTACACATTTTTCTTTTTGTTATTTATTCGTTTTTTTGGTAATTCAATTCTTCTGCGAAATAGGTACAACGTTAGTATTAGAGAAAACTTACGCCTTACCTCACCACTTTTGCCAGAGATTTTGTTTTTTTTTCGTTACTCTTGATTCTTCGGGTAAAATGGCTTTCTCAAATAAGGAAGAGGGGGACCGCGCTGTTAATAGTGTTAGAGACGCCGAAATTGAAGAACAGATCAGATGGACGAGATCGGCTACTCAACGTTTAGGTCAGGGTGCGAGACCCCGAGTTTTACATTCTCCCCTTATCCCAGAGAGACGATACCAGTCCGCGTCTCAAGTGATTGATAGTTCTGGAGTACCAGTTTCGACCCATAATAACAGTGTCCACACTGCCTCACTGACTACCCCACCTTATAGCGACATTAGCGGGGCTCCGGCTGGATCTGAGGGTCCACCCCAAGAGTCCGTCAACAAAACTGTGAGGGAAAATCTGGGCATGGGTGGTACAGATAGGTGGCAGGGTTCTCGAGGAGTCCTCGAAAGTTTAATGAATGGGTTACCTAGAAGTAATGAAACCAGGTTGTCTGAAGAATTAAAAGAATATGTCAATTCGGCGATGGTGGAGGGCATTTCGGTATGCAGAAGAGCCTTACAATCGGAGATGACTTTCACCTTGAAAAACGAGATCCAACAACAACTTACCCAGTTCCTTGGGAATCTGAATTTGATTGGTCCTAGTACATCAGGGACCGGGGCTATACCCAAACGTGTGTCGGGTGGCAGTGACCCTGCTCAGGCAGAGCCCATTCCAGCAATGCGAAATCCTGCAGTTGCTCCAGGTAGGAACGCATTCGTTCCGATCAGGAATCATAGAGGCAGGAATCCTGATTATAGGCCGACGGAACGACAAAATCAGCCAACACAGGGTGATTTTCACGGTGGTCATAATATGTATGCCCATCCGCCAGTTTACCCGAGCTATGTTCCGCCTTCGGGAAGTAGGGCCCCGATCAGAGTCGACAAGTGGGGATTGAGATTTGATGGTTTATCGTCGACTCTGACCGTCGAAGATTTCGTCTTTCGCTTGGAAAGACTGCAGAGCCAGTACGGCTGCCCTTGGAACGAAATTCTTCGGGATTTTCACTTGCTTCTCTCGGATTCTGCCTACGACTGGTATTGGCAGATCCAAAGAGATCACTACCAATTAGATTGGAAAATATTGAGAGACGCATTGCTTCGCCGTTACAGAAATGCCAAGTCCGATTTTGAGATCCTTCGGGACATCATGGACCGCAGGCAGAATCCGTGGGAAAGCAGTGAAGAGTTCTTCGCAGCCGTCAACAAAATGCGTTCCCAGCTAAGAATGCCGATCCCGGAGGTGGAATTGGTTAGGATCCTCAAACGTAATTTGAGCGATAGGATTGGTAGGCTAGTCTACCCACAGTCAATCTTCTCCCTGGACCAGCTCAGGATGGCTTGCCAAGAAGCCGAAGCCGCTTTTCCGAGGAGAGATCGCGAAATCTCGAAGCCGGTGACTAAATATCCCGGTAAATACGTAGTCCACGAAGTGGGTTTTGAAGAAGACGAACCACCAACTGATGAACAAGTGGCAGCTTATCAGTTCGGTGGAGCCCGTCCAAAGAATCCTCCTCGGAGATATGCCGACTCTTCTGGCCTGGTATGTTGGAACTGCAAGGTGCAGGGTCACACCTATTTTGATTGCGAGTCCGACGTACGCAATATTTTTTGTTTTAAGTGTGGATTATAGGGGGCTAAGACCCCAAGTTGTCCACGATGCCACCCGGAAAACCGAGCGAGGGACGCGAAGGCTCCGGGGGAATCGCGTTCGACCTCAAACTAGAACCCCCGATAAGCGAAACCCAAGTCGAAGAAAAAGTGTTAAGAACTAATCCAAAAGAAGAAAAGATAGTTAAGATTTTAAGAAGGGAGAAAAATGAAAAACCTAGTAATAATAAGAAGGATGTCAAATTGTTAGAATTAAGACCATTGCATGTCCGTCTACAGGAGTATGAAGAGGCAAGAGCCCGAATTTTTAGTAAGAAGTCCGTTTATGTACCGTCGGAGAAAATTTTAAAAATTAGAGCCCGTTTCAAGGCCAGAAAAGAAATTAAAAATCGAATCGCGTCAACCATTTCTAATTTACAAGCTGATCCCAGGCCTTACGCCACCATAAAATTAGGTCAGAAAGAAGTTTCCGGTTTGTTGGATAGCGGAGCGAGCGTGAGCGTACTTGGTAAGAATTGTATGCAGTTGGTCCGCGAGCTCGGCTGTCCAACAACCCCCGTTTATTCAGGAGTGAAAACCGCTGACGGAAAGACTCAATCAGTAGTGGGCAGGGTCGAGTTGAAGGTCCGGTATGGCGATCGCGAAGAGGTGCTTACTTTCTTCCTCGTTCCCAGTTTAGATCAGGAAGTCTATCTCGGGGTTGATTTTTGGAGAGTTTTCCAGTTAGCCCCAGGAATCATAGGTAGCATTTCGATTGACGCTCAATCAGACTTCTCAAATGCCCATCAGTTGAACTCTGATCAGCAGGCCCGATTGGATGCAGTTAGGGAGAAATTTTTAAGTTTTGAACGTCATGGTCTCGGAAAGACGACGTTGATGGAGCACGTCATCGACACTGGAGATGCACCCCCTGTGAAGCAGCGTCACTACCCTGTTTCCCCAGCGGTACAAGCCATCTTGTATGAAGAGTTAGATCGGATGTTGAGTCTCGGCGTTATTGAGGAGAGCGAAAGCCCGTGGTGTTCGCCAGTGGTTCTCTTGCGGAAACCCGGCAAAAATCGACTTTGCTTGGATTCCCGTAAGGTGAACGCACTGACGAAGAAAAACGCTAACCCTCTCCCCCATATCGAGGGACTCACCAGCCGATTTCCGGATGCGATCTACATGAGTAGTATCGATCTAAAGGAAGCATTTTGGCAAATACCGTTGGAAAAGCAGAGTAGGGAAAAGACTGCCTTTGCGGTACCGGGAAGACCCTTGTACCAATTCACGGTGATGCCGTTTGGGTTGTGTAACGCTGCCCAGCGGTTAAGCCAGCTGATGGACAAGGTTATTCCTGCACGACTCAGGGAGCGAGTCTTTGTGTACCTCGATGACTTGCTTATCATGGCGCCGGATTTCGAGACGCATATCACCTTGCTTAGCGAAGTAGCCGACTGTTTACGCAGAGCTAATCTCACCATCAACTTGAAGAAATCAAAGTTTTGCTTTAAAGAGCTAAAATATTTGGGCTTCATAGTTGGTGGTGGGAAGTTTAAAACGGATCCGGCGAAGGTGGAGGCAATCGTGAATTTTCCGATTCCCAAAACCCCTCGACAGATTCGTAGGCTGCTTGGCATGGCAGGGTGGTATCGTAAATTCATTAGGAATTTCTCAACTCTGACTGCACCCCTGACTGACATGCTGAAAAAGAGGAGCGAAAAGTTCGAACTGAGCGACGACGCGCTGAAAGCATTTGAGAGTTTGAAAGAAGCGTTAATCTCGGCACCGGTTCTTTCGCGCCCGGACTTCACAAAAAGATTTTACATCCAATGTGATGCTTCGGACGCGGGGATTGGTGCCGTACTGTCTCAACTGGACGAGGAGGGTGAGGAGGTCCCTATCGCGTACTTCTCCCAGAAATTCAACAAGAGTCAGAGGAACTACAGTGTCACCGAGAAGGAGTGTATGGCCGCGGTGATGGCTGTGAAGAAATTCAGGCCGTATGTCGAGGGGATGGACTTCACTGTCATTACTGACCACTCAAGTCTTCAGTGGCTGATGAGCATGAAAGACTTGAGTGGTAAGCTCGCAAGGTGGAGTTTGTCATTGCAGTCCTATGTCTTCGACATACGGCACCGTATAGGCAGCCAACATGTAGTACCAGATACTCTTTCTCGGGTACATGTGGATTCTCTGACTCTCGAAGACGTTGCCCCACTGATTGATCTGAAGTCAGCGGAATTCCTTTCCGATGAATATTTAGATATCATAGAAACGGTTTTTAATCACGAAAAAGAGCTCCCAGATCTGAAGTATGTAGATGGATATGTGTACAAGAAGGCATTTAAGAAGTTAGGCGAAGAAGAAATGTTAGAGCATTCTTGGCTTCTTTGGGTTCCGGCAGGACTGACTCAAGAAATAATTAGTACGGCACATGATCCCCCTAAGTCAGCACACTGCGGTATTGCTAAAACCCTAAACAGACTCCGACAATACTTTTATTGGCCTAACATGACGGTACAAGTACGTGACTATGTGTCTAATTGTAGTGTGTGTAAACAATGTAAAGCGTCCAACCAAGTTTCTCGTCCCCCTATTGTAACGTCGTATTGTAGTAATCGTCCGTTTGAGAAAATTTATATAGACTTTTTAGGTCCCTATCCGAGATCAATAACCGGAAATGTGTTTGTATTCGTTGTCTTGGATCATTTGTCAAAATTCGTGTTGTTGAAACTTGAAAGCCATGCGAAAAGCAAACACTGCCAATGTAATCAAGTTTTTAAAAGAAAACGTATTTGACATGTTTGGAGTTCCTAACATAATCCATTCGGACAATGGAAAGCAGTTTGTTGCCAAGGAATTCCAAAATTTAATCACTAAATATGGCATCAGGCATTTTAGAACCGCGCACTATGCACCGCAGTCGAACGCGTCGGAGAGGGTCAACCGTTCATTGTTAGCAGCTATCCGTTCATACCTTAAAGATGACCAACGGAATTGGGATTCGCACCTGGGCGATATTGCGTGTGCGTTAAGGAGCGCAGTTCATAGCTCTACAGGTGTATCGCCATATTTTGCCCTTTTTGGAACAAATATGATGATGCACGGTAGCAGTTATGAACTTGCTGAAAAGTTGAACGCGGTAGATGACAATGAGTTGTTGACACTTCCCCGACAAATTCGATTGCAGTGCATACGAAACCGAATTCGTGAAAATATTTTAAAGGCGAACGAGAAATCTGTCAGAACCAAATCCGTTCAATATGCACCCGGTCAAGAGGTTTACCGAAAAAACTTCGTACTAAGTGATTCCACAAAATACTTGTCGGCTAAACTTTCGCCTAAATATCTTAAGTGCCGAGTAACAAGAAAAATAGGGAATCAAATGTACGAACTTGAGAATCTGAGTGGCAAAACAATCGGTGTCTTTCATGCGAAAGACATAAAACAATAATTTCAAAATAAACCGACTCAAGATGAAACCTCACGCTTTTATTTCCATTAATTGTTCACGTATTTATTTATTCGCGTTGCTCCCGTCCTTGGATATCTTTTGATATGCATAACTCGGTAAAAAGAAAAAAGAAACTTATGCTCCAAACCGAACCGATAGTTAAACTTATGAAAACACCCTATTTCTCATTGCTTACTGTAGTCCTCCGTGTTAATTTATTTATTTATTGCATGCTGTGTTATCTTAATGTTATTGATTATATTTTAACGTTTTACTTTTATTTATATTATTTATACCTTTACATCTGTGATATTTACACCCTTAAACATAGTTTACAAACTGCGATATTAGTTTAGTTAGCTCGATCTGTGATATTTTACATAATACAAGACTGATAATATTCTAACCTTTATACATCTGTGATATTTACACCTGTAAGGTACACCCTTTTTACTGTGATACTAATTAAATTAGCTCCATCTGTGATACTTACACTTAATTTTATCTTACTTTTACTTATTAACACCTTTTATATTTATCACTTATTTATACTAATGTTAGCCTTAAAAAGACGACGGTACTGTATTCTGCACTCACCAATTGATGACGACACAATCTTGTTGCTTGAAACGAAGAACTATTCCGCCGGTCTCCTGAAATCAGAGGAGTGAGTTCTAAGTCACAATTGCTAGGATATTAGGAACTTACCCATTGTCGATTAAGGTCACGAAAAGCCTTAGTTTTAGCCCGGCTGTGAGCGTGGGTTTTTCCCCACAACTCCAATAGACGACGCCCGTATTTTTGCTCCCTATTGGAAATATATTCCAATAGGGAACAAATTTTGTTGCGGACGTCGGATCCTTGCTTCGGCCTCTTCATCAGGGTCCAGTCCACGTTCCTCAAAATCCTTTTTTTTGTTATTTGTTTCACCCAAAAAGAAAATTGCATGGGACGAGGCAACATGCGAGCTTTGTTTTCGTTTTTGAGTCAATTCTTTTTTTTTCGTCTTGTTGCCACCGAGTAGTAGAAGAAGAAAGAAAAGAAGCTGAATAAGAAAAAAAGATTACTCTGAGACCGAACAAATCAAATTCCTTTGGGATTTGAATCAATGACAATTGATCGCAGCGCCATCTTGACACCTACCTGACAAACCTCCTATTTGGAGCCTTTAGAGGGAATAAATTGTTTAGGCATGCAATTCTGCGACGTTGTAGGTTAATAATGATTAAGGCCGTGTGCGAATGGGATGAATTGTGGTTAAAAAAAAAAAAAAAAAAAACAAACAAAAAAATAAAAATGGATGAATTTTTAACCACTACTGTCATAGTTTAACCTGCTTAGCAGCTAGTCAAATAATGCGGAGTGTCAAAATTAAACCAAACGTCAAGTTTTACCCCATTTTTAATTGAAATCGCACGAGGCCTAATTTGGGGTCATTCATTGGTTTCAAGATGGAAAACGATGGTGGTGCCATCCTAAGAAGGTTCACGGAAGCATTTTTTTTTTTACATAAGTTTGTATGGTGTTTTCTCTGCTTGCTTCTGTCAACGAACTGTCAAAACAAACAGAAAACCAATCTTGAAAGTACCCAGTGGGTCAAAGAAAAAAATTGTTGGTCGAAAAAAAAAATTAATTATTCGCCTGGTACGTGCTGAACGTCACCATCCTGTTCTCGAAGGGGCTCCATCTGTTGGGGATTATTGGAGAACTGGTGGTTACTTCACTCTTTGGATGCGGATTGGTCCACGTCAGAAAAAGGAGATCTCCTCGTGGTCTCTCCACGCTGATCTCTGGCCTATGATCAGAATAGATAACCTATTTGTGACGAAATCTTTCCGGTGGCGAGCAAACCTAAAAATTTAACTAAAATCTGAGTAAAAAAATTGAGAAAAGAAAAGAAAAGTGTGGAATAAGAAAAAGTTAAGAAGGAAAAAAAGAACAGAAAAAAAAGAAAAAAAAGGTCAGTACGGGAATTTTTGTATAATTTTTCGTCTGTGAGGTGTCAATGTGTTTAATTACCGACTGCAGGAGTAATTTTGGCGGGGAATACGTACCTATCCGGCTCCCATATCCCGAACAGATTCAAGGCAGGGAAAATTGTGCGAGATCGCAATCCGCCTAATTACTTACTTACTTGAGGTGGTGCTACAGTCCGGTGTGGACTTGGGCCTCAATTCAATTCTCGAAAAGTGGTGAGTTTTTGATAAGGGTTAAGTGTGTTCAGCGATTTATTCCCGAATGTTGTACTTTAGGAAGCACTTCGGCGGCCCACTAGCAAAATCGTCAGATATCCTGGGCCGCCGCATTAATAAAAATTTGGCCACAAGAAAAGAACAAGGAGCCGCAAACGAAAAGCCATTGTGCTGGCCATCGGAGCACCATACTCCTCCGTGGAATCGAGAGCCGCCGCCCAAAAAGCAAACAGGTTTTTATGAAAACCAAAAAACCAACAAAAAATATTTCTTTTAATTGAATTTCTTTTTAATCGATTGAGTCGAATCATTTATATGTCCGTTAAATCTCATTTGTGTATTGTGTCGTCTTTTTTTTTGTTTTTCTCTACTGTATTTCAACCGTATTCATTTCTTTACTTTAAGACTTGAAATAAGTCATACCTTTTTTTTGGTTAAATTAAGATTGTAAGGTTCAGGAACCGGGTTTTTCTTTTTGTTTCGTTCAGGCTTAAGTGTCATAAGGGCCAAAGAACAGCCCTACATTATACGCCACCTCCATCGAGCTCAATTGAGGCAGGGTTTGTTTTGTTCAATTAGTAGTTAATACCCAAAGGAGGTACTCCAAGAAAACCTTAGTTCCGACGTCACTTTTTGCTTGATTTTTTTTTTTAGAATAAATTTAATGTGAACTTTAAGGTCCATTCATATGGAGATACGACCTGCGTCTGCGAATTGCGAATGGTTGTTGTATTTGCTATTTCATTCATATGAATAGTCGCAGAGAGCTGCGAACTGTCATAAAAAACAAACCAGACATACAGAATATATTTATTTATTTGACTTTTAATTTTTGATTTTTTGAAATCCGAGCGAATTATTTATTCGTAACTTTGTGGAAAGCGTTTCGTATTTGTGGATTGCGAATTCTCATTTGAAAATTCGAAGTTCGCAGCTGTTGGTCGTATGGAAAATAGAAAAATGTGTTCTTTGTGTAGTTTTAACTAAATTTAGGCAGCATTCTGTATTGGAATATGTAAATACGGACATTTATTTATTTATTAATCAATTAAAAAAAGAATAGGTTGATATTTACTTTGGAAATAGCTTTAAAAGAATAATTCGCAGACGCAGGTCGCAGCTCATATGTACGGACCTTTAGTATTACATTTAAATACATGTTTCTTTTGGCACAAGTTGCTATGAAAAATGGGTCTTTGAATTTGTTTTGCTAGAAACATGAGGAACTAAAAGTTTAATTTTCAGGGGTGTGGAGGGTAGCCGAAGACTTCGGTGATGGTGGTATGATCTGAAACCGATCATCCACTTCTCCTTTTGGGGGAATCCAAACATGGCCACGGATTCCTACGGTTGGGTGGGTATGGCCTCGCTGCGAAACCATCTGCAGCGCCCTGACGTGACAATAGTCCGTCCGCTGGTTTAGTCCGACCGTTGTTTTGGTTTTGTGTTTTGAATTTTTGGCCTGATCTGTGTTTTTGTTTGCAGGTGAGGTTAAGTTTCGGGGGCAAGATCCCCCCCCCGTCCGACGAGCTAAGCAAGTGCATCGCTAGCAGGCCACGTCCTCGGAACTTAACATTCCAACCCCTCCTATGCCAACTTTTCCTTTTCCTACTTCCTTCCTCTTCCTAAATCCTTCCTCTCCCAATCTCCTAAGGCCCCCCTCCTCTTGCCTCGCAACATTGTATACACATTTTAACACAATTCACACACGGCTCTAATTGTAGATCTGTCTATGTATTCATGGTCAATATAAAATACACTATTTTAAAATCTTTGTCGCTTTTTCTCAATCTACTTCGCTTTATTCCCAAATTTATTTCGCTTCCATTTTTTTTTAAAGTGGTAACGCTGCTCCAAACAACAAATGAACAAACAGCTGTTGAGCTGTCAGACAAAGCAAAAGTTCAACCAAGTTGAACTTTTTTTTGACAGATGGTGGCTTCTTTACGTTTTCTTACGTTTGTCAAAAAAAGCGTACGTAGGAAAAGCGTCATTGTGTGAGGTTACACAGATTTCCTATAGCTGAACTTTTCGCAGTTGTCAAAATCGACGGCAAAGCGTCATTGTGTTTCTGCTTTAAGAATCATAAGAATGAAATCAATTGGTAAGAAATTATTATTATTATTATTATTATTATTATTCTGTATTTAACTTCCATCTTGGAATTCATTTGTATAGTCCATTCTATTCACGCCAGCAACGACAAGGAAATGCTTCAATTCAACAGTCACCGAAAATCAATCCTCTCGGAACGCTTGTCAATAATTGCAGATTTCTATTTGAGGAATTCTTTGAGTGAAAGGAGCCCGGTTGATAATCGGATGTGTTATATTCGGTGGCATTTGGTATGAAAATGTCGAACATACAAAAGTGAATTGTGTTGTCTTCCCAAACATCGAGTGAAATGGACCAAGAAATTTCAACGCGACGGTAAATAATACACAGAACACTACTTTGTTATCTCATCTACAGCATATTGCTAGGATTTTTGGGGCAGATGGAAGCCGCTGTTGGCAATTCTTGACGGTGGGTGGTATTGTTGACTCAGGAAGGCACCAAGTGGAATCCGTATGTGAAAGGCAAATGTTGCGATTTAGTTATAAATTGATAAAAATGTGAAATGTAAAAGAAATAGTTAGAAAGTAAAAAATCTTATCTTGAAGTCGAGGGAATACAAATTTGATATACAAGAATTTAAATTGTTATTGTTTGAAAAACGACTTTTAGTCCAATGCGTTTCGCCCAGGTACGACAGTTGGGCTCATCAGTTAGATGCTGCCGTACCTTTCTAAGACGCAACGCTTGTCGCTTAGTCGATGACTACCGACACAAATAAAATTTACAACACATATGTGTTGTGAATTATATTTTTCTAGAAGAATTTGTCTAAATTCATAAGACTAGAAAATATTTGCCTGAGTCTGGCTAAGAAGAAAGATGATGGAAAATAAACAAAACTAGAATTTTCTTCTAGAAAAATATAATTCACAACACATATGTGTTGTAAATTTTATTTGTGTCGGTAGGCATCGACTAAGCGTTGCGTCTTAGAAAGGTACGGCAGCATCTATCTGATGAGCCCAACTGTCGTACCTGGGCGAAACGCATTGGACTAAAAATTCTTGTTTTGTTTATTTTCCATCATACAAGAATTTATTTAACTCTTTCAAAACAAATTCTCATATACAAAAATCAATTTTTCAATGAAAATGAAATCTTTAAGCTTTTAACAGCAGGCAATCCAGCTGAAATTTGCCGCTCAATTCCGCAATGATTGTTGCCACGAAGGATCTTGAAGATTTCATTATCATCCCACTCGGTATTCCAAGAATTGGCAATCAGCGAATAGGGTGCATCGTTCTGCATGGCCTTCAAGAACTTGGTACACTCTTATTAAAAATGATTGGCAAAGTGTAAACATTTGAAAGAAAGCTTCTTTTGACTTTCCTTCCTGTCTACAGGAATGGTGTAGGTAGTTGTTTCCTACACGCTTTTGGTAAGATCCATGGACGAGAAAATACACTCAGAGAAAAAATGCGAGATAAAATCAAGTATGATCAGGCTTGTTTTTAGTGTTTTTAATACTTACCTAAAAAATCTTGGTATAATACTAACAATACTTGATTTAAGAACGTTATTCTTAAAGCGAATTTAAATTCTTAAAATAAGAACAAAAGAATTGCCCTTTTTCAATTTTTTTATGTTTCATTGTCAAAAAGAATACTTCTAGATCAATTCTAAAGAGGAAAGAATTGATCTCCCAAATTTGAGAGAATTGCTCTTTTTAAAACACACATGAAAACATTCTAGCTTGTCAAACCTCAAATTAAAGATTTTAATTTGTTTATATTGCTCTACCGACCGACCAAAGTGCAAAGTTTTCTTTTATTTTGAAAGCAAATTGAAAATAATAATAAAAAAAAGTGAAATAAAAAATGGGTGTAAGTCCTTGCTAGACAAATTCTATTACAAAACCAAAAAACATGTTTTATTGAGAAGTGTTTTAAGGGCAATTCTTTCAGGTAACAATGAAAAACGCTATAACATTAATATCATAAAATCTTAATGTAAGCTTGCATATTCTTAAGCTATTTTTTTGTTCTTAAAAAAAAGCCGAAAAATCTTATTTTACGACATTCAATCTGTATTAAGAACAAAACAATCTTTTCAAGATTATTCGTGCTTCTAGGAAGTACAAACGGTCATGGGATGCTACATTGCTACATGCATGATCATAGAAAAAAAAAAACAAACAAACAGGAACTCTTCATTTGTTTTAGCCCTTGATCTCGTCATACGTCGCGTCTTCCTCGTCTGTTTTATCTCTACCTGTATTCAAGTATTCCTCGCGATATACGTGTGAATTTAACTTGAAATTAAAATTTTAAGCAAATTGTGCCACATTTGGGCTTACTTTGGAGTTTCGGGAAAAATTGTTTGCTTGGAGAAAATCTGAGGTAAAACACGTAAATTTTTGAGCTTAAGACATTTAAAAAAATTGATTATATCTTTCGAATTAGTTTGGAATAGATGACAGCACGGCCACCTAATGTGTGCCCACAAAAGTCGGGGATTGGTTTGCTAATCAAGGAAGCCCATCTTCTAGTTTTTGTAACTTAAATGGAAATGTTCTAAGCAAGGTTAATATAATGAATTTGAAAATTGAATGAACTTTATTCATTTAAATTGTGTTAATTATTAGACCTTAACTGAATTTCTAAACGAAACGTCTAGAGGAAAATTGGTACTGATTTATGCCACCGAATACTTAGGAGCTCCCAACGGGATGACATAATAAATATAATTGTGGAAGAAGTCATAAGTAACAATATTGCCCTTAAACGAAACAACCTTGTTCAACTTACTAATGAAAGTTCAATTTCTTCCACGGTATGGTAAAGGTATGTTTTTTATCGAAAATAAAATAAAAATTATAATCCAAACAATTGTACGTTTAACTATACAAATAGGATTACTATTATATTCCAACAAAAGGCAAGACTAATCCAAGCGGAAAATTGTTCGCGATATACATATAAAAACGAAAGGAGCAACAAATTAAAAACCTTTAATTCGCAATCCGATAAAAGTAGCTCCAACAGTATTTTAAGCGACCACCGTTCTCTCCCAGAACCCAGAAACAGAAAATGAAGATTTTGAGGTCGACGAATCCATCGCTATTGCATTGAAAACATCGTTGAACAGAAAGAGTTGAAATTGGAACCAGGTTTGTGAAAACTGGAAAAAAAAACATTCCACATACGCTTAAGGGACCTGCAAGAATTAGGAGGCTTTGACTTTTTGAAAGCATGGCAAAAGTTATCGGATGCATCGGATGTGGCTTCGTTCTCTTTCTGGGAATTTTCGAACTTGTTTGAGTTAAATTGGTCTTGATAATAGATTTTTATTTCTTGAATCGAATTTGTTTTGGGCATGATTTAAACTACCTCGTTCTTAAATAAAGATTGTAAATTCTTAAAACGAGCTTGCTTTAAACTTAATTTAAAAATTTACATTGTTGAACTTATTCCAAAGCATACTTGAAATAAGAATAAACTGTTTACTAAAAACAAGCTAAAAATAAGATTTTTACTATTGGAGTTGAAAAAAATTGTTATGGCTGTGGTAAGGTAGGGCATATTCGAACCAATTGTCCAAACAATATACCGGCTAGTACTAATTTCAAGGAAAATAAATCGAAGCATGAATCTGAAAACAAATGCAATTTTTGTAAAAAATCCGGCAATGTGGAAAGCTTATGTTGGGTTAAGCAGCGTCTGCACAAAAAGAAAGTAAATGCTTGTAATATATTATGTTCTTCAAATGTTGTAATAAATGATGAAAACTATTGCTGTCTGTTTGATTCTGGCTCAGATTGTTCTCTCATTAACGAAAAGATAACTTCCAAATTTAAACACAGTATCGAACAATGTGGTCAATTTGTTCAAGGGATTAGTAGACATTCTATTTATCTACTACATTTGTTCTATTTATCACCAATTCAGCGGATCAATCCATGCAGAAAATATTCGTATTAATTGTTATTTATGAAATAATACTATGCAGTATTCCAGGACTGTCTTAATGGTTGCATATTTAGGTAAAAAGAACTTCAAAAGAGAATGACCGATAATACTTATCAATTCTTGGTTATTCCATTTTCGTCATCTTTTCACAAAAACGTGGATGCGAAATCTACCCTTAATCTAGTATTGATTTTATATGCAAAAAAAATTGGAGAAATGCGTGGGGGGGCAAAGCCCCCCCAACCCCTGGGTTGCTACGGGGCTGATAGGTAGGCATATCCCACGGGACAGGTAGATTTTATCGGGATTAAAAGTAGCCTATGTTACTTCTAATACCAAGAATATATGTACGATTGGAAAAAATTGTCAGTGTTAATCTAGTCTATGGTATTTATGTGTAAAACGACCCATACACAGCACCCATGTGTGCGCACAAAAAAAAATATGAAAAGTGTGTGCAACATGCACATAGACATCAAACCGATCGTGACACACACAACAAAAATATTACGCACGCCAGCCCACAGACGGCACACATACACCGATGTTCACACAATTTTGCTGTGTATGAGCCGTTTTACATAACTCATCTTCGAATTCGTTTCACAAAACACCAAATGGTTTTCGAAAATTTTGGTACCTTGTTCCCGAAAAATGATTTCGATGTTGATAAGTGCAAGGGATTATACGAATTTTATGCTACGGTTCTTGACTGTTCTGAAAATGGGTTCGTAGATGTGAAGAAGGCGAGTTGGATGAAAAATCTTTTTGAAGCACTTGACGAAGGGATAATTTTCATATGTTTATAAGTTAAATTACATGTCGATTTTTTTTCAATGGGTAATCACGATGCTTTTCCAAACGTGACTACAATACTTCGTATTCTAGCAGTTTTACCAGTTTCAACCAGTGGTGTCGTTTCAAAAATTTCATGGGGAGTATTTTTGAATTATTTTGAGGAGTATTTTCTATATTTGAGTAGTATAATTTTTTAACGTAGCCGTAGGGTTTTGTAGATCGTTTTGAAATTTAAAAAATGATATGGTTGAAGTTTATTCAAAAACGATAGTTTCTTATTAATTTTTGGGAGCTTTAGAGCCGATTTTTCAATCGTCAGATAAACAAGCAGATAGTGTTTATTCAACTGATAACAAAATATTGAATTTTTCAATCGTCAGATAGACTTTATCTGACAAAAAACGCTCTTATTTATTCGACCTATGAATACTCAGATAAGTTTATTTGCCAGTTTAATATTTGTAGATTTTTTTGATGATTGAAAAATCGGCTCTCAAAACTCAAATTTACTTGTGGGATAATAGGAGCCTTTTATTCACTCGAAGTTGATATCAACTTGAAAATTTTATCCTTAAATTTTTGATTTAAATTGTCTTCAATAAAGGCTGTCAACATTAGTTTTTCTCAACTGCCAAAAAACTTATTAAGATCATTAAACATACCTACCTACAATTTTCTGTCAGATCTTGTGTGGTATCTGCATTTAGTAAACCACTCTTTTTTTAATTAAACAAATATTAAAGTTATCTTGGCAAAGCGAAGAGAAAATTATGAAGACTTGGACTTTGAAAGTATGGATAGAGTTGTTTTTATTTGTTGCGTTTATTTCAAGGGTTTATTCTCTTTCCCATGATATTTCTTTGATTGGTGGGTCTTCGAACGAAAAAGTAGATTCTTTTTGGTACTAGATATATTATATTGGTAATTCCTAGAGAACATTTTTCCGGAGTAGACTATTATCTCAGGAATATATGCTTCATTATGAAGAGGTAACTGTCTTCTTTTTTCTTTTTGATTCAGAATTTCATCGCACAGTTGCTTTCACCGTCTCCAAAAGCGAAAAAATTATGTTTTTAACATAACTACTCCAAACTGCTATGAGCTTCCCAGTGGATACTACTTTGAAATTCAAAACTCTGAAATGAAAGTTACGTAACTAAACAAAAATAATCGTCATCATGACTTTACTTTCAACTCTTGAGGTTGTCAACTGCAAAGGTTCACAAGTAGAAAAAAGTGAAGAAAACGTCTCCAATAACGGCTTATAATTCTTTTTCGCTAACTTCCCACTTTTCTGATGGATTGATATTTTAAAGTTATCCAAGTTGTCCCTAAATTATAAGTTTAACCATGGAATTGTACAGAAAATATCACTTCAGTTTTGAAAAAGTTGAAGCTATTATGTGACGAAGGTTTTTTGATTAAAAAAGACAGGTTTTTTACAGTTCTATTTATAGTAATTCCACCAGTTGAATTTTATTTATTTCATTACAAAATATTTAATCTTTTTCGACTTTAAACTTTCTATTAATGCTTATAATTTCGTTTCTGGATCTTCAGTGTAGGTTCAAGGTTGTAGTGATCCAAAATCATAAACGTACCAACAAATGCAGATTTAAGTGATCCATGAAAGCGTGTTTTAAAAAATACTCGCTCATTTTTTCCCATTTTCGAGTAATTAAGGTATCGCATTAGGTGTGTAGTTTAAGGAACCTTAAAATATTTGGCAATTTAGGTAAATTGGTTACTCTGACTAGAATTTAGGCGAACTATCTCACTCATTGAACATAAATGAGCTAAGATATATGAAAATATTGATTTTCCATTTTTATTTTATCTCATACTACATGGAAGATATTTTGTTCACTAAGTTTGGGGAGTATATTTCGTTTATGGGTAGTAGAGTAGCATTTGACTCTCGAAAGGAGTAAAATACTACTATAGTAGCAAAAACGACAGCAGTGGTTTCAACTGCGATGACAGAACGTACATTTTCTGCACTTAAAAGACTGAAAACATATTTGCGATGTACAATTGGCCCAGAACGGTTAAATGGGCTTGCATCATTGAATATTCATTGGTCATTACGATATTCCATTTACTCTAAATGAAATACTTGATGAATTTTTCAAAAAACCTCGCAGATTGTAACAGGCGGAAAATTTTGATGATATAATAGGATTCTTTTTCGACATCGAGACTATTATATTGTACTAGCTGGCCCCACGAACTTCGTCTTGCCGCCCTTCAGAGCAACTCTAGTAACAGTTTTCCATTTGAAAACCAATGAGTTTTCCGAGTTTTTTATCAAGAACTTTCTGTTTTCCATTCGATAACCCATTTTTAAATTTTCCAGTTTTCCATTTGAAAACTAATGCACCTGCAATAATATGCAATTTTTCCTTTGAAAACCAATGAGTTTTACGAGTTTTTCATCACGAAATTTCATTTTTATATTTGAAAACCTATTTTGAAACAACAAAATTTCCAAGCAAAAAAAATCTTATTCCCGACCTTCGTTCGTTTTTCCAGTTTTCCCACTCTTCCATGAGGTTTTTCAATTTTTTTTTCACAGAAATCATCACTGAATACAACAGTATTAACCATGAAAATTTCACAAATTATCAATTTACAGAACAATGTTTGTGCAGCGAAACCTACCGATTCCGCTAGTAATTTAAAAAAAAAAAATCCCTAAGAACCATCTACAGACTAACACGAACAAAATAAAAAAAAATTGCCAAATCCGCCCAGACGTCTGGAGTTATGCGGTCATACACGAACAGGATTTCATTTTTATATACCTATAAAGATGTAAAATTCAAAAGGTGTTTATTAGAAGCAAATACGTGTTAATTTCAAATAAATATTTACAACAAATATGTCAAAACTTGAAAAAGTATTAGTCCTGGTTTTACCTTCTGTTGCGAAATTATTTCCAAACCTCATATCGAACAACATGCGAATTATTTTTGAAAGAGTAAGTTGATCAATTGATCTGCTTGGAACCGGCTGGATTAGATTTCCTGTTGAGTTCAGTCTATAATGTGTTAGGCTCAGGTTTTAGGGGTGATTTGAACCCCCAATCCCCCCCCCCGTAAATCCGCCACTGAGCTAGGTATGTATATAAATAAATAATTCTAGAACTATGGGTAAACTCATGATTATTCTTAAAAATTCAAAAACTAAAGTTGAATTTAAATTGGGAGTAAAGCAAGGTGCTTTTTCACTAGAGTACTTGTTGTTCTGGAAGTTTATTTTGAAAACAAAACTGTAGTGAATATTTTAATGTTTATCAGAACAAAAACATAAAATGTAAAAAAGAGCCAAGTTCTCTTATGTGCGAACAACACTGTGTAAAAAGTTAGCCACCAAAAGTAATGAGATCTAAAAGAACGCCAAGTTCTTACATGTAAAAGTATTATATTGAATATTTTAAATCATAGAAGATAATACAACAATATTAAAAGAAAATAAAAAAAAGTTACTCATGGAGTTTTATGAAGTTTTACAAACCAGAACTCTAAATTTCAACATCGTATGAACATTTTAAGAAAGTGGGTGGCAGCCACGCCCTTTTAATGAAACTGCTTTTTGTACTTATCTTTTCTCTTATACTCAACCGAAACCCTATCAGAATTTCGAATTTAAACGTTTTCGACCATTTTAACAAAGTGGGCCGAAACCACGCCCCTAAATGAAAACAGAATTTTTTTCTCATTTTTTTCATGTTATTCAACCAAAACTTTACTAGAATTCCAAATTTCAACATTCTACGACCGATTTAAGATAGTAGGCGGAAACCACGCCCCTAAATGAAACCAAAATATTTTATTTATATTTTTCTTTATATTCAACCAAAACCCTATTAGAATTCCGAATTTCAAGATCCTACGACCAGTTTTAGAAAGTGGGCGGATACCACGCCCCCTGAATGAGCAAATTGAAATTTTCGATTTTTTCCTTTGTATACATCCGGAAACCTACCATTGTACCAAATTTCAAGATTCTGCTATTGTTAGAAGTGCTTCATAATTTTGATGATCAGTGAGTCAGTGAGTCACTGAGTCAGTGAGTCAGTGAGTCAATTACGGTTTTTGAAATTTTTATTGTTCAATATCTCAGGAAGTAGTGGTTCTACAAAATTATGTTTTTCACAGGACCTTTGTGCCCATGAATTTAATACGTAATTCAAATTTAAAGCGTCTAACTCTATGGGTTCAAAAGTTATGGGGGGTTTAAAATGTGCTTGAGTTCGATCCTGTAAAAAGGGAGTAGTGCTAGAACTTGGCTGGGCACTATCGTGCCCTTTGATTTAATGAAACGTTTTTGACGAATGAAAAATTATTTTATGAAAATTTATAGAACAATATTTTCTATGAACATTTAATTATTTAAGTATCACTAGAAGAGTGTTTTTTAATGTTGAGTTGATTATAGAATATTAAATTACAGCAGTACTGACCGTAGAAGTAATGGTAAGACAGAGCGACAACAAATTTTACAATTGTTTTTATTGTTCGTAATAGACTCCTAAATGGCCCAACTGATATATAGAAGATTTAATAATTGTAACAAATGAGTGTTGCATGTTGTATCAATAAAAAAAAACTCATTTAATTGAAAACAGTCATTAGCCCTCATTACCTCCCTTAAATTATCTACAAATGACTCTACCATATTCTACATATGGAGAGCAAATTAAATCTAGTCATGCGTTAAGTTTCCTTAAATACACCAACATAACTATGTATATACCTACATAGAGGAAGATAAATTATAATTCTTATTTCCGAAGGAGTTTCAAATTAGAGCTCAGGCAGAACAAAAGTCTAACTCTATAACTAAAAATCGATCCTTTAGAGATTTGCATCGCCCACATGGCGTTAACGAGGACCTATTGTAGAAGAACCGCCTACTCGTTTCCGTCTTACGTGACCTGGGCTCTGATTTTCCAAAAAAAAACATTTTGATACTGATGATTCAAGTTTCAACTGTATACCTATATTCAGGACACTGTAAGTTCTCATGGTTTATATCTTTGGAACATTGTAAGTTGCAACAGCAAAATTTTAAGGAGGAACCTTGAAAAAGACGAAATAAAATGCCAGATTCACTGTTATCAGCATCATCATCGACATCATAGTCGTTGGAATCGAAATCAAAGTCGATAGCAGAAGGAATCTAATATCTTTCAACCTAACCTATAATCCTGTCTACACACACACACACACACACTTCTACTATCTTCACTTTTGCATTTAATATTCTGTTCAACCAGATATCGAAAATGATTTTTATTCCTTTCTTTTCTTGATTAAACGGCTTTTAGTATCCAATAGCTTCCACTTCCAGTTTTGCACCCTAATGCCCCCTGGACTCTGATTCTGATGCCGGCAGCCCTTGGTGCTTCCGTTTCCACCACCTTAATTGAAATCTTATTCAGTGCGCGAGCGGCATAAATTGAATTTTGTCATTGCAAGGATAATGAAAATAAAGCTTCTTATTTCTTTCAATCAATCTTTTTTTTTCTTCCTTGAATATTTTTCTAACCTACTCTCAGCCCTGCCCTGCCCTGCCCTTCTTCCAATGCTCAGCGTTCAAATCAAAACATTTTAAAAAGTATCGAGATGAATGAACACCAGAAAAAAATTGTAAAATCATTTGCAAAAGGTCGATATTGGTACTGAATTGAATAATAATTTATATGGGACGTTGCTTTTTTTGTATTTCAATCAAAGACGAGAAAAATTAAAGGTTTTATGCCCTTCCAAGTGACTGGGTTTGATGTTACTCGTTTGAAGGATATCCTTAACAATTTTTAATTTCGTTGGTTTTTATTGTATCTCCAGAATCGGAATCAGAATTTGTGGTCCAATACTATACACAGTTCAGTCTATAATTACAAGTTATCCGAAATGGTATCCAGGCTAAGCATTATTGGTTCTTAGAATTCAAAATAGACGGTTGAGTTTGGGGAGTGAAGTAGAAATCAATTTGCTATAAATATCTTCCGAAGTTAGAGAATTAAAACCAGAACGAAAGTTAAGAATTGTAATTAAAGAAATGGACAACAAAGGGCTTCTAAGAAATTAAATTGCAAATTGAAATTGTTAAAATGACTGACCTGAAATTGAGTGTTCAAGTGTTTAGTTCGTGCTTTGAAATATTTATTTCGTATTCCTGAGAACGACCGACAGTATGACAAAATTCCACGATTGCTTCTGTTATATGAATCAAGATTTTCAGTTCATTCAAACTATCTTGCTCAGACGTCAGAGATTCAACATGTAAGCAATGATGTAAAGATTAACTTCTTGGAGAGACAGATTTCCTTTGAAATTTTCATAAAGCAGAGATCACTGAAAATAGTTTCACTCTATTTCCGTTCTCAAAATGCAGTTTAATTATAACTCTCAGGGATATGTAGTTAGATTCGTTATCGGGATAGTTGCATATGGGATGTCTGGATGATAGTTGTTGGAAAAATTATTCTTCTGATATACAGGAGCTCTGGGGTGAAGTCGTGAAGTCATCTAATGTGATGAGTGTCGTATTTAAGATTAGCAGGAGTTGAATCGGATTAGGTTCATTTTCACATACGATAATATTTATATAAGAGAAATAATATGTCGCTATGATTTTCGCATGTTAACTACAGGAAATGCTGATCCTGAATAATAAGTTCTTCGTTTCGGTAACCTAAGTACTTGTACGCAACGCTGAGAGGATTGTTCGACGCTTCGCCAATAGGACTCCCGATTCTCTTACAACTAAGGAGAGGGTAGCGCTCGAGAAATCCAAACAGCGTTTACTTACAGTGACGGAAACAACATGGAAACGACACTGCACAAAGCAACGAAGAGGATAAAGATCTCTCGGGCTATAGTTAAGGGTCACCAACTCGCTATAGCTGATTATAGTAGGCCCACACATAGGCTAACCGAAGACGAATGACAGCTTCTTGAACCTGGAGGAAATCCACGAGGCTATCGTTAAGAGTAGGCAAGTGCCACTCTTC
Source organism: Sphaerophoria taeniata (assembly GCA_943590905.1). Lineage (NCBI taxonomy): Eukaryota > Metazoa > Arthropoda > Insecta > Diptera > Syrphidae > Sphaerophoria > Sphaerophoria taeniata. Next base: position 186,582,898 of record OX016540.1, read on the forward strand.
GTTAACCTTACGACAACCCATGGTGATGAACTGCGAGAATGACGTAACTCTCGAGTGGCTCCGAGAGTTTATCAAAAATACGTCAGCTACATGGCAAGGCGCCGATCTTCGCATCATCGAGGTGAAAGAGATAAAGGAGTTGTGAAGACTGGCAGGCAAACTAGTGGTCAAAGGTCCAATCATCCCCTTCCCCAGCGAACGGCTAGAGAGATACATCCTGTCCCTGAATAGTGATTCCCTAGGCCAGGATTGGGAGATTGTCAGAATGGGGAGAATCAAAGCAGGCACCGAGATGGAAGTCAGATTGACATACAAATCCATTCCACTTCTCAGAAAAGTCAATTTTAAATTGCGTGTCGGGATAACTAAATGCAAAATGATGTTGATTGCCATAACAAAAAGAAACAGGTCAGTTGTCAGTAAAGCGTTGAACAAATACTTTATTATGTGATGGAATTGAGAATCTTATAAATCAATCTTCAACATACGAAAGCCGCCAGTGCTAGTCTACCTTATGGAGAGAAGACAATACATTGTAGCCCTTAAACAGGAACCCTGGGTTTCATGTGGCAAAATTAAGGTCAACACTTTAGAGAACTTCTGCTGTACAAGTCCTACCCTGACAGCCGAAACAGTAATCCCAGACCTTGCATAGTAGCCAGGAAACAGTCTTATATTTTTCTTCTGACTACTAACAGCGATATTGACCAAACAGCGGTAAAACTGGAGCGAGAAGGGCTCCCATCGCTCATTCTCACATCCACGTGTATGCCGCACGACGACGACGGTACAGAAGGACCACCAGCTGATATCAGAAACCTATGGATATCTTTTGCAAGTAGGAACAATTTTGATATAATCGTAGGGTGCGGCTATAACTCACATCATGTGCAGTGGGGAAGCACCAATACTAACACTAGGGGCGAATACCCTTTTTGAATATATTAGTGATAACAACCTTCTGGTGGCACTTGAGAGATTAATCGATATGCATATCCGGAAATCGCTTGCGGTAAAAGAATACACCCTTGCATCTTTTTTTGAAATCAAAGGAGCATTTAACAATGTTCACAACAGTGCCATAGAAAAAGCACTCACTGATCTTAAAATAGAACCCACACTTATAAAATGGATCACGTGTAACTCTGATATAAGGATGTACACATCTAGAGGGACTCCACAAGGTGGAATCACGAACTTAAAATCAAAAAAAAAAATAGAGTGGCGCGCGAGTTATGGAGCTAAGCGAGGTCATCGTCAAACCAAAAGTTAACGATGACACCGCAGAGCTCCAATTCACCAAAACCAGCCGATTCTGAATTTTCCATTTCATGGGAACGGAAATTGCATGAATCGAATTACATTCAATTTCCATTCCCACGAAAAGTGCTGATTGTGTATAAAGTATAATTAAGAATTTCTATGAATATAATAAAGGAGGTTGATTAGTAGTTTGACCACCGAGTAGGGTTGCCAGATCTTCTACCTGAGCGTCGAACTTGTCGAGTTGTAGAAGCTGAGTAAGGTCAATGATTCTCGGGAATTATTTCTCCAGAAGAGTCCTGAAACTAAAGGTCGCTCGCCCCTCCTCTTCCCGATCCCTATCCTCTCCTCCATCGGCTTTGTGCATTATACTGGCTGATGTCTCCTTATCCCCTGACTGTATAGTGTATCACTTCTGTCAGTACCTTGTTTCCTTCCTGGGACGCTTATGGCTTAATTGCTGTTCGTCTCTCCTTTTCCAAATCATATCCTCCCCTTCAACTTCCCAATTGGGCTGGATTCAAGGTGTTATACGACCCGTGCCGATGATCAGCCAGGCTGAGGGCCCAATTTCTAAAAATAGCTCAGTCACTAACGGAGTATCCGGATACCAGGCGACCTCCGGATTAACTAGCCTTATCTGTGTATGCGAATCTCTGCGCAGATGGACCCCCCCTTTACTTCGCTTACTCGTGGGACCTTAATGCCAAAACAAAAACCAAAACAAAAACAAAAACAAAAAACAAAAACTCAAACCGGTGCCGGTATTCCATCTATACCGGGCGGCAGTTCGGCGGCAACGTCGGCTGTCGTTACACCTGTGCCGTACACAGGAGAAGGGATTGTGACATGTCACTGCCCAACTTCGAGTGTGGTACAGGTTGTATCTACACCGGGCGACAGTTCGGCGATAATGTCGGCTGTCGTTAATCCTGTGCCAAACATAGGAGAGGGGTCTGTGCCAAGTCATTGCCCAGCTTCTAGGGAGGTACAGAAGGTATCCCTGGCGAAAGCGCCTCCTCATGTCGGTAGTTCCACTACCAAAGAGAGTAAACCTCTCCAGGATGGTCCTAGTGGTAGTCTCCGTGGTGTTAGCAGCGTCGTGAATAACGACCCTGCCTCCACTACGAAGACGACCATCCAACCTAGGGACCTTTATAAACAGCGTCGCTATGCGATGAGACTGCTAAAATCCTCTGGTGCAACATTGGGGGATGGTAGTAGTCCCATTCATAGCAAGAAGATTGAGTGGGCTAAATCCATCTTAGCCAAATCTAGGACCAGCTGCGACTCCACGTCAAAGCGACAAAGGTCTCTGGAGGAGTCCACTCCCATCCCTAAGAAACCCAAAGTGCAGAACACCAGCACTCCCAAAATTCCTAAAGTACCTCTCACTAAACCTTTTAGTGATGTGCTTAAGGAACACAACAAAATCGTGGTTGCGGTCATTGACAGAAGCAATATTGATGGCGCGATCTCCTCTGACCGTTGGCAGATGGTGAAACTGAAGCTCTCGGCTGGCTTTCTCAAAGTCATGCGAGAGCATCCGGGTCCACCACCTGTAACAAGCGATGGGGGTTGGCATCAAGGTCATGTCAAACTCATCGTTTGTAACGATCAGAGGTCACGCGATCTATATACGCTTGCTGTCGGCATGCTGGGCGAAGTTTGGCCAGGCGCAAAACTCGAGGTTGTTGCAAAGGAAGATATTCCTTGCAGGCCGAGAGCTCGAGCTTGGATCCCGATTGAGCCTGCATGTCCTGAAGACATCCATGAGATGATCAGGCTTAGCAACCCGGACCTCTCCTGTCACGACTGGAAGATCGCGAAACTGGAGGAGCCGAAGGGTCTTTATCGAAGTGCGATTATCGTTATCAATAAGGACTCTGCGGCCTCTCTGGTGCGAGACAAGGGAGTGATAAGATACGGGTTCGAGACGATTACTCTCCGAATATACAAAAAAGATGAGGTAGACGCTTTATGCGAGCCTCCACAACCCACTTTAGAAGCTGTGTCGCAAGACGTAGGGGATCTTGGTGCTACTATCACCTTTCCATCCATGGATGAAGACGATGGTGTACCTGGGCCCTCTTCTGTCGCGGCGCAATCTTCTTCCCTACACTCAGAAGCTGTGTCGCCAGACGTGGGGGGTCTCAGTGCTATCATCACTTTCCCATCCTTGGATGGGGATGATGTTGTACCAGGGCCCTCTTCTGTCGCGGCACAGTCTTCTTCCGAAAACGTCAAAAGTTTATCCCTAATGGAGACTGATGACTCATCCAACAAAGTTCTCTCCAGTGAGGAAGAAGATGAACTGCTAGGTTCCCCTTCGTCCGATCTGGATGAACTGGATTTAATAGTGGTGGAGGTTGATCTGCCTAATTGTAGCCAAAATGCTGCAAATAGCACAGATTAATCTCCAACACTCTATTAAGGCTTCGGCCTCCCTTCTTCTCCGCCTGTCAAAAACTGGGGAAGATGTCGTTTTCATCCAAGAACCCTGGATTGGGAAATCCCGGATTCGAGGATTGAAAACTCCTGGCTACTGCGTCTTACATGTAACGGGAAAAGGTAACCCAAGGTCCTGCATACTAGTAAAACGTAGTCTAAATGTATTTTTACTCCCTAATTTCAGTGATAACGACGTCACCACAGCCAGTATGGTAATAGACAACCATACCTACTGGCTGGTATCAGCGTATTTGGGCCACGACCATCAAGGCCCACTGCCTGGTACCACTCTGGAGAAGACGGTCGCTGAATCAACAAGACTCAAAACCAGCATAATCATCGGTTGTGACGCCAATGCGCACCATACTACGTGGGGTAGTACCGATATAAATGACAGAGGTGAGTCTCTTTTTGATTACATCTTAACAACTAATCTGGTAGTAAGTAACGTTGGCAATGAACCAACCTTTGTTACTAAAAATCGTCAAGAAGTTTTAGATATCACTCTTGTCTCGTTGCATCTCTCGAATAAAGTATTGAATTGGAGAGTATCAAAGGAGCACTCGTTCTCCGATCATAGGTACATCCAATTCACTCTTAGTGAAGAGTCCCCAAAACCGATCCCTTTCCGGAACTATAGGAAAACAGATTGGCCAAAATATAGGACAACTCTGAAAAGTCTGATTAAACCAGAACTTAATGATCCTCCCTTATGCGCTCTTGAACACGATAAAAAAGTTGATGAGCTTACAGCAGCCCTCAATAAAGCTATGGAAACTGCCTGTCCCCTCACTACAGTGCAAGGAAAGAGAAAACCACATTGGTGGGCTGCTGAACTAGAAATACTCAGGAAAGGTTGTAGAAGGCTTTTTAACCGTGCAAAAAAGTCTAGACACCTCCAAGATTGGGAGTCCTATAAGGAATCCCTCAAAAAGTATAAACAAGAATTGAGAACAGCCAAAAGATCCTCATGGAGATCCTTCTGTAGCTCAATAGAAGAGTCCTCGGAGGCATCGCGGCTAAGGAAGATTCTCTCGACAAATCCAACCATGCCTAGTTGTCTCAAAAACTCAGATGGTACATGGACTAACTCTTGCGAAGAAACGCTAAACCTGCTATTAGATACCCACTTCCCAGATAGCTCCAAATCCGTTAATACAATAAACCGTCCTGGATCGGGTATTAACTTAACTTTTCCTCAAGGTCTTGTCACAAAAGAAAAATTGACATGGGCTCTGAATAGCTTCAAACCTTATAAATCTCCAGGTCCAGATCTAATCATACCAGCTGAGCTACAACACACCATCGATATAACTCTGCCCATCATTGAGATGATGTTCAAAAGTTGTCTAGATCTGGCCTATATACCTCAGCGATGGAGAGAGGTAAAAGTAGTATTCATTCCCAAGGCGGGCAAATGCTCGCATGTCAACCCTAAAGATCTAAGACCTATTAGTCTATCATCTTTCATTCTCAAAACGCTGGAACGATTGATTGATATCCATATACGTAATAGCATTGATAAGGGACTATCGATGTCTCAGCATGCTTACTGCAAAGGGAAATCGGTAGAAACAGCCTTGCATACTCTGGTAAGAACTATCGAATACTCCCTAGAGCAAAAGGAGTATACTATGGTTGCCTTCCTGGATATTGAAGGTGCTTTCAACAACGTTGACACATCTGCTATCACTTCTGCTATGACGACCCTAAACGTCGAATACTCACTCTGTGAGCTGATCAATCTAATGCTTAAAAGCAGGATCATCAACTCTGAGATGGGGGATTTTTGTACGAAAAGGTCTGTCGGTAGAGGCACTCCGCAAGGTGGTGTTCTGTCCCCTCTCCTGTGGAACATAGTAGTTAACGAATTGCTAATATCCCTCGAGAGGGAAGGCTACAGAGTGATTGCGTATGCCGATGATGTTGCTATCGCCGTCACAGGAAAGCATCCTAGTACACTTAGAGACCTCCTCCAAAACGCACTTAATATGCTCACTAGATGGGCTGATCGCTGTGGACTTAATATTATTCCTCAAAAAACGGACCTTGTCCTTTTTACACGGAAAAACAAGATACCAGTAATTGTACCCCCTTCAATAAAAGGTGTACCACTAATTTTTACCAATGAAGCCAAATATCTTGGTCTGATATTAGACAAAAAATTAACATGGAAACCTAATATTCAGGAAAGAGTTAAGAAAGCCACAGTAGCTCTTTTCTCTTGCAAGAAAGCCATAGGAAGCAAATGGGGTTTTCAACCTCGCATAACCTATTGGCTATACACATCGGTCATTCGACCAATTCTCATGTACGGGGTTGCAGTATGGTGGACTGCACTGGAGAAAGTCACCTACTGTGACAAACTCAGCAGAGTCCAACGCACTGCTTGTCTCTGCATAAGCGGGGCTTTGAGAACCACACCCTCAGCAGCGTTAGACATTCTCCTCCATCTGGCACCCCTCGACATTTTTAGCAAACAAGTGGCAGCGAGTACCGCTATAAGACTCAACGCCTCATCTCAATGGGCCAACAATAATGTGGGACACTCCATCATTTTGAACTCTTTCGGTTCTATACCAAAGTACATAGACTACACCATTCCAAAACCACAATTTGGTAAAAACTTCCAGATATCCATTCCATCCAGAGAAGAATGGGAAGACAAAAAACTTCTGGATGACAAAGGCATTCATTTTTATACAGATGGATCCAAGACAAGTGATGGAGTTGGTAGTGGTGTGTACTCAGAAAAGCTTAATCTAAGCATCTCATTCCGCCTTCCCAATCATTGTAGCGTCTTCCAAGCGGAAATCTAAGCGATTAAAGAGGTTCTCTCCTGGCTAAGAGAAAACGTGATATCAACTTCTGATATCCGCATCTTCTCTGACAGTCAGGCTGCTATTAAATCTCTCGATGGTGTCTCAACCAAATCTCAAACGGCCCTCGATTGCCGATCGTCTCTGATGGAGATGGCGCAGCAATTTAACATTCACCTCTGTTGGGTGCCGGGTCACAGAGACATCGAAGGAAATTGTAGAGCCGATGAACTCGCTAAAAATGGAACCGTCATACCTATTTCACCTGAAAGGGAGAAGATAGGTATACCGATAGCTACATGTAAACTTTTGCTAAAAGAAGCAGCTTTAACGAGAACAAACTATAGGTGGCACAACTTACCAACGTGCGCAGCTACGAAACTCATATGGCCTTCACTGGACTTAAAGCGCTCTAAAGACTTGTTATCTCAAAGCAGACTTCACATTAGCTCCCTGATAGGTGTCCTTACGGGACACTGTCTTATAGGCAGACACGCAATACGACTTGGTGTAGCCTCAAATGACTTCTGCAGGAGCTGTATGGATGAGGAAGAAGAGGAAACAATCTCTCACCTTCTCTGCACTTGCCCTGCTCTTTCACTAAGACGCAAACTTCATCTGGGAGAGTACTTTTATGATAACCCCAGTGAACTAGCTAATAAGGATATCAAATATCTTCTTCGCTTTATAAAAAGCTCAAAATGGTTCGACTAGTAAGAAGTAATTCTCTAGATTCATGGTATCACAATGGGCCTTTCCTTTTGGCCTAAGTGTGTGGATTCTGAATCCGCAGCCACTGTAACCTAACCTAACCTAACCTAGGGTTGCCAGATGAATTTTAGAGCTAAGCGGGACAAATCACAAAATATTCGAAAAATCCCGGGATTTCGATAGTTTTCCCGGGACAAAATAAAAAATCAATTTTTTCCATTAATGAACAATTTTATTACATAACTACGTTTATAATAATTTTTATGTGAATACGTTTACAAGATAAGAATAAAAATAAATAAATCAAAACAGTCTCTTCAGTGCAGTTCAAGTCAGTTTTTGAAAATAAAGTTTAAAAATAAAATTATCTACTCACAATTAGTAGTATATTTAAAGGAACTCTTAGCATGTTTTATTAATTCTTTATTATTTTTTACATAATTATAAAACTCCATGCAGTTTAAATCATAGTTAAATGATGTTTGTAGCTCGGCTTTTATTAACTCCGGCTTAAAACATTATTATCGTAACGTTTCTCTATACATATATTCAATAAAATTAGTATAAGACCTTAAGAAATCATTCTGTATATAATCCTTTATATCAGATGTAAATTCAGAAAGAAACGCCTTTGCCCTGCTTCCAAAGAATCTATCTTTAAGTCTGTCTTTAAATTTGTCTCGAATGGTGTGCATTTTTAAATGCATTTCAAGTACAGTAAGAGAATCTGATTCGATTATTTTAATAATTGTTTCAACAGAAAACATCACATTGTGTATAAAATATAAATAAGTGAGTGTTCGTTTTTCTTCAATATCTGATTGAATTGCTTTCTCAATCAGACGAGGACATTCATTTTCAGAAGTAGAAGAGAGAAAAGAATAAAATAGCATAGCTTACCATCGGTTTCATTCTGGTCCTCTATTCCACTCCAAACAACATTTGTATTTGTACAATTTGACATAGTTGAAAGTGACGTTTAACGAAATAAGGTTTGTTCGATTACATTCAATCAAGAAAATTCGTAAAGGTAGAGCCGCAATGAAAAAGTAAATTTTCTTGTAGTTATTGGTTGCTCACATAGAGTTTTCACGGGAATTTCCTTGTCCCGGCGGGACGGTTGAAAAAATGTTAAAAAACCGGGACGTCCCGGGAAAATCGGGACATCTGGCAACGCTACCACCGGGGTACACAGTTTGTTTTATTTCGGGGATCGAAGACTTTTCGTCACTGGCGCAGTCGAAGCAAACGAACCGGGAATTAACGCAAAAAAAATTATTATTAAAAAGTGGAAACGAAGCGGTTTAAGAAAAATTTACAAACCGTGTAGAAACGAAACTTAAATAAAAAGTGTTGTGCTTTTTTGCCATCCACGGACCCCTCCTCCACCCGACTGGAGAGAAAGAAAACAACCGAATTAAAAGTGAAGTGATTTAAATAAACAGTTCATCAAATTAAAAGCAAAAAAAAAAATGGCTCAGAATCAACAAGAACAGATAAATCAGTGTGTCATTATGCTGACACAAATGTTGATACAAAAGACGAGATCGTCTAACAGTGTGGCCAAAGAATTGGAGTTCATTCCAGTATTTCGAGGAGAAGCTGGAGAACTGCCATCTTTTATGGACGTTGTGACGAGAAAGTTGTCTGAGTTCCAATCAGAAGAGGAAAAAAAATCAGCATACGAAATTGTCTACAACTATAAAATATCGGGAGCAGCTAAGAACTTAATCAGGATCAACCCACCAACAACATGGAAGGAGTGTGAGGAGAGACTCAAAGTCCACTTTAGACCGAGAAAGGACCAGGTCACCCTTACCAACGAGATCATGGGACTTAAGGTAAAAAGTAGTCTAGAATTAAGTGATAAGTTAGCTATAATTGTCGAAGATATTGCAGAATATTCTGCGTATTGTGATGATAAATCCACGATGGCAGATATTCTTAGTGGTACAGAGAGTTAAGGCAATTGTGTCAGGATCTTTGTGTTTTTCAATAATAAGTAAGACAAATTTTAGTGAAGTTAGGAGTATTGTTGCGTCATTTATAGGGCAAGACTATACAAACCTAAATTATAAGTTCATGAACAATAAAATAGAAGGTAAAGAGAAAAATGTCTTCGAGAAAAGGTCAAAGTATTCAAATTCCAGCTACGACAACAAAGATGAAGTACTTCCAAATAGTAGTAGTAGTAGTAATAGGAGATTTGATAGCCCAAAAAATACACGTAGTCAAGGAAATTCATCCAACGACCGAGACTCACGGCAGACGACGAGTAGAAAAAAAAACAATCAATCTAGTACAAGTAGAACACGGTCCGATCATATGTCAGTTGACGCTTTAAGTGACGACGACGATGTTAATGCAGTCGATGATTCGTTTTTTATAAACTAGCCTCGGAGAATAAAATAATAATTAAATTAACTCTAAAAAACAAAAAATACACTGCTATGGTAGATACAGGGTCAACGATCAGCTTACTTAATGAGACAACCTGCAAAACTGACTTTACGGTTCTGAAATCAGATCCCGTTCTTATTACAACAATCCAAGGTGAAGTAAACAAACCCAATAAAGTTGTAGCGACAGTATGTCCAGAAGAATTTATGTATCCGTATAATGCAAGAATGAAGTGGATAGCTATGGCAATGGAAAAACCATATGACCTAATTTAAGGTATGGATTGGATGAATAAGAACGTGAGGCAGATAAATTTAGAAACACAAGAGATAATTATGACAAATGGAGTGAGCCTTCCATTCTTGACAAAGACTCTTTCGAAAGAAGTCAATGTGCTTGAAGTAAGCGAAGTGCAAGATATTCCATTAGATCATCTACACGAATCTGAGAGGGTAGTGATTGAACCAGTCATAAAAGAGTTTAGGAGTCTTCTCTATAAGGGTGGTGATATGTTGACCAAAACAGATACAATTGTTCATGAAATTCGAACCACAACAGATCAACAAATCAATTCAAGACTCTATCGTTATCCGAAAATTCATGAAATTGAAGTAAGGAAACAAATGGAAGAAATGGAAAGAAATGGAATTATAAGGAAAAGCAAAAGCAGATATAGCTCTCCGATCATTGTTGTACCGAAAAAAAAGACAAATCGGGAATTCAGAAATTTAGAATTGTTGTAGATTACAGGAGATTGAATCAGTTTACGGTAGATGATAAGTATCCAACACCAAATATTGATAGTATTCTTGATAAGTTAGGGAAAGCCCAATACTTCAGTACGATTGACCTTGCAAAAGGCTATCACCAGATAATGGTAGCGGAAAAAGATATCGAGAAGACTGCATTTGTTACTCCTGGTGGTCTATATGAGTTTTTTAGGATGCCATTTGGTTTGAAGAATGCTTCAGCCACATTTCAGAGAATGATAAATGACATACTCCGAGAATATATCTATACGATATGTGTTGTATATATGGATGATATCCTTATATTTTCGACATCCTTGGAGAAGCATGTAAAATCTCTTAGAAATATATTTTTAAGATTGAAAAAACACAATTTAAAAATCCAGGCGGATAAATGCAGCTTTCTAATGAAAAATACTGAATTCTTGGGTCACGTCTTAGCAAAGGATGGTATGATGCCGAACCCTGAGAAGATCAAACCCGTACAGGAAATCAAACTGCCAAGAACTGAAAAACAATTGAGAGGATTTTTAGGAACAACCGGCTTTTATAGGAAGTTTATAAGGGATTACTCAAAGATAGCTTATCCAATGATTAAGTATTTGAAGAAAGGGGCTAAAATCAATGTAAACGATCCACAATATATTTCATCATTTGAAAATCTTAAAAGTTTAATATTATCACATCCTGTTTTGAAATACCCAGACTATGACCAACCATTTGTTGTAACGACAGATGCTAGCGATTATGCTATAGGAGCAGTCTTGTCACAACAAGGTCACCCAGTGTGCTTTATTTCAAGGACTTTGAATAACCATGAGAAAAACTATAGCACCACAGATAAAGAATTCTTAGCAATCGTTTTTTCTGTTACATATTTTAGACCATATTTATATGGGAATAAATTTAAAATTATAACGGATCATGCACCTATTAAGTACCTTGATGCTAAGTACAAAGGGAAAGAATTCTCCCAACGTAATCAAAGGTGGTTGCTAAAGCTTCAAGAGTTTAATTACGAGATTGAGTATTTGCAAGGTAAGGAAAATAAGGTCGCGGATTATCTCAGTCGATAAGATAAATAAAAATAATGACGAAGAATCTAATTTAAACATGTCTGATGATAATGACCAAACTCAACACTCTGTGGATGAGCAAAGGTTAGATCACATAAATATTAAAGATGAAATAGTCAACAAGTATAAATTGCAAATTTGGCTAACGTACCTATAGTCCAGAGCATGAAATGCAAACATTGCATAAGAGAACAATTTTACAATTGAATCCATTAGAAGATCAGAATACATTACATTACATTTCACAGTACTTCGCACATAAATGTAACGAACTACAGGCACATAGCAGCACTGGTGACTGGGACCATCGGCTGGGACAGAACAATACAATACAACAGAGAGAGACAGATAGACACATAGAAAGAAAGCACACATAACAGAAACCTACGTGGCTCAGAGGAGGAGACTTAGATTTGTATTGTCTCATGTTATCGCACAGGTGGCCTCAGATAAGCTGGCGATTTTTGTAGAAAAAGAATGCTGCTGAAGCTGGGGTTTGAACCCGTAGCGTTCGGCTTAGCAATCCACTACTCTATCCTCTGAACCATGGCCACCTGCAGATCAGAATAAAATTAGAGATTTTCTTAAGAAATATGTCAAAAAAGGTTTAGTCGGAATTTTCTCAGAAGTCAACGATTCAGACTACAATAAAGTCCAGTTGATTTTAATATCGATGTTTTCGTCATACAGCAACATTAAATTTGTACGATGTTCAAAAAGAGCTCGAGAAATCGATACAGAGGAAGAACTACATAAGCAGTTGTCTTTGTACCACATCAAAGAATCTTTGCACAGCGGTATAAATGAATGTTATCATAGTCTTAAAGATAAAATTTATTTCCCCAAGCTAAGAGAACAAATAAGTCTTATCAAAGGGCACGGTAGTGCCCAGCCAAGTTCTAGCACTACCCCCTTTTTACAGGATCGAACTCAAGCACATTTTTAACCCCCCATAACTTTTGAACCCATAGAGTTAGAAGTTTCAAATTTGAATTACGTATTAACTTCATGGGCACAAAGGCCCTGTAAAAAAAATTATTTTGTTGAACCGCTACTTCCTGAGATATTGAACAACAAAAATTTCAAAAACCGTAATTGACTCACTGACTGACTCACTGACTGACTCACTGACTCACTGACTCACTGATCATCAAAATTATGAAGCACTTCTAACAATGGCAGAATCTTAAAATTTGGTACGGTGGTAGGTTTTCGGGTGCATACAAAGGAAAAAATCGAAAATTTCAATTTGCTCATTCAGGGGGCGTGGTATCCGCCCACTTTCTAAAACTGGTCGTAGGATCTTAAAATTCGGAATTATTACAGGGTTTCGGTTGAATATAAGGAAAAATATAAGGAAAATATTTTGGTTTCATTTAGGGGCGTGGTTTCCGCCCACTATCGTTAAACGGTCGTAGGATGTTGAAATTTGGAATTCTTGTAAGGTTTTGGTTGAAAAACATAAAAAAATTAGAAAAAAATCTATTTCCATTTAGGGGCGTGGTATCCGCCCACTTTGTTAAAATGGTCGAAAATGTTTAAATTCGAAATTCTGATAGGGTTTCGGGTGAGTATAAGAGAAAATATAAGTACAAAATTGCAGTTTCATTAAAGGGGCATGGCTGCCACCCACTTTCTTAAAATGGTCATAGGATGTTGAAAATTAGAATTATGGTTTGCTTAACTACATAAAAGTCCATGAGTTATGGGTTTCACAATGGACCCTTGACGTCTGAATGTGATATCTAGACAGCCAGTCGAACCTAACCTACATATTATTTATTTATTAATTGGCAGAGCAATTATATTGTTAAAGTTTGCATAATGCTTCCATAAAAAAAAAAACTTTGCAAAAAGATGTGAAATCAGAACAAAAACATAAAATGTAAAAAAAGAGCCAAGTTCTCTTATGTGCGAACAACACTGTGTAAACAGTTAGCCACCAAAAGTAATGAGATCTAAAAGAACGCCAAGTTCTGGCATGTAAAAGTGTTATATTTAATATTTTAAATCATAGAAAATAATACAACAATATTAAAAGAAAATAGAAAATAGTTCGGATGAAAATTTACAAGTTCACTTGGCAAGTTTTTGTTTGAAGCGTGATTAATAACATTTTAAAACTTGAACAGTGAACTTGTAAATTTTCATCCAAACTATTTTCTATTTTCTTTTAATATTGTTGTATTATTTTCTATGATTTAAAATATTAAATATAACACTTTTACATGCCAGAACTTGGCGTTCTTTTAGATCTCATTACTTTTGGTGGCTAACTGTTTACACAGTGTTGTTCGCACATAAGAGAACTTGGCTCTTTTTTTACATTTTATGTTTTTGTTCTGATTATAGGTAACTGTAATAAGTGTAGGGAAATAAAGTACGATAGAAAACCTATAAAACCTAAGTTTCAATTGACCGAAACTCCGTTAGAGAAAAATAAAATTATACACCTTGACATATTTCACTTCAAAAAACATGCTTTTGTTACGATAGACAAACTGACTAAATTTGCAGCAGCATATCCAATAACTGATCGCAACTGGAGGGCAAAGAGAACTTTGATAGTAGAACAGTTTGCGAAAATCGGTAAGCCGAAAAAGATTATAATGGACAATGAATTTCGAGCTGAACAGCTCATCGATTTTATGAATGCCGAAGGTGTTGAAGTCCATTTGACTAGGCCAAATAACCACACAGGGAATGCAGACATAGAGCGACTTCACTCACCCTTATTAGAAATAATAACTGGAATAGAGGGAAGTGAGCTCTCAATTGAAATGAAGATACAGATGGCTATAGGGCACTATAACGATCGGTATCACTCAACAATCAAATGTTCTCCCAGGCAAGCGAAAGATAAAGAAAACTGCAAAGATTTAGTTACGAGAGTAAAAGCCGTGAAAAATCATGTTATTAATCGAAGAAATTCTAGTAGGGAAGATTACGTAGAACACAGAAAGGAAGGACATATTAGAAACTACAAGAGGTTAAGGCATAAAGATGAACCGTATTATAGATTAAATCCTCTGGATAATGTTCATAATTCAAATATTAAAAGACCTTCTAAACTTGCAGGTAATATGCAACGTAATAATGATCCTACTTCTGGTCCCAGTAGCACAAGGGCTACTACAGGTGAATTCCATACATGAAGAGATGGGATACACTACGATTAAAATAAAGCAAGTCGAAATAATAAATCAAACAAATACTGTTCTCCACCTTATTGATCTAGATGACATCAACAACATTCTATCGAAAATCAAATTCAATATTAAACAAATGGATATGACTAACAAAGAATTAATCAAATCAGTTGTTTTTGATATCAGAACAAAAATTAGTTCAATCATTCCAAAATCAAGCAGACAGAAAAGAGGTTTGATCAATCTTGTAGGTCATGTACAAAATTGGTTGTTCGGAACCATGGACGATAATGACAGGCAAGAAATTTTGGAGCATTTGAGAATCAATGAGGAGAACAATCACAATGTTATTTTCAATTCCAATAAGCAGATTAGCATAAATAAACATTTTGATGAAAGCTTCACTGTACTGAAAGCAGCAATAGAGAAAGATAGGAACAAAACAATAGGATATCTCAATTCGATTTCAGACGAAAATAAAGAATGAAGAGAACATTCCTTGTACTTAGACCAGATGCTTAAACTTAGGTATTTAGAAAACAAAATTGATCAGATACAAGATAGTATTGCATCCGCTAAGAATAACGTTTTTCATCCTAGCATTCTTACGGCAGAGGAGATAAAATTGTATAATATTGATTTTTACAAGCTTAAATTAGTAAAAGTTGGCATACTTAAGTTTTCAAATCAAACATTAGTAATTGCAATTAAAATTCCAAGAAATTATTTAAGAGTAGATCTTAAGCTTATATTTCCCCTAGCTAATTCACAAAACTATGAAATCGATGAGTCAGATGAATATTTTGTTACAATTGACAAGAACAACTTGGCTTATGAAGAAAATAAAATGTATAGTGATTTAAAAATAAGTAAGCATTGTATATTTAAAAATGATTGTAAACTTAGATTCAATAATAGAACAATGATAAAGTCAATTGACGAAGAAACGATTATAGTCAAAAATGCTGTACAAGAAAATCTGATTCAAAATTGTGATGACAGAACAATAAAACTGAATAAGAATAATTTGATAAGCTTTTATAACTGTAGTATAGAAATTGCAAAAGAAAAATTTTATAATAAAATTACTAAAATAGAAGCTAAATATTTCTACCCCAGTAATAATGTAAACCAAACCATTCCAAAACTTGTAAATTTTGATAATCTAGTGATAGAACATTACGAGAACCTAAAAGAAATTCAAGAATTGAAATTCCACAAAAATGTTTCTTATGGAATTAATTTGACAATAGTATTACTCATCTTTATAATTTTTGTAATATTTATCTTCTGGTATAATAATAATAATAGAAAATTTAATGTTGTAAATATCGATGTAAGTAAAAGAATTCAGGAGAGTTCAGAACCTGGCGGTGGAGGAGTTATGGAGCTAAGCGAGGTCATCGTCAAACCAAAAGTTAACGATGACACCGCAGAGCTCCAATTCACCAAAACCAGTCTATTCTGAATTTTCCATTTCATGGGAACGGAAATTGCATGAATCGAATTACATTCAATTTCCATTCCCACGAAAAGTGCTGATTGTGTATAAAGTATAATTAAGAATTTCTATGAATATAATAAAGGAGGTTGATTGATTAGTAGTTAGGTACACAGTTTGTTTTATTTCGGGGATCGAAGGCTTTTCGTCACTCGCGCGACAGCTCTTGAAGAGCCAAGGCCTAAGTGGCTTACTTTCATCAACAATTCTCTGAGTGCGTGTGAAGAATTGAGGGGACCTACAATTTAACGCCGATTCCGAACGGCAGAGTTGAGAAGCACTTTTACATGACAGATTGATACTCTTGGAAGATTTGTCAGGTCTTCGCAAGAGGCAGTGCCTGTGAAAGATGAAATAAAAACTTTATGGGCACGAGTAGGACTCGAACCCACGACTACTTAGCAGCCAACGCACCTAACCACTAAGCTACGGGCAACTGCCCTTACCAAAGTACAAAGAATGGCATGCATTAGCACTACGGGGGTGATGAGGACTACCCCAACTGCGGGTCTCGAAGCGTTCCTAAATCTCAACCCTTATAGACATATTTGTAAGAATCGGCGGCAAACAGCACTCTTCGACTTAGTCAAACCAACATCCGGAGAACTAGTGAATACGGCCATACCACGATTCTTACAAAATACTTTGGCAACAATACATGTTTGTACAGATTACATGACCCCTTATTTAGAGTTCAATAAAAACCTTATTACCAACTTTCCCAATAGAGAAGATTGGGAAAACAGTGTCCCTTACACTAATGAATCGAACTTTTCCAACTTTACTGATGGTTCGAAAATGATAACTGGAGTAGGAACAGGTTTCTAAACTTAACCTTGCCAGTTCATTCAGACTCCTCAACTCCTCATAGTAGTGTCTTCCAAGCCGAGATCTTGGCGGTGAAAAACGCTGCTAATCAAATAACCATGATGGTGATATCACACGCTGATATACCTCCTTTTTCAATGATAGTCAAGCAGCAATAAAAGCGATCCCTACCACTCAAATCAAGTCATAGCTTGTTTCTTGCTGTCACGAAGAGCTAAAGGTTCTTGGTATGCAGTATAACGTAAGACTGCTGGATAACAAAAAAGCGGATAAGCTTTAAAGAGAAGGCTCAGGCTCAGAATTCCTCAATGCGAATTCAAACAAAACATTAGTAAAAACATCATTCAAAAAGCAAATGATAGATGGAACCTACTAGAAACCTGCGGTAACACCAGGAAACTCTGGACTTATTACGACAAGGATTTTACTTATTAAAAAACCGTCCCTTAGATCCCTCATAAGCGTGATAACGGAACATAACCTACTTGGCTACCAAAAAAAGAAGATGGGGCTTAGCATAGACGACATTATGTAGAGGCAGTAAGATGTTGTTAGGTGGAACTGGCTACTGGCCTATTCTTAACGCAAATTAGCAAAACAATTGAGAAACTCCATGTAATTTATCTATCTGTTCTGCTCCGTTTCCATAGCTGGGCATTAACGGGCATTTTTTCGTTAATCCGTTAATCGTTAATTAACGAAGTTAACATTCCCATTAACGGATTAACTTTTCAGTTAACTTCAAAAAAATGTTAACGATCGTTAAATTTTCCAAAGTCCGTTAATCGTTAATCGAACACAAAAACCATATAGATACACATTCAAATTAGATTATTGGTAATTATTTTTATAATTTATAAAAAATTAGTCAACACCCTTTTTTTGGGTGCTATAGGTATACAGAATATAATATCGCAAATTCAATTGCCGAGCGTTTTTTACTGGCTTCTTTATTGCCAGCAAAAAAAAACTGTTGTTGGTTCCCAATGGAAAATTTTGTTTGCGCTATCTAAGCGCTAAGCTATGCAGGGTGAGATTTTTTTTTTGGGTTGTTGGTGAAAAGGTTCACCGTGCGCACCGCCGCGGCTTCGCGAAAAAACAACAATTCTTATACGAATCATGAGTTAGTCGAAATGTGCGGCGCCGCGCGCCGTGCCGGCGAGGTTCGGTCCCTAGTAAAATTTGAAATGCCACTATTATTCCGGGTGCCGTTATTATTGCCGTTATTTAAATACCACTATTTTCCAGCGGCTGTGAGTGGGAAAACTGCCATACTAATTGTATATAATACGACGATACGACAATGTTTGTTTTATTCCTTAGCGCGTGCTCAGAGAGTGACGCGTGTTTTTTTTTTGTCAATTGTGCGTAGTCAGTGATAGATTCAGTTTTAAATCAATACATTGTGTGTTTTTTTAGAAACAACTAGCCGACCCTGCGAACTTCGTCTCGCCACCCTTCAGAGCAACTCATAAGTAATTGTTACTAACACAGGTATTGTTAAAATGCAATTTACTTGAATCCAATTAACATAGAAAATTACATATCTGAGTTTTTCCAAGCTTTAAAACTAACTTTCTACTCTCAGAAAGAGAGAAGAAATCAAATTTCGTTGAAAAATTTAACAAATTCTCGTTTTTCTGGTGTGTTTTGACATTTACACAAAAATCAACACTAAATACAGTTTTCGATTGCCCCCCTTATTTAGTGATTTCCAGTAAGTTTGTCCCAAAAATTTGTTTTTACCAAGCCTAAACCTACAGTGAAAATTTATAGAAATGCATTGAGGATTGAGCGGATTAAGAGTCTCTATCCGACATACAAACACACCAACGCACTTTAAATACTATGCAAAAGCTTGATATTAGGTGTTGAAGTTCTTTGTGCTCTCGCGGAGTTTTCCGATTTACCTATCCAAGATTTTCCAGTTTTCCATTTAAAACCAATGGACCTGCAATTACATTGTAATTTTTCCTTTCAATACCAATGAAGTTTCTTAGTTTTTCATCAATAACTTTTTATTTTCCATTCGAAAACTCATTTTGAAATTTTACAGTTTTCCATTCGAAAACCAATGCACCTGCAATAATACGCATTTTTCCCTATGAAAACCAATGAGTTGTCCGAATTTTTCATCAAGAACTTTCTATTTTCAATTCGAAAACTCATTCTGAAATTTCCAGTTTTCCATCTGAATACCAATGCACCTGATGCAATAATATGCAATTTTCACTTTGAAAACCAATGAGTTTTCTGAGTTTTTCATCAAGAACTTTCTGTTTTGCATTCGAAAGCCCATTTTGAATTTTTTAAGTTTTCCATTTGAAAACCAATGCACCTGCAATAATTAAAAAAAAAATTCCATAAGAACCATCTACAGACTAACACGAAAAAAATAAAAAAAAAATAGCCAAATTCGTCCAGCCGTTTGTGAGTTATTCGATCATAAACGAACAGGATTTCATTTTTATATATTGTAATAATATTCGGCTTGGTCCGACAATTAAAACTTATTCACTTTTTAAATAAAACACAAGTTCACTTTATTCAAATCACTCACAAACTTATTTATTCAACACTTTCAATTATAACTTTGCAAACACAGTATCTTTACTTTATCTCAGTTCACAATCAACTAACTCTTCGCCGCCAAACGGGCTCTTTATATAACAAAAATACTTGGTTCTAGAAACTACTATATTGGTTCTTGGAGAAGCTTGAATGTTCCAGAAGCTTACACTTACAAACAAAAATACTGGGATTTTTTTGTAGGGGCTAACGTTCTTAATGCTAAACAAAAAGTTTCTCTTAATCACTAGGTATTGCCCCTCACAAGTTTTTACTACTACAATTAAACGATATTAGAGTTAAAGAGATACAGAGTAAATAAAGAGAGTAAGAAAAGTGTGTACATTAAATATAGAAAGAGGTACAGAGCGTAAGAGATAATAAAGTATACACATTAGACATTACAATAGAAGAAGATACAGAGCGTATGAGATAAATAAAGTGTATACACATTACAATGTATAGATAAACAAAGAGTATTGATTCTGTGAACTGTACTGAATAAAATTGTAAAATTATCATGGAATCGAACTCGAGTTCCGCAATAGACCAAAATCCGTGGCCACATTTAAGTGATTATATGAACTTTATATCTAGAACGGGAGATCAAATAATTTTTGCGTGTAAACATTGTTTCCTAAAAAAAAATTAATCAAGGCTCATATATCGAGCCTTAAACAACACGTAAAAAGAGTGCATGAGTGCCAGTATACAAAATTTGAAGTGACTGTCAAGGCAGCGTTGAACCGCGGTTAACAGAAAAAGAGAACTGCTAATTTCGACCAAGCTGATGATAGCACCAGCACAAGCTCGAGCAAGAGTTCGGCAAAAAGGGTCCGACAAATGAGCATCGGAGAAACATTTGGCATTGCCAAATACAATTTTTATGGCGTGTTAACGGATTAACGATTAACGTTAACTTGCGTTAATTTTTCTAAAATTTAACGTTTTAACTGTTAACGAAGTTAAATTTTTAATTAACGGATTAGCGATTAACGAAGTTAACTTTTTGATTAACGGTGCCCAGCTATGTCCGTTTCTTTTATGCTTTGCACATTCAAAAGAAAAAGTAATAAAATACAAAAGCTTTAAAAAAATAAACAAAACGTAGGTTGATTGCAAATTGCAAGAGAGTTCCAAGCTATCTCTGAAAACAACTTTTGAAAACACCAAAAATAAAGACTCACAATTTGAAAACACCAACAAAAAGGTGTATTCAATTAAACCTAATAAGTTTTCTTCCTTCAACACTCATAAATTTCATCTTATATTCTTAAGGCTACCCTAGAAATAACACAATCTTTCATAATGCTGCAAAGATTTCCTTCATTCCCTTATGTTTCCTGAGAAAACCTAAATTCATGCAAAAGTGTATTCAAAATCTCAATTACTGGAAACAAAAACAACACAAAAAATTCTTACAATATCACCCTTTTTACATAAATTAGCATCTCATTAATTAAAATTCCTAGCATTAAATTACCTTCGCTTGTGTAGGGTTTGTTTTTGTAACAATCCTGAACACTCACGCACAACAGGACCTCCCTAAAACTCGTCACCTGTAGAGCATTTCATTCATAACATAATAATCGATGCTGAGAGCTTATTTCATTTCTTCTTTTTTTTTTGTTGGAAGCTAAGGTTACACTTTTGTGAACACCCTGAAAGGACATTAATATGAAGGATCTCTTTTGTTTGGGCATTTCCATCTCCGTACATTTATGAAAAAGCTTCCGGCAGGGACACCTGCTATTATTTGTCAGTTGGGAAACGAATTTATTTCTGCACAATTTGTGAGACTTGTGTTAATTTTTGTTTTATTGTTCTCATGTCTCAACATTCAAAACAGGATTTGTTTCGGAAAGATTTTGCTTTGGTATAAAAAGTTGAATTTGACTTTATGTTTGCAGGAAAAAAGGATCTCGATAAAGAAAAAAAAGTTATTTAAGCTTTATTTCTCCGGCTACAAATCTATATAGGATCATAACCTGATAGTCTACCATAGGACACAAGCTTTTGCCAGCATCCCCTAGCCTACCACTACCAGGCCACATGCCCTGACGTCTGTCGTTTTGAAGAGTTTTGTTTTTTCTGTTCTTCATCCACATTATGGTAGGTACCGCTCGTATAGTTCCCGTTTGAATTTTTTTCTCCGTTCATTTTTGTAACTTACAGAAACGCATATCCATCGATGAATCTTTCTGTAGACTAAATCATCCCATGTCACATCCGAAGTGTGCAAGTATATAGATGAAACAAAACAATGGCTACGTTCAATCACGTAACCAAAAGGTATCGGATAGCTTTTTGTTATTGTAATCCATAGTAAAAAATAGCAAATACATGAACGAATTTTTGGTATACCTCGGGTATCCGTGTGATCAGCTTATCAACACATGATTTTTTGTCTTGAATTGTTTGGTGCGCTATTTTATCAGTTTCCAATTAAGAAGAAAATTTAAAGAAAAATAAACAAAATGACTATGGATGTTATTTTAAACAATATTTTTTAAAATTAAGATGACTCTGAAGATGTTTGCCGACGAATTCAAAGCCATAAACAATTCCCTATTCTCAAGCGTTTGATTTGTTGTTTTTTAGACGTTTTGACAGCTATCTGGATACATGGTATCTGTCTCGTCCAAAAAGATATCCCAGATACGGGTATCTCAGATAGCCTATCCGATACGTGTTTGAACGTAGCCAATGACTTTATAGTGATGCATTTGACGGTCTTGGATCTCATTTAGATAAGTATTGTCCTAAATCAGACAGTTTTGACTATCCATGTACATGTGAAAGGTAGCCTGCATCAAAAGTAAGTGTCAAACTCTAACAACGTGTTTTTGAGAGGATTCAGGGATATCGCGATGACTATAAATTGAAAATGAATAAAAGTCCAAAAATGCGAGACAATTATTCTGATCAGGCACAAGCGTTTTTGCAAAGCGACTATTGCTGAACGTCAGGAATAGCGATTAAGGGGTAAACGTGAAGTGCATCACCTCGGTATTTGGTTGCGCATCAGTATTTATTTTACGACAAACATATAAATGGTGCTCGGGCAGAAGTGCCTTAGATCTGTTCTAACAAAAGAGTTGCAACGAAGCGTTACGAATACTCCTCCCTTCAACTAGCTGAAACCTGTTAAAAATCCATCACAATCCGTTTAGCTTAAAAATGATTCTATACCAACCGACCGACCGTTGAGAAATTCAAAATTGAAGTTGCTGACTTGTCCGTGACTTAGGGGTAAGGTGCATTGGCTGCTAAGCAGAACGTCGTCGGTTCGATTCCTACCCGTGCCCATAGTTTTTATTTCATCTTTCACGGATACTGCCTCTTGCGAAGAACTGACAAAACTTCCAAAAGTATCAATCTGTCATGAAAAAGTGCATCTCAACTTTGACATACGGAATCGGCGTTAAATTGTAGGTCCTCTCAATTCTTCACACGCACTAAGAGAATTGTTGATCAGTGTAAGCCACTTAGGCCTTGGCTCTTCAGGAGCTATCGCGCCACTCTATTTATTCATCTATTTATTTTCTTATCTTTCGAGTGAGGAGTTTTGAAACCCAGTTGCTTGGCCTAACCGAAGTTCCAGCGGTTCGCTGGGGCCATTCTCCGAGGGATCTCCACAAAGGTGTCATTTGTGGGATTGATGTTTGTTACAAGGTAGGTGAATTCCTTAACTACCTCGAAATTGCAGTTACGTCTTGTTCTTGGCTGTGGACAGATTTTCTATGTCGTCCGCATAGCCTAGGATCTGGGTGGATTTTTTGAAGATAGTGTTTTCCATCCTTACACCTGCCTTGCCCACTATCTGCTCCAGGATTTTGTTGAAGAAATCACATGACAACGCATTTCTTTGTCTAAACCCTGGGCTTGTTTGAAACAACTCGAATGAGCTGTTACCCATTTGGGATCAATTTGTTTGGAATCCCTAATTCAGACATCGCATCCATAAGATCACTTTGAAGTAGATGAAAAGAAAGTGAGTTTCGATTTGAAATTCGTTGGCCTTTTCCAGGATTTGCCTCAGTGTGAATATTTCGCCACACTGGTACGTGTCGATTAATGTGTTGCAAAAAGCTTTAAGACGCTCACACAGTACGTTGGATAGAATTCTTAATGCAACGTTAAACAAGGATATGCCTTGGTAGTTTTTGCATGACATGATCTCCCTTTTTTTAGATGGGGATAATGAGCTTATATACTACACTTTGTTGATCACCTGGTGCATGTATAGTTCCTCCTCCATATTTAAAGAGTTCCACAGGTTTGCCATTCGACCCATTCGGACTTGGTCTGTTTTATTTTTTGGATGGCTCTACCTGTTCTGTGCGGAGAGATGGGACTGAGTCTTCGACAATATGCGCATTCAGCAACTCCTGGAAGTTTTTAAACGTGTAGAAAATACTTTCTCGTGCAATGCACTGCATGTCTTAGCATATTGTAATATTCGGCTTGGTCCGACAATTAAAACTTATTCACTTTTTAAATAAAACACAAATTCACTTTATTCAAATCACTCACAAACTTATTTATTCAACACTTTCAATTATAACTTTGCAAACACAGTATCTTTACTTTATCTCAGTTCACAATCAACTAACTGCTTCGCCGCCAAACGGCTATTTATATAACAAAAATGATGGGTTCTAGAAACTACTATGGTTCTTGGAGAAGCTGAATGTTCCAGAAGCTCTCCACTTACAAATAAAAATACTGGGATTACTTTTTGTAGGGGCTAACGTTCTTAAGGGGGGGTTTCCCATGTAAAAAAAGGTTGGGCTTTTGCGCGAAACTGTGTAGCGTTCGCAATTTTTCGAATATTTTAATAAAACAAACGGCTTTCGATTGATATTAAATAGGGTCAAATGTTTGTGCAATTAAAAAAAATAAATAAAAATTCGATGTACCTCAAAACCGACAAGCAAACGGAAAAACTATACAATTTTGAAAGACGCTTGCGCTAACTAATGGGAAATGGGTTAAATATTACATTTTTATTTATTTTATATTTTTTTTATAATGACAATATATCATGTTACTTAACGTCGTTGTTTTTTTTCGATTATCGTTATAATTTTTTCCACATAAAATTCGAAAAACAATGAAAAATACAGCAAATTACGTAAAAAGTATGAATGCATTTTTTAGTATAACTTCTAAAATATAAAAGGTAGTGAAGTCAAATTAACTTTTTTCAAAGCTTTAAATATGTAATTTCAACGGAGTAATTTTTTTTATTTTTGTTTTTATGTTTGTCAAATGTTTTTGTTAACACAAACACAAAAAATACCTATTTTTTGTCTAGCATTTTGCGCGTTTGCCCGGGAAATTGATTAATATATTTTTGAATTTTTTGAAATATTTTTTATATGAAAGATTAATATATGTATTACTAAACGTCGTTGTTTTTTTTTTTAATTTTTCACCTGTAACATATTTAAAAATTAACTTCAAAATGTCAATATTTGTAAGGTCATTGTAAGTGAAATATGGGCAATAAAACTAGCAAATATTTTTTTTTATTTTTTTCTGTTATTTTTTTTATTCAATTCAAATAACAAGACAATTTGTTTGCTAATGGTCTTTTTAATTTGAATTTTTGAAAAATCGTCTATTTTGCGTTTTTTGTCAAAAAATAATGGTCGATCACACACACAAAGAAGCTGGGTTCAAGGGAATGCCACTAGGTGGTGCTGCAATTTGTTTTGCTTTCTCTTCTCTTTCTTACAAAAGATGTTGTTTTTTCTCCTCAACAGAAAATGTACTTTTTGTTCTTCAATTCATAGAAGTGTGAAGAAAACTCGATATTGCTTTACATAGAAGTAGTAGAAAGATGCAAGATGAGAAAATAGATATGTGCAGATGACATAATTATAGAAGAAGGGTTAGAGCGGGAGATAGAGAAAGCGCATAAAAAGAATGCGGTAAGTAAGTGGCTTCTTTTTGTTTTTTGTTGTTGGACATTACAAAATAAGAAAATGAATGAGGTACAAAGCATATCGCACATGTGCGATAATTTCTTATCATATCTTTTTGTTTTGGTGGTTGCGTGGGAGATTTGCGATTTATTAGAATATATGGCAAGTGCAAGTGCAATATGTATTATTTTTTTCCGACACCTTGTATAGCTCAAAAATGTTGTGTAGGTAGGTAGGTAGTAAGAAGTAAGGTCGTAGGTACTACAAATAAATGGGAGAACCCAATTATTTTTTTAATTCGTTTGGAACAAATAAGTATAGGGTGCCTCAGTAAGAGTGCACTTTTTCATTTAAAAATAAAGACAAGTATTTTATGACAGAGTTGTGATATTTTTATTGTATTGTAAGAGGCCAGTTATAGCTAGCATTGAAATGGATCCGGAAAATCTTTGAATGGATATTTAACTATGTGTTCTTTTGAAGAGAAATTATATACCAATCGATCGGAAATCACTCCAAGAATTTTTATTGACATAAAAAAGTTCAATTACACACTCATTTTTTCATTAAAATGTGTTTTCCTATTTTCCGGTTGTAAATTCATTTTCCTGAACACCTTTTTTTATATAATTTGCACACACTAAAGGCACAGATAATAAATTTATACAGACGTCTCATCCCTGCAGAAAAAACGAAACATATTTTGCTCTTAACTGACAACGCCTTAACTGACAAGGAGCTTTTGAAAGCTTTTTTCCTTGCCTAAGTATTCATTTATGGGCACGAAAATAGATTTTTAATGCATTAAGTGAATGCATTAAAAAGTTTTCTTTTATAGCTTTCAGTTTCATATATCATTTCTCGCCATAAGGGTGAGATATCTGCATAAATTTATTATCTGTGCTAAAGCGGCTTTTTATACACAGTGAGCGCATTAAGAATTAATAGCGTTTTTTTTGGTCGTCCGGAACTGTTCCGAACATTTCTGTACTCGTTCACTTGGCACAAGATGACAGTTCTTGTTCTGAATAGAACAGAAAAACGATTCCGAATTTGAAGTCAGAATCAAAAACAGAATCACGCATACATGCACACACTCGCATATACGTACTCGCTGCCATGTTTACAAATAAAGAAATTAAAAACAATGTCATGTCATCTGCGATTCTTCATATGAGGATCCACAAATACACAACCATTCAACCCTTAGAAGCAAAAAAAATGTGTTTGTCTGTTCGTTTGGAATCCGGAATCGGACAATTCTGTGTACAATTCCGGATTACCAAAAAAAAAACGCTATAAGAAAAGGGTTTGAAAGTAAGTGCCAGTGTACATTGATTTTGAATTCATCAACATTGCAATGACTGATAAGAGAGCAAGATGCCAGACTATCAAATGCCTTTGAAATATCAAGTGCAACGATGTAAAGATTTGTTCCACTGTTCTGTGAGATAAACCATCAGATCACCAGTGGATCTGTTGCTGCGAAAGCCGTACTGCCCGTCATTATGAAGCTTTCGGTCTTCGAGATATTTCTTGAGCTGATAGTTTCCATGACCTTAGAAAGAAGGGTAAGTGCAATCGGACGATAATTGGAGGGAGAAGAAGATTCGCTTTTTTTTGGGATTGGCTGGACAAATGCTGTTTTCCAACTGCTCGGAACGAGCCTAGAAGAAAAAGAGATATGGAAAAGCTTACGCAAAGGTTTTTCCAGCGTGGAAGAACACCTCTTCAGAATAATAGCGGGGATACCATCCGGACCAGTGGATTCATGTATGTTGAGATCCTTTTGAACTCTCGCCACAGCACTAGTGCGGAAGAAGATTTGTCCCATGGAATCATTGACACGCTCAAGAACAGGCGGAGTCATGGCACTCTCTGGCAGCGAAGAGTTGGCGGCGAACTGCCTAGCAAAAAGGTTAGCTTTTGCGAGAGAGCTAACTAGCACTAAGCTATACCCGTGAATGTGAAATTCAGTAGGATCAGAATTCTCACCTACTTGGGTTTCACTTAGCTGGCCTGTTTGAAACAGTGTGGATGTACGTAGCAAGAAAATTCGTACGTAGCACACGAACATTACAATAGACTACCCTGAAATTTTTGACTCACTGCAAGTTAGAAAAAATAAAATGAAATTAAATTGAAGGGATTCTTTACGATTGTATTATGTCAAAAAATTAAACAAATCATTCCAATGATTTTCGTTTCAATTTTGTACAATTTTAATGATCTATGTATGTATGTTTCAACTTCTCACGTTCCAATGATAGAATTACGGCAGGGAAAAAATTCCTGACAGAAATTTTCAATTATTGCAATTCAATGATGTGTTTCAATGATGAAAACCAATTAAAGCTGTAACTGGCCTCTAAAGAAAATATATTCCGATTAAGTATGGAATAAAATATCTGTAGATGACCCCCCGACTCCAATGACAGGCCATTACTCTTTTCATGAAATTTTCCATAACTTTTGCGTAGAGATGTGGCTGTATCTCAACGATGACACTTTGGATTTCCGATTTGAGCTCAGGAATCGTGTCCGGTTTATTTGCATACACCCGAGATTTCACAAAGCCCCAAAGCCAGTTGACATCAGAATTTCATGAGAAAATGTGTTTTGGAAATAGTTGCTGCAATAAGTCGATTGTTTCATGCGCGGTGTGGAAGGTTGCGCTGTCTTGCTGAAACTACATGTTGCCCAGATTCATGCCGTCCAGTTGAGGCCACAAGAAGTCCGTTATGGTATTCTTGTAACGAATGCCATTTGTTTTCGGGTTTTCGGCAATACTCTCGTTTACAGCAGCAACGTTTTCAAGACACCGACCGGTACATTGACGCAAAGAATTCTTACTATCCGTAATTGATCCCGTTTTTTCAAATTTCTCGGTAGAAAATTTTCCGAAGTTTGCGAGAGTATCCACAATTATAACGCGTTGTTCTTTCGAAAAACACTCCATTTTTAATAATCAGAATAAACAGAGGTGGCAGCTGTCAAATTTCAGAGTTGACACTTGCATAAAAATCCAATTTTAAAAAGAGCACTCTTACTGAGACACCCTCTACTTGCATCGTTTTATTGCGTAAAGTCAAAAATTTCAATAATAGGTTCATGACTCTTTTGAATAAACTGTTCATCTGTCTGCCCCTGTTACAAACGCAATCATCGCCCAATAAAAGAATTTCCATTTCATATAAAATAGTTATCCTGCCTCTTCAAAAATTATTTATTTACACCTTCTCATAAAGGTTCATCTTTTTTTATATTTCTTCAACTAGACAAACACAAAAAAAATAAAAACCTAACCGTTTATCACATCGCGATGTCTCGTGCAGAGGCAACAACAATATCTATGATACCACTTTTCTTGTACCTACTTACATGCATTGTTTTCATAATACATATTCCTAGCTCAAAGAAAAAAAGGAAAAAATGTGCACATTTCTTCACTTGACACATATTTTTTTGGGTCTTTTTTTATTGCATTGCATGTATGTATATGAATTTGCTTCCTTTTCTACCTAGACGTGCGTCGTCTGCGTATATTGCCTTTTTTTCTCCGTCATGTGCCTGATCGTGATCGTGGAAACCGGTTCTTGCAAATTCTCGTCTGAGATAAAAAAAAAAGGAATCGGTGAAGAGTAGAGGCCACTAACACATATAAATTCATTTACATGAAATCTGAGTTCGCTATTCTGGGACACATACCCTTAATGCTAAACAAAAAGTTTCTCTTAATCACTAGGTATTGCCCCTCACAAGTGTTTACTACTACAATTAAACGATATTAGAGTTATAGAGATAAGGAGTAAGTAAAGAGAGTAAGAGTAGTATGTACATTAAATATAAAAAAAGAGATACACAGTAAGTATAAAGAGAGTAAGAAAAGTGTATACACATTACAATATTTTCGTGAATTCGCTTCTGGTAAAATTTCTTTGTATATTTTTTCAACTCCCTTAATTATTAATCTTGTATTTGAGCTCACACTTGAAAGGTTTTATCCAGCTGTTCACCTACAACAACCTTTAAGCAAAAGTGTTTCGTATCCGTCCTTATCAAAATCAGTTTAAGACCTGTCACTCGTCTTACACATAAATATTGCTATCGTTAAATCCATCACCACTTCGTTAGCACTTTTTCGAAAAAATAATTTATTTCCTGTCTATTATTTTTTTTTCTCACACATCCAACGCACGTCTCTCATCATTATGCTTGGTATAAAGATAAACCAACCAATCCATGAATGCTCGTCAATGCACAATTGAACTCAATTTCAGATAAGCTTCCAAAGGTAAAAAATAACGTCATTGTCCGACAGCTATTCATTTCGAAGTAAAGAAGAAAAAAAAAACATACATAAACCACAATCCTTACGCAATGATAAATCATTTATCATGCAAAAATGACTGAATCAAATAAAATTTAACGACTTTCTTGTAAAAATAATTATTATGATCAGGATCACCTCCCCACAAGCTATTCAAAGAAAAATTCATTAGCGATTTTTTCAATCATAAACATAACGTTCCCCACATTATTTTGAAATATTACCAGCATTCATAACACCTTCCAACTGCACACAAAATGCTAAGTGCCATGTTTCTCAGGCCAAATAAAATAGCACCCATTGAAAGTTTCGATTGCATAAAAGCTGGCATTGGCTTTGGCATCCACAAATCTCCCCTTTTTCGAAATCGAAATTTGAAGCAAGAAGCTTTCAGAATGAAATACTCATTTTCACAAGTTTCGCTATGTCAATTCTCTCCACTATAACAGAACGGAAAATTGAGAAAATACAATCCACAAAAAGTCATAACACTTTTCGAACAGAATCAAGATCTGAGAATCTGAACTTGAATGAAACAGATGCAAGCAATAATGCCGAAAGCGCCCAAACAAATGCCAAAACGATTGCTTCGACATTTAGTGTTCATCCAACAACCTGTCGTTGTGCTCCAACTTGAGCAACATATTCTCAATAGATTGCGAATTTTCAGATTTTAATTGTTCGTCATTGACACCGGCTTCGTCGTCGTGGTTGTCGTGCGTTGTGACCTTCAACGGTACCTGTGCAAGAGAAATAATTTCAAGTGGAAAACCTAGTGGGTGGTGGTCGTTCATCGTGATTCGTTTGCTCAAGAAGTTGTGGCAACGTTTTTATTCATTCTACTTCTTGAAGTTTGTGTTTTTCTACTTTGGTTTTTAGTTCGCGTTCATCATTTTGTTTTGTTTTAGACCTTTCCAACACCCCCCCCTCGTTTGGGGATTTTTCATTCAAGGAATGCAACGGATGTCGATGTGTTAATCGTTCATTGAATTAAGTCCCAAAAGGACATCAGGGAATTTGAGTGAAAAATTTGAATCCAAAGAAAACAAAAATTGTGTTGAATAACCGATTCTATACTCAGCAAAATTTAACAAACGGCTGTTTTTAAACAAAATATTGTTATTATTTCTCCTTAAATAATTTTAATCAATATTTCAAAGTTAACAAACAAAATAGAGTTATTGTTAAAATATTTATATTATCATCCGACAGCAACAAAAATCAAAAGAAAAAAATATTTAAAAGTAAATCATTATTAATGGTCATATTTAAGTGTTAAGGTGAGCCTTATGATTCACTGTGGTTTTGCGATATCAACATACCTAAGGAACGTGGGTTGCGGTGCGCTTTCTGTTCGAAATATGGTATTACCGTCAAGCCGGGAAGTTATGTTAAAAAACCTATTCTCATGATGTTCCTATTTCGAATAAGTGGTCCTCCAAAAAAAAAAAAACTAATAATAATTTTCAATTCAATATTGAAAAAAAAAATCAAAAGAAATAAAATATACAATCAACCCGCTATAGCTGCTATCTACTGCAACTGAGTCGGCATGTGTAATCGCTATTTGGAAATTGGAATATTTCAAGGATTCAATTTTTTCGGTAAGCTGAATATAAATTCTTGTCTATGTGAGTTCTAAAGATATATTTTTTGTGTTTGCTGATGTTTTTGTTTTTGTGATGATAAATTGCAGCACATCTTGCATTATTTTTCAAATGCAAAGATAGCTATTTATTTTCTTTCTTTGATAAGGTAGTTGGGGTACAATATGGCAGGTGTATTTTGTTGTTTGTCATATTTTGTTTTATGACATCCAAAGTGGCCCAGCAGCATACGCAGTTTATAAATAATAATAATAATTGTTTTGCAAAAGGACAACGAGTTTTTGAAGTGTGATCATTAAATAAAAATTTAAGTAAAAGGTGTCCCAACAAGAACGCAAGATTTAAATTTGGCGCCATTCGAAGTGTCATTGTTTAACATTTGAACAATTATTATTGTTTGTTAATAGAAGGTTTACCTAAGGTTAATAAAAATGGAGCGCTACACGAATGAACAACACATTCTCATTGTGAAATTGTTTTACCAAAATGGTGAAAGTTTTGCGGCTACAGTTCGCAAATTGCGATCAATTTGGGGTTACAATAGTGCTCCAAAAGAGTCAACTGTAAAGCGATTAATGTAAAAATTTGCTGAGACTGGATCTGTCACTGATGTAAAGACAACAATGCGCCTTCGACCAGGTCGATCGACCGAAAATATCGTAGCAGTACCTGATGATGTCGCTCAAACTCCATTCACCTCAAATTGGTGTTTCCAAATCCACTATGCATCGAATTTTGACGAAAGATTTGCATCTTCATGCATACAAAGTTCAATTGACTCAGGTACTGAAGCCAACTGACCATGCACAGCGAAGGGAGTTCGTTAATTGGGTATTGGAGAGACAACATGAAAATGCTGATTTTGCCGATAAAATCATCTTTAGTGACGAGGCCTATTTCCATCTTAATGGCTTCGTCAATAAGCAGAATTGTCGCATTTGGGGCGAGCAAAATTCTCGAGTGATTCACGAGAAGCAAATGCATCCTCAACGTGTCACTGTGTAATGTGGATTTTGGGCTGGAGGAATCATTGGACCTTTTTTTATGAAAATGAGTCAGGTCAAGCGCAAACGGTCAATGGTGTTGGGTATCGTGAAATGATAACCAATTTTTTCGTGCCTAGAATTGAAGAAATGAATGTGGAGACAGGATGTGGTTTCAACAAGACAGCACCAAATCTCATACAGCCAGAGAAACAATTCAATTGCTGTATCAGTCATTTCCCGGTCGTGGTATTTCGCGTTTTGGAGAACAGAATTTGCCGCCTGTTCGTGCGATTTAACACCATTGGACTTTTTTCTTTGGGCTTACCCCAAGACGACGACTCAAGCCTTAAAAGAGGAAATTGGACGCTGCATTAATGAAATATCGCAGCGTTTATGCAAAACGGTCATTGAAAATTTCATTAAAAGATCGTGTATGTGCCAGCAAAGCCGCGGCGGCCATCTGGCCGATGTGTTGTTCCATACATAACCTCATCCTGTCTACTTTACGATATAATAAAGAATTCGTGTTTTTTTAAATATCTGCGTTTTATTTAAAATTTAAATCTTGCGTTCTTGTTGGGACACCCTTAATAAATCACAAGCTATTGCGGCTGGTGCGGTGGCGATATGGTGGTAATGTCGGTGATGGTGGTTACGACGTTAATGGTGAATATTGGATTTCGCATACAATGTAAATGTTCAAAATTACTTTTTGCACGATTAGCACGATATTAATTTAGGTGGTCGTGGTGGTTATTATGTATGCAAAAACAGTTAAAAATTGAGTAGGTATTGTGTTTGATTAGCATTACTGTGATTGATGCCGACTGATATTGGGCTACAATGTGGACAATATGCCTGAAGAGTATTGCAATCAATATTGAAAATGGATAATGGTGTGCAGTGTAGGTTGACGATGTTCAATGACACAGAGGGGCGAACATTGGAATTAAATCTGAAAGCATGTAGTCTGTGTCTCTGTGATTATCGTTTGTCGGAAGGCTTGACTTTTGATATTCAAAAAGTGTTTCCAGAGGGAATTGTTGTCGATGTTGTCAAAAGTTTAAATAAATGTTTCAACGGTGTATTTTCCTTGATCCTGTTTTTTTTTTTGTAAAAATAGTTGTTTATTAGTGACATTCATAGGTCTCAGGTACGTACATAATTCGGACTATTGGATGGCAGAGAAATCTGGCGTTTCTTTAATATAGGTTAGGTACCTACCGACGCGTCGCCGTCGGTCGGAGGTATTGCATCTTGCAACATAGTAGGATTGTGGTTTCAGGAATTTCGCTACAGGCTACAGGTGTTCTTGTGAAAGTGGCTGCTTGCAATTTGGGTGGAAACCTGAACTCCCCATAAACCATAAACCCATGGAAGTTTCTCAATTTTTGTTTTTGGAAACGAATTGATAGGCTTAAGGAATACTTGTTCTGTATATTAATAATAAAAACTGATGGTTCAAAGCCCGACAAGAGCGGCGTTGGAAGTGGTATCTACTCAAAGCAACTGAATCTCAGTCTATCCTATAGACTTCTCAACATCAACGAAATGTGTTCCTAGCGGATGTATTCGCGACAAAATTGGTATAATCATGGCTAAAAGAAAACGTTATATCTTGGTAAGGATACTTACCTAAGTATTTTTTCGGACTCTCTATTGCAGTCAATGACTCACGATTATCTCTGAATGAGAGGACTGAACATTTTAATATTCACCTCATATGGGTGCTGGGTGACATACCCATATATTCCGAAAATTGCAAAGCTGATGAGCTCGCCAATAAAGAGAAACTTCTTCCTTCTGCTTTATATTATACTGTTAAAAATAGACACAACAGGGGAACACCACTTGCTGCATGCAAACATCTTTTTAAACAATGTGCTCTCGAATCAACAAGTGCCAGATGGTCACAGAGTACCTACTACCTGCCTACGCCTAGCTACTACATTAATATGAGGAAAATGAGGTGCCCACATATGTTTTTTTTTTGCCATATCTTATGAACGGTTTGGTGATTTTGTACAAACTTCTTAAAACCCATCTACACCACTACCCGAACATTCCCTTAAAATTTTGTGCCAACACACCTCTGGTTTAAAGTAGAGAGTTCTCATTTCCAATTCTCAGGCATAATTTGGAGAAAGTACATCGCTTTTATCGGTGTCATGCCATTTGGCCATATGCCATATGGCCATAATTCAAAATATGGCCATATGACACTTGTGAATTGTGTCATATGGCTTTTTTTTATATATGGCTATTTGTCGCTTTGGTAATGTGTCATTTGACCATTATGGCCAAATGGCACTTTCAAACTTGTTCTCAAACTGCAAAAACAAGAACGAAAATACAATATGTTTATGTAAATATGGTAAGTTACTGAACTCAAAAACTTTATTGCAACGTTTTTATAAATAAATAAAAAAACATCAAACAGAAAGAAACAGACAGAGCAATCAATTTTTCAAAGCTGCCACCGTTTTCTTTAATTTGGAAAGGAACCACCACGCACCTTTGTAATGCATGGTTCTCTGGAAAGCGGGTGCTGCATTGCAATGATTCATTTTGAGCATCTTTTTCTAAATTTCGTCTGAGGATGATGACGATCTGGAACATTCAATAGCGATTTGATTTGAATGGGAGCGAAACGAGCGGAAAACATTTTGCCCAAAAGAGAATCAATTTGGGATGTGAAAATAAATTCACACCCCACCCCAAATTGATTCTCTTTTGGGCAAAATTTTTTCCGCTCGCTTCCCTCGCTAGCAATTTGTACCTGCTTTATTTATTGGTTCAAGCTCCAAATCTTTTATTGAAATAACATTTTAAAACATGTGAGACTGAGTTAAACTGAAGTATTGCAAAAATAATACCTACTTACGTCTGCATCCACATGATGCAAGAAAACTGAACATCAAATAAATACAAAAATGTCTTTCTGATGGAGCTGTTAATGTAATTGAGACAGCTCAGTTATTTTAGGTGACAAAAAGATGCACTAAGATGAAACTGGGTTCAAGTTCAGTGTGCTTGTAGCATGTCCTACTCTTACCGAACACCAAAGTTCAGAAGAACGTTTGCATTGAGAAGAGTTTCCTTTATGAAAACTGATAATGTTTTAGAAAATCTCAACATAAATTTCACAACAACAATTTTAACTTAACAACTTTGCATAAATGTTTTCAAAATTATAAACATCATCAATGATTCTTATTTGAGATTTTTAAATTTAAATTTGAACAAAATGTAAATTAATGTATGTATCTTTATTAACGTTGTTTGTAGCCGCAAGCTGGTACAACACTAAAAGTACCATCTTAAAGATAGTTCCTGCTCGAACCATTTTGCAAATTGTGTGTTTAATCTATGCCAAATATTGTCAATACGCTTTGAAAATGTGTTTTTCCAATATATGGCCATTTATCGCTTTTAGAAAGCGTCATTTGACCAAATGGCTGAATGACACAAGAAAATATGGTCAAATGACACATTACCAAAGCGACAAGTAGCCATATATCAAAATATGGCCATATGACACAATTCAAAAGTGTCATATAGCCATATTTTGAAATATGGCCATATGGCATCGCTTTTATCCTCCAGCAATCAGCAGTATTCACTTATCTGCAATAAATTTACCCGTAACCTTTACCAGGAAAACAATGACCAAAAAAATGCCGTATATTCGTCGGCTACCATTATTTTGTCAATCACATGCACTACCTGTTGAAAGTCACCCAGCAAAGAATTATCTTTATCAATATCATGTAACCAAAAGAATTGACATTGGATATAGAATTAATGGTACATGGTACATGGTTTTATTCGATTTCGAGAAAATAATAATTTTCCATTTGCAGCTGCCCGTTGCTAAGTGGTTGGGTGCGTAGGCTGCTAAGCAGAACGTCACTCGTGGGTTTGAGTCCTACTCGTATCCACAGTTTTTATTTAATCTTTCACGGGCACTGCCTCTTTCGAAGAACTGACAAAACTTCAAAGAGTATCAATATGTCATGAAAAAGTGCTTCTCAACTTTGCCGTTCGGAATCGGCGTAAAATTGTAGGTCCCCTCAATTCTTCACACGCACACAGAGAATTGTTGATGAGAGTAAGTCACTTAGGCCTTGGCCTAAGTGGCTGTCGCGCCACTCTATTTATTTTATTTATTTACTAGTTACCCGACTCAATCGATATAAAAAGACCTAGACTTTTGTACCCCGCTACCATACCACCCGCTACCCTCTCCCCGCTTCTCCACTACCCCGTTATACCCAGTTACCCTGTTACCCGCTACTCCACTACCCGCTACCCAATACTTACACACGCTATTCGCTTAACCGGTAATTGCCAACTACTACCCGCTACCCCACTACCCTCTACACGCTATCCCGTTATACCCAGCTACCCTGTTACCCGCTACCCCACTCCCCGTTACCCAATACTTCTAAACGCTACCCACTACACCACTAATTGCTACCTACTACTAGTGTCCGACCGAAGGTCGATTTTCTGCCGAAGCCGAAACCGATGCCGAAGGTTGAATGAAGTGAAGAATTCTCATTTCGAATAAGAAAAAAATATTTTATCCTATTCAGAGATTGATTTTTTTTCGTCGCCTACTACGATTTTCGATATCAACAAAAAGTGCCAGGCAATGTTCGACGCCTACTATGATTTAACATTAATAAACACAAGCTTCTGTGTCCAACAATTTCAAAAATTCAAAAATTGAATTTATTCGGCGCCTACTACGATTCTCGATATTAATACAAAAATTCTTCGGCTTGGGCCAAAACTTCGGCCTATTTTATACCGAAGCCGAAGGTTTGGCCGAATGGTGTTTTTTTGGCCGAATTCGACCGAAGCCGAAGCCGAAGCCGAAGGTTCGGTCGGACACTACCTACTACCCACTACCCGCTACCGACTACCCCGCACAAATTTTAGCGAACTATATCCCTTTTCATTGCATGCATTGTGTTTCTATTGTACTTGAATTTTTATATAAAAAAATTAAGAAAAAATAAAATGCGAAAATGATGACCAAAGATGGCGATTTCGTTTTCCAAAGTAAATTTTTATTACATACAATAATCTTAAAAGTATAGTACATAAGTTAATATTTTGACCTTCATTTGACTCCTTTACAAATTACATTTTCGATAAGTTGGCAATTCTGCAGTTAAGGCTAAGTAAACATAATTTGCAATTTTCAATAAATATTTGTATAACAGTTTGATTCAAATACATAAAGTTTAATTCATTATTTAATATTTATCATGTACAACCGCACATTCTTCGCCCTCGAATAAGTTTATTTTTCTGGACCCATGTTTTGCAAGCAGTTGAACACGTCTTTTGATCTCCACCAAAAACGCCGCTATCTAATTTGAACAGAAGAGAGTTGAAACAAATTAGAAATGAAACATTGAATGCAATTATTGATAATTCGACAACAACAAATGTAAACATGAACAAGTTACTATTTTTTGCTTGTTTGCATTTCTCCATATGAATGGAAAAGATCCGTTGACTAGCGTAAATGATTTATACTACAATATGCATATAGTCCATTGAGTCATAAATAGTAGTTTGGTTTCGGGTCTTCAAGCGTCGCGTCGGTTTGAATGTTTTGTGTTCGGTTCGGTATTTTGTTAAATATAATTTTAAATTATTTGGATTCAATTTTATTTTGTATCAAACGTTTTTGTGTTTAAATTTGGTGGTTAAATTTGTGTTCTTTGTGATATTTTAAGTTTGAAGTGATGGTTTAATGTAAAGTGTTGTTATTATAAATGACTTAAAAGTCATATAAAATTAATTATCATTGATGCATGATGGCGATGGCCTTGGAGATGATAATAATTAATAACCCAGGTGAGTGTTTGTTGAATGTGAAAATTTGCATAGCGTGATTGTGTGAATGTGATTTTGATTTTAAATTGCGTGAATGTGATTTAATTGAACTATATTATAAATTATATATATCATAAATGAATATTTATAAAATTTTGATTTTGATTTTCGCAATTTATATGATACGGTTATTTTATTTTTCGTGTTATAACGGTCCGATTTAACCGGTGTTTCTGTACATACCTTGGTACAGTTTTATTTACATAACTATGTTGAGTATGTGTACTTATCAGTGAATTCGTGTGTTAATATTTTTATATGAAGCATATAGTTCAAAAATATATTTGTGAAATTCTGGTGAAATTAAGTGACGTCATTAAGTTGACATTACGTTCATTTATTTGAATATTTTTGTTGTGTTTCGGATTTTGAGATCGCGAGTGACATTGTTTTTAATTTATTTGTTGGACACATTGTGTGTGCATTTTTGTTTTTATAATTTGAAGTGGCCATTTTGAGAAAGTTTATGTTGTTTTGATTTTGTTTTTGTGATTTTAAAGTGCAATTTAAGTGAACTTATTTTGTTTTCATTTGATTTCAGTTTTGTTGAAATTAATTTGAATTCATTTTATTTGTGATTAAAGATAATTTTTTTTTTATTGATGTGTGTTAATTTGCATCATTATTGTTTTAAATTTTGACTCGATGAAGCTTAGGAGTTTAAGAAGTTTGTTTACGGTCATTTTGTGTATTGTAATATTTCATTTTGTGGTTTTTAAATTAAATAAATGTTGTTTTAAACTACTTTTGTTCTATTTTTATTTTATTTTAAGTTCGTAGATTCTTAATTTTGTAAAGATTTTGTAAATTAGTTTTAAGAAGAACGTTTGAATTTCAATAAAGTTTAAATTTGTTATTAAATTGGTGTTTTTATTTCATATTTTTCTGATTTTATTCGATGCTATTTTTATTTTTATTGTTTTGATGTGTCGACGTTTATTCGATTGATTTGGTTTTAAATTATGCTGGATTGTTGTGGTGTATCGGTCGAAGGCAAGAGACATATTTTTGCGATGGGACGTTTTATGCATCCTGATTTAGTTTTTACTGAGACAACGCGAACTAAGCCGTCGGAACCGGGATGAGTGTCGACAATACGGCCTAAATTCCAATTGGTCGGTGGAAGTCTCTCATCCTTTAGCAAGACAATATCTCCAACGTTGACATTTTCTTGGGTTTGTGTCCACTTCGGACGTTGTTGAAGTCTGGACAAGTATTCAGAACTCCATTTGCGCCAAAATGTTTCGGTCATCGATTGAACTCGCTTCCATCGGTCCATGTATGTGATGTTGATGTCGATGTCCCCTTGCGGCACAGTATGAAGACTTTCGCCGATTAACAAGTGTGCTGGGGTTAGCACGTCTAAGTCGTCCAAGCTATCGGACAGAGGACACAAGGGTCTCGAGCTTAGACACGCTTCTATCTGAGCCAGAAGTGTTGTAAGCTCTTCAAACGTCAGCCTCTCCAGTCCGACAACTCGTTTCAGGTGGTACTTAACCGATTTTACGCCGGCTTCCCACAATCCGCCGAAATGAGGAGATGCGGGAGGAATAAAATGCCATTCCGTTCCTTGATTGGCTAAGTTCTCAGCAATTTCTTCCCAGTCATGTTGTGAAGCCTTCAACATCCTCTCGAGTTCCGAACTAGCACCAACAAAGTTGGTACCGCAATCACTATGGATTTGCTTACAAGTCCCACGCCTAGCAGTGAATCGCCTGAACGCTGCCAAAAATGCTTGCGTCGTCAAGTCTGAACGACCTCCAAGTGGATGGCTTTCGTTGCTAAGCAAATAAATATTGCAAAATATCCTTTGAGGATCTTGCTTCCACGTGCCTTCCAGGCTTTAATTTCGATGGGGCCTGCGTAGTCCACGCCGGCCGGTGTGACAAAATGGCCTAGCTATGCGAACTCTAGCAGCTGGTAAATTTCCCATCAATTGCTGCATCTCTGATGCCTTCTGCCGGTAGCAAGTTGTACATTTGTGTAGTTCGTACTTCACACATCTTCGGATTTGACCAATCCAAAATCGTTGACGTATATACGCAATCATTTGTTGAACTCCACCATGCAAAGTATTTTTATGAGCATCTTTTGCCACGAGCTTTGTAAAGTGATGGTTGTTTTGCAATAAAATTGGATGCTGCGCTTCATAGGGTAGCAGTGAGTTCTGCAGTCTACCACCTACTCTTAAAATACCATAAGCGTCGATAAATGCGTTGAGTGCTTTTAATTGTTTTGGGATTTTCCCATTTTGTTGCAGCTCTTTTATTTCGTTAGAGAACATCTCGGTCTGAGCTGTCTTGACCGCCAGCATTAGAGCTGCCTCCAATTCAGAAGCGGTTAATGGTCCGCTTTTATTAGTCACAATCGTCGATTGGTGATAATTTTGGGCATTGTTTCTTGCCTTAATCATCGATCGGAGGTTGTTTTTGAAACGAAGCCACCATGCGATGATACGAGTTAATTTGATTAAGCTCGAATATTTGTGTATTAAAATACTAAGTAAATCTGTTGTCACTTGTGTAGTGTGCGATTTTACTGGACGAGATTCTTCTTCGGTTTCGAAATTAAGAATTTGATCGGGTACATCAAAATCCCACTGGGATCTCAAGAATGTTGGACCGTTCCACCAAACATCTAAAGATTCCAAGGCTGATGGATAAACGCCACGAGAAGCTATATCAGCTGCGTTGTGATGTGTTGGAACATGGGACCAACAATCGCTGCCTATTAATCGCTGTATCTCAGAGACTCGATTTGAAACGAACGTTGTCCATTTTGCTGGAGTTGCTCTAATCCAAGAGAGAGCAATCGTTGAGTCTGTCCAAGCGTAAATCCGAACATCAGGAATTGCTAAGACGTTGATGGTGTAATGTAATGTTTGGGCTAAAACAACTGCACCACAAAGTTCCAGACGTGGCAAGGTGATCGTCCGCTTGCTCGGAGCGATCTTCGTCTTTGCCAAGAGTAAGTTAGTGTATATGTTCTTGTTGCTATCCAAGACCCGAACATAAATAACAGCTACATATTATGCCTTCATGGAAGCGTCGCAAAAGCCATGCAGTTCAATTGCTTTGTTTGAGGGGCTCATTCGGTTCCATCGTGGTATCCTCACCTTTTCAATCATCGGAAGCTCTAGTTGAAAGGCTTCCCAATCTCTCTTAAGGTCGTCTGGTATTGGCTCGTCCCAATCACAACCTAGATCCCAAAGCTTCTGCATAATAATTTTCGCAGTGATTATGCATGGTGAGATCCAACCAAGTGGATCGAAAAGCTTTGCAATGGTTGATAATATCGCTCGCTTTGTTACTGATTCGTTTGTATTTTGCAAGTTTTTGTATGAAAAGAAGTCGCAGCTTGGAACCCATTTGATTCCCAGAGTTTTGACGTGATTAGAAGGATCGAAAGGAAGCTCGAAATCATATTCACGGTCTTGGATTGGAATATTTTCCATTAAATCTCTATGATTTCCTGTCCACTTCCTTAAGTTGAAACCAGCTGACGCCAAAAGTGCTCTCGCTTCATCGCGTTTTATTATTGCTTCTTCTATAGAATCTGCACCACTGATCAAGTCGTCTACATACATGTCTTCTTGCACGACCTTCGCCCCCACCGGAAAATTGGCATGTTCATCTTGGGCGAGACGTTTTAACGTTTTGATGGCTAAATATGGTGCACTTGCTGTGCCAAACGTAACGGTATTTAGCTTGTAATTTCAAAGGCTCGGTTCGTTCATTCCTCCACATAATGATTTGGTAAAAGGAGTCTGGTTGATTTACCCAAATCTGTCGATACATCTTCTCAATATCGGCCGTGAAGGTATATCGATGAGTCCGCCATCGCAAGATCTATGATACTTGTTTGCAATTTTGGGCCTACCAACAAACAGTCATTTAATGACTTACCAGTCGAATCTTCCGCTGCTGCATCGAAAACAACTCTTGTTTTAGTAGTTGTGCTGGATTCCTTGATCACAGCATGATGTGGCAAAATGAAATGATTTGGCGTGTTAAAAACTTCGTGGTCACTATAGACTTCCTTCATGTGATGGAGTGTTTCATACTCTTTGATGCATTTAGTGTATTCAGTTCTAAGAGTTGGATTCAAATCAAGCTTTTTCTCGAGGTGAAGAAACCGTCGATACGCCATTTGTCGGCTGAAACCCATCTTTGGCAGCTGATCACTCTTAAACGGCATTTTAACTTGATACCGACCATCAGGTAATCGGAGAGTGTGCTTCTCAAAATGTTCCTCACAGGCTACATTTTCTTGGGTTTCATGGGCTTTAAACGGCAATTCTTCTACTTCCCAGAACCTCTGTAGTTGAGCGCTCAAATCGATCGGAGTAAATTCGGTCATTTGTAGGAAACTGCGGATTTTTTGAGGAGGATTTGTGGATATTCTTCCTAGGACAATCCAGCCCAACTCCGTATTTTGAGCCATCGGTCCGTTGCCATCTTGCGGGCGTTTGATTTCTGGGAGAAATATTTGGGCACAAACGTCACTGCCTAATAATAGATCGATTGGTGCGGGCTCGTGGAGATGTGGATCTGCCAACGAAAGCCCGGTAAGATGATTCCATTTGTCTGGTATCATTCGTTGGGTCGGAAGAAGGCCAGTTAGCGACTTGAAGATTAATGCCTGTATGGCAGTCTCAAACGATGAGTGGCAAGATGTGATCTGTACCTGTACAGCGTTCTGCGAAGTGCCACTACTGACCAACCCCAGCCCTGACACCTCAACGCATGTACGCCACTTCCGAAGCTTTAACAATTGGGCAGCCGCTTCTGTTATAAATGAGCTCTCAGAACCTGTGTCAATCATGGCTCGTAAATGATAAATTCGGCCGTCTGAAGCATGGGCCTTAACAATAGCGGTTGCTAAAAGCACTTGGTGAGAGAAATCTCGATCACTCTGTGACGTATGGTAATTTAAGGTTGTTGGGTTTTGGTTATCATTGGTTGGTTGAAATTCTGTTGCATTTGGACTCATAGATGTGTGAACAACATTTGATGTTGTTGCTCTCGGATGAGTTGGATATCTCGAAGACGATGGTGCAGAATTTCTCATAAAATTGTTATCTATCTGCTGATGGTTGACATGCAGCAGAGAATGATGCTTTTGCTGACAAAAGAAACAGCATAGTTGGCTTGGACAATCACGTAAAGTATGTCTGTATGAGAGACAATTGTCGCAAACTCCTAATCTTCGGACAACTTCTTTGCGTCCCGCGGTGTCCATATTTAGAAATTGTTGACATCTCTTCAACGCATGTTTTTCTACTTTGCATAATTGGCATACTAAACCCTGCGTACCACTTGGTTTCGGAGGGTTAAACTTCTGCTTTGCATGTAAAACTTTAGACTTTATTGGAAATCGCGGTTTGAAATTTGCTGACGGATCAATTTTGTTGTAATTCGAAGTACTTTGGTCTTTTTGATCGAAAACTTCTAGTGTTCGGAAGCGTTTCTCCAAAAACAAGGTAAATTCTGTAAAATTTGGTAATTCCTTCTTGTCACACAACTTTTCTTCCCATAGCTTTTGAGTATTTGGGGGCAATTTTTGGTTAAGGAACCAAATCAAGACAATGTCCCACTTGTCCACAGGAACTTGCAAGTTTTCCAAGGCATGGAAACACTCTTTTGTTGTGTAAAGGAGATTTTTTAATCCGGATGCCGTTTCACAAGGTAGTTGAGATTGACCGAAAAGTTACTGCATTTGGATGTGCACGAGAATGCGCTTGTGGTCATATCTCTCTTTAAGGAGCTCCCACGCCTTTTCATAATTAGCGGCTTCAACAGACAAATTTTGTAAGAACCGTTTTGCATCATCGGTTAAACAAGATTGGAGAAAATGAAGTTTGTCTAAATCACCTAAGTTCGAATTATTGTGAACTAGAGCTTGAAATCTATCATGAAAAGCTCTCCAGGTGGTATAAGACCCATCAAACTTTGGCAGATCGATACGAGGCAACCTCACTTCGGAATGAGTGGACGGTTGCTTTTC
Organism: Sphaerophoria taeniata; assembly: GCA_943590905.1. Lineage (NCBI taxonomy): Eukaryota > Metazoa > Arthropoda > Insecta > Diptera > Syrphidae > Sphaerophoria > Sphaerophoria taeniata. The sequence goes on from OX016540.1 coordinate 186,627,191, forward strand.
CGAGCCAGACGCCATAGTGACAACATTCGTGGAAAGAAACTTGTCAAGCAATTCGACTAAAACTGCCCTATATTCGAGGTAATAATCACCGATTTTATCATAAATCAAGACTAAATCATCTAATTTCAATCCCTCTTCAAGGCAGCCTCCGCCAACAATGGCCTCATGGTAAGACCTAGCCGATCTAACGTCCTCTTCCAACTTTGCTAATCGCCCCGATACATAGGGCTTAGTGATACGCTCCTTAGGTGATTTTTTGAAATTGGTAAAATCTTTCAGTATTTTATTTAAAATTCCCTTTTGGAGTTCCCCGTATTTAAAACCCTTGCGGTCCATAATTTATTGATATATATGTATTTTTTGCTTTACAGATATCACGTTTCAATTGACGAGTTTACAACACAAAATGAGGGCAACACTTACTGCGTTGTATGCTGTTTGTATGCTGCTGTTGCTGTTGTCGTCGGCGGCGTGCGTCGTCGTCGTCGTCTTGTTCGGCGTTATAATTGTCCTTGGTGGCTCCGGTGGTCGCTGCACTTCGAACACTGCGATTTTTAGTTTTTAAGTGCGATTTTGATTTATCGCTTTTAGTTTGTAAGAAAATTACACTTTTTTAAGCTTTTATTAATGTTTTTGTTAAAATATAGATATATTTGAGGTTATGTTTAAAATGTCTAAAAATGTTTAATGAAACACTTTATTTTGTTTTTGAATTGTCTGTTTCTTTAACAATTATTATTATGTTTTTAAAATTATATTTTAAGGCTCGAAGGACCAATGTTTCTATTGTACTTGAATTTTTATATAAAAAAATTAAGAAAAAATAAAATGCGAAAATGATGACTAAAGATGGCGATTTCGTTTTCCAAAGTAAATTTTTATTACATACAATAATCTTAAAAGTATAGTACATAAGTTAATATTTTGACCTTCATTTGACTCCTTTACAAATTACATTTTCGATAAGTTTTTATCTGTCAATTTTCAATATTCGTTTATAACAGTTGGCAATTCTGCACTTAAGGCTAAGTAAACATAATTTGCAATTTTCAATAAATATTTGTATAACAGTTTGATTCAAATACATAAAGTTTAATTCATTATTTAATATTTATCATGTACAATCGCACACATTGCGTAAAAATGTTGCTGAGATTAGACACCATTACCAAACCACAAAAAACGTATGATCCGGCTCAGATAGTTTTACATAATTATACCTACCTACTGCATTGATTGCTCCTCGTTTGTCCTGTGGAATGTGCTTCTTGATCGTCTTGTGCCAGCATATTCCTTAGCCTTTTTGGATTTGAAATCATAACCTTTTTTGAAAAAAACTCTTGGAACAAAATAATGAATAGGTTCCGACGTGCACTTGCTTTTTCCAGGATGCTGTTGCATATTTCTCGATTTACATTGTGTATTTAATAAGAAATAAGAAGAATTTATTTAATTTATCATCAATACCCTAGGGCGTGTTTGTGGTATAAAGGTTTTATACCTTTTTTCTAGACAGACCACCTATGTCAGTCGATTCGAAAGGTCCAAAATTGGTCCTGCATGATTTTTACGAATTACAAGTTAACTGTTACTGAGTTTACTAACCAGTTTCCCATTACCCTTTTTCCGATTCTTTGTCTTCTGGTTTTCAATTTTCTGTTTTCTGATTTCAGTTTAATCGAATCTCAAATCTCAAATACACGTATGAAATTTTAAGTTCAAAAAATACATCCAGAAATCCTAAGAAATCTTCCATCCACAATTTTTATAAGATTCGCAACTAGGACACTATAGCTGTAAGCTGTAATAAAAGTTCTCTCTATATAGATCAACGTTGTGTAAAATGTAATAAAAACTTCGAAAGATTAATAAGAATGCAATAATTATCTTTAGAGCTGAATGCATTCAGTGTGTTAAGAACACTTATTACAGATTTATGAAGCCATTTAGCAATAACTTGCAGACTTTGAAGTCAACTAAGGAACGGCATTAATTTAATTGTAGGCACACATACAGTGTTCGAAACAGTGTGAAGTTTGAAAGTAACTATAAAAAAATCTTGGAGATAACTGAAACAAAACTTTGCCCCACGAAACCAAATTCATCTCTTAAGAATTTACAAAATAATGTTATCGGATTTTACGCAGTTCAACAACAAATTTTGATGTAAAATGTTATTTTGTTTCATGAAAAAGTGATTTTTTTTAGTTACATATTTTCACTTAAAAGAATTCCCGATGCACTGCAAGCAAAAGGGATGATAATAAACATGAGTAAGTTTTCTCAAGACTAAGTAAATTAAATCTCCGAAAAGTGAATAAGTTTGCTGAAAGTATTTATACGAGAAGAAATAATTCAGTAAGTTTTGAAAGCTAACAAGGCAGTACTCTGTAAGTTTTATGATTTGTGCAAGTTTTTATTTTTATTAAATGCTTTGACACTGCATTAAGTTCTTAAAACTTCTTAAGTCTTTCGTTTTAGTTTGGAAAGTTTCAATTTAAAAAAAATACAGATGAAGAAAAAAACATGGTTTAGTTTAATTTCTGAATATTCTTTAGCTATGCCATAAGCTATAACATAGCTTGTAGATTTCAAGTGGATCCTTAAAGTTACCGAAAATTAATTCTCCATAAAGTTGTACGTTTGCAATAAATCTTGATTAAGTAAAATAAGCATTCTTTATTGGGCATTGTTTCGGAAAAAAATAATTATCAATTTTCTGAATGATATTCAAACACGAAAAAATGATATATTTTTTACTGGGAGTAAGTCTCTATGAAAGAATTAGAACAGTTGGGGGTTGAGGTTTCCTTAAGAAAACTGAATATTCAGTTCCAATAAGTTTACATCCCAATGGGGCTGTACAGTGTACACACGAGACTAATTCATCCGGACAAATACCAGTTTAGTGGACAAGGGAAGCGAAGTGTACCATATGAAATGGACTGAAATTTTCAACCCAAAATTTGGTGGATGAACGAAGACTAAAACTAGCACATACAAGAAAGCTGACAGTTTTCATACAGAATAAATACGCCCACATTCAAAAGAGGTTCATGTATATGCATTTATTCCCCCAGACTGAAATAATCTCGTGTTTGGACTTAAGAGGAACTTAAACCGGCTTAAGTAAAAAATAAACAGAGTGGCGCGACAACTCCTGGAGAGCCAAGGCCTAAGTGGCTTACTCTCATCACCAATTCTTTGAGTGCGTGTGAAGAATAGAGGGGACCTACAATTTAACACCGATTCCGAACTGCAAAGTTCAGACGCACTTTTCTCATGACAGATTGATACTCTTGGAAGTTTTGTCATTCTTCGTAGAAGGCAGTTCTGTTAAGCAGCCAACGCACATAACCACTAAGCCACGGACACTACACCGGCTTAAGTCCAAAAATTATTATTCAATCCGTGTGCAGGCCCAATCAGTATCCTTTTTTAACGTTCAAAACTTTTTTTTAGGTTATAATGGTGTTTAATGTGAACAATAATTTCAGGAAAATAAAAACGTCATGAAAATATTCAAAAATTTAGTAGAAATATTTCATAATTATTATAAACTAGTCAAAACAATTAAAGGAACACTTGAAAAAACTCAAAAATGGAGTGGATTTTTATAAGGCTGTATCTCAGTAGAAAAAAGTCGGATTGAAGTGAAATAAAAAGTTTTTCAAAGGTTATCATTTTTTCTTTTCAAATTAATTTGAGTTAAAAAAGTACCGTTAGTCGTTTTTGCTTGAGCGTAAAAATGTTCACTCAATTTCAAAATCGAAAAAAAATAAACTTTGAGTTGTCATAAAATGAGCGGAATTTTTTTTTTCAATCCAATCAATCTAAGATTCAATTTGAGAATTTTGCTGGCTATAATTTATTGTTTGGTTCAGATCGGTACGATTTTTTTTCTAATCAAAAAATGGGCTTACATGCAAAAACACAATTTTGACTTTGGACCCTTATAACTCTGCTAAATATTGACTTACAAAAAAACTAAAGACAGATTTGAAAAATTCATTAAATTTTCTACACAAAAACATTGTTTTTTTCAATCTTTTCTATCACTTTAAAAAAGGTCCAAAATACGCATTTTTCAACTTTTTCATAAAAACTACCGTTATTTTGTGCTTTTCAGTGATGCAACTAACCTGAGGCTTAATTATTAAAGCTCATAAAATTTCCTTGATTTTAGTGAAAATTTCACATCAATACAATTAACCGTTTCGGTGTTTCGATCAATCAAACTTACAAAACACTTTTTTTTTTAATTTTAAGGAAAGTTTTTTTTTGTCTTATTTTTCTGTTCTTTTGAATTTGTTCAGTTTTTTAATTTTTTTTATTTTTTTCATTATCATTATGACTTTGTGAAATTCGGACGAATTTTCATCTGAACCAAACAGTAAATTATAGCCAGCAAAATTCTCAAATTGAATCTTAGATTGATTGGATTGAAAAAAAAAATTCCGCTCATTTTATGACAACTCAAAGTTTATTTTATTTTCGATTTTGAAATTGAGTGAACATTTTTTACGCTCAAGCAAAAACGACTAACGGTACTTTTTTAACACAAAATAATTTGAAAAGAAAAAATGATAACCTTTGAAAAACTTTTTATTTCACTTCAATCCGACTTTTTTTAACTGAGATACAGCCTTATAAAAAACCACTCCATCTTTGAGTTTTTTCAAGTGTTCCTTTAATTGTTTTGACTAGTGTATTTACTTATCTCTTCTTATAATGGATGATTTTTGTTTACATTTTTCCCTTTAAGTATAAACAGCCTTGTCATTTTTGTAAAGTATCGTTTGGCTAGTCATCAGGGAAGGACTCACAGAACAATAGCGTCTGCAAATTTTTCAGCTGTATATTACGAAAATCAGTGTATACTGTGAGAAACCTTCCGACGATTTTCTCTGGAAATATATAAAGTCTCAGATTAATAAAATAGGTAGGAGTGGAGGGATGTGGAGACACTCAGACTGTCAAATACACTATGCACATAGGTACTTAACTTAGTGATATTTACTTAAGTTATTTTAACTTAGTTGGGGTCGCGAGACCGAAAAGATATGGCTGCAAACTACTTTCCTGCACTCATTTTGACCGAATGTAATTTGACCGCAAAAAATCCTCCCTTTTTTCATGAGAAACTACTTCTTTTCGCCACTCAAAGTTATGAGAATTTAGGAGATCAGAATCTGGTACCATTTTCGATTTTTCGAACAACCCTCTATTAGACCACACCCTTTTTTAAAAATAGAATTTTTATGAGACATCAGATGCTGAGAATCATGGAGAACGAAGCATTAAAATTAAAATTAAAATATTTCTATATAAGTAGTTGTTTTTTTGGGAAAAAAATTTGGAAAAAATTGCTCTAGCTAGGGAGAGGACACGATTTTTTTTTTTTTGTTAATAAAGTAAAGTGCCTTTTACATGCTTATTTCCTTTTTTTCTTTGTTCTTTTTATGTTTTTTTTTTTAATTTTTTGACTTTAAAATTTTTGATTTTAAAATTTTGCATTTTTCTATTTTTTACTTTTCGTACAATTTTAATTAATTTATTTTTTTTTCATTTTGTACCTGCTTGCATTAAGCAGTCCCAATCTCTATCTTCCTTATGATATACGTATCGCATCACTTTTTTATTTTATTAATAAGAAATAATTTCTAACTACATAAGTGCCGATACGACTAGCTCTAGCAACCGTAATTGCAGTCGTACTCGGTGAAAATGGACCCCAGCGCTTGCGGTATCTGGGCGGAAAGAGGCGTGGGAAACTACTATTATTAAAAACCAAAGTGACAACACAAGATTTTAAACACCAAGGCAGACACACGTCTGAAGTGTGGGAAATTATTCCATTGTAACAGACGAAGACGATTTTCAAAAAGTCATAATGATGAGTTAAAAAGAAAAGAAAAATAAAAAAAAATCTTTCCTTAAAATTAAAAAAAAAAAATTGTTTTGTAAATTTGATTGATCGAAACAGGAAACGGTTAATCGTATTGATGCGAAATTTTTACTTAAATCAATGATATTTTGTGAGTTTTAATATATAAGCCTCAGATTACAAATTAAAAAAAAAATTCAAATCTGCCTTTATTTTGTTTGTAAGTAAATTTTTAGCAGAGATATTAGGGTCCAAACTCCAAAGTCAAAATTGTGTTTTTACATTAAAACCCATTTTTTGATTTAAAAAAAATCGTAGCACTGTAAAACAAACAATGAGTTAATGCCAACAAAATTCTAAAATTGAATCTTATAGATCGGTTGGATTGAAAAAAAAAATGTCCGCTCACTTTATGACAAATCAAATTTAATTTTTTTTGTTCAATTTTGGAATTGAGTAAACATTTTTTACGCTCAAGCGAAAACGACTAACGGTATTTTCTTAACTCAAAATAATTTTATAAGAAAAAATTATAACATTTGCAAAAATTTTTACTTTACTTCAATCCGACTTTTTTCTACTGAGATACAGCCTTATTAGAAACCACTCAATTTTTGAGATTTTTCAAGTGTTCCTTTAATTTTTTTGACTAGTGTTTTTTTTGTTTATGTATCGGGAAATGAGATTTTCTTTTGAATCAAAAAAAACCTGAGAGGAAATCCGATCCACTCAGTTCAATCAACTTCATTACCCTTGGATAGAAAACAGTTTGAACAAAATGTTATTAGCTGTCGCCACTTCGTCTGTCAATCTAACAAAATAATTCAATATTTATTTTCTTGCTATGTTTCCAAATATTTGTCTTGTGCTACAAAAATGTCTCGAGCTCTCAATCAATTACTGTGAATATGAAAAAGTCAAACAAGGCTTTGATGTTAACTTTTTATTAAAACCAAAAGTAACTCTATCATTTAATATGATATTGTCTTCAGCTCAACGATGCAAGCTTAACGTATTTAGTTGAATATCTTTGACTCTTGCGCAGCAAAGATATTGTATCTATAAATATAAATATGAAAAAAATTCTGGTGATGACAGCTAGTGAGTTTATTAAGAGACTGAAAGACATTTTAAAAAATAGGTCAAAAGCGGATGACTAGTCTAATCAATACTTTAATAAGATGTTTGTAGGAGAAAGTCTCAGGAATGCTTAATTAATTATTATTCTTTAACTATTACTACAAAAAGTCTGTTTTACACCTACAAATAAAATGTGAGAGAAAATTAAAACTTACTGCTTCAGAAATTTAATGAATTTATTATGCATTAAGAGTTCATAAAATCTTACAGGAATTGGAACTAATTGGTGCCTAAGAATCAACCTTGTTACCAAAAATTAAGCATGGGCGAACTAGTAAAGGGTAAAGTTTTTATAACCAAACAAAGTTTTATGTCATTTTGATACCTATAAGCTATAACCTGGAAAGTAAAAGTAAATAGGAGATATTGCTTTCATTTCCGTGAAAACCCACAATTTTTTATAGAATTTAATGGTTAGGTACAGGATGAAAAAGGGTCTTTAAATCTAACGGCTCATAAATATTTAATTTCACAAAGTGCAAAGTTAAATTTAGCGCTCCCCCAATAAAAAAAAAAAAAACAAAAAACAAAAAAAAACATTCCTTTTCTTTTTGTTCGATGCGATAAGGCTTAGGTATTTTCCGATACTTTAAAACGGAAAAAGGCGAAACGTGAAATTAGGGTGTGTCTGTATTTTCTATAGCATGATGGAGGAGAACATTGAAACATATTGTTGTTAAGAATAAGAGATAAAATATCAACACAATCAATATTTATCGAACTGGATGTTTTTTACTTACGGTATAGGTACGGCGTATATTGTTTGAAGGTTATTTTTGGTAAATGTTTATTGTATTCGCAAGAAATTTTGTTCCTGATGTTTGACTTGAAAATTGAATTCCCTTGCATCTTCAGCGCGCGTTAATGTTTCCCATACGTAGTATTTTAACCATTTGTAAGGCCTATGTTGATTTGAGAACAATTAAAGTGGTGATTCTCATCGGCTTTGTTGCCGATGAGAATCACCACTTTAATTGTTCTCAAATCAACATAAACATCAACTTGGTCAAAATTATAAATCATTGCATTTTTAAGGCCTGCATCAGGATATGTTGTGAAGCTATGTATATTTAGACTTAAGAAAACATACCGGTATAGTTTCAAGTCACCAAATTTTATGTTTACTTGCAGACCTTGCATCAAAAGATGTATAGCTATGGCAAGGGTCAAATGTTGAACCCTTTGTATCTAGTTTATCTACTCTTGCGTTTATCTACTACTTGGTCCAGAAGCCTATCGTATAGACTTGTGCTATTCCGAGGACTTAGAATGCTCACTCGTAGCTGCGAGAGCGTTTATATCACCATGCTCAGACAACAATTTCACATTGCTTGTCATTGCTAAAATTTTAGCTTGAAGTACACTTACGTAACTGGGAAGGTTTAAACTTTAAAGAGCTGCGCATTCCCTTCGATGTGATCTTTGGGGCGTGCTATCCGAACAACGATTATTTTGAAAGTGCTTCATTCTAGCAGAGGCATTCATTTATTTAGAAAGATGTGGTCTGATAGAGGACAGACTGACGGTACCGCTAATTCGCGAAGAACAGTAGATCGGCGGCGGCAGTCAAGACATCCTCGCACAAGATGGAGCAGAGCTCCTTCGATTCAGTAGAGCAGTGTCCGAATGGGACCGAAAAGATAGTGTGAACAGGAGAATCAGTTCTGGTGGCTTCAGTCAATTGAGGTCGTCTACCACGTGTGTGCTCCACCTTTGATGCCAAAAAAAATTCTTCAATATTTATACGCCTTAAGGACAATAGAAATTTTTTTTTTCTTTTATCTTTGCTTTAGCAGAGAAAAGCCGAAGCAGTAACATGCCATCAATGTAATTTCGCTTACAGAATGGCAAAACTATTCTAAAATCAAACCGCCTCAAAACACTGCGAATCACAGAAAATCGTTCGTTTAGTCCAAGAGACGGCTGCTCAATCCCACTCTACCTGTCGTCGTCCCGAAACGAAGTGTTGAAAAACCATTTGTTGGTGTCTGGGATAACTCCAAACCGCCAACTTGCGCGATATCATAGTATTTAACTAATGAAAATGCAAAAATCGACAAAAATATGTTGCATAACGTCCCGGGATAAAATTTACAGTTTTGGAAAGCTTTTTAACTGCCCATTCCAAAAACATGGACTTGCCACCACGTATTTGGTGCAAAGACCGTGGCAAGTCGCTTTGAAAGACGCGATATTCGGGGAAAATATGTCACATCGCGTCCCGACTTGAAATTTTGCTAGAATGTTTACCTCAATGTTTTTAAGCTAATGGCGTCAACTTGCCAGCGCTAATTTGGTGCAAATCTAAACTTGCCAGCATTCAAAGTTAGCGCGCGACTAACGAGAAAAACCAATGTGTGATGAGTTAAGATCCACACAGCTTATGTTGGTGACTCCTTCTTATATGTCTTATGACCACATGTTTTCCAACAACTTATTCGGTTACTCTATTGATACCCCTTGGCAATAACATATCTATGCCTTTATAAATTTATTTTTAAAAACACAGAAATCGTCTATTTAGGTTTACTAGCAAGAAAGAATTCCGTGTAATTAAACAGAAAGAGAGTAACTACGAATGCCAGCATGTGTGCCAAAAGTTTTTTTTTGTTTAAGTGTACGTTAGTTATTTGTTAACGGTGCTGTGTTTTTTGTTTTGTGTTTTGTCAAATTATTAAGTGTTTTTTAGGTGTGACTCCCGGCGGGTCACATGGCACCTGTAGTAATTGAAACCTATGGGGTGCCACGTGACCTGCCGGCGGTCACGGTTATTTTTTCCGTTATGTGCTTTTTTTGTGAACATCTCGCTTTTTCATTTACAGGAATAAATTGATAAAAAAGCTATCAGATGGCAGCCCATAATTTTGCTATGAGTTCCAGTATGTTTTATGGAAATCGTAATCGTGGTGAGGATTCTGATGACGATGAATCAGACTTTGCAGCTTCGGACTCAGATGAGTACATACCTTCTGATGGAAGTTCTACTGATTCAGACCTCCCCGATTATTCTGAACCGTCTGGAGAAGAAAACGAGGAAATTGAGGCTGTACAAATACCTGGGACAATTGATAGACCAAACGGATGGACAACAGTTACTTGCCAATCTCTAAAAACATTTGTTTTTGAACCAAATACAGAAACTAATATTCCAGCACAGTCACCAGCAATGCGACCAATTGATTTATTTAGCCTTATGGTTACTGAAGATGTTTTTCAACTTATCGTTACCGAGACAAATGCAAATGCCAGCGAGTTCTTGCGAAATAACACTGTCACACGCAACTCTCGCGCAAAAGAGTGGGAAGATACGAATATACCGGAGATAAAAAATTCTTAGGACTTGTCATGTACATGGGGATTGTAAAATATCCTTCAATCGCTCACTACTGGAACACTGACTGCTTTTTCAAGAACTCTTTTGTGCCCCAAGTGATGTCACGCAATAGATTTCAGCTGCTTCTAAAGTTTCTCCACTTTGCAGACAACTCGGCTATTAGAGGTAACCGATTAGGAAAGGTAAGTGCACTCCTGGAGCTTCTGGAAAGAAACTTCGTCAACGCGCGAACTCCGAACGAAATCTTGGCTGTTGACGAATCAATGATTCCTTGGCGTGGTAGGCTGCAATTTCGGCAGTATAACCCTGGCAAATCACACAAATATGGTGTGAAAGTGTACAAGCTTTGTGATCCATACGGTTATACCTACACCAGTTCAATCTATGCAGGCAAAACTGAAAGCAACATCCAAAGAGGCAGACCAACCCCAACGACCTCACACTCGACGCAAATTGTTTTGGATCTGGCCGAACAATATTTAGACCAAGGAAGAAGTATTGCAACCGATAACTTTTACACATCCGTGTCTCTAGCCAAACATCTCCTTGATCGCCAAACCCATCTTTTTGGTACTCTTCGGAGCAATAGGATAGGAAATCCAAAAGAAGTTACTACTGCTAAGATAAAAAGACACGAAGTAAAAGGCATGGAAGACTCGGGCATTGTAGTTGCAAAGTGGAGAAATAAGCGGGACATTCTCATGCTAACGACTAAACATGGCTTGGAGGAAGTAGGGACAGGAAAACGAAACAGAGATGGTCAGGAAATAAAAAAGCTACGTATGATCGTTGACTACAACCATGCTAAGCAAGGGATCGATATATCCGACCAAATGGCTTGCTATTTTACGCCACTGCGAAAGACGATTCGATGGTATCATAAAATAGCCTTTGAATTTTTGTTGTCAACGTCCATAGTGAACGCCTTGATTCTGTACAAAAAAAATAACCAAAAATGTACAATCCTTGAATTTAGGCAGGATATTTGCAAGGCTTTATGTGACCTCACTTCTGAACATCATGCACATGCATCATCTAAAATAAGACATCTACTGAAGGAAAACGAAAATAAGGACTCCAGAAACAGAAAGATAAGAAAGCGATGCAGAGATTGTTATGATGCGATGAGTAGAAATGAAGGTCGTGAAGCTGCATCTAAAAAGGTGAAGAAGGTGACCACCTTTTGTGCTACATGTGAAGGAAATCCTTCTTTATGCTTGGAGTGTTTTAGTAAGCATCAAAAGTAAACAAATATATCATTTTTTCGTATTCTCATATTTTTTTTATTTTTTGTCAATAAAGTGAACTATTAGTACTTATACTTCCATAACTCTGGTGTAATTTTTTTTCTGACAATTATAGACCTTTATCTAGGTGCCGACATTAAAAAGTAAGTGTTTCTTCCACACGCCACACCACAAAGAAATATACAAAAATGTTTAGCTTGTGATCGCCGGCGGGTCACACGGCAGCGAACGTGTGAAAAAAAACTGTAAATTTTATCCCGGGACGTTATGCAACATATTTTTGTCGATTTTTGCATTTTCATTAGTTAAATACTATGATATCGCACCACTTAAAATCAGGCAAGTTGGCGGCTTGGAGTTATCCCAGACACCAACAAATGGTTTTTCAACATTTCGTTTCGGGACGACATGTAGAGTGGGATTGAGCAGCCGGCTCTCCTACTATAAGAATCTCTTAATTTCAATTATTTATTTGCTTAAATTAAAATTCCATATCTACTTTTAGGTATGAGTTCCTTTTTACTGTCAGCAATTGTATTTTTGAAAGTTTATCTCCTGACAACTTATTCAAATCAAATTACCCAATTTTCCTTCAGGGTAAACATACAAAATACAAGATACGCCTTGATGGTTGCCTTATTATATTTTTTGCATTTTACTACATCTGTATGCTTGTCTAGATTCCTTTCGTCGTCTTTCCTGTCTTTAAGGATTTTTTGTACACTTCTTCTCCTACAAAGTATTTTTATGTATATTGTCCCATGTTTTCGTTCAAGGAAACTTACAGACGATTACTATGTAAAATGTAGGCATTATTGTATTGAGAAGAGTATAACATGCTGGTAACATATTACTTACACTTTGTTTGTGAATTGTGATTCTTTGAAATGTTTGTTTATTTTTCTTTTGAGATGAGTTGACCTTAATCTTTGAGTGTGGGCTTTTGAAGTTCGCATGTCAGAAAATTGCTGTTGTTGCTCGTAGTTGCATTTTTTTGGACATACAATGAAGAAAAGGTTTGTTTTTTTTTTTGCTGCAATAAAAAAATATTTGAAGCTTTACATTGTGGGTAGATAATTCATGCATATGCAATTTGATTTGAATTTTTCCTTAGAAATCGACTCCGTGATCTGCTTGGTCGTTTTTGTGGAGATTAAAAATGTCATATTACTTTCCGTTGCTTCGTATGATCGTATGTCTTCAGTATCAAATAAATACTTTGGTATATTTTTTTTTTCAACAAGACAATACCAAAGATGGAAAATAAAATGTCATAGCTATAGCACTTTTTTTTTTGTCTGTGTTGGTATCATTGAATAAGAAGTATAGGAAGGAGTCTTATGAAAAAGAAGGGAAGCATTTTTCTAAGTAGTGTGAGTTTCACAAACACAAACGCATTACAACAGGGCTGGTCTGCAGTTGAATGGTTAATCTCAGGGGTGCCAAGCGAAATATGATTGAATCAAGATTATATCGATTGCGCATCAATTTTATTTTTCAATTTCAATTCTTTTTTGGACTACATGGTGTTTTAATATTGTTTTTTTTCACACTGACTATCCCTGAATACATCTGGATCTACCATGAAAATTTCATTAATATCTGTTGGGCCGTTTAGGAGTCCATATCTGACATCCAAATAAACATACAAACATGAATCCATTTTTATATAAAGGGAGATTTAAACTCACAAGACTAATATTTTCAATTGTTCATAACAAATCAAAAAGTTATCAATTATATACTAATGAGTTTTTACCGATTGAAAGTCATAATTCATAAATATTCCTTTGCTGCACTCAAATGGATTGTTTTTCCTTTTAAACACGAAAATAAATCCGCTTAATCTAATTTTCAATTGCTTATAACAAATTATTTATAAAAAAACTAGCAAATCCCCGCCCGCTTCGCAGGGCATAAAATACATATTTAAAAAAAAAATTGTTTTAACTATATGTACATATATGTACTTTATTGAAAATTCTTTATTGCTGTTGATTGGAATGATGAAGTCAGCAAGAACGAAGCAGTTTAGCATATTTTTAATTTCAAAAAATGAAAGGTATCCAGCAGTGCATTTGGAGAATATATAACTTGTATATTTTACACCTGAAAATGTTGTTTCCAATACGATTTGAAGAAAAATCATGCCCAGCAAGTTAGCACTACAACTTTGGAAATTTGTCGTGATTTTGCCGCTGGTAAGTAGCGAAACAAAAAAAAATCCAAATATTTTTTTTTTTTACTGACTGCTGGTAGTGCTTACTTGATGCGTAGTTAGCACTTCCACCCCGGAACTGGACACCCAAACTGAAAACTGAGTATGCAGATAATTGTCATGATTTTGTCGTAGAAAAATGTGCGCATTAAAAATTTGGTCGAACTTTTTATTCGAAAAATATGCCCCATTTTTGAAATTTCTATAAAAAAAAAGTTGGGAAATTTTCGCAAATCAACCCCTATTCATAAACTAAGAGCGCGACAAATTATTTTAATCTTTATTTTGATAGATCTTATCGATATTAATTTATTGTAATAAAACAACTTTTGTTAGTGTTTTATGCAAAAAATTGAAAAAAGTTAAACTTTTTTGGATTTCTCTTTGTTTCGCTACTTACCAGCGACAAAATCACGACAATTATCTACATACTTTGTTTTCGGTTTGGATGTCCAGTTTAGCTAATCTGGGGTGGTAGTGCTAACTTTCGCATCAAGTAAGCACTACCAGGGGCTAACTTTTAAAATAAGTACGCGACAAATTTGTTTGTTTCACGACAAATTTACGACAAATTCACGACAATTAATTGCATACTTACATTTTTTAATATCCAAAATTGTAGTGCTAACTTGATGGGCTTAGAAAAATCTGTATCTTTCTGCTCACGCTTTGGCTGGTTTTTACTGTCCAAACAACGCTGTTTTTGTTTTTTTAACATTTTCTGATACATCTGTTTCGTCTTCGTCACATCAAATACGGATATTGCTCTCAGTAATAGTAACCACATATAGTCCTTTAAATCCACTCTAATTTTGACCAAAATTTGTGTATTTATCTCATTCAAAATTGCAACGATTTCAGAAACACTTTTATGTGTTCAATCCATTATTGCACCTTCATTAAACTAAGATTGATTTTTGTAATTTCTCCTTAGGAAAACATCTTGAATCAATTGGTTGGAAGAATAATTTGGTTTTCAGAATCAAGTGGAATTATTCCATTTCCAATGTCCAAAACTGCTTTCAAAATTCTGCCGCAGATATTATGGTTTCGTTAGTGCACACGAACATAATCTGGCCAGTGTAAGTTTCCTGAATTCCTCACAAATCCTTCAAGGTGCGATTTAAGGCTTCAAATGACTTTTTGTGTACAATTGTGCTCTCATTCAACACAACAACTTGATACTGTTCCACTTTAGCCATTGCCGACATTTTTTGAATATAACGTGTAGGTCTTTCCCCTAACCTGCATATTCAAAGGCCATTTAAGAGCGCTTTAGGCCATATTTTATAACGTAGCTTTAGCTTCATTTCCAGGCCAGAGCCAATGCTGTTTTTTTTTGCAGATCGTACCTATAGATTAACACCGGTACATCTAAAAACTACAAACCACCACTCAAACCTTACATAACAGTGTCATACACATAATTTTGTTGAATAAAAACTGGAGATTCACAAAATCGCCTACTAATTATTTCCTCCGAGAAGTGGAAAATTCGAAAAGAATTAAATGCAGATTTATGGTAAAGAATATCGATAATCTGTGAAATGAAAAAGAAGAATGGTGGTGAATAGAAGCTTTGGTTTTATTGTTGGTAAATAATTTTATCAAGACACAGAAGAAACCGATAGGCAATATTATATACATGACGATAAAGATGATCTACTAATACGACATCTTGCAAAGGTTCCTGGCTGACGCTATAATTATATTTGAAATGTTTCTTTTAA
Organism: Sphaerophoria taeniata; assembly: GCA_943590905.1. Classification (NCBI taxonomy): domain Eukaryota; kingdom Metazoa; phylum Arthropoda; class Insecta; order Diptera; family Syrphidae; genus Sphaerophoria; species Sphaerophoria taeniata. The sequence continues at coordinate 186,642,747 of OX016540.1, forward strand.
TTTGTTGACACCTTTTCGTGCCTGCTCCATGCCGTGCGTAATCTGAAATTAAAATTGACATTGACACAGATTACAATGAAATGTATTTTCCCTTTTTTGAAGACAGAGACAGCGTAAAAGATATAGGTACATAATATGTACTTACATACATAAAAAAAAATAGAGTGGCGCGACAGCTCTTGAAGAGCCATGGCCTAAGTGGCTTACTCTCAAGAATTCTCTGGGTGCGTGTGAAGAATTGAGGGGCCATACAACTTAACGCCAATTCCAAACAACAAAGTTGAGAAGCACTTTTTCGTGACAGACTGATACTCTTGGAAGTTTCGTCAGTTCTTCACAAGAGGCGGTGCCCGTGAAAGATAAAAAAAACTGTGGGCACGGATAGGACTCGAACCCACGAAGTTCTGCTTAGCAGCCAACGTACCTAACCACTAAACCACGGACACTACACTTACATACATACATATTTTACTAACGTAATTAATTCCAAATATGTAACATAATATATCCCCTAATGATTTATTGAATAGGTCTGATTTAATTCGATGTATGTATGTTTGTAGGTATTATTATTCATATTCCTTACTGCCCTTGTCCTTGCCGAGAGCAGCCAAACGTCCATTGCCTTTCTTCCCAAGAATAGCTTTTACAGTCCTTATCCAATTATTTCAATTTAACAGTCAAACACTTGGATGGATAAACACCAACATAGATATTGGTACTGCTGGCATTTTCACGCAGGATTTTCTCGATGTAAACAACAAATATCTTACGATAGTAGATATTGTAAAACCTTTGCAACTTGGTTGCGCTTGTAATGGCCGCGAACCACTTGCACTTCAATATCCTTGCTAATTGGTCGTTTTGGTGCATCTGCTTTGATAGGCAGCTGACATTAGACGCCGACGAATGTGATCGGGCTTGGAATTGACATTTGCGGATGGTCCTGCGGGAACATACATACCTACATACATACATATTTTCTGCAATAGCTAGTGTAATCTCTTGTTTAATTTGATGAAAATATTTTATTTTCTATTTGTCAAAATTTTTGTACAAATTTGAGTATTCGTATGTTTATTGATCAGTTAAGATTATATTTTGTTATAGTGCGAAATACAAAATTTTTAACATTTTTTAACAATTGAACCATTTGTGATTTGAAAAGTATACATTTTATTTTTGCTAAACCTTCTACCCTAATACTTCTTGCATTTAGAGAAAAAATTAGGAAAATCGGTCAACCAGTGTGCCCGGTTAGCGAACGAACACAAAAATTAGGCTGTTCTTTTATATATATATATATAGAAGATATATCTCATTATATTGATAAATAAGAGTTTTTGAAATTTTTGTAGAAATGATCATAATTTTCATTATGTTAGGGTTGTCTTCGTTTTTTGATTGCCATTCAAAAACAGCTAAACCGGATTTTGCTCAAAACCTAATCATTTCTTAACAAGACAACACCGCGTCGAATGAGACCAATTTCATGACAATACGATGAGTGGTTCGTGAGATAATCGAAAAACGTTACGCACATACGCACATACGCACACACGTACATATGCACATACGTACATACGTACATACGCACATACGTACATACGTACATACGCACATACATACATACGTACATACGCACATACGAATATACACACACAGTCACACACACAGACATCATCATTAAAAGGGTTGATTCGAATTCTAGTGACCTCGAAACATGGAATATGGAAATATGCAAAAACTGGAGATTCGAAAAAATCGGCCTCATTACAATAACTTCCTCTGGGAAGTTAAAAATAGTGGCAGACCTTGGAAAAATATACTGGGAATAGTTGATCTTGTGATCTGCGTAAAATATTGATTCCAAAAAACAGGAAACTTCTTTTTCACATATTTTATTTCCCTTAATTGTTTCTTAATTGACTATGATTTCTACAGGAATTTATTCCGTCTGAACCTACGTACGCATTTATCGATCCCAGCAGAAAAAAAGTGGTTCAACTCAATTGACTTCATTTACCCGATAAACTGTTCCATTTTTCTTCACTTACCAAAGTAGTCACGCTTCCTGCTCAATTCGAATTGACATTTTTTCTTCTTTTATTCAGAGCAAAAGTGTATTCTTGCAATACAAAAATCTGAATTAAATTCATCTCGAGTTCAAGTCCCATCGCCTTTTACCTATTTGAATCACTTTGTCTGTTTTCAATTGGTTAAGTAAAAACCCCATCGAGCACTGTTGGAAAGTCGTATAAATTCCTTTCGATTAACTTTCCCATTTATAAATATACATTTTCCGACCCTGACGCACACGCACATGCACAAGAGTCGATCTCGATCCCTTTCATGACCTTATTCCATAAAATTGTCCGGCCGGCGATAAACAATTATTATTATTATTATTGTTATTTCATTATTGGCAGTGTAAAAGCCAAGTAGTAGCAGTTTCGTGAAACCATAAACTGAATTAAACTAAAAACAACCAAAAGCATCGTGTTTCAAGTCAAGTCGTTTGTTTGCTTATTCGTCAAAAAGTGGCAGACACTTAATGTGCCCTCGTTCCTTACACAGTATGTATGTTAATAATCTTAAATACGGCTTCTTGTCATGAAGTAGTTCGTAATAAATATTATTAAACCTAAAGCCTGCCGCTTATACTCGCTTTTAACGCTTGTACGCTCTTATGCGACACATTTTACCTCAGAGCTAGTACTACTCAACTCAGTAGAGTGTTTTTATTTTAATCGTTGAGCTATAAATTTACAAAATACTTTTCCTAGGTGTAAATTTCTTTTCATATTTCTTTTATGGAGGTTTGGATGAATGAAGGTTATGATGCTGTTTCATGTATCTGAGTCTGAGGTGGTGAGCCGTGAACGTTGTCGTACAATGCCAGAGTCAAGTGGAAATACTGAGCAACTGGTATTTGAAACGGAGGAGGAGGGGAAGAAGACATTGACAGCTCAGCCAGCCGTGCATTATGATATTAAAAAACGAAAGTAAATTAAACGATAATTATCATTTGCGATGAAATTAACATTGAGAGTAGCAATATTGTTAACCTTTGCCGTCTCGTCGTTCATAGCGGTCGTGTTGGTTTAACATTTTGCTTCTTTAATTAATTTTTTCACGAACATTTTAATGAAGAATTAATAGGAGCCCATCAATGCTGGGTGGAAAATAAATGTCTTCTTTAAATTGGTGCCTATTTAAGAGATGAAAACTAATAATTATGAAAGAGAAATATTGAACAGGGGCTCAGAAAAAGGAGGCTTATTTTCTTCAGGTCCACTGCAGACGTTGCGTTGTAAATGCAATTTTAGATTAAGAGAAATATAGTTATACATTGATTGATGGTGGCAAGAGAAGGGGGAATTTGGGAAATGTAAGATAAAGGAAGAGGAAGGAAGTAGAAAAAGAAAAGAGGGACGGAACCGCTATGGTAGCAAGTACACATCGCGATATCCACAAGGGGACATGGAAATCTCCTGATCAATCAACCGTCAACCAGACTGTTCACATTGCGATCGACGCGTGAGGAGGTCCTCATATTCCATTCTGCCAACATTGACTCGGATGACTAGCTTGTTGTAGCCAAGGTACGAATACGGATATCCCATCCAAAGATCCAGACCACCGCACAAAAATACTAAGTGGAAATTCGACGTCAAACGGTTTCAGTCGCAAGCGATTGATTGATCCTTTTCCGATCGTGTCTCCGAAAACCTCCTTAGAAGTCCTCTGCTGCCAGCCCAAAATGTAGAAAACCAGTAGTAACACTGCCAAGCAGCCATCAGAGATGCCATCTCTGAAGTGCTAGGGCTTACACGGCCACCACAACAAAACCTCTAGTTTGACGATGCATGCGAGCACATGCAGCTTAACAACAGGCACACTAAGTGGCGCTGCAAGGAAGGACTCAAGCAGCTCACGAGCACAGAGGAGCACAAACTTCTCAGAAGGAAAACGAAGGGAGCAAAAGAAGAGTGCGATCAAGGAAATAGACAGATGTCACAACAATGACGAGGTTGGAAAGTTTTTACCCAGAGCTTTTACACTCCGAACCGACAGATGTCACAACAATGACGAGGTTGGAAAGTTTTTACCCAGAGCTTTTACACTCCGAACCGAAGCTGAGTGCTGAGGATAAGGAAAGACCAATTTTTCAAGCTGTATAACGGCGATGAGGAGCGAAATTCCAGTCAGCCTTACCGAAACATTTAATTTGGGTGGAGCAGACCGCCAATTCCATCCAGCCAACGCTGAAGAAGTGAAGATAGCGATATCAATACTTAAGTCCTACAAAGACATGGGAGCAGACGGCCTAGGTACCGACTTGTTCAAAGCAGTTGGATAGTGTCGCAGCTATACAGGGTGTCCGGTTATTCGTGTGCCAGGCTTTGGGATGTGATTCTTGGTCATATTCTTAGAAAAAAAAAATCCACAGTAAAGTCTGATTTTGAACTTGGATGTCACTTTTTGACGATTTAAAGAAAAGTTTACTTTGGTTTATTAAGGGTTGAAATTTTCGTTGAAAAAAATTAGAAATTCTCGTTTTTCCGGAGTTTTCCAAATTTTTCAATAAGCAATTTTTCCCGTTCGAAAAGTAATTTTTGAACAATATTACCCAGAATCCCAAACAAAAAATTATTTTTTTCTAATTTGGCGACTTTCCCGTAAGATTTTCGTTAAATTTGTTATAACAGAAACCATGACTGGAATAAGTTACTAAGCATTTTATAAAATTAGTTGGGCGGTTTAATTTAAAATTTAGCTATGGAACAATTGCACCTGATTCAATGCAACAGATTTTCGTTCTTGAAATTCTTCGTGTTTCTCAAGAGTTTTCCAAGTTTTCCATCACAAATCTTCCATTTTTACATTTGAAAATCAATGCATCTACAATTCCATGGAATTTTAACATTTAAAATCCAGTGGGACTTCCGAGTTCTTCATCCAGAACTTTATATTTTACCATTCGATGAGCCATTTCAATGCAAACCTTTGATTTGCGTTTTTGAAATTTGTCTTGCTTCTCAGAAGCTTAACGAGTTCACCGTCGTCATGGAGCTGTCGCGCCACTCTATTTATTTATTAATTTTATAGTACAAAAACACTTCGCAATTAAATACATACTAAGACTTGTGTTTAAAGTACCTTGCCTAAATTTGTACAAAAAACTCATTAAAAAGAAATAAAAATATGAATGCATATGTAGAATTAAATGGATTATCATGCAAAATTATAAAATGCTTATTAGACAATTCGAAGAAAATTTATTAACTATGGAACACCACATTATTTGTCTTGTCACGCTGTTTTTGACAGAACCTATTTTCATTTTCCTCATAATTCTTGAAGACAAAAATAAAGTAGACATAGACATGTATTTAACTTGAATCAAATCATAATGCTCGTCATTAAAATTCTAAACAGCGAAATTAATGGTTAGACCTTATTAAATTGACAGATGCTGCACCTAATGTGCATGTCTGGAGATCAAATAATCAAATAACTTGTTGTTGTAATAATAAACAATATGCTTGCAAATTGGCAGCTAGATAAAACGTTCATATATTAGAAATAAAATACAATGAAAATTACGGCATTTTAAGATTCAACAAATGTTTGCTAACTACCATACACCACAATTTTGAATTGTTTGGTTTTCGAAAATCGAAATAAACACTAAAATCCTTTGATTTTTACAACGAAAATAATCAACAAAGTTTTCAGAAAAAAATGTATCTTCAGGTTAAAATCAACAAGAGATGATACATACAATTTTAAAAGGGAAAGTAAATTGTTTCAATGTGTGTTTTCGTGTCATTGGACATAAATCAATGTCACAAAAACAGAACCCACGGATACAATGCAGTAAATTAAAAACAAAATCTGAGAGACATTTTGTAAATTTTTTTTTTATTCGAGAAACTGTAATTTTTTTGTTTATTCTGTGGATAATTTTAAGTTAATTTATCTTCCTCATATTTTTGCCTGGATAATAAATTTTTTCGGAAGAAATAAGAAAGGGAGAATGTCTGATTTATTCCAAAGATAAACAGCATGAAAAATGGCCCACAATTATTCACTCACCATATTTTGATAAAATCAAAGGAAAACACGATAAGTGAGGATAATTTGCGTCGTCTTCCTTAAGGAAATGGGCTTATTTTTTGAAGAACTTGAAATTCTGAAAATAATGCGTAACTTTAAACTTATTTTTTATGATACATTCAACTGACAGAGTCAAACAATTGTCTTGTTTGAATTTTAAGAACTGAAGTGGTTGGGGGCGGATACATATCCTTTTTTTTTAACACGAAAGAACAAAGTTCTGGAAAACTGCTCATATTCTACCAACGAGTTTGGTGTAGATGGATTTTACTGCTGCCAATTGAAATTATTTAATAATTAAGGGATGTAAAGATGATTATACATTGTTTGAATATTAAAGTTTGAACATGTATTTTTGTCAATTGTTAAAATGATTATTGGGCTTAATGTTCCAAGATTTGTTGATGCAATTAAAACAAATTAATTCATACTTTTCCCAACGTTTCTCCGGTTGTTTTCCGGCATCTTCAGGGGTGAATTTTATTAAAAACTATTTCATTTACTATGTACTACATTTGTGTTGAATAAATTAAAAGAAAAAACTAGTACAGACACTATTAAAGTTAACAAGCAAAAACAGAAAAACTAAACTTTAATATCACAGGAAACTATTTAATGGTAACACTATATATATAGTGATAGTGTAATATTACGCTAGCAGAACCAAACTAGAACCAATGCAGCTAGCGACATGAAACTAACGGCATATTTTGTTGCTAATTTGTTGCTAATTTGTGCCGCAAGAATTAATTTTGTACCTTAAATAGTTCTCGGAAAGAAGTGCGGTAACGTTTCTTCTTTTCTCTTCTGAAAAATAATAAGTATACGTTCGAGTGAACTTTCCCATAAAACGTTAATTTCAATATCTGGAAAGGTAAAAAAAAAACAACAGTTGTTTACGGTGACGTGAAATAACGCCCAACGAAATAAGACCAAAATTCGAAAATTTGGTGTTATTTCGTTTTCGAAAACGAAATAAAACCAAATTTGAAATTTGGCTTTATTTCATTTGCTAAAACGAAACTAGGCCATTTTGGTCTTATTTCGTTTTTAAATTTATATAAACTTCTGTTAAAATATTTGTCAACACTTAAACTTTTTTTGCGATTCGCCAAATTGGCCCCTTTGCAATGGCTTGGTAGCTTTTTTCCCCTTGACATCTGATCGGGAGCTTGCAAAGTTTTGTTTCATAAATCTACATCCTATTTCTTTTGTTACGTAGGAACAATAATTTCATATGCAATGTATGTCAATTGAAAAACCTTGTTTACTTATGTGTTTAATTGGTACCATATTATGTGAAACAGTCATATTTCCATATATATGGCCATTTTTAACTTTGTTGTTGTTAGCGCAGTGCGTAGTGCATTGGCTTCACAACTAGCAGGTCCTAGGTTCAAATCCCAAAGCGAACTCAAAAAGTTTTTCGATTAATATGAAAAATAACTAGGCAGCACCACTAACAAAGGAGTCTGATGATCGGCTTGGCACCCGTGAAATAGCTATAACTCCAGCCAAACAAAGAAATTGACGGAAAAAGCCATTGGTGGAGAAGCGCCTCTTAGTTGCTATCGTTGTTCAAACAACATAAATGGAATTGACGGACGCAGCCTAACTGCAGTGTTAAGTAACACAAAAATAAAAAAACAAAAACAATTAACAACCTAATGGTAAATAAAAGGCATCGCATATTTTCTAAACAACCATTTCCAATTAAAATATTAACTCATCAACACATAACAATAACAAACTCATACGCAAGAGAAGAGTTAGCGGACAAGAACTTCTGCTACGGCTTAACTTGCTGACGAGCTCGGGAAGCCGAAAGACTCTACGCTGAAACATATCCATAGAAGGCGCCCAAGTCGTAGCATGTTTTCAAGAACCCGCCGCCGACGAGAGCACGGACAGCTAGAAGTGAAAGGTCAATGCCAGACGTTATTATCAATGAACAAAATGATTAATCCAGGGGAAATCCAATACTTTTTTACTTTATTGAGTCCTCATAAAACTCCAATTACATAACAAATAGTAAAAGAAAGGTTAATGTTTCATAAATAAGTTTAAGTTTTTAAGTTTTGGTTTTCGTTTAATTTCTCAAAAAGGAAAAGACATTTTTGCATCCGGTTTTCTGTTTTTGACTAAAAATTAACAACGGCATTGAATTTGTAAAACAAAATTAGTACTTAATTACATAAAATTTTGAAAAAAATTAGTTCAAAAATGTTTCTTTTGCTTTTTTTTTTGAAAATTTTGAGTTTGAAAATTTATTTTTTTAAAACTATTCCTTAAAACAATTTAATTTAAAAATAAAATGAAAGGAAAAGTTTTTGGCTTTCCATAAAACTATAACACGGTGTTGTAAACGGAGCCGTTGATTTTTAATATTTTTTTTTTTACAAAATAAGTCAATTTTTCAGAAAATTGCCCCTCCTGGCTAAACGGGGGGAATAGACCCCCCCCTCCCATACGATTTTTTTCTTGTCTTAACTCACCTACACGCTCTAGCTTTTTGGCACAACGCTCGTGAATCACCCTGTATAATCAATCCCAAAAAAAAGGAACAAAAATTATGTTGCATGGAATAGTTGCCTTTTACGGAGGCCAAATAAAGAATCATGCTGAAGAGGTAATCAATCATGGATGGAGTTTGATGATCTTAAAGAAAAATCAACTTTCGTCAGTGAAAAAAAGAAAATTGTACCAAGACTTATCATGTACATAAACGAACCTCAATAAAATATGTGTTTGAGAAGTAAACAACTGTATATATAGGTACTTACTTTTTTATTCTATTAGCTAACCCGGTAAATATTGTTTTCTCTTTGAAAATACCTTTCCAGATATTGAAATTAACGTTTTATGGGAAAGTTCACTCGGGCGTATACTTATTATTTTTCAGAAGAGAAAAGAAGAAACGTTACCGCACTTCTTTCCGAGAACTATTTGAGTCACAAAATTAATTCTTGCGGCACAAATTAGCAACAAATTAGCAACAAAATATGCCGTTAGTTTCATGTCGCTAGCTGCATTGGTTATAGTTTGGTTCTGCTAGTGTAATATTACGCTAGCAGAACATCGTTTTTTCCAAGAAATAGTTGAGGTACAAAATTAATTCTTGCGGCACAAATTAGCAACAAATTAGCAACAAAATATGCCGTTAGTTTCATGTCGCTAGCTGCATTAGTTCTAATTTGGTTCTGCTAGCGTAATATTACGCTAGCAGAACATCGATTTTTCCATGAACTAGTGGAGCAACAAAATCAATTCTTGCGGCACAAATTAGCAACAAAATACTGAATATTTTCCTTGAAACCACGAAAATAAATCCTCTTAAACTAATTTTCAATTCTTTATAACAAATTATTGACAAATATTTTGTAACATTGATAAATACGATTTTTTGAATTTGATAAAATTGTCATAATTTTCATTATAGTAGGGTTGTCTTAGTTTTTTGACCCCCATTAAAACCCCCAACGCGCCGCGTCGAATGCGACCAATTTTTCTGGCAATACGATGAGTGGTTCGTGAGATAATCGAGCAGAAAAAACGTAACGCAAATACGCATTATAATAACTTCCTCTGTGAAGTTAAAAAGAAAATAACTTCAACTCCTATTCCGCGTTGAGGTTACACGCACTCATGAGCGACTTGGAAAAAAATAAACTTAATTTCATTTTTTACGAACATTAATTACATGTATTAAAGGCTTAAACATTTTCAAACTGTTATTAAATTTGTATCAATTTGAGCCTCTATCAGAAAAGCATTATTTTTAACCCAAAATTAAACAGTTTAAATATTCAAAACACAAAAAAACTTGCGAAAGCTATTATTATGCTCGTCAGCAAAACCCACACTTAATTAACTTTATTTCCAGTTGATGCGAATGCTGATGCACGTTCCATACATGGAAATTGTGATTGCTGTATAAAATTCTCTGGTTCTTAAATTAGCTCAATTATCTAGTCCTAAAACTCCAAACACAATTTCATTAAATTAAAAGGTCAATAAAAACATATACAACAACAATAACACCAACATATACACATGGAATACAGAATGAGCATTGAGCATCGTCGTCGTCAATGTTCTTGTTGTCTACTAGCTAGTGGAGGTGGATGGAAATTTTACTCTTTTGTGTGCCAAAGCTACACAATTTAATTAATTTTTCTTGCTCTTTGTTGACGTGGGTCTTAATTTATTTTTTCCTTCAAATTTCATGTAAACGTCTATGATGATGGGAATATCGATACGTACATTTATTTGTTGAAGCAGACGTGTAGCTTTTTCAGTTTTAATTTTGATCCTTAAGTTAACAAAAAAAAAAGAGGAGCAAGCCAAATATCAAAGAAATTGTTATGCTGCGCCCTGTGCCATGTACCCTTTACTCTTTACAAAAGGTCAACAAAGGTTGTGGTGGACATTATTGCGACGGACCTCTGATTATGCATACCAAAACAGAAACCAGTAGCCCGTTTTACATTTTGTCACGTGTTTTTGCAATGAAAGGTTATATCGGGGAGTATGTAAATGGTAAGCTGTAGTTGGTGTGTATTTGGTGTAGGACTCGAACTACGTCAAAATATTGTGGACAAAAACAAACAACACTTTTTTGTTGGTTAACAAAGTCTCTGCGAAATATTAAAATGAGGTTATGGTAGGGCACATGAGTGCTCTTGGTTTTTGGATGACATGTTAAATGGAAAAGGACAGACGTTTTGCGTCTACAATCACAGTTATTTTGAATTTTATGAGGTCCTTGCTTGACTTCGTGACTAGTTTTAGTTTTTCATAAGAATTTTAGGTGCCGTGAACGAAGGCCATATGAACTAACGCCATAATGGCCTTAGTTCTCAATTGAATGTGAACTAACGCCATAATCCGATTATGGCCTTAATTCACAGTCGAATGAGAACTAAAGCTATCACTTGAATGAGAACTAACGCCATATGGGGTAAGTTCACATTCAAATGAGAACTGATGCCATAAAGGACTTTGAGCTTTGGAGCGAAGTAAGCAGCACGTAATCACCTAACAAAATCTCATCGAGATCTCAGGGACCTCAGATATTTCTCAAATGGAACAAGAGATCTCACTCTCAGCGAGCGCTGATATTTTCTTTTAACATTTCTGAAATAAAAAAACGTGTGGATCTTGGTCAGCCATTTGAACGTAATCTAACATATGATTACGTTCAAACAATATTAATTCCAAAGAATCTCACTAAGTTTTGAAAATTGTGTTCCACCAAACAATTTTCGTAGAAAACTAGTTTTCTAGACTCCGAAGTAATACAAAAATCAGATACTAAGAGCCGAATTTTTTTTTGGCAAACGCGAATTTTTTTATTTTCACACCCCAAATTGTTTCTCTGTTTGCCAAAAAAAATATCGGCTCGCTTCGCTCGCTTTCCAGTACTTACTGCAGTACGCGATTTTTTTATTACTTTCAAAGTCTGGAAAACTAACTTTGAGAATGAAACATCTACTAAAATATTAAGAAACTTACTCATTCTGAAATTTAATACATAGAAATATGAAAAATCAACATTTTTGTATTGATTTTTGTATTTGTTTATAAAGCAACTTCATTTGATTACTTTGCAAAACATTATCAACAGTTAAACGTTTTCATTTTTTGTCAATCCTCGTATATTTGTTCATAACTCTGCCGTAAAAACGAAGATTAAAAAAATACAGTACTGTCTGGGTCGTGTGAACTAATTATTGCACAGGCTGTCCATGCTTACCAGGTTGTTCACACTATCCAATATTTTACATATCAAGAAAAACAACAGTTTTCGAACTTAAATTAACGTTTTATGGGCTACACCCCTTTCTAGTTTCGCGATAATATCACCTTTTTCTTTTAATTATAAAAACTTTGGTTTTTTGGTAACCATATTTGCAGAGACGAAAAATTAACTTGAAATGCCGAAAAATTGATTGCACTGAAACTAAGCAGCGAGTTTCACGTGTTCAACCGGGAATCGTTTTTTTTCTTTTAATTTCATATTTGAATCAATACAAATATTATGTACAAAAACGGAGTATGCGGTGCAAAAATGTTTTTAAAAACTACGGTGTCTAAAATAAAGGGAAATCCCCGAAATGGGAGCATAAATTCATTGTTCATGTTATCGAAGTTTTTGTTGTTCACGCTATAGAGTGCTCAGTATAAAACAATTGGTGTTCATGCGAGCCAGGTGTTCACGCAGTCCAGTGTTCACGCTAGCCAGACTGCACTGTATCATCGAAATCAGATGATTTTCGATTCTGGGGCCAAAAAAAAGGAGACCGCGGACAAAGAAATTTTTCCAAAATTTGCAAATGTGTGACCATTGGTTTTTCAATTTGATTTATAGAAAACCGTGTTTAAAATGTTTGTATTAACGCCCGCTTAACTAATAGAGCGTTCGTTCATCCTTATTTCGTTAAACCATATATTTCCCTACATATGTTCCTATATCATATATTAAAATTATTTGGATTGCTGCGAGTGGCTTTAGTTAACATTGAAATGAGTACTTGGGCCACTTCTTAAAATGAACTAACGCCATATTACTTTAGTTCTCATTCCAATGTGAATTTAAGCCATAATCGGATTATGGCGTAAATTCACATTTGAATGAGAATTAAAGCCATTATGGTGTTAGTTCATATGGCCTTCGTTCACGGCACCGAGTTTTAGACCTACTGAAACAAAAAAGACAATGTTCACGTTGCGTTGTAGGTACCAATTCATAGAAATATAATAAGACTTTTGAATGATTCAATATAAAGGGAAATTGTTAACGTGCTAGTTCGTTTTCATCAAATTTGGTTTTAACATTTAGTCCATGTCATTTTGATATCATTCTCCATTAAATATGTTGAAAGCGGATATGGTCTTCGGCTAGTAATTCCCTCCATCATTAGTGAGTCACACTAATTTGTTTCGATCTGAAAAGGGACTTTAATGTTGATGCCCCCTGATTACTGTGTTAAAAACTTAAATAAGTTTTACTTAAAACGAATACTACAAAACTGAATCTATACATTTTTGAAAGGGTGCAGTTGAGTGAAGTTGGAAATTGAACTAGCTATAAAGGGTCATTGTTCATTGACTTTTCGGTCTCGAAAGTAAAGCTGAATAAAACACACACAACGATACATTTTCAATGAACATTTTATTTCAGTACATATAAGATTTTGCAATTGCCATCAACTATGAAAAACAATAGGTATCATTCAAAGGGCCGCCTTCGGAATTTTCGCAACATGAGATTCCTTCGAGTTAAGTTTTAACCACTTTTTCGCATACCTACATAGGGCGGTATCTCGGCCTAAACTTTATTAATGTTGTTTTTAATGCATCTTACGTTCGGGGATTATTCGCGTAAACACGGTCTTTTGTGTTGCCGTGTCAAATTGCATGAGCTTGGTAGCATGATCTTGGAACAAATATGTACACCCTTAAACCGTAGAGAACACCAAACATTCACTTTTTCCTGGATGCAATGGCACCTCTTCGATCACTTGTGGATCCTAAAACATGCCTCCTTAGGGAGCATGTTATAGTTTTAAATTTATTCTGTGCTTTAAATATTAGGGCAAAGTGGCCTAGGATGACATAGAGCCTAAGACGGTACGGTTATGTTTGTACTAAGATCCTGATATAGCTGGTCTTCTGTTGAAGTGCAGTTAATTTTAATTGAAAAATCAAAGAAGAAAAAGTAAGTAAACAAAAAAATATTCTCAATTTTTGCATGTTGCAACAGAATATTGAAAAGTGAATATTTAAACAGTATTAGATAGATAGATAGATAGATAGATAGATCTTTATTCAATATAATAATTAGTACATAAAGTCATTGAGAAAATCTTGAATATTTAAGGGCATGACATATCTGTCGTCTGCCCGAGTGGCAAAATTGCTTGAATCTCTTACAGTATATATATTTTTTTTTTTTAATAGTTAATAGGACTTTTAGTTTAGTTAAAACAAAATTTAGAGATACTTTTTACACATCATGAGATTTTTTTTTATGAACAATTTTTTTAAATAGTTAATAGGACTTTTAGTTTAGTTAAAACGAAATTGAGAGATACTTAATACGCATCTTGAGATTTGTAACGGTTTGATTGATTTCAAATTGATTCTTCCTTATATATTTTAAAAGGCTTCATTAATTACTTATATTATACAGTATTAGTTTTTCTATGAAAGTGCTACCGCGTGTGTGCGTAATACAGTACTGGCTAAATTTATTATTTCGAATATCAAGTCAAAAAAGGCAAGATGGCATACCATGACGAAGACGGGCAAAAAGAAAATGAGGATGATGCTCCATGCCGATATAATATTGATATGAGCTTTGGTCTGTTTCTAAGCAACAGTATAGATGGATCCAGTCCAGTACCCAAAAGTGTGCAAAATGGGCACATTGTAAACTCGATTGTGTATGTTTGCGATTAATTAAGAATTAAAGCTTTAAGCCCCATTAAGACGATAATTTCGATAATGATGTGTACATGCTGGTTTAACTGAAACTAATGTTGAACGTACATAATGTCGTCTTGCCCAACTTTGGTATGCCATTTTATACATCCGGGTGCAAATCTAAGAATTTGTTTGGACAAAAAAAGAGCAATTACACATTTATTTATTTTACAAGTGTGCTTTTCCATTTTCTAGTTGTAAGTCCGGTATTACACAGCGCATGACTTTAATGCGCAAGTCTTGTTTATTTTCTTTTGAGCAGACATTCCGTTACGCGCAAGTTATTACACGAAGTTTTTTTCTCATTTTAGTACTGCGCATGTATTTGGTATTTCTTTCCATTTCATCTTCTTTGCTGATTTTTTCAAATCAACAACGTTTCATTTTCAAATCAGCAACGACAGGTAATTTATTCCAGAGACCTGTCCAGGGTTCATTCAATTTTGTAACCGAGCTCAGGGCAAACGAGAAAGAATGCTTTTTTAATTATTTAAGGATGAATGAAAAAACATTTGACCTTCTTTTATCTCTAATTGAAAATGACATTAACAAAGAAAATACGATGAAGAACGCTATCTCACCGCCAGAAAAATTGGCAGCTACTTTGAGATTCTTGGCGACAGGTGAATCTCTCACGAGCATAGACTATTAAACTAGACTGTCGCAACCCTTCCTTTCTAAATCCATCCCTGAAGTTTGCGCAGCAATTTGGAAAAACTTAAAAAGTTCGTATTTAAAGGTAGATATTTATTTGTTTTAGTTGACTTGCCAATGCCGCCAACAGAATTATTACACAGATATTTCCAATTTCAAACATATGTAGCAGAAATCTTAATAACGAACACCTTAATACACATAGTTAAAATCCTAAATGTTACATAAAATCAAAAGTTTCGATCTTTTCCTAGATTTTCCGCCAAGATTCTTCTTTCCAACAAAATCTTTATATTTTCAATTCGATAAGCCATTTTGTGGAACACAAAATTCTGAAAAATAAATAGCATACGCTCGAGTGAACTTCCCCATAGAACGTTAATTCCAATATCTGATGGATAAATGCTCATAAAAGTTAATTCAAATACAGATTCGGATTTATTTTATCGAAAAAAATTTAAAACCTTTTTATGGGGAAGTTCACTCGGGCGTATGCTGGTTATTTTTCAAAAAAGAAAACAAGAAACGTAACAGCGCCTTTTCAGAGAACTATTTGAGCAACAAAATCAATTCTTGTTTGCGCTACAAATGAGAAACAAATTAAACACAAAATACTTAATACTTTTCGGTACCAAAAAAATTTCAAAAATATCTGTTGGCCCGTTTAGGATTCCGTACCGAAAATAGTTACATACAAACAAACAAATTAACATACATCCATTTTTATATATATAGAGAAGCGATATATTTATAACTAGATAAAGTGAAAGTGAAACAAAAATTTGCAGATGAAATCCAAGATTAAATAAAATCTTCATCCTCGAATAGTCCTAAAATTGACTGCTCGAGCAAGTCTGGAGTGGAACAACTCATAGCCGTTAAAGACAGAGGTCTTATTTGTTCTTAAAATTTTAATTTTTGGTCTTTTCTTTGGTGTCAACAAAATTTTAGACGGAGGATTAGAGTTTTCTCTAAGGGCAAAATCTTTCTCAAAACTTTCGCGGAGAATTTTTTGTATGGCCCAACTCGTCTTCCTCTTAATAGCTTCACTTTGTATGTTTTCCATTTTAAATGTAACCTGCTTCCCCGACCAAGAATAAGACGATTTATTTTCAATTGTTTTTCTTAGTAGTTCTGCCACAAAGTTTACTTTTTGCCAATGGTTGGTTTATCTACTCTTCTCTGAAACGAAAACAAAAAAATGTTTAGTAAATTTATATTATTTGTACTGTTGTTGTTAAAAATAATGTTTTTTTTTAGTTCCCAGCATCGAAATCGAAATGGGAACGAATCGCTGAAGACTTTGCCATACGTTGGAAATTTCCAAATTTCCTTGGTGCTCTTGACGGCAAACATGTTGCTTTCAGAATTCTAAGAAAAGATGGCGCACATTACCATAATTATAAAGGCAGTAATAAGTCTGTTCAATGAGTCTGTGCTGGACTGTATTGGACAGAAAAGTACAACATTTTCCTGTTCAATGACACTTTTTCTGTGCTAGAGTGTTCTAGAACAGTCTAGTTTGCTGTTCAATGACTTTTTCTAGAACAGTTTAGCGTAGGTTAGCGTAAAAAAGAACAGGATTTTCTGTACTTGCTTTTGAGGAAGAGTAACCTAGAACAGAATCATGACAACTGTCAAAGTGTTGTTGTTTCTTTTTGTCTTCGTTATTGTTTTGTGTTTTGAGGTTAAGTGAATTAATTCACTTGAGGCAATAATGAAAGATTTTTTGATTTTGCTCATAAAATAGTTAGTATGTATTTGCTTGATTTTTTAAAGATCTAATTCCTTAAATAAATTACATTTTCAAACATGTGTTAAAGAAAACAATGCAGGGAGTTTTTTTTCTGATTTTAGTTTTCACAGCTGACGTTTCGATGACTGTTCTAACTTGTCTGACATTTCTGTGCTGATCTGTTCTGTTCTACACTTTTCTGTGCTGTTCTAACCTACACTTTTTCTTATTGAACAGTCTTAATAACATAATCTTGCTTGCTTTGGCGGATGCAAACTGCAGGTTGATTTACGTGGACATAGGACGAACAAATGACGCTAGAGTGTTGCAACAAATTACTTTGAAAAACGTTGGAGATGATGCAACCAACAAGTTTCCACAGAATAGGATTGTTGGAGATGGAATAGTACTTCCATATGTGATGTGATTGTCGGGGAAGATGTCTTTCCTCTTCAAAAACATATAATGAAGCCTTATCCATTCCAAACACAAAATAAAACAAAACGGATTTTCAATGTATGATTAAGTAGAGCCAGGCATGTGGTTGAGCATACATTCGGAATAATGGCAAACCGATTCAAAGTACTCCAATGAACTATGAATCTTTGTGTTGAACAAGTTGAAGTTGTTACAAAAGCTTGTTGCGTCTTGTACAATTTTCTTATTAAGCACAACTCAAATGAAATTAATTCACTCTTAGCCAATATACCAAAAACAAGCACAAACGCAAATGCCCAAAACGTTGATAATCCTCGGAAAGGAGCAGCAGAGGCAATAAGATCTAGTTTTGCTGAATATTTTTTCAACGAAGGACAAGTGGAATGGCAAAATAAACAAATTTAAATAAATTAACCGACACCAATATCAACACAAACATCAACAACCACGCTAATCACCACCCCCAACAACATCATCGCCAACATCAACATCAACACCAACATCAACAACTACACCAACTCCAATTACAATTGTTAATATTAATATTTTTGAATAAAATAATTACTTACTACTTACTACTAAATTAATGGACTTACCTTTTTTATGCTTGCACTTGGACATTCATTTTTCAAATCGGATCCTTGAGTACTGGTACCGGAGTTGAAGGAGGTTCTGGGTGCTGAGTCTTGTTCGCTGTTCTAAGAACAAAGAAAAGCATTAATAAATGTTTGGATATTTCCAGTTTTAAAATTATTAAACTCACCTCTTCAATATTAGAAACCGATGACCGAGTCTTGCAATGAGTTTTAAAAAAAACTGATTGGTCATAACACCACAGTTTACGTTCATACACCTCATCAGCACCAACTCCACTCTTCTTCGATTTTTGTGTCTCACGGAACTCCTTTGAAAATTGAGTTCGCAACGTATGAATTTTTTTTTATTACATCCATCGTTACTAATGGATCAAAAGGGATCAAAGCATTTAATAGCTTTTCCAGGGCGTCTGCCTCTTTTACCCTGTTTATATGTATAGTCTGCATGACACGGATTATATAAAATAGGTAGCATTTCGTAGTTTAAAATTAGCTCGGAAATTAATTCCTTGCTCCATTTGAATTCATCGAAATTTCATATTTTTGTTCTTCCTTTCTCTTTCGCACTTCATTCATGCGAGAACAAACATGCACTGTGTAATACCGGACTATGAAAGAATTCTGTCAGAAACATATTTCGGGCTGAATTTCAATTTTTAATGACAAATGTTCAATGAATGGGCGCATTCACTAACCTAGTCACTACGTAGTCGATTTTCAACTAGCTTTGTGAATGCAAAATTGCACTACAAAGCTAGTCGAAACGAAACTGTCAAATAATGATAGTTCAGGAACTTAAGGTTTTATCTGCCGAAAAATTCCTAATGAGATGTATTTTTGTATACACCTTTATTACGGTCAGCGTTGTAGATAATTTCACGACCAATTTTTATGTTAACATAGGTCACGAGATATTTGCGAAAAAGTTAATTTCGTGACTTTTTGACCCTTATAACTTTTTTAGTTGGCACGATATCGACGTCAATTTTTAACATCTTCATGACAACACCGTAATAAAAGTGTATACGAAAATTCAGCTAGCTAGGAAATTTTTCCCAGATTGTTTTTTAAAATGTTTTTAATGCCTGGACTATGAACATATGGAGTAAGAAACGTTTGTGAATTTGTGATTTGAGGTTAGAGAACTTTAATCAAAAGTGTTGTCTTGTTTTGCTTATTTTACTACGAAAAAACACTACCTGATAAGATCTGATTACATAAATTTCGTCTTCAGACCCTATCAGATAATTAATATTGTCGAATTGTACGATTGATTTCATTTTAAATTTTGTTTAAATTGGAAATTGAATTTTTGTTTCTTATTCAACAGCTGATTATGAAATGTCAAAATCTGTCAACTAGCTTTGAAGTCAAAATTTTTACACTACGTCGGAGGGGAAATCTCAACTCATTTCTTAGTTGTATTTGGCCAATCAGAATGAGTTGACTACGTAGTGACTACGTTGGTGAATGGGCCCAATGCTATAATCGACCTGTCAGAAAAATTCCAAAGTGTTTTAATGATGACAACCAATGATAGCTATAACTGGTCCCTCAAACTATTTACATCTTGTCACGAAATTTGCTGGTAAACAAAGAATTTACCTACCACCAAATTTCGTGACAATTTTCTGTCAAGAGCTCTGAACTGTGAACATCTTTTAACTATAAAAAATAAATTGGATATCGAGACAGCTCTAAGAGATCCAAATGTCTAGCCTTTACACTCATCAAAAAATCACCAAATTATCGAGTCCCATTTTTTGCCATGCTTAGCTTATGTCACGATTTATGACTGATGGAAATTTGGTGTTCGAAGTTTTTGTTGAAAACTTTCAAGACTTGTAAAATTGGGGACTTAATGATTGTTGAAAAGTTAAATTCGGTTTTCATATTTTTCCTAAGTTTGAACAAATTAACTATTCATCATCATAAACAACAGATTTTCTTTTGGCACATAAATCATTCATGGTTAACTTAATCTGATATCAAGTTCATTCTTTAATGAGAAGCGTACGTCTGAATGAAATTCGGTATAGGTACACTTAAAATATGTCGATTTTTCTACGAGCTCAAACAAAATAATAAAACCACGGGTATTAAACCCCTCCTCAATAAACTTTCTCACTATAATCACTGATCTGTGGAATTCATATATAGAACCTCGCCCTGCATAATGAAACCTGCAAATCAAAACTAAATGATTTCGCAGAAAGCACTTAACAAAACCATGGAAACGGAAATGTATTACACATCACGCGCCTAAATTTAGTTTACTTTTAAAAGGCTGTTATCACTACCAATAGTTGTCAGAACTGTGGAACTCCGCACATCCGCTTGCCGCGTCATCATCAACATCATCGCAATAGGTAGCCGAAAATATAAAAACTTCTAGCATCAACAACCGGGTCTCTTCTTGTGAAACGAACCAAACCCAACAAATTTTAGTTCACAGTACACTTCACACTAATGGCATTTTGTCGCTTGAATGAGAAGTGAGAAAAGATGAACGAAAAAAAAAACTTAATTAAACCCCATTTGAAAGATTCGGCAGGAAGTCTATTAGGCAGAAGATGTTTTGGTTGATCAACTGTTAATGTAGGTATGTAAGTTTTACTATACATTTTTTTGTTTTGAATAGAAAAGGTTCAAAGAAAATAAGTTAAAAAAGGAAGCAATAGTTAATTTAATGAAAAATCTAATTTGAAAAGATTGCCTTAGTTGAAGATCCTTATTTACTGGGGATTCTCATTTTTGAGGCTTCTTTTTGGCCTTTTTTCAGCATACATCTTTTATGAAAATCAGAAATTGAAATTGGCTTGAATGTTATTTTTTGTAATTAAAATATTCGCTCAACTTCTGTTCATTCACTGTGACATGAACCTCCAAAGGTCGAGGTCATTAAAACTCTCTTGCAACGTGACTTCGAGAAGATTCAGCGATATTACGATGACTGGAAACTGAAAATAAATGTCCAGAAATGTGAGACAATTCTGTTCCGGACCTCGGGGGATACGCGCAAGATGGTCATCGTTGGGCCTCACGAACAACAATTAACGGACAAAAGTGAAGGGAAGTACCTCGGTATCTGGTTGGATCAGTGTTTATATTTCGACAGGTATATAAATGCTGCTCTGGCCAGGGCCATAGTGAAGGTAATTTGCTACATAGCCCTCATACGGCCGATGATCGTTTATGGTTGTACAGTGTAATTTAATGTTGCTTCTTCTCAAATGGAGAAAATTCGGGTGTTCGAAAGGCAGTGTCTCCGGCGCTTTCTCGGTTTGCATCGGACACCGGAATCTTCTTATATACATTACTATTCTTACGAGGTTATATACAACGGGGCTCGGATCAACATAATTGACAATTTCGTTAAAAACTTGTTCGGGGTCACATTGCGAGAGCTATGACTTCGACGCACAATTTGATCTTTGGGGCGTTCTATTCGAACAACGAATATTTTGATAGTGCACGCTTGAGCGGTTTCAGTCTGATACAGGACAGATTGGCGGTGTTGCTGATCTACCATGTCAGACGAAGAACCGTGGATCGGCGGCTCCTTTACAGTCGAGACGTCCTCGTACAAGACGGATTAGAGCTGTGTAGGGCTGTGTCCGAACGGGACCGAATCGATAGGGTGAAGCAGGAGAACCAGTTCTGGTGGCTTTAGTCAGCACTTGACAATGAGTAGTCGGGGTTGGGTTTTGAGCATTGGCCTCATCATCTCATTGATCGATGTAGTTTTTGCCATTGAATATGTGTTACAACCGTAATCCATTCCGGGATTTGTTAAACAACTTCTTCGACTTATACCGATTGTTGACAAAAATTCTCAGGGCCGGACCAACCATACGTGCAGGATTTTTAAAGTTACAGAGCTCAGAAATCTGAAGGCAAGGAACAAGTATGTATGTGATTTGATGTGCATTTTCAAAAGTAGTCACAATCACAAAAAAACAATTGCAACGGAGCGATATTACTTCTTGTACACTTCTTAACATCATTCCACTGTTGCTTTTTTAAAATAAAATAACTTTTCAGGCCTTTTCCAGTTCATAATCTTAATCGGAAAATATACCAAATCTGAGCCGAATTCAATAAAATTTATAACAATGACAGAATAGAATCAGCTTCTTCAGGATATGAGCTCTTTTTAATAAAAGTGTTGCCAGGGGTAGAAGCGGGACATGAAAGTTGGTATGGGAACATCATTTTTGAAGATAGAAGCTTGAAACTTGTATTTTGGCTTTTTGATTATATAAAAACAAAAACAGAGTGGCGCGACAGCTCTTGAAGAGCAAAGGCCTAAGTTGCTTACTTTCATCAACAATTCGCAGAGTGCGTGTGAAGAATTGAGGGGACCTACAATTTAACGGCGATTCCTAACGGCAAAGTCGAGAAGCAGTTTTTTCATGACAGATGATACTCTTGGAAGTGTTGTCACTGTTTCGCAAGAGGCAATAACCATGAAAGATGAAATACAAACTTTTTGGGCACGAGCAGGATTCGAACCCACGCGTTCTGCGTAGCAGCGAACACTCATACCGCTACGGCACGGGCACGGGATTCGTGGTATCAAGTTGATCGCGCTGGCATTTGATACGTGTCAAACTCAACTGTCATCTGAAGTGTCAAAATAGTAGTTGAATGTTTGCCATTTACGATAAAGGATCGCTCAGAA
This sequence comes from Sphaerophoria taeniata, assembly GCA_943590905.1. Classification (NCBI taxonomy): domain Eukaryota; kingdom Metazoa; phylum Arthropoda; class Insecta; order Diptera; family Syrphidae; genus Sphaerophoria; species Sphaerophoria taeniata. The sequence goes on from OX016540.1 coordinate 186,665,464, forward strand.
AACCCACAAGCAATGAAAGAGGTGCAATTGCATCTAGAAACATTTAATGTTTGGTCTACTCTATGGTCTTAAAATGTCATTGGTCCGACGGACCATTACAGTCGATTCGGAGTGATATGATGGAACTATAACCGATTGTTTTTACCCGGCGATTGAAGAACACTACTTGGACGATATGTGGTTCCAACAAGACCAATTATGGCTTTATTGAGTGTGAAGTTTCCTTGAAGTGTAATTTCACATTTTGGCGACGTTAATTGGCCACCGAGACCATGTGATTTGACACCGATAGGTTTCTTTCTGTGGGGCTAAGAAAAAGACCGTGTTTATGCGAATAGTCCCCGAACTCTATAGTTGAATTTAAAACCAACATTGCTCAAGTTTTGGCCGAGATACCACCCGATATGTGCGAAAATTGTTTTTTTTTCCAGAACTTGAAATCTTGTCACAGAGAAAGAAAGAGCTGGACAAAGATAACGGCCGCAATATCATTGTTATTTATTTTATTATTTCGTGTTATAAGCAATTGAAAATAGAGCGTACAGGAGCGTATCTATACACGACCGATGACCGTCCAAGGAGCTAAGCGGAACGTTGTCATTATACCGAACATCAATTTGGATAAAATAATTTTATTATTTACATATGTTGTTGAAAGCTATAACCATCTTCGGTGATTTGGCAAAACAGACTGAATAAATGACAGCTAGTTTGATAGATGTAGCTTCAACAAGATGGCCGCTAGCAATTGTCAAAGTTCGAAAACCGCTAGACCGCTAGACGCACTATAACTCAATTGATTGATTAAAAGTTCTTCTTCCTTTATTCATGAGCAGTTTTGCTGGCGGCGGCACACTGATATGACTCATTACAAATTCCCGCCATACAACTATTTTTATTCTTCACAAAATACATATAAGTCACATCATGTGCTTCCCGTTATATACGATCCCCAAAATCACAATCATCATCAGTTGCTGACCGATCACCACCGATCAGTTAACAATCAGTTGCCTACCGATCACCGTCCAGAAAATAGCAAATCAGACTGATTTCACTGCCGAATCACTGACCAATCAGCTACCAGCAGCTCCAAACCAGTAACAAACCGGTTGCTTACCAGACTCCAGCAAGCAAGGAGCAGTTGCCAATCTACCGCCGAAAGTAAGCGTCACAGGCAGCAGTTGAATCCAAGAGCTCAAAGTGAGCAGACGTGTCCAACGGATTGGTAAGTATAAAGCCAGACTAACTGCACCCCAACCTGTGGTAAGGAGTCATGTCACACATACTTATCCCGTAGCCAGAATTCGTTCTGTGGATTCGTAGGTGATTTACCGGGCTCGTCCTTGATTTACCAGATTCGTCTGCGATTTACCAGATTTGTCTGTAGTTTACCGAAATCTTTCGTGATTTTTTACTAACTGGACATTGACTTCCCCCACCAGGTAAGGCGTCTTGTCACACATAATAATCCCGTATGATTTTCAAGTTCCACCGCTAATTTCTATGTGATACACAGACTATGGATTTTAAAAGAATTCCATTTGACTTATATTCTCTGCTGCCTTAAGCTTCAAATACTCAAAAATTCCAATAAATTAGTTCCAATTTTCACATAAAGATAAAGCAAGATTAATAGGTCTCTTCATTTCCAAAACTTTACATCGTTTAAACTTTTCGCTTCTCTATCACACAAAACTTTTAGATAATTTCTTGTGCTGCTTTTTTGCTTCCTCGTCGACGTCGTCAAACAAAGAAATTGTTTCAAATTTGTCTTAAAAGTTATGCCAATCTGCTACCAAAAAGGGCAAACTCCTTAAGCAACCAGTAGCTGCAAAACAAGCTCTTAGAGGCCAATAAATAAAAATTATACGACACTTACATTATTACAATCGCGCAAAGTCGTAAAACAACTTTCAACGATGATAATAATGAGTTTCTTTAGCTAAATTCACATTTATCGCCCTCTCGTGTTACTTTATTAACATTATTGTTAGTAAGAAGATAAACAAAAAAACATCCTCCAGGTTATTTGGTGTATGCCACCAGGTTCAGAGTTCAGCTACAGGTATGTTGGTATTTCTGTGGCATGTAACATATATTAAGCATCTTTGGGAAGAACACTTCATCCAACCAAATGAGTAGCAATAAAATCAACAAAAACAACAACCGCACCACCGCACCATGGCAAATACTGTTGGTACATAATTGTTATCCCCTTCGTTCCCACTTAATGTAATCAATGTGAGTTTATCATCAACTTGGGTTTGACTTCAAGATGGGAGAAATGGGAAAACTTGCCCTTCTCAACTTTTATTATTAAATTCCGCCCAAGAAATTCACTTGACATGCTTCTAATGTTCATTGGTTGATCGCTCTTCAGGGGCTGCCACTGCCAGTTCAAGCGTCTTCTCAACAAGTTGTTGCTTGGACTTTTGTCCTATCGACCAACAATAAACCTATTAACACTTTGCCACTGTTAGTGGCTCACTTCAAATGGGCCACATAAACAAACATTTCCAAGGACACAGGCAATCTCTCTTAAGAGACCATAAGAAAAATAAAAACACATTTTCTCTTGAAGGTTTTTTGTATTCCTTAGTTCTGTTGCTGCCTGTTGAAAATGAAGATCTAGCTGGGATCTCCTTTGTCCCAATATTGATGTGTGTTGGTCGCCAGTCTATAAAACTGACGAGAACAATTCTGTGTTTGAGCCTCATAAAACATTGTCGTAAATGGTATTTGACTGAGTGTCTCTGCAAACTGCCATTACCATTTGTTCCTTTCCTAAGCTCGTAGGTTGCTTAATTTCGGTCGGACTTCTTAGAATGTTCAAATGAATGGGATTTGTTGTATCTGCTTAGCAAGAGTGTAGAGGCCTTTGTGTTGTACTAATGCCAACGACTCGTCCTTTCTTACGTTCGTCTTCGTTGGGCCTGTATTCTTATTATTATCGTCAAGTATGTTTTATAAGGCGCCCGTTTGTTCCACTCACTTTGTGTCTTAAAATGTTATCTATCTTAAATTCAAAGCTCTGTGGAGCATCAAATGCATAATAAAAATGTTGATGGGTGTATTTCGGCGGGTTTATTGTTCGAGGTGGTTTGAGGTGGTTTAAGATCTAGCTGCAACAAGTAAAGACTTTGAAATTAAATGTACCAGAGTTTCGGTCTTCCTGATCGCCTCGAACCTTGGATGCGAAGAGGAGCGTTGAGCGTTGTCATCCATTCGCTCGATTTGGCCGATCAAATGTTATTGTATTTTCATGGCTTTCTGTTCTATATCCACATCTAGGTTCAGCTCGTACAGTTCGCAGTTAAACCTTCCTCTCCATTCACTATCGTCGCATTGAGGACAGTTACTCCGTACAAGATTTTTTTTTATCGAAGTGATGAGTTTTGAACCCAGTTGTTTGGCCAAACCGAAGTAGCAGCGGTTTGCTAGGGTAATTCTTCGTCGGATCTCCACTGAGATGTCGTTTGTGGGATTGATGTTTGTTCAAAGGTATAAGCACAGATAAGAAAATAAGGGATTAGTATGGTGACAAGACGCCTTACCACTGGTGGGGGAAGTCTATGTCCGGTAAGTTAAAAATCACGGACGAATAGAGGTGTTTTTACGCTCGACTACCCATAATACCCTTGATTTGACGAAGTGTACTTCCTGTTATCTTGTTGTTCACCAAGGCATCGTCAAAATTATTTCACTTTCTAGTACTTCTACACTAAGTGTCTCCCCTTTAATGGTTTTCCTGAATATTCTAATGCCGATAAAATCAAGTAGAAAGATTCACAATAAACATTATTGATGAAAATAAACCTTCATAAATACAAAATTATCACCAAATTATCAGACGGATAGTCTTTGAAATTTTAAATAAGATTTTTCAGTTCTTATGTAGGGTGGAAGTTTATTTAACAGCCGACAAGTAGTAATACTATTGAAGTTGCGAAAAGCAGTTGCACGAAAATTTGGTATAGTTATTTGATTCATAAGGTTTAGGTACGCGCAGGTTGTGACTGGAAATCTGTCTAAAATTAAGATTACCCAATCGTCTATAGAACTTTATTAGAACTTTGAAGCAATACACATTTTGAATTGGAAGAATGTTCAGAGCTTTGAACATAGGAAAACGCGTTTCTTTTTTTAATTTTCCTTAAAACGTTTTTTCTAAAAAATCCGTAGAAGCAGTGATTTTGCACATTTTGTTAAAGAATGTTGTTCAAAAAACGCATGGCAATGCATCATTATCGTCATATGACTCATGAAGTTATTATTTCATATGCGCCAAAATCCAGGACCCGGTTCGTGTTCCCTTCAGAAACTATATACTAATCGAACTAATAGCTGTCAAATTTCGCGACCCAACGGTTCGACCATCTTGGGTTTGGGCTATGCCAACCATCCAGCGCAAATTCGGTCTGCCGAACTGTGTCTTTCCATGGATTCTAGGCTACAATTTGTAGCGCATACAAGCAAGGTATCAAGCCCATCAGAATCTACTAAACCTAGTTTTTGTCTAGATCTGCTCCGCGGTAGATTTGATATAGATAGGTCATGATAATATCGTATCCGAGAGGAAGTACCTATTCTCCATCTGAGAGTTAAGTGTTTCAGCCTACATCCAAATCTCCGATCTGTACGTGAGTACCGAGAACGAAAAAAGTTTTTACTAGCAGCAATTTCGAAGTGATGGAAAGATTATTGGATTTCTAATGAATTGAAAGAGTGAAGTTCGGTTGGATTTTTACTTTCAGTCGCTTGCTTGCATTCATCAAAGCAATCTCTCCAATTTCTGCGACTTCTGCTTGTAGGAGTTGTTTAAAATCATGCATTACTGAGTTTTATTCCAACCATATTGGAGCAGGAAGCGTGGGGTTGTAATGTTGTATCATACTAGGCGTGCGTCGGATTCGAAATCGATGGAAAGGTCAGCCGTGTAAGAAACTAAGAATGGAGCATCTAGAGCCATTGTTCAAGCGTTAAGTAGGGTTTTTATAGTTAACTGCCTACTAGCATTTTTTTTTATGTTATCCTCAATCAATATAACCGCAGTGGAGCCGATGTTGGTCTTTCGGAATATTCGAAAATTATGGGTTCTAGAGAAATAAACAAAGTTAAGGTTAAAAAGGTATTGCTTCTAAATGGATGACAATAAAAACTCCTGACATGGTTAAATTCACCTTCTTAATGCATACGTGTGTTTAATTAGATATAGCCGTTCTCCTTTCAACACCCAATAAAACGAGACTCGCATGAATGCACACACACAAACAAAGTCGCATTAGTTTGAATCACATTTTTAAATAGAAGGCTTAAAAATGTAAACAATCTCTGACTATAATATCCCTTATTCAGATCATATAGCAATTTCATTCTAAAGGAACGAATTCTTTCAAGAGCGAGGTGTAGTGTAACTAACGTTCTGAACTAAGAAGAAATCTTCTAGTGAAAGGTAGAAGGTAAGATAGTCCAATCCCAGAAAATGCAAGCAAGGAGCAAATAAATAGAAATACGAGTGCAAATGGATGTCGCATGTACCTACTTCAAGCTTAAGGGCGAAAGACGACAACGACGAAGACTATACGACGCGACGACGAGGATGTTACGACATATTTGGCTCCGCATCAGCATTCAGCACAACATATTATTATCGTCATCAGGCTTTGCTTTGGTCTGCCGTAAGGAAGGGGACTAGGAGCTTATTTGTTGTTGGTGCTGTTGTTTTATTTGTTCGCGTAGGTGTGTAATTGAATATTTTTATTTTCTTGCTTCTATTAAAGTATTTCTTTTTTATAACGCGTCGTGTCGTCGTCGGTCGCTCTTGTGCTGTTGGGAAGCTCACTAGGAATCGGAATAGTGTCAAGGATATGGTAAACAAAGAGTTGATTTTGTTCAAATCAAAATCAAATCAAATGAATTATTCCTATTCATTCATGGAGATAAAAAAAAAGGATTATTCTTCTTTGAGTTGTTTCACTTTTTTGTCATTTTATTTATTTTCATTAATACCTACTGCTGTGTGGAAAATATTTGGTCTTTCAAAGCAAAGTAGCTTAATTTTGAGGATAAGAAAGTTTTTAACGTTTGCCATCCAAATGAACGAGAAACGAAAGCTGCGGGGTATGGACTCAAGCAACCTCACATTGAAAAATCGATTTTTAAGTGTCCCTCATAGAAGATTTGTGTTCTTTTTGTTGCTTACTCTTCTTTCTATACCTTAAAGTTAAAGGATGATTTAAAAGAAATAAAAAAGGCAGAAGACGAAAGGTGTCCATAGTGTGTTGTGTGTCACTTTGGCTTATATAAAATTGTCAGTAATCTGCTGAGATCGCTCAATGTCGCCCCACTTTATATACGTAAGGAAAGGTTATTTTTTTAAGGTTAAAGCTCTTTTATGAACATCTGTAATTATCTGCTGGATGTAGTATTTCCTTATTGTGGTTTTGAAACTTTACTGTGAAATCGTTTGGTTCTCTCTGGACTTAATATCTAAAAGGAAGATGTAGGTAATGAGAGAATGATATTAATTAAACATTTAACAAACAGATGAGTCCCTAACGATTCCTTATTATGTATTTGTTGTTAATTGGAAAGGTAAAATTAATACATATACAAAAAATAAAGATTTGACTTGTTCATTAAATGTCAACCATGTTTGGAGAGATTTATTGTGTCAGGAAGACATGCCCATATTCGACGACCAAATTTTCACATAACAAAAAATTAAGGCAAAAAATACAGCAATTTCCCAAAGCAGAAAAAATATGGAGTTTTCTTCTTCTTCCTCAATTTGACACTCGAGTTGTTAGCTCTGTCGCGAAAGCAAACATTTTTGCTAGGCAGTTTGCCTCCAATTCTACAATGCTAGATGGTGTCATGAATCCCCCAGCTCTTGAGCTTTGATAAGCTCATTAAAACCTGACTTAAACACCATTTTACAATGAGGAACAAAAAACAGTCCTGTGAGTTTAGTGCTTCGAAAATACAAAGCTGGCTTGTTTCGTTAAATACATATAATTTCCCCTTTTAGCACTGTTCATGAGAGGCACTTATGTCAATGAGACCGAACATCGCGAGTCTCGTTACATGCATCACAGACCACCTCTTGTGGAATGAGCAAATATGCGATGTCGCCAAAAGATGTTTGGGTTTCTTAAGACGGTGCAAGAAATTCTTCTCCCCGTCTGATCTGGCTTCTCTCTTTAAAAATTACAACCATACAAAACTTGCATAGCATAGCACATTAAAAACGTTAACTAATCGAAAAAAGTATACAAATCAAGCTTTTGAAATTTTATTGTTCTCTTAAAGCTATAACATGTGCCTTTTTAGCAGATGTGGACCTCACTTTTTATGTGAGACCTACTTTACTATCTTATCTATGTAGGTAAACTATGAAGAGAAAAGGAAGCCGTGCTATCATGAGACAAAAAAGAAGACAATGTTACATCTTAGTATCATTACATTGAATTATACATGAAGAGCAACAACTTGCACTATTCAAACACCGCTTTTGGAAAACACTTGTCATGGTATTCACATAATAATTTACCCAGATACCTTCTTAACCAACGTTAATAGCGCTATTAACAATGAAACGAGGGATGGCGGAAGTTTAATCACATGGGGTTTAATTGGGTATGTGATTTTACATGGATTAAAGTGTCTCCAAGTTTTTGTTAACCAAGTATTGAAGGAGCAATAATTAGGCATTTAACTTTAACACGTTTTAATAAATGTCTCTTCAAGGTTAAAGTCGAAATTGCTCCTATATCTTCAAACATTTACATCTACACATTTCTTGTTTTATTATTTCGGGATCAGTTAAAAAAAGATGTAATATCTTGTAAGCTTGTAACAACTAACAAGCTGTTCACATAAAAGGATTACTGATAATATAAAAGTGAAAAATTTTCCCAGGTTTTTGGCAACAATTGAACTTCTGTCCATAAATCCTACAAATTTTCAATTTGTTTTTAATAAATGCCCTTGTCTTTATCGTTCCAGAGATTTTCTATACTGTCACGGACGAATGCGGTAAATCGCGGGCAAATCCGGTAAATCACTGACGAATTCTGGCTACGGGGCTAGTATGTGTGACAAGACCTCTTACCACTGTTGGGGAAAAGTATACATATGTCCGGTAAGTTAGGTATATGATTTAAAACTCCACGCTCAGGAGCACATGTCTGCTCACTTTGACTTCCCGCGTTCAACTGCTTTTTATTAGGCTGTAAGCTGGCTATTTATAGGCTGTCTGCCTACGATGTTACCTGGTCCGCCGATGTCGGTCGGTTGGAAACTGGCTGATTTGCTGGTTCGGTTAGCAACTGGTGCGTTTCTGGTTTGGTGCGGCTGATAATGATAACTAGTATTTGTTTTACAATCACATACAATCATGTACACATCAGTATTGGTCGAGAATAGGCGGAGACTGATCTTTACTTGTCTGAGGTCGGTCGGAACCTGATGTTTACCGGTCGGTGATCGGTCATCAACTAATGGTTATTGCAATTTTGGGGGTCTATTTATACCACGAGCGGAAAGCACTCGTGTTAATCACTTATAATTTATGAAGTATTAAAATAGACGAACGGTGGAAACTTGTATACCTACGTCATTACAAATTCTTACAAATTAAAATTTTGTTTGGCGTATTATTTTCTTAAAGACACCTTAGAAATTGTTTTTAAGAAAATTTAATCATACGATCTCTTGTGACCAGATTCAACCTGAGTGATTTTCATATTTCTTAACAAAAATAACCTTTCCTCAAAGTTGTATCGAGCTTTGGTTTCAAAGTATATATCAATGGTTAACCCTTTTTCGAAATATATAAATGAATATTATCCAACAAAATCTACGATGGGGATAAGGACACACTTAACACGCACATAAATACTACTCTCCATGGTTTCAGTTAGCTTAAAGCATAAAAAATACATGAGCAAAGTGCGAGAATATAATTTTTTATGTAAGCTTGAAAAAATATTGTTTAATATTGGAAGTAATGACTTTTTTGTCGGTTTGCCTCTGCATCAAGTACCTACATTACATACGTAATAATTTTTGGGGTTTCGCTTGAAAGAGGATTAAGGGTATCAAAAAAAAAACACACCGACTTTCAAAATGAGATTTAGAAAATTTAATTAAAATTAACTTAGCTGTCTGAAAACAATTACATAGCGTGCAGGATATTAAGCGACTTGAAAGCAATTTAATTATTCATTTTTTATGAAAAAAAGTGAAAACAACTTTAACAAAAAGATAAATCTTTGGAAAATAAAATGTCTTCATCGTTTCACTCAAACGTCAACTTATTCAAAGGAAGAGTGATGTTTTGCTGTTTAAGTTTAGGCTTAGGCTTATGAGCACTCATAATTTTTTATCTCTATTGTGCAGAGTTAAAATTTTCAAGAGAAAAGCCATGAAAGGAGTGACGGATAAATGTGAATATTATTTTCTTTATTATACTCGCACAAGTGCATATGTGTGTACTTTCATAAAATGTTGGCAGGTATTATATGGCGTCATGCATGCAAAAAGATTCTTTACTTGTGTATTTTCTTAGGTTTATTGTCACTTTTTTGTTTTTTAGGCAGTGTGCGAATTCAGTGGTTAAAAAAAAGTGGTTAAAACTTGACGTTTGATTAAATTTTGACACTTCGCATTGAATAAAATGTGTTCAAATTAGACTAGCTGCGGAGCAGGTGAAAATATGACAGCAGTGGTTAAAAATTCATCCATTTTTAACCACAATTCATCCAATTCGCACATGGACTTGAAATTGAAACACTTTAACTTTCATTCATTATGTAATTTGAGATACTCGTATATTTTTAATCATTCATTTACACAGTCTGTTGATATTTCATACTGCAATCATTTCTTACATTTGCATTAGACATATGAACACCTTAAGAGTGTTCCGGAGCAAAACTGCGTTTTTTCAAATGGTATTGTGAAGTGACTGTATGTCGTCTCTTAAGAGTGTTCCGGAGCAAAACTGCGTTTTTTTAAATGCTATTGTGAAGCGACTTTATGTCGTATCGGAATGATTTAGGTGTCATTGTGTAGACAAAGACTGTTTCTAAAAAACTATTGGAGCACAATTTCAATTTTGTACTTTGTTACTTAGTAGTAAAGGCTCAAAAACCCCAAAATTGCCAAAAATCGTACTTTTTCAAAGAAAATTCCATCAAAATAAAAACATTTTTCGCTAACATTTTTTAATGAGCATAAAATTCGACATTTAAACTGAATAACTATTGGAGAAAAAATTAACTTTTTAAACAAAAAAGAATTAAAAAATTATTAATAAAATTTGTATTATTGATAAGCAATTTTTCTTATGATGCGATATTTATTTTTTTTTAAATCTCTTCATTTATTTAGCACGTACTTGTTCTCAACACATAGCAATCAAAACATTTTGAAATAACTTTGATCAAACACATTTTATTTCAAAATTAAGAGATAGCCAAATCTGCCTTAATTTGAAAATTCAAATCAGTAACGGCTGGCGGAAGTCACGATTCTCATAGGAACGTGATTCTCTCTCTCTTAGCAGGATGCATTTAGTTCAAAATTTTTCGTCTGCAGTTGGTTGGCGCTTCAAGCAGTTATATTTTATATAACTCCCCACAAGGAGCTCCTGTTCATGGTATTTCTTGTTGCCACTGCCCTTTTTATTGGGGCTCTGGGCGGGCCATTCCAAAACACTATTAGAATTGGTCTCAAACCAGGATTTGACAATCCGGGAGCAATGCTTCGGGTCGTTATCCTGATGAAATATCCAATTGTCTACACAGTCTCTATTTAAGTGAGTTTCTAAGATGTCCTTGTACATTTCGCATTAATTTTTCCACTTATCTATACAATTGGGCCAACGCCGGATGACGTGAACCATCTCCAGACCATTAATGAGGAGCCTCCGTGTTTAACGGTTTTATCTGTGTACTTTGGATCCAATTCTTTTAATAATGGACGTCTTACATATGGATTTGATTGCCATCGTTTCCAAACACATTGAATTTGGATTCATCACTCCAAACAACCAAATTCCAGGATCGAGGACTTTTTTGGAAATGATCTTCAGTCTTCGAGAAATATTCTTTTTAAACTTTCAGTTTTCGTCTGGCGATTCGTCCATTCAAGTTTTTTTTCCTTGAGGCGTCTTCGAATGGTTTGTGCTGATAGCACGACGTGACATTGTAAGTTTTCTACCATTTGTGCTCTTAATTGAGTAGAAGTTAGAAAAGGGTCTTTCTTGCTAAGTCTTACAAGTTGCCTTACATCAGCAGGAGTGGTTTTTTCGAGGTAAATTCTCAAAAGTACTATTATTTTATATAAGCAAGTACATTTCTGACCTCGAGAAAACCTAACATTTAGGTTACTTCTAAAATGTTTTTCTCCTTTTGGAAGCACTCCCAAATTATTTTCCTCTCAGTTGGGTTGGAACTTTTATTTTTCCCCATTTTAATGAAAATGTTATGAATTTAAGGTTTAAACGCACTAAAAAAATTAAGTTTATTAATTTATGAAAGAGAATCGATCCAAAAACTATTTTATTACCACAATTTAAAAAAAGGCTTAATAATTATAAGTATAACTATAAGCTCTCTAGCATTCAATTAAAGTTAAATGGGAAAGGGCTTACTAATAAAGCAAAAATCCTTCACTGCAAGGATAAATTCATCCATGAAAGTAATACAGTGCAGCGACGCATGCCATGTCAAATGGCTGTTGATTTAATTTTTGTTTTCATTTTGCGACCGCTCTAAGTCTTTTAGAGAAGAAAAAATAAAAGCATAATTGAAAAATGTCCCCAGAAAGAACAAGAGGTATTCAATGACAAATCTTAGGGAATACAATTTTTCAAATTAATTAAAACTTCAAAGATTGTTTTGAAAAATAAACTGTGTTTGTGTTCCCTTTGACAAGCAAAAAGTCAACATAAGGACTCTCTCAAGCTTAAGGAGATTTGTTTTGTTGGGAAAATCATTTGCTTTCTTATGTATTTCATTTATGCCTTGGAGGCAGTCGTATTATGGTTTTTTGTTTGCTCTAATTTCAATATCTTTTCAAGTTAACGACACATAAGCCAAGGAAATCCAAATAAGTCCGGCAAAGTAAACTTATCTCATAAATATTTCCTATTCATGCTACAGACAAACAAATTCACAAATATTATACAAGCTTAATCATCTGAGCAATAGGACTATAAAATAAAATATTTTTTGTAGTCTAGACTTAACGACAGTTGAGTTTGGATATAAATTTATGACGATGTTATAGCAAATGAATAGTAAGTATAACATTTTGTTTTTTTTTTCAGATAAAAGGAAAGACATTTGTTTGTTGACAGCTTTTTCTAACGATATGTGAATATTGTAATGTGTATACACTTTATTTATCTCATACGATCGTCGCTCTGTATCTCTTTCTATTGTAATGTGTAAATGTGTATACTTTATTTCTCTTACGCTCTGTATCTCTTTCTATATTTAATGTACTTTTACTCTCTTTACTTACTCCTTATCTCTATAACTCTAATATCGTTTAATTTTAGTAGTAAACACTTATGAGGGGCAATACCTAGTGATTAAGAAAAACTTTTTGTTTAGCATTAAGAACGTTAGCCCCTACAAAAAGTAATCCCAGTATTTTTGTTTGTAAGTGTAAGCTTCTGGAACATTCAAGCTTCTCCAAGAACCAATATAGTAGTTTCTAGAACCAAGTATTTTTGTTATATAAATAGCCCGTTTGGTGGCGATTGAAACAAAATGAATGAAAAGTCAAAAACAGCATTATCAATGGCAGAGTTGACTCCGTCTTGAAACAATCATCAATCTACCATTCAACCTTGGTATCAAATTTTGCCTCCAAATAACTTAACACAAAAGGTACGTATAATTTGAATTTCATATTCTCGCCACAGACGAACAATATATTCTCTGAACGTGTACACTTTCTGTTTTGTCAAAATCTGAACTGCCGAAACAGATCAATAGGACCTTTTATGCAAAAAATATTCAATGCCATGGTCGACAAATTGAGATCCAGTCGAACTTGAAGTTTTTTCCTATGTACCTTTAGTAGACTAGAGTTCAAACTGTCAACAAAAATCAATATCAATCTCATTGAATCATTATTAATCAACAAATGCTTTTTTGATCTCATATATAGCCCTAAGGGATTTGCCTTGATTTTGCTTTCCATCATCATCCACAACATTACAACTTTCTTGTATTTTCTCTCTTGAGTATGCCTTCAAAGTATATTTTTTTTTTCTAGGAAATAACGTAAATTTCATCGTGATTGATTATGACATCATTTTTTATAATCCCCGGTGTTACCCGAAGTCTCTCTTTTGAAATATTTTCATACCTTCAGAAGAAAGTCCTCACAAGGAACGAAAATTCAACACAACTCCCACACGCAAGGACACATATCCTAGACTCCAACATGTCCTCTAGTACAGAAATAAGGAATTGACAATAATTTGAGACGAAAAAAGGTATACTCTAAATTATGGCTTCAACAGGAAAAAAAAATTGTTTGAATATTATCGTCCTCGAGGAAAATATGGAAAAAAAGCGAACCTTTTTCATCTATCACAGCCATACGCAAGTCTATTGAATTTCGTTGTGAGCATAATATCATTATTTTTCATACATTATTTAGACACAACACACATATGTATAATGTATGTAAATGTTAAGATTTTTTGGCATTTGTGTACACACAAGAAATGAGTAGGCCGGCTATTCAAAGGTCTTAATCCCAAGGTTTATATGTAAATACTCATAAGACCTTAATCTATAGGTACATGGCTTTTATTGGATTACAATTTTCCTACGATCCCCGAGATATGTGTGACGGCAGAATATTAACCCTTTTAGGGATTGATTTATGCAAAATAATATTTCTGATTTGATATTTATATTTTTAGATTTTCGAGAAATTGTCCATAACTATTATTGGACACAAAAAGGTTCTGGTTTGACTGATACTTTGATTTGATAGAAACAGTAATTTCGATTTGGTATTGAGTAGGAAAATGTTAAAGTAGGTACCCTTTTTTTAACGATGATTGTTAGTTAAAGTGGCTGAAACGTTAACAAGCTAGAAACAATCAAACCCTTATATTTCGTCTTTATAAGCCATATTTATTAAAAACACCTATTCCACTCCTTGTCTACAGGTTATTTTAGCTATAGAATAAAAGTTAGTCCATAGGTTTAAATTTCTGATCAGTAAAAATAATTTGTTTCCAAAATAGTAAAGTGATGTTTACCCACAATTACATAACGTAACTTTTAAACGAAAATTATTATATACCTTAGAGATTTAAAAGACTGCAGTACTTTGGTAATGCAGTCAGTAAAGTCGCAGTTAATTAACTTAAAAAAAGACTTATAGTTAATTAACTTACAAAAGTACTTTAACTGTAAAGGAGCAGTCACCAGTCAGTACTTATTTTTTAACTTGCAGTCAATTGAAAAAGTCAATTGACTAAAAGTTAATTAACTGCAGTACTTTTTAACTGGCTTTAGTCAGTCATCCCCCACCATTTCTAATTTGTTTCATTCTACTGCGATTTTTTTCGTTTTTTTCCATTTTTGAAGGCATCGGTACTAGTCTATTTATCAAAATTTCGTGAAGGATTATGGAAGCACTCGATAGTACCCGCTAGGCACTATTATTGTTGCACGGTATCTTGAGCCAAAAAGCAATGCTCAGTTCAGAGCTAGAAGAATTCCGGAGGCTAGCAAAGAATGCCACCGATTAGACAAAATTGGAACGTTGGGACTATGACAGGTAGATATTTTGAACAGGAAGAGATGAAGAAATGAAGGCGAGTTATTGTTTTGTTTATCCAAGGAAAACATGGGAACATGACCAATTTCTTCGATATTAAAAAAGGAACAGGTCTATGTGCTTAGCAGTGTTTTAGAATTGTTGACCAAAGTGAAGCTGTTTAACATTGTCACTGCATACGCTCTCCAAATTGGGAGTGACCATCCCAAACGAATAGTTTTCGTTCGTGGGTGGGATTTGAACGGACATTTGAAGGAAGACAAACAAAGACTACCAAGATTGCCAAAGAAATCTTGAATTCGACACGTAAGGTTACTTTCTAATACATACTTTGCGATACAGAATATAGGATCTGCAAGAAAGAAGGAAAGCAAAGATTACGACTAGTTCCATAGCAGCGCCGAAAACTTGAAAGCTTACCAAACGTGTTTTCATATGGTTTTTTGTAAGAATATTCAAGGCAAAAGTCAGATAATAGCTTCCATAGAAATAATAAATAATATACGACCTAAAAGGGTTTATGGATGGACCTGTATTGGTATGCCAACATTTTATAGAAAACTAGCGGATCCTGTACGCTTCGCTGCACAGACCTTGTTCTGTAAATGGATGATTTGTTTTATAATTAATTTCTTGTAATAAATCCTTGTAACCACAAATCAAATGGATTTTTTTTTTTTTTTTTTTTAATAAAAGTAAACTTATTTATTAATCAAAGTTATTACAAAGCGTTGTAATACACAACATTTTTTGTTTTTCGATCATTTGCAAGTATGAATAAAGATGAAGGTTTCCCAACACGCGAACAGGCAGCATAAAGATGGCCGTGCGAAAAACATGGAAACTCTAAATTTATGCCGCATATTTTCAACGACTGTCCTTGAGCCTTGTTTATTGTCATCGCAAAAGCCAACCGAACGGGAAACTGAAGGCGCTTGAATTGGAATGGCAAGTCATTTGGTATCATTGGAATTCGTGGGATCAATACGTCTTCGCCTTTATACTTTCCATTTAGAATTGTGGCTTCAATCACATTATTCATCAGCTTCTTTACCGCTAGTCTGGTTCCATTGCAGAGTCGAGGTTGGTTGATATTGCGCAGCATGATAATTACTGAACCGACTTTTAACTGAAAATTATGAGGTGGTAAGCCGGGTAGTTCTAGTGAATTCACAAATTCAATTGGGTAATAAACAACTTCGTCTTGATCAATAACTGTGTCCACCGATTTGTAGGAAATCACTTGTCCCGGAATCGCATTTTGAATAATGATGTTGAGATTATTGACATCTTCTCAATCACTCAGCCATACGTGGTTTATGTACTTTTGTTCGATGTTCGAAAATACTTTTTCAATAAGTTCTTCTTTCGAGTTAACCAAAATACAAAAATTTTCGGGCAGCGTAATTAGCCCAGTCGATGCATCAACCGCTACTTTCCCATTCCCAAGATTCAGCAGTTGTTTCGAAAATACGGCTGCTGTTTGATCATTTTGCAATTTAACGCGCATATTAGATGTCAATTGGAGTGTGCTGACGTATCGCCAAAAATATGATGCTTTCAAAGACGCGTTGATTTCATCTGCATGTGTTGATCTAGTGATAATGGGAAGAGTTTGCCGAAAAAAACCGGCCAGTAACAGTAACGCACCATCCAATAAATTCTGATTACTTCGCAGATCTTGCATTGTCCTATCCAAGGCTTCTAACGATTTCTTGTGCGCCATGGTGCATTCGTCCCAGATGATAATTTTGCATTGTTGTAAAGCTTTAGCCATTGCACACGTTTTGGAAATGTTGCAAGTAGGATTTACGTTAATCTGCATATTCAATGGAAGCTTGAGAGCAGAATGTGCCGTTCGTCCGCCATCGAACAACGGAGAAGCAATTCCCGAAGATGCCAATGCTAATGCAACGTGACCTTGAGATCTAATTGTTGATAGAAGGAGAGATAACAGAAAAGTTTTTCCAGTGCCTCCGGGAGCATCAATGAAGTAGATTCCACCAATTTCATTGTTGAATGCTGTCATTATTGATTCGTAGATATGTTTTTGTTCTTGGTTTAGCAGCGGAACGTTGATGCGCACATTTTCGTTCAATTCATCAAGGTTGTACTGTTGTTCACGCTGCATTTCTTGATTGAATTCTGCATGCATCGGACGATCTGGCGATATCATACCCAATTGCGCCAATCTCTTATTAGTCATCATAATACACATGTCTTCAATTTGGTGCCGTGCAATAACGCCGAGCGAAATAACGCCGAATTCTGAAATTCGGCCTTATTTCACTTTACCAAAGTGAAATAACGCCGAATTTTAGCATTCGGCTTTATTTCACTTCGACAATGTGCAATAACGCCGAATGCCAACTGAGAAATAAAGCCGAGAAAGAGAAAACAAGGAAGCCGGTTTTATTTAACTTTTGGAAAGATCATTTTAGCTGGACTTAACGCAAAATCAACTGTAGAACAAAATTTACCGAGTATGGATTCACCCTTTTACAAATCAAATTCGCCCTTTTACAAATCAAATTCACCCTTTTACAAATCAAATTCACCCTGTACTTATAATGTACCGCTGCTCGAGTCACAGTGCCAACGGTACGAGGCCGTACCGTAATGTGTCATTGATTATGGCTATCAATATTAGAGGAAAAGTCCACCACAAAATAGTCGAACACTCTGCGGTGAATAGTTATGTATTTTGTAATTTAACCACACATGGTTTAAATGTTGTCTCTGTAGCTCTTCAAATAATCCACACAAAAAATTACAAAATACATAGCTATTCACCGCAGAGTGTTCGACTATTTTGTGGTGGACTTTTCTTCTAATATTGATAGCCATAATCGAATAACTCACAAACGGCTGGATGAATTTGGCTATTTTTTTTTATTTTGTTCGTGTTAGTCTGTAGATGGTTCTTATGGAATTTTTTTTAAATTATTGAAGGTGCATTGGTTTTCAAATGGAAAACTTAAAAAATTCAAAATGGGCTTTCGAATGTAAAACAGAAAGTTCTTGATGAAAAACTCAGAAAACTCATTGGTTTTCAAAGTGAAAATTGCATATTATTGCATCAGGTGCATTGGTATTCAGATGAAAAACTGGAAATTTCAGAATGAGTTTTCGAATTGAAAATAGAAAGTTCTTGATGAAATATTCGGACAACTCATTGGTTTTCATAGGGAAAAATGCGTATTATTGCAGGTGCATTGGTTTTCGAATGGAAAACTGGAAAATTTCAAAATGAGTTTTCGAATGGAAAATAAAAAGCTCTGATTAAAAGCTCGGTAAACTCATTGGTTTTCAAAGAAAAGATTGCATATTATGGCAGGTGCATTGGTTTTTAAATGGAAAACAGGAAAATTTCAAAGTGGGTTTTCGAAGGGAAAATAGAAAGTTCTTGATGAAAAACTCGGACAACTTATTGGTTTCCCAAGGGAAAATTGTTATTGGAGTTGCTCTAAAGGGCGGGCGGGTCGAAGTTCGCGGGGTCAGCTTTACGTCCAAAATTTATCTATATTATAATGACCCCGTGAACTTCGTCCCACCGCCCTTCAGAGCTACTCCAATAACAATTTTCCCTTGGAAAACCAATAAGTTGTCCGAGTTTTTCATCAAGAACTTTCTATTTTCCCTTCGAAAACCCACTTTGAAATTTTCCTGTTTTCCATTTGAAAACCAATGCACCTGCAATAATATGCAATTTTTCCTTTCAAAACCAATGAGTTTTCCGAGTTTTTCATCAAGAACTTTTAATTTTCCATTCGAAAATCCATTTTCAAATTATCCAGTTTTCCATTTGAAAACGAATGCACCTGCAATAATATGCAATTTTCCCTATCAAAATGAGTTTTCCGAGATTTTAATCAGAGCTTTTTATTTTCCATTCGAAAACTCATTTTGAAATTTTCCAGTTTTCCATTCGAAAACCAATACACCTGCAATAATACGCATTTTTCCCTATGAAAACCAATGAGTTGTCTGAATATTTCATCAAGAACTTTCTATTTTCAATTCGAAAACTCATTCTGAAATTTCCAGTTTTTCATCTGAATACCAATGCACCTGATGCAATAATATGCAATTTTCACTTTGAAAACCAATGAGTTTTCTGAGTTTTTCATCAAGAACTTTCTGTTTTACATTCGAAAGCCCATTTTGAATTTTTTAAGTTTTCCATTTGAAAACCAATGCACCTTCAATAATTTAAAAAAAATTCCATCAGAACCATCTACAGACTAACACGAACAAAATAAAAAAAAAATAGCCAAATTCGTCCAGCCGTTTGTGATTTATTCGATTATAAACGAACAGGATTTCATTTTTATATATATAGAACTAGCTGACCCCGCGAACTTCGTCTCGCCGCCCTTCACAGCAACTCCAGAATAAGTATGTATGATTAACACAGATATTGGCTGAGTTCGTAGGCTTTGTTGCCCATGCCCTGTGATTTGCTTGAATCGAATTGAAATAGAGATCTACATATCTGAATTTTTCCAAGCTTTACAACTGACTTTCTACTTTCATTAAAGCAGGCAGTAAAATGAAAATTTCGTTGTGAAATTGTACAAATTTTCATTCTTCCGGTGTGTTTTGACTATTTCACAAAAATCAGATTTCCAAAAAGCTTACGATTGTCCTCTTTATTTGCTGAATTTCCCATAAGATTGTCCCAAAAATTTGATTTTACTCAGGCCATACCTACAGTGAAAATTTTATAAAAATGCGTTAAGGATTGAGCGGATTAAGAGTCCCTACCGGACATACAAACAAACCAATGTACCTTAAATTCCATGTAAAAACTTGATTTTAGGTCCTGAAGTTCTTGGCGTTCTCGCAGAGTTTGCCGAATTCCCGCATAAAAAATTACAATTTTCCATTTGAAAATCAGTGCACCTACAATAACAATTTCCGCTTTGAAAACCAATGAGTTTTCCGAGTTTTTCATCAAGAACTTTCTGTTTTCCATTCGAAAACCCATTTAGAAATTTTCCAGTTTTCCATTTGAAAACTAATGCACCTGCAATAATATTCAGTTTTCCATATGAAAACCAATGAGTTTTAGGAGGTTTTCATCAAGAACTTGCATGTTTCTATTTGAAAACCCATTTTAAAACAAAAAATTCCAAGCAAGAAAATCTTATTCCCGACATTATTTTGATTTTTCCAGTTTTCCGACTCTTCCATGAGGTTTTTCCTCCATGAGAGTTGTACCCGCTCTTAAAAAATTGTTAGTGTTATATTTAAGGTTGAGTTTGCAGTTTTACCGTAACTTAACAGAGTTGCCACAGTTTTGGGCGAAGCAACGTGTAGTAAAATTTTACCAGATTCTCCTACTTTTGCCAATATAAAATTTCCGAAGAATGTTTTCCAAATTACTCCTGGTTGTAGATGTCATCATTGTCAGAAATTCAATTGTCTAATGGAAGTATAAAATGCGAACCGAAAACTGCGTATTTTTTTTTTTTTAGTGTTCAGAGCTTTCAAAGCTGTGTTCCATTTTTGCTTGTTTGCAGGACTCAGAAATGATATAATTGGGAATTGTAGTATGATTATGATACCTCTGATAGCAAGATTATACGCCGTTAGGATATTAGTGAAGTCTTACTCAATGTTGTCACAAAAGAAATAAAAGTTATCTACTAATTACTTTTCATTTTTCTTTCCTTAACTATTTGTATTTCAATTTCTGGTACCACTTTTAACCCTGTCAGCAACCAATATGCCCACCTAAGTTAATAGGAAAAAACAAAAAACTAAAATCATAGTGGTCCTGTCTGCAGAACAACTATTAGGAGAAGTACGAGTTCGAAGTAGTGCGATCCTTCAATTAGATACATTGGGTCAGTTTATTAGCACCCGGGTGGCACCCGGGGTAAGAATATAAGAAATAATCGAAGGGGTAATGAGTTAATATGTTTAAATTGCTATTATTAAAAAAAATTTAAGATGCGGTACATCTGGGCATTGCTAACGTTTTTTTTTTCCAACAGGATATGTAATGATCCTTAGTATACCGAACATAACACTGGTATTGTGCCTCTTGTATAAGACACCTCACCTCCTTAAAACTCCACCAAAAAGCCCAGACATCAACCCCATTGAGCATGCCTGGGATGCACTTGAAAAAAAAAATCAGAAACCATGATATCCACAATAGAAGACGCGAATGGAATAATATTAGCGTTGAATATACCGAAAATCTTGTTACTATGTTTGCCTGGAAGGATAGCGTACATCACGACGACGCACAGTGGCCCGTCTAGGCAAGGAACGTGGCAATAATCATTTTTCGCGTGATTTTATTTTGAAAAAGTAAAAATCACATTTTGTTTAGAATTGTTTAAAGTGTAAAAATCCAAAAACAAAAAAATATTAGATGAACGGTTTGGCTTGAGGAGCCGATCAAAGTCAGAAAATATTTAAAAAAAAAAAAAATATTTTTTTTTTGTTGCACTTCAAACTTGAATATTAGAAAAACGGTGCAAGTAAATCCATTTATTTATTTTTTGTTGAAAAGTTTGACATTATTTTAATCAAATTTTGGAAAAAAAAATACATATTTTTTAATGAAAAAAAAATCACTTTTTGCACCTATTTTTGAATTTTAACTTGGCTCATATAAAAAACGTCAAAACCCGTCAAACCAAACTAAGTGAGGGATGAATGCCCACATATTCCTTAACATGTCCTCAAAAACTCAGCTCCGTAAAGTTGCATAAAGCCGAGTTATGGCAATTTAATTGGTTCAAGTCAGTGATTATTCATTTTTTTAGTTTTTTTCATATGAAAAGAATATAATTAATCTTTTTGTCGCAACCTTTATTTTGGATTTGCATGACTTAATTAAGGTATTTAAATAAGTGCAATGAGTGGAATAGCTAAAAAAAAATTTATGGTTTGGGGATTACCTATTTCTAAAAAAATAATAAAAAACAATGATGATTCCTGCCATTACTTTTTTCTATAAGATTTGTTGTGCACAGGTATTTATTTTTGCCAGATTACTGTATTTGGATTAAGAATTAATACATATAAGGGTTACAGCTTACAGGTAGATTACAGGTAGCCGAAGAAAAGGATTTTAATCGTAGGGTTATTTATATGGAATTAAATATTTATTCTTATTAGGGTTACAGGTAGTGAAATTAGGTACGCACAGGATGAACGAGTATGGGATTTCTCCATTGCATGCTAGAATTAGGTGCATGGAATTCATTTTGAAACTTAGCTATACGATTGCTAAGGAAGGAGAGGATAGCTCTATTGGAATCAAAGAGTTAGAAAAAAGAGGAAGCAGGATATTCAAAAACGTTTCCATGAAGAACTTGGACTTGATGTGGATAAACCTAAGCCTGGGTTTGGAAATACCAATGATGGCAATAGTTCCAGGCGGTTCTTTGAACAACCGGATGCAGCAGCCCGAATAACTGGAGTCAATGAAGAAATTATTAAAAGGCTTCATATAATACTTAATGTCTTAAACTGTCGAGAAAAAGTTAATACAGTAAAATTTGGGGAGTATACAAGAGAAACAAAAGTGTTATTAAGACAACTTTATCCAGAAAAACAACTCACCCCTACTCTAAAATTTTGGTTCATAGTCAAAATATTATGGAGTATCAGTCACTTCCACTTGGGGAATTATCAGAAGAAGCTCAGGAATGCAAAAACAAGGACTACAAAAGATACAGGTATCAAAATACATGCAAGGTTTCAAGAATTCGGCAAAATGAAGACTTGTTTACTATGCTAGCAATCTCATCAGATACACTTATTTCTTCCAAAAGGCATGCTAGAAATCAAAAAGAACTGAAAGCACACTACTCCCCAGAAATGTTAGATCTATTTGATTTAGATGATAGTTTTCAAGAAATAATATAAGTATATTATTAAGAATAAAACAAGATAAAAATCTAACGTTTATGCTTTATTTTTTTCCATATTCGTACTTTTAAAACACTTTTTTCTAATTTGAGGGTTGTTTTTTTCATTGAAATATTGAAATTATGGTAATTTTCAGTTAAATTGGAACACCCTGTTTGATTTTGAATGTAAATATTGATGGTTTGATTGGTTGCATATCAAAAATTATAAAACTTAAAAACTTTAACTTAAAAAAAAAATTTTTTTTTGCTTTTATGACTATTCAAGTGTTATTTTTTTTTCTTTTTCCTGCTATACCAAAACTAATTGTTCTCTAATCATTCACAAAAACAAATTTTTCGCCATTATGGATATATTTTTAACAATTTTTATGACATTGAAAAAACTTCCAACTTTGGGACTTAATTCTGAAACACCCTGTGAACATATTTTGTTAAAATTTTCACGAAACATAGCTTTGGAAATTCCCTGCTAAATAAAAAAAGTTGAAGCGATATCTTTTTTCTTTCAGGAGCTATGATTTTTGCAAGGTAAAAAGTGAAAACGGGCCACTGTGCGACGCTCAAAGCCTGTGGGTGCGTAACTGGATCTGGCCGGAATACATAGAAGAATTTGCTGATCACGGTTGTGGCGACAATGATGATGCAACTTTTTTGTATTTCTTCTCTTCTTTGACCATGTGTGTACCTACATACATATGTATGTACTCATATGTTTGTATAGCAAATACTAAATGTTCATTTAAAATTTTTTCGATTTGACAATTTTCGAAAATTGTAATCGATCAGATTTGTTTTGTTTTTTTTGTTTTTTGAAGTGAAAAAATATATTTTTTTAACATTGACACCGTTTTTCATTTCATTGCATTTAAAAAATATACATTTTATTTTTGCTAAACCTTCTACCCTAAAACCTCTTGCATTTAGAGGAAAAATTAGGAAAATCGGTCAACCAGTGTGCCCGGTTAGCGAACGAACACAAAAATTAAGCTGTTCTTTTATATATATAGATTGTAAACAAGCTCCAGTTACATTCCTTCCTTCTAATCTAAATAAACAAGTGCGTGCCCGAGAAAGCTATTTTTGTATCGTTTTGATTTAATTTCCTTGAATTTTTTATGATAAATTTCAATCACAACACAAGATGGTTAAAGAGTTCATTCATTTTAAAGGGCAAACGTGTGAATAATACCGGTATTCAGAACAATGATTTAATATTAAGGAAAGTTAGCACATGTTCGCTCAATTTCAGTCTGGTCTGGATATTGTATTCAAGTAATACAAACTGGGAACGATATAGAGAGGTATTAGCACAACTGCTTGATCACAACCTTCTCAAAAGTTCCTCCACTAAAGATGAACTAGACCTTTCTGTGAACCATCTCACCGAAGCCTTCAACGAATCAATGAGAACTTCGTGCCCTGTAACCATTTTTAAGGGTAAAAAGAAACCTCATTGGTGGCACAAAGAACTAGAACCATTCAGGAAGAGTTGTCGCAAACTCTTCAACAGACTTATACAAACAAGCTCTAAAGCTTTATAAGAAAGAATTAAGGAAGAGTAAGAGGTCTTCTTGGAGAAACTTCTGTGGAAAAATAGATAATACTTCAGAAGCCTCAAGACTCAGGAAAATTCTCTCAAAAAGTCCAACAATACCTAGTGCTTTGAAGACAGAAGCAGACACGTGGTAACCACAGATGAAGAATCTCTTAATCTGCTATTAAACACCCACTTTCCAGGTAGCTCTAACATACTTAACGACTTACCATCAGAGTCACAAGCTTCTACAAACGATTTAGTTGATCTAATAACACGGGAAAAACTGCAATGGGCGATAGATAGCTTTGATCCATATAAATCTCCAGGACCAGACGGAATTGTTCCGGCCAAACTACAAAAATGCTCAGACATGATCATTCCACCAGTGGAAATCATTCTGGCAGGCTGTGTAAGGTTGAAATATATTCCCAAGGCCTGGAGAATGGCAAAAGTAGTCTTCATTCCTAAAGCAGGGAAACCCACCCACGTTAACCCTATAGATCTTCGACCAATTAGCCTATCATCCTTCCTTCTTAAAACTTTGGAAAGATTGATTGAAATTTACATCAGACATAGCTTAAAACCATGTCTCATTTCCACAGCTCAACATGCGTACTCTAAGGGAAAATCAGTAAAAACAGCACTTCATTCGCTGGTACGTAGTATTGAATATTCCCTCAAATACAAAGAATATAACCTTGTAGCTTTCCTAGATATTGAAGGAGCTTTCAATAACGTCAGTTACCAGGCGATCACAACAGCAATGGACGAGCTGAAATTAGAGAAATCACTCAGTGATCTTATATCTTATATCCGGTATACCTCAAATATTCTTAAAGAATTTAAAATCAAATGCGGATTATTTAATAAGAGTAATGAATAGACACGACACAAACCTTCACAAACAAATTATGCAATACGCTCTCCGGAATAAGTTATCACCTTTCAAAGAATGGCAAGAGTTGGCTAATCGTCACTGCCTGAATCTCGATCTCTTGAATACACCCCTGACCGATTGGCAAGACGCATTCTATAGATGTATAGCTAAGGTAGATGACTCACTTTATCTTGAATGTTTGAATAGAGCTCAAACATCTACAACAAGATTAATTTACAAAGATTTAAACCACGTACTGTACCAAAATAACTATTTTAATGATAAGCTTTCATTTAACCAAATAAGTATCATTTTCAAAGCAAGAACTGAGATGCTCAATCTAAATTATAAACCACACAGAAGTGACCTTCACCCGTTATGTAGTTTGTGCAACCTTAATGAAATTGAAAATACGTACCACTTTATAGCTGTATGCCCAATATTACAAGAAATCCGCAGGCTTTATTTTTCGAAGAGCTTTCTTACACTTGAAGATACAAAACAGATTTTGAATGGGGATTTTGGTTGGAAAATTTCTTGTTTTTATATTAATCATGCCTTAGGGTATCGTAGCAGTTTTTTAGACTGATTTAATGAAATCGAAAGTGTAGGCTCTGTGTATTATAAAATTAAATTTATTAATTCTATATATTCTTATTGTTAAAATGAATTCACGCAACAATATATTTTTTATTCTAATTTTTCTAAAATTATGTTTTCTTTAACTTTAACTTTTTCAATTTTGTAACGAATCTCGAAATAAGTCAATCGAGGCAGACGGCAAATTTTGCCATGCAATCATTCTTAGAAAAAATATAAAATCTTGTAAAATTATCGAGAACTTTAATAAAGAATTTATAATAATAATAATAATACAGTGATCTTATAAGTCACATGCTCAAAAGCAGGACAATAACTTCCAGCATGAGAAGTTTTACTACCACCAGATCGGTGAATCGAGGTACCCCCCAAGGTGGGGTCCTTTCACCTCTTTTATGGAATATGGTAGTAAACGACCTACTAACATCATTGGAAGCAGAGGGTTTCAGGGTGATTGCCTATGCTGACGACGTTGCAATATCTGTATCTGGGAAACATCAACAAGTTCTCTCGGAACTCCTACAAAATGCCTTAAATAGGCAAACAAATTGGGCTAAGCAATGTGGCTTGGACGTCAATCCACATAAAACAGAACTAGTACTCTTCACGAGAAGGTACAAAATTCCTCAGACTAACCCACCAAAGATTAAAGGAATACCATTAAGCTTTTCCGACCAAGCCAAATATTTAGGCCTCATTTTAGACAAAAAACTAAATTGGAAGGCTAATATTGATGAAAGAGTAAAAAAGGCTACCGTAGCGCTTTTTACATGTAAAAAGGCCATAGGATCAAAATGGGGCTTCTCCCCAAAAATAACCCACTGGCTATACACTTCGGTAATAAGGCCGATACTAATTTATGGAGTTGTCGTATGGTGGACCGCCGTGGACAAGATGGTAAATTTAAATAAGCTCATCAAAGTCCAGCGGTCAGCAGGTATGTGCATCACAGGAGCACTTCGCTCAACTCCAACCGCAGCCCTGGAAGTGCTTTTAAACCTAACACCTCTTGACATCTTCTCCAAAATGGTGGCAGCCAACTCATGTGTGAGGCTTAGAGCCACCTCTCAATGGAACAGTACTATTCTAGACATTTTCAGATCTATCCCAGATCGCTTAGACTATACCACCCCAAAAATGGTATTCGGTAAAAACTTCCATGTTTCCATCTCTTCGAGATCCTCCTGGGAAGAAGAGAGACCCCTGGAAGACAATGCGGTACACTTCTATACAGACGGTTCAAAGACCGACTACGGAGTTGGAAGTGGTATCTATTCGGAACAACTGAATCTCAGTCTATCATACAGACTTCCCAATCAATGTAGTGTATTCCAGGCAGAAATAATGGCGATTAAAGAGGCACTCTCCTGGCTCAAAGAAAACGTTATATCTTGCAAGGATATACGAATCTTCTCGGACAGCCAAGCCGCTCTCAAATCTCTCGCGTCTGTCTCCACAAACTCTCAAATAGTCCACGATTGTCGATCATATCTGAATGAGATGACGGAACAGTTTAATATTCACCTCATTTGGGTGCCGGGCCACAGAGACATTACGGGAAATTGCAAAGCCGATGAGCTCGCCAAAAATGGAACACTTCTGCCTAATGTTAGACAAAAACATAACATAGGAACACCACTTGCTACATGCAAATATCTTCTCAAACAATATGCTCTAGAATCAGCAAATGATAGATGGTCACAGGGTACCACCTGCCTAGCAACCAAGCAAATTTGGCCAAGCATAGACTTAAAGCGGTCAAAAGGCTTATTATCCCTGAGCAGACAAAATATAAGCTCTACAATTGGAGTAATAACAGGACACTGCCTCATAGGTAGACATGCTCTGAGGCTAGGGGTCTACACAAATGACTTCTGTAGAAGGAGGAAGAGGAGGAAACAGTCCAACACCTTCTATGCACATGTCCAGCACTCTCCATTAGAAGGAATAACTTTCTCGGTAATCCCTTCTTCGATAATACCAGTGAACTGGCAACGATAGACACAAAATGTCTCTCTTACTTCATTAAAAGCACGAATTGGTTTGTTTAAGTTCATTGCTCTCCCATGAGTATTTTTGTGGTATCACAACGGATCCTTGAGGTCTTAGTGAGTCAACAACAACTAGACAGCCACTACACTGAGAAAAAAATCAAATAGATTCATGGTTAAATCAAACAAAAATAACCCCATTTTGGCACTAAAGCGATTTGAAGTTAATTTAAAAGGAAATGTGTTTAATTATTGTTTAAAAAAATTGAACAGAATCATGTTTGATTTAAATTTTATTTGTTTTAAATTGAATTTGTTTCTATTTGATTTGATTAACTACGTTCAATGTTGACTTAAATAGAATTATGATTATAATATTTTAAATATTTGTGGGTTTGATTCAAAGACGTTTCTATTTTTTTCAATAACCTTTAAACCATTTCAAATAGAAACAAAGTTGTTTTCAACATAATTATTTTTATTTATATTAAACTTATACTATTCAAATTAATAAAGCTGGAACTTGGAACATTGTTGAGTTGGAGAAAAAAAATCTTCCTGCCACATCTGTTATGGAAAGTTTTCTATGTGCGGCTTTGTAGGTGTTGGTAAGCGGGTTGGTGTGATTTTGCTGATGTTGAGTAGTTCAGGAACTTATAATCGGAAATATCTAAAAAACTTTAAGAAGAATTTGGTTGAAAACATATTTTATTAATTTTTACTATACTTACATCTGCAAAGCTCATGTTTTAACTTTGAGGAAAATTGTAGTTTTGAATCCAGTTTAATCATAAAGGCTGAACTGAGAGAATTCTGTTTTATATTATGTAAAAAGGAATAAACAAACGAAATGGTTACCTTTTCTATTTTGTAAATCGGCAGCTTTTCTTGAAGTTCTTTGTATCCTCCGGGGTAAGAAATCAGTCTGTCTTGCGTTATCTCGTTCTCTAGAATATATTACACATGGCTTGAAAAAAGAAAATCTTATTGTCTAAAAAATACTTACGATTAATAACGAAGAACAAGTCCATTGTTTTATTTGTTGTTTTTGTTCACTTTTTTTTATTACACCCGATTTATACCTATTTTTTATATTTTCCACCCACTACTGACTATCTCTCACGAAAAATATCTTGAAAAGATGAGGACAACAAACCATCGACGACGCCAGTAATTTACACATATGCGGTTATAATTACTTAAATTTTACTTCGATTTTACTTCGTTTAGGTTCATTTTAAGTTGCTATGAGTTTGAATTAAAAATCGTTTGTCTATTTTTTTTATTTTGGCAAAAAATCTGAAATTGTTCGGGATCGTTTCAAATCGATGTGTGTTTGAACTTAATACGGGCTGTTTGATATTATTGTTTTGCAGATATTTTAAATACGTTCTTATTTGAAACAAACTCATTTATGTTAATTTCATGTTCAAGAATTAAGGCAAACATAAATCCTTTTGATTTAAATAAACTATGCTTAAAAAAATCGTTTTACTTGTATTTAAATAGATAAGAGGTTGGATTAAACCGAGTTCTATTTGCCATTCCTAAATAGATTTCAAATATGACTCTTTTTGAAAAAAAACTCATAGTACAGTTTTCTCAGTGTACAACCTAACCTAACCTTGTATTCAAGTGCAATTTCTCGCAGCTGTTTCACAAGTTAGAAACAACCGTTTTGAGGATATACATTTATGATGATGATGACGATGACAACGCAACGCACGCCCAAACCAAACACGCGACGCACGCCCAAACATGCGACGCGACGCGACGTGTCCTTTATAAATCTAATGTTAAAGCTGGTACATAGTATGTAGATAAAACTTATTGGAGGATTAACATGGGTGTATGGTTAGCTCACGCTTGTGCTTGGTTACTTTTCAGTTTTATTTAAATCACAAGAAATTCTGGCTTCTTGACTTCAATCCGTATACTCTCACTTTAATCATAAAATGTCGTGCCACAAGAAGCAAAATCAAGGCAAACATATTATTAGACATTATTACAGGTTCTTTACATAACTTTGTCAAAGAAGGAGTTTCAAGGACAAAAATAAAAATTGAGGAAAAAAGAGAAAATTCGTTAGGTTGGTCACGGGTCGGCTGTCATGACTAGGGGATAAAATTGTTGGGCAATACAATAATCATAGTTATAGGACACTTTGCTATTGTGTTGATACACGGTTATTTAATGATTTCTTATAGATTTCGAATAAAAGTTAGATATTTATGGTTCTTCTAACGAAATATGACCTCTGCACTTAAAAAGGTAAGGTCACGAGTAAGGTATTATTTAAATAAAAAAAACACACACAAAAGTATTCGTGCTACGAATGAAAAGCCATGAAGGTTAAATAAGTTGGTATTTTTGTATACCTACTGAAAAAATATCGGCGTGTAATGTTATTGTTATGTCTATGATGGAAATATTACTCAAACAAAGCTACTTTGTAGAAGAAAACTGATTTAAAGCTATAAACTTGGTGGTTTTTAATCAACTTCTGGTAGTTTCTGAATCAAAGAAATCGATTGTTGATTTCATTTACTTGTTTATGCAAGCATTTCCCAGCTGTTATTATTTCTTTTCTTTTTATAAAAAGCAATTTATTAAGCTAACTCAAAATAATCGATTTATTATGGCTTTTGTAGAACAAACAACACGTCTCGATGCGTTGTCGGTCGGTCGCTTACGACCTTGGCGGTTTCGGGCTGTTTGTGAATTTCCAGAGGGGAAAATATACAAAATGATCGGTTGAGCTGCAAACTCCTGTCAGTGGCACTTACTCCACTGAATAAGCTTTGGCGTTCACCCTGTCTTTGATACACGCAACCCGACTGCATCGAAGAATGAATTGAGTCTGTTCTTTAAAATACATAAGACTGGTGTTCACACTTCACAGTCAGGCCCGTGAAATGAACGCTTGAGCTTTTGCTCCTGTTTTTTTTTTTGAAAATAGAGCAGCTCTTTGAATAGTGCCTTCCCGCAAACCTGTGCAAACTGCAAACCTGTCCCACGTTTCCATTAAGCACATGGTGGTGCACTCTACGGAAGAAGAACAGAAACTATTATTTCAATCATGAAAACACCTCCTCACAAAAATGTGTATTATAATACACAAAAGCCAAATACGTGTCAATTGATTTCGTGTTGTTGCATTCATTTGTTGTATTCGGTGGTTTTCGATCGCTGCATTCTTTTGTTATCTCGGGGCAGATAGTCGTAGGTTATGTATCGAGAGGGCGGTGGTTATAGTTCTGGTTGTTCGATTGTTTTTTTCACAGGTCCGCTCATGCACAAAATATATTTTATGGAAAACTTCATAAAATGTTGATGTTACTTATGGTGGCGCTACAGTCCAGGTCAGACCAAGGCCTCATCCAACAAACGTCTATAATGTTGATGTTGCATCTCTATATTTTGAAATAAAATGACACGAGGATTTTCGGTTACTATTGTATGCAAATTGACAGGTTGTGCGACGATGTGAAACGATGGTATTAATTTCACGAAATGTTAGAGGGAACTTACTTTATTAGGAGAGTATTCAGCTGTCTTATGCCTTGATGGCTTGGTGTCCAAAATGAAAACGACCTAGTTTTTCCTTTGGCTTTGGTGCAGTGGCGGATTAAAGGTTAAGGGTGCCATAGGCAAGCATTTCACTGGCGCCCCTATATAGAAATATCTCGTGCTATAGTTTGACCGAAACTGCTGCACCACGCCTAAAGAAAAGGCGTTGAAATAGGGAACAAGGAAAAAGAGACTTATTTAACATGAGATCTATTAGTATTGTCCAAAAGATCTTACGAATTTGGTTAATTAATGGTCTGCCGAAACGTAAATTTTTTAAACCAAGTAAACTCGAGTTGGTTCTTATGCAAACCGAGTGGCAACTCGGTTCTCAAATCAGATTGCCCCGAAAATCAATCTAGAAAGAACTTAAAAAGCAGACAAATTAGGTTTTAAATCTGTCGAAATCTTTGCCATCCGTTGATGAACTTCGACCTTTAAGTTATTTGCCCCTACAATAAGTAAAATCAATACCTGTTCAAAAACGCTTACAAAATTAGAAGAAAGCTAAGTCGATTTCCGAGTTGACTCTGTACAGTAAGAGCAATTGCTCAGGATTGATTTTGATTTTAACAAAAGATGCAAGTGCAATTCGAGTTCACAAGTTTGTTACCTTGACAACCACGTATGAACTCGCATTATTTGCCACTTGTAAGAATTACTGCGCCTGCACGCCCCTTTGTTGCCGCGCCCCTAGGCACGTGCCTAGTTTGCCTTTAGGATAATACGCCACTGCTTTGGTGCCTAGCAAAAAATTAGGTTAGACATTGCTACCAACCTCAAAAACTAAAGGCTATATTCTGCACGAATTTTTCTTTTCATGAACTAACTTTTCAAAGATCAATTTTGAATTTCGGGCGACAACGGTTATTAACAAGAACTTATCTAGATTTTCATTGTTCTTACCTGTTGATGCAACCCCACATTTTTTTCCTTAGTTATAAGAACAAATTTTACATTGATTAATCGTTAATTATATTGCTACACATACGCCCCAGTGAACATTATCTCCTGTTTCAAGATTCGTAACAGATGACTGCTCGTTTTCTTGTGTGATACTTGTATCACATTACTTGCAATGTAAAGTCAGCCCTAAATGAACACCATGGCTTTTTTTGTTTAATTGTAATATTTTGTATTCAAATGTCAGAATATACATATGTTAAGTGTATGAAATATTGTTCGAAGTTTGTGTTTGTGAATTATTGTGTACAATTCGCCCATTACCAATATTTTACAAGCTTGTTTCTTGCTGTCGCGAAGAGCTTAAGGTTCTTGGCATACAGCGTAACTTAAGACTCTCCTGGGTTCCTGGCCACAGTGATGTACCAGGCAACGAAAAGGGAGATGAACTTGCAAGAAAAGGCTCTACACTGGAACTATTAAGAATAAAAACGATGAGTTGAAGATATAAAAGAATGTTTTTTATTTATGATGTTGTCTTCTCGAATGTTCATTTATGACTGAGTAAGTACAGAGAAAATGTATGACTTGAACGAAATCAAGAAATATGTGCGTATACATAACTTAACGAAAAACAAAAGAAAGAACAAGTGGAGTGCGTTCTAAATATTACGACAAAATAACACAAATCTTAACACTCCCACTTTTTGTCATGATTATTTAAAAAAAAATGTGCACGACTCGGTCGTACGAACTTGCTCCTTTATTCCAAATTATACCTACCTCATAAAAAAAAACATAAAAAAAATATAAAAATAAAATTCATAAATAAAAATTTAAATTGAAACATATACCTCGTAAATACATTTAATTCCAAAAATTTAAATGCCAAACAAATTCAAACCTTATTTTTGATTTATTGAATTTTTTATTTGAAAATCGTCGGAGCCGTTTTCTTTTAAATTAATTTTTTATATACAAAATTTTTCGAAAATGTCTTAAAATTACTTTGGGTATGCAGTATTTTAGAATGTGTAACTATACATTTTATAAGTAAATTTTGATTTTCAATATTAATCCGTTTTTGAGATACAGAATTTTGAAAAAAAAGTTTAAAAATATTTTTTAAAAGTCGAAAAAAATTTTTGAAATTTTTTTGAATACAAAATATTATTTGAGCAGTATATACGTACTTTCAAAGAAAAAATTACACTGATCGGACTTTTATTTTTTGAGAAAATCTAATGACAAAAAAACGGTTCTACGGGAGGTACCGTTTTGGAGCAATACAAAAATACTTTTTTTACATTAAATACATCGGTGTTTTAAACAAAAATTTTCGAGGAAGTTTAAAAAAAATCGTAGGAGCCGTTTTTGAGAAAATTGTAACTTTTGTTTTTTGGCCAAAAAAATCGTATGGTGGCTACCTTAAATTTTGATCTTTAAAAAAAAATCAAAAAATTGACCCACGCGAATTCACTCAAACCTCTAATTTTCAAGTTTGAAGTCAATCGGACCAGTGGTTAAGGCTGTAGGTGCGTTTACAGACAGACAGACAGACAGACAGACAGACGGACGGAATCGCCGGACTCACTTTTTTCGACTTCTCTATCATCGTAATGTCATACCTCATCATCATCTCAACTTTTTTTTTACGAATTCAATACTTGCCATATACAGGGTGACTCACGAGCGTTGTGCCAAAAAGCTAGAGCGTGTAGGTTGAGTTGAGACAAGAAAAAAATCGTACGGGAGGGGGGGTCTATTCCCCCCCGTTTAGCCGGGAGGGGCAATTTTCTGAAAAATTGACTTATTTTGTTTAAAAAAATATTAAAAATCAACGGCTTCGTTTACAACACCGTGCTATACCTTTCTGAAAAGCCAAAAACTTCTTCTTTCACTTTGTTTTTAAATTAAATTGCTTGAACGAATAGTTTAAAAAAAAATAAATTTTCAAACTCAAAATTTTGCAAAAAAAAGCAAAAAAAGCATTTTTAAACTAATTTGATATAATATTATTGTGATAATAATATTATCACAATAATGCACAAAAATAACTCGCAAAATCAACAAAGCTACCGCCCGGTACGAGAATCTACGCAAATAATATTCTTCCTTAAATAAAATGGCTTTGATTTTTATAACTGCATTTTAACTGATTTGCAAAACTTTAAAAGAAATGCAAAAGTCAAACACAACTCGATAACACTCATCGTTAAGAAAGCTCTCAAAGCAAAAGCTCCTCAACAGAAATTCATTGAAAAAGTAAGAAAAAAATACGAAGTGAGTTACGAAATAGAAAAGGCAACTCTGAATATGTGTGATTTAATGAGTGTTGAAAAGCAGCAGAGAACGATCAGTGCATGCTCAAGTGTGTGCCAGGCAGGTCGTTGTGGGTTCTATGTCGGATGCCATCAAAAATTCATGGGTGTTTTATAAAACTTTTTAAAGGAGTTCCCTTCAATTGGGTATGGTGTAGAGAACAGCGCGCCACTGATTTTTAAAAAGCTCTCCCATAAGGCCTGTACTGCCAATTTTTATCGGACAGAGTATAGGAAGAAAACTCTTGGCAACTTCTTCTTCAATGAACTAGAGGAACTATCAGAACTGCCAGGCAAAAGCTTACTAAACTTTGTCAAGACCTCTAAATGGTTAAACGAAACACATGATTCATAGGTTATTTATTTTTCAGGAAGTTACAACACTTCGGGGTACCACAATGGATCTACATTGATCTAAGTGTGAAGGTGAAGACATCAACTATCAGCCCGCTTAACCTAACCTAACCTAATATTTTACAAATAATTATATATGACTCAAAAATGGTGTTAGGATTTCAGATGTAATTTTCAGGCTGTCGAACTTTCCTTTTTTACGTTTTCAATGCTTTAAACCTTTTACTCATTTGAGTATCGATACGCAAATTGGTCCTTTCCACCGGTCGGTGGCGACCGCGGTACAGCGTGCTTTTTTTATTACACTCAAACATTTCTACTGTTCATACAATATTGCGTCACACTTCGCGCTCTTTTTTTTCAAAGTTCCTTTTTATTCATTATTCACTTATTACTACTTAATACTAGGCAAAGAATTCAAAACTAGCTTATTATCTAAAATCTTATATTTAACTTACTGGCCCCAACCGGGCGCTCTAAGAAATTCATGGTTTACTTAAAATTAATGCCTTTCGGCCTATGTATTAAATTTACTTTATTTTTCGTTTCTTGTTGGAAAAATTAAAAAAACTAACACCATATCCTTTTTATTCGTTCCTTACATGCTACCTACTTAAAATTAGGTCCTTAAAAATGAAACTTAAAATTAACTAAACTACCTAACAACTACTTACAAACTAGAACAGCCACAGCAGCAAATCTTTACCCTTTTTTTTCCATTTCACTTTTTTTTTTTTGTATATTTTTTTTTGTAAATTCTCTTATTTCATTTATTTTTTATTTTTTATTTTGTATTTGTGGTACACTTCGCGCCCTGCTTCCCCGATCATGTCTGATCAAACCACCAAAACCAAAAAGTTCAACTCCGTGCATCAAGACTGTGGAACAGCTAGTAAGTAATTTCTTAGAGCGCCCGATTAGGGCCAGTAAGTTATATATAAGTAGTAATAGTTAGGCTAGTTTCCCATTTTTGTCTAGCATGTAAGTAGTTTTAAGTTTGAATTGAATAAAAAAAAAATGAATTTGAAAAAAAAGAACAGCTAGTAAGACTATTGAATAGCAAATTACATAGGTATATGTAGATAACATCAACCGAGATAACGCTGGTAGTTTTTGCGGAAAACTTGTCAAGAAGGAGTCAAATTTGGTAGAAAAAATGAGCAACA
Organism: Sphaerophoria taeniata; assembly: GCA_943590905.1. Taxonomy (NCBI): domain Eukaryota; kingdom Metazoa; phylum Arthropoda; class Insecta; order Diptera; family Syrphidae; genus Sphaerophoria; species Sphaerophoria taeniata. The sequence continues at coordinate 186,701,507 of OX016540.1, forward strand.
TAATCCTACATTATGAGTAGTAGTTCTTTCACCACTACTAGTAGAATATGAACAAGTAATGGTGCTTGGGACAATAATTTAGATTGTTACTTATCTTATCTGAAATTTATTATTTGCTTTTTTCTCCATTCTCACTTTGAGGCAGCGGCCATAGGCTTTGAATTCATCCCTTTAAGATCTTCTGGCAGTTCTTCGCTCTCGTTTCAAATGTCAAATGTTGCCAAACAGCAGTTCAAACATTTAAACATTTTTTTCTCGCTTTCGAAGCGAAAATTAACTCCCGGGGAATTCAGAATAAGGGAAAGCACTGGCCGGGAAAACAAATCTCCCGGAAAGTACCTACTATTCCCGGTGAATATTTAGAATTGGACTGATTATATTTCTTCAATTTTTGCTTAAAATTTAAAAAAAAAAAAAAAAGTTAAATAAAACACCAAAAAGCATCTTGAAAGCACAGACAAAGAAGGTACTAAACTGTCTTGTATCCAATTTTGATTAATATTACCTATTTCAAATTTCACCACCTTAAAAAAGTTTTCGAAGAAAATTTGCAATTCGATTAATTCTGATTACACCCATCCTCAAGGATGAATACCTTCACCTACCTAATGATGAGGGTGTGAAGATTTCTCCAAGCTATGCTCTTAATTTTAAATCAGAATCAGTGCCTATTTCCAGAGTTAACGTTAAGGACATCGTAGCACGTTGAATTGTGTGTCAACAAGCTAAGTTCTCTTATTACCATTCTTAATGCCAGATAAATGTTGAAAAAAAACTGTCCGCGGACCTTGAAGTCAATTTCACAAATACGCCATATTGTCTACGTATACTCAACCTACCATCTGCTAATGAATCAAGTGGAAAGGCATCATTAAACGATGATTATTTCGACTTTGCCGCGCTTTATAAGGTGCTCGAAGTGGCATATTCTGAAAACAAAATCCAACGCCTGCCATTAAACACCTGAAATCCCAAGAACTCATCCAACAGATACGTATTCAAAATAAAATTTCTATGGTGCTTTTGTTCTCTGATCGTTCTCATACTTTCGGTTGGTGCTGTGTAGTTTCGGACTTGGCAAATGAGTGATATTTGTATATCTGACCTTGAATATTTCCCTGGAGATGAGTTTTCCCATTGGTACCTATCCCTGGATTTTTACCAGCTGAATGCTTCGCAATGAGTCGGGCAATTGGCCAACCGACCACGGTACTAGAACCGACGAAAAGGAACAAAAACCTGATTAGTGCTGGTGTACTCGAACTCGATTTGATATTGGTGCTCGTCCTTATGCTCTGCCAATAGCTTCGGGCTCCATTACCACTCAGTAGGATATCTATCCTCTTGATTACATACATTCCAAGAAAATTATGTAGATACGAAGCTAGTATTAGGGTTTGTACGTTGGGAGGCATTTATTTTTTTCTCTCATTTGTTTTTGCAAAATGCTCTTCAGTTTAACTGGTTTTGAGTTCAATGAGATCTTACCCTGAAAACTGGCAGAAGCAGATGCGGCAAAAAGTTAGATTTTAATTAAACGAAACGTATAGTTATTTTCACCATCCAGTCTTGCATACCCCTGTACGTTTAAGTTCAACCCTAGCCAGATATAGAAGAAGTGTTAAAATGTAATAAAACGTTTCTGCAAAGGATGTGCCGCAATTAAAGAATGACTGAATATCTCGACTTTTGCAAAAGGAGGTATTGTGTTACGACCATTAATTTACAATTTTTGAATGTTTGTTTTTCGTTTAAAAGTTGCCTGCAGGCCATTAAACGGAACACAAGCACTTGTAGGTTTAGTATTTCAAAACAGGATTGCTTCCAATACCTATTTGTGGTAACATTTAAAAGTTTTTGATTAAATTATTTCAACATCAAGTTTTATTCTTCGCTTTTATAAATCAGGATATCCTACCTACTATTTAAGAAAAACAAGGACTGAGAAAAATTATTTCAGGAAAAGCATAATCTCTCTGGTGTAATTTCAGTGGAGGAGACCAGATGGAAATGGATAAATAGAGTCGCACAGCAAATCCCTGGATAGGTTTGAGGGTATTTACAGAATAAGGTGATGAATCCTAGTACCCCAAGCGCTATATTTGCGAAAGCCAAATCCAGAGCAATGAATTTGTTGTATCTCAATCACCAACTACAACCTGCAGCACCTTTCTCTTCCTCCTTTTTATAACTTAGGAAAGTGAAATATGCTTGCGCAGGATTACAATTTGTATACCAGAAACCAGACCAATGGAAGACCAAAACCCCTGACGTTTGATGAGGGTGATGAATGAATTCTTGATTGGATTGATTTTTTCCTGTGTAACTATTTTGTGGCACAGAAAAGAATTTTTTTTTTATCTTCTATATTCATTTGTGCACAAAAATACTGACGTAGGGTCGTAGGCATATAGGAGTAATTAAAAGTGTAATGGATTTTTCAGTATTCATATTGATTCATACACAAATTTAATTAAAATTGAATATGTTGCTTTTGGTTTACAAAGTATTAAATGTGATTGATTAGATATGAAAAAGGAGAAGTAGGAAATGCAATTGGAGGGAATTGTCTTTGATAAATGAACATCACAACAAAAATATATGCAAAGTCAAGAAAACAATACAGTGGTTTCTTTATTGAGGATTTAAAGGCCATTCCTGAAAAGCTTTAAGATATGCATCGACAGGCATTTAAACGTTTCTTTGACCAGAGCCAGAGAAGCCTGCCCGCCTGTCCCTGACGAAAAACTATTTTGCAGTTGTTGGCATAGCCCCTAGAGAAAAATTAATAAACTACTTGACTCTCATATTGTAAGGAAAAATTCTTTATAAAAAATAAATATCCCACTTCACCACCGGCGATTGACGACATATTAACGAACTCGAGTTTTTTAGTTTCTTTAGTCAGACCCCGGAGGCGGCTGAGTTCTAGTCTTATAGTTTTAATCTTATAGGACCTAAAATTCAACGCATACAGGGTACAGATCGGCACCTGTTTATTCGTCCGTATCTGTGGCTCGCTGATGGTGCCATGCCATTTGGCCATATGCCATATTTCAAAATATGGCCATATAACACTTTTGAATTGTGTCATATGACCATGTGGCTATTTGTCGCTTTGGTAATGTGTCATTTGACCATATTTTCTTGTGTCATTCAGCCATATGGTCAAATGACGCTTTCTTAAAGCGACAAATGGCCATCTATTCTAATATTGTCATTTGACAGATTTTCAAAGCGTCATTTGACACAAAATATGCAAAATGGTTCGAGCAGGAACTATCTTTTAGATGCTACTTTTAGTGTTGTAAGAGCTTGCGGCTACAAATAATTGTAAATTGTGCGCTTCGTTCATGATAACCACGTTAGTAAAGATATATTAATTTACATTTTGTTCCAATTTAGGTTGAGAAATTATAAATAAGAATCATTGATGATGTTTATAATTTTGAAAACATATGCAAAGTTGTTAAGTTAAAATTGTTTTTTGTTGAGATATTCTAAAACATTATCAGTTCTTCTGAACTTTTTGTTCGGTCAGAATAGGGCATTCTACAAGCACCCTGTACTTGAACCCAGTTTCATCTTATTTTATCTTTTTGTCACCTCAATCCTCAAATAACTGAGCTGTTTCAATTACATTAACAGCTCCATCAGAAAGACATTTTTGTATTGAAGGTATGTTCAGTTTTCTTGCATCATATGGATGCAGGCGTAAGTACTATTTTTGCAATACTCCTTAACTCAGTCTCACGTGTTTTAAAATATTGTTTCAATAAAGGATTTGGAGCTTGAACCAAAAAATGAAGCAGGTACAATGATTGCTAGCGAGCGAAGCGAGCGGAAAAAATTTTGCCCAAAAGAGAATGAAATTGGGGTGTGAAAATAAAAAAAATCGCGCAAAGCGTGCATTACAAGGGTGCGTGGTGGTTCCTTTTCCAAATTAAAGAAACGGCAGCAGCTTTGAAAAATTAATTGCTCTGTCTGTTTCTTTCTGTTTGATTATTTTTTTTTTTATTAAAACGTTGCGATAAACTTTTTGAGATCAGTTACTTACCATATTTTCATAAATATAGATATTGTATATTTTCATAAATATATTGCATATTCGTTTTTGTTTTTCCAGTAAAGGTAAACTGCAAGCTTGAAAGTGTCATTTGGCCATAATGGTCAAATGACACATTACCAAAGCGACAAATAGCCATATATTAAAATATGGCCGTATGACACAATTCAAAAGTGTCGGCATATGGCCAAATGTCATGGCACCCTCGCTGATATGTGATACGCCATACGCACCTACTTCTCATTGTCAGGGCGTTTACTCGGCATCGCAAAAATATTTTCCACAACACAACAAGACAAGTATTACGAAAAAATCACAGTTGCATATTTGCTGCAATCAAAACAAATCTGTTGGTTTTTGCCAATTAAAAAAATTTAAATCAAAAGAATAATATCACCCCCGCAATAAATTATACATTAAAAACTTCCAGCCATGGTGTTCCCATGTCAATCAGCAACAACATTAAATATGTTAAAAACTTTTGTTCTCATGAAAATCCAGGACCTAAAGCTACTGCGTAATCTGCATACATTCATTATCTAACCGTATTTCTGTTTTTTCTTATCTTTTTCTGTTTCAGCGAGAATACAAAAAAACTTTTTCAATTGAGTTAACAGCTTCAGCTTCAAGGCTCTGTGGGCACCTTCCTGTTAAATCCTCTTTCCACAAGTCGACATTCGTTTTTTCTTTAAATAATACTTTTGTAAGGGTATTTTGTCATGGCAAAAAAGCTGTCACAGTAACCCCTATGTCGCCTGTTCAGCCGGTTAACTGTTCTTATTATATTCACGCGTATTTTAATAATTATTTTTATTTATAGCACCAAAGGTGTTTGTATATTGTTATGCCAGAAACAATAAAAACAAAAAAATAAAAGTAGGTACGTAACATTCAAATGACTCGTAAGCAGGTAAAGAAACAAATAGAAAAAAGGCTGTTTTTGTTGTTAAATGGCAACAACGAAATGCCTTTGTAGGTGGGAACTGAAAAATACGAATGACAAAGTATGCTCACAGATGAAAAATCTAATTTGGGAATTTGACATTGTTCGAAAGAGCAGCAAAATCGGGAATGGGGTGTTTTGTGATTTCTTGTTGTTGCTTTTGTCTGTTTTTTTTGGAATCCTCTTCCGTGAAGCAAAGGACAATAATATGCTAGTGGCAATGATTATTTTTGTAAAAAAATCTCAGAGAATAAGGATTTCCATAAAGGCTTGGATTGTACTTTTACTTGGATGTTAGATACCAGAGCTGTCGGAAGTAACATAAGTCTGGTGAACTTTTCATCTTCTTTTATCTGTCAACATTGTTAAGTTAAATGTGCTTAGCATCTTTGCGAAAAACTAGAGTATCACTTGCCACGGAAATTTGCCTCTCAACTCAGTGGCGTAGATAGGGGGGGGATCAGGGGGATATATCCCCCCCATTGGGATTCATAATTGTTCAACATAGCCAGTCAAGCCAAATAAGTTAAAGAAACGCACTTTGAAATAAAGTACCTACTTCCTACGTGAATCAAGTCTTATTAGTACTCACAGGATTCCTAGAGGCATTGTAAATTGTACATTCTATTTCTATACCTACTACGGGGAAAACACAAAGTCAACTTCATCTGAAAGAAATTATTACTTCGGCTATTATATCGATTTTTAAAAAGTATTTTTTCTCTCACCAACTGATAATAGGTAAACGCGCAAGAAAAAGAGCTTAAATCCAGCTTTCCACAAAAACCCACACTGACACAAAAATTGAAAGTTATTTAGATTTCTTCTCGCCGTGTGTCACATTGTTAATTTGGTGTAAGAAACCGCTCCAAACACGCAACACACACATCCACACGAACACAAATGTTCGCACAACTTCGATGAAGTTAACGCGAATCCTAACGGTAACGATAACTCACACTAATTCATTTTTACCAGGAAGCGAAATGCGCTATTACCCATTACATAAAGCATGTCTAACACAAGCGGCAGATTGACAATCATTCGTCGTAATTTTGCGAGTTATTTGGAGTGTTTTTTTTTTTAAATTAATTTTTTATATATAAAATTTTTCGAAAATTTCCTAAAATTAATTTGAGTATGCAGCGTGAATTTGCATTTTGTTAGTGAATTTCGATTTTAAATATTGATCCGATTTCGAGATATAGAATTTTTAAATAAGTTTAAAAAGGTTTTTAAAAAATACAAAAAACAAATTTTAATTTTTTTTTGTATTTTGGAGGAAGTTAAAAAGAAATCGTTTTTGAAAAAATTGAATCTTTTGGTTTTTGGCCAAAAAAAAATTGTATGGTGGCTTCCCTTAATTTTGATCTTAAAAAATAAAAAATAAAAAAAAGACCACAGCGAACTCGCTCAAACCTCAAATTTTCAAGTTTTAAGTCAATCGGACCAGTGGTTCAAGTTGCAGGTGCGTTTACAGCATGACAGACAAAAATCCAAAACTTTTCATATATTCTATACTAGCAGTTGCCCGCGACTTCGTCCGTCTCTCCCTCGTGCCCCGGCCAGAGGTGCGTCTTGTGCATCATGCGCGTGAATTTGATTGCAAAGTTATTTTAAAATTGTGTATTAGTCGACTCGCCCTAATTCAAAATTCTTCTTAACTCGAAGCCTTCAAATATGCATTACTTTCCCCGTTTTAGTAGGTAAGACTTTTAACTGAAGCTTTGCGATTATTATTCGCAGCTAAACTTTGTATAGCTTAAAGCCTTCCTGGATAATTGGACTATTCAACACAAAAAGAATTTTTTAATTTGATTTAGCAGTTCCTGAGATCAGCGCGTTCAAAAAAAAAAATACTTTCTTGCCGTTTTTTTCCACATTTTACACTGATTCTTCGCTCCTATTGGTCGTAGCTTAATGTTATGTAGCCTAAAACCTTCCTCGACTATCCAACTCAATTACAATTCGAACCAGTAGTTTCTGAGATGAGCGTGTTCGAACAGACAAACAAACTCTTCAGCTTTATATATTAAATATTAGTATAGATGTCGGAAGTAAAAATGAGCGAACTAGATCCATCCCCCCCCATAGCGAAAAGCTATCTACGCCACTGTCTCAACTCAGCCGGTCGGAATCGTTTGGAAGGTTTCCTGGGACAAGACCATCTACTTTCGTGCACATTGTGACATTTGGATTCTTCATACATGTTCTTGGCCTCTCGTTTGCAAAATTGAATGAATGAAAAATGTATTCCCTGAGAATTTGAGAATGGTTTGTTTCCCCACTTTTCGCGTTCGTTTATATGAGTGGTTGCAGGAGTTAGTTCAATGTAATCGACGCTAAAGGAATGCCTTCAAGTTCTACGGCTTCACTGTTTCTTATGTACACGTTTATTGTTGTCATAAAATTATTTTGCTGGAGATAAGGTGTGAATTCGGGTACTATAGATAATTACTTACTAAAGGTGGCGATACAGTCCGGACATGAGCCTTAACCAACAGTCTCCGACAGTCAGCTCGGTTCTTAGCTACACTGTCAGACAAATTAAAGTGCAAAATCACTTATGTTTTGTAACACTTTTATTTAAAAGAGAAGAAATAATTTTTATCGCACCATTTCATGTTCTGACGTCACATTTTTTTCATTTCGTGATGATCTGTTAAAAATAAGCCGTTAAATGTTTTGTCTACTTGCTCTGCATTGCGGAAATTCGGAAGCATATGCAGTTGACACGTGACAAAATAAATTGCAATTTTGGTTTTTTCTCTAATTTTTCTAACAAAATAATAATTTTACCAAAAAAAAAAAAACTTTCATATCGAAGAAATATTCAAAGGTAACACATTAATATCAATTTATAATTATTTAAGCGATATTTTTTATTATTATTACTAGCTGGCCCGGCAAACGTTGTTTTGCCATATGAATTATTTCTAGAGTATGAAAATATATATTATTAATCTCGAGCGTGTGCGTATGAGGTATTTGAGTGGAAGAGGCATGGAGCGCTGTGAACCATGACGGAATGTAAAAACTACACCACATCAAATACTAATTCATTTAATTTATTATTACTTTTTCTAATTATGTTTACAACGATTTCGGAAAATATAAGTCACCAATATTAATCTCTCAGTGCAATGGAAAGTACAATATTTTTTGTCATTCCATCTTTAGCTAAGACATACAAACTGGATGTCTTGCCCACTCGAGAGCATGCCACGTATAATTGTATGTGTGAAAAACATGGTGTGCTCAAATCTAAGCCATAAACAGACATTGTTTGACCTTGAGATTTATTGATAGTCATTGCAAATGCCAATCTTATGGTGAACTGGATGCGTTTTAATTGAATTGGCATATCTGTGGGTATAATCGTCAAAATTTTCATGAAAACTCATTAAGAAGTGGCTCTTAAAAAGTAGGGGTAAGTGGTAGGAAGATGAAAATTAAGGATTGAATGTATTTCTTAATGCCGCACCATACAAAAATTATAATAAAAAAACTGCCCAAAAAATGCCAAAACAAAATAAGTGGATGAGCCATCCTTAACAATTAGCGGTATAAAAAATAGATATGAACCGATTCTCATACCTACTGAATACACATATAAAATTTCATCAAAATCGGTCAAGCCGTTTCGGAGGAGTATGACCACTAAAACTGTGACAGAAGAATTTTATATATTAGATGTGCAAACAAAACAATAATAATAATCGACGAAATTTTCATGAAAACTCATTAAGAAGTGGCTCTTAAAAAGTAGGGTTAAGTGGTAGGAAGATGAAAATTAAGGATTGAATGTATTTCTTAATGCCGCACCATACAAAAATTATTATAAAAAAAACTGCCCAAAAAATGCCAAAACAAAATGTGTGGATGAGCCATCCTTAACAATTAGCGGTATAAAAAATAGATATGAACCGATTCTCATACCTACTGAATACCCATATAAAATTTCATCAAAATCGGTCAAGCCGTTTCGGAGGAGTATGACCAGTAAAACTGTGACAGAAGAATTTTATATATTATAGCCTTTTCACACCAGACGCAAAACGCTGTTTTCAGCTGTCAGTTTTCAAAAACTCGAAATCTGTTCACACCTAAATTTCAGGTTTTTGTTTGACATTAAAAATCTTTGATGTCAAGTAAGGGATGCCATATGTTCTCTTTTTAGAAGATTCACCCTTTTTTCACACACATTTGCTCTTTGTTTTTCGTTGCAAGTTTGATTCACGTTAGTGTAAGATATTAAAAATTGAAAACCACTGGATGAAAAAGTGTTCCTCATCGATTTTTCAAAAGAAAAAAACATTTGTTTGTCGCTGCTAAGAATTTGTTCATTTGTATTTTTATATGTTCTCAAATGGCAACCCTATATCAACTGACACGTTTAGTCGTGAACAATTTTACAAGCAGACTGTCAATCTACTCTTGCTATTGGAGGGAGGGAGAAATATATACGATCGATACATACGATATATACGATATAATGAATTATAGACTGCTGAATGCTTTCACTTTTTTGGTTTTGACTGGTTTTCACAAAAACTTGTTGTTTTGCAAAACAGGGCTGTCAACAAATTTGTATGGGAAAACACTTGATTTCCTTCAAGTTTTTGAAAAGTTTTGCAAAACCGCGTTTTGCGTCTGATGTGAAAAGGCTATTAGATGTACAAACAAAACAATAATAATAATCGACGAAATTTTCATGAAAACTCATTAAGAAGTGGCTCTTAAAAAGTAGGGGTAAGTGGTAGGAAGATGAAAATTAAGGATTGAATGTATTTCTTAATGCCGCACCATACAAAAATTATTATAAAAAAAACTGCCCAAAAAATGCCAAAACAAAATGTGTGGATGAGCCATCCTTAACAATTAGCGGTATAAAAATAGATATGAACCGATTCTCATACCTACTGAATACCCATATAAAATTTCATCAAAATCGGTCAAGCCGTTTCGGAGGAGTATGACCACTTAAACTGTGACAGAAGAATTTTATATATTAGATGTACAAACAAAACAATAATAATAATCGACGAAATTTTCATGAAAACTCATTAAGAAGTGGCTCTTAAAAAGTAGGGGTAAGTGGTAGGAAGATGAAAATTAAGGATTGAATGTATTTCTTAATGCCGCACCATACAAAAATTATTATAAAAAAAACTGCCCAAAAAATGCCAAAACAAAATGTGGATGAGTCATCCTTAACAATTAGCGGTATAAAAAATAGATATGAACCGATTCTCATACCTACTGAATACACATATAAAATTTCATCAAAATCGGTCAAGCCGTTTCGGAGGAGTATGACCACTAAAACTGTGACAGAAGAATTTTATATATTAGATTTATTTAGCTAAAGACTTCAGGATGAAACCGCTGGCATTTGAAGTAAAGGAATTGCTTGTTTTGGACCGTTAACATGGGTTGACATTCCAGAAACTGGCAGAGAAATATGGATTGTCAATTTCTGGGGTAAGAAAGATTTGCCTTAACTTCGTACAACGAGGAACAGTTGCCAGTTTCAAAAGATCTTGTGGAAGGAAGAGAAAAACCACAGCAGTTGATGACCGCAGAATTAAAATTGAAGCTCGAAAAAAACCCTTTATCTTCAGCCAGAAACATTAAGGAAGATCTCCAGTTAAATATTACTACAAGGACGGTACAAAGGCGACTCCATGAAAGCGGTTTAAAAAACTTTTTTGCTAAAAAAAGCCATTGCTTCGGCCCATTAATATTCGAAAACGGCTAGCTTTCGCAAGAAAGTTTTTGGCAAAGCCGCAATCATTTTGGGAAAGTGTCATTTGGTCAGATGAGTCTAAATTTGAATTAAAAAACTCAAAATCCAGAAAGCGAGTTTGGTGCAAACCTTCTGAAAGACTCAGCCAAAGTTGCATTCATAAAACCGTAAGACACGGAGGTGGTTCGGTGATGGTCTGGGGTTGTTTTTAATTCAGTGGCGTTGGAAATATCGTCAAAATCGACACCAAAATGACGGGCGTGGGTTACGTCAATATTATTAGAGAAAACTTAGCTTCTTCTGCTTGCAGAATGTCTTTGGAAAATTATGTTTTCCAACAAGATAACGACCCAAAGCATACAAGCAGAGCAGCTAAGCAGTTTTTTTTCCCAAAATAATATTGACGTACTAGAATGCCCCGAGTAGCACAGACTTCGATTTATAACAAGTATTTTGTTATATTTGTGTTTTGTTGAAATAATCTGCAACATTTTGTGTTACATTTCAGTTTTTCAATTGTTTATCGAAAAAAAAGTTGTAACTTTGTTAATTGAAATGTTACAAATCGGTTATATAACTGTTCCAACTTGTTTTCTAATAATTGGTCTTAATATAATAAGGTTATATAAAAGTCAAAAATTTCAAAGTTGAAAAAAAGTTGTTATAACATCTATAAAATTTCTGTTTCGTTATCGTTTAACTTAAACGTTAAAATAACTTACTTGCAACAATCTGTAAGAACATTAGTATAACGTCAATATAATTTACAAGTTTGAAGAAGGAAAGAAGTTACAAAAACATTTTTGTAACGTTTTTACTCCTACAACCTTTATTTGAGCAGAATTTTAGTAATTTAGTTTATATAACCAATATATAACAATGTTTCAATTAGTGTTTTCTTTAATTCATGGCCAAAATAATTATGTAGGTATAAATGCAATAAAAAATGCCATACTTTGAATGGTGAATTTATTTAAACGGAGTATGGATAAATCCCCTCTATTTTTTCTTTTTTTCTTTTTTTTTTGTTATTAAATTCAATTTGAGACATATAACTTTGTTGCAACTTAATAATAACATACCATTAACCTTATTATAACATAACAACTCTGAAACCCTTAACTTCAAAGCAATGCGTAGCGCCAACGTTATTGTGACATTGTGCCAATTCGAATATAACTCTACAGTTATTTCATGTTTCAAAAGTTTTATAAACTCAACTATAACATCTCTTGAATCTTAAGAAATGTTGTAGTTTTGTTTCAAAAACAAGCCGAATGTTTTTTTTCAGTACTAGTACTTTGGTTACATATTTGTTTTAATATTGTAGCAATCTTTGTTTCACGTTAACAAATTAGAAACCAAAATATAACAAAGTTTCCAAAAACAAAAACTACAGTTATATTTTAGTTATATATCAGTTATATTTCAACTTATTTTCAACTATGTTTATTCAAACATTTTGTTTGTTATATTCGTGTTTTTTTCAAATAGAAAACAACAACATTACATACGTTATGTAATGTTGTTGTTATAAATGCGTTATGTTATGTTGTTCTTTTCTATTTGAAAAAACACGAATATAACAAACAAAATGTTTGAATAAACATAGTTGAAACTAAGTTGAAATATAACTGATATATAACCAAAATATAACTGTAGTTTTTGTTTTTGGAAACTTTGATATATTTTGGTTTCTAATTTGTTAACGTGAAACAAAGATTGCTACAATATTAAAACAAATATGCAACCAAAGTACTAGTACCTACTGAAAAAAAAACATTCGGCTTGTTTTTGAAACAAAACTACAACATTTCTTAAGATTCAAGAGATGTTATAGTAGAGTTTATAAAACTTTTGAAACATGAAATAACCGTAAAGTTGTATTCAAATTGGCACAATGTTACAATAACGTTGGCGCTATGCATTGCTTTGACGTTAAGGGTTTCAGAGTTGTTATGTTATAATACGGTTAATGGTATGTTATTATTAAGTTCGTTAAATTGACCATGAAAATTTTACAAAAAAAAATTATTTTTTGTAATGAAAAGACTGACTTTACATGTCAGAGTTGCCGCTAGGTTCAAAAACTTTACAAGTCATAAAACAATTCGTGGATTTCATTAGCGTTTTTAATTGTGTTTTTGTAAGCGACCGTAATCATTTTAATTGCTTTCATTGATCGCATTCATTGGATTTGAATTCAATTGAAAAATTTGACTATAGGCAAAAGTGTCAAAATTGAACCAAAAGTAAAGTTTTTCTTGAATTGAATTAAAAATGTGTATTAAAACTAGACGTTTATTTAAAGATTGAACTCTAATAAAATTTTGCTCAAGCAAGCCTCCTATTTTTGCTTACTTAAGGAACCTTTCGTCTATTTTTGACATTTGTTTAAGTTCACTTAAACGGAGTGAGGGAAATTGGAAGGGAGTTCAAACTTCTATGAATAAGATAAACTTCAGCTACCTTTAGTAACTACAACAACTTATGAATCAGCTAAGAATATTGCCGATTACCATTTAAGAACTAAATAATTTTTGTTCAAACACCAACCGAACATTTTATGTTATATGTTTTGACAAACAAACAAAGGCAAACAATATGATCTATTTGAGGTTTTTTTAATCTCCCTTAATAGAAGACATTTGTGTTTATATATCTAGGATTTGATATAAAATTTGTGATTTCTTTTATAACATTTTTGTTTTAAAATTTAAACAAAAAGTTAACTGCGGCAACTCTGATGAACATAGATCAAAGTTTAATCCTATTTTTTGTTTGATTTATTTCCCGCCAGAAAAAATAAGGATAATAAAAAGATATTATTCTAAATTCGAATTTGCACTTTATTTTGTCCGACAGAGTATATATGTCTTCAGTTTAGCGCTCTTAGCTGATTGAAGTTCTCTTCCACTTGAGTGCCTCACCTAAGTCGCGGTCTCGCTCTACTTCTTAGTCTCTCGGGAATGGTGTCGAAGGCTTTCCGGGCCGGAGCATTGGTGTCCATCTAGATCTATACGACCAAGCCATCTGACTCACTGGACCTTGATTCCTCTGGCTAAATTCGTGTCGTTTTACAACCCGTTAAGCCTGCTATTGACTCTCCTTCTCAATTCTCCATCAATGTATACGGAGCCATAGGTAACCCGAAGAACTTTCCTCTCGAAATAGCCGAAGGCACATTCATCCAATTTCGTAAGAGTCCATGCTTCTGTACCACAGAGTAGAATTAAGATGATAAGGGTGTTATGGCCTTTAAAACCTATAAACAGGTATTGGATTAGGATTTGGAGTTCATAAGTTTATTCCATTGTCTGTTGCAAAGTGAAAATTTGGTCAATGGTTTACTTTCCTGATCTGAAGCAACATTGATAAAGACTAATCAGATTGTTGACGAAAGGCGTTCACATATTACGGCAGAGAGGATCTTATCATCGATGTTAAGGAGGCTGGTTCCCCTGTAGTTGGCACAGTTTAGAGAATTTTCCTTCTTCAGATGATTTGGAGCCTGCTCCTATTCAGATTGTCAACTGCTGTTTTGAAGAGCTCGGCAGCTAGACCATCTGCTCCAGCTGCTTTGCTGAATTTCGGCACTTTCACTTTCACTAGGTCGGGCTTACGGTTTTGTTGGCTTTAACTTTTTTTTTCCTCCTTAATGGTCCATCACCTCGCATTTCCTGGATAGCGGTAATGTCTTGTAGCAGTTAAGCGTTTCCGCTAATTGTTCTGCAGCACGCGGTCTATAAAGGTACCTAACATTCAACGTCAACGTGCATATGTATATTTGAAATTCGTTGTCCTTATTACATTGGCATTCCAAGGCCTGATGTTGCTACGCAACTAAATGTTTTTCTTTATAGCGTACAACCCTCAACCTTTGAAGAACTAACTCCAAGTGCAAGAGCCAGAAAAACCGCTCATTTTTAAGGCCTGGGCTTCAAATTCGTTAAAGTAGCCCGTAGAAAGGTATTCACCAAATATTTGGGTCTAACTAAAAATGGGGACGCTACCGTTGATTCTTATCCCATGAAAGAGGGAAAATCACCAGATTGAAAAGGTTTAGTCCATCATCTAATTTGGTCCTCATCCGAACTATAAATAAATAAATGAATAGATACTTCAAGCTACGTGCACAACTCAGGACCTTGGTAGATTTTAAGATGGTCTTGTTTTTTTACCTTGTCTAATACATAACCTCTAAAAATGACCAAATAACGATCTAGAGTAGAAAGATCATAATATCACACATCACATGAAGCAGTAATTTTTTGTTTCTAATGGATTTCAAATGCTCCAGAGCTTGACGACAGCACTGCTTCATTTACTTCACCGCTCTGCTGTTTTTGGATTCTTTTTTTTCGATAGGTATATCGTTTCGTTGTAATCATCCATGACCTTTCTGCTTCCTTCATCATCTTCAATTATTTTCATTTTCATTTCTGTTTCGTTTTTTTTCTTTTTTTTTTTGGAAAAAAAAGTTAAAAACAATTTTGATTCAGGCTTTCTTTTTTCTTTATTTTTTGTGTTAAAGCTTAGCAAATATAAAAATGTGTGTGCTCTCTCCGGGAATGTTGTTTTGGTCGGTCTATATGCTTACATTCAAATTGGCCAAGTAGTAATCGTTAAAGAGTTTTTGGGTTTAGCAGTCTTAGATAACTTTTTTTCTTTTTGGTGTAATCGTCTTTATCAGGTTCATTTTGTGTGGGAACAAGAAAAGAGATTTGCTTACTGAGTAAATTTTTTCGCAAAAAAGTTTCGCTTTTGTTTGGGGAATATGTGCGAAAATTATTTTCATTTTGAATTGCCTTGAGGTTTTGAAAATAATCTTAAAAACTTAGGCTAAGAACACATCAAATCAGACAAGACGTCTTTTTGTCTTAAGACAAAAAATCGTGTCGGATTCTAACCCACACCGAGGACGAAAAAGACAAAATGTCTTGTCTTTGTCCACTTCGGTGTGTGTTGCTCCTATACAACATATCCAAATGGCACGTTTTTTTGTCGATT
Source organism: Sphaerophoria taeniata (assembly GCA_943590905.1). Lineage (NCBI taxonomy): Eukaryota > Metazoa > Arthropoda > Insecta > Diptera > Syrphidae > Sphaerophoria > Sphaerophoria taeniata. The sequence goes on from OX016540.1 coordinate 186,717,275, forward strand.
TCTGTTTGTTTCTTTGGTGTGTGTCTTTGTATATGGATTTACCAGGTAATATCAAGAATGGTTTTCTGCTTGGTTTGACAGTTTTTTGACAGTTTTTTTTACATAAGTTTGTAATGTGTGTTCTCTGCTTGCTTGCTTGAAAACCATTCTTGATAGTACTTGGTAAATCCATATACAAAGGTGTGTGTATACAACCATAAGACATAAGACGGTGTGTACTTTTAGGCGTTGACATTTTGTCCCGGACTTTTTGTCTTCTTTGGTGTGTTTTGCTCCTATACAACCCCATGTATTTACTGCAACCGACGACGACGAGCGGCCAAGACTTTTTACCGTGTCGTGTCTTTTTCGGCGTGTGTTGCCTCGTAATAGCAATGGGTTTGTGTCCACGATTTTTTGTCGAAAGACAAAAAGACGTCTTGTCTGATTTGGTGTGTTTTTAGCCTTAGGAGTTGAATTTCTTTTCTTTAGTCCATTCTTTAATAGCTGGTTTTTATTCTGCACCGGCGAAAATTAAGACTATCCACTTTGATAATTTGAAGGTTGCCTAAAAAAGCTTGGTTTATAAAATCGAAGAAAAGTTACGTAAAGGAATTAATAAATTAATCTTCCCCCCTGATGATCCTTCAATCCGTGTAAGGTTGTTTCTTGTATTTAAGTAGCACCTAAGTAAGTTATGTTGCTGCTATTGCCTTAAAAATTAAAAGCCTGTTTTAATAAACAAAATTGAAAAAAAAATGTTAACAGTTTTATGAACACATTATACCGACAATATCTTGTAGAACGATTACATATGCGATTCGCCAACAATGCTGCAAGTTGTTAAGGTTTTTTAAGACGATATTCAAAATATTTTTTCCCCTTCCAATCTGGCTACCATCTTTAAAATATATAGATATACTAGCTGACCCGACAGACTTCGTACTGCCTCAATCGATATAAAAAAGAACCTAGACTTTTCTAGCCCACTACCGTCTACCCGATTTCCCGGTATACCAAGTTACCCTGTTACCCGATACCCCACTACACGTTACCCAATACTTCTAAACGCTACCCGCTACACCAGTAATTGCTACCAACTACCCGCTACCGACTACCCCAATTCCCCACTACCCGGTTACTTGTTCCTAAGCATTTGGTGCCACTGGTACAAAAGTAGTGAGTCGCCTCAACGGATTGCATAGGGTTAAAAAATATAAAATGCTATCAAAACATAGGGGTCGGTTACAACTTACATGCGTCCATGCGGTAATTTCAATCATTTATCGCCGTGTATTGCAGTTGGAAAATGTACCAAAGGTACAAAAGGTACAAAAGGATTACAAATGTTGACGGATATCCAATATATCGTCGAAGGAATTCCGATAATGGCGGACAATCATTTACGAAAAGTATGAAAAACATCGATATTGACATTGATAATCGTTGGGTGGTGCCTTATTCACCTCTACTGAGCAAAACATTCCAAGCTTTTCACAATAATAAGCTTTAATGTCACTTTCACTACTGCGATCAATGTACAAACAATAATAATAATCGACGAAATATTCATAAAAACTGAGTATGAGAAGTGGCTCTTAAAAAGTAGGGGTAAGTGGTAGGAAGTTGAAAATTAAAGACTGAATGTATTTCTTAATGCCACACCATACAAAATTATTTAAAAAAAAAACGGCCCAAGAAATGCAAAAACAAAAAGTGTGTGTGAGCCATCCTTAAAAATTAGCGGTAAAAATTAGTAATGAACGTATTCTCATACCTACTGAATACACATATAAAATTTCATCAACGTCGATCAAGCCGTTTCGGCGGAGTACGACCACTAAAACTGTGACAGAACAATTTTATATATTAGACTAGCTGACCCCGTGAACTTCATCCCACTGCCCTTCAGAGCTACTCCAATAACAATTTTCCCTTGGAAAATCAATAAGTTGTCCGAGTTTTTCATCAAGAAATTTCTATTTTCCCTTCGAAAACCCACTTTGAAATTTTCCTGTTTTCCATTTGAAAACCAATGCACCTGCAATAATATGCAATTTTCCCTTTGAAAACCAATGAGTTTTCCGAGTTTTTCATCAAGAACTTTCTATTTTCCATTCGAAAATCCATTTTGAAATTTTCCAGTTTTCCATTTGAAAACGAATGCACCTGCAATAATATACAATTTTCCCTTTCAAAACCAATGAGTTTTCCGAGATTTTAATCAGAGCTTTTTATTTTTCATTCGAAAACTCATTTTGAAATTTTCCAGTTTTCCATTCGAAAACCAATGCACCTGCAATAATACGCATTTTTCCCTATGAAAACCAATGAGTTGTCCGAATTTTTCATCAAGAACTTTCTATTTTCAATTCGAAAACTCATTCTGAAATTTCCAGTTTTCCATCTGAATACCTACCAATGCACCTGATGCAATAATATGCAATTTTCACTTTGAAAACCAATGAGTTTTCTGAGTTTTTTATCAAGAACTTTCTGTTTTAAATTCGAAAGCCCATTTTGAATTTTTTAAGTTTTCCATTTGAAAACCAATGCACCTGCAATAATTTAAAAAAAAATTCCATAAGAACCATCTACAGACTAACACGAACAAAATAAAAAAAAAATAGCCAAATTCGTCCAGCCGTTTGTGAGTTATTCGATTATAAACGAACAGGAATTCATTTTTATATATATAGATGTACGTCTTAAGCTTGAGCACAACTCCCACATATGGGCTTGTGCTCCAGTGACGTATTAAACTCTTTTGGACAGTATTCAGAACAGAGCATTAAAGATGATTGGTGATCATGATCGTTGAATCATTTACGTCCCTTAAACATCGACGTAATGTCTCATGCCTCACCCTCTTTTAACAATAATCCTCCCTGGTAACGGTAAATAACCTGGTGTTTGGTGTCTGGTGAACTGGCCACAAAGCCCTTCTGAGCGGAGAGTACCTAAACAGACCAAAAGATCAATTCTTTTATGCACAGTGCATGGTGGGGAACGGCAGCATATCAGACTAATTTGGTAAAAGAAATTGGGGATGACGTGTCGGCTTGTCGGTCAATTATATTTTCTCAAAAGCGTGTTTAAATATGAGGTCGAAAATGATTGACCTACTGTATGGATGAAAGTCTTTATTATCTATAGTTTATTTGTTCACCGCGCTACATCGCACACCGAGAATTAAAGCAAACATAAATCCTGTGATTCTGCCACGTAGGGAAACCCTCTACTGCCACTGCGTGCGTCATTTACTACTTCAAAGTCGAATTAATTATTTTATGATGGTTAATTCTTTTTTGTTCCTGGAACTCGGTAATTCGTTCATCCTTAAAAATAAACCCATACCTTTGGGTATTTTTATTTATTTTCCTTTGCGTTTATTATTTTTCAAGCTTGAAGGCTTTGAAAGAGCTAAATTAATTCAGCATGAAACAACATTATTTTCCAGTTTTATGATGTAAACAGCCATAGGGATTTTTCTGACCAGGTCAAAAGAGGTATTCAGCAGGGATACAATCATGTGGGTAAATTTGTTTTCTAGTTTTGTTTGTTCATTGCTTATTTAACCAAGAAAGCTTTTAAACATAAAAAAGGAAAGGAAAAATATGAACGTTAAAACAAATATAATTTTAAAATATGGAATCAAAATCATGAAACCACATTACGGGTCACTCGGGTTGGAATAATTTTTCAACGGATTTGAGTACCTACTTGGAGTCTTGTACTCGCCCTCGGTCAGATCGATGTAAAGGAAAGAGTAAGGCCTGAAACCCGATTGTCACGTGCGGAAGAGAAGTGGGACACGCCTTAAATATTATATCAATAGCGCTGTCACCTCTACATAGAAAATAAAAAGTTGATCTATTGACAATCGCCTATTTTCAACTTAAAATTGTCGTTAGGAAAACTTTTTTCGTTCTGTGTTGAAATACTTGCACCTCAGTCTATGGAAATGCAGCCCAGTCCAAGCTTGGTGTTAACACAATGCTGTCTTGGAGATGCAACACCATACTGAAAAGCTGTAGCTGGCCTGAGTAACCGCTTGCAAATCAAAGTTTGTGGGAGATGAACGGCTGGATTAGCTTTGGCTAGCACAGCCTTTGAATGCGATTGAAGCGACACAGCTCGGTTAAGTTCACTCCAAAGCATTTGGAACTTCAGAATAGAGATTCTACAGGTGCAACCAATCCACAGTAACTGCCGATGAAAACCGGTCTTCAGTGAACCGACTTGAAGGTGTTGATTCTTACGCTATGCTATGAATAAAAAGATACCTCTTAGACTTGAGACGATGGTTGAGAGCCTGAATAACACAATTCGCGATGACTGTTAAGAGCAGAGTTGACGTCGGACTGGAACTTTTGTAAGGGACGTAGCGGAATCTATATTACATATCGATGAAGATAATTAAACTCGTTGCAGAATCTCTTGAGTGTCCTAAAGAATATCTCTTCGAGAATTTTTCTGATATTGTTGAAAAGGAATATTAGGCCGGTTGATTTCTCCCCTATTTATTTACTATTTTTTACTTCTGCGAAAAAGTTGTTGATGAGAATCGTTAGAATTATCAGAACTTAAGAATGTAGGTCAAAACAGCTTCCATTCAAGTTGATTTCTTTGGCTTCAATTTGCAGAAGATTTCTCTATTTGCCTGTTGAATCAACTGGATGGGGTACACACTTACACAGGTTCTTTTATCACCTGTGGATGTCTCACCAGAGAATTTACTGTTTAGTTGTTAGACTTGGAGGTTGAAACAGGAAATCTGCTTGAGACAACTTCGCTCCCAACTTTAATGTAAGAAACGAACATAAGCATAAGGCCTATCGATTTCAGTTCTCCATTGAATCAAATTTCTACATTTGAAAAAGCTGTCTGGATATTATCTTACATGCCCACATTCATTTTACATTCGAACGCTATATAACATCTCATACAGCCTGTTGATATATTGTTTAACGTTGAATACAAACCAAAGTTACTTATACAGGTTATTCCCAGAATAGAAAACACCAATCGATTCAACCTTCCCTTCTTCACTCCTAAAAAACACTCGTTGTGGAAATGTACATGGATAGTTCAGCTCTTGTTGCAGAAACCTTTTCCGATGACAACGGCGCGGCGGCGGCGCACAGTGGGACGACCCATAGCAATAAATCAAAAATGCAACTATTTTAGCAGTACTTTTGGGTTATTGGCAAGTCATCCTAAATATTTAATTGTTCTAAACGCATTAAAATTATTTGCAAACGTGAACAAGTTTATTAGTTACAGGACCGCTAACAGTGACTAGTGCAAATATTTTCGTAGAAAGTTTGAAAACGTGGTTTTCATATCCAATTTCAAGTTTGTGTTCTTATTTAATTTTGCGCTTACATTTTAATTAAACCATGGCTAATAATTTTGATCAAGGTATGTAAAATCATAAATTGCTATACGAAAGTGTGTTTGTTTCTTAATTTTTTTAATACGAAGTGAATAGAAGAAGTCTAATTAGAATTCTTGAAAATAGTGTAAATTTCGGGTTTAAGTAAGGTTTTCTAAAATACCCCAAAAAACACCTTTGAGATATTTCCTGTTTTATGATGATTTGTGTGCCTACTAACTAAATTATGAAAGAAATTTTGCGCAAATTTGCGCTTTTTTAATTATTGGCATTTTTGTAGGCTCATCTCCATCAGTAAAAAAATGGCGCCCTACTGCAAGCATGGGTTGAAGCTGAAAAATCAGAGAAAATTCAAGCGGTATGTGAAAAACTTCGTGAGCTGCTACACATGGAAGAGTCAACTGAAGAAGTTGACCTTGATATTCGAAACGAAAATCATGTATCTTTCCCAATATAGTTGGTACTACATGCCCAGCAGCGTCCATAAGCTTCTGGTTCATTCAAAAGATATAACATCTTTTTTCCATTTGCCTTTGCCTATTGGAGTGCTTTCGGAAGAAGCGTTGGAAGCTCGACATAAAGAAATCAGAAAGACCAGATTAGAACATAGACGAAAGTGCTCCAGAACAAGTTCAATAATTGATTTAATTAATCATTTATTCATTTCTTCAGATCCGTTCATTTCAAGCATTCGTTCCAAGAGCTCACATTTGTCTAAGGTAGACCCGGATATTGATCAATATCTAGTCAAAAATAATCTAAATGTGTCAACATTACCTATTGATATTGACGATTTTGTTGAGACATCAACAGAAAGTGATGAAGATTGTTATTTTTCTTGTTTTGTTATATTTAACAACAATAATAAAGAGAATTAAGCTGAAATATAATATTTGTTGTTGAAAATAAAAATTATTATCACTCTTATTATTAGATATTATAATAAAAAAAAAAATTACTCACAACTTTAAAAGATAAATTCCAAAAAAGAGTTCGCTGCTCAGCTCTTTTCTTCTGAAATTTGATTGGAGGGCCACTAACTGAGGGGTTTTGTACGCTATTTTAAGTTAATAGCGTAGATATTCAATATAAAAAGTGAAAACATGCAAAATAACTATGTTTTAGTCATTTAAACACGAGATATTAATTTCGCCGTTTTCCCCATACATTCGTCCCACTGTGCGGCGGCGCGGCGTTGAGTGATGGATAGAGAAACTTTAGCAGTGGGATCCTACCCTTAGCTCTCAAATTACTTGAATCATTTGTGCTCTATATTCTATATGATGTACGATGTAGTTTTGTTTTACTCTGAAAGTGTCCTGTTCTGTGTATTCTCTTTTTTTTTGTGTAATTTAAAACAATCGATAAGCTTTCAACCGATATGATGACGGTAATTCGCTTGTGTGCACGAAACACGAATACTCACAGGGCCGGCCTTAGCTATCTTGGCGCCCCAGGCGAGTCAAATATTTGGCGCCCTTTTTTTAATTACAAATTTTATAACTTCCTCCTCCAGAATTAAAAAAGGTGAAACTTGTATCTCACCTAAAAAATTGCAAGTTGATGAAAAAGTAGAATTTATTCTTTAAAGGATAACTGTGTATAATTCTCCTATACTCAAATATTATTAGCATTTCAAGTCACTTAGCTATTCATATTTACATGCATTTTTTATTAATTTTTCTTAATAGTTTAGTAGATAATAATAATTAATTTAATTAATTAATTAATTAATGTTGATTTCTATTGAATTTGAAAATGTCAAACACAAATACACAAATAAAACTCGTTTAAGTGAAATTTTTGAACTCATTTGAGTTCGATTTAGAACTTTTTTATAGCTAGAACTTCGATAAAATTTCCTTACCAAGTTCTAAATTCCTTTTTAAACACGACCTAGTGAATCTCGGTCTAATGTTAGAACTTAATTTTTAGAATATTTGGAACTCGACATTTCTTCACTTCTCAAAAACTCGATCTAAGATCATCATTGAGTTCTAAGCGCTTAGAACTTGTTATTTTTGAAACCTAGTTCAAGCATGTTTTTGGAACTTTTTAGTCACCCGGCAGTATTTTTTGACAGACATTTCCTTCCATTCGAAACAAAATATGTACAAATAATTTTTGACTTTGCGCTTCTTTTTGTTTTTTTTTTCTTGTATGCCCGTGGTGTGGTGCTTATGTGCGTTGGCTATTAGGTACGTAGAATGTGGGATTCGAAAAACTGTCAAGAAAAAAAAGTGCATGGTAAATTCATTCCAATTTTAACGGTGGTTGTGGATGTGGTCTTCTGCCACCAGTTAAAGGACTGCGTTTGCTTTGTTAAACGGAAGCGCTGAAAAAAATCAGTGTCGCCCCATGTTTTAATATTGGCACTGGCCGTATCGTATCGATAAATACGCCGCCGTTCTTCCAGGATAACGTTCGCATCGTACTCAAAGCAACGTTCATAAATAGGAAATCATCGAAAATTTGATCCGTTTTCGTATATCTCCCTCCACCTATAATTATCGTATTATCGAAGTTTTAACGTGTAAGAACTTGGAGAAGAATTGAGTTAGAAGAGCTCTAAAATTTCACTTAACCTAGTTTTAAGGGCTAGAACTTCTAACAGTAGATATTTAAGCTATCCCTATTTAACTATTGCAATAGTATGCTAATACACCATTATACCGTGATCCACAATATCTCAAAGATTTTGATTCATTTTGAGTAGGTTGTCCTTGGGGTGAGTTGCCGGCAGGCACGCTAGTTAGCTCGTCGGAGGGGTGGGATTCTGCGGCTCCCCTTGGACTACCGTGGATATAACGTGCTTTGAGCCGAAAATCGCCATACTACAAAATAATCTTCTAAATATTGTTCTATAACTTCTAATTTACCTCATGCTAACGGCAACATTAGCTTCTTCATCGGGGCTCATAGGTGTTCTTAGCCCTGGAGTGTTCCCTTAAGTCGCTACATATACATATAGTGACTCCGTGGTCACTGCGCCTCTCCTAGTAGTTTTAGTATTACCATGTTAAATGTATTTCTAAAGATGTTATGATATTTGATTTTTCACCATTCCACAAATTTACAAGAAAAAATGAAAAATGCCAAGAACAGAGGAAAACTACAACAAAATTTGCTGGATGACAGCAAAAACAATAATAAAAAAATTGTTGGCAGTAATTATAAAATACCTAATTTGCAATCTCTTTTCTAATGATAACAATTGCATACTGTGATATGTATATCCATTGTATTTGTCATCTCTATAAAAGTCCATGGGTTGATTTTGACCGCCTGGGTCGCCATACCCTAAAGCCGGCACTGAATACTCATATAATTTTCGAGTGCACAACAGCACTTTTTGGAGTACGCATTGAAGTTTCATCATAATAATCTTCTTCGTCATGGAATACGGACTTGGGATATGTTAAACGAATATTATGGTTAGCCCCGGGACAAACTAACGTCCCAGGGGATTTTCAGTGTTGAGGCCGAAATTTTTCTACAACATGGTGCTTGTGAATGATTATGTTTTTTTTTAGAAATCTTTTAAGTCATGAAACGTCATATTTGTCCATTAGTGAAAACCGACTTTAGAAGACACGCTCATAAGATCCCAAGTCGCTTCGACTTTAGCTCACAACATACTCAATTCCAGACCTGGATCCTGGCTGCATCCTACAAGTTGCCGTTGAAACTGAATCGTATTTTCTATGCCTCTACGGTATTAGACATGCACGTGTGGGTTTGTGGGCCCCCACCATCCCCATCAGCCATTAATTTTTGTCCTGTGATGGTCCAACTTCATTTTGACTTAGAATGTTAGACTGGATTTTCTCTTATGCCAGATTACTCGGAACGATTGGGAAAGCTACAGATGAACAAACATATTTGGACCTGGGTGCTGGCTCGTAAGAATATATACCATATACATAAAAGGGCCTATATGAGGACCTTTATTATTTTCTCTTATGTAATTAATTTTTCACTGAAAGGGCTTTTGATTTTTTAGACGAAAAATATTTGTTGTACTTGTTTCTTTTTCAAACGTTCCTAAATATGTTTTTCAAAGCTTAGAGATCTTCAAATAAGGCCGCAGTTATAGCTATCAGTAAAATCCATCAGTAAAAATTGAAATATCTGGAATCTGAAATTTTTTACTGATGAGCGTTTATAACTATCAGTAAATTTACACCTTCGCGCCGCAAAACAATTTCGTTTTTACTGTTCATCTCATCAGTAATTTTTTTAATGATGGCACCGGAACAGTAAAAAAATGAAACGCCATCAGTAAAACGAAATGGGATTTTTTTTTACATTTGGCAGTCAGTTGTTCAGTAAAATGAAAGGAGAACCGGCAAAAATGTATGGAAGCTGGCCTAGGAACCAATAACGACATGATATATATCAATGGAAAGGTTTTTTTGTCTTCTTTATGGCTTCTTCTACTGCCTTCTACTTCTTACTTGTGAATGACTTTATTGTGCAATAACTTTTTCCACACAGCGATTTAGGACTTACTGCCATATCAAAAGTTAAAATAGACAAAGAAACCTTTCCATTGATATATATCATGTCGCTATTGGTTCTTAGGCCAAAATGCCGGTTCTCCTTTCATCAGTAAAATTTATAAAATTGATTTGTTAATAATATTTAACACTAAATGCATTTTTTTCTTGGAAAAATTAGACGAAATGTATTTTCAACTTGTTTCATCAAAATTTTCCTCAAAATAAATGATTAAAGTTTTCAAAATAGCAAAACAAAATTTTTACTGATGGATTTTACTGATAGCTATAACTGAGCCCTGACTAAGTTTCAATTTGTAAATACCTTTATCTATCATGGTCATCCTGCAATATGCAGCGCTATTATATAAATAAAAAACCCAAATCATTTCATGTGTAAGTTAACAATTTATTTTGAGTTCGACTTAATGTCTCAAAAGGATATATTGATTCAAAATTTAAAACAAAGAAAAATTTACTATTAAAAATAGGATGAAATGTTATTTTAATTCCTTCATTCATGTTAATAAAATAATAATTGATTTCAGGTATATAATCATCAGGATGATTCGCATTCCAAGTTTGTTTTTAAATCATTCCAGAATCTAAAACAAAACCAATTTTGTTACTATGCAATTACAACATTTTATCTTCATTAACTGAATAAAGAGAGCAAAGATTTAGTGCAAAAGCTTGAACATATCCACCATTAAGGACAACTACGATTTACTTTTCACATTAGCTCAGAGGCAACTTTGAGCTTGTCTTATATGTCAATGTATCAACTATATTATCAACAATAGCTCAGAGGCAGCCTTAAGCTTGTCTATTGTAGGGTAAAGTCGGGTGATATGGCACCACGGGAGATATGGCACCCTTTCAATATCTCCCACTTAATGACTTTTTTTCAAAAAAAAGAGATCAACATATCATTCAGTTTTACGTAAGCTCTTGAAATATCCAATTTGAATCGCATTAGCCCGTAAGGTAGGTACAATATTTACAGCCGGAGAAAAAAAAAAGTTTGTGTGAATTAAGCAAAAAGTTTTTTTGTGTATTAGTGAAGTTCGTGGTAAGACGAAACAGAGTTGGGCAAAATTTATTCGAATAATCATTCGAATAATAAATAATCATTTTATTCGTTATTCACGAATAATGAATAATTTCATTTATTGGAAGAAAATTTATTCGAATGACGAATAAATTATGTTATTCATTATTCGAATAACGAATAAACGAATAACGAATAAAATAAACACAAGAAATTTGGTAGAACAAATAATATTTCAATTTTTTTTTTTTTTTTATTAAAAGTTATTTACATAGTTATTGGTTAAAGCTCCTAATATTGGACTTCTTCACTTGTCTTTGTTTAAACATATTGGCAAGTTTATCATGGTTGCGTATAAAAAAACTTTTTCGACTGATGCAGATGAAGGCAATGATGTATTGTCCCTTTCCCTTCTGGATAGCAATCCAAGACTTTCAGCCTACGGTTTGGGAATCCTTTGATTTTTACAACTTTAGGTTCACACTTTGTACATTTCATCACAATGCTTTAACCACTAGAATATAAAGAGTCGTACTTAAAAAAATGTTCCATTCAACAAAGTCAATGTCGTTTTTGCACAGATTTGATTAACAGACACATTTTTTGTAGCACATTCATTAGAAATTGTTAAGATGTTCGAAATGTTTGGATTTCATAGAGATATATCAATATCAGTGCCCAATTTTCATTTCCAAATCCATAACTTCATTTAAGGCTCACTCATTTAAAAAAATCAAAAGTACACCACAACACAACTTTCATTAATAATGGTACCAACTGCTATACAGGGTGTCCCAAAATTCAACGATAAGCCGGAACCAGGGGGTGGCCCTATTCATGACTGCATGGAAAAAAAATATAAAAAAAATCAAACGCCATTTTGTTTCAAATTACAACAAAAAATGTAAATTCTCAAAATAAAAAAATCTCTCTTGACATTTTTTGCTACTGTGACCACAATTTTTCATTAATTTTTGATTTTATATTTTTACCAGAATCATAAAACATATAGCATCTTTTCTTAGTTTCCAAAAATTCCAAATTTTTAGCGGTTTTTCCACGAAAATTAATCAAAACAGTTTTTTTCCATAAAATTTTAATTTTTTTTTAGTTTCAGTCCACTTTCAGTCATCGTAGTTATAAAAAAATGTATGGACACTACCATGGCATCTTTTTTAAAAAATTGGCGCAGGTTATCAAGATTCTAAAATGGTATAACACTTTGGATAAACTTGCCAGAAAAAGAAGTATTGAATACTTTTTCATAACAACAACCGATTTTCAAACAAAAATTTGTTCAGAGAAATCACTTCACTTTATGGAAAAAATTGGTTTTCTGATGCGCTTTCGTCAAAATTTAGTACAATCTGTTTCCACTGTTTTTTTTATTCCATTAATGTGTTAATTTCAAGTGTGATTTTGAAATTGTGTACTAGTTTTTGAAAAATCCTTGAACTTTCATCATTTTTATCATGCCATTGCCGTATGCCCCCTCGGATACGTAAACATGCACATAGTGTACGGAGAATGAAGGTGCAATGCTAATTCTGCTACTCGAATATACCGAAAAAGGTTCAAAAATGTTGGAAGATATCCAGATTATCGGGTTTTTATAAATGTGCATCAAGAGTTTTTGGAAGGGCGTTTAGAAAGAAGAAGTGCTAGAAGACCAAGAGCAAATGGTATTGACAATTCACGGAAACTGAAAACAAGTCAACAACATCGTATATTGATGCAGGTGGCAAACAATTCGAACATTTACTGTAAAAAATAAATAAAATATGTTTGTACTTCTAAATGGCACTTATGCATTTTTTCTTATTTAGAATTTTTGTATTTTAATTAAATGAACATTATGACGACTTAAAATAAACAAACAGAAAATATTTGGGCCTAAATAAAACGTGCTTCATTCTGAAGACTCATAGGGAAGTGATTGATTTGAATAGAAAAAGTTTTTGAAAATCGGTTGTTGTTATGAAAAAGTATGCATTACTTCTTTTTCTGGCAAGTTTAGCCAAAGTGTTATACCAATTTAGAATCTTGATAACCTGCGCCAATTTTTTAAAAAAGACGCCATGGTAGTGTCCATACATTTTTTTATAGCCACGATGACTGAAATGTGGACTGAAACTAAAAAAAAATTAAAATTTTATGGAAAAAAACTTTTTTGATTAATTTTCGTGGAAAAACCGCTAAAAATTTGGAATTTTTGGAAACTAAGAAAAGATGCTATATGTTTTATGATTCTGGTAAAAATATAAAATCAAAAATTAATGAAAAATTGTGGTCACAGTAGCAAAAAATGTCAAGAGAGATTTTTTTATTTTGAGAATTTACATTTTTTGTTGTAATTTGAAACAAAATGGCGTTTGATTTTTTTTATATTTTTTTTCCATGCAGTCATGAATAGGGCCACCCCCTGGTTCCGGCTTATCGTTGAATTTTGGGACACCCTGTATATGCAATATATAAGAATAAAATATTACTAGATTTTTTTAAATTTAATCACTTCCCAGGATACTTCAGGGGATGGGTTGAAGGCGTTTTGCATTGGGTTGGAAGGTGCAATTGCTAGGTAGAATTGGTAGAATTCGTTCAAACAAAATTTCTCAGCAATAAAGAATGAATGAAGGAATTCGAGCGTCTAATTCCAAAGGAAACGTAAATAAAAAAGAAATTTAGATAAACAGACAAAGAAAGAAGGAATAAAGTCAATTTTATTCGTTATTCAGAATAACGAATGAAATTACGAATAAATTACGAATAACGAATAAAATCACGAATAATTTATTCGCGAATAAATTATTCGTGAATAAATTAGTTGCGAATAATTTTTTATTCGAATAATTATTCGAATAACAATTTATTCGAATAATGCCCACTTCTGGACGAAAGTATTTGACTCCAGGTGTTCGTTTTAAAAGAAAACAAAAGATATAATCGTGCTTATTTGCGTTTGTTTACTACTATAACTGTGCGTGCATAATTTTTCATATTATTTCGGATATAAAAATAAAGGTCAAAAAGGTGATATGGCACCCCAGCAGCTCGGGAGATATGGCCCCGGTGCCATTTCCCCCGCTCTAACTTTATTATACTTTATTTTCCTTTTAATTTTTTTTTTATCAAATTTTTTCCAGAAATGCCGACAATTTATAAAAAAAATATCTGCAAATCGTGCAAAATGAACGCAAGAGCAACTTACATTTCAGAAAGAATCAGAACAATGAATTCAGATTCGTTATAAATAATTTATTCAAACCAATAATGAAAAGATGTATTTAACTCAAATGTTTCTTCAAGACTAAATAACAAATTATAATAACGTTTGAAAGCTAGAAAAACAAAATTCGATTAATAAAATTTCAATTAAATTATTTCAAAGTATGTATACAAAACAAAGTATTTAACACCGCCTCTTAATTTAATAGAAATTATAAAGTTAGATAACATAATGTAACAAACATAACAACTGATTTAAATTAAATTTAAATTTGGACGATGTTTCAAAAATAAGTTTCTTCCAAGTGGCTTGGTCATAATATCGGCCAATTGATCATTGGTTGCGATTTGTTCAAGTCGAATAATGCCATTAGCTATTTCATCTCGAACAAAATAGTGTTTGATGTCTAGATGTTTCATACGCTTGCTTTCTTTTGAATCTTCAGTAATTTTGATGCACGAACTATTGTCTTCAAATATAGTTACTGGAGTTGGACATTCTACATTAAGTTCAGCAAGCAGCTTTAAGATCCATTTAAGTTGACATGTAGCTTCAGTTAATGCGATTAATTCGGCTTCAGTTGAAGATAAGCTGACGGTTGATTGTTTCTTGGACGCCCAGTGAATAGTGTTTCCAAATAACTTAAAAACGTATCCAGATGTAGACTTCCTATCATTTTTATCTCCTCCCCAATCAGCATCACAATAGCAAACGAGAGTTTCTGGAGAATCTTGCTTAGTATACACCATTTGCAAGTCTAAAGTCCCTCGAACATATCGCAGAATGTGTTTGGCATAACTGTAATGGCGTTCGTCGTAACAGCTTTGAAAACGACTCATATATCCAGTAGCGGCACAAAGGTCTGGTCTTGTAGTTAAAGTTGCGTAAATTAAGCATCCTATTAATTCTCGATAGTTATGATCTGTACAATTATTCTTGTCACCTTCATCTAATTGCAGTCCTTTTTCCATTGGAGTTCCTCTGGGCTTGCAATTTTTCATATCGAACTTTCTTAGAATTTTGTTTAAATATTGTCTTTGATTGAGTGTTATTTTTCCAAGTTCACGGTTCTGATCGATTTGTATTCCAAGAAACAAGTTTGCTTTACCCATGTCGGTCATCTCAAATTCTTTTGACAACATTGATTTGACAACTAGAATATGTTTTACATTCTTACAAAATAAAAGTATGTCATCAACATACAAAAGAACATAAAAATTGCATTCTTTTACATACAAGCATTGATCAGACTGACATCTCTTGAATCCTATCTGAATGATGAAACTATTGAATTTGGTATTCCAGGTGCGAGATGCTTGCTTTAAGCCATAAATTGCTTTATCAAGCTTGCAAATTCGACCTGCTTCGTTAATTCCATCTGGGAGACGCATGTAAATGTCTTCGGATAATGAACCATTTAGGAATGCACTCTTAACATCCATCTGATGTATGTGTAAATCATATTGAGCCGCGATTGAAAGCAATATTTTCAGAGTTACTAACTTAGCAACAGGTGAATATGTTTCAAAATAGTCAAATCCTTCTTTTTGCGTGAACCCACGTGCGACTAAACGAGCCTTGTATTTATCGATACTATTGTCATTTTTTCGTTTTATATGAAACACAAATTTACTCGTAATAGCCTTGCGGTTCTTTGGCAAATCACACAAAGTCCATGTTTTATTATGTAATAAGGATTGGTACTCACAGTTTATAGCCTTTTCCCATTCCGGCCAATCATCTCTCGCTCTGGCCTCTGCAATTGTATTTGGATCGTCTTCAATGAATTGTCCAACAGCAAGTGCAAAATGAGCATATTCGATTTCTGATGAACTAACCAAATTTCCAAATCTGTCAGGTGGTTTATGAGAACGGTTACTTCTTCGCGGTAATTGTAATTCCTTGATTTCATCTTCATTTTCTTCATTATTTTCACCTTTTGAACTGCTGTTACCAGCCCAATCCGAGTTAGGGCTGTGGATTGGTTCCAAGTCTTGATTTCTTTCGACGTCTTGAGTTTTTGATATGGGGCTTTGAACCCATTCTGATCTTGGACTATGAAATTCCTCTTTTTCTTCATCATGTTGGTCCAAGTCAAGTGGTTTGTGGCAACTCGTCTTCTTATTGAATTTCAGCTTTGAATCCGAGATATCGACTATATCCATTCTCTTAAGTACGGACTCTTCGTTAAATGAAACATGTCGACCGATTACA
Source organism: Sphaerophoria taeniata (assembly GCA_943590905.1). Lineage (NCBI taxonomy): Eukaryota > Metazoa > Arthropoda > Insecta > Diptera > Syrphidae > Sphaerophoria > Sphaerophoria taeniata. Next base: position 186,733,642 of record OX016540.1, read on the forward strand.
ATCCTTGCCTTTTGTAGATCCCAAAGTCTATAAGAACCAATCGATGAACAATAGCCAAGCATCAAGCATTTATTTGATTTGGGTTGAAATTTTGTTCTCTTATTCTTTGGTATGAAATTATAACATTCGGCACCAAAAATACGCAAATGAGATAACTCAGGTTTTTCTTTAAACCAAATCTCAGCGGGTGTCTGATTTTTAAACTGATTACCTACTGCACTTGTTGGAGATCTATTTTTAATGTAATTTGCAGTAAGGATCGCTTCATTCCAAAATTTTGGATCTATACCACTTGCCAATAGCATTGTGGTAGCTTTTTCTTGTAATGTTCTATTGAGGCGCTCAGACACAGAGTTCATCTCAGGATTGTAAGGAACACTATAACTTACTTGAATGCCTTTTCGTTTGCAAAAATCTTTGAATTCATTTGAGGTGTACTCCCCACCGTTATCTGTCTTAAGTTTTGCAACTTTTTGGCCATGCAAAGCTTCGACAGAAGCAACAAACTCTTTAAATTTATTTAATACTTCACTTTTTCGCTTAATGCAAAAAATCATCGAAGCTCTTGAATAATCATCAGTAAACGAAACGAAATACCGACTTCCATCATAAGCCACCTCTGGCATAGGGCCGCAGACATCACTATGGATCAATTCAAGAACACGATTAGATCGTATATTTTTATTTTTCGGGAATGAAGTCCGTGTCTGCTTGCTTATGATGCATGGTTCACAAAATCTTGATTCGCTGTCAACATTAACCTTTTCGAGTCCCTTACCCATATTATGATTAACTAAAACTTTTAAATCAGCAGAATTTATGTGAGCCAAACGATAATGCCATAAAAGTTGAGATGAGTTTGTAATATTGCACTCACCTGAAAATCCAGCGATCTTATTCTTAGGAATATGGAACTTAACTTCATAAAGCTTTCCTCTGGTATGAGCTTCAAACATTCGAACTCCATTGATTGTTGCGTATGCGTGATCCCCTTCGAAAACAATTCGATAACCTCTCTCAGTCAAGCTTCTTATTGACATCAAATTGTATTTCAACTCCTTGACGAGTAAAACATTCTCCATCTTTTTCTGAGAAGAATCACCATTGTAATGAGTTTGAACCAATATGTCTCCAATTTGATTTGCTGAAATATTTTGATTTTTCTTTGCAACAGAGATTTGAACTTCATCTATATCTGACAAATGGTCAAAATATTCACTTCTATTGACCATATGTTGGGTTGCACCTGAGTCCAAAATAAATTGTATTTGACTATCTGCCGGTTGGACTATATGTGCTTCATCCACCTCATGTAGCTTATCCACCTCAGCACACATTGTTGACCCTCTTTCTCTTGATGTTTTGGAATAGTTATCTGAAGTCTTCTTATCTTTCCGCTTGACATAACATTTTGATTGAACGTGTCCAGGTTTTCCGCACTTATAACAAATAATTGTCTTCTTCTTGCTCTTGACGTTCATAGCTCCAGGCTCTGTCGATGTTGTTGAATAACCTCTACTTCTTTTATTATACTCATCCATTAATCGAGTCTTGACAAATTCCAGTTTTAGTTCATTTTGATTCAACGTTTCTAATGCCGTTACTAAATTACTGAAGCTTTCAGGCAGCGTTAAAAATAAATGCACAGTTACATCTAACTCCTCCATTTGAGCTCCTGTAGCCTTCAGTTGACTAATCTTCGAATCAAAATTAAGAAAGTGTTGAATTATGTCTTCACTTTCGTCGTATTTCATTAAGAGAAGTTCTTTTCTCAATAGCAATTGACTTGAAATACTTTTTCTTTCAAATACGTTACATAACGCTTGAAACATTTCATAAGCCGTTGACTTCTCTTTAATATACTCCAACTGGCCATCATGGATAGTTTGTACAAGAATTGATTTACATCTCTTTTCTTCCTGTCGTACTTGATTTTGATTCTCCTGTGATGTTTCCGAAAGAATAAAATCTAAGCTTTTCTGAATATAACTTCGAAGATCTTTCTCGTCCAATAGAATTCCCAAACGATACTTCCAGTTTGAAAAGTTCGTTCCATCAAACAACGGAATTTTAAAAGAATTTTCGGTCATCTTGAGTTCTTGAAGCAAACAAATTTTCTTAATTTTCTTAAACGTTTCCTGGGCCCATAACCTCAGAAAGAATCAGAACAATGAATTCAGATTCGTTATAAATAATTTATTCAAACCAATAATGAAAAGATGTATTTAACTCAAATGTTTCTTCAAGACTAAATAACAAATTATAATAACGTTTGAAAGCTAGAAAAACAAAATTCGATTAATAAAATTTCAATTAAATTATTTCAAAGTATGTATACAAAACAAAGTATTTAACAACATTATCATTGAACGATGACTCAGATGGACCCGAAGATTTCGGGGAAAATATTTGTGTAGGATGTGGTGAGGACTATGCCGTTAAAACGAAACCGAACGAGTGGCTAAAGTGAATATAATATGTAACTCTTGGTCACATGACTCCTGCACTTCCTATTACAATACGTTCAATTAATGTGGAAGGAAAAACAACAACAAAATGTATAGTGCCATTTCACCCGCAAGCAGGTGCCATATCACCCTCCATTTTTTTAGGTGTCTTTTTTTTTATGGTTTTTTGTTTTTGTGAAAAAAAAATTTATTTGATTATGAATTTCAAATAAGTTCCTATTTTTTGTTTATCAATAAGTTCTATAATAAAGTTATTTTGGTTTGAAATAAAAATCTTTTTTAATTTTGAAGTTATAAGGAAAAAGGAAAATGGGTGCCATATCTCCCGACTTTACCCTACCAGAAACTTCGAAATTGGTTTTTCAAAAAATAACCAATTTCATACAACCATTAATCCTTACTATAGCTCAGAGGCAGTCTTAAGCTTGTCTATTGTACAAAAAACTTCAAAATATTTTTTTTTTTCAAAAATTAACCAATGCCATAAAACATAAATTATTACAATAGCTCAGAGGCAATCTTAAGCTTGTCTACTGTAACAACAATTTCAAAATATGTTTTCTATTTTCAAAAATTAACCAATAACATAAAAACATTTTCTTACAATAGCTCAGAGGCAATCTTAAGCTTGTCTACTGTAACAATTTTAAAAAAAGGTTTTCTATTTGCAAAAATTAACCAATAACATAAAAACATATTCTTACAATAGCTCAGAGGCAATCTTAAGCTTGTCTACTGTAACAATTTCAAAATAGGTTTTCTATTTTCAAAAATTAACCAATAACATAAAAACATATTCTTACAATAGCTCAGAGGCAATCTTAAGCTTGTCTATTGCATAATTCAAATGAAAACTTCCAAGCGAAACATGAAATATACCAAACAGATGACACACTTTTTCAATTTGGCATTTAAATAAAATTACCTTTAAATCTATTAACCATGATCTATTGATCATCTTGAACAATAATTGACTTAAGAGATTCTCGTGATGCGGTAATTACAGAATTTGAGGGCCAGTTGCTCAATCGAATCATAAATTTAAGTTCTACATAAAGTTTTCATTTTTGTATGAGACGTTCCGGAATTCTTAAGTTCTACATAAAATCCCCATACAAAAGTAGAACTTTATGCAGAACTTAAACTTATGATTCGATTGAGCAACTGGCCCTGAATGTCCTCGCTTAAGCTTATACCGGTCGAAAGGTAATATTATATCTATACTAATATATAAAGTAAGACTTTTGTTTGTTTGTCGGTTGTATGTTTGTAGTCGATAAACTAACAAACAAACAAAAGTCCTACTTTATATAAATGATGCAAATTGGTTATTCCATGCACTGAATGTGCTGTAGGAGGTTCTGAAATTAAAAGAAATAATTATTAAGAGCAAAAAACATTGGCGCAAATTTTGAAACATTTAAACCCTACTCTAAATCCACTTTAGAGTAGGAGTCGACTCTAAAAACAAATTTTAGATTCGGGGTCGACTTTATCTCATTTTTGAACGACTTAAAGTATACTTTATCGTTAAAGTGGTCGTCTAACTTTAAAAGGGAGAAATCGTTCGTTTAACTCCTTAAAGTATAGTTTTGAGGAAGCAGGCTTTGGGATTTTCGAAAATTTTGAAATTATATGAAAGAAAAGAGTTTATCAAATTCGTGCATGCTCTTATTTAAATTCCAATATTCATTTTATTTTGAACAGTTTTTCGTTCGAATACAGTTATCATTTTTGTAAAATAAAAAAAAATATGAACCACGGAGACTACCAAGCGGATTTGTTGCTTGTTTTTTGACACTTCTTGTAGTTATGTGTGTACGTTGTTTGCTTTTAATTTTATTACCTATGTGCCTTTTTTAAGAGTCTTTATAAGCAAATAACACTTGTAGGGAAATTTGTTCCTGTTTTTAAGGAATATTTTTAACCCATTTCAGAGCACACTATCCCACCTTCACTATCACAAACAAAACAAATTGGAACATCATTTGGATATTTATTTAAACACATTTTCACAATAAAATCATAACATTTAGTAGAACTAAATATACAAACACTAAATAATCACATTTTTTCCTGTTTTGGGGAGATAAATGCACTAAAAACTGTTAAAAACTGCAAGCGTAAAATGACAGTTCACTAATTCAATTTATCAATTTGTCACATTTAGGCGAGTTCACACAACGTTTTGTTTAAAGTCCAATCTAATTAAAAGACTCGTTTAAAGTGTTTAAAAATTAGAAAAAGTAGTGCTTTAAGTAGAGTAGACTTTATTGCTTAAACGAGGGCTGACTTAAAATTTGCGCCATTGATTTTAAATTTACTTACTCGAAATTTTGTATTTAAATTCAACAAACTGACAGCCGACATCAATTTTTTGAAACGTCTGTCTGTTTTTCGTTTTTCGTTTCATTTCCTTTTTATTCTTCCTTATTATATTTAAGGCTGAACTCCTACTTAAGCATTTGGTCCAAAACAATGTTTACATGCGAATTCTTGGGCACGATTTTCTGTATATAAGAAAATTTTAACAGCGATATTCAAAAAAAAGCATGGATTTTAGTTTCCAATATCTGTCCATGTATATTTCGCATTATGAATATTAGGTACATTTCGGTCTCGGTCAAAATTTGGCCTGTGTCGTAAGCTCATTGGTTTTCAAATGGAAAATTGCATGTAGTTGTAGGTGCATTGGTTTTCAAATGGAAAACCGGAAAATTTCCAAATGGGTTTTCGCATGGAAAAAGTTCTTGATGAAAAACTAGAAACTTCGTTGGTTTGCAAAGGGAAAATTGCATGTAATTGTAGGTGCATTGGTTTTCAAATGGAAAACCGGAAAATTTCCAAATGGGTTTTCGCATGGAAAAAGTTCTTGATGAAAAACCAGAAACTTCGTTGGTTTGCAAAGGGAAAATTGCATGTAATTGTAGGTGCATTGGTTTTCAAATGGCAAACTGGAAAATTTCAAAACGGGTTTTCGAATGGAAAATAGAAAGTTCTTGATAAAAATCTCGGAAAACTCATTGGTTTTCAACGGGAAAATTGCATGTAAATGTAGGTGCATTGGTTTTCAAATGGAAAACTGGAAAATTTCAAAACGGGTTTTCGAAAGGAAAATAGAAAGTTCTTGATAAAAATCTCGGAAAACTCATTGGTTTTCAAAGGGAAAATTGCATGTAATTGTAGGTGCACATGGAAAAATGGAAAATTTTGGATAGGGAACTCGGCAAAATCTGCGAGAGCACGAAGAACTTCAACACCTAACATCAAGCTTTTGCATAGAATTTAAAGTGATTGGTGTGTTTGTATGTCCGGTAGGGACACTTAATCCGGTCAATCCTCAATGCATTTATATAAATTTTCACTGTAGATAAGTATAGGCTTAGTAAAAACGAATTTTTTGGACACTGGAAAGTCATTTAATAAGGGGGTCAATCGAAAGCCGTATTTAATTTTGATTTTTGTGAAATATTCAAAACAAACCGGAAAATTTGTTGAATTTTTCAACGAAATTTGATCTAACTGCATGCTTAAATGAGAGTAGAAAGTTTGTTTTAAAGCTTGGAAAAATTCAGATATGTAGTTTTCTATTTTAATTGGGTTCAAGCAAATCACATTGCATTTTAACAATACCTGTGTTAATAACAACAATTTTTGAGTTTTTCTGAAGGGTGGCGAAACGAAGTTCGAAGGGTCGGCTAGTTATATATATTCCCACTCTTTCAAATACTCCTTGGTATTGAACATCTAGCTTGGACTTCCGAATCTGATTGCTTTTATATACGACTTTTGTTCCTATTTCTAGACGTGTTGGCTTAGTTTTGTTTCGATCAAATCTAACCTTCATTTGAGTTGCATTTTCTTTAATATTTTTATCGGCTAGTTCTCTGATCGAAATTATATCATCACACTCCGGTACCAAATTTAATTGAGAAAATAAAATCCCAACTTGTGGTGTCCTGCCATTTATTCCTGTAAGTATTTTTAAAGGCGATAACTTTGTTGTCTTATTGATCGTTGTGTTCAACGTGAGTTGTATTCGACTGTGTCAATATTAGTTCTTAAGAGATTTGCAACTGTGTCAACATATCGTTCTACTTGACCGTTTGCTCGGCTTATTCCCGCAGCAATCATATGCAGCCCTATTAATAAACACAAAATAACCCTAACACAAGACTAACTCGTATCTCAAATTAGAATTCCTATTAATAAACGTGTGTTAGCCTTAAATGACACTTGTTAGCAAACGGATAACTTATTTCATTGATTTTTGTGTATAAGGAACGAATATCTTTTTTTTTCAAAATATTTGACAACAATTTAAGGAAATTTTGTGTTGTGATTTGGATTTGGCAAAACAAACTAACAAATTTAGTTTTGCGTCAATGGAGATTCTTACTGAATACTTGGGAGACCCAAATAACAAACTTCTTCACCTCGATCTTCAATTAAATAACGTATGTAGGATCACAACTCACAAGGAACAGAAATTATTCTCTCTGCGCTAGCAAAAAACGGTGTACTACATAAATCATATCCCCTGTTTTTATACTTTCAACACAAGATGATGATGATGCTGACGACGACAACGGTGGCTGGTACTGGTAGTATGGTGTGTGAGAGTGCGAATTTTGACTCAGGCTCAAACAATGTTTTGAACTATACCCAGGCCAGCAGAAGTCTTTAGTCCTTATGATGTTCATGCTCCCCCTCGACTATAGGACGAAGACCGACGATTCGACGCGACGACAACGATTTCTTTGTTGCTGTTGTAGCTGTTGCCATCATCAACAACGGCTTGGTTCGTGTCCGGTTATATATGTAAGTGTGTAGGAGTGGCAGTGCTATAAGGAATAAATAAATGAAATGAACAAAACGGTCATAGCGACTTTTGCAACTCAGAAGTATAACGGAAAATTCTGTCAATTTTACAACATCCGTCCATCATGCCACTAGGTTTATTGACAACTAACCTTCATCCTTGAAAAATACTAGATTATCTAGTACAATTTTCATGCTCTTCAGTGAATAGTTACAATGAGGAAAAAATATGTTTATTAATTAACTTATTTAGCAAACGAATAATTTCACTATCCGTGTGCTAGGTATAACGTGTGTTATCCAGTGAATAGGGTTTTTTTATTAATAGGGCTGATGGTGTTCAATTCCATATGATAAACACATTTTCTTAAATTCATCGCTTGTAAAATTTGTTCCTTTGTCACTGATAATTTTTAAAGGCACCCCAAATAAGGCTATAAAATCATTCATATATTGCAATGTATTTGATGTTTGTAATGGACGTAAAACTATAAATTTGGTAAATGCAGTACGTAACGATCAACTCCTTCAGATTTTGAAGCAAATGGACCCATACAGTCGACGTGTATAGTATGCAAAGGAATCGGTTGTTTATCAATTGGATGTAACGCTATTTGTTTCTTTCCAGCTGGTCTTTTGGCCACCAAACAAATCACACATGATTCTAAAAAATTTGCATCCAAAAATATTCTCTCATTTTCAAAATAGTTTTTTCCCAACCAATCATGGCAATTATCTTCATGATATTTTCTAATAAGAGACAATCTACATTTTTGAGGGACGTATAACTTGTTGCCACTTTTATCTTTTCGATATAAAAGCCCGCCGACGATAATGTACTTTGAAATCAAAACATTTGCATAAAGTATACAAAATAATGGAAACGAAATGAATGTAACATAAATAGAATTGTAAATTTGAAATGAAAAAATAAATAAATCTAAATCTAAATCTAAATCTAAAATAGCTTCAGTATCTTTTTCTTTTACTTGATTCATAATATCGATTGTCATAGAATCAGTTTGTTGTTCTATATGCAACCAGTTATCTGTTAAACTTGAAAGCCTGTTACAGATTTTAGAGGGTGGATTTCTACTTAGATAATCTACATGTTGAACCATTATCCCTTTGCGATAAACTATATCAAATTCAAACTCTTGTAGATAAATCCACCATCGTGCAATACTTGGCATTAAATCGCGTTTATCTTTTGTAGCTTTTATTGCATTATATTCCGTTACTAAAGTAAATCGAACACCTAACAAATAAGTTCGAAAATGTTTGATTGCATTGACAACAGCAAGTGTTTCCAACTCGTAACTGTGATATTTTGTTTCGTAAGGCTTAGTAGCTTTACTAAAATATGCTACTACTCGTAATTTATCTTCAATGCGATGAAATAACACAGCGTCGCCGTAACCAAGTGCACTCGCATCAGTATGCAATTCTGTTGGTAAATCTGGGTTAAAAATTGTAAGGACAGGTCTTTGCGTTAATTGGCTCACAATATATGACCTAGCTTCTTCACATTCTTGACTCCAATCAAATTTAACATTATTTTTAATAAGGCGTGTAATGGAATTAGTCTTTGCACTAAACTCAGGAATAAATTTACAAAAATAACTTGCAAGACCATAAACTGTCTGACTTGTTTAACATTTGTTGGAGAAGGGGCTAACAAAAGTGCATCTATTTTCCTGGAGCTCGGTCTGATGCCTTCAACTGATACTTCTCTGCCAAGATATTCAATCTGTTGCTGAAGAAATTTGCATTTTTCAATATTCAATGAAAATCCACATTCCGTCAAAGCGTTCAATACAAGGTCAATTCGCTTTATGCCTTCCTCAATACTTGTTGATGGAATAACTATAACATCCATATCAACCAATGCAATTTTACTTTTTATTTCATTTCTTAAGGCGTTATCAATTGCTCGCTGGAAAACTGCAGGAGCATTTGCTAATCCAAAAGGCATTCTTAAGAATTCATAATGACCTTCAGGAGTAACGAATGCCGTCTTTTCAATTGAATCTCCAGCTATAGGAATCTGATAAAATCCTGCCGCCATATCCAAAGATGAAAAATATTTATTCCCAGCTAATTGGTCTAAATGATCATCTATTCTTGTCAGTTATTTATTATATTATTTATTTTATTTAAAGAACGAAAATCGACACACATACGATGTTTACCATTCTTTTTTGAAACCAATATTACCGGACTAGCGAAAGGCGAATAACTATCTCTTATGATATTATGTTCTTTCAAATCTGAAACTATGTCCGATAATATTTTTTTTCAGATACTGCCGATAATAATTAACTACTGTATATTTCATCAGTCGAATATTAAGGCAACCTGTTTTAACTTTTTCATCCGGAAAGCCATCTATCATACAACGAGAATATTTAGTTAACATTTTGTTTAAATCTTCACTATTTTTGTCTGATAATTTAGCCATGGTCGGTGATTCTATTTTTGATACGCAATTCACCATATATTTTTTTCTTAAAACTGATCCTTTATTTACTTCTCTTCCAATGATTAAGTCAACATCCAGATATTCTTTGCCAATAACATAAAATGTCACCTCAAACCGAACTTTACAAACAAATGTCAACTTTTCTGAAAGATGAATGGAATTTTGACTTATTCCTTGGACGAATTGGCTAAATGGTTCCATTTTTTTTTTTTTAAATTTAAAAGCGATTCTCTCATTTATAAGAGAACAATCTGAACCAGAATCAAAAAGACAACCATAATGTTCATCATTTATTACTACATCCGAATAATTTGATTGACATGTTTTATTGCACAGATTAACCTTCGCTTTATCCAGACGTTGCTTAGCCCAACAAGAATTCTCAACATGACCAGATTTTCTAAAAAAATTGCATAGCTTTTAATTTTTCTTTCCAATTTCCTTGAATTTAGCATTTGTTGTTGTTATATTCGGACAGTTAGTCCGAATGTGACCTGTTTTACCGCAGGCATAACAATTTATTTCAATTTTGGAACGTTTGCTTGCAGATGCGTAAGAATCTGCAGATCGTTTGAGTGACTCATATGAAAATTGATTACCTATTAGGTTTTTGAAAAGTAGACGCGCTCAAAGCTTCGATACGCCTTGGAGAATTACGTATGGAGGATAAATGATTAATAAGGTTTTGAATATTGTTTGGCATAACAAAAGTTAACGAATTTCTCAAACTAGAATCAGATATACAACCAATTACAATTCGAATGATCATATCTTCAGGAATTTCAAACGGTAACTGATGAATTTGGGCAATTTTTTCCATGTTGAAATCGTTGTATGAATTAGATCCACAACTTTCAAAATTCGCCACCTTCTTCAAAACTGAGACAACATTCATTGCACTTGCGAAGGTATGAATCAACGACGAACGTTAATCTACCCATTGATAATGCTGAAACCCATATTCTTGGAACCAGGTTTTAGCTCTTCCCAGTAAAGCAGATTGAATTCGTGGTATAATATCAAAATCTTCTAAATTGTCGCGTTTAACCCTTGAATCTACATCTTCACACCATTTTTTAATGTCTACACGTGAACGATCAGGGTCGAAAACAGGAAAACCACTAATTATTTTTTGACTATCATAAGCTTTGACCAATCGAATGATTCCCCCAACTGCTTTTAAATTAATTGAAGATTGTACATCATTCCGAACTACTTCCTCAACATTATTCGAATTTTGATTTTCATTAGTTTCCCCGTTCATTTTTTTCTTTTTATGCACAAGACTGGACTGGACAAATAAAAATAAAAAAAAATTACTTATCTTTTCCATCTTGAACAATTTCTTTTGTTTTTTGTAGTCTCCATGTACCTTCCGAAATTTTCTTCCAAAATTTTCTTCCAAAATTTTCTTCAAAATTTTTCTGTTCTTACAGCAGCAATTGAATTTTCTGTAGCGACAGAACACACTATTATCCTGGCTTAGGATTTATCCCACTTCTGATAAAAGGGCCTATATGAGAACCTTTATTATTTTCTGTTACGTTGGCTGCTAAGCAGAACGTCGTTGGTTCGAGTCCTACTCCGGCCAAGTTTTTATTTCATTTTTTAATTAATTAATGTTACGTGCTATCATCGAATGGACATTCAAACAAAGTAAACCAATATGCAGTTTTCAAATAGTTGGAATTAGAAATATGGATTTTTTTCTTTGAAAGATATCTCAAATGTTTGAGACAAAGAACCACAGGTGAAGGTAAGAATTTTGCTGTCAAGTCTTCGAAGACTTCAATTTGTGATGCCAACGAAAACCACTGATGGGTGTAATTGGTTAAAGGTAGAAGAAACAATATCTTAGAATTTAAGAACGAATATTTGAGTGTTGAATGTTCAATGTCATGGAATATTTTGAGATTGGCGGGGTACTCTTCGTCACATACTGGGGTAACTCACTCACCTTATAGTCAAACACTAAAGAGTGGACTAATATCTTAAGTGTTTATCCGGGATGAGTGTTGATTGGCATTGGATGAGCTGGGAGTTAAGCAAAAGACGATTTCGTGGCCAAATCAAGTTAATCAATTGGAAAAATCTTTTGCGGCTTTAAAATCTATGGTGTTTATGCCTAGCCTTTTTCTCATTTGTTTCCTGTTCTCTATGAATTATTTTTAAACGATGTTGTTTTAATGAAATTTTGTTTCTAATTGGAAATTTATAAAACTTGATCACAAATATTTCAACGATGAAAAACAATATTGAGTAATTGTAAAGTAGATCTCACTTCGGTATTTTTAGCTGTCATACTGCACTGTTAGTTGTAACATATATGGAATGCTCGTATTCCTTCATGTCGTCTACTAGTCCAGTCATTTTAGTAATATAAAACCCCAATCTGCGGAAAAATTCTTAGTGGGCTGAATTTTTGTATACACCTTTATTACGGTGCTGTTATGAAGATGTGAAAAATCGACATTGATATCGTGGCGGCTAAAAAATTTTTGGTCGAGAAATTAATTTTTTCGAGAATATTTCGCGACCTTTTGCTATTACCCTTAAGTAAATAGTGGTCAAGGATAAATTGTTCGTCTTGAATTATTTAAAAAAAATGTTTGAGTCATATTTCCGTAAAAATAACCGTTCTTGGAAAAGAAGAACGATATATTTTGTATAGTACCTACATTCGCGCTCACATTTGATTAACTGTTGGTATTCAAGTTTTTAAGTATTTTTAAAACTTCTATGTGATGCTTGGGCGTTTTGTGATAAAAAATAAAGGATTTTCCATTAATCGACCAGCCAGATTTTAAAATTGATGACTATTGACTATTTTCTGTGGGGTTATGTAAAGTCATTGGTCTATGCGGATAAGCCACATATACGGCCACAAATTTTGGAAAAAGTCATCGAAAATTGGACGTCCAGATTGGACTACATCCGAGCAAGTCATGGCATTCGATAATATAACTTCAAGATCCTCTCCTTTAAGAAAATAGAGTTTCTGAGCTTCTTCGATATAAATTGATGATGAAAAAAATACCTGTTGCAGCACATTTTCCGCGACAGAATACCTATATAAAACACACATTTTTCGCTTCCTTTTTTTACTTGTGCATATAAATGACAAGTATGTATTGTATTCTTAAACAAATTTCGAACGCGAACATGGCAAATGATATGTTCAAAGGGTCATTCATTTTTCGGTTTCGAAAGTAACACTCAATAAAACACACGTACTTAACGATACATTTTCAATGAACATTTTATTTCATTATGAAGTCCTGCAGCTAGTTCCGCAGAGTACTTTCCTTCAATTTTAAGTGATTTAAATTTTTTTTTTTCACATATATGCACTTTTTCCCATACGTAGTCACCTTGTTAAATTTAATAGAAATGAGAAAATAAACATAAATTCCAAACACTCGGTCGCACAAGTGACATCGACATGTCATAATTCTAATTCAATTTTGAGAGCACAAAACCCCACAAAAGCAACAACCCAAATATCCGTATTTAAGTATTGATCTGCAAAATACCCGTATCCTTCAACTTCACTCAATGCCTCACCTATTTATAGTAGTTCCATTGCTTTCGAAGGATAATCCATTTAACATCGTTGGATAGAATTTTTCAATTTTTAATTAGGTAAAACAACGTGTCATCCATATCCCTCAAAATATAATAGACCTTTTGAATCGAATGGCCAGCTGGATGGATATAATATGGTGGCAGTATTGGTTGCGGGCGGCATTCGTGGGTTGGGATTTGGGATAGGAGTAGGTCGAGGATGTACGTTGAAAGGGGGAATATTTCTCATCGTTCGCAATGGTAAGCATGTACGATTATTATTGCAAGTCAGGGAATAGGCAATCAACGAGCAAGCTACCCCTCGCTGTCGCTGGTCGTGTTCCATAGTCAGCCGTGTGGGCCGTAAGCTTATTTATTTATATTTCATAAGGACCTGCTACTTTTCCAAACTCAAATTGGTCGCGTAGCCTATTTGGGGATGGTGGTTAGGCAAGCGCACGTTCATCCGAAAATTTATGTTCGATTTTTAAATGATCGTTTATAGACCCTTTCTCTCGCTGCATTTAGCTGAGGTAATTGCCAAAAGATGTTTTATTTCACAGCGCAGTCCTGTCCGGAACGGAGTCAGAACGGGGAGGAGGGGACTTTGAATTGTTAGGCCGTGTGCGAATTCAGTTAAAAATGGGTTAAAACTTGACGTTTGGTTAAATTTTGACACTTCGCATTATTTGACTAGCTGCTGAGCAGGTTAAAATATGACAGTAGTGGTTAAAAATTCATCCATTTTTATTTTTTAACCACAATTCATCCAATTCGCACACGGCCTTAATACGAATTATATTTTGTTCATCAGTCAAGTCAATTGCAATCAGATCAGATTATAAAGTTTTTAGCGGTGATGTCATCTACGAGTAACAAATAAATCGATGTGGTGAGTTGCGGGGATCAGAGACGAACTGAGCTAATGCAATAATTTTGTTGGAGATTTAGAATTATTGAATTTATTTTGTCGACAGAAATGAGCACATGACTTTCAATATTTTAGGTACGTGCTCGTTTTGAAATAGTAAAAGTTAATGGGGGGAATTTTTCGGAATCAAAATTTATGTGCCAATAATTCAGAAGGACTTTTAACTCAATTTACTGGTTTATATATGTAAATTGTACACTTGGAACAAGAAATTGATTGTCATACAAAATATCAGAAAGAGGGTTGAAGCTTGGAGATATTTGATTGTTTTTTCAATTTGACATAGTTCAAACGATTGAAAAGAAAAACATTGTTTGGTTCTATAGAGCAGCAGGCTTAAGGTAACAAGGGCACTCTGAGAACCTTACAGCGTTTGTAACGAAGTCACATTTCTTTTCTTAATATAATATTTTCCCACAGGGAATTGAACTTTATATATACTATTCACACTCACTCCGAAGGGAGTGAGTGCTAAAACGGTCTCTACTATTACTACCGAATGATAAAATTGCATCAGGTTGTAATATTGATAAAAGAAAAAAGCCTAAAATAGTCCGACCATTTCTTAATCGACACTTCCCCCCATAAGCGGTAAGGGGTTTCGATACTGAAATTATTTCGTCCGTTTTTCATTGCCCTGCCGGTCCGAGCGACTAGGAGCATTATTCCTGCCGAGGTTACTTGACACTCGATGAGACAAGGATCCGCTCGATCTCTTGCGATTGTAGCCGTATGATGTCGAATTTTCTTGTAGCATGTCCTTGTTTTGATCGTTGTCGATGTATTCGTAGTACTTCTTTAGCTACGATGAGGTAGTGTTTCGAATCGATGTTGGCTCCTCGGAAAGTTCGAACAATATCAATCTGGTTGAATTGATTGATCGGGAGATCTCAATGTTCCTATACCTATCGATATTGAGATATGAGAACCAAGTTTGGTACCACAACCCCTGTTGTTGCTTCTAAATATTTTTTTTACGTATTCTGGAAGCCACCCCGACGTATAACCCCCAGGCTGGAGTGCCAGGCACATGATGGAACTTCAAGTGCGAAAGCCGGAAACCGCTCCTTTTTACGGCCTGGGCTTCAAACATGTAAAAGTAGCACTTATAGAGGTGTTCACCAAATAGTTTGGCCTAACTGGAACTGAGGACGTTACCGTTGATTCTAAAAAAAGAATTCTTTCTCTACCGTCATTTATTGGAAGTGCCTTGCTGGGAACACTCCTTTGTTGGGGGGCAACAGCCTAGTCTGCTTCGAAAAAAAGATTCGCGATCTCATAGCTTCATAGTAGCAGTCACCGTAAGACTCTCTACGGTGATAAGTATCTGTGTGTAATTTAGCGATGCAGTTTGCTCAAAAACCAAAATAAACCTGTGAATGATTATTATACTCCTAGATTTCATCAACTTCAAAGGAATCATTAACTAACAAACACGAAACCGCCCATTATCTTCAATATTTGTCAAGTGCACACAACACCCAATAACTAGCTGTAAATAAATATCAAGACAACTTTCTACGTTGGTTCCAAGCTCCTTACACAACACGAGCACAGTATCTGTAATAAAATCACATCACATTAATAATTTGCTATTTCTCCCACAAAACTGATGTTTACTTAAGAGCGCACTTTTCTACGCTATTTGTCTGTGTTCCCACTCGATAAGAGTATTAAGCATCTTTCTCTCCTCCTTCATTATTTATATCAATCTTCAATTGATTAATTAAGAGCTCATAGTCAACCAACCAAGGGTTCTCTAATCAAACAGCCCTATCATGAGCGTTCCACACCCCACCACGGCCCAGATGTTCAGCAAACCTAAGACCCGAAACCCCTTTCAATATGAACTTGATGAACGTTGTCGTCGGTCGTATAATTATAACATAAGCATCTTCCTAATAATATACACCTTTCAACTAAGGACTAATTATTATGTCTAAAAAAAAGAAAGAAAGAAGAAAGGTCCTTAATTCACTAGAACAGGCGAGCCTGGAACCCTTGAACGTATTTTAGTATTATCATAACTAATTAAGGATACTGTCGAGATAAGAACCTTGATGCTTTGCTGTTTGCTTAAATAAAAGTCTTATAACTTGATATATTTCACTAATCCTCGTAAATAATAAAATTTATTTATTTTGTTGGTTTATTTCTAGGTGGCAAACACAACAACTATTGACTCCGAACTGAAATCTAGGCATGAATGAAAAAGAGCCTCATACAATCTGTTAAATGGACCGAACCTGCAAGCTTGATATCATTAGCCATACTCGAATTTATAAATGTTTTAGTCATAGGAGGAAATCTATTAGTTACAGCCGCAGTATTTTGTTCAAACAAATTACGTAGTGTATTTTTTAAGTTATTAAACCTTATTGATCACAAAATTTTAAATAATAAAAAACAAACAAAAACAATTTTGATTTAAATTTTATTAGGTATTTGAGAATCGAATGCATTTCAATCTTTTTATTGAGAGACCCCTCAGTGTGCGCTCAAAGAAATACACTAAACAGAAAGCGATGGAAACAAAAATCAAGACAATAAATCTGTTTGGTAATTTTACAACAACAAGCATTTTTGACATATCACAGAAAAGTAAGATAAAAATTACGCTATGATAAATATTACAACAAAAAATGAAAACGTTTGGTTGCAAGAAAAACAAATGACGGGAACAAAACAAAAGTCAAAACAGCATTATTTGACAATTTTATTATCAAATGCGCTGTGGTGGATATGAAAAACGACTCATATGCGTCTTATTTGAAGTTGTTCTGCTATAGCTTTGTCTATTTGTTTATTTTTTATATATTGGCAATGTTCGTCAAACCTCTTCTTTATGCCTCTGCGTATCTGGCCTTTGTACTTAGCATTACACGAGCATCGTATTTCATAAATCCCACTTTTTCCGGAAACTGGTCTTCGATCTTTTGTTGAGGTCAAAGTACAACGAAGTTTTTCAGTGTTGGTGTGCGCTATCTTCATATTCTGTTCTTCAAACGTTTTTATAAGTTTGTTTGTTATGCTTGCTACAAAATTAATTTTCACTTATTGATGCAAAGGAACGATTTTGGCTAAAAAGCGTCGACATATTATCATTTTTAATGTTCTTGGAGTGCTTATAAATTGGGCGGTCAATTAAGCTTTTTTCATAGCCACTTTCGTCAGCTAAAAGCATGAATGCACCCTTTCACTGATTTTCATCATGGCAAAGTTCACCAACGAACAAAGTCTGTTTTCAGTCGAAATTCGGAGTCGATGACCAAAAATTTTAGAGCGTTAACTAAAATTTTCGATGGTAATTCTCGAGAAAAAAGAAAATAAAATTGAATTTCAATTATCAACTATCTACACGATCCCACACAAGTCGAGTGCAAAAATTTGAGTTAACATATGCGTTGTGTGATGTTGCCGTGTCAGAAATATCTGCTGATACTGCGAAAAAGCAAGGAACTTTGAAGAGTCTGTCAGTTGAAGACTATGTCACTTAACCTTAACCTTCTTAGAACCTTATGTTGTGCCGAAGACACCGAGACCATCTTTAAACTCAATTTCCTGTCAATTTTCAATCTTTTGGTTGACAATTACATAAAACAAGAACAAAATAAGTCCTCAAACACAAGGTTTGGGTGCAGCATCTTCATCAAGAGTAGCAAATATTTCATTCGTCCATTTGAAGAAATTAAAGGGACAAACCTACTCGAAAAAAACCATTATAACTCATCATGTTGAAATTGAGGGACCCTTTGTCTACTTTAACCACAAAAGAAAAATATTTTTCCGAACACCACAAAGAGTTGGACAGTAAAGTATAGAAGAAAAACGATAAATGCCGACCTTGTGCAGATAATACAAATGTTGTCGAGTTAATGTGCCTCCCTTTGGAGATCGCCCTAATGACTGAAGAACAGAAAAGTTTATCATTAGCCGAAAACAGCTTTCGTCTCTATGCAACCCTGCGCTCTACTTACAACGAAATAACAACAGGTCTAATCTCTAGTGTATAGATATTCATTGTTGAATATAAACATTTGAGTGAGCGAAACGAGTGAATGCCAAATTTTCAGAACAAAGAATTTTTGATTATCTTCCTTCCGTGATTTTGCTTCCCCACTCCACATATTGAATACCTGTCGCACCAAATTTGTTTTTTCTCACTTGCGTCATTGGTCGCTTCATTCGATTGTTTCAGTCACGCCGCCGCCGCGCCGCCGCCCCGGCCGCCGCGCCGTCAAGCGTAGCAATTTTTCTTTTTATGATTATACCTTTTTTCAATGTAAATCTACACCTGCTTCTTGAGGATTTTGACCCATCAAAGTGATTCAAAAATCGCAAAACATCGGGGTTTTTGAAATGAAGACCAATGTTTCTGCACCCCGAACATTGCTTTTGAGATATAAACGCAATGTTGTTATTATTTTAATAATATAGGTAAGTGTAAATGAGTGGAACCCTTCTCAGAACGCTTATGAATGGATATTATTAGCAGCATTATCGCTTCTAAATAGCATTGGAAGCATATGAAAAAGAACCTCAAACATAATATCTCTACATTCCCCTGAGCTACTAGATCGGTTTAGATATTTTATTTTTATCTAATTTACTTTATTAGGGTTAGAATGTACGAACAAAAATCCCAAGGTTAAGGTTCAGAACTCAAACATAAAATACCCACAAACATTTTAGGCCTAACATTGCTGATTCTTGTCTTAAAAAATATTTCATTTGGTCATAACTGAAATTCCAGAACACAGCTTCCACAATTTAAGGCCAACATAGCTTAAAAAAATATTTCACCTTTTGAAAAATATACTCTGGGCATATTACCTTGTATGCAAATCAACAAGAAAGGATGGTTTATCATCCATCATCGGTTGGTATTAACACAAAAAAAAAAGAAAAAAAACATAAAATTCCCACGTCCGTCGCGTGCGTCGTTGGCTTATGTGTGGTCCAAATTTTCAAGGATAAATGAATGCGCTTTTTTTCCTGTATGATAAATTTTAGCTTATTTGTTTTCCAGATAAAGAGGGTTTTTACTTTTGATAGCAACCCACAGGATAAATTTTGCTATGAGTTATCTGCAGAGGACTTGGGAAATGGCCAAAATGCGATGTTGGTACGAACGTTGTTCGTTAAAATCAAAGCGCTGATGGTGGATAACAAACGAGTGAAAACTCACTTGTAAGTTCATCATAAGGACCATTTGTTGTCTGTTTTTCAACACATAGACAACAAGCTTTCAAGGATGCAATATTTCAGCCAGATACGTGGTACTTGTATCATGTGTGTAAGTTAACTCGTATTTGTAATGACTATTGACTAATGAATGATGAACCACTTTTGGCTTTTTCCGTTGAAATGCATTGAAAGTACTTCTCGGTCGGTTAAAAGGACACAAGGATGCTTGAAAATCGCAGTGTCTTCTTTATGATGGATGGATTTGATAGTTTTCATTCGTATGGTATAATGTATCAGAGAACAAACAAAATACGATTTTTTTACGAAGTGCTTGCAATTCGTCTGCATTTGGTAACCCTAACCTTGGAACTGGTATCTAATTATGTAATACGAAGTTCCCTAGTCAATGTTCCACTGCATGAATATATGCTCAAAGCTATTTGAATTTTTCAAGGCTCTGCATTCGAAATTAAACTGTCAAAGATCATCATTCTGACCTGTTCGATGAAGTCTCCCTCTACGGCGCAACCATAGTTCGGTGAGGGTTAAGTAATTCCGTCTTTTACCACCCTTTCTACAAAGTTAAGCCTGCCAAACGCGCCACACCCATTTCTTGCATTTTAATACTGCTGGAGTCCAATGCATATTGAAAAGGTATCCTAACTTACAGATCAAACTGATTTTCAGTTGGATGAATAGACTAAGCAGTCTTCTTTTCTTCTTCTTTGTCTTAGTCTGATTCGCTTTCGAAAGTTGCAGTATAGTGAGCAAATCTCTTTTTGCAAGGTACTTTGTTTGCCTCAATTAATTATGTCTCAAAATACATTCTTAATTGCAGATCAAGGCATCAAGAGAACTTTATTTAAAGCACTTCCGAATTCTGACATCCGTCTTTAATTCCTCTAATATCATCTCCAAGCCAGAAGACAATAATTTACAACTTTCCTATGCTTAAACTTTTTCATGATAGGTCCAAAGCCGAACGTTGCTTCGATAAATCCCTTGACTGCGCCTTTCACCTAATGGAAGTTTTTTATTCCGTGCTGTCTAAACAAGTCCTGCCCACCATCTATCAAAATTAATATTTATAAAAACAAATGAAGATTATGACTTAGACGATATGTGGTTCCAAAAAGCCACATAACACGACCGAGGCGGCCATTTGAATGATATTGTTTTTTCACGCTTTATGGCAAAGTCCAAACCTGAAAATGAAATAAAATTTTCATTAAAAATGTATCGCTGTCTGTGTTTTATTTAGCCTTACTTTCAAAACCGAAAAATGCGTGACCCTTTATTAAGTAGGTATATATCACAGTTCAATTTCAAATATGAATTCAAAACTTTTACCGAAGAACTGGCTAAGAGGTTTGGACAGTTGTTTGCAATGGTTGGGCAGCTGAGAATGCCGAACTGTGTTGAAATTTGTGTTCAAGCAAGGTTATCAAATTCATTATGGATCGTTAAACGCCAGAGCAACGCTAAATATACTTTAAGAAAATATGGTTGAGACAAGGTGCACTTTACGGTCTGCTTGTTCGTCACTATCAGAAAGTGAATCATGCAGTTATTGGTTGTTTTTACATTGGTTCTTCATATAATAAGGTTTTGTTGGCAAGAGGGTTACAATAACAGTCATTAAAAAAGAAAATAGATCCTCAAGCCAGACCAAGTTTGTTTATCCTTAAGAAACTCCCAACACCACAAATTCTTAGACATTTTGAATGACTTCAAACTTCAGAACCTATTTTACATTTTGCTTATTTAATCCTACCAAAACGGACATTCCACAAAGTGAAAAGTTTCCAAGCCAATACCTTCCACTAAAAGGAATCTAAAAGTTGAATTGACTTTCTAGTGCACTTCAAATGTTTCCTCTCTATGCCAAAAACCTTTCTAATCAAAAAATTCAACACTGTCGAAGAGGTGTTATAAGGAAGCTGTATTTCTTTTCTTTTCCATTTTTGTTTTGTTAAAGTTCATCCTGTCGGGAAATGTGACAAGAAATCAATTGAAATTCATTAAAACATTTCCACCCCTTTTATGTATTTTCCAAACGTTTAAAATAACAATAAAATTTAGTCTTTTATCAAGTTTCTTCAATAAATTAAACTTTTATCGGCCTGAAGCGGAACCAAGGAAAACTTTACCTACACTCTTAAGAGACCAAAAGTTTTCCTTTACTTCTTACGTATTTTTGTGTATTGTTTTTTGTATGTACACGTACAGGTTACCCCACATTGTTGCCTTGGTTCCGCACATACGAACGTCTTGCAGGTTGAAAGTTCAGGTGTATATTAGTAAAAAGGTATCCTGAGAGGCTAACCCTTTTAATTTCTTTGTATACAAAACAGAGATAGGAAAAGTATGCACACAGAATAATTTAAGTAATTTAGGATGATGTTTGCAGGTATGGCTTGTCAAAAAGTATAAAGTATCTACCAGTGGTTGCAAGAATTTAAGGGTATGATTCGAGATTGCTTGGCTTAATTGTGGGGTGTTTAGTATTATCTTGGCCTGCCATTATTGAGGATTTTTTTCTGGTTACATTTTCTGGTGGCTTTTCAAACTGATAAAACAAATTTTATTCAACAAAAGCTTCACTGCTTCAGGGGTTTTTTTTCACTAGGCGTTTATGTATTACTAGGGTGAAATATGATATTTGGATACATTATCCTTTCGTAAGTTCATTGAATATTAATGATAAGTTTGACACACATATCGAATTTCATGTGAGGAAAAATAAGATCTCAAATGGAATTCGAAACCTTTGGATAGAATACCTAAATGAGATTCTATATCACTGTCAATTGTTTTATTCCAAATAACTTTTAGCAAAAGGTTAGGTTGATGTAAGAGTAGAAAATTGCTTCCGGTCAAAGGAAATAAAGGCTTCACTAACGCTGCTCTAAGATGATTTCGTGTATGTTTTTTTAAGATGTTTATAGAACCTGCGGTCAACTGCTAGGTGAAGAGAATCAACACTTAAATTTCTTTCTTGGAATCGTGGGAGTTTCACTATTAACTACATATTTTTGGCCGCTGGAAACTGATCCTGATAATTCGACTAATATCATGAGGCTATTTACTTCTTACCAAGGCCTGAAAGCCACTAGAAAAACGAAACTCTAAGAACCCGACAAAGAGGTTCGTATACGAACTCTATGCAAGCCAGGTTAACTTAAAAGTTACATAAATTTGCATGTCAGGCTCAGGCATAGTAAAATTATTGCAGAAAAAATAGAGCACCAATTAAAAGATGGGCTTATATAACTAAGAAGATTAAGTATTGGGAGTTACCGGGGAATGTACTTAAGTAGAAGATTCTTCAGGTAATTCTTAAAAATATGTAGTACGCGATGCGTTTCACGAATTGAC
Organism: Sphaerophoria taeniata; assembly: GCA_943590905.1. Classification (NCBI taxonomy): domain Eukaryota; kingdom Metazoa; phylum Arthropoda; class Insecta; order Diptera; family Syrphidae; genus Sphaerophoria; species Sphaerophoria taeniata. The sequence continues at coordinate 186,756,473 of OX016540.1, forward strand.
CTATGTTTTTCCAAAATAATGTGCACTATAAACAATAAATACAAATCCAAAAAAAAAAAATAAATGGAGTGGCGTGACAGCTCCTGAAGAGCCAAGGCCTAAATGACTTACTCTCATCAACAATTCTCTGGTTGCGAGTAAATAATTGAGGGGACCTACAGTTTAACGCCGATTGCGAACGGCAAAGTTGAGAAGCACTTTTTCATGACAGATTGATACTCTTGGAAGTTTTGTCAGTTCTTCGAAAGAGGCAGTGCCCGTGAAAGATGAAATAAAAACTATGGGCACAGGTAGGAATCGAAACGACGACATTCTGCTTAGCAGTCAACGCACCTAACCCCTAAGCCACAGGCAGGTGCACAAATACAAAACACAAATTCTATTTGCTTAGTGTCTCTGTCGCTTTATAACGATAACGACCCCTGTTGCTTCAAACTAAAATAAAGAAAATAGAAAAATCACATGACAGATGAACGACTGTTAGCGCTGATGTGAACTCTAAATACCAACATTAATACACCCAGTTCTCCGAGTTCATAAATAGACCTATATGTATAAAATTTAATGCTTAACGCCTGTGCTCTATGCCTCCATTAGCTTGTGAATTTTTAATTGATCCCCTATTCTTATAAAAATATCTGCAAAGCATAAAATATTATAGCAGACGCAATCATTTTATTCAGCGTAGAAAAAAAAAACGGTTCTATCCCTTACAATCTCCACTTAACAGCACCTCGGAAAGATCTAAAATAGAGAAAAAATATTTCCAAAGGAATAACTTGATACCAAGCTAATAAAATTCCCCAAGCCAAACAATCTCACACAATCGCATCGAGTCATTATTTGCAGCTCAATAGTTTTCCTAAATACATTAAATCTTGATTATACAGGCACACAAATAAAATAATATCTTTTTCATACCTAGGACTCAGAACCGAGGTATATATACAAATCCACGAATAAAAGAATAAGTGAGCAGAAACAAATAGAAACCGCAAAACTCCAGCTAAGGGGGCAGAAATACACTCATAGTTATCTCGAGGTTCTAAGTTTAAACGCTGCTTGAGTTAGATTTTGGGCCAAGAAAATTGAGATCAGAAATAACCACAACTACACAAGGACGTAAGCCTGGGACGCCCTTAATCATCATCATTTGTGCAGAGCACAAGAAATTACCATCCTTGTGCGCTTGCCCACGTGCCGAACCACCAACCTCCCTCACCTCACAGCAACAAGCTGCTGCTGGAGCTGGATATTTTCCTTTGCCACTCTCTCTTCTTTAACACTGTGTTTCTCACTCAGTTTGAATTTATTTTCCTAACTAAAGAAACTAAATAATTGCTAAGGAATTTCAATACTTTGGGAATTGCGAAACAATTCTACGGAATGTCTCTGTCATTTCAAATCTGCTTCGAAAAATTCCCTCTTGGATAAGAAGTAATGCGAATTTTCAAACATGAAGACGAGAAATGAAACCCCAGGGCTTCCTCTCTGCCAGCAAAATGTGTGGCATTAAGCGAATGACAAGACAAGTATGTACTTGTGTAATGTACGTATACATTTCTTGATAAGAAGGGCTGCGTTCCATCATCGTGTCGCTCGTTTGCTAATTTACAGTGGTTTTAAAACGGTGCAGAGAATATGATTTGGGTATAATAAAATTCATCGCTTCCATGGAAACAGTACTGACAATTTTAATTTTTTTAGAATTTCTTTTCCAAGATGGAAAGTGTGTAGGTAGATGTTGATGTAGATAACAAAAACACCAAAATGGTTCTAGCCTATATTTCTTAGTTTTAAAGAATAATTAAGTTCGTTTTTAACGAATTAAAAGAACAAAAACTGGACAAGTGCGAGATAAACTCGCTCAAGGAGGGCTCCGTACTCATTCGTCTGACCCTAATTTTTCGTCTTTTATCATCTTTCTTTGATGACTTCGAAACTATTTATCCTAAAAATATGAAAACAACATTTTCGGATCACAATTGAATTACAGAATATAAATGTACCAAATGCAATCGGCTTAGCAGATTTTTAGATATCATTTGCGAAAGACGAATGAATGACAACGAAGTGATATTATAAGGGTTTCGTTTACACTCTGTGTACGGAACCCTAAAAACTAATAAGTTTAATAGAAAAATGAGAACTTTGGCCTAATAGTATATCAACGTGACATTTTAGCGCTTTGTTTGATATCTTCGAAGCTTCAACATTGAGAAACTTTCGTCTGCAAAACAAAGTTTCGCTTCAAAAAATAATACAATCATATTTTTCGCACCTATGATAGCCTACTACATAAGCTACAAAACTACCTTCCTTGAATCACTTAAAAACCTTTAGCCTCCTGTCAAAGGAGGATAGTATTTGCAAGTTATGAATTTTGGTTAAGACTTTTTTTCGCGGGCTACAAAATATAATCTTCTTTTTCAACAGAAGAAAATTTACACATAACTTTTACTATGAGTTTTTGAATTATGTTGATTAGACTTTAAGCTCAACTCAACAGGTTCTCAAAACAAAATTAATGGAATCGGAGAACAGATCATACAACCCAATTAAAATCTTACTTGAATATTTCCTGACTAATACAGGGATATAGGACAAAATACATTTTTGACTTCCTCAATATTATTTTACTTTCTGTTTTTCTCGATTTGACTGCGTCCACTGTGGCGTATACGTAATTTTGTTTTTGTTTTTTGTGACCATAAAATTTTGATAATTTTTTGACTGATTTCAATTAGTTTGTAGTACAGTGAATTGAAAATCAAGACGAACATGTGCCAACAAGCTAGAGCTCCCGTCTTCTGAAAATTAGAACCTTGAGTGCTTATACTTGCAATGAATACCAAGGATATTCTACAACAGTGCCTGTTTCTTGTGCACATTCTTGAATAGCTGCTGCATTAATTGTAAAGCAGTAAACTTTTTTAAGGTAAAATCATTGACGACTTTCTCACTTCTGCTTGGTCCAGTGTGCAGAGCTGAAATATTCAATTAAATCAAACCAAACAGTGTTTGTAGATGGAAACAGCTTTGTTTTTTTCTACTGAAACAAATCTCCAACCTTTTGATTTTGTCAAACGCCCGTTTGTTAGGTTAGCCAGTATGTAGTAAAAATACAGTTTTTTTCATACGTTTCAAACTTAACTCTCATCTTTGGTGTCATAATATTAGTTGAATGTTTGGAATTTACGGCAATAGATCGCTTAATAATCATAGATACGCATTTTTGGCACTGGAACAACAGACGATGAACACCGATTTTTCAAAACAACATTTTTTTCTCTTCCAGCTTTTCCCTCCTGGAAAATAATATATAAACAGGAGTAATTGTTGCTCGACCGTTTATTTCATAACCTTTGTTGTGAACAAGAGTCTGATTTTGACTAGACTCAGTTTATTCTTTGATGCACTCCTTCTGAGTGTATCAAAGACAAGGCGTAAGCGAGCCAAGCGTTTATTCAGTGGAGTTTGCTGCTCGCTAACAGGAGTTTCGACTCGACCGTTTATTTTGTGTATTCTTCCCCTCTGGAAAATACTCGAACAGGAGCAAGAGCTCGACCGTTTATTTCACAACCTTTGTTGTGAACAGGAATCGGATAAGAGTCGATTTATTCTTTGACCCACACCTTCAGTGCGTATCAAAGACAGGGCGAGAGCTATCGTCCGACCTTTCGGCTACGAGGAGCCGTGACCATCCAGAAAGCGAGCCTAGAGGCAAAAAATAACCCATTGTCGCCGTTGTATTATTATAAGTATTGTAAGCTAAATTGTTTTATTTTATTTATTTATTTTATTTTATAAATTGACTAGCTGGTACCCGCGGTTTTGCCCGCGTTAAGTTAAAGTTAACTAATTTGTTTAATATGGTGATGTACAGGATGTAAGGTGAAACAATGAAAAGATTATGGGTATTGAACACCCGTGAAAACGCATCGCATATAGCTGTCCATGACCATGGGAGAAGCACAGCTTTTCTTGATAAGAGAACTATTTACATATCTAAATTTTTCCTAGCTTTGCAACCTTAAATTCTATGCTCTCTCTATGCTAAATTCGTGCTCTCGCAGAGTTTTCCGAGTTCCAATCCAAAATTTTACATTTTTCCGTTTGCACCTACAATTACATGCGATTTTCCCATTGAAAACCAGTGAGTCTTCCGAGTTTTTCATCAAGAACTTTCTATTTTCCATTCGAAACCACATTTTGAAACAAAAAATTCCAAGCAAAAAATCAAATATCTGCCCTTTGTTTGAATTTTCCAGTTTTCCCACTCTTCCATGAAGTTCTTACATTTTTTTTTCACAGAAACCACCACTGAGTACAACAGTATTAACCATGAAAATTTCACAAATATCTGAGGGGCCATTTCGGATTCCATTGGATATAATACATACATATGTACATACATTTTTATAAGAAGAAGAAGATAATTTTTAATACAGGAGCAAGTGCGTACGACCCAGTCGTGCACATATTTTTTTAATTTTTATTGGTGTTTCGCAATAAGTATTGAATCAATAACTTAAGCTTCGTCCAACCGTCCTTTCTCAAATCCTTCAAAAAAACAAATGTTCTGAACAAAAAAATATTGACAACCTATCGTTAAAGAAAGCAATCCGTGGTTCTGGCACATCTATCAGCGGGACTATCGTCACCAAATCCACCCAATTATTGGTATACGCAGACGACATTGGAAGGAACCCACGTACATGGTGGCCCCGTCTGCTGAAAACGTTAGCAATAGTAGAAGATTAACTATTAAGGTGGATGTGCACGAATTCGAAGTGGTGCTATCGTGCTTGGATATGTAGTAGCAGCCGATAAGAATATTGAGGAAGAAATACGCAGGCGGCTGGCTGCTCAAAGCCCACAGAACCAAATTAAGTCTTTCAAGGCTATTTATATCCTAAAAGGTTACCATTGCATTACTTCTAAACTGCTGCTTTAAGACGATAGTCTTACCAGTACTCACCTAAGGATCTGAGACCTGGGTGCTTAGCCAATGGCACTCTGAATTCTTAGTTCTCCCTGTTTGTGAGGAAGGACGATTCTGGAGACGATATAACCTTGAGCTATGTATGCATATGAAATCTTAAAAAAATTTAGCGTGGTAGACTCTAGTGGGCACAAAGTTGTATGACCGAAGAGGAACGGGTCGGGAAGTCTTTTTAGAAACAATTCATCGTAGAACACAGCGTTGCAAACCAAATTTGCGCTAGGATAGTATTTTTTTTTTTCAAATTCATTTTTATTCATTTTCCTTATAACTACTTAATACTAGACAATAGAATTCAAACTAGCTTATGATCTAACATCTTATATTTACTTACTGACCCCAACCGGGCACTCTAAGAAATTCAGGGTTTACTTAAAACTAATGCCTTTCGGCCTATGAACTATGTTTTTTTTTATTAACTTTATTGTTTTTTTTATGTTAGAAAATTTAAGAAAAAACTAACTCGATATCATTTTTGTGTTTTCCTTACATGCTACTTAAAATTATGTCCTTAAAAATAAAACTTAAAATTAACTAAAACTACCTAATCTACCTAACAACTACTTACAAACTAGAACAGCCACAGCAGCAAATCTAACTTTTTTTTTCATTTCACTGTTTTTTTTTTTATTTATTTATTTTTTTTTTAACTTTTTTTTTTTAATTTTTTTTTTCTTTATTTTTCTGTATTTTTTAATTGTTGTCCTTTTCAATGTGTGCCACCATGCCTACTCTACTTAAACCTAAACCCAAAACCCTTAGACTAAAACAAGTATGCAAGCCAGCCAAGGCTTAAAACCCCACCCCGACTACCCATTATCAAGTGCTGACTGAAGCCACCAGAACTGGTGCTCCTGCTTCACCCTATCAATTCGGTCCCGTTCGGACACAGCCCTACTGAACCGGAGGAGCTCTGCTCCGTCCTGTGCGAAGACGTCTCGATGGTAAAGGAGCCGCCGATCGACGGTTCTCCGCCTGACGTGGTAGATTAGCGGGATCGCCAATCTGTCCTGTATCAGACCGCATTTATCTAGGTGGAGGAATGCCTCTGGTGGAATGAAGCCGCTCGAGCGTGCACTATCAAAATATTCGTCGTTCGGATAGAACGCCCCAAAGATCAAATTATTCGTCGAAGTCATAGCTCTCGCAATGTGACCCCGAATAAGTTTTATCACGAAATTGTCAATTCTGTTGATCCGAGCCTCGTTGTACAGAACCTCGTTAGAATAGTAATGTACATAAGAAGATTCCGGTGTCCGATACAAACCGAGACAGCGCCGAAGACACTGCCTCTCGAACACCCGAAACTTCTCCATTTGAGATGGTGCAACGTTGAACCACACTGGACAGCCATAAACGATCATCGGCCGTATGAGGGCCATGTAGCAAATTACCTTCACTCTGGGGTCAAGCCGACTGCTGTAAAACAGCCGTTTCGTCAGAGCGAAGGCTCCTCTGGCCTTAGTCAGAGCAGCATCTATATGTCTGTCGAAATACAGATACTGGTCCAACCAGATACCGAGGTACTTCACTTCACTTTTGCTCGTTAATCGCTGTCCGTGAGGCCCAACGATGACCATCTTGCGCCAATTCTTGCGCGTATCCCTCGTGGCCCTGGCCAACGAGGTCCGGAACAGAATTGTTTCGCATTTCTGGACATTTATTTTCAGTTTCCAGTCATCGCAATATCGCTGAATCTTCTCGAAGTCACGTTGCAAGAGAATTCTAATGACTTCGACCTTTGGTACAGTTCTGTACGCAATCAGGTCGTCGGCATACGCAATTGCCTGGGAAAGGCTACCTATCAGATCGCTGGTGTAAATGCTGAAGAGGATCGGCGAGTTCACCGCTCCCTGTTGAAGACCGTTTTTAATTTCAAAGGTGGTGGCAGAAGTTACATTGCCACTTTTGACAACAAACTTTCTACCGTTGAGCATATCATGAAGCATATACAATAATGGTTTACTGATGCCTAGTCTGGTGAGTTTAAGGTACAAACCTTCTAACCATACGGTGTCGAAGGCCTTCTCCAAATCCACCAGAACAGCACCCGTGCATTGTTTTTTGGACTTGTTCCATTGGATATCAGAAACGAGCTTAGACGCGGCATGAATAGTGTCATGTCCCGCCTTGAACCCGAACTGGTTATCCGGAATTATTTTGTTGTCCGCAGCCCACTCAGCCAGAGCCCTATTGATTATCTTTTCGAATACCTTGCTGATGCTTGGAAGGAGACTTATTGACCGGAGATTTGAAGGATTGGAGTTGTCCTTTCCCTTTTTCGGGAGAAGATGAACCACAGCTGTCTTCCAACGCTCTGGATAATATGCATTATTCAGCGCGTTGTTGAACAGAGTGGTGTAGATGTCTATTGCCTCAATCGGTAAGTGTCTTAGTACAATGTTGGATATACCGTCGACACCTGCTGACTTCTTGTTATTTATTGAATTGAAGATGAGCTGGAGTTCTACCTTCGTGATGAGCAAGGGACTTGGGCCCGTTCGCACGGCGATTATAGCGTTTGCTAGGAAGTCGTCATCAAACCGGGTAAAACCACGATTCTCGGATCGCCAATGCGAAATATCATTCCTCAGGTAGAAGTGATGAAAGGCTCTGTTCTCCAGGTCGTGGTTCGGGCGAGTGCAAGCATTCACCTTATACACTTGCTGGAAAGCAGCACCAACTGTCTCCACTTTCTCCTGCGGATCTTCAATCACAAAGTAGTCATCGTCCAAGACGGCTTCCTCCGGATCAATTTGCGCTGTCAGGAGTACGTCTCTGTTCTCTATAGTCCTCTGGAGTTTCAGGCACGGAAGGTCGTTCTGATTATTTTTTCTAAATATCTTATTGATTTGGGGAAACATACTCGGGTCGCTAGAATTAACGGCCCGAATTTTGTTGTCCCAAAACAAATTGATAGATAGTCTATAGTTTTCTTTAATCAGTTGGTTGATGTTTTTGATCGACGACTTCAGAGCCCTAATCTCCAGGTCGTGTGGGTCTGTGAAGCGTCTGTACAAGTTTTTCAGTCTTGTCAGTAGTCCACTTTTATGTCTGTGAAGTGCGTCTATAGTCGCGTTTCTGTAGACGTCGTTTTGGTCGCGTTCCTTGTATTTCGGTATTGTCCGTTCCATCGTTCGTTTTATCGTTTCGTCCATCTGTTGTAGATGTTGGTCGATTTCGTTGTTCGTTAAGTTTCTGTTATTTGGTGGGGCTATGTCACTCGAACGGAGTTCTCTCGCTAGGGCGTTGGTGAAACGAGGCCAGCGCATCTTACTGTAATTGTAAGAATACGTTGGAACGTATCCATCCAATTCCACGCGCTCATTCGGAATCTGAATTACAGCAGCCAAGCCACAGTGATCACTGTCGTACTCGATTGTCTGTAAACAGTTTCGAGGGTGATTACCCACTTTGTCCGTTATTGTCAGTCTGGTATCGTACAGCAAAAGGTCCAGGAAGGAACCGCTCCTTGGGAACGACGGCCTTTCAGTAGCCAGCAGGTCGACACCATATTCAACACTGCAAAGATTCATCAAATTAAACAGATGATTACCTCTTGGATTATTTGTTTGATTTCCCCAATCTTTATGTTTGGCGTTCAAATCTCCGGCCATAACGAAGTAGTTTTCTTCCAAGCTCAGTTTAAGAACTCTGAAAAGAATCTCGAGCTCTGAAATAAAGATATTAGCCTGCGGAGCTTCAGCCGCATAAGCCGCAATCATATACATCCGCTTCCCTTGAGTGAGAGAGATGCATACGACGCAAACTTCTAGCGTCCTGAGCTTTCGCAAATCATTATTGTATATGACTTTATAATTAATGCCCTTACGTATGAAGATGGCAACACCGCCTCCTTGGGTAGAGTCGGGTCGATCCCTTCTTACGATATTGTAATTGTTGTTAGTCAGTTTATGTTTCTGGTTTAGCTTGGTTTCGCTAGCCATGAAGACATCGGGACTGTGGTCTTTCAACAACTGGAACAAATTAGCTCGGCGTTCAATCCTAATCATTGAATTTACATTCACAGCTAGGATCTTAATTCGCGTCTCCGGCAGCGCGCCCTTAACCTTGAATTTGCGCTTGGCCAGCCATCATAGAGAAGAGTTTATCTACTCTTCCGGCTTGCTCCAAGATCTGACTTTGCAGTCCTGCTAGTTGTCCTTGAATGGCAACCAACAAGGCCACAATGTCTGGCTGCCCCGCCGGTGCCTTAGGCACTTGAGCCTGTGGGGCGACCGGTGGTGGAGCCTGTTTCGCGTTACCCATTCCTTTCGCAGAGTTCGCGTAAGAAATATCGGGCCTAACGAATGAGTTTGCTTTTGGAGCTTGTCGTATTGGTCGACTTTCTACGGCCTTCTGACTGGCCTGTTTTTCTTTAATTTGTTGGACCTTAGGGTAGCCCCTATAATTAGCAGGGTGCCCCTCGTTTCCACAGATAATGCACTTGAGCTGGGTTAAGTCTTCAACCCGCTCCGTACCTAACCTGCATTCCCCTCTTATGTGGGTTTCTGCGCACTTGACGCAGCGCTCCTGCATTTGGCAGTTGGCTGCGGCATGGCCGAACCTCTGGCAGCGCATGCATTGCAGCATGTCATCGTGCCTCATTAATTTTTCCCATCTTACAACTTGGAAGTCTAGGACGGAAATACTCCTTAGACTTTCCAGTTTGCTTTGGGGCGATAGTGTTACTAGGAACATTGGGAGCTTGTAACCCCCACGCCTAGACTTGACCGTTGAAAACGGCTTGACCCCGATAAACTCGAGATCGTTACCCGCTTTTTGACGGAGCTCATCTAAGAGCGCCTCAGGTTCCGTGCAGGAACTGATGCCCTTTAGAAGGACCGTCTTCAATTTTTCGCTTGGAGGCGTGAAGCTGAAGAACTCAGCTGTGGCCTCCCTCAAGAACTCTTTTACCAAGTTGTATTCGGGCAATGTGAAGCATTGCACCGAATACCTTTTTTCTTTATCGTTAACGATTTTAATATAGAAATTACCATTAGTGGCCGACTTGCATACCTGTTTTATGTCGTCCAGGTCTACTTTATGGGTCCTTATTGGTGGCACATTCTTGTCTTTCTTAGGCTGTGGCTGCTTCTGGTGTTGCTGTTGTTGTTGCTGTTGTTTCTGTTGTTGCTGTTGTTGCTGTTGTTGTTGTTGTTGCTGCTTCATTGGTGCAGCCGACGTAGTTGGGCCCTCTGCATAAGGGCCTGCTCCCGCCGCTGCAGATTTTTCTGATTGCACCGCTCCTGTGCTTTGTTTTTCCATGATTTTTTGCTGCTGTGGTTGTTGTTGCTGGGTCTTTGAAACCTGCACCGAATTTGGATCGTGATGTTGGTTCTTCCTTTGGGCTTGAGGTTGTACTTGTTGTTGTTGTTGTTTTGCCTGCTGCTGCTTTTGTTGCTGTTGTTTTTGTTGTTGCAATTTCAGCTTATCGGCTGCCTCCGTTTGCCGGCGTGCCTCCTGTTTTTGTTTGAGGATAATTATCAGGGGCTTCATGTCCGCCCTAAGCTTCTTCAGCAGCTCCTCACACTCGCTGATTTTGCTCTGCTTGGCTTGGAGGGCCTCCTCAACTTCTTCGTCCGACAAGTCAGACGACAGGGCTCCGACCATGTTGCTGGCTCCGGACCTGTACAAGCCTTCTCCTCCTTCAGACACATACTCCAAATTCTCTTCATCAGATGACGAGTCCGTATGCATTTGGTTGTTGATTTTTTGGTTTGCTGTTGTTTTTGCTGCTCTGCTGGTGTCAACCACCCCAGCATGCAGCTGTGCTGAGGTGGTGGCTTGCCTTTTGCAATCCAAATTCGGCGAAGGTTTCTTGCTCCGCCTCCTCTTCGTTGCTACGTCGGTTGCGGTGGTTTTTACCGCTGTTTTGTCTTCCGATGCCAATTTTTGTTTTGCAACAGCATCTTTCGATGCCGCTGTCGCCTTCCCTTTCACCATTTGGTGAAACCGAAACATGTACGGAAATAAAAAAACTTTATGTTCCGACCTGGTTTCGATTACACGACCTCTCTATTACTAAGCCGATGCGCTAACTTTGCGCTACCGAACACTTGAAAATATCACTTGCCAAATTACAATATGGAACACTTGCTACTTATTTACACTTTTTAAAGTCGATTTGATCCGTGTATACGTCCTCACACAAGCGAAGTCAAATATCGAATGTATACATATAGGATAGTATACATATGTATGAATGTACACCACGACGGACGCTCACAGCCTGAGGGTGCGAAACTGGATTTCGATTTGATTTGATTTCGATTTTGTTTATTATACAGATTGTCCATTTAAGTTCATAAACGCACTTATATTCGGACATTTATCTAGTTTCTTAGCATCGATTTGGAAAACCTTGGACATTCTTCTCCAAGTCTGTGCATCGAAGTAACAAAAGGTTCCTCGTTCTTTTGTACCGTTCTTTTCATATTGATTAAGACCTGGAATTCGAGTTATCCAAATTTTATCTTCTATGTGATACCGACATTCTCGATTATGTAATTCTACAGCGGCCATCAATTGCATAACATCACCAATATTTGTGTAGAATAGAAAGAATAGCAGGTCTTCTTGCAATTAAGGACAGATTTCCCCGGGATATATGGCAGAACTTGTGGTTGTGGCTCAGATGAAGGGGGAAAATTCATTATCTCTTCTTTGTCCATATACATATTGTAATATTCGGCTTGGTCCGACAATTAAAACTTATTCACTTTTTAAATAAAACACAAATTCACTTTATTCAAATCACTCACAAACTTATTTATTCAACACTTTCAATTATAACTTTGCAAACACAGTATCTTTACTTTATCTCAGTTCACAATCAATTCAATTCCTTCGCCGCCAGATGGCTATTTATATAACAAAAAATAATGGGTTCTAGAAACTACTATGTTTCTTGGAGAAGCTTGAATGTTCCAGAAGCTCTCCACTTACAAATAATAATACTGGGATTACTTTTTGTAGGGGCTAACGTTCTTAATGCTAAACAAAAAGTTTCTCTTAATCACTAGGTATTGCCCCTCACAAGTGTTTACTACTACAATTAAACGATATTAGAGTTATAGAGATAAGGAGTAAGTAAAGAGAGTAAGAAAAGTGTGTACATTAAATATAGAAAGAGACACAGAGCGTAAGAGATAATAAAGTATACACATTAGACATTACAATAGAAGGAGATACAGAGCGTATGAGATAAATAAAAATGTATACACATTACATTGCCCCCTCCTTAGGATTGATCGTCCCGAACAAATCCATCATTCTCATCACCACTGTAGCGATGTAGTCGGTCGCGATGTACGACTTTAAGTTTACCTCTGACTCCTTTTTGTATCCGGTACACGACGTCGTTGATTTTGCTAATTACTGTATATGGACCTTCCCAGCGCCGTTGAAGTTTCGGTGACAACCCTTATTGTCGATGGGGATTGTAAAGCTACATTCGATCTCCTGCTTGGAACTCTGTTGTTGTCGCTCGTATATCGTAGCGTGTCTTCATTCGGTCACTGAACATCTTTATTTTTGACCTGGTATCGTCGTGGATCCGAAGGAGCCTTTCTCTGAGTCTGAGGTCATCCAAGTAGTCATCCTCCGCTTGCGGTTCCGACGTGGGACATCCAAATTTTATTTCGCTCGGCAGTCTGATGTTCCTTCCCATCAAAATCTCAGACGATGTATGGCCAGTTGAGCTATGTCTTGTACTTCGATACGCCATCAAAAACAGTGGAATGTGTCGATCCCAATCTCGCTGGTTGTCGTCCACAACTTTGCAAAGATGTTCCTTAAGGGTTCGGTTGAACCGTTCGACCATGCCATCAGATTGTGGGTGGAGTGGTGTTGTTCTTGTCCTCTTGATGTAAAGAAGCCCACAAACTTCCTGGAATATGTTTGATTCAAAATTCCTTCCCTGGTCGGAATGCAGTTCTAATGGAACACCGAATCTGCTCACCCAGTTGAACACAATTTGGTCTGCGACTCTTTTGGCTTCTTGATTCGGTATGGCGTATGCTTCAGGCCACTTGCTGAAGTAATCCATGACGACCAGAATATAACAATTTCCATTATTTGTTTCCGGAAATGGACCCGCCACGTCTATTGCAATCCTTTCAAAGGGTGATCCGACATTATACTGCTGCATTTGGCTGTGATTCTTTTTGTTCGGGCCTTTGGTGGCAGCACAGGTATCACATATTCGGCACCACTTCTCGACATCTTCCCTTGCATGTAGCCAATAGAATCGTTGTCGAACCTTTTCTAGCGTCTTGTTTACTCCTAGATGGCCTCCCGAAACTCCATCATGCATCTCTCGCAGAACGTCCATAATCTTCGATCTCGGTAAGACTAGCTGCATTACATAGGACTTTCCATCTGCTGATTCCCACTTACGTCGAAGGACACCTTCTTGGACATGCAACGAGTCCCACTGTGCCCAATAGGCCTTCAGAGCCGGACTTCTGTCGGAGATATCAGCCCATTCTGGTTTTTCCTGGTGTTCCTTGCATGCGAGGATGGGTTCAATATCTGGGTCCTCTTGTTGAGCCTTCCTCAACTCGTCGTTGCTCCAGCCATAAATGGGATCGGTTCTGGTTCGTTGGACAGTAACCACTTCTTTTTCTTCTTGGCGTCTGCAATGCTTACAGTCTTGCTTACATGGTCTCCGAGACAGTGCATCAGCATTTGAGTGAAGCTTCCCCTTCCGATGTTGAATTTCATAATCGTACGTCTGCAGCCTCTCAATCCATCTCGCCACTTGACCCTCTGGATTCTTGAAATTCAAAAGCCAGTTTAGTGCTCCATGGTCGGTTCGGAGAAGAAACTTCTGTCCATAGAGATACTTATGGAAGTGCTTTGTTGCCAAAATCAGTGCAAGAAGTTCTCTTCTGGTCACACAATAGTTTCTTTCCGACTTCGAGAGTACCTTGCTGTAATAGGCAACCACCTTTTCTTCGCCATCATGTACCTGTGACAATACAGCACCAATCCCGACATTGCTGGCATCAGCATCAATGATGAAAGGTTTTCCTGGAGTCGGGTAGGTCAGCACTGGTGCATTACACAAGCGTTGCTTGAGCTCTTGAAAGCTGCGCTCGCACTCACCTGACCATTTAAACTGCTTTCCCTTCTCCGTAAGCTGATGTAGACTCATATATTTGTATAGCAAATACTAAATGTTCATTTAAAATTTTTTCGATTTGACAATTTTCGAAAATTGAAATCGATCAGATTTTATTTTTTTTTTGTTCTTTTTTTTTTGTTGTTTTTTTTCAAATTCATTTTTATTCATTTTCCTTATAACTACTTAATACTAGACAATAGAATTCAAACTAGCTTATGATCTAACATCTTATATTTACTTACTGGCCCCAACCGGGCGCTCTAAACAATTCATGGTATCTTACAATTGATGCCTTTCGGCTTATGAACTACTTTGTTTTTTTTCTTTTTCTTTTTGTATTTTAAATTTGTTAGAAAATTTAAAAAAAACTAACTAACTAACTTTTTTTGTTTTTGTGTTAGAGTGAGAAAAAATATTTTTTTTAAACATTAGCACCGTTTGTCATTTGATTGCATATGAAAAATATAAATTTTATTTTTTCTAAACCTTCTACCCTAATACCTCTTGCATTTAGAGAAAAAATTAGGAAAATCGGTCAACTAGTGTGCCCGGTTAGCGAACGAACACAAAAATTAAGCTGTTCTTTTATATATATAGAAGATATAAAACTCTGTTAGACCTAAGTTATAAATAATTAAATAAAAAGCTGTTAAACGAATAGTGAAGGTTGGTTGTGTTATTTGGTTTGGATCTTTAACTCGACGTTAGGTGCTTAGTCGAGAACACCCTGGACAGACTAAGCATACTTCAACCTTAGAAAACAAGCGTCACGCACTTAATGGCAAAATCCAAACTTTATAATGGAAAAAATGTTCATTGAAAATGTATCGTTGTGAGTGTTTATTTATTTTTACTTTCGAAACCGAAAAATGAATTACCCTCTATTTTAGTCTTTAGAAAAAATGGGAAGTGTATAGAAAACTGACCACTTTTTTCGAAACCCGATAGCTCAAAAACCGTTAAATATTTGTTTACAAAAAATATAAATTATTCCTTTTTTTTAAGCAACTAGCCAACCACCGGGACGTTGTACCAGCTATAAATTGTTAGTGGTGACTTCAAGCTTGAATATGCAGTTTTCCTGTCACTCAACAAAGTTGCCAAATGATGTGTTTCTAATAATTCCCCCTCTCCCACATCGATACCCCACTACCTCTCACCCCTGCTACCCTGTATCACGCTAATCGTTACCACGTTACTCCGTACTAAGCCACTGATGATTTTTGCAGTTCTGTGCGATATTTGAACTTTTTGAACCAATTCGTCTATGCTTGCCCATTTCCAATATCCATTAATTGTTTTGCAAAATTTCCAGCTGATGCCTCCCGTTGTAGTTGTACACGCACCTTGTTTTCAAAGTCAAACTCCATAAAACTGGTGATTCGAGACATGAATTAAGTTCATTGGAATAGCAGTGGCACCATCTGTCGAAGATTGGTCGTACCAAATCACCCACCTCCGTTTGCTCATGCACAGCTACATATCACAATAAAATACAGCTTATATTACCCCTGAACATTGTAGTTTTCTACTAGTTCAAGAACATTTCTAATCGAATTAGTATTTCCGTAGACTGGTACTTAGGGTGGATGTAGTTTTGTAATGGAGAACAAATCTTTGAAATCCGATCTGTAGTTTTTGAGTTAATTGATCACAAAAATACAAGAATAAAAATCTTTCCTCTTTATAATAATATTAGTTTGATAATATAATAATATTTATAATTTATTGTAATTGCATACAAAATGTTATTTCTTCAAAATTCTTTTTAAAAATAACCGCTAAAAGATTTTGAGAAAAATTTAATAAGATATTTCAATATTTCTAAGACTGTTTAAAGGAAAAGAACCCAGAGCTGTTTCAATATCACCTTTTTTTTGTTACTCGTACTCGAACCACTCTGTGCGTCGGTCCCCGTCGTCGCTCGTCATCATCCCTTCTTAAAAGCATGGGCGTGGAAGTGGAGCAGCGGACAGACAAAAGTATTTCCGAAGAAATTGTAGGAAACGAATGAAAGAACAATGTAATTTTTTTAGTCAGAGATAAAAGGGGCCGGGATTGTAGTGGATTGGATAAGATAAAGACAGCCGGACCAAATGGAACGAGCCTGAGACAGAAATGTAAGGAGGAGAGCTAGAGTTGTTAGGTATACGGACGGCGCGAGTTAAGTATCCATAGCAAAACATATTGAGAAAAAAGATAACATTATTTGTATTCAATGATATCTTTAGTCTCTAGTACAGTCTTGCACACAACGCTACAATGATAACATATGTAAAAGAGATAATATCGTTTGTATACAATGTTGGAATATTATCTCTTCTTCATTATCAAGCAAGACGATTGTACGCTTGGGTCTCCTTGTAGATAGATAAGAAAAGTATATAAATACGACTGTATGATGAATTTATCAATAGTCTTATTGTAACTACATAGTAGCCTTAAGCTCCTTTTAGAATTAGTAAAAAGTATTTCAATAATAAAGGACATAGTTCCAAATAAATATTGTTTAATTTTAAAAGTAAGAAACAAGTGTTTTAATTGGCGATCCTGCCAGGAGGTTAAATATACTTTTTAACTTCAATCGAGCGGACCTCGGGAACAAGTAGTGAAATCTAGTATAAACAGAACACTCGCGTTACCGGTTACAAGAATTACCTAGCATAGCAGGTACAAATATAGCTTCTTCGTACGAAGCAGCAAAGCAATTCAGTGAAAGTGTATATGTGGAGAAAAAAAACACACAAATTCGACGACAACAGACACGAGTTCAAAATGGAACAACTCGCAGTATTAATGGCAAGATTAGAAGCTTTAGAAACCAGGTGCAACACAGTAACACAAACCCTAGAGCACACACGCACAGAGAATGCAAGGTTAGCAGCAATAATAACTAACCAAAATCAAATAAACACTAATTTAGAAACAAAACTAAATGAAGTAAAATCTGGATTAGGCATAGTACCAAACATACCTGTGCTAGAGGAAATAAGAACCACATATACAGATGGTAGTGAAATACAGTTAGACGCATTTAAAAGCCTACCTATTTTCAACGGCGATCAATCAAATTATCGGTCGTGGCGCGAAGAAGCATCCAGATTAATGGACAGCATTAAAAACTTCAAAACACACAGTAAGTACGCAGCAGCATTGACTATAGTGAAAAGTAAAATACAGGGTGCAGCCGCGAATGTGTTAACTAATTATAACACAATTTTTAATTTTGAGGCGATACGTAACAGATTAGATTATACGTACTCTAATCAAGAACCTCTATACGTGCTACAAGACATGATGAAAGCCATCACGCAAAAAAGAAGCACACTGTCTGAATACCACGACGAGATAAATAAAAATCTCAATTTAATAATATCAAAAATCACTATGTCAGGTGATCCGCCGAATATAATCGACAGACTAATTAAAAATGCTAACGACGACGCAGTTCGTATATTCATTGATGGTATGAGTGACAACTTTACAAGAGGATCATTATATTCAGCTACAATAAATGATCTAGAACACGCATTCGCAATTGCTCGCAGAATAGAACATGATAATGTGCACAGGCATTTACATCTCACTCAAGATAAGCACCACAAAAATATGCCACATGAACGCAGAAACGAAAGAAGACCAAATTATTCGAGCCAAACAACGAATTATCAACCCCAGAAGCAATACGATAATATGCAGCAACACAATCAAGGACCACGCCTAAACCCTTTCAAGAGAAATGACGGACCACAGCCGATGGAGATAAACTCGAGACAAATTGTACATGCACAGCGACAAAATTGGAATCAATACAAACCCGATGTATATAATCCACCAGCGAAACGTGAACACAGCGGGAGTTTCAACACACACAACAGACCGCAACGATCTTATCAGCAGAACTTCAAGCAGCAGAGAGTAAATAACTCCCGACAACAACGCAGAGACGATGTCAGCAATACATATGCAGAAGCAGATGAAACGGAATGTATGGTAAATAATAACATAAGAATAGATCATTTAAACTAGTAGACGGGTTGCCCTGCTTAAATTTAACTAGTACTATTTCTAAGAAAATTTATAAAATTCTTATTGATACTGGTGCAACCCATAATTACATTAATAGAAAATGCGATTCTAGCGAAAAAATTAAAATTAAACCTATAAAAATAAAAACAATGCATGGTTATTCTATGGTAGATACAAAGAAAGTAGTTAGGATATTAAAGAAAAATATAACATTTTTTGAATTAGAGGATATTCAGTCTTTTGATATGATATTAGGATATGAAGGACTTAAAGTTCTAAACGCGGAAATAAATTTCAGTAATATGACTCTAACTACCATAAGTAGTGTCGAATCTATTCAGAAAATTAATTACATAATTGGGGAAAATAATATTTATAAAGCAGACATAGATAGACTGATGAAGATTAATAACAGCATAGGACCGTTACCCTTTACAGATACTATAGAAGCAAGCATTAGGACGACCAATGATAATCCGGTTTATGTTAAACAATATCCATATCCCATAGCAGATAACGATTCGTAAACAAAGAAATACAGAAACTCTTACATGACGATATAATAGAAAAAAGCCATAGTCCTTATAACAGTCCCATATGGACAGTACCTAAAAAAGGTTTGGACGAAAAAGGAAAACCAAAACGGCGCATGGTTGTTGATTTCCAAAAACTTAACGCTCACACTGTAACAGACAGATACCCCATTCCGGATGTCAACATGACAATTCAAAATTTAGGTAAAGCCAAGTACTTTACAACGTTAGATTTGGAGTCAGGTTTCCACCAAATTAAAATCAAAGCAGATGATAAAGAAAAAACAGCTTTTGCTATAAATGGCGCAAAATATCATTTTAAACGAATGCCTTTCGGGCTCAAAAATGCACCAAGCATATTTCAGAGATGCGTGGACGACATTTTGAGAGACTTTGTAGGTAAATTCGTACACGTTTACATTGATGACGTATTGATATATTCTTCATCTGAGGAAGAACATATACAGCACATAAGTCAAGTATTCGACGTACTCAATAAAGCCACATTAAAAATATCTGATGAGAAAAGTAAGTTTTTTCAAGAAGAAGTAGAATACTTAGGTCACATAATCAGACATGGTAGAATCACTACGAACCCTGAGAAAATAGCAGCTATAGAAAATTTTCCAGTCCCACAAACGGTAAAGGATTTGAGAGGATTTTTAGGTCTTACAGGTTACTATCGTAAGTTTATAAAAGGATACGCAAGCATAGCCAAGCCCCTGACATTATATTTACGAGGAGATAACGGTAAAGTAAACAAAAAACAAAGTAAAAATATTAAGTTAAATCTGAATGATTCAGCATTAGAAGCGATTAGAATTTTAAAAAATTATTTGAAAGAACAAGTCGAACTTTTTCAACCGGATTATAGTAAACCATTCGAGCTTACTACTGATGCATCCAACATAGCTATTGGAGCCGTACTAAGTCAGAATAAGCAACCTATACACTTCTTGTCAAGAACACTGAGTAAGACAGAAGAGAACTATAGCACAAACGAGAAAGAGCTATTAGCGATCATATGGTCCTTACAAAAACTCAGAAACTACATATATGGTATAGCAGACTTAACCATATATACCGATCACCAGAGCCTTATATATTCTGTATCAGAAAAAAATCCCAACACAAAGCTGAAACGTTGGAAGGGAATCATTGAAGACTTTGGAGCAAAATTAGTTTATAAACCAGGAAACCTAAATCTTGTAGCTGACGCATTATCACGTCAACGCATAAATACTTCTACCATAGAAACAGCACATTCAGCTGAAAGTTCTTCTAATGATATAATAAAAACTGTGAATCAGCCTTTTAATGCATACGCTGCACAGTTCGAACTTATTGAAGATATAACAAATAATATCGAAACACAAATCTATTTTAGTAACAAAATAAGACTCATAATAAAGTTTAAGGACAAAGACTCTTTACTAAGGCAGATGAAAGAAGTTATACAACCCCAAAAGATTGTAGCTTTGCATACGAAATTTGAAAACATATACAAATATGGTGAAAACATAAAAAAAGAATTCCCACTAGTAAGATTTATATTCACACCAAGAAAACTTCAAGACGTGACAAATTTGGAGGAACAACTAAAACTTGTAAGGGTAACTCACGAAAGAGCACACCGAGGGTTACGTAACAATATACAAGAAATCTCAGAGAAATATTACTGGCCCGATCTAAATAAACAAGCAAAGAGTTTCAACAAAAAATGCATAGCATGTCTATTTGGAAAATATGAAAGAAAACCTATCAGAGAACCTCTGAATAATTCAGAAATACCAACACATGTGGGAACACACATTCATATGGACATATACTTCAACGACAAGTATACTTTCCTTGTAACAGTAGATAAGTATTCTAAATATACAATCCTTCGGGAAATCGAAACTCGAAACAGACTGTACGACGTTATGGAAGAGGTCTTATCTAATTATTTCCCAAAATGTGAACGACTCATGACAGATAACGAGAAGGGATTCAAAACAGAAATGGTGAACCAAATGTGTTTGAAATACAACATAACTAAAGTAGAAACTCCAGTATACAGATCGACAGCGAACGGTCAGGTAGAACGTGTAAACGGTACAATAACTGAACTGTCTAGAATATTCACAATTCAGAATAAAACAAGACTTATCGAAGAAATATTTAGAACAGTGCGTGAATTAAATAATTCTATACACTCAGTTACCGGTTTGAAACCTAGAGACATTTTCTTTAATCAAAATAAATATAGCAATAGTGAAATTATAATAAATAAACTAAACTCAGCATCCAAAAAAGTAATCGAACGTCTAAATAAAGGAACTCGACACAGAGAGTATAAAAAAGGAGATAAGATAATGGTAAGAATCACAGGTCTTAGAAAGAAATCTAACGCCAGATACATAACAAGAATAGTAGAAGAAGATAAAGGAGACACTGTAATCTCTAAAGAAGGAATAAAAATTCACAAGGATAACATAAAGAATTATCATTTTTCAGATGACGAAAATATTAATATTCCTAACATTACTAGGAATTGTACAGAGTCAAGAAGGGCAAGGAAACGTTCAAATAACTGAGTTACTAAACAAGAAGTTTATACTTACGCAAACAGATGACGTGTATTTATTCAAAGAACAAACTTATTTGTTACATGCCACCAACCTGACTTCGATATTTCAACCTTACGTAAATATCGTAACTAGTAAATATCAACCTACACAAGAAGAAAAAATTTGGTTAAGTAAAATTAAGAATTTAGCAGACCAATTACAAGAACATACTAGGCATACTAGATCAATTAACTTTTTAGGAACAGCTTTCAAATATGTGTTTGGTAATCCTGACCATTATGACTTAGTTAACATAGAAACGAGTATAAATAATCTCATAGAAAACAATAATAAACAAAAAACTATAAATTCTAGATTTGAACAAATTTTGCAACAATTCGAAGGTCAGAGCCTTAAAGAACATTTAGTAATAGAACAAGTGTACGAACAATTATTATTATTGACCAGAACAATTAATGCAGCAAAAAATAATGAATATTTATCAGAAAGCCTAGACTTAGATGACATTAAAAATATTATTCAACATGAAATAATTCAAGTACCCATAATAAATATACTTGAGTACTCTAAAATATTATTAGCTAGAACTGATGAATTCTTCATCACAATATATAAATATCCAGTTCTAATTAAATCATGTAAATTGTATAAAGTAACACCTTTAAATTCAAAACATGGAAAAATCATTACAGATAAAACAATTGCCTTATGTAACCAAACTTATTTAAGAACAAGAAATTGTCAAAATCATCTAAGTAAAAACATTTGTGAAATTAACTTTGAAGAAGAAAATTGTCTTATTCCACTTTTAAAGAATATAACTTCAAAATGCAACATTAAACAAGAATACGATTACGACTTAGAAATTGAATCCGGTGTTATGTTATTAAGCGGTAAGCATAAGTTAAATAATCAAACAATTAATGGTATAAACTTAGTTACTTATGAAAATACTATAAATCTAGACGATAAAATATACAAAAACATGCATAAGCAAATTAAAGAAGTTATATTAAGAAATCATAATTCAGAGTCTTACATCGACCAAATAATTAAAGAAGATACAATGTACAAATTCGATAACATAGATACTTTAAAAAAACTAATTATTCCTTTTGAAGAAAAACCGATATTATCAACTATATACACAATTGTAACACTGATTGTTATTCTAG
Organism: Sphaerophoria taeniata; assembly: GCA_943590905.1. NCBI lineage: Eukaryota > Metazoa > Arthropoda > Insecta > Diptera > Syrphidae > Sphaerophoria > Sphaerophoria taeniata. The sequence goes on from OX016540.1 coordinate 186,778,918, forward strand.
CATTTACGTACGTAATGATAAAAACTATACAATGTATAACAGATCGTCAAAAACAAAAAAAGATTGACGCATATAACAAAACTTATGAAAGAGAAATGTTAAAAATAGCGTCGAAAAATCGGGACGATTTCGTTTAACAAGGGGGGGAGTTAAGTATCCATAGCAAAACATATTGAGAAAAAAGATAACATTATTTGTATTCAATGATATCTTTAGTCTCTAGTACAGTCTTGCACACAACGCTACAATGATAACATATGTAAAAGAGATAATATCGTTTGTATACAATGTTGGAATATTATCTCTTCTTCATTATCAAGCAAGACGATTGTACGCTTGGGTCTCCTTGTAGATAGATAAGAAAAGTATATAAATACGACTGTATGATGAATTTATCAATAGTCTTATTGTAACTACATAGTAGCCTTAAGCTCCTTTTAGAATTAGTAAAAAGTATTTCAATAATAAAGGACATAGTTCCAAATAAATATTGTTTAATTTTAAAAGTAAGAAACAAGTGTTTTAATTCGCGCGCGGCGCGGCGGCGGTTGGGTGAAGTTAACGAACGCGGGCGGACAGATTGGAAGATTGTTCATAGTTTTCTTAACTAACAAGAAAGCAATGACGTTTGGCTATCGACCTCAGCTTTGTATGATTCGAATTGCTGGATAAGAACATTAAAGAAATCAATTTATGTGTCTTGTATCGTGCCCTTAAGTCTGTGTATACGACACCATTCGAACTCGTATATTGTTGCGGGTACTTGAGCTCAATATTATTCATTTTCTTGCACAAAAGAGCAAAGTTTTGGTTTAAGTGTGTTTTCAAAAAAAAAAAAAAACGAAAGGAGATTTATACAGAGATTACCCGGGGAATTACGCAGGACATAAAAATGAAACAATGTCATGAGTTAACAGAAATGGGTGATATTTTACTCTTTGGATTTTAAATCAATCAACTGAATTGATTCGAGAAGGCGTTGAGGTTTTTTTTTTCTTTTTGGTCTTGAAGTCGTTTTCTTTAAACTCTCATGACAGATGACAGATAGGAGTTTTAAGATTGTTGAAGATGAACATTATTTGGGTGATTGCGGACATTCGTTCTTGACTTGCCCTCTTATAGCCAGCTACTACATCTGACAGTGACAGTTGATAAATTGGGTTATGGAATGAAAGATGCATCTCATTTTCAAGGACTCTACTGGATAGTGATTTTATAAAGAGTTTAAAATGTCTGTGCATACAGGGAAAATGTATAGAGTAATGAAATAGAATTTCACCTAATGCGTTTTCTCTAGAGGAGTAATAATTGCACTTAAAACAAAGCATGATGAACTCTCAAGAGCCACTTCATGTTATCCTTACATCTCATAATATATTTTGTACGATAAACTATCCTAATTCAACTAAAATGTTCCACCAAAGTGGAACACAATTTCTTCCTTACGTAATTTACGTTTTTTTTTAAATTATTGTAGAGATTCCTCCTTTTCATTCTTTCAAAAGAAAAAAACAAAAAATGTAATCAAAAATTAATTACAAAGTTCTTCTACATTACTTGCCCTTCTTTTTCAAATAAACTAAAACAAGTTTCATTTACATTTTCATTTAGTTAAATTATTTTCACCCCTAACGTTTCTTACAACTTTCTTTCCTGTCCAGAAAAAAATGCGCCTTGTTGTTAGAGTAAGAGATTAGTTTCTTATTTTGTAAAGAGGACTGACTATACTCTACGTCTACGATAAGGATGAGAAAAAAAGGAAGATTTGGATAAGGATTATGATGAATCTATTTTTATTCATAAATATTTGTCATCAACGCGTCGCGAAAGGAAAAGCATTACAGCAAGCAAGGACCAACAATAATTGTGCGGAGTGGTCTTAATGTTACTCTAAGTTTTTGAAACAGAAGAGAAAAAGAAATGTGTGAGGTAGTGAAATAATAATCTACAGTTTTTTTCGGCACAGAATAGAGCTTGAAATGCAAACTAAGAAAAAGTCAACTACAGGAATAATTAAGCTTGGTAGTCTCACACAGTGGACACGTGGATCGGACACAAGCAAAAAAATTTGTTTCACTTTTCAAGGTAATGTTTAATAGATTCCGTTGCAGCCCCAAAGAAGTTGATAATCATCGGCCCATTGTGCTCGCCATTTTCAAATAAATATGGACACCGGGTTGGGATCAAAATTCTGCCGGGGTCAAAATTATTTTGTCAAAATTCTGCTTTTCAAAATTCTACTTCTAATATTCTGCTTTTCGAATTTCTGCTGCTTCTGATTTCTTAAAATCTGCTTTTCAAAATTCTGCTTACCAAAATTCTGCACGTCTATTAAGTTGGCAAACGAATATGAGCACAAACGATTGGAACCTTTACGATAATTATGTGCTCTTTATGTGCTAATTATGTGTGCAGCTCGCGGTTTTTAGTGCTGATCAATTTTTGGGTATATATAAAATTATGCCACCTTCATATGTACACTCGGGCGTATACGTGTTTATATATATATATATATTTAACGCTTCTTTTTACGTTTTGTTTGAGAACATTACGTTTCTTGTATCAATTGTTATTGTTATTTTTAACAACAACAATTAGAATAGAGTTTTTGTTAATGACGACGATGAATAAGCTGAGTTAATGACTCAAAGAACCCTCCGACTGACTCCTCGGTGGTCATTTTGGATTTGGTTGTTTTGTTACTTGTGTTTTTTCTGACTTCTAATCATAGAGAACCTATTTACCTAGAGTCGCAACTCGTTCTCTTTTTTAAAAATTCACTGTCCAAAAAATTTTGGGGTGAGTTGATAAAATATACTACCCATTGCAAATGTATTGGTTTGGCCTCCCATTTGAAATGCATTGAAAAACCTATACATTTGCATTGGGTATTATATTTTATCAAATTTAATTATTTTAGTCGAAAGAGAGTAAAATGCCTTGAGTTGTGACTCTAGGTATACCTCCTCTGTGCTTCTTATTCTAGCAATATGCTGTAGATGAGTGTTGTCACGAAGTTATGATCTGTGGATTTAACACACGGAACAACATAACGTTGAAAATTTCTTGGTCCATAGCTCGATGTCTGGGAAGACAATTCAATCCACGTTTGTATGTTCCATCTTCCATACCTCTCTCTTTTTCATTCTCTGGTTTGCTTCTTTGAGCAGGAGATTTTTCTGTTCTCTTAAAAAAATCGCATTTGAGGGTAATTTCAAATTGGCATTTGACTAGTGATGCCAAACAGCTAAAACAAAAAAAAATTCGTTTTTTTGTGCACTGTTCATTGTAAGCGTATGTACGCGTGCAAAAAAACACACCTATTATTACACGAAAGTCGGGTCAAGTTGAACCTAGAAATAAACCAGACGCTTTTGCGGAGGTTTTATCCCCAAATATTGACAAACATTTTCATACCGCTGATTGGACACTAGCAAAAACTCTAATGTAGGGAATAACAAGATAACAATTGATACAAAAAAAGTAAGGTTGTCAAACAAAAAGGAAAAAAAACGTATAAAATATAAAATCTATTAAGAAACACGTAGGTATACGTCCGAGGATACATTTTCATTACATCCTTAATGTTTGTATACCTATTTAAAAAATAGGTGTACGTTTGTTTCTATATTTGTTTGTTTCTTTTTATGTCCGGTTTGAACTCCTAACGACCCAACAGGTATTAATGAAATTTTCATGGTAAATATCACCGTTATTTTCAGGGATGGTTCCCGTGAAAAAAGGTAAAACAGTACGAAGAGTCTAAAAACTTCAAATACAGATCGAAAACAATTTGCAAATTTGTAGACTCTTCCATGAATAATAACTGGAAGACCGCAGCTATAAGAGCAACCATACTTACCAAATTAAATGAGCCTTATTTTACGCTGACTGGCGGAGACTGTTGATTGAGGCCCAAGTCCACAACGGACTGTAGCGCCACCTTAAGTAAGTAAGTTATTTTACGTCACGAATTCACGGTAAACTCTCGTAATTAACAAAAAATTAACAGGAACATACATATATTAAATCAGGTAAACATCTGTTTTTCAAACATTCTGGGAATATTTCTAATGCCGAAAAAACATTATCAACAATTTATTGAACCACCATATGTTTATTAAGTAGTTTCCATTAAAACAGCAAACAAAAATATATGCCATCCCGACAAAATAAAACGATACAACAACTTATCAAGTATGAAAAGTCATTATGATTGCTATTGTGTTCAGTGTTCACAATACATGTGTCTGAAAATTAATAACCTTATCAATATGTTGACTACTTTGGATGCTGTGGCATTGGCCAAACAATATTGTTAAATTTGGCAAGCCTTGTATATGGCTCCAGGGATTGATACATGAAATATTACAATGCATAGGCAAAGTTAGGTATTGTTTTTGGGGATCTCTGTGGTCTTTTTTGATGTATTGTTGAGCTTTTTTGTTAGACCTTTTTTTGTGGAAATAGATTGTTTATTGTGTGTTGGTTGAAGTCATAAATCTGTTGGCAGCATACATGGATAACATCATTAGTTTCTTATTATTAAGTGAATTGATGTGAAAATTGTTTCAGAGTAAACAGTAACATTCAAAAAGACGAGAAATCCATGAACGCCGATAATGGAAATATAAGTTCATTTCTTTTTGGATTAGTTTAATAAGTAAATGTTACACTTTGCCGACAAATGCACTCTCTTTGAAGAATGCATGAATATTTTTCGCGTTTTTTGTTTTGTTTTTACTGTTCTCGCACAAATTGATCTTGTGCAATTTTTGTGCATCGTCGTCGCGCCGCTTACCTGTCGTGGAATCTTCGTGTTTGTTCGTATCGTGTGGCTGTGGATACAACAAAAAAACTTTCGGACTTTGGACCAATGATGCTGCAAAATTTGGGAGACACTTGTTATCATCAGTCGTGTTCGCCGATGATGATAGACAAGTTCTATTGAAACGCGTTCGAGAGGTAATTAACCGAAGTAAAGACATTTTTATTTTGATTAATTTAAAAAAAGTGTAATCAATAAGGAAATCTTATATAATATACTATGAATTGATGTGAATTTGTTGCTTGATTTAGTTTGAATAGTGTTTTTTTCTCTTTTTTTTTCGTCCTGGGAATCCTTTATATGTACGTCCATCTTCCTCCTTAAAATAAAATTAATTTTATGGAAAAATATAAACATATTTGGTCCTTGCATGAAATCAGAATGCTCACATGTATAAATCCATCAAGCAAAATCCTTAGAAGAAAATGAAACTATTCATCATTCTAGGGCTTCACGATTCGATACGATACCGATATTTTTCGTTTTTATCGGTATCGTATCGAATAAAAAATTATTTTATCGTATCGTATCGATATCGGCGATAATTTTAAGACAAATGTCTTAATCGATACTCAATAAAATATTGAAATATGTTTAGCCAAAAAAATGTGCATTACTAGCAAGGCAAAAAGTGAAACACAAGCTACTCAATATTAATTTAACTAATAATAATTTAATATTTAATTAAAACCTCGTCTCACCCGCAATTTTAAATTGACATTTGTTGAAAGCCCACATGCCCATTACCGTTCTGAGGAAGAAATATAGAACGGTGTACCTTTTCGCGTTATCTGGTGTTCCGGTTTTATGCGTGATACTCCAACACCGTACAGAATTTATTTATAGGTACATTTATAGACATATATGATTATAGTTTATAGATGAAGACAACCTTTCAACCACTTATTATATTTAATAATATTGTTTATTGTTTTGTTTATTGTTAGATTAAAAAATGATTTCACATTAAGAGATATCTTATAGATAGTAAATGCTTTACAAAGTTATATAATATTTATATGTTCGGAGCTTAAAGGAATTGGCCCATTTTCCTATGAAGCCTGGGCCCAGTGCGTTCATTAACAAAATTGGTATCAAATGAAAGCTGTAGTAGAGCAGATTATTGGGGTGAAATATTTCCGAAATCGTTGGTGGGGTTTTCGAGATATTTGGGCTTAAAGTTGGTTAACTCTGAAAATGAATTTTAGTGATTTTCTTGATAAAAGCGTCTATAGCGGGTGATCTAAGGCACGTAGAAAAACGAATTTGGTATCAAATGAGTAAGTGGGTAAAAAAGTATTTTGTTTTTGTGAGAAAGGGTCCTTAATTATATATATTATTAAAGGTGAGACATAAATCTTTAAAATGATGCAAAAAAAATTGTATGTGACTGTTGATCTTTTAGAGATATCGTTGTTCAAAAAGTAAGTGAAAAAACTTGATTTTCAACAAGTAAAAACTAATTATTTGAAAATATAGTGAAGGTTGACATATAATTTTGAAAATTATTAAAAGACAAAATAAATACCTTTCATTTGATACCAAATTCGTTTTTCTACGTGCCTTAGATCACCCGCTATAGACGCTTTTATCAAGAAAATCACTAAAATTCATTTTCAGAGTTAACCAACTCTAAGCCCAAATATCTCGAAAACCCCACCAACGATTTCGGAAATATTTCACCCCAATAATCTGTTCCACTACAGCTGTCATTTGATACCAATTTTGTTAATGAACGCACTGGGCCCAAAAGTGGGCCATGTCCTTTATTTATTTATTTATCTACAAGCGTAAAGCTAACAGATTTAATTCACATATCTATAAATTGAATTGTAAATATTTAATAGTAAATTTATAATTATAAGAAATTATATACCTATTACAATGTAAATAATAAAATAAGATTAGCTTTAAAAAGAGATCTTGATTGGGTTAAGTCTATTGATAGGCAAACTTTATTAAACTGTCTTATTGATCTAGAAATCGGATACTTAAGGACTTAGCACAATTTTTTAAAACGATAGCAGGTATACCATCAGCACCAGGTGTAGATTTTGGTTCAATAGACTGAAGCTCTGAAAAAACCTCTTCTAAATTTAAATGCAATTTACCAATACTAGTACCAGTATATGGGAAATCAACGTCAACATTGGGTATATTATTGATTGGAGTTGAATATAGGTACTGATTGGAAGAAATCCGCAAATAAGCCAAGTATGGAAGAAGTATCAGAAGCATCAGTGTTCCTAAATGACATTTGCTTTGGATAGCCCGAAGACTTCCTTTTTACATTAATATATGACCAGAACAAATTCGAATTTGACTTTATATTACTTTCAATATTCAATATATAAGACCTGTTAGTCCAGACAAATTAGACATAAAAAAGCCCAATCCCAGACATAATTCGCATTGAGCTGAAAATTGGTACAGAGCATTAGAACACCGATTAAAGTAAAATGTCAAAATTCCCCAAAAATCCCATGTGTGCATTAAAAGTTATTCAAGGTTAAATGTCGAAAATGTTGGTTTTTCATATATATCTTTGAAATGGTGGAAGCTATAAAAAAAAAGTGTATAAAGACTTGCACGCCTTGAAATTCCCTAAAAAAACATTATGACACTTTTTTTCTACGAGCAAGCGTTTAGAAAATATTGCGATTTTAAAATGTGTCAAATGTCGAAAATAATGGTTTTTTGCGTATTACTCTTAAACGGTGAGTCCGATTGAAAAAATGTCTATGACAAACTTGTAGATTATAGGGGTTTCTATATAAAAACATTTTTTTTAAGCTGTCAGAAAAAAAAAAACATAATTTGGTCAAAACTCAAAATTTCGATTTTTTTATAATTAGCTCCTAAGCCCTGTACAAAATTCGCATAGAGCTGAAAATTGGTACAGAGCATAAGGACATCTCTTTATATTTAAGTATAAATAATAAATTAAGTATAAAGTATAAATTTTTTTAATTTTTTTTCTTCTTTCTTTAATAACTCCGAAACTAATTATCTTATAAGTATGAGACCAACGTCTTCAGATTATAAGAGAATTACAGAATAAGTGTACCAAATTTAGATGCAATCGGATAAGTAGATTTTTAGATATCGTTTGCGGAAGACGAATGAATGAAATCGAAGTGATCTCATAAGGATTTCGTTTACACCTGTGCACGCAACCCTAAAAATGTATGTATGTGTGTTTGTTGATTGTTTAGTCATTGGGTTGATTATTCTTTGCCTGGACAAACTATTCGGTTTTCAGGTTTAAGCGGGTATGTAGATATCAGTTACCTTAACTTGCTTTATAATTGAAAAAATTATAAATCTATAAAATTTTATAGCGTTGTCTGCAAAAAATTGGTCTTGATCGTGGTTCGCGAATCTTAAATTTCAAATTTTAACGCGAGTAGATATCTATGTTATTTTGGAGGAACTGACATTTCAGTTGCTAAAAGAATAATTAATTAAATACAAAAACATTTCATGTATTTATTGTTACACTAAAATACTAAACAATATTAGGTAGGTACTTTAATTAAAGAAATAAATATTTGCTATTCGCTATCTGATTCATCGGAAGTATAAGTTGGATTATCGAATTCATTATTCGTTTCTTCTTCATTCTTTTTCTTTTTCCCCTCCCTATTTGCTGTGCGAATAACATTAAGAGTATTTTAAGTGTAAATAGGTTATTAATTATTAAAAGCTCATATGTTTGAAGAATTGTATTTCATATCGATTCTTTTGTCAGTTACAACGGAAAAAACATTATTATTTGTGTTTTTGCACGACAAAAAAATATTACTTTCAGAATATAACTTTTCTGGCCTTGATTGCCGCAAATTTACCAAAAATTTGGTAAGGTTTTTTTTTAATTTTTTCCATTTCTTATGAGTTTTCTTGCCGATTTTCGGGGCGATCCGGTAACATTTAGAACGAAATATCCTAGATTCGTATCTTATCTCTCTATTGAGCCATTAAAATTCAAATTCCATCAGCGGATGGCAGAGATTTTGAAGGATCTAAAACCTCACTTTTTCCGCTTTTTAACTGTCTTCAAGATCGATTTTCAGGGCAATCCGAGTTGGAAACCGAGTTGGCAAACCAAGTCGGCAAACCGAGTTGGAAAACCGAGTTGGTAAACCGAGTTGGCGAACCGAGTTGGAAAACCGAGTTGGCGAACCGAGTTGGCAAACCGAGTTGGCAAACCGAGTTGGCAAACCGAGTTGGCAAACCGAGTTGGAAAACCGAGTTGGTGAACCGAGTTGGCAAACCGAGTTGACTCGTTCAACTCGAGTTGGGCAAACCGAGTTGCAACTCGGTTTGCAAAAAAATCAACTCGAGTTAACTCGGTTTGCAAAATTAACGGTTCGGCACATCACTAGTTTCGAGCGTCCCTTTTCCTTTTGATCACATCATAAAATACTTACACTTGTATTCTATAGGGAGCGCGGGTTAATATGAATTTTCGAAACATATATTGTTTGTCGGACTCGATTTAGCGCCTCTTAGATTTGGCGCCCGGGGCGCTTGCCCCTTTCGCCCCTCCCTAGATCCGCCACCAGCAACAACAACATCATCAGCAGCAACTGATCTTACCGAGGTGTCAACCACATTACTATTTTCTAACGCAGTTTTATTAGAAGCAGGTGGAGCAAAAACAACATCTTCAGAACTTTTGTTTTTCTTTTTTTCTCCTTCGTTACTTTTGCTAGCTTTGCCTGGTAATGATGACGATCTACGACGAGTGCTTATATTTGCAATTTGCTTCGACGAAATATTACTCAAGCGGGGGTTAGGCACAAAAACTTTACTAACAAGTGATGAAGACCGGGGCGTGTTGGACGAAGGGGGTACATTCTGTTTGTTAGTGTTTTTTATTTTCGTATTTTATTTTTGTTCAATAACATTTTGTTTTCGTTTCGATCGGGTAGACTCACGCATACTTCGACTTGCATTTAAGTTTATCATAGAGTTATCAAAATCATTATTTTGTTTTTGCACTTTATCGATGTTGGAAGAATTACTAGAGCAAGGGTCAACAACCTGAGACATTAAAACTGGTTCTATATTTGTTTTTTCATTGCAATTTAGTTTGTCATTATTTGATTGATTGTTTGTAGGGATCAAAGTATTTGGGATTATTTTATCGGGCATATTAAGCAATTCACTGATTTGGATCAATTCACCATTTAATTGCAAAACAGTTTGTATTGATTCTTTAATTTTAACTAAAATAGCGAGTGTAGAAACAGCTGAACATGTGTTACACTTCCATGATAGATTGGGGTTTAATTTAAGAATAGATATAACGTTATCACTTAATGAAGAACACTTTTCATGGATAGTTTGGTTGCAAAACCCACCACACTTTAGACCATCTTGATCAATCGGTAGATTACACTTTGGACATAGATTATCCATGGTTTTAAAGTGTTAATTCGCAAAATTGTTATCGAGAGCTCACAGTAAACACGTCTGTATCACACAACGATTACTCAATGATAACAAATTAAGTATTGTTATGTTAAAAGTTTACATTATTATGAAATTAAATTAAATGTTAAGCTAAATAAATAAATAAATAAATTAATAAGCCCTAAATATGTATTTATGTATCACTGGCCAAGTGAATGAAAAGGTTATTTTTAAAGTTATTCATGTTTGTGTTTCTCCTAAGTGAAATGGGTAATGAGTTCCATAAAGAGACGGCATGTACAAAGAATGAGCGCTCCGATTGCAAACAATAAAATCGAGGTAGAATAAATGTGGATGATCTTTGGGAACTTGCAAAATCTAATCTGCTGTATAAGTAGTCAGGTTGCTTAGTGTGCTTTATATTAAAAAAAAGTATTAGAGTTCGTCGAAACTAATGCCCATGATCTGCATGGAAAAGGTTGATATATTATGATCAAACAGGCGTTTTTTTAATATATATCTGGCCAGATTGTTGTAGACAACGTTCAATTTTCTTCTAGTAATGGAGTCGACTCAGCAAAAGATCTCACATCCTTATAACAAGATTGGCAATAATAAAGACTTTACAAGTAACATTTTGGTATTGATTGGCAAGCAACTTTGCGTGGACCATAACAGTCGAAGACCACCGTAGACCTTACCAATTGTAGCCGCCGAAACATGATCAGTCCAGGTGAGAGAATTGTTGAAAATAATTCCAAGGTTACGAACTTTAGATACGTATTCTATGGAAGACTGGCCAAGTTTCATAGGCGGAAATAGAGAAGTGTCTAATTTTCACTTGAAAATTCAAATGGTTTTCGACTTCACTGGATTCAATGATAGACTATGTTTAATTGCCCACTGTTGAATTATCTCTAAATCTGCATTCATTCTTTCGATAGCGTTGTTGACGGCGTCTAATTTGGAACTAAGATAGAGTTGAACGTGCGTCGTCCGCAAACATATACAATACTTAGTTATTTGAGGAATCTCGTTCACATAAAGTGTGAAAAGTAATGGCCCAAGAATGGATCTCTGTGGAACTCCAGCCGGGACACTAAGCAACGATGAAATATTGTTTCCTACAGCCGTACATTGCAAGCGACCATTCAGATTAGAATTTATAAGTTTCACCACCAGGCGAGAAAAGCGAAAGATATGCAGCAGCTTTTTACAGAGAAGAGAATGATTCTCCGTATCAAAGGCTTTGGAGAAGTCTAATAAGGTTAGAAACGTAGGGCAGTTGTTGTCCAAATTTTTGAGGATATCATCTACGACAAGCAAAAGGGCAGTTTTACAACTTCTTTGCGCTCTAAACCCGGATTGTGCTGGGCTTCTAACCGGCTTCTAACATGTCTCGGAATTCGGAAACAAATGACGCGTTTCGTTCCAGTATCGATGTTCATCGGGTTTTTACAAAAGATGATCGACATTGAAAGCATGATATGCTCAACGGTAGAAAGTTTGTTGTAAAAAGTGGCAATGTGACTTCTACCACCACCTATGAAATTAAAAACGGTCTTCAACAGGGAGCGGTGAACTCGCCGATCCTCTTCAGTATTTACACCAGCGATCTGATAGGTAGCCTTTCCCAGGCAATTGCGTATGCCGACGACCTGATTGCGTACAGAACTGTACCAAAGGTCGAAGTCATTAGAATTCTCTTGCAACGTGACTTCGCGAAGATTCAGCGATATTGCGATGACTGGAAACTGAAAATAAATGTCCAGAAATGCGAAACAATTCTGTTCCGGACCTCGTTGGCCAGGGCCACGAGGGATACGCGCAAGAATTGGCGCAAGATGGTCATCGTTGGGCCTCACGGACAGCGATTAACGAGCAAAAGTGAAGTGAAGTACCTCGGTATCTGGTTGGACCAGTATCTGTATTTCGACAGACATATAGATGCTGCTCTGACTAAGGCCAGAGGAGCCTTCGCTCTGACGAAACGGCTGTTTTACAGCAGTCGGCTTGACCCCAGAGTGAAGGTAATTTGCTACATGGCCCTCATACGGCCGATGATCGTTTATGGCTGTCCAGTGTGGTTCAACGTTGCACCATCTCAAATGGAGAAGTTTCGGGTGTTCGAGAGGCAGTGTCTTCGGCGCTGTCTCGGTTTGTATCGGACACCGGAATCTTCTTATGTACATTACTATTCTAACGAGGTTCTGTACAACGAGGCTCGGATTAACAGAATTGACAATTTCGTGATAAAACTTATTCGGGGTCACATTGCGAGAGCTATAACTTCGACGAATAATTTGATCTTTGGGGCGTTCTATCCGAACGACGAATATTTTGATAGTGCACGCTCGAGCGGCTTCATTCCACGAGAGGCATTCCTCCACCTAGATAAATGCGGTCTGATACAGGACAGATTGGCGATCCCGCTAATCTACCACGTCAGGCGGAGAACCGTCGATCGGCGGCTCCTTTACCATCGAGACGTCCTCGCACAGGACGGAGCAGAGCTCCTCCGGTTCAGTAGGGCTGTGTCCGAACGGGACCGAATTGATAGGGTGAAGCAGGAGCACCAGTTCTGGTGGCTTCAGTCAGCACTTGATAATGGGTAGTCGGGGTGGGGTTTTGAGCCTTGGCCGGCTTGCATACTTGTTTTAGTCTAAGGGTTTTGGGTTAAGGTTTAAGTAGAGTAGGCAAGGTGGCACAAACATTGATATGGACAAAAAAAAAATTACAAAAATACAAAAAAAAAATAACAAAGAGAAACAAAAAGAAAAAAAAGAATAAAAAAATTAACAAAAAGTGATAAGAAAAAAAAAAAAAAAAAAAAAAAAAAAAAAAAAAAAAAAAAAAAAACAGATTTGCTGCTGTGGTTGCTCTAGTTTGTAAGTAGTTGTTAGGTAGAATAGGTAGTTTTAGTTAATTTTAAGTTTTATTTTTAAGGACATAATTTTAAGTAGTATGTAAGAAAAATAAAATGATATTGTGTTAGTTTTTTTTAAATTTTCTAACGAGAAAAAAACAAATATAGTTAAAAAACGCAAAAAATAGTTCATAGGCCGAAAGGCATGAATTTTAAGACAATCATGAATTTCTTAGAGCGCCCGCTTAGGGCCAGTAAGTTAAATATAAGATTTTAGATAATAAGCTAGTTTTGAATTCATTGTCTAGTATTAAGTAGTCATAAGTGAATTAAATAAAATGAATTTTGAAAAAAAAAAAAATTGAAAGCACGAGAGAACGCGTAAAAAAACGATCAAATATGTGTAGATATTACTGCAAGTAAACTACTACTTTGCGCAGAAATGTCGAAAATAGAATTCTTTCTGTCGATATCGATATATTCGATTATCGTATTGACTTTCGATACGATACGATACGATACCGGTATTTTTATCGAATATCGTGAAGCCCAGGTGATATACAGAGACAACAAAAGTTTTAAAAAAATGGGTTAAATGGATTTCTCTTGCATTCTAGGTGGGTTTGAGTTTGAAAAAGGTGGAGAACAGGTGTCTACTTGTTTTGTAAATGTTGTAAATGTCATGTTCTCCAGATGCATATTTCTCTTTAAACGAAAACTTCATAACGAGACTTGGTGCACTTGCTTCAAAAATAATTTGATTAATTTGTGGAATTAGGTGAAAACACGTCAGTTAAAAAAAGAAAAAAGAAAGGTATTAAAAATAAAAACGAATATGAAAATTAAATAGAAATAGTTCCCATAAAAATTTATCGAAATATTTTAAATTATTGTGTTTGGAACTCAAATGCACCTGTGGGTTTTCATAAGGACCATCCTGGGACACTTTTACTTAAGCTTAATCAGATTTAAATCACCCAAACATGTTTTGAATTGACTTAATGTCATACGCAACATTCGCTCCTTTATTACATTTCTACAATACTTTATTGATTTTAACTTAATGTTCATAACGTTTCTTTTTCGTAATAGATCCCGCAAAAATTATCGTTCTACATCAGCAACGCTTAGCCCAAAAAACATTTGATGCACAACACCGCAAAATGGATTCTGCATTTTTTCTTTCTATGCAAAGGACAGCATCATTGTCCGACAACAAACAACGACAATTACAGCAGCAATTACCTACTGAGCAAAACAACACCAATTAATTATTAATATGATGTATTAATAGCACAATTGCAATTTGATTAAAAACCCTAATTTTTACATTTGTGTAGTTTCTAATAACTGAACAAAATTTTTGAATCGAAATATTTAATAAAAAAAAATAAAGGTTATGTATCATAAGTCATAACATATTTTTTTATATAAAAGATTCTTGAGATTGTATTGTATAGCAAAATGTGTATTCAAATTTGATGATTAACAGCCCTATTATGACTAGCAACTATCGACTTGATAGTTGATATATATCAACAAATTTAATGAATTCGTATTATGACTATCAACTGTCAGCATTTTTTATCGACTTTTGAATTTTATTAGATTTAATAGCTATTGTGAATGATTTTTTTGATAGAAACGATATTACGAATATCAAAAAATTTGATACACATCAACTTTTCTGTCAACTAAAAATTTCTGATTGAAACGCAAACAAACAAATTGATTTGTTATTTTTAAGGGCGAAAAAGTCAAAAAGAATAAGGATTTCGAGTTTCATCCATAAGTGTTTTTATTGTACTTCAAGTCTGCAATACAATTTTTGAAATAGCTTAAATGGTTTCCGTTTTATTTAAGAAAAAAAGTTTGCAAGTCGTTTTTGGAAATATTTTTATTTCAAATTTGAAAAGTCAAACATTAAAATAATTAACTCGTCTCGAAGGAAATTTTGATAAATATTCACAATCGGTCAAAAATAACAAGTTGATACTCATAATACGAAACTATCAACTATTTGATAGAAGCTATCGACTATCAAATTGATACTCATAATAGGGCTGTAAATTTTTAGAAACTGAATTATATTTGTGTTGAGGTATTTGTACAACGAAAATAAATTTGTTATTTTAATACGTGATGAGACTTTAAAGAAAACAGTTTTTTCTTTTCGCATTTTGATTTTCAAATAAGTATCTCTTCCGTTTGTTGAGTAGGATTCAATGAAGATGGGTATTTTTCTCAATCAATTTTCGTCACGTATGACATTTTGTTCGCTAATACATTTAATACAGGTTTAACCTAATAACATTAGGTAAAAAAACTTGTATAGATAGTAATTGTAAGAAGTAACAGGAATCCCCGAGAAATTCACCTTAACTGTAAGTAAATTGTAAGCAGATACTACCAACCTCTCTATTAATATTATAATTCGCCAATGAAGTGAACCCTATGCATGCCGAATGAGCTGAAGTAACAATATCGGAGATTGAATCTCCCGAAAACGCTCCATTTACCCCAGTAAAGAAGAAATTGCCGAAAGCAAAGCACTGAAAAACAACAAAGATGTTGGACTTGAAGGTATTCCTGCAGATCGCAGCCCCAACAACATGGAGCGAGATACATTATACACTTATTCAGAGAGCCTGGGAAACAGAGAGCTTTCCCGAAAACTGGAAAAAAAGAATGATTGTCAAGCTCCCAAGAAAAGGAGATCTCACGCAGTGCTAAAACTGGAGAGAAATATGCGTTCTGCCTGCAGTAGCCAAGATAGTAGCAAAAATAGTGCTAGACCGAGTACAAGAACAACTCAAAGACACACTCGACGCCGAGCAATCAGGATTCTTCCAGTGTGGTTCACATCAACACCTTGCGGATCATCATCGAACAGTGCGTTGAATATCGATCACCATTATATTTTTTGTTCATCAAAAGTGTCAACAGAAAATTTACCTGGGCTTGCTCTGTGCAAGAGAGCACTCCACCAGATAAATTGATTGCTATTGTCAAGGCTACATATGATGGATCCAAATATCACGTCTTGCATAAAGGAAGGTTGTCAGAGGATTTTGAAATCCAAAGTGGGTTCCGCAAGCCTTGATACTATCACCATTACTGTTTTTGTTTTTAATATGTGACGTACTGCACGAAGCTTTGTCAAATGAAAGTGGAAATTCAATAGACTCTGCAATCTCACCTCAAACATCTGGATTACTCGGACGACCGCGACGTATGCTTTCCCTCTCATATGATCATGGATCTCCATCAAATGAGAACAGGGATGAAGAGAGAAGCAGAAGTCAATGGACTAGAGATAAACTCGGCAAAAACTGATAGGATCAGGAACTTCCTCTCAACCAATATAGAGAGTAGAGGATTTCAAATATCTAGGGAATTTATTTAATATTTAATTTAGTGTGGTGGGGGAACTGAACTGGACGTGAACTGTCGAATCAGGAAAGATAAGGCTGCGTTCAAAATGCTGTCTGAAAGCTTAAAGACCAAGCTACAACTAATTCGCTTCAATGTTGGATCCGGTCTGCTTTACGTGATCTCTGTATTCTGAAAATTTGAAAAGAAATCTGTCTCTCCAAGAAATTAATCTTTGCATCTTACATGTTGAATGTTCTTACTGCTTATAGCAGAAGTCGTACTGTCGGTCAGTCGTTCTAAGAAAACTAAATAAATATTTCAAAGCACGAACCAAACACTTGAACACTCAAATTCAGGCCCGTAATTTTTACGATTTCAATTTGCAATTAAGTTTCTTAAAAGCTCTTTGTTATCCATTTCTTTAATTCAGGAGAAAAAAAAGATTGATTGAAAGAAATAAGAAGATTTATTTTCATTATCTTTGCATTGACAAAATTCAATTTATGCCGCTCGCGCACTGAATAAGATTTCAATTAAGGTGCTGGAAACGGAAGCACCAAGGGCTGCCGGCATCAGAATCAGGGTCCAGGGGGCATTAGGGTGCAAAACTGGAAGTGGGAGCTATTGGATACTAAAAGCCGTTTAATCAAGAAGAGAAAGGAATAAAAATCATTTTCAATATCTGGTTGAACAGAATATTAAATACAAAAGTGAAAATAGTTGGTGTGTGTGTTTGTAGACAGGATTATAGGTTAGGTTGAACCATATTAGGTTCCTTCTGCTATCGACTTTGATTCCGATTCCAACGACTATGATGTCGATGATGATGCTGATAACAGTGAATCTGGCATTTCATGCCGTCTTTTTCAAGTTTCCTCCTTAAAATTTTGCTGTTGCAACTTACAATGTTCCAAAGATATAAACCATGAGAACTTACTATGTCCTGAGTATAGGTATATAGTTGAAACTTGAATCATTAATATTAAAATGTTGTTTGCAAAATCAGAGCCCAGGTCACGTAAGACAGAAACGAGTAGTTCTGCCTGCGCTATAATTTGAAACTCCGTCGGAAATGAGAATAATAATTTATCTTCGTCTATGTTATGTACAATGTACATAATTATAGTTGTGCTTAGTCCAAGAGGCGACCGTCATTTTACAAAACCCATAGGGATATGGATTTTGTACCCATTATTGGATAGAGTTTTTGGAGACAAAGACAGCGCAGCAGGGTTGCCTGTCAAAGTCCGGGGCAAAAGGGGTAAAACGGGACACTGATGGTGCGTTTTTTGGCCAAAAATTAAACCATCAGGGATATGGATAAAATTAGTGTCCAACTATAGAGCTCGACGAGAGGAAACAGAATATTATGGGTTGCCTAGTTCAAACCGGGGCGAAGCGGTCGGCAACCGCCTCAGAAGCCACTGATTTTTAACCAAAAAAAACCTACAGGGATATGGCTAAATTTGGTACCAAATTCAAGGTCTGAATGTAGGGGAGAGTGGGTACGAAAGTAACGCGGGGCGGTTGTAACATTCAACTTTAAAAACACCCTGAGACTGTATACGTTCATTTTTAAATGTAGAAATCTTGGCAATTCGGTCCTGAATACA
Organism: Sphaerophoria taeniata; assembly: GCA_943590905.1. Lineage (NCBI taxonomy): Eukaryota > Metazoa > Arthropoda > Insecta > Diptera > Syrphidae > Sphaerophoria > Sphaerophoria taeniata. The sequence goes on from OX016540.1 coordinate 186,797,018, forward strand.
CCCACAAAAATCCAAACGTCAAAGTACTAAATTGTGCTAGATAAAGATGAAAACGTGAAATTTGGGTCCTGTCGTAAATTTTTTTTCTGAGTTATTTTTCGTTGTATTTTTTCGAATAACATCGTTTTTAGAAAGTGGAAGATGTGTTATTAGAGTTTATTTTTTTCTTAATTCAATGCTGTTAAAGTTTTTTTGATCGACCCAATTGTTTTTTTTAAATTCCATATTCAATATAAAAAAAACCAGATGTGGACTGCTGTAACATTTTTTGAGTGGACGTTTGTAATATGTTACAAACGTCCACCCAAAAAAATGCCAATGTGAAAGTTCTTGTTTTGATCTTCAATGAATATTGTAGGAACTTTCAACTAATAAATTATCATGATTTCCATTTAGGGAGTATAAAATGCCACGACAAATAACAAGAAAACCTCTCGAGGCATGATTTCCAAAAATATTATGATAGAAGCAGCAGAAGAAAGTCCTAAAAATGGCAAATCAATTCGAAGTGTTTCAAAGGCTTATAATATCTACCACGTTACTTTAAGTAATTTTGTTCGGAAAACTCAATTTTCTCGAGACTCCCCTGAAAACGCTGTTTACCCAGTTATAGGATACAGGCCCCACAATAGAGTTTTTACAGATCATTACGAAGTATGTATTTATAAAATTAAGAAAAACATCGAATTGTTTTCATATTTTTTTTTTCTATTGAAGGGAAAATTGGAAGCATTCATAAAACATTGTGAATTTGAATCAAATGGCAGGTGAAAAAGGCTCAAATCTTTTTTAAAACGCAATAAAACTCTTGTCATTCGAAAACCTGAACCAACCAGTTTAGCACAGTCAATGAACTTCAACAAACCTAATGTGTCAAAGTTCTTCAATAATTCACTTGATGTTATGGATTGTTTCAAATTTCAGCCACAAGATATATTTATAGTGTCGATGAAACCGGCCTTATACCTGTCCATAAACCATCAAACGTTATTGCAAAAAAAGACTAGATGCAAGTTTGGTACTTTCTTTTATGCATTGTTATGGAATTTTTTAAATAAATCTGAAGCTTAACCGAGTTTCTCTTTTATTTCATTAAATTTATGTGGTGTTACAACCGTCCTTTCATCGTGTTACAATCGGTACGACATAAAGGACGGTTGTAACATTTGACTTTCACCTCCTTTTTCCTGCATTCACTCGGGAAAATGATAAAGTTGGATGGCAAATTAGTATTTAATGGTAGCCAAATGTCCACTTATCAGTATATGTGTTGTCTTATTTTGTTATGTCTTTTGGTTTAAAAGTTTTAGTACAAAATGTACAAATTGTTACTTTCGTACCCACTCTCCCCTACTATTTACGAATATATAGGGTTGCCTTGTCTAAACCGGGGCAAACCACTCGGCAACCCTACTACAAAGAAAAAAATGCACAATACAAAAAAATACAAGTTTTCACTGAAACATTCATAATTTGATTATTTTTTTTACCAATTTTTGTGTTTTATATAGGAATAGAAAGCCTAACGTATGTAAAAATATAATAAAATGTCAAAACCTATATAAAGATGTAAGTTTGAATATCTAAAATGATAATTTGGATTTAATGGCATCTTTCATTAAAATTACGTTTGACCACATAACTCAGTAACCAAACGGTTTAAATTAATTTGGTTTTCAGCGACTTTAAGAAGCCTTTCAAGCCTTTTTTTTCATATGTCATTTCATATGGGCTTCCAGGGAAAATTGAGAATAATAGCAATTTGAAACTGTGTGAAAATTCCAAAGGGCGAAATCACAAAAAATGTCATAATTGCCACACAAATTGATAACGGAGGCTTAAAACAAAAATAGGCTTTCAGTTGTGCAAAGAGGAGTTTCAGACCTTTATTTTGATATGTAATACTATATGGCATTCCTCGGGAAATTCAGAAAAACAGCAATTTTAAAGGGGAGAAATCTTAACTTCTAAGCAACATACCTTAATGCAAATTTCTATGTACATAAGGGTGGTCCTTAATATAAAATTAATGAAGACATCAACTCAATCGTCTCCAAATAAATAAAAAACAATCCTCTAATTTTTTCAGATTTTTATCTATACCCCTTACTGGCCCTCTATCGAAGTGAAATTCTAATACTAGGGACTTTGCGGCTGATTTTTTTATTATTCCCGTATTACTCTTTTCGGCTTTACCGATTTTGTTAAAATTCTGCACAATTATACTTAAGTGGATCGTGAGCCGGTAAAGTAAGTAAGTAAGTAAGTAAGTAAGTAAGGGTAGGTGCGTTGGCTGCTAAGCAGAACGTCGCACAGTGGCCCGTTTAGGCGAGGAACGTGGCAATAATCATTTTTCGCGTGATTTTATTTTGAAAAAGTAAAAATCACATTTTGTTTAGAATTGTTTAAAGTGTAAGAATCCAAAAACAAAAAAATATTAGATGAACGGTTTGGCTTGAGGAGCCGATCAAAGTCAGAAAATATTTAAAAAAAAAAAAATATTTTTTTTTTGTTTTTTGTTGCACTTCAAACTTGAATATTAGAAAAACGGTAAAAGTAAATCCATTTATTTTTTTTTTGTTGAAAAGTTTGACATTATTTTAATCAAATTTTGGAAAAAAAAAATGCATCTTTTTTTTTAATGAAAAAAAAAATCACTTTTTGCACCTATTTTTGAATTTTAACTTGGCTCATATAAAAAACGTCAAAACCCGTCAAACCAAACTAAGTGAGGGATGAATGCCCACATATTCCTTAACATGTCCTCAAAAACTCAGCTGCGTAAAGTTGCATAAAGCCGAGTTATGGCAATTTAATTGGTTCAAGTCAGTGATTTTTCATTTTTTTTAGTTTTTTTCATATGAAAAGAATATAATTAATCTTTTTGTCGCAACCTTTATTTTGGATTTGCATGACTTAATTTAGGTATTTAAATAAGTGCAATGAGTGGAATAGCAAAAAAAAAACAATATGGTTTGGGGATTACCTATTTCTAAAAAAATAATAAAAAAACAATGATGATTCCTGCCATTACTTTTTGCTATAAGATTTGTTGTGCACAGGTATTTAATTTTGACAGATTACTGTATTTGGATTAAGAATTAATACATATAAGGGTTACAGGTAGATTACAGGTAGCCGAAAAAAAGGATTTTAATCGAAGGGTTATTTATATGGAACTAAATATTTATTCTTATTAGGGTTACGGGTAGTGAAATTAACAGGATTAGGTACGCACAGGATGAAGGAGATATTACGAACGAACATAACTACGAGTATGGGATTTCTCCATTGCATGCTAGAATTAGGTGCATGGAATTCATTTTGAAACTTAGCTATACGATTGCTAAGGAAGGAGAGGATAGCTCTATTGGAATCAAAGAGTTAGAAAAAAAGAGGAAGCAGGATATTCAAAAGTGTTTCCATGAAGAACTTGGACTTGATGGGGGTAAACCTAAGCCTGGGTTTGGAAATACCAATGATGGCAATACTTCCAGGCGATTCTTTGAACAACCGGATGCAGCTGCCCGAATAACTGGAGTCAATGAAGAAATTATTCAAAGGCTTCAAATAATACTTAATGTCTTAAACTGTCGAGAAAAAGTTAATACAGTAAAATTTGTGGAGTATGCAAGAGAAACAAAAGTGTTATTAAGACAACTTTATCCAGAAAAACAACTCACCCCTACTCTTCATAAAATTTTGGTTCGTAGTCAAAATATTATGGAGTATCAGTCACTTCCACTTGGGGAATTATCAGAAGAAGCTCAGGAATGCAAAAATAAGGACTACAAAAGATACAGGTATCAAAATACATGCAAGGTTTCAAGAATTCGGCAAAATGAAGACCTGCTTACTATGCTAGCAATCTCATCAGATCCACTTATTTCTTCCAAAAGGCATGCTAGAAATCAAAAAGAACTGAAAGCACACTACTCCCCAGAAATGTTAGATCTATTAGATTCAACATTGAATTTAGATGATTGTTTTCAAGAAATAATATAAGTTAATTATTAAGAATAAAACAAGATAAAAATCTAACGTTTATGCTTTATTTTTTTTCCATATTCGTACTTTTAAAACACTTTTTTCTAATTTGAGGGTTGTTTTTTCATTGAAATATTGAAATAATGGTAATTTTCAGTTAAATTGAAATTGATTTTGAATTTAAATATTGATGGTTTGATTGGTTGCATATCAAAAATTATAAAACTTAAAAACTTTAACTTAAAAAAAAAAATTTTTTTTTGCTTTTATGACTATTCAAGTGTTATTTTTTTTTCTTTTTCTTGCTATACTAAAGCTAATTGTTCTCTAATCATTCACAAAAACAAATTTTTCGCCATTATGGATACATTTTTAACAATTTTTATGACATTGAAAAAACTTCCAAGTTTGGGACTTAATTCTGAAACACCCTGTGAACATATTTTGTTAAAATTTTCACGAAACATAGCTTTGGAAATTCCCTGCTAAATAAAAAAATAAAGAAAGAATTGAAGCGTTTAGGAGCTATGATTTTTGCAAGGTAAAAAGTGAAAACGGGCCACTGTGCGTCGTTGGTTCGAGTCCTACTCGTGCATTCCAAGATATTATATAAAATACATTCTTCAATAACAAAAAAATCGGAAAAGAGATCCATTTTTGTAGTACCTAGGTACCTTTTGGGTTTATGGGTTTATAACACTCTTTTCTAGATTTCTCAAAAAAGGCTCAACCAATTTTTTGGAAATTTCATCAACATGTTTATAAGCAATTTCTTAATAAAATTGCATACCAAAAAAATTTAAGTGTTTTAATTTCCCTGATTTCTTTTACAAGGAAATTTAAACACTTATGAAATTTATATATCAGCAAAGCAAACGTGTTTTTTAAGTGCATAAGTAAATTTGTTTATATTTTTTTTTGACTGATTTTTCGCCTTGAATATTTCGTGTCATACATTTCATTTCAACTTAGATTGTAAGATAATGTTATTGTTAAATGTGTTTTGTATCTTAAAATACATTGTTTAACTTCAGTTTCAGTTTTTATTATTTTTAAATCAGTGAGGACACTTGGGGCACATTGATATATAAAACCATCTGTATCAATGCCCTACGGGGTAGTTTGATGCGTATCAATGTGCCCCTCTAATGCTGTTTTTTCTTGTAGGTATACGAAAATGGTGTGAACATACAAGCAAAAAAACAGAAGGATACAATATTTGTAGTATTGTTACTTTGTATTAATTTGAGATATAATTATAGTTTTCAAAAAGTCGACACTGAATAAATATTCAGTAGAAATGGAAAATAAAAATGTATTCTATGTGTAGCTATCAACCGAAATACTTGTCTATTTATTATCGATACTACAATATTAATGAAGTGACTATTTCTGCTGCCAAACGTGAATTTTTTATTGCCATGAATCAAAGTGCCCCATGGTATGTATCAATGTGCCCCACGTCTGGGGGTTGTGTGGTGTGTGGTGAAGTTGTGAGAAATATCGTTTTGAATAAGATTACAAAAATGATACTGATCAGCATAAAAACTGTACCTTCTTATTTAGCTTAATATTTTGCGACTTTTTGTCGTTTAAGTAAAAATCGCATCAATGTGCCCCACTTCCCCCTAAGTCTCCTTAACATCGCCTACAAGATCTTATGTGCCGTGCCGTCTGAATGTTTGAAGCCTTTCGTCAATTACCTGATAGGTCCTTATCAGTGTGGCATCAGACCAGGAAAGTCCACCATCGATCAAATATTCACTCTACGGCAGATATTTGAAAAGACCAGGGAACTTCAATCGATATACCTACCACCTTTTCATCGATTTCATTTCAAGGCTGCATATGACAGTGTCTATGTCTATAGAGACCAACTATATGGAGCAATGTCTAGTTTTGGCATCCCTGAAAAACTCGTCGGTCTATGTAAGATGATATGGTAGGAAAAAACCTAAGGGATGTATTTGATGTCTCAAAAGGTTTTAGACAAGGCGATGAGCTGTCGTGCGATTTCTTCAACATCATTCTTGAAAAGATTGTGCAAAACTCCAACGTCCACACCAGAGGCACAATCTTTCAAAATTCCGTCCAGCTACTAAGATACGCAGACGACATTGACATAATTGGAAGAACACAGCGTGAGTCCCTAGTATTAGAATTTCACTTCGATAGACGGACAGTAAGGGGTATAGATAAAAATCTGAAAAAATTAGAGGATTGTTTTTTTATTTATTTGGAGACGATTGGGCTGATGTCTTCATTAATTTTATATTAACGACCACCCTTATGTACATAGAAATTTGCATTAAGGTATGTTGCTTAGAAGTTAAGATTTCTCCCCTTTTAAATTGTTGTTTTTCTGAATTTCCCGAGGAATGCCATATAGTATTACATATCAAAATAAAGGTCTGAAACTCCTCTTTGCACAACTGAAAGCCTATTTTTGTTTTAAGCCTCCGTTATCAATAATTTGTGTGGCAATTATGACATTTTTTGTGATTTCGCCCTTTGGAATTTTCACACAGTTTCAAATTGCTATTATTCTCAATTTTCCCTGGAAGCCCATATGAAATGACATATGAAAAAAAGGCTTGAAAGGCTTCTTAAAGTCGCTGAAAACCAAATTAATTTAAACCGTTTGGTTACTGAGTTATGTGGTCAAACGTAATTTTAATGAAAGATGCCATTAAATCCAAATTATCATTTTAGATATTCAAACTTACATCTTTATATAGGTTTTGACATTTTATTATTTTTTTACATACGTAAGGCTTTCTATTCCTATATAAAACACAAAAATTGGTAAAAAAATAATCAAATTATGAATGTTTTAGTGAAAACTTGTATTTTTTTGTATTGTGCATTTTTTTCATTGTAGTAGGGTTGCCGAGTGGTTTGCCCCGGTTTAGACAAGGCAACCGTATATATTCGTAAAGAGTACATTCAGACCTTGAATTGAGTACCAAATTTAGCCATATCCCTGTAGGTTTGTTTTGGTTAAAAATCAGTGGCTTCTGAGGCGGTTGCCGACCGCTTCGCCCCGGTTTGAACTAGGCAACCCATAATATTCTGTTTCCTCTCGTCGAGCTCTATAGTTGGACACTAATTTTATCCATATCCCTGATGGTTTAATTTTTGGCCAAAAAACGCACCATCAGTGTCCCGTTTTACCCCTTTTGCCCCGGACTTTGACAGGCAACCCTGGTGCGCTGTCTTTGTCTCCAAAAACTCTATCCAATAATGGGTACAAAATCCATATCCCTATGGTTTTTTTTTTATTAAAATGGAGTTGATTTCTTCTTAGCTTGCATTCAGTTCCTTGGTCTTAATTTTGATATGGAGACTTAGGACCGAAGGATGATGGTTTTCTTGGCTTGATGTGGCACAGCTTATTTTCTTACAGTTCCTGGTGAAATATTATTCCCCATTCTCCTACTCGTATACGGTTGCGAAAATCCGTTTAACAGATCGTTTGTTGATAACATGTAGTTTGTTTTGTTTTCATTTAGGTACTTCAAGTCCAACAAGTTTCATCAGAGTGCCGATGAAGGGTTGCAGACATCTTTAAGACGCTGATATGCTAGACAGGATTTTAAGTTTTTTTTTCATGGAGATATTTGTGTGGATAGATTCGTCAACATGAGCCTCATCTGCACTCACGACCCACTGAGGAAAAGGATAAAGACATCAAAGACAGGTTCTACGTGCTCCTCCACAAGACATTAGAACAATGCCCTAGCTGTGGCATTAAAATTAAAATTGTCCTTGGTAACAAGCTTGACAGAGAAGAAATCTTTGGTAAAATAATCGGACGACATACATGACACCACCTCCGAGAACGGATTCAGGCTAATCGACTTTGCTGCGCTGCGGGGCGAGAAGTTACGGTAGCAAGTACGCATTTCCCACATCTCGATATCCATAATCCATGGAAATCTCCTGTTCAATCAACCGTCAACCAGATTGATCACCTTGCGATCGAAGCATGACACTTCTCAAGAATGCAAGATGTCCACATATTGCGAGTGTCAAAATTGACTCGGATCACAATCAAGGTAGCCCAGGTTCGAAAGCAGATATCCAGATTGAGACCAACATAAAGGGTTTTTCAATAAGAGCGCTACAAAAGTTTTTTTTTTAAATAAAACAAAAACGGTTTTGGATATCAATGAAATTCTTTATTAAGGTGAAAGTATGTTCTAGGCCATTATGTATGGAACTCGATCTCTTTTGCATGGCCACCACGGGCACGCTTGCAGAAGTCCAGACACTGAACCCAATTTTCGACGGCTTTCATGCATAAATCGGCCGATAGTGCTGCAATTTCACGTTCGACATTCGTACGATGTTCATCAATCGTAGCTGGCTTGTTGTCATAGACCATAGACTTGACGTGGCCCCACAGAAAATAGTCTAACGGCGTCAATTCACACGACCGAGGTGGCCAAGCGACTAGACCATTTCGTGAGATAACACGTTCTCCAAACTTGGTTTCCAATAAATTGATTGTGACTTTCGCTTTGTGGCTTATGGCGCCATCCTGTTGGAACCACATTTACTCCAAGTCCATATCATCCAATTGGGGCCAAAAATATTCGGTTATCATTGAACGGTAGCGATCCCCATTCACAGTAACGTGCCGGTCTTGATCTTCACGAAAGAAGTACGGCCCAATGACGCCGCCGCCGGCCCATAAACCACACCAAACCGTAATTTTTTGGGGAAGCAATGATGACTCATGGAGTACGCGTGAATTGCTGCCTGACCAATACCGCATATTTTGTTTATTGACAAAGCCATTCAGCCAGAAATGAGCCTCATCGCTGAAAATGATTTTTCGATGAAAATCGGAATCAGTTTCAAGTTGTTGCTCAGCCCAATTCCCGAAGATACGACCACAGATAATAGCCGCGTTTTATTATCCTCACTAACCCATATGGGTTAACTTTTTGTACACAAAACAACAACAACTTGGGACCCCCGATAGCTATCGGGGTTTATTTTGTAACTCAAAAACTATGTTCTAAATATGGCGGATAGATGGCGAGTGTGAGACAAAAAAGAAGTTATTGTAGAAAGATTTATTAATATCAGCCATATTCTACTTAATATCAGCCGTATTCTACTCTTAGCCACAGTTTTATAATGCCATAGGATAAGAGTCAATCCAATTATTTAATAAAAATGAGTTGTTTTTGGAAAAGCAAAACAAAATTTTATTGAGGGTTGCGTCTCGGATAAAAACATAGCTTAAACTTCAACCTTTTTAACCCAGATCGTTTTATTATGACGGGGTAACCCATATGGGTTAGTGAGGATAATAAAACGCGGCTAATATAGTTACATAGATATCGCATCCAGTGCAAATAAAAATGACCACTTTTTTTATCCCTTACTTTCAAGAGATTTTTTATAGTCAAACCTTGCAACCAAAATCAACAGAACAAAATCAAACAACAAGAACAAGATCCAGCCACAAACGCTAGCTTGCAAGTTGCATTCGAAAGATACAAACATTTTCTTTTCTCCATACCATTTCGTGTGCCAACGCAACAACAACAAGAAGTAAAACAAAAAAGAAATCACAACAAGCAACTTGACAATACAATACAGATAAGAAGCAACATAAAGTCTGAGTATGATTCACGCTAGTTTGATCGAACTGGGACGTAGTGGTATCGGTATGGTACGTCCCATGGAATTGAAAAATGGTCATTTTTTTTCCCTCTGCGTGCGATATCTATGTAACTATATTATCTGTGATACGACGCTTCTGGTAGTCAAGCGGCTTCAGTTCTTGCGTCAATTTAATCTTGTAACGATGTAGGCCAAGATCTTTTCGCAGAATTCGCCACAACGACGTCACAGAGATGCCCAACGCTTGAGAACGACGCGACGTGTGAAAGACACATTTGGGCCTTATGCAACTGAATCCTCAGCGGCAACAATATTCTTGACATTACGGGAACTTCTTTGTCTCACTGGCACGGGAACATTTTGTACTGTGCCTGTGGATTAAAATTTTTCCACTAGACGCTCAATTGTATGATCTGCTAAGGACGATTATGACGACCATAAATTGGACGTAGCGCTCTTAACGTTGAGGCCACTGACTCCGAATTTCGGTAGTAAATTTTAATAATTTCGACTCGTTGTTGGGTCGTATATCTTTCCGTCATGAAATGCTTCAAGAAATTTGGCGTCGTTTGCTGTCCCTGTCGCTGTACTTTTGTAGCGTCCCTGTTGAAAAACCCTTTACAAAAATACTAAGAGGAAATTCGACGTCAAACGGCTACAATAGCAAGAGATTGCTAGATCCTTTTCCGATCGTGTCCCTGAAAACCTCCTTAGAAGTCCTTTGCTGCAAGCACAAAATGAAGAGAACCAGTGGCAACACTGCCAAGCTGCCATCAGAGATGCCAACTCTGAAGTGCTAGGGTTTACACGGCAACCACAACGAAACCCCTGGATTGACGATGAGTGCCGGTGAGCACATGAAGCTAAGCAAGAGGCATACAAAGTGGCGGCGGCGCTGTAAAGAAAGACTCGAGCAGCTCGCGAGCTCTACGAGCAGAAAAAAATAGAGGAGCACATACCGTGAGTCACAAAAGTAAGTGAGCATTCATAGTTTTTCTATGTTCATTCAAAAATAAACGAAAACCGTTATGAATGTGGAAACAAGTGCCATTTAAAATTGGACGCGTTCACTTCGACTTGGATAGGCTATCCGGATAGCTTTTTGTTTTTGTTTTCCATGTAAAACAAAATAGCAGAGACTCAAACCAAACTAACCCAAAGCTATCCAACAATTTCTGGTATAGGTGGCTATCTGACAGAACAGCCATTGAAATTCGTAAACAGCTGATTTTTTTACACGTGTTTTCACAGCTATCCAAATTTAGCTATCGAATTCGTTCATGAAAAACGAGTTGGATAGGCTATCTAAGATAGGCTATCCAAAACCAAACTGAACGCGCCCATCGTGATTGGAAAGTAAAGATCACGTGATGAAGCTAAAAAACCGTTAATCATTTGCTAAAATTACAGATTTGCTCACATTTTTAAATTAGTTGCATTTTTGATGTCACATAAGTAAGTAAGCGTCACCAATAAATATTTCTTTAATACGCAGTGTTGTGATAAGCTTTGGATTATGTCCGTGTTTTAGAAAAACATTTTGTAAAAAAGATGGCTCCAAGGGGCAAACAGCTTAGTTTGGATTTGAAAAAAGTTATCATAAGGCACTATTTGGACAATAAATCAGAGCGCGAAATTGCTAAAATCGTTGACAAAAGTCCATCTACTATACACAAAATAATAACGAAACACAATGACTATGGAAACTTGGAAAATCGACCCCGATCTGGACGCCCACGCAAGTTCACTGAGCGGGAATGTCGGATTATTGTTGGGAAAGTGAAGAAGAATCCCAAAATTAGTGCACGGAAGATAACGACTGAAGTCACTATTGAAACGGGTAAGTCATGCAACCCACAAACATTCAGAAGAGTTCTTCAAAAGTTCGGTCATCATGGACGGAATGTGAGAAAGAAGCCTTATGTGAGTAAAGCTAACCGACAAAAGAGGATTCTTTTTGCGAAAAGCCATGAAAATATGACAGACGATTTTTGGAATACCGTTATTTTCTCTGACGAGAGTAAATTTAACATCCACGGTAACGGTTCAGATGTTCGAGAAAAAGTGTGGAGAAAAAAAAACACAGAGTTTGATCCATCGAACATGTCGGCAACGGTTAAACATGGTGGTGGTAGCGTAATGGTGTGGGGGTGTATGGCAGCCTCTGGTGTGGTCAATTAAGTATTTATAGATTCTTTGATGAATAGGTTTGATTACCTAAACATTTTAAAGAATATTCTTCACGAAAGTGCCAGCAAGTTGGGTATGGGTAGGTCATTTGTCTTCCAGCAAGACAATGACCCTAAACATACCTCACATGTTGTCAAAGAGTGGTTGCTGTATAACGTCCGCACACAGCTTAAATCTCCACTACAGTCATCGGATTTAAACGCAATCGAACACTTATGGGAACGAATCTTTCAAAACTTTATTTTATAATGCCTTAGCATAAATGCAGGCTTTTATTAATTAATTGTAATTCATGATAATTTTGTACTTTGTAATAATTGTTTAGATATAGATATATGTAGTTCATAAGTTTGTAAACGTTAGTTATTAACGACTTAAATAAATAAATAAAGGAACATCTCGATCGACAAGTAAGAAAATATCATATAGGGACTAAAGACGATTTAAAAAAAGTTCTTACAGAAGAATGGTATAAAATTTCCCAAAGTATTACACAAAACTTGGTTAAGTCAATGCCTTCACGAATGAAGGCAGTTATTAAGGCCAAAGGGTACCCTACAAAGTAATAATTATGATTTAAACAGATATTTGATTGAAATGCTTACTTATTTATGGGATAAAAATTTCCTATAATTTCTTTTTTAAGATGAATTTTAATTAAGTTTTCATTATGGTTATATTAAAAATGTTATTTTTGATTCAAAATTATATTCTAATTATTGTTAATATAATTTATTTATATTTCAATAAAATAATAATAATAATAATAATAATAAACAAAATACATGCACAATTCTTTTAGTTTTTTGATCCTACAAACATTTTTCCGGAAACAAGGTTTGAATAAAGAGGTGCTTACTTACTTATGTGATTCACTGTACTTCTCAGAAATGAAAGAATGGGACATGTGAAGCACGTGATCGAGGAGATAGAGGGATATTGCAACAGGAAGGAGGTTCAATTGTTTTACACCCCGAACTGAAGCCTGTAGAGCCCATTATGGGAACATCGTAGTGGAACCACTGCCAGTGCTGAGCATATGGAAAGACCACTTTTCCAAGCTATATGTATAATGGCGATGACGAGCCATTATTCCACCACCTTTACAGAAATATTCAATAAGGGTTAAGTGGACCAACACTTTCACCCCCGACATTGACGAAGAAAGCGAATTCTAAGCTTAGCCGCCGAACTGTACAAAGCAGCTGGAGATGATTTGGTTAGGAGTATGCACCAGCTCATTTGCAAGATTTGGTCGGAGGAAAGCATGCCCGACGAATGGAACCCCAGAACTGTACCAACTACAAAGGCATAAGCCTCCTAAGCATCGTTTACAAGAGGTGGATGGAGACGCTTGTTGGATTTGGCCCTGGTTCGACCTAGACTGTATATCGCCACCTAAAGTAAGTAAGCCATGAACTTGAAATGCATTCCAGCAGATTCAATGCAAATTTAAAGGCAATCTTACAATTCGTATGTGAACCACTGTGGTATATCCGCCTTTACTTGTATAACCTTCTCCAGGATTCTGGTATAGCTGGCTGGGTTCAAGAAGCTTAATTAATTCCTTTTTGGCTCTGTAGCTTTATGTCTGCTTTGAATAAAAAAAACTATACACCTACCAAACGAAAACAGATCTCATATACATATTTCTTCACAAAGTGGCGCTTCACTCGTGAAATTGTTGTTTTTTTCCTTCATTTGTTTCATTTAGCAGCAAATAAAAATAAACAGAGATACAAACAAAAATAAATTCTAGTCATGTCCAAATGAAATCGATATTTTGATTACCTGGAGGTGTGTTTGGCATTGAATAATCGGAAAAGCTTCTAAATAACTTGTAAGTCATATTCTAATTCCACCATTGATTGTCATTTCTGATACACAAAAATGGAATTATTGACTTTGACTTAAGGCGTTAAACAAAATCATCTATAGATTTATCTGAATTTAATTATAAATGCGAAAATTCTCGCACTATATATTTCTTCATCGACATTGACATATTGGCCAATTTTTTAAACTAGATGGTTCTCATGATGGACGACCTAACAACAATGACAGCGACAACTTAAAATCAACGGCAATAGCTATAACTTTGACATGGTGAACGGATAACAGTCGAAATGATTGAATGGGTGTTCCATTTTTGAAAAATGAAGTTATTGGCAGGCTTACATTGTTGGATTGCAAAAGAGGGTGGTTGTGGTGTGAAAATGATTGTCATTTTTCCAGTCACCGGTTTGCTATTGATAGGTTTGGAGTGAGGGTTCTTAGCAGTATTTAATATAATACGGAAATATACTAGGCTTGGCGAATACGAGAATTATTAAATAGCATATAGGAATACGAATTGTTGGATTGAAATTTCTTAAGCCATGAGTGAGTATTGATCGGGAGAGCAAAAAATATGAATTTCAATCATTAATATGAAAGTACTGTTACAGAAGCAACAAAGAAACAGAAAGTGTTGATGATATCCAGAGAACAGTATCAAACATCAAACTACTTTCTTCTAAAACAGTAATTTAAGATTGGAAAATCAGTTAATAATGCTAAGGAAGCTTTCAAAACCGGATCACTTCATTCAATATTTTAAAAATTAAATCAAATCTTTTTAAAATCAAGTTCCTTATAGAAATTAATGAATTTAAATTTTAATTTTTTAATGAGAAATATAGGGGGAAATTTAATCTACCTTTTGTTTTATCATAAAATTGGATTTTTTCAGTTCTAAGCTGTGGTGCATGGTGCTTTGAACGACCGACACGCAACGGCAACGATACATTTTTTTAAAACAAAGGTAATATTATGAAACTAGTGTTGTAGGTATAGCTAAGTACTTCCTGAATTTTCCTGCAGCTTACCAACAACATCTTCAGATTGTTCTGCAGCAATTTTGTTCAAGTTATTTGTAAAATAAAGGAAACAATTCGACCCATCTGTTAATTATGAATCGGGTCCAATTTTATCTGTTGCTGTCATTTGATTCTTCTGCGGCTGGTCTTACTTACATCCCAAAATACAGAGTAAAAAAATGTTGGTGCACGGAATAGTTGTGGGCATTATACGGCTATAGTGTACAGAAGAGCAAATCACTCATGGATGGAGTTCGATGACCTCAAAGAAAAATCGGCATTCGTCAATAAGAAAAACCTAATCTAATTGTGTACACAAACGAACCCCAATAAAATATGTGTTTGAGTTTTACAAGAAGTAAACAACTGTTTGTATACTTTTTTGTTCTCCTAGCATGACCCGGTAAATGTTGTTTTCCCTTTGAAAATAGCTTTGCAGATATTGAAATTAACGTTTTATGGCAAAGTTCACTCGGTCGTATACTTATTATTTTTCAGAAGAGAGAAGCAGAAACGTAACCGCGCTTTTTCCGAAAACTGTTTGAGCAACAAAATTAATTCTTGCGGCATGAATTAGCAACAAAATATGCCGTTGGTTTCATATCGCTAGCTGCATTGGTTCAAATTTGGTTCTGCTAGCGTAATATTACTCTAGCAGAACATCGTTTTTTTCCACGAAATAGTTGAGGTACAAAATTAATTTTTTGCGTAATAGACGTGATTTGGAGGCTTGTGTCTGATAAATGTAGTGAGTTTAATTTTTTTTTATTTGGCCCTTAAACCGTTTAAATCGTTCTGAATCACCGAAGCGTTGACAGTTGCAAACCCTATCATATTAGCAACCGGTATTTTTAGCACTTGCAAATATTTTATAATGGAATCTATTATTCTTTTGACAACAGCGTCCTCTAGCTAACGCAACCCTAAGAAAACGTTGAGAAAGTAAAATAAGGCCAAACTTCAGAATTAAGCGCTATTTCACTCGGCATTATTTCACTGCACCGCCTTATCTAGCTCCAGAGGACCTGTATACGAAACTGGGCTGTGTTTGGCATCGCCACCATAGCTAGCACAGAGATCATATTTTCATATTCTTGACATCGAATGTGGTTCTCTCTCTTTATCCTCTTTTTGTTGTGTTCTGTCCATTGTTTTTCGTTTTTGGGTTCCTCTTAGTTTGCCTAAAAACCTCAGCTGATCAGCTGAGGACTTAAGAAATAAAAATCTACAGCTGATCAGCTGAAAAGTTAAGCGTAAGCCTCCCCACCACTACAAGGTGCAAACCCCAGGGGACCCCAGGACACCTGCGGCACAACAAGAAAGATCTGGCCCTGTTTTAACAAACAAAGAACGGAAAAAATTATGCAGCTACACAAGGGATCACTTCGATCTCTTGTAAGCATAATCGCTGGACATAATCTGTTAGGTTATCATATGAAAAAGATGAGACTCAGTTCAGATGATCTATGCAGAGGATGCGGTGATGAGGAGGTGCATGAAGACACTTCGCACTTTCTGTGTCACTGTCCCGCACTTTCCCATCAAAGGAAGAAACTGCTTGGCAACTTTTTCTTCGGGGATTTAGAAGAACTCTCTAGTACGCCAGGTACTAACATCCTGAACTTCGTCAAAGCCTCTAAATGGCTTGACTAACTGAACACATAGGTTTTTCTTATTAGCTTGAGTAGCAATTCTCACGGGTATCACAGTGTATTTATCTAAGTGTGACGGTAAAAACATCAACTGCCAGCCCCTAAACCTAACCTAACCTTTATCCTCGGTTCATGTTGTCCCCTATTCCTACCGAGCCTGCAAATATGTAGTTTCTTCGTTTGCAGGCCCACTGTTAGGCTCTCTTGTTAAGCCACATTTTCTCTTGTCCGTGCACCGGTGCACAGATGCTCTCAAATTGATGTATTTTTGGTAGGCGACCGTGTGAAAACCAGAACTTCAATTCCAGCGACCGTAGAATATTGCCCCTGGTTCTCTATACTTGATGATGGTGTCAAACATTTCGAGATTATTTTTAACACGTGGTCACTTGCTATTTAAGCTGTTCCAACCATATTCCCTACAAGCCTTAGCTCCGAATAAGTAGGTTGTAGTAGCCTTTTCTTCGACTTCTGTCCATGGTTAAAGAAGAAGCTTGCAGTCTCTTGAGACTTACACTTATCATTTAATCTCGGAACATCTACAAATATTTTTTTTTTTTTTTGCATTCCGAAGAATATGGTGCCTGGGATTTTAAGAGGAAAATTCCAAAGCATGCTTTCCCATTCACCTAAAATATTACATAATCATCAAGCTGTGTTGAAAGTGATCCGACGGTGGTGTGGCGTCGTCGTCGCTCGCCTGCTCAGAAATCAGACTCTGATCAGATAAGATTATACATTCTTTTTTAAAGCAAATTTGCAAATCCATAGAAAAACTCCATTTAATTACGTACTCTATCTGTTCTGCTCCGTTTGACCGTTTTCCTTATGTTTTCTTGTATAATAAAAAACATAAACACCGAAGTGTTTGTGTTTCCGCTCAAAACTTTTCTCTTAAAATAAAATATTCAAGCGAAATGAGAGAAAATAAACAGTCCGTAGGTCGTACGTTGAGTTGCAAATTGCAAGCTAGAGTGTTCCTAGCTATCTCTGAAAACAACTTTTCAAAACACCAAAAAATAAACACTCATAATTTGAAAACAACAACAAAAAGATGTATTCAATTAAACCTAATTAGTTTTCTTCCGTCTGCATTCATAAATTTCATCTTATATTCTTAAGGCTACCCTAAAAATAACACAATCCTTCAAGATGCTGCAAGGAGTTCCTTCATTCTCTTATGTTTCCTGAGAAAACTTTAATTCACGCAAAAATTTATTCGAAATGTCAATTACTGCAAACAAAAACAAAACAAAAATTCTTACAATATCACCCTTTTTACATAAATTAGCCTCTCATTAATTAAAATTCCTAGCATTAAATTACCTTCTCTTGTGTAGGGTTTCGTTTTTTTTTTTTTGTTATAAATCCTGAACACTCACGCACAACAAGACCTCCCTAAAACTTGTCACCTGTAGCATTTCATTCATAACATAAAAATCGATGCTGTGAGCTTATTTCATCTCATCTTTTCTTCTTTTACATTTTACCTTTTTGTGAACACCCTGAAAGGACATTAATATGAAGGATCTCTTTTCTTTGGGCATTTCCATCTCCGCACATTTATGAAAAAGCTTCCGGCAGGGACACCTACTATTATTTGTCGGTTGGGAAACAAATTCATTTCTGCACAATTTGTCAGACTTGTGTTAATTTTTATTTTATTGTTCTCAACATTCAAAGCAGGATTAGTTTCGTAGATTTTACTTTGGTATAAAAAGTTTATGAGCGTATTTTGATTAATTTGACTTAAGATTTTGACTAGCAGGGTAAAAGGAACTCAATAAAAAAAAATAAAACTCTATTTCTCCGGCCTTGGATAATAGAACGGTATTTTACGAGCATCCTCCTGTCGGTCGTCGAAAACAAGCGACGCCGGCCGGTTATCTTAGTTGTCAAAACTTTTACGCTGGGGAAGGTTAAACTGGGGAGTTTTACCCTTCCAATTAGTATGTTGACGTTGAGGTAATTTAGCCGCCGCGTCGCTATTCCACATCATTGAACAGCTTGTTAGTTCCCGTTTGAATCTTCTTCTTCCTTTCATTTTCCTTACTTACAGATCCGCATATCCGTCGAAGTATCTTTCTATTGACTAAAATCATCTCATACCAACATCCGAACGTTCCTAAATATACAGGTTACACACACCAAACAGTGACTTTATCGGCATGCATTAGACGCTCTTGGATCTCATGTGGATTGTGAAAGGAAGCTTGCATAAAAATTAAAAGTCACAAGAAATTTTTTTACACCATGATTACGAGAAGATTCGGGGATATCGCCACCACTGAAAATTAAAAAATAAAGGTCCAAAAATTCGTTTGCCAGGGCTTTGGGGGATACGCGCGATCATTGTTGCAAAGCGGCCATTGTTGAACGTCGGGGATAGCAATTAAGGAGTCGCAAGATTAAGCAGATTGGCTAGAACTATTTTGTAGCAGCCAAAATAAAAGCCGAAACTGAAGACATTCAGCTGGAACATCTGTTGGTTTAATTAAAGAAGATATAAGGAGTTCAATTATTGACTTTGCGGTAAAAGACATGGATATAATGTCTGTCCAGCATTTGGGAAAATTTGCCATACCTGTGAATTAAAAAGGCCATTTTGCTACTTGTTGTGAAAATGACGTATACTACGCTAGAATCTCCATTTTATAAGCCGGACTCGGGGACCATCTGGGAATTTGTTGCTAATTTGTTGCTATCTTGTACCGAAATAATTGATTTTGTACCTCTTTTAGTTTACGAGAAACGGCTGCGGAGCTGACGTAATATTACGCTACAATCTCCCCTTATATATCTAGACAAAGAAAGCACCTATCGACTTGAATCCAACTCCATATTTTGTTGCTATTTTGTTGCTGAGAAATAGGACAGCTACATTTGTCGGAATCGTAACCCTTCACGGGGTTGTACCACCCCTAACACTGTAAATACGAGATAGAGTGTATCTCGTAAACCAGAGCACCTAGGAACACGAGATAAGCGGCGTATTTTGTTGCTGAGAAATAGACCAACTACATTTGCGTAGCGGGCCACCATCTTTGTCTAGCCTAACGTTGCGTCAGCATTTATTTATTTTATTTATTTAAGCTACATTCACACTTAGTAACATAGGCTTTATTTTATAACTGGCTACGCCACTTATACCGGGCATAAGAACAAACAAACAAACATGCATCCATGTTTATATACATAGAGATTTCGTATTCTACGACGGATATAAAGCAAATGTACACTCGGGCGTATACGTGTTCTTTTTATTGATTTTCTTATTTTATAAATTTTTGAACTTTTTGTTTGTGAACCTAAAGTTTTTTTTTAATCAATTGTTATTTTGTATAGTATATACGAAATCCTAGTAATGTTTTGAAATAAAATAGTCAGTATCCATTTTTTATCGTTTAAATATTTAGGACAAAGCCAACTTTGCAGCTCTTAGTAATAATGAAATATTTTCTTCCTTACTACAATAATTGAAGTATTGAAACACCTTAGTGAGTAATCAAAAATAAACTTGTCTTGTTTCCTTTCTAATGAAGCATCTATTAAATTTGTATTTTACTAATCTAAAATTTAAGATTCATAGAGTTGAACTATAAAAAGTAATGCGTTAAATCATATTTTGGTGTCAATTGCCCGGAAGGCCAATTCATGATTGCGCAAAGAGTTGGAAAAAGGCATACAACGAAAGATAAACATGCTTTTCTACAGCATTTTCACAATGCTAAAGCACCGTTTCCAGCAGAATTCATTTGTGATTATTCAAGACCTCTTCTCAATGCTGCAGTCTTTACTTACACTCGTTTGCCAAGTATTGAAAACTATGCCGATGTTATGAGAAATCCAGAAGATTTTCCGGTTAGAATTCGCATCGATATTGCTCATTTTCGTAAACTATATAGCGAATTCTTGAAATCAGTAAGATCTCGCGTAAAAACATTTTATATGGCATCTATTGGATTGTTATCAGTTGAAACAGGTGTTAAAGAAGCAGAAAATATTATTCGTGCAATATTTATAATATCACGTACAGAAACCATTGGACTCGCGTTAAATAACTATGCAACAGTCACAAAAATGCATGGAGTATCTTCAATATTGTATAACATGTAAGGATGGCATTTTTCTTTAGTTAATGCAGCTTAAACCCAAAAAATCTTATATTTAAAAATAATCAATTTTCAATAAATTTTTCTTTATGAATCACAAAAGTTCTGGATGTTCGTTCAATTCAATTTACGAGATAAACTCTATCTCGCATTTACAGGGTTAGGGGTGGTACACCCCCGTGAAGGGTTATGATTCCTACAAATGTAGCTAGCCTATTTCTCAGCAACAAAATAGCAACAAAATACGCCGCTTATCTCGTGTTCCTAGGTGCTCTGGTTTACGAGATACGCTCTATCTCGTATTTACAGGGTTAGGGGTGGTACACCCCCGTGAAGGGTTATTATTCCGACAAATGTAGTAGGTCTATTTCTCAGCAACAAAATAGCAACAGAATACTCCGCTGGTCTCGTGTTGCTAGGTGCTCTGGTTTACGAGATACACTATATCTCGTATTTACAGGGTTAGGTACAACCCCGTGAAGGGTTACGATTCCGACAAATGTAGCTGTCCTATTTCTCAGCAACAAAATAGCAACAAAATATGGAGTTGGATTCAAGTCGATAGGTGCTTTCTTTGTCTAGATATATAAGGGGAGATTGTAGCGTAATATTACGTCAGCTCCTCAGCCGTTTCTCGTAAGTTAAAAGATGTACAAAATAAATTCTTTCGGTACAAAATAGCAACAAATTCCCAGATGGTCTCCGAGTCCGGCTTATAAAATGGAGATTCTAGCGTAATATACGTGTGCAAATGGAAGGAAAGTTTATAATATGCAGACCGAAATCGAAATCCCTGGGCATGTCCGAGCTATTTCGGACCACGAAAGCTTTTCGAGTTCTTTGATTGAATCGAGTTCCTGGCAGGTTGGACCCATTTATGACGGTGACGTTAATAGCACAAATGTTTATCAAGAGAGATGCAGGATGCACTAGCAATAGGCAGCGGAAAAGATTAAATTAAATTGGATACTGGACACTGGAGCTGACCGCAACTGTCTTCCCGTCAAATTAACAATTAAGTTGGGAGCAAAGATTAAACAGTCAAAAGTCGAACCATTAACAGCATATAATGGAAAAAGTATCAATGTTGTGGTAAAAGCGAAATTGTTATCCAAAATACACGAGGCGAGGACATATTGAATTATAAAAAGTTTTGGGCTTTCTGGACTGAGTTATGTATAAAGAGTGCCTGCAATTAACGATAGTAAAACACAACCAATAACTTTGCTAAATAAGGATTTTGGAAAACATTTGAATATGAAAAAGATTTTATAGAAAACCTGAAATTCAAAATATTCAGAGTGCGAAAAATTCCTCATCCGATCTTGATAAAATGGTAGCTATAGGTCACATTATGTACTGAACATGGGTATGTTGCTGATACAAAAACGATAATGAAATTAAAACAAAATCAATCCGAAATTACTGAACCATTACGTAGACTTTTTCTGAAAGTTTCAGAATGGGAAATCGACCAACAAAGAGCTTTTGCTAATATAAAACATCGTCTTACATCCACATCTGTATGATGATACTATACCAGTAAGATTGTCAGTTGATGCAAATGGTCAGCCAATGGGTGATTGTCTTATGCAGGAAAATCAGCCAGAAGCATATTGTGGGATTTTCTGCAATATTCGCGCGGTCATACAATATATCAAAGGTATACACACATTCCTATAGCTGTAACACCATGTAGAGACGGTGATAGTGTTGAACAGGTTGGCAGGTTGACCTAAAGACGCGAGAAAAGTTACAAAAGCGCTAAGAAAATATAAAATAACATTCAGACAGCAGGTGGGTATGGCTCAGGGGATAGTGTAGTTGATTGTTTAGCCATAGGCTGCGGGTTCAAGCCCCAGTTTTGGCAGCATTCTTTTTCTACAATAACCGCCAGCTTGTCTATCTGGGGCCGCCTCAGTCGCTAGTGCTGCTATGCGTCTGTAGTTCGTTACATTCATGTCCGAAGTAGTGTAATGTCAATGTCATTGTCAACATTCAGATATGAACTTGTATATGGTGACGATTTTCTATCAAAAAGTCATAAATCAATTGTGCCCGAAAGCGTTATTTCTAATATGCTATCAAAATTACTCGTCGATCATGTGGGAACCAACAAAACGTTTTCAAGGGCTCAAAAATCATTATACTGGCACGGACAATCAAATGATGTTAAAAATTTCGTGAAACGTCTTATATATGTGAATGTGTTTATAAGGGAAGCACCATTGTTTCCTTTTCAACGAGTGGCTTCAGGCATTTTTTTTTAAACAGTCACCAGGGGGTCAATTCTCGATCTGTGAAGCTGTGAAGTGAAGAAGAATTTATCATTTTATTCTTCACAGAGTTTCTTCATTTTTTTTCACCTCACGAACACACCTAATGCGATTCTCGAACTGTGTATGATAAACAGTTGTACTAAAAATTACTAAAGTGTTCTAAATGAAAGATTCTGACAGCTGTGTGTCATTAAATGTTTTTTTTTTTTCTTGATCGACATCAAAACATTTTTTTTCATCCATTCCCAACTTAATTATTAATTATGTCGGAAATAATATTGCACATTATCAACAATAGACGTCGCAGCGTGATGATAAGCAAAGGTATTTATTTTGTCTTTTTCGCTGGAATAATAACCATTAATAGTTTTTTTTTCCTAGGAACAAACTTAGAATTTTACGACGTTCTCTTCGAGATGTGAAAAATCCCTTCGAAATGACTACGGACGAGCACTTTCTGACTTTGTGGAGCTATATAGGTTTCCGAAACATTTATGTATGGAGTTAATCGACGAACTCAAGCCATTTTTAAATACCCGTGCACGCAGCAATGCGATTCCTTGTCATATAAAGATTCTGTGTGCTCTACGATTCTTTGCTACTGGGAGCTTTCAACGAACTGTGGGACAGGATTCCTTGTCATCATTGTCTCAAACATCGGTGAGTCGATGTATTTCTGAGATTTCAACTGCTCTGAACAGAATAGCTCAGCGATACGTCCAGTTTCCCAAGAGGGATGAATTTTTATCAATTAAATCAAAATTCTTCAAAATGTTTGGATTTCCCGGGATAGTAGGACTGATTGATGGAACACATATCAAAGTGTCAGCTCCCAGAAAGGAAATAGAGCATAGGCGGCCAATGAACGTACAAATCGTTTGTGGAGCAGACTTCAAAATTTTTAGTACCAACGCACAATATGGAGGAACATCACACGATGCCTATGTTCGGAGACGATCCAGAGTGAAGTCGACATTAGAAACAATGTACAGTGAAGGAGAACGAAATTTTTGGCTACTAGGAGATAGCGGTTACCCCTTACAGCCGTGGCTGATGACTCCATTTCTTGCACCTAACACCGAGGCAGAAAATCGCAACAACGTAAAGCACAAACAGACAAGGGCTCTTGTAGAGCGTTGCATTGGAGTTCTGAAAAGCAGATTTCGTTGTTTGGCTAAGGAGAGGGTACTTTTTTATTGTCCTGCTAAAGCCGGAACAATAATCAATGCATGTATAGTACTACACAATGTATTGATCGGAGCAAGAGTTCCGTTTTTGCAAGATGTGGAGTTGGAAATTGACTTCGAAATCGATGAAGCACCAGCAGATGTTAACATTCAACACTCAAAAAACCAGATTTTACAAAAAGGAAGACAAACTCGAAGCAAAATTGCTGCCCAAGCATTTGGTTCATAAAAATTGAAGTTTGTCAACGAGCTAATCATTTTAATATTTCAACATAAGCGTATTCTAATTTATCTATGTTTAAAAAATAAAATAAAACACAGCTTTTTAAACTTGTCGTACAAGAATTTGTTCGAGTTTTTTTATTATCAAGTCCTTCTTAAAGGGAGGCGAATTCAAGAAAGAATTGTTAGCGAAGCTTTTTCTTAAAACTGTAAATACAAAAAAACTAAATAAATAAAAGGACTTTGATTTTTATTTGTTTTTCATTTATTTTTCATTTCATCGATTAGTTCTTGTATTTTATTTATTATTTTTTTTTTGATTTTCATTTCTCTCTTTTAATATTTCCAATTTTTTTTTCTTTTAATACAAGTTTTTATTCCTCAATTTTTATTTTTTTTGTTTCAAATTCGGTATATAATTTGAGGGTTGCGTCGCGTCGGAAGAACTCACCACGGCCGACCGCTTTCCTTTTATTTTGTCTGCGCGGTGGTGGTCGTATGAAGGTGTTCCGTTGAAGCGAAGTGGACGGTTCATTCGATGACTGCGAAGACTGAGGTGTTGGTTCCGTGTCTTCATGTGTCGTAGGCACGACGACGACGTCATCTAAAAGGAATTCAGCGATGTCCTCCACCTCGTCCTCGCATGGTGATTGTTCCTATAAAATATCAATAAGAAAATAGTACATATCACGTTATGGAAGTAAAGCATATCAAACTTACTATTTTCTCGAATCCAATCTCCTCGACGCTCTTCGAAACACCTTCAACTGCTTCGGGCGTTATTATGGATATAATTCTCCGGTCTATATCTGTAAGGTCTTTTAATTGAATTGGCCCGTTTATGCCGCTTTTCAGCCGCTGTTCCCTTATGGAAGCATCTTTGCTGCGTACGCTGATTCTATTACAAAGGAAAGAAGAATAGATACATAATTGTATCAATTTAAGGTTTCCTTAAATCAAACAAACAGGAAAAAAAGTGTTTACATAAAGATAATAGATATTAACATACAGAAAAAAAGATTTTTTTTTAAATAAAATGTTTTGGGTGTGTCAAATAAATGAGTGTACCTACGTATTCTTAAAAATTCTCCTATGCCTCGAATCCAGTCACGTGGGGCTTTCGGGGTGTAAATTGTAAGAAAACAGCAAATGCATGAATTTAATTAACAATTTTGTTTTAATCAAACATTGGTGAAGCACCCAAATATGTTGATTTTTAAAAGTTTCAATTTTATTAATACAATTTTTTGTTCATAAACTTACGTGAGATCTTTCCAATACTTTCTTCATTTTTGAGCATCCTTTATTGCTCCTCCCATGCTGTTTAGCACTTCAGCGAGGATGCTCCACTCCTTGTCCCGATAATGGGCACCATCAACTCTGATCCGATGAATCTCTGAATAAATTTTTTTTTTTTATAAAAATCATAATTTATAAAGCCAATACTTACTTATCATTAGCTACGTCTGGCTTTGCCTCCAAATACTCTAACAAATAGAGTTTTTGGGCTGTTGAAACCTTAGCACCACGTTTGAGCCGTCCAGCAACCATAACCATAACTTCACAATCTGATTTGACTGTGATAAAAATATAGCGTTGTGAAAAAAATTTGACAATTTTTTTCATTTTTCCACACATAGACTACTTACGCATTGCAGACCATTATTCGGGATTCATTGACTTTAAAAGTTTCAAGAGCTCAATATCCAATAAACTTATTCTTTTTATGAGAATGTGGTTTGAAGTGCATATATGGCATTCCAGAAGCATTGGAAACTGATGGTGGACCACAATTCAATTCCTATGCATTTGCTTACTTCGCAAAACATTGGCAATTCAACCACATTAGCTGCGTTTTATTATCCTCACAAACCCATATGGGTTACCCCGGGTTACCTGGGTTATGAAGGTTGAAGTTCAAGCTATGTTTTTATCCGAGATGCAACCCTCAGGTAGATTTAATTTTGCTTTTCCACAAACACTTTTTTTTTATTAATTTTTAATTGGATTAAATCATATCCTATGGTTTTATAAAACTGTAGCTAGGAGTGGAATACGAGTTTTTCAATTAATATGGCTCATATGGATTCAACGAGCAAAATATCCAATTTGATAAAATAGTGCTAGAAACAAGGATCAGTTGTCTAAAAAGCAGTACCTACTTGTTCTCAGAAAAACTGATAGCAATGAATTGCTCAAGTCTAAAGCTGAACGCTTGTTCAGTAGAAAAATGCTCAACGACGCACGTCGTCGGTCGCAAAATTAAAACCACATCTGGTTGTTTTCGTGAGGAACAAAACAAACAGAATTTCAATTTCAAGAGAAGCGTTCAAATGTTGCGATAAAATTATTTAAAAAACGGTTCATCGAAAATGGAAGCCAGCAACAACAACAATTGTTTAACAAACTGAATGTCCACGTTCTTTTATCGTTGAGTTGAGTCCAACATTCTGCATTTTAATTTCAATAATATTCAAATTTGTCAGTCTTATGGCATGAGCTAAGCATTTCTGAACAAATTCAATAAGGATTGATTCAATAACTTTTGAAACGTGCTGAACTTTTTTCCCATGCAATGAACTATACTACAGGACTCTGCTTAGGTATTTTGTTAAATTCCTTCTTCTTGGCATACGTTGCATTCAAGATAACATTGGCGTTGGCAAGATAACGATAAAGCTCAAGTTTGAAAGATTTCATCCACCTGTTCATCACTAAACGTGTCTGCAAAAAAACATGAGGGTACCTACATAAAAGTGTTTCGAATCGTTACTTATCGAATATCAGTTTAAGACCTGTCAATCTTCTTACACATAAATACTTCTATCGTTAAATCCATCACCACTTCGTTAACACTTTCGACAAAATAATTTATTTCCTGTCTTTCCCATATCAATGTTTTTTTCTCACACATCCAACGTCTCTCATCATTATGCGTCGGATAAACCATCCAATCCATGAACGCTCGTTTCATGAATCCACAATTGAACTCAATTTCAGATAAGCTTCCAAAGGTAAAAATTTACGTCCGTCACGGTTCAGCTATTCATTTCGAAGTAAAGAAACAACATAAACCACAATCCTTACACAACAATTATCATCATCCATGCAAATATTGCTCCAACGGAATCATATAAAATTTAACGACTTTCTAGTCATAAGCTATTCAAAGAAACACTCATTAGTGTTTTTTCAATCATACATAACGTTCCGCACATTATTTTGAAATATTACCAGCATTCATGACACCAGCTGAACACAAAATACCTTATGTTGGCTTTTTCTCAGGCCAAATAGCACCTTTCGAAAGTTTTGATTGCATAAAAGCTCCCATCCACAAATCTTTTTCGAAAACGAAATTTTGTATACAAAAAGCTTTCGGAATGAAATTGGTATACCAACATTAACATTTTCACAAGTTCCGCTATTTCAATTCTCTCCACAATAACAGAACGGAAACTGGAGAAATACAATACACAAAATGTAATAATTACATTTTGTGGATTGTATTTTCTCCAGTGAAAAGTGTAATTATTACACTTTTCGAACAGAGTCGAGATCTGAACTTGAAACAGATGCAAGAAAATTCCGAAAGCGCCCCAAACAAATGCCAAAACGATTGCTTCGACATTTAGTGTTCATCCAACAACCTGTCGTTGTGCTTCAACTTGAACAACGTTCTCTCTAGATTGCGAATTTTCAGATTCTAATTGTTCGTCATCGACATCGGCTTCGTCGTCGTGGTTATCGTGCGTTGTGAGCTTCAACGGTACCTGTGCAAGAGGAATACGTTCAAGTGGAAAACCTAGAACCACCCCAACTATTTGCTGGCGCTCACCAAAAAAAAAGTTCTGGTGGGTGGTGGTGGTTCATCATTATTCGTTTGCTCAAGAAGTTGTGGCAACGTTTTTATGCATTCTACTTCTTGAAGTTTGTGTTTTTCTTCTTTCTATCCCCCGTTTTGGGATTTTTCATTCAAGGAATGCAACGGATGTGTTAGTCGTTCATTGAATTGAGTCCCAAAAGGACATCAGGGAAATTGAGTGAAAAATTTGAATCCTCGAATTGTTGGATAACCGATTCTATTCTCAGCAAAATTTTACCAACGGCTGTTATTAAAGTTAAACTTCTTTAGTGAGCTAAATATTAACAAAATATTGCTATTGTTGTTCCTTGAGAATTTCTAATCAATATTTCAAAGTTAACAAACAAAATAGAGTTATTGTTAAAAATGTATTAAGAGTAATATATTTGAGCGTGAAGGTGTGCTTTATAATTTACTGTGGTTTTGCGATATCAATTTATCTAAGCAACGTGAGTAGCGAGAGCGGTGCGCTTTCTGTTCGAAATATGCTATTACCGCCAAACCGTGAAGTTATGTAGAAAAAATCTATTCGCATAATTTAGAAAAAATTATAATCAAAAATTAATATCGATATTGAAAAAAAATCTGAAAAAATCTTGAATAAATATACAATCAACCCGCTATAGCTGCTATCTACTGCAACTGTGTCGCTATGTAATCGTTATTTGGAATATTTCAAGAATTAAATTTTTTTCGGTAAGCTGACTATAAATTCTTGTCTATGTGAGTTCTCAAGATATATTTTTTGTTTTTGTTGATGTTTTTGTTTTTGTGATTATTGATTCTCGGGCCGAGAAGTTCGAAATTAATTGCAGGCAATTTTATTTCTAAAGAAATGATAAATTAGTATAACAATGAATATACAGAAATATTTTACTCACCGCTGTTTGCACTTCTCGTGGCGACTCACAAATTAAGAATGATCTGAGAACTGAGATCATTAAAAGAAGAATATCAAAATTACACATGAAGAGTGCAAACTGCGAGAGAAGGACGGCAATATGTTGATTGTTGACGTTTTAAGGTGCGTTTGCATGGCTGGTCTGACTTTAAGGTCGTTCTTTCACATCCCTGCCCCCGTGAATCAACCCGATTCACTATCCACTTTGAGAACGGCCAATTTGGATACGGGACGACGCAGAACTCCAGATTTCTTGCGAACATCGGCTCGCCTCGCTATTCCATCTGCACCTTCAAACACTTGTTCGACTCTTCCTCGGCACCACTGTCTTCTTGGCATGTGTCTGTCACAAATGAATACTAGGTCTCCTGGTTTGATCGGCTCTGATATTTGACACCACTTGGACCGGCGCATCAATGTTAGCAAGTACTCAGAAATCCAGCGCTTCCAAAACCTATCTCGTAGCTGACGGGCAATACGCCATTGTTTCCGAAGAGTACACAGCTTCACAAAGGGTTCACTTGCACCTGGCGTTTGGGATGTGTTGGCTGTTCCTAGCAGGAAATGGTTCGGCGTGAGTGGTTCCTCTTGATCCACGGAGATCG
The DNA here is from genome assembly GCA_943590905.1 of Sphaerophoria taeniata. Lineage (NCBI taxonomy): Eukaryota > Metazoa > Arthropoda > Insecta > Diptera > Syrphidae > Sphaerophoria > Sphaerophoria taeniata. Next base: position 186,826,516 of record OX016540.1, read on the forward strand.
GCAAATGAGTCAGAGGTCTCGAATTGACCACGTTCTCTGCCTCAATGATCAGGCACTGGAGTGTATATTCGCGTGGCAATACTTCCTTCAATGTGTGTCGGAGCACTCTCTTAACACACTGGACCATACGCTCCCAAACGCCTCCTTCCGATGGATTACTCGGGCAGTTGAAAATCCACTCAACGCTCTTGGCCGACAGCTCATCTTGAATACGGTCGCAGTCAAACACTTCGCTGAAACGCCTCGCCTGCTCATCGGCTCCAATGAAATTCTTCCCATTATCGCTGCGTATCCGGACAGGCACTCCCCGACGATTAATGAAGTTCCGGATGGTTAGGATACATGCGTCGGTTGAGAGACAACCTCAAGGTGGACAGCTCGGACGACAAGGCATGTAAACAATGCCACCCATCTCTTCTCGACACGGCGACCAATAGTTACTGTGAGTGGCCCAAAGTAGTCCAGACCGGTGTATGTAAATGGTCTCACGTATGGCGTCAGACGGTCCATTGGCAGGGGCCCCATCAACGGCGTAACTGGCTTGACTCTTCGTAGCTTACAAATTTCATACTGGGAAATTACCTTTTGTAATACTCGTCTTAAGGTCGCTACACACACAACAGCATACTTGACAAGTATACTTGTACAAGTATACTTGTACAAGCATACTTATTTTTCATTTCGCTTCCACACGCTACAGCATGCTCGAACATTTTTCAGTTTATGTTGCGAAAATGTGTGAATCGGACGACGACTTTCTTGCTTTGGCTGCTTTTTATCTTATCCGTAAAAAAGAAACGCGAAAAAAGAAACGTGATGTGTGGTGTAAAGAGTGGTTACTGATGAGAAGAAGCTACTCCCATATCAATTTACTGAGTGAATTGAAGATATATCCGCGTGATTGGCATAATTATCTCAGAATGAGTGAAGAAACATATCTGAAGCTTTTGTCACTCGTAACACCTTTAATTCAAAAACAAGATACGATTATGAGACAAGTTATTACTCCCCACGAGAAATTAACAGCAACATTAAGATTTCTGGCAACCGGAAGTAGCTATGAAGATCTTAAATATTCGACCTGAATTTCACCACAGGCGCTTTTTAATAACGGTATCCCTATCGGCTTGGTGTCACTTAATGTATACTTATCAAGTAAAATTTTGTACGCTGCATCCCTCTTCATCCTATCATGCTATTCGGAAGATTTAATTCGCTAAGGACACGGCTGATTTTCGTAGGCATGAATAAAATCTTCTAGTAATTCACGATTGTTCTTCTTCAAATCGCTCGACATGATATAGGTATTATGTTGACGTACCTAGAGCTTATTCACGGTATCGGACTACTAATTTATCTGTGCAAGCCAAAAAATATAGGTACACACGTTTCGTTTTGCTTGCGCAAGTTTGCAGGATTCGAAATCAATCAATCATCAAGTGACTTGCACAAGTAAAATACTTGAGCAAAATATCCCTACAGACGTTACAGTTTGCTTGTACAAGTTGATTGTACAAGTATACTTGTCAAGTATACTGTTGTGTGTGTAGCGACCTTTATGCGCGGAATCCAATATTGACGCCGGACTTCACAGATAGTAGCTTCGACATTTTGGTGTTTCATCTGGCAGTGGAAGTGGTTCACGACAAGTTCAGTGAATCTATGTTCAGCTGGCAGAATAATAGGTCTTCGAGCAGAGTATGGAAGCCAACTTGCAGCATCAATCCGACCGCTCACACGTAAGACATCATCCTCATCGACGTACGGCATCAGGTTGTGCAAAGAACTCTCGGCAGTCAGAGATTCACCTTTTTTGACTAGGTTGATATCGGCAGCATAGACTTCATATTGTGTTTGACGACAAAGCACACGTTCAGCTGAATTGAGTTCGTCCACTGTCAAGCTATCGGTTGGCTTCATGTGATCTACGAACAGCTGATCAAACTTACGTCCAGGCGACAAAGGAATGGATGTACTAGAAAGGAGTTGACTTCCTTTCACTTGTTTGAGGTCGGCGACAAACTGACGTAGTAGGCGAACGTATCGTATGACGTAAGCAATCGTTCTTTTTATCTTTGAAAGAGAAGAAAATCTCGAAAAATTAATTAAATTTTTACTTACAACAAGGAGAGCGAATTTTGAAGGAAGTTCCTCAACTTCATTGTCTTCATGGCTAACATCGGCAGAGTCAGAGGCCCAAAGTGCTTCTTTTTGTCTCAGGAAGCTTGAACCAGTCAACCAGCTCGACGACATGCTGAATTTGACCTGGCAGTTCGATCGAGTTGCTTTATCAGCGACGTTGTCCTTTGTAGGAAGCCATCTCCAATTGGACACATCAGAAGCGGCAACGATTTCGGCTACTGTAGCAGTGTCTGGTAGTGGCTCATCTTGGAGGGCTTTCAATACTTCTGGAGAATTTGAGGTGAAGCTTCGTAACTCGAATCCGGCGTTCTTATGTATCTGACGAACTTCTTTTGCGATGGTGATGGCTTCATCGATGGATTCGAAGCTATCTACGAAGTCATCAACGTAGTGGTGCTCCAAGATGGATTTCACAGCTCTGGCCTTAGTTTCTCGATGTTCCAATGCATTCGTAGACTTGATGTGTTGGGCTGCACAAGGCGAACAAGCAGCACCAAACGTCATGACCCGCATCTCAAAAACATAAGGTGGGTCTATGTCAGAGTCTCCAAAGCGTCAAAGAAATCTTTGGGAGTCTCTATCTTCCGGTCGAATCAGCACTTGGTGAAACATTTCACGAATGTCTCCACACACTGCAACGGCACCCACTCGGAAGTTGAACAGAACTGATGGCATCGGCTGGTACTCTTGTGGTCCCTTCTGTAAACAAGAGTTGAGTGATATCCCATTAACTTTCGCGGCTGCATCAAATACCAAGCGAAATTTTCCTGGCTTGTTGGGATTCACTACGGCAAAATGTGGAAGGTACCACGTTCTTGGACCGATCTTTGCTGCTTCTGCTGGCTGCAGTTGTTGGGCATACCCCTTCCGTATATAAGAGCTGATGATGTCGTTGTAGGCGGCGGCAAATGCATCATCCCTCTTCATCTTACGTTCAATACCAACTAACCTTTTCTTCGCCATGGTATAGGAATCCGGAAGCCTAATATCGTCGTGCTTCCAAAGTAGTCCAGTTTGGAATCGTCCATCTACTTTGACTGTGGTTGACTTCAATATACTTCGTGCACGTACGTCTTCATAACTGTCTGTGCTGGCCGCACTCCAAAGCTTTCAGTCTCGAAGTAGTCTATTATCAGTTCGTGGAGGGCATCTTCACGTTGATCGATAAGCAGGCATGACATCTTCGGTGGCGTGGTTGACTTCGTTGGACCAAATACTACCCAGCCTAGTTCGGTGTGGGCAGCATATGGCCCTCCGTCTTGAAGTTGAATTGTCTCACTTGGAAGACCCAGGTGACAGTGGTCTAAACCGATAAGAACTTTCGGCGTGACGTCGTCATACATATAGAGTGGCACCTTATCAATCCATTCCAAGTCCCTGTTAAGGTCCTCTTCTCTGAGACTTTGCATAGGCAAACGAAGGTTAGAAACACCATAAACCTTCCGAAGTAAATGCTTCTTAGTGGTACCTGCACCACTGATCTGAACGTTGACTACTGTTGCTGGTTCTTGAGCAGCTCTGCCTCCAAACCATTGCAGATCCAGGTTGTGTTCAACACCATCAAGACCAAGCTCCTCGACCAGGCTGCTATCCATCATCGTAATTGACGAGCCTTCATCCATGAGAGCATAAGTGTCGACCCGCTTCAAGGGTCCATGAAACTAGACTGGAAGCACTCGGAACAATAGTTTCGTCTTGTTGTCTGGACAGCTAACACAACTGAGAACAGCTTCTTTCGTTTGGTTGACGTCACGATGTTGTTGTGTACATGGCACTTGTTCACTTACGAAGGTAGATTTCTTGATTGGCTCGTGCAAAAACTGATGGTGACTCCTCTGGCAGCCATCAACGCCACAAGGTCTTCGTCGTCGGCGGCAGTTTCTCGTAGAATGGCCCACTTCTAGACATGTAAAGCACAATCGACATCTTTTGGCTTGAACCCACCTACTTTCACTTACGGTGAGTTCCGAGAATTGTTTACATTCATGGATTTTATGGCAAACAAGACACTTGAGTACATTCACTGGCTTACCTTCGGTTGCATGAAGAATTGGACGACGTTTTGGTTCTGATGTTGTTCGATTCCCGTTGCTCCTGCTGTCTTGTATTCCAGAAATCAGACTTGCGACTCCACTCAACCAGTTGCTAAAATCAACAATGGTCGGGTACGGCTGAATGTGAGCTGCATACCCAGCCCACTGAATTCTTTGTCCCTTAGGAAGCTTATAGACAAGCTCCTTCAGTGGAGTTGGGTTTGCTAAATGATGTTGGCCATTGATGGACGACAAAAACACTGCAAGGTTCTTCGCTTTCGTTGCAAACGGGATTAACTTCTCCATCGAAGTTTCGGGGATCGGAGGAATCTGTCTAACTTGTTGAAGTTGGCATTCAATCAACTGTTCAGGACGACCAAAACTGGAACGCAGTTGTTCCATAACCATGTTCACATTGTGGGCGTGAATCATCATGCATTTCACCGCATCACGTGCTTCACCCTTCAAAGCTTTTTGTAGGCGCATACTATTCTCCAAATCAGTATAATTGTATACTGCTATTGACTCAGCGTAAGCACTCGAAAACATAGGCCAGTCTTCTGGATCGCCACTAAATGGAGGCAAATCTTGCAGCTTTCGAGGCGCAGCAAACTGTTGTTATGATGCGCTGTTGTAGCAACCAGAGTAAGTTGGAGTAGTATGCGTGATGGGCTGGCTTGTGTAACACCATGTGAGCGGCGATTGTTGTGCACTGAAATTGCTTGGGATGGTAGCTCCTGGCTGTGAGCAATTTGCACTGGTTGGCGATGGAACATGTGTTACGGTGTCGGATAACGGCTGTAACAGTGGGCATAATTGTCTTCTGCATTTGCATAGTCTCTTTCAAAGATCGACACTGTAAATCCCTTTCATCCAATTTCATTTTTGTATTCTTCAGCTCCATTTCCATTGCTACAAGCCTTCTTTGCAAATCTGCGAGCAGATTTGCTTGGTCGGATGAGGCGGCATGAACATCGACTGGCTGGGCTTTTTCTGATGGAGGTTTTTTGGATGAAATGGAATCGTGCACTGGCGGAAGAGTTTTATTCTCGTACTGCATATTCGCTTGTTCGTTTGAATGAAGGCGTGGGCTTTTTCGTGGCGGTGAACGATTAGGCATCTTCTTCCAAGAACAAAACGAACTTATAGCGTTTCACAAAAATTGGCGGCGATGTAGAATTCTCAAAATGGCGGCGATGTAAAATTCTAAGAATGGCGGCGGCGGCAATTATTTGCAATTTGGTTCTCGGCATAGGAACGCAAATATGCGAAATAAAAGATATTGATTCTCTGGCCGAGAAGTTCGAAATTAATTGCAGGCAATTTGAGAACAAACAAAAAGCAATTTTATTTCCAAAGAAATAATAAATTAGTATAACAATGAATATACAGAAATATTTTACTCACCGCTGTTTGCACTTCTCGTGGCGACTCACAAATTAAGAATGATCTGAGTTCTGAGAACTGAGATCATTAAAAGAAGAATATCAAAATTACACATGAAGATGAAGAGTGCAAACTGCGAGAGAAGGACGGCAATATGTTGATTGTTGACGTTTTAAGGTGCGTTTGCATGGCTGGTCTGACTTTAAGGTCGTTCTGTCACAGTGATTATAAATTGCAGCACATGTTGCATTATTTTTCATGTGCAAGGATATTTATTTTATTTTTTTGATAAGCGAGTTGGGGTACAATATGGCAGGTGTATTTTGTTGTTTGCCATATTTTATGACATCCAAAGTGGACCGGCAGCACACGCACTTTATTAATAATAATAATTTATTGTTGTTTTGCAAAGAGGACAACGAGTTTTTGAAGTGTGACCCTGATCATTAAATAACAAATTTAAGTATAAATCAGAAGCTGTTGCGGCTGCGGCGCTGGTGGTGGTAATGTTGGTGATGGTGGTTACGACGTTAATGGTGAATAATGGCTTTTGCATAAAATTTAAAATTACTTTTTGCACGATTAGCACGATATTAATTGAAGTGGTCATGATGGTTGTCATTATACATGCGAATACAGTTAGAAAATGAGTATTGTGTTTGATTAGCATTATTGTGATTGATGCGAACTGATATTTGGCTAGAATGTGGATAATATGGCTGAAGTGAGTATTGCAATCAATATTGAAAATGGAGAATGATGTGCAGTGGCGGTGGACGATGTTCAATAGCGTAGAGGGGTGAACATTGAAATTGAAACTGATAGCATGCAGTCTCTGTGATTATCACTTGTCGGGAGGCGTGACTTTTGATAATAAAAAATTGTTTCCTGTGGGAATTGCTGTAGATGGTTTCTAAATTTTAAATTTTAGGATCAACAGTGTGTTTTTCTTTATCCGTTTTTATGATAGCAGTAGTTTATTAGAAACATTTATAGGCCTCGCGTACGTACAAAATTTGAGTTCAATACTTGGACTTTATTGTATGACAGAGAAATCAGGCATTTCTTTAATCTACCGTGTCGGGTGTAGATATGGCAAATTCGAACTTAGCAATCAAGTGGTTTCAGATACTACATACTTACTTACTTACTTATCCGGATCACAATGCATGAAGGATCTCTGCCTGAGATACTGCAGCCTTCCATCGTGAACGGTCCCTCGTATGCACTCTCCAGTCGCCGAACCAAGCGCTTTGGCATCCGGAGTCACTTGGTCCTTGTACCGTAGGCTCGGTCTTCCTTGTCGTCTCGAATCTGGGGGCTGGGATGAGAAGACTTTCTTGGCTGGAGCGTTGTCGTCCATTCGCTCGATGCGGGTGAGCCAATGCAGTGGCGTAGATAGGGGGGGATTAGGGGGATATATCCCCCCCATTGGGATTCATTATGGTTCAACATAACCACTCTTGCCAAATAAGTTAAAGAAATGCACTCTGAAATTTAGTACCTACTACGTGAATCAAGTCTTATTAGTACTCACAGGATTCCTAGAGGCATTGTAAATTGAACATTCTATACCTACAGTCTACGGGGAAAACACAAAGTCAACTTCATCTGAACGAAATTATTACTTCGGCAAATCACCTAATATTTTGAATTTCTTTTTTTATCGATTTTTAAAAAGTATTTTTTTAACGTCTCTCACCAATTTATAATAGGTAAACGTGCAAGAAAAAGAGCTTAAATCCAGCTTTCCACAAAAGCCCACACCGACACAAAAATTGAAAGTTATTTAGATTTCTTCTCGCCGTGTGTGTTAATTTGGTGTAATAAACCGCCCCAAACAAGCAACACACTCATCCACACGAACACAAATGTTCGCACAACTGCGGCGAAGTTAACGCGAATCCTAACGGTAACGATAACTCACACTAATTCATTTTAACCAGAAAGCAAAATGCGCTATTACCCATTACATAAAGCATGCCTTACACAAGCGGCAGATTGACAATCATTCGTCGTAATTTTGCGAGTTATTTGTGCGAGTTATTTGGAGTGGCTTTTTTTAATTAATTTCTTATGCATATATAAAATTTTTCGAAAATTTCCTAAAATTAATTTTTTGTAAATTGACATTTTATTAGCGAATTTCGATTTTAACTATTGATCCGGTTTCGAGATATATAAGTTTGAAAAAAATTTAAAAAGGTTGTTCTTAAAACCTAAAGATTAAAATAACTGTGTTCTTGATTCACTGTACTTTTTCCTAGTTTTTTCTTTTCTGTCAAAAACCGTATTTTTCTAATTGATAATTTGTTCCAATTTCTTCATCATTATAAAATCGTATTTCAAAGAATTAATCAAATAAATTATACTACTCATTTGAAATCACTAAATCGTTTTATATAATCAAAAAAGCTTGATTATAATATTTCCAAAGGTTTTTAAAAAATACAAAAAAAAATTTAAAATTTGTTTGAAAACAAAATAATTTATTTGGCAATTTATTCGTACTTTCAGAAAAAAATATACGCTAATCAGGCTTTTGCTTTTCTAAAAAATCTTATAAGAAAAAAAACGATTCTATGAGAGGTACCGTTTTGGTGGAAGTTTAAAAAATTGTTTTTGAGAAAATTGAAACTTTTGGTTTTTTGGCCAAAAAAAATTGTATAGTGGCTTCCCTAAATTTTGGTCTTAAAAAAAAGACCTCTAATTTTCAAGTTTTAAGTCAATCGGACCAGTGGTTAAGGCTGCAGGTGCATTTACAGAAAGACAGACAAACATCCAAAACTTTTTATATGAATTCTATACTAGGAGTTGCCCGCGACTTCGTCCGTCTCTCCCTGGTGCTCCGGCCAGAGGTGTGTCTTGACTTGTGCATAATGCGCGTGAATTTGGTTGCGAATTGCGAAGTTATTTTAAAATTGTATATTAGTCCCTAAGTCAAAATTCTTTTAACTCAAAGCCTTCAAATATGTATTATTTTCCCCATTTTAATAAGACTTTTACTGAAGCTTTGCTCTTATTATTCGCAGCGTAACTTTGTATAGCTTAAAGCCTTCCTCGATAAATGGACTATTCAACACAAAAAGAATTTTTCAATTTGATTTAGCAGTTCCTGAGATCAGCGCGTTCAAACAAACAAAAAATTAATACTTACTTTCCTTTTTTTCCACATTTTCCACTGATTCTTCGCTCCTACTGGTCGTAGCTTAATGTTATGTAGCCTAAAACCTTCCTCGATTAATGGACTATCCAACTCAAAAAGACAATTTGAACCAGTAGTTTATGAGATAAGCGCGTTCAAACAAACAAACGAACTTTTCAGCTTTATATATTAGTATAGATGTCGGAAGTAAAAATGAGCGAACTAGATCCATCCCCCCCCATAGCGAAAACCTATCTACGCCACTGAGCCAATGTAGTCGTCTTTTCTTGGCCTTCTGGACAACATCCACATCTTGGTACAGCTCATACAGTTCTCGGTTGAACCTTCTTCTCCATTCGCCATCGTCGCATACGGGACCGAAAATCCGTCGAAGAATTTGTCTTTCGAAAGTGCCGAGTATCATTTCCCCTTTTTTTACTTATCGTCCAGCACTCGGCGCGCGCCGTAGAGTAGGACTGGTAAAATCAAAGAGTAGAGCTAAAAATCAAAATTGGTTTAAAAAGGCTTGGCCTACTCGAAAACAGTTAGTGCAACGTTTGTACCTGTAAAAAATGCGAATTGTATTCGAAAATGGTCCATGCGTCCATGCGTCATTATGAAAACTAGAGCTGATAGAAAAATGTTGAATACATATATGTATTTGAAATCGTCATTAAAAATTAGGATATTATCAGTGATGCACCCTATACTTAACTTCCTATAAGTGCACATGCAAATGAAATTAACTTAACTTCCTGTAATTGCACATGCAAATGAAATTAATGATTATGTCAAATATGTCAACAACATTATATAATACATTTCACATTTTCTTGGCGTACAAAAATGTAATCTTTTCCCGCGCAAATTAACCTATATAAGAAAACTAGAAATGTAAAATCTTTGAATTCTATTGTTAGTCGTTGTATAAGTAATATTGAATAAAGTCCCTGAATTTTTTAGTACATTAAAAGTTATTACTAATCGTATCATTTTCATTATCATAACGAAGCCATTTATTAGGAATATTTAGTTGCAACATAATCATGGCTTATTTTTATCTGTCTTATCTGTCTTGTTAGCTTTCAAAACTTACTAACAAAATTTCTTCTCGTTTAAATACTTTTACCAAACTTATACACTTTTCCGAGATTTACATAGCATACTTAGTTTTGAGAAAACTTACTCATGTTTATTATCCTCTGGGGGGGAATTTTTTTTAATAAAAATAACTACAACAAAAATTCACTTACACACGAAACATTCTTTTATAAATTCTTAAGAGGAGAATATTATTTAGATTCGTTAGGCAAGATTTAATTTCAGTTATTTTAAGAAACCAAAGCATGTCGGTGATGGGGGAGTAATTTTATCAAGGTCCCTGTTCCAAATTAAAATGGAATCGAAAAATAAGCAATTTCCTTTGGCTAACAAGCAGATTATCATCGATCTGCGCAATGAGGGGAAATATTATGCTGAAATTTCAAAAATAGTCAAAAGGCCACGTTCTTCCTTTCAGTACGTTGTGGAACAGTTTAAAAAACCAAAAACGATTTTAAACAATCCAAGAGCTGGTCGTCCAAAAAAGATAGATCGTCGTACGGTGAAGTGGTTGCTGAGGAGTGTTGCAGAGGATCCGAGGCAAAGTGCACCAGTTCTCGCTGGAAAACTAAAAATCAGTGACGGAGTTGATGTATCCTGTATCCCCCAAACAAGTCTCAATCTCTTGAACAAGAATGGATTACATAATCGAGTAAGTCGGAAGAAGCCATTCATAAGAAAAGTGAATAAGAAAGCTAGGCTGGACTACGCCATCGACCATTTAGGAAAAGAAACCTCGTTTTGGGATCAAGTCATATTTACCGACGAGAGTAAATTCAACATCTTTGGCCATCTGGGTCGTCGTATGGTGTGGAGGAAGCCCAACACTTCTCTAAATACGAAAAACTTAACACCTACTGTGAAGCACGGCGGTGGCGGTGGCCATGCAATGGTGTGGGGTTATATAGCATCTTCTGGTGTTGGAAACCTTGTTTTTATTGAAAATACGATGGATAAATATGGATATTTAAATATCATAGAGGAAAATCTTCGTCCAAGGGCTGAAAAACTGGGACTCGGCAACAATTTTATTTTCCAACAGGAAAACGATCCTAAGCACACATCGATGCTGGTAAGAGAATGGCTGCTTTACAATGTCCGAACACAAGGTAAACATCTTGCTCAGTCACCACATCTCAATCCCATTGAGCATTTGTGGGATCATTTGAAAAAAAAAAAAAAAAAAAAAAAAAAAAAAAAAAAAAAAAAAAAAAAAAAAAAAAAAAAAAAAAAAAAAAAAAAAAAAAAATCGTGAGCACGCAATTTTCAGCAAAAGTGGCCTCAAAGCCATCTTACTTGAGGAATGGAACAAGATTTCCCCCGATACTACTTCTAAACTGGTCCATTACATGAAAAATAGGTTGCAAGAAGTGGTAAAAAACAGAGGAGGTCCTACACCTACTAGTTATTAAGCTACGTTATTTGTTGTTTTGGGATAAATATTTCCTTTTTTTAAGAAAATAAGAAAAAATTATTTAAAGTGTACGGAGACTGTTTAGTTCCTTATTACTGTGCTGTGAATTCGTTTTACTTTTAGTTTTTTCCAATAAAGTGTTATTTTTTTGTTGAAAAATAGTAAGTTGTTATCATTTCGTTCAATCTTGGTGGATTCCAAAAATATTTGTTCTCTTAAATTAAACAATTTTAAAGTTTAGACAGAATAAACAAAAATTATACTGCTGTACGGAGACTTTTTGGACTATGGACTACTTGGATACATTTTCAATGAACATTTTATTTCATTATGAAGTTTGGACTTTGCCATTGAGTGTGAAAAAAATATCATTCAAATGATCGCCTTCGAGAGTTTTCGCAGCATGCGTTTCTTTTAAAGTAGATAATCTTTAACCACTTTTTCGCACATATCGGTAAAATTATCTTGAGTAATGTTGATTTTTAAATCACAGAGGGTTAAACGTGACTTTTTTGTTGCAATTCCACTGACGTTGTAGTCCACCAGACACCATTTGGAAAGCTTGTATTTCAAAAACTTGTCCCATATTGATATTTTTAACTATTCTACTTTAAGCTTAGAATATCCATTACTATTTTTAATAACTCATATATGTTAAATAAAAATTCACATTAAGGTTTAACAATTGTTATTTTAAACAACATTAATTGCTCTTCAAAACTAACGATATAAATAAATAAAAAACAACGTAAATATTTTCTTCATTAAAACTATTAATTTATTAAAATTTAAGGTTATGGTAATAAGGAAATGAAAAAAAGAGATCAACTGAGCGGTTCAAAAAATTTATATTGAAAAGAAAAATCACAAATTTGTTTGTCAGTCTTCACAGACTGGCTTTAAGAATTACAGAAAGATTAGTTTCAATCATTCACAGCAATAATTGAACAATATACAGTCTTCCTTTTAATTTTAAGAGGACTCTTTGTTGTTATTTGAGTTAGCCATCTTAAAACAAACAACAATTTTTATTTATAAGAGACACTATGAAAATAAAACAATAACACTTAGGTGGTGTACTCACAGACTCATACCTCAATACAGGCATGGTGCTCTCGTAAACACTCTCCTTCACACAACAAACGATGCGCATGTCAAGGAATCTAACTATATTATATTAACGCGTGCTTGGCCATATACGACTGAAAGGTTCTCAGGTCACATTTTAAAAAATAATAACGAAATACAAGACTTTGCATTTTGTAGTGTCTATCAAAGTACCACGTCATTCGCAGAGATTTAAAGTCTCTTTTGCGTTGTGCCACAGAAAAAAAATCTGTCAAATCGCATAATCTTTGTGGCCAATTGACGTCTCCAATTTATGATATGCTCAACGATAGAAGATTTGTTGTCAAAGTGGCAGTGTAACTTCTACCACCACTAGTGTCCGACGGAACCTTCGGCTTCGGCTTCGGCTTCGGCTTTTGTCGAATTCGGCCAAACCTTCGGCTTCGGTATAAAATAGGCCGAAGTTTTGGCCGAAGCCGAAGAATTTTTTTATTGATATCGAGAATCGTAGTAGGCGCCGAAAAAATTCAATTTTTGAATATTTGAAATTGTTGGACACAAAAGCTTGTGTTTATTAATGTTAAATCATAGTAGGCGTCGAAAAAAATTTAATTTTTGAATAAGATAAAATATTTTTTTTTCTTATTCGAAAATCGAAATGAGAATTCTTCACTTCATTCAAACTTCGGCTTCGGCTTCGGCCGAAGCTTTTTTTTAGCCGAACATTCGGCATCGGCTTCGGCTTCGGCAGAAAATTGACCTTCGGTCGGACACTAACAGGCCGACTCCACTAGAGATAATTTCTCTCAGAATACTCATCCTGACATGAAAAGTCTAATCGAGTTGCGTTGTTTGTTGTTGTTTCAACGCGACTCCATTGATTTTTCATGTCAGGATGAGTATTCTGAGAGAAATTATCTCTAGTGGAGTCGGCCTGTAACTACCACCTTTGAAATTAAAAATGGTCTGCAACAGGGAGCCGTTAATTCGCCGATCCTCTTCAGCATTTACACCAGCGATCTGATAGGTAGCCTTTTCCAGGCAATTGCGTATGCTTACGACCTGATTGCGTACAGAACTGCCCCAAAGGTCGAAATCATTAGAATTCTCTTGCAACATGACTTCGAGAAGATTCAGCGATATTGCGATGAGTGGAAACTGAAAATAAATGTCCAGAAATGCGAAACAATTCTGTTCCGGACCTCGTTAGCTGGGGCCAGAAGGGATACGCACAAGAATTGGCGCAAGATGGTCATCGTTGGGCCTAAAGGACAGCGATTAACGAGCAAAAGGGAAGTGAAGTACCTCGGTATCTGGTTAGACCAGTATTTTTATTTCGACAGACATATAGATGATGGTCTGACTAAGGCCAGAGGAGCCTTTTACAGCAGTCGGCTTGACCCCAGAGAGAAGGTAATTTGCTACATGGCCCTAATACGGCCGATGATCGTTTATGGCTGTCCAGTGTGGTTCAACGTTGCACCATCTCAAATGGAGAAGATTCGGGTGTTCGAGAGGCAGTGTCTTCGGCGCTGTCTCGGTTTGTATCGGACACCGGAATCTTCTTATGTACATTACTATTCTAACGAGGTTCTGTACAGCGAGGCTCGGATCAACAGAATTGACAATTTCGTAAAAACTTGTTCGGGGTCACATTGCGAGAGCTATAACTTCGACGAATAATTTGATCTTTGGGGCGTTCTATCCGAACGACGAATATTTTGATAGTGCACGCTTGAGCGGCTTCATTCCACCAGAGGCATTCCTCCATTTAGATAAATGCGGTCTGATACAGGACAGATAGGCGGTGTCGCTAATCTATCACGTCAGGCGAAGAACCGTTGATCGGCGGCTCCTTTACAATCGAGACATCCTCGCACAAGACGGAGCAGAGCTCCTTCGGTTCAGTAGGGCTGTGTCCGAACGGGACCGAATCGATAGGGTGAAGCAGGAGCACCAGTTCTGGTGGCTTCAGTCAGCACTTGACAATGAGTAGTCGGGGTGGGGTTTTGAGCCTTGGCCGGCTTACATACTTGTTTTAGTCTAAGGGTTTTGGGTTTAGGTTTAAGTAAAGTAGGCATGGTGGCACAAACATTGACAAGGACAACAAATATGAAATTACAAAAAACAAAAAATTAAATAAAAAGAATATTGAAAAAAAAAGAAAAAAAAATTATATACAAAAAATTAAATAAAAATGACAGAGATTTGCTGTTGTGGTTGTTCTAGGTTGTAAGTAGTTGTTAGGTAGATTAGGTAGTTTTAGTTAATTTTAAGTTTTATTTTTAAGGACCTAATTTTAAGTAGCACGTAAGGAATAAAGATAAAATTGATAACATGATGTTAATTTTTTCAATTTTCTAACAAATTAAAAATATTAATAAACAAAAAATAAAAATAGTTCATAGGCCGAAAGGCATTAATCTTAAGAGATCATGAATTCCTTAGAGCACCCGATTGGGGCCAGTAAGTTAAATATAAGATTTTAGATAGAAAGCTAGTTTGAATTCTTTGTCTAGTAATAAGTAGTTATAAGTGAATTGAATAAAAATGAATTTTGAAAAAAAACGTCGCCAAATTACGCCACCAGGAAATTTCTGACGCAATAAAGCCATAACTGGTGTGGCTTGTTGCCTCGTCTTGTTGGAACCTTATATCGTGCAAGCCATGATCATCAATCTCTGGCCAAAGAAAAAAAAGTCGGTCGACCAGATGGCCGCCGCCGCCGCCGGAAAAATGACATTATTCAACCATAGAGCAATGGCACCTCTTCGATCACTCATCGGTTTCCTGAGCCCCATCTATACTGTACTTTTACCTAAACCCTTAGATTAAAAAAAGTTATGCAAACCGGCAAAAGCTCAAAACTCAAAACCTCATTGTAAAGAAGTGCTGACTTAAGCCACTAGAACTGGATCTCCTGTTACAACTTGCAACCTATCTAGTCGGTTGGATTCGAACACAGTTCTACTGAACCGAAGAAACTCTGCTCCGTCTTGTGCAAGACGTCTTGACAGTAAAGGAGCCGCCGATCCAAGGATCTAAGCCTGAGGTGGTAGGTTAGTGGCAACGCCGATCTAACAGAGCGCATCTATATTAATAGAGGAATGCATCTGGTGGAATGAAGCCGCTCAAGCTTTCACTGTCAAAATATTCTTCGTTCCAATAAGATACTCCAAAGATCAATTGTTATCTATGCATGGTGATGTAAATGCTACTGCTGCTTTGGAACTTGGTTACCATTAACGCGAGTGAGAGCTGAGTTTTCCAACGCCTCAGTATAGCAAAGCCTATGATAGCTGATTCACAAACACACTTTAGCTCCGGCTTCCCCGACGCTTACAAGTTCAGCCAGAGTAATAAAATGCATGCTATCACAATGAAATTCGACCTCAAGTTTCGTACGTAATGTGAGCCCAAACGAAGAGGGTTCATCGTAACGTAGATGAAGACAAAGCTAGAGCATGTTTTTGTTCCAGCCATGATGGTCCAAATGGTGTGCCGAGAGATTAGAAGAGCTGGTGAAAAAGGGTCAATAAATTGACTCTGGTGAGTTTACAAAATGGTTTTTTTATCAAGTCTTAATACAGTTTTACAACAAGTCAATGTTAAAAAAAAAAAGTCTCTGATGGTGCAAAAGTGGTTAGGAGATTATGTATACGTATAGGAAACATAAACGCGGGCTGAAGATGTAAGGAAATTCCCTTTTCAAGTTAAACATCAGGAACAAATTTTCTTGCGAATACAATACCCATTTACCAAAAATAACCTTAAACAATATACGCAATATACCGTAAGTAAAAATCATCCAGTTCGATAAATATTGATTGTGTTGATATTTTATCTTTTATTCTTAACAAAAATATGTTTCAATGCTCTCCTCCATCATGGTATGGAATTTACAGACACACCCTAATTTCACTTTAGCCTTTTTCCGTTTTAAAGTATCGGAAAATACCTTAGCCCTATCCTATCGAACGAAAAGAAAAGGAATGTTTTTTTTTGGTTATTGTTAATTGGGGGAGCGCTAAATTTAACTTTGCACTTTATGAAATTAAATATTTATGAGCCGTTAGATTTAACGACCCTTTTTCATCCTATATCCATTAAATTCTATAAAAATTTGTGGCTTTTCTCAGAAATGAAGGCAATTTTTGCTTTTTACTTTTCAGGTTATAGCTTGTTGGTATCAAAATGACATAAAACTTTGTTTGGTTATAAAAACTTTACCCTTTACCAATTCGCCCATGCTTTATTTTTGATAACAAGGTTGATCTTATGGCAACAATTAGCTTCCATTGCTGTAAGATTTTATGAACTCAAGAAAGGCTTTGAATAATAGTTAAAAGAAGGATGAACTGAGGCCCATCTACTTATTGCAAAAAATGTTAACTGTGTAAAAAACAACTCATCCGATTTTGACCTCATTTTTAAATGTCTCTAGGTCTCTCATTTAACTCAATGTCATCGCAATTTTTTTTTTCATTATTAATGTTCGACACAAATCTCACTACTAAGTTCGTAATTAACCAAATAGTAGGTACTATAGCTTAAACAAACAGAATAATTGATAAGCAATTTACAGATAGAATATCTTTGCTGCCCAAGAGTCAAAGAGTCTGTCAATTAAATCTATCAACTGACAAAATTGAGTTTTCTCTTTCAAAGGATGTGGTTTAGGGGATTAGCTTTTCTAAAGCTTTGACCTCCATTAATACTATATTATGGTATTTTAATTTCTTCTTTCACTCCTTTTCGTCAAAGGATATCATAGATTTATTTTGTTTGCACAATATATTTGGCTTGTATCTATCTTTGAGTTGAAGTCAAATTCATAAAGCAAAAAATCTGATAGAGTAACTTGTTTGGTTTAAGTAAGAAATTAACCAAAGTCTTGTTTGAGTTTTTCATAATCACAATAATTAATTGATGAGTCGAGACTTTTTTGTAGCACAAGGCAAAATATTTCGAAAGATGGCAGAAAAATAAATATTGAATAATTTTGTAATATTGACTGGCGACAGCTAATAACATTTTGTTCAAACTGTTTTCCGTCCATATCCAAGGCTTATGAAGTTGATTGAACTGAGTGGAGCGGATTTCCTGTCTCTGTCGTTCTGGCTGTTTGAGTTTATTCTTTATCTTTTAAAACAATATCTCATTTCCCGATATTATCGGTTTTCTTTTTCATTATATTAGAAGCCCATATGTATATCAAAACAAGAATCTCCATGAGTATTGAGTGGTGTTTTAGGTGAGACCTATTTAGTGTGTAAGGGACCGCTAGTAATGCTAAATACACAGACTCCTACTCGACTGTCAAGCGTAATGTGCCTATTACACAATCGAAAAGTATTGTCAATAGGTTCCCGACCTGTCATTTGTAGGTTCTCATTGAAATAGCCTAACTAAATACCACTGAACCATTATTTTTATAGTAAGAGTACAGACTTACTTACTACAGTCCGGGCTGGACTTGGGCCTCAACCAACAAACCTCTCTGGCCAGCTGGGTCCCTAGCTAACTGCCTCCAGTTTCGCTAGCCGAGATGGTTGACAGCCTTGGTCGTCCTCTACTGCGTCGTCCCTCTGTGGTGGATTCGAAGACTTTACGGGCCGGAGCATTGGTGTCTATAATCTCTAAGTGACCAAGCCATCGGAGTCATTGGAATTTTCCTCTTTTAGCTGGGTCAGTATCACTGTACAATCCGTGGTTAAATCTTCTCCTTCATTCAACGTCAATGCAGACAAGACCATAGATCTTCAGTAGAAGTTTTCTCTCACCTTAGTTGTTCAGGAGAGGGAGCCCAAAGAAAAAGCGAGTGTCAGGAGTTATTCTCCTCCTGATCTCAACCTTGTCCGTGTTGATAGCGGAGCCAAAGTAGACAAAGACTTTACTAGCTAAAGTTATATGTGTCTATCGTTACGTTTAGTGTTTTCTCCAAGACTTTGGTGTGGGGTATTCTTTCTTGATGGCAGCATTTGCTTTGTTTCGCCCTCATTGACAGCTAAACCTATTTTGTTAGCCTCTGTCTCTATACTCAGAAATGCACTAATGCAGCTCTTCTCTGTATATGCTGTCATACGCGGCCTTATAAAATAAATATAAATAAATAGAGTGGCGCCACAGCTCTTGAAGAGCCAAGGCCTAAGTGACTTACTCTCATCAACAATTCTCTGGGTGCGTGTGAATTGAGGGGACCTACAATTTAACGCCGATTCCAAACGGAAAAGTTGAGAAGCACTTTTTCATGACAGATTGATACTCTTGGAAGTTTTGTTAATTCTTCGCAAGAGGCAGTGCCCGTGAAAGATGAAATAAAAACTTTATGGGCACAAGTAGGACTCGAACCTACGACGACGTTCTGCTTAGCAGCCAACGCACCTAACCACTAAGCTACAGGTACAGGCAGCTGAGACCTTATACTCGATGAAAATATCGTGGGTGTCAATTTGGAACTCATGGGTTTTTTCCAGTATCTGCCGTAAAGCGATAATATGATCACGTTTGACCAGCAGATTGTTGACGAAAATATATATTTAGAAAATTTCTTATATAGGCGATATTAAGGAGGCTGATGTCTATATAGATGGTGCAGTTTAGATGGTCTCCTTTCTTCAGAATCGGGCAAACAATGCTAAGGTTCCATTCATGCTCTCTTTCGACCACATTCAGTAGATAAGTTGTTGCATGCTTCTTAGTAAGTCATCACCGGCAGCTTCCCTACCTTTTTGTTCTTAAGCTGAGATATTGCTATCCTCACTTCTACATTGTAGGGTAGACGAAAATGTTGGCCAGCGTCGTCTTTATTCAATGGTCTATTCTGCCTGACAGCGGAATTCATCATCTCTGCGGTCTTTCCATTTCCACAGCATTGAACAAGATTCTATTACGATATTTCTATGTTCGTCTTCAGAAACTTCAGTTCATGGTTGGTAACCTTGAGTCATTCGTTTTACCTCTTGGTAAAACTTCCGAGCCTCATTCCTGCTTTTTAGTCACTCAATTCTCAACATCCTCGATCGATTGCTCTTGTGCTCTTCTATCTCCTCTCCTGCTCGTAGAGCTCCCGAGCTACTCTCGTCCCCCTGTGCAGCGCTGCTGCATACATATGCCTCTTGTTTGACTGCATGTACCTGCCTGCATTCTTCATCAAACCAGAGGTTTCGTTTTGGTGGCCGATCGAAACCCAGCACATCAAACGCATTATCCGTAATGGCTTCCTGACAATTCTTCCAATTGTTATCAATACTTGATGCTAGCTGTAGCGGATTTCTCATGAGTCATGACTCATGAGGTTACTTGTCACTAGATCGGAAAACGATCTGGCGAAATCTTGCTTAACCTTGGCTACGACGAGGTTTTGGGACAAGTCTATACTAAACAATAATAAAATGCTTAGTTTATTGTCTTTAAAATTACTTATTTTATAGTTGTTTTCCATGTATGTATATAACGTATTTCTCTTTACCTAAAATTGCATTTCAAATGCATTTCAAATGCAATTTTAGGTAAAGAGAAATACGTCTGTAGTGGACGTGAAGAAAATAAGCCTTCGTTTTCTGAAGCCCTGTTAAATCTCTTTTATAATATTACTTTTCATCTCTTAAACAGGCAACAATTTAAAGAAGACATTTATTTTCCACCAGGATGGGCACCTATTAATTCTTTCATGAAAATGTTCAACTAACACGACCGCGACTTCAGCTATGAATGACGGGAGGGCGAAGGTTAAAAATATTGCTACTCTCAATCTCAATATTAATTTCATCGCAGATTATAATAATCGTTTAATTAACTTTCGTTTTTTAATTATATGCCCGCCCAGCTGGGCTGTCAATGTCTTCTTCCCCCTCTCCGCTTTAAAAGCCCAGTTGCTCAGCGTTTCCACTTGACTTTGGCATTGTACGACAACGCTCACGGCTCACCACCTCAGACTCAGATATATGAAATAGCATCGAAACCTACATTCATCCAAACCTCCATAAAAGAAATATGAACTGAAATTTACACCTAGGCAAAGTAGTTTGTAAATTTATAGCTCAAAGATAAAAAAAAAACACCACACACTCCACTGAATTGAGTCTGAGGTAAAATGTGTCGCATAAGAGCGTACAAGCGTTAAAAGCGAGAATAAGCAGCAGGTTTTAGGTTAAATAATATTTATTAATTATTACGAACTACTTCATGACAAGAAGCCGTATTTAAGATTATTTACATACATACTAGGTATGGAACGAGGGCAAGAGGTACACATACTAAGTGTCTGCCACTTTTGGACGAATAAGCAAACAAACGACTTGACTTGAAACACGATGTTTTTGGTTGTTTTTAGTTTAATTCGGTTTATGATTTCACGAAACTACTACTACTTGGCTTTTACACTGCCAATAATGAAATGACAATAATAAATAATTGTTTATCGCCGGACAATGTTATGGAATAAAGTCATGAAAGAGATCGAGCGTGTGCGTCAGGCTCAGGGTTCGAAAATGTATATTTTTTTAAAATAGGAAAGTTAATCGAAAGGAATTTATACGAATTTCCAACAGTACTCGATGGGGTTTTTATTTAACCAATTGAAAAGGGCCAAGTGATTCAAGTAGGTAAAAGGCGATGGGACTTGAACTCGAGATGAATTTAATTCAGATTTTGTATTTCAAGAATACACTTTGCTCTGAATAAAAGGAAAAAAAAATGTCAATTCGAATTGAGTAGGAAGCGTGACTACTTTGGTAAGTGAAGAAAAAATGGAACAGTTTATCGGGTAAATGAAGTCAATTGCGTAGAACCACTTTTTCTCTGATGGGATCGATAAACGAGTACGTAGGTGCAGACGGAATAAATTCCAGGTAGAAACCATAGCCAATTAAGAAACAATTAAGGGAAATCAAATATGTAAAATAGAAGTTTCTTTTTTGGAATCAATATTTTACGCTGACAAATTTTCTGAGCACTGTGCTCCATTCTTGTGTCATTAGCTCTGAATTAAGATTTTATGAATACTTAATGCACATGAACACGAAAGTCTTAATTGCTATGGGGTTCAGCTCTGAGTCATGACAATGTTTTTTCTGTTTTTTCTTTCGCTTAAATATTATTTCGTATTTATATAATGTACACATGTGATTTTCTTATGAAAATATTAACAGTACATAGTACATAATGTATTATTTTATCTATTCATTAAAAAGAATTATATAAATATTTAAGCTGTCACCGACTTTTATGTCTGTTGGTAAATGAACCATGATCCGAGTAAGTAGGTACACTCTGAGCACAGATAAATGTGCTCTGGGGCAGCTATATCTTCAAAAGGCTTTGTCGTATCAAGCATTAACTTTTGAGGTAAGAAAGTACGTATATTATATTTCGTTACTTTATGGAAAGGTCAATTTTCCTACTGTTAATTATATAAAAGTGTTCCTCAGATTCCCTTTTAAAGGAGAGTGTGGAAGAGATCTACACATTCGCGTGGTAAAACTAAAGAAAGTTTGTCTGTACCTCTGTACATGATAGTACGTCCACAGTTGGGCTCGAGAGTAGACTAGAGCGCATGCTATGGAAGTGGAAGTATAAAAAACAGAGAGAGATACGAAACGTTTAGACGTTTTTCTAACGACGACGCCGACGTGCATGAGTTAGTGATGTCACTGTCATCAATCATTCTTGGAGCTCTTTTTTGAATACTATGCACCATACTGTAATATTCGGCTTGATCCGACAATTAAAACTTATTTACTTTTCAAATAAAACACAACACTTTATTCAAATCACTCACAAACTTATTTATTCAACATTTTCAATTATTACTTTGCAAACACAGTGTCTTTACTTTATCGCAGTTCACAATTAACTATGCCCCGCTTCGCTGCTAAATGGGGTATTTCTATTTATACAACTGAAATAGGTTCGAGAAACTACTATTGGTTCTTTGAGGAGCTGAATGTTCTCGATGCTTAACGAAAAGATCTCCTCTTAAACACTGAAGAATTTTTGTCACCGTCGAAATCCAAACATCTTGCGGCATCTTTGGCGACATCGCTTGATCCACATGAGGTGGTCAGTGATGTCGAGAATATCGAGATGTTCGGTCTCATTGATACAAGTGCCACTTGTGAACAGTGGCAAAGGGAGAATATCTACGTGGTTTTCTATTCCCCTTTGTACAATGCTGTTTAAGTCAGAGTTTATCGTATTTTTCCGTTGCAGCTCCACATCCGAGATCCGAAGAGGAGGGATATGAGTCTGGGAACGAATTAAGGCTACTATCGTCAGCGAAATAATGTATTAGATTATAACTTATAAGTTACAGACAAGAGATCATTTATAAAAATTTGAAATAGGGTCAGAGACAAACATTATATTGTCGGTTTCAGACTCAAATCCGTCCAACATAACTTTTATTGAACGGTTCGAAAGAAAGTTTATAATCCAACGAAAGGGGGATTCATCGATACCGAAATCACGCATTTTATTTTTAAGATCAAAATCCAGGGTAGCCACCATACACATTTTTTGGCCAAAAACCAAGTTTCAATTTTCTTAAAAACGGCTCCTACGATCTTTTTAAACATCCTCGTAATTTTTTTCCGAAACACTGGTGTTTTCAAAGTAAAAAAATTATTTTTGTTTTGGTCCAAAACGGTATTTCTCATAGACAGATCCCTTTTTTTTGTTATAAGATTTTCTCGAATAATAGTAGTCCGAACAGCGTCCTTTTTTCAGGTGTTCAAAATTCTGTATCTCAAAAACGGGGATCAGTATTAAAAATTGAAATTCAAATGTAGGACTTATATAAACATGTTCTTGAATACTGCATATCCAATTTGCATAGGTACAATTTTTTTTCAGATAAAATGTGATTTTGAGGTTCATATTTCAATTTAAATTTTTATTTTTGAATTTTTAATTATATGTTTTTAATTTTTAATGTTTTTATGTTAGTTAAAAAATAAAAAATAGAGTGGCGCGACAGCTCTTGAAGAGTCAAGGCCTAAGTGGCTTACTCCCATCAACAACAATTCTCTCAGTGCGTGTGAGGAATTGAGGGTACCTACAATTTTACACCGGTTCCGAACGGCAAAGTTGAGAAGCACTTTTTCATGACAGATTGATACTCCTGGAAGTTTTGTCATTTCTTCGCAAGAGGCAGTACCCGTGAAAGATGAAATAAAAACTTTATGGGCACGAGTAGGACTCGTACCCACGACATTCTGCTTAGCAGCCAACGCACCTAACCGCTAACCACTAAGCTACGGGCAGAATACAGGAGCAAGTTCGTGTGACCCAGTCGTGCGAAATCAGTCAATGTAAGATTTTCCAAAGCAGCTTCATTACTCAGCCGTTCGGAATTGGTAGGTCCCCCAATTCCATACACGCTTTCATCGAATTGTTAGCACTTCGTTCCCTGGAGGTTTTGGAATTGTCAATGTCGCGCCACCCTTCTGAATTTCAATGAGTAGAAATATGTATGCAAACACACTCATAATGTTGTTTGCAGAGTAGGTACCTATGAAAAAAGCATGGGTTATAGTTAATAAAACGATAGCATCATAATTTTCTTTCATGTTTATTATTATCTAATTCATAAAAAGAAAACATATTCCAAAATATTTATATGTGAGTTAATATACAATATACAATATACAAGGTAAAGGAAAATAATCAGCCTTATCACGTATAAATGTTCCCTGGAGTTTTTTTCCAATTTGGGAACCTTGCTATCATGAATAATTTTCGAGAGTGAAAAAAGCTTAATTTCGAAAAATTTGTATCGCCAATAATTTTTTACAGAGAACTTTTTCCTTATTTGGAACAAAATTTTCCCCAAATTAGTTTTAAGGGAAAAACTTGCTTTGCATCACCATGAAAGGATTTGGAAGACTATTTCTTTTTTTCTCTGGTGGAGAGAGTGGCAGAAGTCGTCGGGTCAACTCGGAAAAACTTAAAAGATCATCCGTGGAACTTAATCATCAATCCAAGTAAATATTTCTGGATAACTCTTTTAGCTTAAGAACCAAGCCTCCATTGTACCGCTCCAATGTTGAATCCGTGCTGCTTTACGGGTGCAGCACTTGGGAAGTACCAGACACAACCACAAGAATGCTTCAAAAGTTCGTTAATAGATGTCTCAGAAACATCTTGAAGATTTTTTGACCCCACCGTATCTCAAATGCTGAACTTCACGGAGAACAGGTCAGAAACCCATAGACTTTATCATACGAAGACGAAAGTAGCTGTGAATTGGCCACGCGCTTCGAAAAGACGATTGCCATGCAGTGGAACCCGCTCACACAAGAAAGCAGAAGTGGGCCGGCAGGGAATTGGCTTGACGATGAAGACGAATCAGCACGTGTCGATGGCGCATAGTAGAAGAGACGCTCTTTTCCGTAAGAGAAACAACACCGACGTAATTGGTTAATAGCTTAGGTATAATGCGTTTTAACAACAAGAGGCAGTCTTACTTCCAAATGTATGTTTATTTCGGAATCAAAAAATGAATTGAATTAACAAATAATATTGTCGTTAAAGATCACGAATTTCTATGTGAGAAAAAGCAAATGATACGCGAAAATAAAGACCAATAAGCCCTTCATCAGTCAGTAAGAACCAAAAACATCTGCAAGGTACCGACGGACGTATGATCCCAAATACATTTTTACTGATTTTAGTTCTTAGCTTCTTTTTATCCCTTATAAAGTATGTATATGCACATATGGACATACATACATACATCTTCTGGTGAATATTCCTCGGTAACCAGGGCTAGGAAACGAGTTGTTTCGCTTTCGAAAATAGGATCAGGATAATAAGTACTATCAAATATGTTTGTATGTAAAATTATGCGAAACGATTTTGTCTTGATGTGGAATCCCACAAATTCATTTATTTTCATTTGAATTTGACACTAACAAAATATTTTATTTAAAATTTAAGCTTTCAAAATAACTTCGAAAATCGTTAAATATTTTAAGGTTGGTATAATTTCTGTCCGGGAAAATAAAAGTTCTTGGGAGATTCTCGATGGGAAACTTCTGTTCCGGGGTAATTGTTGCTTCCCTGGGAGAAAAAGGTCCCATAAAATTGGCGATAGGGGTGAATAGGAAATGTTCACATCTCCACACAACAACCAAGCCAATAACGTAGTCCATTCCTATAGAAAATTCAACTTAGATTGCATATGCATGAATTATCTACTTACAATGCAAAGCTTCAAACGTTTGTTTTTTCATTCTTGCAACAACAACAAAAAAAAATCTTCTTCATTATATGTCCAATGTTTACAAGTTTGTTAACAACAAAATGAAACTACGAACTACAACAATCAAAAGCAATTTTCCGACATGTGAACTTCAAAAGCCCACACTCAAAGATTAAGGTCAACTCATCTCAAGAGAAAAATAAACAAACATTTCAAAGCATCACAAAGTGTAAGTAATATGTTGGAAAATGTTGCCAGCATGTTGTGCTCTTCTCAATACAACTATGCTAGCATTGTACATAATATTCGTCTGTAAGTTTGCTTGAACAAAAACATGGGACAATATAAAAATACTTTGTAAGACAAGAAGCGTACAAAAAATCCTTAAACACAAGAACGACGAAGCCAGGAATCTAGACAACCATAAAGCAGTAGTAAAATGTAAAAAAATATAATAATAATAAGGCAACAGTCAAGGCGTATCTTGTATATTGTATGTTTGCCCTGAAGGAAAATTGGGTAATTTGATTTGAATAAGTTGTCAGGAGATAAAACGAATACAGAACACGTGCATCGTGCTGACAGTAAAAGAACTCACACACAAAAGTAGATAAGAAATTTTAATATAATGAAAGCGTATAAATAATTGAAATTAAAGATTTTTATCACTGAACGATTCGCAGTGTTTTCAGGCGGTTTGATTTTAGAAAATTTTGTCATTCTGTAAGCGAAATTACATCGATCGAGTAGGGACTTTAGTGCATATCTTCAAAATTAAAGAAAAGTGCTTCTTGTGTCCTCAAAGACATACATTTAACTATTGACCTTTTGGAATTTAAAGTATCGTAATTTAGAAATAATTTCAACTAATCAATATAAGTTCTGTTGCTTCTATTAGTGGATTGGTCTGCCTGCAGAACTTCAAGGGACGATTGTAGATATCCTTAAGAATAAACCAAAGACAATTTTTCTTAACAACTTTTTTCGAAATATTATTTTCTGCCTTAATAATTTAAATATTTTTTCTGGCATATGAGTGCCACAGCTCGCTGTTTTTTTTTTTCGAAAAATGGAACAACATTGAATGAAACGATGCTCGTTGGGTTTGCTTCTTAAATTTGATTATATGAAGAAGACAAAGGCTTTGATAAATTTGAATTAATTTAAAATCTGGCTGGGCTGGTGCAAAGCATAATACAAAACAGACTTTGAAATGGCTCGTGTTCGATTTCCATCAGGTGAGGAAATAATAAAACTTTTCACATTTTTATTGAGAACTCTACACTCTACAGAATCATAATGGTCTTCAAAGCCCATTTCTTCGTAAAGAACATCTAAACTCGGTTTTTAATGTCGGACTTTTGGCAGCTTTTTCCACAAGCAAATGGAAAGACAAACATTGTATTTGTGTCTGGAAAAATGAGCTCCGAAAGTTATGCTGAGTTGTTAGAAGAGGTTATGGTTGAAATAGCTTAAGAAATTATGTGGAACTCGACTTCATAGGTATTCCAGCAGGATAATGCTACGACAAGTAGCAGTTCTCGATTGTCCCGATTTAAATCTTGTATAGAAAATCTCTGCGGAATACAAGCCAGGAAACGTTTTGCAATATTCAAGAGCTTCGAGATGCAATAGCAATGGTCCGCGTCCAAGTTCAAAATTATTAAGAAAAATGTAGAATATTTTTGTTCACCAGTAAGTAGGCGATATAAAAAATGTGTGGAAAAACATCATAGCCAGTTTCTAGCTTACATGGTCACAAGAAATTCTGCTTTGAAAATTTACTGAACAGAACAGACTATGAATTCCTTGCCGTGAACGTTTCAAGCTAAGATATACATAAATAGAGAACGCAATAGAAAACCCGAGAATATCTTCGAGGGGTGCGATGATTTCTAAGTAATAACATTCCTTAACCTTTCTATACTCGCGCGTTTTGACAGTACACGTATACTCGCGCACGGTCTCTCAGACCGAAATCTTATCTCGTCTACATTTTCGTGAATATGTATTTTCCAAATTGTTTTTGCGGTTTATTTTAAAGAAAGTAATATATTTAAATAAAACAAATAGAAAAACATATCAACTTTGAACTTTATTCGGTAGCAATTACATTTTATGCAAGCCTCTCAAAAAATTCAGTTTTTTTTTGGACCTTAACTTATAAAATAAAAATAAATATTTGTCTCAATAAAAAATAAAAAAAATTATTAATTCATTGAAAACAAATAACAATAATTATAAAAAAGTATAAAAAGAGATTTAGTTTTCATAATTGTTCAAATCGTAGCAATCTGAACATACCATTAGTGCATGGTCAAAAAACCAATTCAAAACGGTTCCTATAAATGTTGTATATGTAAAATATATATATACACATATATAAAGTATATACATACACATAAGCATATGCAAAATATAAACACCCCTAACGTAATACAAAATTTACCACCCACTGTTTCTTCTAAAATTTGAAGATTACTTAACCGAAAACTCTAACACCTGTACTCGCGTCGGTCTGACAGACCGAAAACTAACAAAATATGCAACAAGTCTACCTAACAGGTGCACTTGCGCCCATCTAATCGAAAGAAAATACCTATTTAGGAAGCTACTCAGAATTTCAAAAAGACAGCGATTTTATTTTTCAAGAAAACTAAGAATTAATGATTTGTCGGTCTGAGAGACCAATGCGCGAGTATAGGAAGGTTAAGTGCCTGGCTACACGGGTATTTTTCAAGCTACTGAAAAATCACGTGCGGTGGCTACACACTGTTGTGCTTACTCACGTTCTTCTTTTCCATTTCGTTGCGGGGAACGTGAAATGTCTCTGTTTTTGTTTGACATTTTTTTCTATTTATGACAACCTATAATTTAATAAAATAAAATAAAATCCAATCCTCACTTTGAAGGATACAGAAAGTGACCCACCACCACCGAATCGCAGCAAAGAGCGCTTCAAGTTTCAAGGACGAACTCAAACACATCCCCAAAAATAAGTCACGACAGCAATAACAACAATAAGCTATTGGCATGCCAATTGGCGAGAATAATGTTGGCAATCGTCTGCTCCAGAAAATGGGTTAGTCCGAGGGTAGGGACTCGGTCGAAAGAATCAAGGACAGACTAAAATTATCGAGGTGAGTATTGTTTAAAATTACGCTTCAAAAAGCTTTTAAATGCTTGTCTTTTTCGCATCAGGCTGACTCACGTCCATCGACGGCAGGTTAAGGAACAAAATCAGGATCGTTTGCACCCGGCGATGATTTTAAATCGTTTACCTATTAACTTATGGTGAAGTCAAGGAATGACTCGGTAGAAATTAAGTTAAAATTACTTATAATAGTTTAATCAAGTCTGTGAATACGTTTTGTTAAAATTTAGTTTACATGGTTTTGAATAAATTCTTGAATATCTGTAAAAATCTATTTTAATGTCTGTTCGAAAAAGAAGAGGCAGCATTTCTCTCCATGGCGATTTTGTTTTATTCGTCTTTATGACGGCAATTTCCAGTTTTGTGTAGGCAATTATGCCCGTAATAAAATAAATACATTTGTAGTTTTATCGCATCAAACACAAAAAAAGCATGTCGGCTTCCTCATCTTGATCTTGATTCTCTCTCAGCCACGTATATTCCCGTTTGGGCTGTTTGGTGAATAAACTCTTCCCACATGCTTCAATCGGTCCGTCATCGTCATCTTCAGCTTCGTAGGATTCGTTATCGGATTCACTCACAAAGTGTGCCACAAGCTGTTCTTTGATTGTAGGCTCTTCTGAATTTGTTTCATCCGCTTCCATTTGTTGGTAGTTTGTTACTTGGAGGATTCGTGGTTGAAATAGGACTTCGTCTTTGGGAGCATTTGAAGGACTATAAATGGAAGAAGTCTATATTCTTGAAAAGGACAGTTATAAGCTGTTCTATTACCTCATGTGCGACTGGGGAACTTCATCTTGATCGTAGTTTTCCGAAAAACTGCAAAATTTCAAGTCATTGTTTTTCGTTGCACTAACATTAGTTTTCTTTAGCAATCCTTTTGTCCTTTCGGAGTTGTTGTCTTTTTTGCGAAAACTATACAAAGCTTCGAATATAATTTTGGGGTTTGGTTATAAGTCAGCTTCCACCATCCGGTCTCTTGGGACAATTCTTGACCAGATTGAAAGAATTCTGGACTATTGTGGGAGACGATAACAAAAATTAGACAGTTTATTTTAATTTAAAATGACAACCTTGACAACGCCAACGCCCGAAAAAAAACAAACAAACTTCAAAAAAAGGAACAATTTAGGAATGAAACTGTATTGCTCACACAGAAAATTCAGTTCCCTTCGTGAGCATCTTCCTCCTTCACGTTTCGTTTCTCTTGCCTACAAACTCACTCGTTAGGGCATTGAAAAATCCCTGTGTAGCCAGGCACTTACGCAAATAACATTCACATTTTCAGGCGTTGAAAAACCGAAACAAACACTAATATAGGGAAACAAAGACGAAAGCATTGAAGATGACGGCACGCAATCACACCATATTTAAGCCATCGATTATTTAAAGGATCCTTACATATATTGGTATCGATTGGAATAGTTAGGTTTTGATTATTTCGCTGGCATTGAAAGAGGTTTACAATCTCGCGAGATTTTTTTCTTTGATTTTTTTCATACAATTTGTTCAAAAACCTACATGAAAATATTCTCTCCGCATAAAATAAAAACCCAGTTACTTGACATCTAAACATCCCTTAATTATAAAATAAACTGAATTTGATGCAGTAAGACCCATCTTCACCAAATTCGATGGAAGAATATGAGCAGTGTGAAAAAGCATTGTTTATTCGAGAACAATATTCTTCTACCAAAAATATGTTTCAAAAAATGATACGTATACGCCCCCAAGCACGTTATTCCTTAAAATAAAAACAAGAGAATTGTTTTATACTGTCAATTCAAGGTATCATAAAAGTTAAGTTATTAATTTATTACTTTCAGAATTTCAAGCTCTTCAAAAATTAAGCCCATTGCTTAGGGAAGACTACGCGACGCCACTTATCGTGTTTTCCTTTGATTTTATCAAAGTATGGTGAGTGAATAATTGTGGGCCATTTTTTGTTATCTTTCGAATAAATCAGACATTCTCCCTTTCTTAATTTTTTAATTTAGTATCCAGGCAAAAATATGAGAAAAATAAAAACGTAAAATTGTCCACGGAATAAACAAAAACTTTACAATTTCTCGAAAAAAAAGAATATATTAAATGTCTCTCGGACTCGGATAGTGTATTTAATTTACTGCACTCTCTATCCGTTTTTCCTTTGTAGGTTCCGTTTTTTGACATTGATTTATGTCCAATGACACGAAGACACACACTGAAACAATTTATTTTCTCTTTTAAAATTGTATTTATTATTTCTTGTGGATTTTTACCCGACGATTTTTTTTTTGAAAATTTTGTTGATTATTCTCGTTGTGAAAATCAAAGGATTTGGATGTTTATTTTGACTTTTGAAAATCAAACAATTCATAGCCGTGTTATTTAAATTGTAGTAAAAGCTGTGCATTTTATTTAGGAATTTCATCTAGCTGCCAATATGATTTCGTTTATTAATTTATTGCAACTTGTTGATTATTTGATCTCCAGATATGCACATTAGGTGCAGCATCTGTCAATTCAGTAAGGTCTAGCCATTAATTTCTCTATTGAATATTAATGACGAACATTATGATTTGATTTAAGTTAATTACATTATTGATGTCTAGTTTATTTTTGTCTTCAAGAATTTAAAGGAAAAATGAAAAATGATTTTAAGTAGGTAATTGAATACAAATAGGTTCTGTCAATAACAGCGTGACAAAACAAATAATGTGGTGTTGCATAGTCAATAGATTGCAAGCCAAGCCAAGATCGCCAAGCCGAGCGCGAAGCAAAAACTGCCGTACATCCTTTACAGGAATCATTTCGCCTCGGCCCCTATTTGAGAACCTTTGGATAAGACCAGAGCGCTGAAATTTTTGCCATCCAGTAAGCTGCCTTATACTTTAAATCTTAAATTTCAAGTCTGTAGGTCATTTTGTTCCGAAGATAAGCGAAAGCAAAATTTCGCATTTTAGAAACTCACTAATGATCATCAAAATAGAACTGTATAGTTCCCATAAACTCAGAGAGCTGAAATTTGGTACAGAGTTAGGGTTTAAAGGCCAAATAAAGGGAAAACTATAAAAACAAGGATAATCGGAGATCTGGTCTTATGACACTCACTCACTCACTCACTCACTCACTCACTCACTCACTCACTCACTCACTCACTCACTCACTCACTCACTCACTCACTCACTCACTCACTCACTCACTCACTCACTCACTCACTCACTCACTCACTCACTCACTCACTCACTCACTCACTCACTCACTCACTCACTCACTCACTCACTCACTCACTCACTCACTCACTCACTCACTCACTCACTCACTCACTCACTCACTCACTCACTCACTCACTCACTCACTCACTCACTCACTCACTCACTCACTCACTCACTCACTCACTCACTCACTCACTCACTCACTCACTCACTCACTCACTCACTCACTCACTCACTCACTCACTCACTCACTCACTCACTCACTCACTCACTCACTCACTCACTCACTCACTCACTCACTCACTCACTCACTCACTCACTCACTCACTCACTCACTCACTCACTCACTCACTCACTCACTCACTCACTCACTCACTCACTCACTCACTCACTCACTCACTCACTCACTCACTCACTCACTCACTCACTCACTCACTCACTCACTCACTCACTCACTCACTCACTCACTCACTCACTCACTCACTCACTCACTCACTCACTCACTCACTCACTCACTCACTCACTCACTCACTCACTCACTCACTCACTCACTCACTCACTCACTCACTCACTCACTCACTCACTCACTCACTCACTCACTCACTCACTCACTCACTCACTCACTCACTCACTCACTCACTCACTCACTCACTCACTCACTCACTCACTCACTCACTCACTCACTCACTCACTCACTCACTCACTCACTCACTCACTCACTCACTCACTCACTCACTCACTCACTCACTCACTCACTCACTCACTCACTCACTCACTCACTCACTCACTCACTCACTCACTCACTCACTCACTCACTCACTCACTCACTCACTCACTCACTCACTCACTCACTCACTCACTCACTCACTCACTCACTCACTCACTCACTCACTCACTCACTCACTCACTCACTCACTCACTCACTCACTCACTCACTCACTCATCATCAATCACTTCTTTTTGTAGAAACGTGGACATATTGATTTTTTATTTAGTGAGTGAGTGAGTGAGTGAGTAAGTGTCATAAGACCAGGTGCTCCAGATCTCCGATTATCCTAGTTTTTATAGTTTTCCCTTTAAGTCTCGATGAAGCTGCCTATTGTTTATCTCTAAAAAGTAATGAAATCAAGACAAAGTCGTGCCAAGTTTAAGGTTCCTTACTGCGATTTCTTTATTATTATAGTCAATGTTATATGACTTGGCCGTTGAAGGGTACACAAGAGTACAAAACCAGGTGCTCCATGACACCATTGCACCAATCTGTTGCCAGAACTGCTACCCATTGACGATGAAAAACTGCTTGTAGGCTTGACAATGCTGCGTATTTCAATAATACTTATGTATATGCGAGCCTCAAACAAACAGTATAAAAAAACTATTTCCATTGCAGACGGATTGATTTTTCAAATTTGTCATAACAACGACAAGAAGCCCAATCAAATAATCATTTTCGTTACATATGTTTCACTTCGCAACTTTTCAAATTACGACTTAAAATGAAGACCTATATTTTGAGTTGGTGAAACGCCCACACTTTTCACTTTGAAAAAAAAAAAAAACATAAAACATTGCAAAGTGAAAAGTCAGGATCTTTTCATTTTTGGTGAAACACTTTTTACTTTTACTTTGCAGGAAATTATTATTTTGAAAAGTTGCAAAGTGAAAAGTGAAAACTTGTTGTTGGAATAGGGTCAGGGCTCAATTAATTTTATTTATTTTATGTATTAAAAAGCTTAAAAACTTTCAAACTGTTTTTCAATTGATTATTAAGTGTTTTTTTACGGTTTGCACTTGCCTTTTATCGATGGGATCAATTGGAGCCTCTATCAACCCGAAAAGCATTATCTTAAACCCAAAATTAAATAGTTCAAATATTAAAAAAACACAAAAAAAACATATGAGATAGCATTTATGTACTATGCTCGTCGGCAAAACATTAAGTCTGTTCAATGAGTCTGTGCTGGACTGTATTGGACAGAAAAGTACAACATTTTCCTGTTCAATGACACTTTTTCTGTGCTAGAGTGTTCTAGAACAGTCTAGTTTGCTGTTCAATGACTTTTTCTAGAACAGTTTAGCGTAGGTTAGCGTAAAAAAGAACAGGATTTTCTGTACTTGCTTTTGAGGAAGAGTAACCTAGAACAGAATCATGACAACTGTCAAAGTGTTGTTGTTTCTTTTTGTCTTTGTTATTGTTTTGTGTTTTGAGGTTAAGTGAATTAATTCACTTAAGGCAATAATGAAAGATTTTTTGATTTTGCTCATAAAATAGTTAATATTTATTTGCTTGATTTTTTAAAGATCTAATTCCTTGAATAAATTACATTTTCAAACATGTGTTGAAGAAAACAATGCAGGGAGTTTTTTTTCTGATTTTAGTTTTCACAGCTGACGTTTCGATGACTGTTCTAACTTGTCTGACATTTCTGTGCTGATCTGTTCTGTTCCACACTTTTCTGAGCTGTTCTAACCTACACTTTTTCTTATTGAACAGTCTTATTTTCAGTTCAGTTTTCAAAAATGGCTGCTTATATTCCACAGCGTGAAATGTCAAATTGAGTGGAAACACAATGTCACTCAATAATAATTATTTTGTCGGCTTTCCTAATTTTTCAGTTTTTCACTGATTTTCCTACAAAAATCATCAAAATTTTTGTTTTTTGTTTTTTCTTATTTGTTACTTGTGTGTTTCCAATAGACTTCCGCCATGAAATTCCGTCTCAAAATGGATTTATCACAATTTTACGATGACGAACGGCATCTAGCGTATATCCTTGTTGATCCGCAATGGAACGATGTCCAATGCCTACAGAAACATGTCGAGAGACTGTTTGATGTTCCAGAAGTGCAGTTCCTCACAAAAGAGGGAGTCTATATTCCGTTTCGTGAGTCCATTGATGTCATCAAAACTAACGATATCTTGAAAGCCATAGATCCACAGACATCCAGCGGGAGTAGGAAAAAATCTAAATCGAATAGTTCTACGGCTCTTGTGGAACTACGTGAAGAAACCTTTGATACCAATAGAGAGAAACGGAAATGCGATGAAGATGTTCTCGCTTCTTCCACGCCAAATTTACAGCCAAAGAAGAAAAGAAGAACATCGAAAATAAGACATAATTTAAGCGAGACTGAAGAACAAAACGATAGTAACATTCAAGCACTACAAAATAGCAACACAGTGACTAGTACCATAGATTCTAATAGTAACGACGAACCACAAGAAAAGGATCAGGAAACAATGAAGACGAGAAAACGAAAACGCACCCGCAAGTCAAAGAAATCCAAGGAAGACGAGGAGAGCAGTCGTCTCTCGTCAGTTCCTGTGCCGATCTCATCCTCGACCTCGACTCTCAGAAACTCTAAATCGATGTCAACTCCAATTCCGTCAACAAAACACGTGCAATTCACGGACGACGAGCCAACGCTGGTCAATTCAAACGAAAACGATTTATAGGAACTTACTCAGTTGTGATACAGAGGCCAGAACCATTCAACCTGAGAATGTGCAAAAGTGAAATAATGCCGATTCGGCGTTATTTCACTTTGTCAGTTTTAATTTTTATTTAGATCTCATCAGGTGTCAATTTCAATGGTATTTTCTATACTTTATAATAAAAAAAAGACAGTGTTGTCTTCTTATGTTTTGAAATAAATTCGCCAAACAAAATTTTGCTTTTCACAAAAAAAAAATAAATAAATAAAAGAGAACCAATTCGGAGTGTGAA
This sequence comes from Sphaerophoria taeniata, assembly GCA_943590905.1. Classification (NCBI taxonomy): domain Eukaryota; kingdom Metazoa; phylum Arthropoda; class Insecta; order Diptera; family Syrphidae; genus Sphaerophoria; species Sphaerophoria taeniata. The sequence continues at coordinate 186,862,088 of OX016540.1, forward strand.
AATAAAAAAAAATTCGCGCGAATTCGGCGTTATTTCACTTTGGTGACGTGAAATTAGGCCGAATTTCAGAATTCGGTGTTATTGCACGGCACCAGATGTTGTCCTTGTCCTTGCACTTGCACAAAATGTCTTAAGCGACTCAAGTGTCATCGAAATCGATGACAGTCTTGTTAAGATCGAAACAGCCTAAGGCACATTCATCCGATTTTGTCAAGATCCATGCTTCTGCACCATACAGCAGGACAGGGATGATGGGGGTGTGGAGTGTTGTACAGTTTAACCTTAGTTGCTGGAGAGGGGGCTTTTCCACTCAATTGCTTTCTTAGCCCAAAGAAACAGCGATTAGCAAGAGTAATTCTTCGTCTTATCTCGGCGCTGGTGTTATTGCCCGTGTTAATAGCCTAGGAGCCTAGGTAAACAAACTCCTCTACTACTTCGAAGTTCTATGCGTCTATTGTGACGTTCTTTCCGAGCCTTCGGTGTTGAGTGTCCTTTCTCGAAGACAGCATATACTTCGCTTTTCCTTCATTAACCGCTAAACCCATTTTTGCCGCTTTTGTCTCAATTCTCACAAAGGCGCCATTGACATCATGCTGTGTTCTTCTCATTATATCAATATCATCGGCGTACGCGAGAAGTTGAACAGATTTATGGAAGATAGTGCCTCTGGTGTTGACGGTGGAGTTTTGCACTATCTTCTCAAGAACGATGTTAAAGAAATCGAACGACAGCGCATCGCCTTGTTTGAACCCTTTTTTGACGTCGAAAGATTCCGTAAGCTCATTGCCAACCTTGATGGAGCAGCGTGAGTTCTCCACCGTCATTTTGCACAAGCGAACGAGCTTGGCAGGGATGCCAAAACTAGACATAGCTTTATACAGTTCGTCTCTGTAGATGCTGTCATACGCAGCCTTAAAATCGATGAAGAGGTGGTGGGTATCGATTTGGAGTTCATAAGTTTTTTCCAGGATCTGACGTTCACATATTACGGCAGAGAGGATCTTGTAGGCGATGTTAAGTAGACTGATTCCTCTGTAGTTGGCGCAGTTTAGAGGATCTCCCTTTTTCAGGATCGGGCAAACAATGCTGAGGTTCCATTCATCGTGCATGCATTCCTCCGACCAAATCTTACAGATAATTTGGTGCATGCTCCTATCTAGATCGTTGCCTGCTGCTTTGAATTTCAACAGCTCGGCAGCTAGACTATCTGATCCAGCGGCTTTGTTGGATTTCAGCCGTGATATTGCCGTTTTCACTTCTTCTAGGTCGGGTTTACGGAATTGTTGGCTGTCATCGTGTACGATAAAAGGCTCCTGTCTGACGGCGGGGTTTTGTTCGTCGTCACCGTTTTAAGTCTACAGGCATCGGTTCTTGCTCGATGACCTTGAGCCAGCTGTTTTACCTTCCGATAAAACCTCCGAACTTCATTCCTGCTGTTGGCTCACTCAACATCTTCGATCTGACACTTCTCATCAGCTTCTCATGCTCTCTCTTTTTTCTCCTGAGAAGCCGGCGGCGTTCCTCTTTCCTCTTTTGCTCGTAGAGCTTACGAGCAGCTCTTGTCCTTCTATACCGCGCCGCTTTGTATGCCTCCTGCTTGGCTGCATGGGCCTGCCTGCATTCTTCGTCAAACCAGGGGTTTCGTTTTGGTGGCTGTGCGAAACCCAGCACATTAGAGGCGGCATCTCTAACTGCTTTCTGGAAATGTTGCCACTGGTCTTCGATACTTGATGTTGGCGGCATAGGACTCCTTAAGAGGTTACTTGACACTCGATCAACATAGCAACTGCAGGAGGAATAAGTCTCTTTTCCTTAGATGAAATGCTCGAGAGACGAGGGCGTAGTCAGACAAATGCGTTTATTTATTTATTCTGTATGGAGAACTCAGCTGTTTGTTTATTTATAAAATTGTTGATTAAACAAATTCCTGACAATCTAAAAAAAATGTGAATATTGCGAATGCAGATGCACGTTCTATGTGTGGAAATTGTGATTGCTGTATAGAATTGTCTGTTTCTAAAATTAACTCAATTATCTAGTCCTAAGGCTCCAAACACAATTGTATTAAGTTAAAAGGTCAATAAAAACGTAAACAACAACAATAACACCAACATGTACACATGGAATACACAATGAGCATCATCGTCGTCGTCGTTCTTGTTGTCGACTATAGCTAGTGAATGGAATCTTAACTCTTGTGTGTGACAAAGCTACACAATTTAATTAATTTGTTGTTGACTTGGGTCTTAATTTATTTTTTCCTTCAAATTTCATGTATAAACGTGGAATATCGATGCGTATGTACATACCTACATTTATTTGTTGAAGCAGATGTATAGCTTTTTTCAGTTTTAATTTTGATCCTTAAATGAACAAAAGAAGAGGAGCAAACCAAACATCAAAGAAATTGTTATGCTGTGCCATGTACCCTTAAAAAAAGGTCAACAAAGTTTGTTGCGGACATTATTGCTACGAAACTCTGATTATGCATAACAAAAAGAAGACACCAGTAGCCCGTTTAACATTTTGTCATGTGTTTTTACAATAACAGGTTATGTTGGGGGGAGTATGTATTATGTAAATGGTTAGTTGTAGTTGGGTAGAGGACTTGAACTACACAAAAATATTGTTGACAAAAAAATAAACAACACTTTTTTGTTGGTTAAAAAAGTCTCTGTGAAATATTAAAATGAGGTTATAATAGGGCACATGAGTGTTGTTGGTTTTTGGATGACATGTAAAGCGGAAAAGGACAGCAATTTTGTGTCTACAAACACTGTGATTTTGAATTTTATGAGGCCCTTGGTTGAATTCGTGACTAGTTTTTTTTTTTTTTCAAATGAAATTTAGACCAATTGTTAAAAAAAACATGAATTTCACACAGATATAATATTATAACCCTTTTGTGTTTGACCCGGTTATGAGTTAATATTATAGTTGTCTCATCTTGTTCGAACCACATATTGTCCAAGTCATGATCTACTATCGCCGGCCAAAAAAAATCGGTTATCATTCGACAATATTGCTAAGAATTGACTGCAACCATCTTCATTTTCGAAAATTTGCACCAATGACACATTTTGGCTATAGAGCACACCAAACAGTCACTTTTTCTGGATGCAATGGCACTTCTTCGATCACATGTGGGTTTTCTGAGCCCCATATACGGCAATTTTATTTGTATGCGTCAAGTATTGTGTTATTTTAACTTTGTGGATGGAGATGGAGATACAAATCCAAATAATGGGAAATCGATAAATTCCGATCATCAGGAACACTTGCCACAGCAATATTATCGACTGAACGTGAATTGGAATTCTGATGATGCATGGCCTTGCGACATGAGTAACGCTTCCATTCTCTTCGAATCTCTTCACAATTTAACCGATTGATTGCGAAGTCCGTCGATTATGAGGATCGCTTAATGCGTAAAAAGTGGCTACCTTTGATAATTTTAACGCACGATATGAATGACCCACTGTTTGTAAATCTTTTAATTTGGTTTCTATGCGATGTGGTGTCCGTGGCTTACTGGGTAGGTGCGTTGGCTGCAAAGTAGAACGTCGTGGGTTCGAGTCCTACTCGTTTATACTTCATCTGTCATGAAAAAGTGCTTCTCAACTTTGCCGTTCGGAATCGGCGTTAAATTGTAGGTCCCCTCAATTCTTCACTCGCACTCAGAGAATTGTTGATGAGAGTAAACCACTTAGGCCTTGGCTCTTCAAGAGCTGTCGCGCCACTTTATTTATTTATTTTTATGGGATGTGGTATATTTCGTTGTGCATATATGCACAACAAAATATTTGTCTCATTTTATTATCCTGCGTGAAAAAGACACCTTAGCTATTACCGATCCTCCAACGTGCCTCGCTTACAGTATAAGGAGCATCTTATGAAGTTTGTTTATGGGACAAAAACAAGTGCATCATTTTTCTGAACAGCTTATTGTAATATATCAAAAATGGAAACTATCGTCCCAATGATTTGTGTTTCAATTTTGTACAATTCTAATAATACAATTCTGTCAGCAAAAAATATTCAGAAAAATTGTTTAATGATTTCTATAACCAGCCTGTCAGAAAAATTCCAATGATGTGCGTCAATGATGACAACCAATGATAGCCAAACTGTCACCACTATATAATTGTCACGAAACTTGGTTGGTTATCATAGAAATGTCACAAAATTTCGTTACATTTCTTTCTTTCTGTCAAAAGGTCTGAATTGTAAACATCTTTTAACTATAAAAAATAAATTGGATGTCACGACAGCTCTTAGAGAGCCAAGGCTTGAGTGGCTTACACTCATCAACAAATTCGTAGATATAAAAAAAAAAACAACCTAACGTGAATTTCACTTTACCACTAACAATCACCAAACTTTCGAGTCCCATTTTTGCCAGCTTATGTCATGACTTATGATATGAGTTATGACTGATGGAAATTTGGTGTTCGATATTTTTATGTAAACTCGCAAGACTTGCAAAATTGGAGACCTAATGATTGTTGAAAAGTTAAACTCGGTTTTTAATCGAATACTTATTTTTTCGGGGCGTTTTTATATTTTTCCGTAAGCTGAGCAAATTAACTATTCATCATCATAAGGAACAGATTTACTTTTGGCACATAAATCATTCATGGTTAACTTAATCTGATATCAAGTTCATTCAAAAATGAGAAACTTACGTCTGAATGAAATTCGGTATACAAGTAAAATATATCGATTTTCCTATGAACTCAAACAAAATAATAAAACCACGGGTAATAAACTCTCCCCGTCAATAAATTTTCTCACTATAACCACTGATCTGTGGAATTCATAGCACCTCGCCTGAATAATGAATCCTGCTGCCCGCCTTTAAATCAACACCAAATGATTTCGCCGAAAGCACTTAACAAAACCATGGAAATGGAAATGTTTTACACATCACGCGCCTAAATTTCATTTACTTTTAAAAGGCTGTTATCACTACCAATAGTTGTCAAAGCTGTGGAACTCCGCACATCCGCTTGCCGCGTCATCATCAACATCAACATCATCACGAAAGGAAGCCGAAAATATAAAAACTTATAGCATCAACAACCGGGTGTCTTCTTGTGAAACGAACCATAGACCCAAACCCAACAGATATTAGTTCACAGTACACTTCACACTAATGGCATTTTGTCGCTTGAATGAGAAGCAAGAAAAGATAAACGAAAAAAAAAACTTAATTAAACCCCATTTGAAAGATTCGGCAGGAAGTCTATTAGGCAGAAGAGGTTTTGGTTGATCAACTGTTAATGTAAGTAATATTATATTTTTTTTTCTTTTGAATAGAAAAAGGTTCAAAGAAAATAAGTTAATAAAGGAAGCAATAGTTAATTTAATGAAAAATCTAATTTGTTAAGACTGCCTTACTTGAAGATTGTTATTAACTGGGATTCTTATTTCTGGGGCTTCTTTTTGGCCCTTTTTTCAGCATACGTTTTTATGAGAATCACAAAAATTGAAATGAGCTTGAAATCTTTTTTTTAAATTTAAATATTCGCTCAGCTTTTGTACATCATCCCTTTCCTATGCTCACTGTTTTGGAAATGCAAATAAGATAAAATTAAAATTAAATGAATCAAATGTTCTAAGCAAACTAGTCAAACAAAATTCAACGTTAAAATGGTTTAACTTTTGAAATTACAAGAACTTCGTGACCTACTTGGCATAGAGGAATAAGTAGAAGTCTAAACAAAACCTATCTCTGTGAAATGAATCAAAAGTGATTCTAGAAATTATATTCTTAATAATGTGCAAAACTGTGTGAAAGAAATAACTCAATATTCAGGTGAATATGAATCACAGTTGAAAAAGAAAATTAGAAAATTTTTGGGTTTTCTCTATGCTTTGCTTATGCTTCATCATCGTCTCCCTCATCGATGTGGTTTTCGCCATCATGAAATATGTGTTAAAAGCGTAATCCAGTCCGGGCCTTATATTAAACAACTTCTTTCACTTATTCTGATTGGTGACAAATGCCCAGGGCCCAAATGCATAGGGCGCAAATATCTGAAGGCATGGAATAAGGTAATTTGATTTGATCTGCATTTTCAAGTCACAAAATTAAATCCATTGCAACTGCGCGATTTTATTTCTTTTACAATTATTGAAATTATTTCCGCTATTGCTTTCTTATTTGGATAGAGTTTCAACTTCTAACGAATTTACGAATTTGATTCACTCCATCCAAAGAATTGTTTCCTCGTATCCTCACACTGAAATCGTTACTACTGGCTATTTCAATGTACATAAATCTTCCTTGCTTCTCCATTCGAGCAAGACAACACCCGAAGGAGTGTGTGCTGAGATTTTTGCTGAGTTTATCCATCTTGCTCAGCTGGTCAACGAGCCCACTCGAATACCGGACATTGACGGCCAAGCAGAAAACACCCTTGACTTGTTCCTTACCTCTGACCCTGATATATATACAATAAGTGTATTAGCGCTTCTATGCTGATCTGACCATTGTGTCATATCCGCAAATTTCTAGTGTCAAAAACAAAAAAATCCTATCTAAAGAAAGAGCTCCTAAGAGAACCGTTTGGCAGTACGAGAAGGCCGACTGTGACGGTCTCAATAATTTGTTCAGGATCTTTAATTGGTCACTATGCTTCCTCGACAGTGACGAAGATTCCAGTGCGGACATGCTCACAAGTTTAATTCTTCTGGGAATGAGAACTTATATCCCGAATAGGGTTAAAAGCATCAGACCCAAAGAGAATGCATGTTTTGAATGAGCTGTAAAGAGGTTATCAGGGTTAAAGAGAGAGAAGGGTTTCCGTTGTTACAAAGCCAACAATACTGAGGAAATCCGGAATAAGTTTAAACAAGCCAGGAAGGCCTGCAACCTACAATGTCCATATTCGACGCACCAAATTTTACATGGCCAAAAACTAAGGCAAAAAATACTGCATGTCCCAAAGGAAGTAAAAATGTTTGGTCATTTGTGAAAAACATGAAGAATTCTTCTTCTTCCTCGGTTCCAACACTCGTTGATGATGAGATGACACTCCAGTCGATAGCTCTCTGGCGAAAGCGAACATTTTTGCTAGGCAGTTCGCCTCCAACTCTTCGCTGCCAGAGAGTGCCATGCTGCCCCAGTTCTTGAGCAAATCTTCTGTCGCACTCGGGCTGAAGCGAGGGTCCTAAAAGATCTCAACATGCACAAATCCGCTGACCCAGATGGTATCCTCAATATTATTCTCAAGAGGTGTTCTTCAACGCTGGTAAAATCCTTGCGTAAGCTTTTCCATCTATCCTATTCTTCTGGGCTCGTTCCGAGTAGTTAGAAAACAGCATTTGTCCATCCTATACCCAAAAAAGACGAATACTCCTCTCCCTCCAATTATTATCGTCCGATTGCACTAACGTCCCTTTTTTCTAAGTCATGGAAACGCTGATAAATCATCAGCTTACAAAATATCTTGAAGACCGAAACCTTCTTAATGACCAGCACTACGGCTTTTGCAGCAACAGGTCCACTGGTTTATATCACCGAACAGTGGAACAAATCTTTACATCGTTTTGGAGAAAGTAAGATTGTTGATATTTCAAAGGCATTTGATAGATTTTGGCAACAGGCTCTCTTATTTAAAAATACGTGCTTTCGGTACTGATGAGTCCCTCCTTCGTTGGATTAGAAACTTTCTTTCGTACCGTTCTATACAAGTTGTATTGGACTGGTTTAAGTCTGAAACCTACAAAGTAAATGCTGATGTGCCCCAAGGCTCCGTTTTGTCTCCGACCCTCTTTCTCATTTTCATAAATGATCTCTTGTCTGTAACTTCTTATCCGAAACGAAAAACATTTGGCCTAATCTGGACCTAAAGAGATCTAGGTGCCTGATATCTCTAAGCAGATTGCATATAAGCTCGTTAATTGGTATCATTACTGGACACTGTCTAATAGGAAGACACTGGGCGTATTTTCTAAGGATTTCTGCGGAAGATGCATGGATAAGGAGGAGGAGGAAACAGTCCTTCACCTCCTCTGCACCTGTCCTGCTCTAGCGCATAAACGTATGATTCACTTAGGAGAATACTTTTACAATGATCTAAACGATCTCCAACACATTAATATAATTAATCTTCTACGTTTCGTAAGGAACTCTAATTGGTTTCATTGAGCTTTCGAAGAAAGCCTTTTAGATTCACGTGGTATCACTATGGGCCTTCAAATGGCCTAAGTGTGTCTTTTAACATAAATGACAGCCACTTTAACCTAACCTTATCTAACTTTTAATCCAATTAATTGTTTCGCTGACGATTTGGAAAAAAAATCGCGTAGAGTTTAATGCTTCGAAAACTCAATGCTGCCTTGTATCGTTGAAGCGAGATATACCCCCTTGCCGCTGTCCATGAATGGCACTTGCATAAGTGAAACAGAGTACCTCGAAACTCTCAGGATGAACATTACCTACAACATCTTGTAGAACGATCATATATGCGATTCGCCAAAAGGCGATATGCAAAACATTTTTTCCCCTTCCTTCCACGTTGGGGCTGGTAACGTACTTAAGTCTTTTGGACAGTATCCAGAGCAGAGCATTTAAGATGACCATACCATCGTTGAGACATTTAAGTCACTTGAACGCCGACGTTATGTCTCATGCCTCACCCTCTTTTGCCGGTATTTCAACGGTTTATGCTCTAGAGAAATAGCCAGCTGCATTCCTCCCCTTATGATATTCAACCGTAATACCTGCTCCTCCAGGAATACCCATCAGTTAACCCTCGAGCCCAACTTCGGTCGTACGGTCATATTCAGAGAATAGTTCTTTAGCCGTACTACGCGAATGTGGAACTCTCTTCCACACTCTGTCTCTCCCTTCAACTACAACAGAAAGCAAAATAAAAAACACTCAACACAGAAATCAATTACGGAATCCCATCAGTGCGAGTTTTATTTCATATCGTCTTTCGGAATTCCAATTCGTTTACTGTCTGAAGAGCCGCTTGAAGCAGGTCATAAATAATTTCGAAAACATCGGCTACGATACGCAAGAAAGTCATCTCGTGTACCTAAACACTTTCTTAGAAATTTTGACGACCCCGTAACTTCGAATCTTAGAAAAAAGACCTTAAATTATGTAAGGAAGATCAAGAAGATATTGCGCAATATAATAATTATTCAAATCGGATTCAGATTCCGCCAACTTGCAGTGCAAAACTGGAGACAGCGAGCTAGGGAACGAGCTGGCTGGAGACGTTTGTTGCATGAGGCCCTGGTCCAACCTGGACTGTAGCGCCACCATAAGTAAGGATTCCGATTGAAAAAAAATGTTTGTTTGTAAAAAAGCTTCTATTGCCTTACTTTTAATAAATGCATAAACATTTTTGAAAGCTTTAATTTCTAGTTTTTTTTCCATTTATGGACGTAAAACTGTTTGTTTTAAAGATGTTACAAACGTAAATTTGAAAAAAGTGGGCGTGGTAGTTGGATATATTTATATATTTTTGTGTTTATATATTTCCCTAGAATACTAAACTCAGTTTTATTGTGGTCCACCATCTCCATACAATCGACGCACTGTGCAGCGCGCGTGGTAGCGTGGAATCTCATTAAAATGGATATGGCTCCAGAAAGCTTTGAAACTGCTTGAAAACTGCTTTCTTAGAAATAATCACTCACTTCGCCAATGAGTGGGAATATTCCTTGATCAATATGAATAATTCTCTCGCTAACCCCAATTTCTCATGAGTTAATGTCTGCCTTAAGCTTCAAATGCTCAAAAATACAATAAATAAGTTCCAATTTTCACACAACAAAACTTTGAATCATTAAATTACGATTAAGGACTCTCCCGCAATCGCTTTAAGCAAGATTAATAGGTCTCTTCATTTCCAAAACTTTACATCGTTTGAACTTTTCGCTTCTCTATCACACAAAACATTTAGATAATTTCTTGTGCTGCTTTTTTGCTTCTCCGTCGACGTCGTCAAACGAAGAAATTGTTTCAAATTTGTCTTAAAAGTTATGCCAATGTGCTTCCAAAAAGGGCAAACTCCTTTAGCAACCAGTAGTCGAGAACGCTGAAAACAAGGGCTAAGAGGCTAATAAATAAAAATAATACGACACTTGCATCATTACAATCGCGCAAAGTCGTAAAACAACTTTGTGTGATGATAATAATGAGTTTCTTTAGCTAAATTCACATTTATCGCCCTCTCGTGTTACTTTATTACCATTATTGTTAGTAAGAAGATAAACAAAAAAAACATCCTCCAGGTTATTTGTTGTATGCCACCAGGTTCAGGGTTCAGGGTTCAGCTACAGTTATGTTGGTATCTGTGGCATCTAACATATATTAAGCACCTTTGGGAAGAACACTTCTTCCAAACGAGTAATATAGTAATAAAATCAACAAAAACAATAACCGCACCACCATGGCAAATATTGTTGGTACATAATTGTTATCCCCTTCGTTCCCACTTAATGTAATCAATGTGAGTTTACCATCAACTTGGGTTTGACTTCAAGATGGGAGAAATGGGAAAACTTGCCCTCCTCAACTGTATTATTAAAATCCGCCCAAGAAATTCACTTGACATGCTTCTAATGTTCATTGGTTGATCGTTGTTCAGGGACTGCCAGTTCAAACGTCTTCTCAACTAGTTGTTGCTGGAAATTTTGTCCTATCGACCAACAATAAACCTATTAACACTATGCCACTGTTAGTGGCTCACTTCAAATGGGTGACATAAACAAACATTTCCAAGGACTCAGGGAATCTCTCTTAAGAGACCATAAGAAAAATAAAAACACCTATTTTCTTTTGAGGGTTTTTTGTATTCCTTACTTCTGTTGCTGCCTGTTGAAACTGAAGATGGAGCTGGGATCTCCTTTGTCCCAATATTGCTGTGTGTCGGTCACCAGTCTATAAAACTGACGAGAACAATTCTGTATTTGAGCCTCATAAAACATTGTCGTTAATGGTATTTGACTGAGTGTCTCTGCCAACTGCCATTACCATTTATTCCTTTCCTAAGCTCTAAGGTTGCTTTATTTCAGTCGGACTTTTTAGAATGTTCAAATGAATGGGATTTGTTGTATCTGCTTAGCAAGAGTGTAAAGGCCTTTGTGTTGTACCAATGCCAACGACTTGTCGATTGTCTTGTTTGTTTTCGTTGGGCCTGTAATTTTATCGTCAAGGATGCCTTATGAGGCGCCCTTTTGTTCCACTCACTTTGTTTCTTAAAATGTTATCTGATAAATTCAAAGCTCTGTGGAGTATCAAATGGGTAATAAAAATGTTGATGGGTGTATTTCGTCGGATTTATTGTTCGAAGTGGTGCAGGATCTAACTGCAACAAGTTTATAGACTTTAAAATTAAATGTAAAATGTTGTAAATATTAATAGGTTGCATGGTACCTTTGCTTAATAAGATTTTTTATAATATGATACAGTGGATAAAAAAAGTATTGGCAATTATAATTTTTCAGTTTTAATAAATCTTCCAAAATAAAAAATAAAAAAAAAATATATATATATTTTAGGTACCAGAAATTAATAGTCTACTTCGCAAGAGTATTCAAATTTATTTCAATTGCAATTGGAATAAGATAGTTAAGAAAAAAAAAAGAAAAATGTAGCTCAAAAAAGTATTAGCAATTTATACCCTAAGATAATAAAATGTGATTTATCAACAATTTTAGTACTTTGTGTGCATCCCGTTGGCATCAATGATTGCTTTTAATCTTCGGTTTACCGAACAAACTAGAGTTTGTGTGGTTTCACTCGGTATTTTGTCCCACTCTTCTATTATAATCCTTTTTAGGGTCGAATTTTGAAGAAATCTTGTGTTTTCTCACTGCTTTTCCCAAATGATTCCATAAATTTTCTATGGGATTAAAGTCAGGAGACTGCGGAGGAGTTTTAAGTTGCCTTGGAGCATTATAGAGAAACCACTCACGAGTTTTGAAGGCAGTGCGCTTAGGATCATTGTGTTGTTTTTTTTTTTTTTAAGAATTTTTATTATTCAAAAACATTTTACAATTGTGTATGTATTCCTGCGAAGCCTAGGCTTTTCTGCAGAAGATTGTGTACCATTCATATTTATAAATAGAATAAATTATAATAAATAATAATAAAAATGAAGTGAGCATAATTATACAATATAAGGTTTACAATTTTTTAAGTAGGAATTTTTCAAAAAAAAAACTAATAATTTTCATTTAAGAAATGGAATTTCAATTGTTTCTTTCTGTTTTTATAATTTTTTATCAGTTTAAGTTCATAAGGTAAGGAATTAATTATTGATGGTAAAACGTATTGCAGCTGTCTCTTTCCATATGTGTTGCAGTGACGTGGGATCTGAAATACACCTTGTGCGCGTTGTCTGGTATTGAATTGATGTTGTATTGGTCGAATGAAACGGTCGTTTATATGATATTCTAAAACTGTCGTCATCTTGAAGATTTGCTCAACTTTAAGGACCCGAAAATTGTTTTCAGATTGCTGCCTGTTGTTAGCTTGAATTATTTTTAGAGCTGAATTTTGGAGTTTTTGAAGCTTTTTAATGTGAGTTGCTGCTGCGTTTCCCCAAGCAAGAATGCCATATCTAAGCTTCGATTCTAATAAGGCGTAATAGACTTGCCTCAAAACGTCTTCTGAAGCATGGTACTTTAAGTGCGATAGTGCATAAAGACCCTTCTTTAGATCTGTACGAAGTTTGTCAATGTGTTTGTCCCAAAGGAAATGGCTGTCAATAAGAACTCCAAGATATTTGTAGCATTCAACAACTTCGATACATTCAGTAAGTGTGTTTGGACAGAGGTCGTTCTTGAAGTATATCTGCTTATCGGTTTTTTTGAAGTGTGGACTTCGGATATGCATAAGTTTTGTTTTAGAAGCGTTTATTACCAAACCGTTGTCGTGGCACCATTGTACAGCAGCGTCAAATTCTTCTTGCATTACCACTGTCGCTGAATCCAAAGACCTATCGCGAACAACAATGGCTGTGTCATCAGCAAAAGCGAATGGAATGCTTTGTTTAAAAACTCTGAGAAGTTCGTTGGTATACAGGATGAATAGAAGTGGTCCCAATTTTGATCCCTGTGGAACTCCATATTCAACATTCTTTGCTTCACTATACACCTCTTTTATCTTGACGCAAAACTTTCGATTGTGAAGATAGTCTGCCATCCAATCGGCCATAACACCTCGAATTCCGATTCTTTCTAATGCTTCCAACAGTTTTGTATGATTCAGTGTATCAAAAGCCTTGCTGAAATCCATAAACAACACAAGTACATGGTGGCCCTTATTTAAGCTCTCGTTAACACAGTTTGAAAATTCACCAAGCAATTGACCTGTATTTTTGTTCTTTTGAAAACCGTACTGGCTTTTGTTTATTAGTGAATGTTTTTCAATAAAACCTTGTAATCTATTGACTACAATTCCTTCCAGGCACTTTTCTAAGACCGGTAGTATTGAAATTGGTCTGTAGTTCGTCAGTTGGTTTTTAACTCCACCTTTATAAATAGGTCTAACAACAGCTGTCTTAAGTGTTTGTGGTATCGTTCCTTCCGTTAGGCTTAGATTTATTATTTTGCAAATAATTGAAGCAAATATGTCGGCATGATTTTTTATGTCAACTGCTCTAATGCCATCTATTCCAGGTGACTTACTCTCCCCAAGCGACTTAATAATCATGTTAATCTCACTTATGTTTGTAGCATAGGTAAATATTGTTTTTTCATTATTAATATATGTATTATGTGATGTTTTCAAATTACAATGATGTATTATATTTACAGTTTGCATAGAGAAAAATTCAGCAAAATCGTTAGTAAGTGAATTGAAATCTGTTTTGAAGTTGTTTATCATTGTTTCATCAATGCTCGATTTCTTTCTTCCTAGAATCTCATTTATTAATCCCCAGGTTTTACGAGGATTTGCTTTGAACTCTATAAACTGGTTTTTATAGTAATTAGATTTTTGGATTAATATGTCTTTGTTGATTTTGTTCCGTAAGATCTTGTAATCTGTTTCATAACTTTTGTTTCTTAGATTGTTTTTCCATTTTTTATATAATTTGTCCCTTTTTTTGCAATCAGCAATGAGAGCAGGTGTTATCCAGGGGTTGTTTTTCCTTACTTTTTGAACGGGTTTCATCACTGTTGATTTCTTGTAGAGATCATTTAGTTTGCGAGCAAAGTTACCATACATTCTTTCAGCATCTTCCTCTTCTAATACCGAACTCCAATTTTCTTCTCGAATAAGTTGGTTTAATTTAGAATTTAAAATGTGTGAACTACTAACAATCTGTTTATCTGAAGATGTTTGATTTTTAGTGTAGTACAGTGTTGGGTAGTGGTCTGTGATTTCGTTTTCAATTACTGCAGTGTAAACAGGATTATTGACTTCACTTATTAAGATGTGATCAAGCAGTGACTTAGTTCCATTCCGTGGATCAACTCTTGTGCATTTTGTTATGACGTTCGCAAGTCTTGAACCTGCTAGCATCTCCAAATAATCTTTTACATAGCTTATATCTTGTTTTGACTCTTGTACATCAATATTTATATCCCCCAAAACAATACATTCTTCGTTTTTCCTCATTTTTCTTAAATCATTGCCAAGTTCCTCGATGAATGCAACTTTACTAAAACCAGGAGGTCTATATATTGCTATCATATTTATAGTTTTATTATCTTCCTTGAACTGAATTTTAATGCTTTCATATGTAACCGTTGACGAAGTTATTCTTTCGTGATTTAAATTATTTCGAATAAACATCATTATACCACCTCCTCTTTGGTTATTTCGATTTAAGATTTCTCTTTGGAATCCATGAAGTTGATAAAATGCGCTCTCTTCGTCAGAAATGTTTGTTTCCACCAAAATAATAACATCCAATTCCTTTATAAAATTATTTAGATTCAAACAGAAAACACTCCAGTGTAGACGCATCGATCTTATATTAAAACATATATAGCAACGTTTTGTATTTTTCAATTCATTAACTTCAATGCCGCTAAAGCCATGTATTACCCTACAATTTATATTCACTTCTAGTTCTTGTGTTTCGGTTGTGCTCTCCATTTTATTTACGGTTTTAAATTTCTAATCGTTCTTAAAAGTAGAAACAAGAAATATTATGCACTCTTTATGTTGTTTATGTCTCGTTCGGTACTTAAGACAAATGAATTCCTTAGACCAAGTTTTTCAACACTGTCATTTATATTACAACGCAAAATGTCAATGTAAACTGCTCAAAACAAAATAGGGCCCACTAAGTTTTTTGGGTTTCTTTTGAAAAAAATTAATGTTAATTTTTTTTTTTATAATGCTTAAGCTTAGTATTAGTAATAGTGCACACAATTTTTACACTGAAAAAACATTCTATGGAAAAACTTACAAAAAAAAAACAAAAAAAAAACTTTACTTTTCATTGTTTGTTGTTATGATTTATTGTTGATTTGTTTTGCTTAGTAGCGAGTAGGGCCTCCTCTGCTCCGTATGCACTGTATAAGCCTATCTGATACGCTCTCGATCATATGCTTCAAATTTTCTTCTGGTATGCGCTCCCAACAGGTTTTTAATGCGTTTATAAGCTCCTGCTTAGTGTTGACGCTGCTGTAGTTTTCTTTTAGGCTTCTCTTAAGCTGGTCCCATAAATGCTCGATGGGATTTAGATCTGGGCTCTTTGCTGGCCATGGCAAAAGGGAAATACTGGCGTCAGAAAGAGCTGCTTTTGTGATACGGGCCGTGTGTGGGCGAGCGTTGTCTTGCATCAGAACAAATCCATCGCCAACTCTTTGTGCAAATGGGATCACAACAGGCCGTATCACTTTTTCAATATAACTGGCGGCGGCGGTGACGGTGCCCTCATCCAGAATAATCAGCTCTATTCTGCCGACTAGACTTATTCCAGCCCATACCATAACACTGGGCCCCCCAAACCGGTCAGTTCCGTGAATACACGGTTCGGAAAAACGTTCACCTGGCCTTCTCCACACGCGTACTTGTTTATCATCACTCAAAAACTTTATCTTGCATTCATCTGTGAAGAGTACGGATCTCCAGATGTCCATGGCCCAATTGGAATGCTCGCGGGCATACCTTAACCGCGCTGCCCTATGTGCGGGTGTAAGTTTCGGCCGAATAGCACGCACTCTGGAACGTTGACCATCTTCGTGAAGTCGATTAAGGTAGAATTAATATACCATATCTCTGTAAATTGTGCAATAGGTACTATATATAAGAAAATGTAAGAAATCTTAGCTACAATAAACAAACATACATACATACATACAACTTAGAGGTAACGGTAAAATTGTTGTTGAAATCGTTGATATGGAGTCAAACAGATGCAAGCTCTACAATAAAATTCTTCGCTTTTATAATGTTCACGAATTAAGTATTTTTGATGCAAAATAAAAGTTGAATCTCGTGTGGGCCCTATTTTGTTTTGAGTAGTTTACATATTGGCCGTCATAGGACTTTCAATAAAAGTTAAATTGCCTACGCCATTTGCCGCCATACACCCCCAAACCAAAACACTCCCAACACCATGTCTGACAGTAGACACAACGTTCTTACGCTCCCATAAATGTTAAATTTTGACTCATCAGAAAAAACAACCGATTCCCAAAACTCTCTTTGTTTGTTTAAATGAGTTTTGGCAAATTCCAAACGTTTTTTCTGTTCACTTCCGAAATGAATGGCTTTTTTCACGCAACTCTTCCGAAATTTGATTCGTGCAAAACATTACGAAGAGTCTGCACACAAAAATGTTTACCGAATGTGTTTGCCACTTCTTCGGCAAAGTTTGGAGCACTTTTTTTGTAATTTTTTCGAAATTCTTTCAACATTTCGCGTTTTTCCCTAGCAGAAAAAAAACGAGGTCGGCCTGTTCTTTTCTGATTTTTTGTTGAACCAGTGTTTTCGAATTTTGTTATTGAAAACAGAGGGTGATGCATTTGACGCATTTTAAATGTGACTCTTATTCACTCATGAAACTGGTATTTAAAGCATTTAAGCATTCGCCAATCGTAAAAAACAAGTGCTCTCGCAAAGGGCTTCACGATACGATACGATTACGATATTTTTCATTTGTATCGGTATCGTATCGAATAAAAAATTATTTTATCGTATCGTATCGATATCGGCGATAATTTTAAAAGACAAATGTATCGTATCGTTATCGACTTCGATACGATACCGATACGATACTCGATAAAATATCGAAATAAAAAAAAAAATTGCATTATTATATAACAAGGCAAAAAGTGAAACACAAGCTATTCAATATTAATTTAATTTAATTTTATAGACTAACCGACCCTGCGAACCTCGTCTCACCCGCAATTTAAAATCGACATTTGTTGAAAGCCCACATGCCCATTACCATTCTTAGGGAAAAATATAGAACCATTCTTAGGGAAAAATATAGAACGGTTTACCTTTTCGTGTTATCTTGTGTTCCGGTTTTATGCGTAATACTCTAACACCGTACATACAGAATTTATTTATAGGTACATCGTACATTTATAGTTATTTATGATTATAGATGAAGACAACCTTTCAACCACTTATTGGGGGTATTCACGTAAACGCGGAAAACCCATAGAAACCGTAGAAACCGTAGAATTTTCTATCGGTAGAAATGAGCTGTCAAAATTTGTATGGGAAAAATTTTCTGCAAATCGTAGAATTTTATCTCACAAATTTGAAGCAGAAACTGCAGAAAAAAAAACCTGATAAAATTTATGACGTTTATTTTGACGTTTAATTTGGCGCTCATTTCATCTTTTCTCCAACTGAATAGGTACCATCGTTTTCACCAAATAACTCAAACATCCGCAAATCATTTAAAGTGATTTGTTCATACAATTGAATGAATTTTGTTTTAAAACTACTTCTTGGCATCTTGAAGAGCAAAAATTAAAATGTAATTAGAATTAAAAAAAAAGAATCACTTTAACATAAATTATCGAATGACGTGAATTGAACAAATTCACTTTGACGTTTAACAAACAGCTGTTTGTTTCCCTTGTTTACGCAACTACTTTCTGCTGGGGTGTTCATTTAAATCTTTTGCGGAATTTTCTATTTTCCCGCAAAGTAGAAAATTATCTCGTTACGTGAATACCCTTAATTTAATAGTAATCAATATGTCTCGGAAACAAATGACGCTTTTCGTTCCAGTATCGATGTTCATCAGGTTTTTACAAAAGACGATCGACATCGAAAGCACGAGAGAACTGCAAGTAAACTACTATTAGTAAATACCATTGAATGAAAATTCAAAGTTTGCGGACGCAGTGTCGAAAATAGAATTCTTTCAGTCGATATCGATATATTCTATAATTATCGGTCAGTAATTATCGGCGATACGATAGTATCGACAATTTTGTGAACACGTTTATCGTATCGATATCGGTATCGCAGGTACTGGATATCGTGTCGGTTATCGTATCGACTTTCGATACGATACGATACGATACCGATATTTTTATCGAATATCGTGAAGCCCTACGTCTCGCATCCTCAGTTTCTTGGTCTTTAAACCGGAGAATGTTCGGTGTTCCAGGTCCTCTCAAATATGGGGTTGCGAGGAGAACACTTTTTTGGCTTGATCGTTGTCGTCAGGTCGCTTCATGTCGCCAAGTCAATTTATTCGTCTTTTCTTAGCTTTCTGACCCACATCCACATCTTGGTACTTGGTGGTTGAACTTCATTCGACATCGTTGCATGAACCCAAAGTGCTCAGTATCATTTCCCCTTTTTTGATTAACGTCCAGCACTCGATTTGTCAGGGTAAGTCTCCGTCGGTCGGACTACTACTAAGGTGTCGTTTGTGGGATTGATGATTTTTCCAAGGTAGGTGAACTCCTTAACTACCTCGAAATTGCTGCTACCAACAGTGACATTTTGTCAAGACGGTGCGTGAAAGATGTTCTTTCGTTTGTAGATAGCATGTAGGTACTTTGTTTTGTCCTCATTCACTTCAAGACCAACGATTTTTATTTTTTCTATCGCTATGAGGGCCAAAAGCAAAGTTTTTCGGGAGCTACCGATGATGTCTGTGACGTCTGCATATAGCCAAGGAACTGGGTGGATTTGTTGAAGATAGTATTTTCCGTGCTGAAACCTGCCTTGCGCACTATCTGGTTCAGGACTTTGAAAAGTCACATGACAGCGCATCTCCTTGTCTAAACCCTGCGCATGTTTGAAACAACTCAGATGAGGTGTTAACCATTTGCAGACTGCACTACCTTTTGTTAAGCGTCATGTGGCACAGTTAGATCAGGGGTGGAATCGTGTAAGCTGATAGTTGATAGTTGACAGTCAATTTTCTATACTTTTTTGCCTGAATTTGACTGTCAACTATCAAAATTCAGCTTACACGATTCCACCCCAGGTTTTTCTGGATCCAGATCCACGATAATCTCTTGGCGATGGGATGCAATCATTAGCAGCTTTGATGTCGATGTAAAGAATTGGGGTTTCGACTTGAAATTTGTTGGTCTTATTCATTGTGAATAATTGTCGTTCTTCTTCCTGGTCTAAGGCCACACTTATACTTGCCGATTATAGTAGTCTGAGCCGATGTTTGCCTTTCGGAATATTCGGACATTCTGCATGTTAGAAAAAAAAGAAGAAAATGGTGTTGCTTCTGAACGGATGACAATAAAAACTCCTGCCATGGTTAAATTTACCTTCTTAAGACATACGTGTGTTTGATTCAGGTGCGGATTCAGAGGGGGGGGGGGGGTCACGGGGGGTCATGACCCCCCCCCCCCCCCAACAGGCTGTATGATCGCATCATTGTCTAATTCGATGTCACGATTGATGTGTAGCAATGCAAGTCCGGTGAGTCTGTCGAGGCGATAGAGAGTTGAAAAACTCCTTTCTGCAGTGGCTCCAGTAACAGAGAGCGTTTCCAAAATCGTAAGCAGTGTAATAATAGCCGGATAAATTACCATCACACCATCAAGGGCGAGAGGAACCGAATCTGGGAGTTCACCGCCGTTTTCAACAATTCGGTTCCTTTTAGCTACCCTTAACTCAAATTCGGCAATAACGTTCGAAGGGGGAGAGTTCAGAAGCTTCTGGTATGTTTCTGCTACAGGTTAAACTTTTCAATGTCCTCCGCTGTATAGGAAGTCCGAGGCAGAAGGCTGGAGAGAGCCTTTCGTTGAGGTCCGTCACAACGTTGTGCAACAGAGGAATTTAAATTGCTCTCCTGAAATATTCCTCCGGGGTTTGATTCTGTTGGTGGTTATCTCGGTGTTTTTGACGAGAAACAACGCGTGGTACTTTCAGCTCCACATCCAACTGTGTTGGAGTTTCTGAAAAAAGCTTATTTCGTCGTGCGTAATTTCACGTCACCGCTATTGTTACTTCCTATAATTGATACTTCTTATAATTGATTGAAATATTTTATTTTTCTCTAACTACTTGTGTAGTGTATCCACGTATGTAATTTATTTCAATAATATTTATACATTTGTAATCATATTGTTTTGCTTGTGTTTGTGTACATATTTTTTTAAAATATTTGTTAATTTTGTACGCTACATATAATATTATACTAATCATAATCGCTGTCATCAGAGATTCAGGTATTAGGTTTGACATCGTTATTTGTTCATGGATATTGTTGTTGTTATTGACTATTGTTTCTGATTGTTTGCTTTGGGTTTTCCCCATAGTAAGCTCTTTTTAGATCTTTTATCTTGGCTATAAGATTCTGTTTAACTTTTTTTTTCAGTTGTCAAAGTGATGATGCGGTGAAGGTCAGCAATTTTCCTTCTTGTCCTGACTTGTCTTCCTCCACGTTGCCTATTGCGTTTTTTTGGTTGGTCTGTAGCCTGTTCTCTTATTTGTTTTGTTGCTGCTTTTTGTTTCTCTTCTCGTCTCCTGTATTCCTCGATCGAGATGGCTTTTGGTCCGGCGGTGATTGGAGTTGGGATGTATTGTTCAGTTATTCCGCTTTTATTTTCGGGTATGTATTCTTCAGCTTTCTTTGCCTTCAGGTTTAGTAGGTACTTCTCCCACTTTTCTATGATTTTATCGATCTCGTTGCTCGACATCGAATTGTGAAGGTAGTTGATCACTTGTAATTGGGAAGTTCAACTAAGAATTCGCAGGATCGCTGAATTCATTCCTTAAATACTATTGTCTTAACTGTTATACTTATTTTCTATCTTACTTCTATACCTTGAATTTCATATTCAAAATATTTCTATTTTTCTATTGGTTAAACTATATTAATGAGGATCTTATTACTATTGAGTGACAATCAATGCAATCGAGTGAAATGTTGATGTTATGATATCGCTGGTTCTACGGAAGGACCTCGTTAGAACTTTTGGGGTGTTTTCCACAATCGCTAAAAAACTGTTTTTGCAGTACCTCGTATGTATCAAAAATATTCTGATATCAAAACACGGAAAGGACCTCGTATGTATTTGCCTCAATTCATATTCCTTGTAGCTAATTTATTATAAAAGATTTTCAAAAAAGTTATATCTCATTGTTTTCCTGAGAATAAATACAATCCAAAAAACAGCACTTTGAATAGTTAAGTATAATATTTTTCGATTGAAGCTAAACAGAAAAAAAGAACTCAAAATCTCACTTTTGAGACTAATGAGGTACTGTATTTTCATTTTACAAAGATTTTTTTTCGAGGTTTTGTATTTTCGAGTTTTATAATTTTTTTTAGAAAAAACACATTTAACCAAAAATGCCAAAATATGGCTCTGATTTTTGTGCATTTTTTTAGCCTAATTTCCAAAAAGTGATTTTTTCTTCTTACGAGGTCCTTCCGTAGAACCAGCGATATGACTAACATACTCGATTTGCATTTCACATGTTTTGTTACTCATTTATTGAAGGGGCAGTGGCGGCGCATACGTGGATACACTACACTTGTTTAAATATGGCACATTAACATTTAATTTAACACCACAATCAAAACCTTTTTTAATCGACTTAAAACATTATGACGAATTGGCTCTGAAAAAATATTTAATTATGGGTGTTTAAAACAAAGAAACGGTGGTTCGGGAAGCTAGTTTATTTTTTTCTGTCAAATTTGATTCATTCATTCGAAAGTGTATTGAATAAAAGCAAACACATTACTTTGTTTTTATTTCTTCAAAAACGTATGGAAAAATTAATTTTGCTCATAACTTCTGAATAGGTGAATTTATGAAAAATGTCTAACCGTTTAAACCTTGATTATTCTTGTTGTTTTTGATTTTTTTCTATCCTGTGACCCCCTCCAGAATGAAATTCTAGATCCGCGCCTGGTTTAATTAGGTATATATAGCTATGCGTATACGTATAGCCGTTCCTCGCTTCAACATCCAACGAAACGAGAAACATTAATGCACACACACAAACAAAGTCGCATTAGTTTGAATCACATATTTGAACAGAAGGCTTAAAAATGTAAACAATCTCTGACTATAATAGCCCTTATTCAGATCATATAGCAATTTCATTCTAGAGGAACGAATTCTTTCAAGAGCGAGGTGTAGTGTAAGTAACGTTCAGAACTATGAAATGCTAAGAAGATATCTTCTAATGAAAGGTAGAAGGTAGTCCAATCCCTGAAAATGCAAGCAAGGAGCAAATAAAAAGAAAAACAAGTGCAAATGGATGTTGCATGCACCTACTTCAAGCTTAAGGACGAAAGACGACAACGACGAAGACTATGACGCGACGACGACGACGAGGATGTTACGACATATACGGCTCAGCATCAGCATTCAACACAGCATATTATCGTCAGGCTTTGCTTTGGTCTGCCGTAAGGGGACTAGGAGCTTATTTGTTGTTGGTGCTGTTGTTTTATTTGTTTGCGTAGGTGTGGCATTGAATATTTTTATTTTCTTGCTTCCATTTAGGTATTTCTATTTTATAACGCGTCGTGTCGTGTCGTGTCGGTGGCTCATGTGCTGTTGGGAAGCTCACTAGGAATAGGAATAGTGTAAAGGATATGGTAAACAAAGAGTTGATTTTGTTCAAATCTTCAAATGAATAGGAATAAAAAATGGAGAAAAAACAGAATTATTCTTCTTTGAGTTGTTTCACTTTTTTTGTCATTTTATTTTCGCCTTTTCATTGAGTGTCTGTCTCTAAAGCGCATATCGTGAATGAGGCAAGAAGATTAATGCTGTTCTGTGGGAAATATTTGGTTTTTCAAAGCAAAGTAGCTTGATTTTGAGGATAAAAAAGTTTTTAAGGTTTGCCATCTTCTAAAAAATGAACGAGAATTGAAAGCTGCGGGGTATGGACTCAAGCAAAATGACTTTCACATTGAAAAATCGATTCTTAATTGTCTCTCATAGAAGATTTAAAGGTAAGATTTGTGTTCTTTTTGTTTCTTACTCTTTTTTCTACCTTTAAGGATGATTTCAGAGAAATAAAAAAGGCAGAAAACAAAAGGTGTCCATAGTGTGTCACTTTGGCTTGGATAAAATTGTCAGTAATATGCTGAGCTCGCTTACGTAAGGAAAGGTTTTTTATATTAAAGCTGTTTTCATGAACATTTGTAATTATCTGCAGGATCTAGTATTTCCTTGATGTGGTTTTGAAACCTTACTGTGAAATTGTATGGTGCTCTGTGGACTTAATCTTTAAAAGGAAGATGTAAAGAGAGAATGATAATAATTAAACATTTAACCAACAGATGAGTCACTAACGCTTCCTATTATTATGTATTTCTTGTAAGTGGGAAAGGTAAAATAATATCTACATCTTCAAAAAATAAAGATTTGATTTGTTCATTAAATTTTAACCTTGTTTGGAGAGATTTATTTGTGAGATTTATTGTGTCAGGATGACATGCAATGCCCATATTCGACGTACCAAGTTTTTACATAACCAAAAATTAAGGCAAAAAATACAGCAATTTCCCAAAAGCAGTAAAAATAAGAAGAATTCTTCTTCTTTCTCTCTTTGACACTCGAGTTGTTAGTTCTGTCGCGAAAGCTAATCTTTTTGCTAGGCAGTTCGCCTCCAATTCTACAATGCCAGAGAGTGTCATGAATCCACCAGCTCTTGAGCTCATTAAACCCTGACTTAAACACCATTTTACTATGAAGAATAAAAAACAGTCCTGTGAGTTTAGTGCTTCGAAAACACAAAGCTGGCTTGTTTCGTTAAATACCTACATATTATTTCTCGTTTTAGCACTGTTCATGAGAGGCACTTATGTCAATGAGACCGAACATCTCGAGTCTCGGTATCACAGACCACCTCTTGTGGAATGAGCACATATGGGATGTCGCCAAAAGATGTTTGGGTTTCATAAGACGGTGCAAGAAATTCTTCTCCCCGTCTGATCTGGCTTCTCTCTTTAAAGATTACAACCATACAAAACTTGCATAGCATAGCACATTAAAAACGTTAATAAATCGAAAATAACATACATGATAGATAAAGGTATTTACAAATTGAAACTTAGTTATTTGAAGACGAATCTACAACAACAAATATTTTTCGTCTAGTGAAAAGCGAAACGATGAGGAGTGGGCATTCTCATCGTAGCTTTTCAAGGAGCAAGTCGTCGAGTACGACCTAGACAGTTCATAAGCCTTTGTTGTGTAAAATCGATTACATAAGACAAAATAAGAAAGGTCCTCCTATAGGCCCTTTTATACATTTCAAGCTTGTGGAATTTTATTGTTCTTTTAATGTTATTACATGTGCCTTTTAAGCGTCTGTGGACCTCAATTTCTATGTGAGACCTACTTTACTATCTTATCTATGTAGGTAAATTATTAAGAGAAAAGGAAGCCGTGCTAAAATGAGACAAAAAAGAAGACAACGTTACATCTAAGCATCAGTACATTAAATTATACATGAAGAGCAACAACTTGCACTATTCAATCACCGCTTTGGGAAAAAACTGCTATGATATTCACAAAATAATTCACCCAGATACCTTCTTAACTAACGTTAATAGCGCTATTAAGCATGAAACAAGGGATAGCGGAAGTTGAATCAGTGCACATGGGATATTTAGGGAATGTGATATTACATGGATTAAAGTGTCTCCAAGTTTTTGGGAACCAAGTATTGAAGGAGCAACGTCTCTTCAAAGCTAAAGTTGAAAATGCTCCTATAGGTACCTTCAAATATTTACATGTTGACAATTCTTGCTTTATTATTTCGTGATCACTTTAAAAGAGATGCAATATCTTGTTAGCTTGAAACAACTTACAGGCTATACATGAAAACATCACTGATAAAGTGACATAATATTGAAGTGTTTTTTTTTTTTTTAGCTGCCGTAAGATTCTCGGCAAAATTTCCTCAGGTTTTTGGTAACAATTTCATGGTATACTGTATACAGTACCATGCCTATTGAACTTCTGTCCATATATCCTACAAATTTTCAATTTGTTTTTGTTTAATGCCCTTGTCCTTGTCGTTCCAGAGGTTTTCTATTGGATTTTTCATTTCATTTCATTTCATTTATTGACTGGAAACTGTACACAAGATTCTTAATCCTAAATAGTACAATGTAAATGTGGAGTAGTCATAAGAGGCAAGAGACATAATGATTAATTAATGAATTTATATAAAGCAAATTGATAACTTAATAAGATGAGAACAATCACAAATTAAACATAAATATTATTTATTACATTTATATACCTAATACATGCATGAAGAAACAAAGAAAACAATAAATAAATAAAAAAGATAAATAAATAAATCGATCAAAATATAGCATGAGAAAAATGGTCAAAAGATTACGAATTCAAATGAGACCAGATACGAGTCTTAAACAATGGGATGGTGGGTGACAGTTGAACTTTTGGTGGAAGCGCATTCTACATTCTTATAATTTGGATAGAAAAGGAATTCTCCATAACAGATTTATAGAAACGGGGCAGCAAAAAATGTTGGTTTCTAGATGACGTTGTACATTGAAAGAAATTGCAAAGGTAAGGGGGTTCACCAGCTGTTAGAAGCTTGAAGAGAAATAGAAGTAATCTATATTTGACATATGATTCCAATGAGCACCCGATCAGGCGGTATTTAAACTGTGAAACATGACTAAATCTAGGTAAATCAAACACATAACGAACACAATCATTGAATGCAACAGTCATCCTATGTTCACAGTCATAATCGAGGCTAGGGTAGATTAAACGGCCCATAGTAAAATACGGCAGAAGTAGACTTTTAAACAGTCTAAACCTTAAGTCACAGGGGATAAGGTAAGCAGTTAAACGAAGAGTTCGTAAGCCAGCATTATATTTTGCTTATCATAAGTTTGACACGATCACAACATTTTAGGTGCGAGTTAATAACTATACCAAGACTTGTGGCTTTATTAACACAAGGAAGAGGAGAACCGTCTAAAAGAATTGGGGGATATTTCAAAGGGCAGGGTTCTAAGAGAATAACATATATTTAGACTTCTGAGGATTAAGTAACAGTTTGTTGTTATAAGCCCATTCGTTAATAAGTACTAGAGCTCTTGATACCCGGGTACCCGATCCATGGACCGGGTACCCGGGTACCCGATCCATGGACCGGGTACCCGGGTACCCGATGATTTCGGGAATTACCCGGGTACCCGATGATTTCGGGAATTACCCGGGTACCCGAGTAGCCGGGTATTTGCATGGTTCGGGTACCCGGGTATTTGAAACATAACGATCGTGTATCCGAGTACCCGGGTACCCGGGTACTCGGTACGCTTACGCTTACGCGATGAAGCTAAAGTTGTTTGAACAAATGGATGCGTTTATGAAGGAAGTTTTTAATAACATTTTGTATTATTTGTTCTCGGTTAATAAAAATAATGATGGTGGTTAATTAATTGTCTATTTCAATTGCAAGGAATTGCAAGTTGGAGGTGGATTATTATGAATATGTAGTTTATTATTGTCATTAGATTAGATACTTTTAGGATGGATTTCGCTAGTCCTTATAGCCATAGTTTTTTGTGCTGTTTTTTTTTTCATTCATTCGTTAAAAAATGTCATTGGATATGATTTTATGAGGGGTTGAAAAGATATAAAACCGATCTTGTGCGTCGTCGTCGTCGTCGTCGTCGTAGTCGTAGGTAGTCGTAAATAAAGAAGAAATTAAGCTGTTGGCAAGTGTTTGTTGATTTATTGTTGTTGCAAGATCGTACGAAAAAGAAATGCAAGTTGTTTTTGGATAATGATAGTTGAAAGGGATGATTTTATTATGTTGGTTAACCACTGTCCTGGTATAATCTATGAGTGTAAGAACAGGTAGTTGGTGCGTTTGCTTTTTTTTTGTAATTCATAAAAAATGAAATTTGGTAGAAAATATTAGATGGATTATAATTTTATTAGGGGTTGAAAATTGAGATAACCGATTTTGTGTGTTGTCGTCGTTCATCTGTTTATGATTGGTCTTTTTCTTAGCCACAGGTCAATAAAGAAGACAAAAATCTGTTGGCAAGTGTTTGTAGGATTTCTACGATAAAAGTAAAGACTGACCTCAGTTGCAGGATTTTTAATTTGGGTTTTTGCATGTCATAAAATTTTTTTAATGTTTGGGTTTCTCTACATGACCCACTCGTAGACACCAGAGCATTTTTAACAATTACGATGAATGGTAACGCACAATGTACTGGGACGGGATTTTATTGCATGTATGTATTATTGTTTTTTAGAAATGGCAAAAAATGGAAACAAATAAAAAATTGCTATGATTGTTACCAGGTGGAAATTTAAAATATAATTTCGAATGGAAAATGAAAAGAACAATTATTTTTTTAAATAATTTTTATTAAATTAAAAGTTTAATTCATAATACATATGAAAGAAATTTAAAATATAATCACAAATAATGGTTAATAAATAAATTACAATTTTTTTAAATTATTTTTTAAAAATGGGAGTAAATTCACATTTTCGGGCAACAATGAAGAACGTCTCGGCGTAACTATACCACCAGCAGCAGAGAAGCATCGTTGCGAAGAAACTGTCGTTGCTGGTATACACAAGAACTTCTTCGCTAACATCGCTAGCTTTGGATACTTCTTGGCATTCATCTTCCACCAATTTAATATGTCGCGATAGTTATGGGATAGCTGTGGCTCATTAATTTCTTACATATGTAGGGTAGACTGGGTACGGTTGAAACAAAGGACGGTTGAAACAAATCAAATTTTCCAGGAACAGTAGGCGATACGCGAACGTTTGTCAAGAGCAAACGAAGCGAAAACATAGTGCTACAATCGTAAGTTTTCTTTTGCACGCTGCGCGTGGCAATCGTATGATAGAGCACTTTTTTTATATTGGCAACCAAAAGTAAGAATTTATGTGCCGTTTTCTTTTTCAATAACTGAATTTCTATTTATGTAAGAATATTGTGTATTTGTTTATGCTATAAATGAAAAACGCATAACGTATTGCAGTGAATTGTTTCAACGTGTTTTTAATGTGACAATAGTTATATACAATTTTGTATTTATAGAAGGGTTGGGGACGGTTGAAACAATTTTTTTGGGTACGGTTGAAACATAATATTTACGTAGGAGCTCATATGTTTGCCACAATTGCGACTCGGAATTTTCCGAATAATTAATTTTTTGTTTAAAAAACCACGATGAAATAACGTTTTTGTTCAGTCTATTTTGAAATTATTATTTGTTTAAGTTTGTTTTGTTTTGTAAAGATGGATTATTTAAAATAAATAATTTTCGTTTTGTTTTGTTTTATCAATTGTTGATTTTTTTGTGTTATGTTTTTTTTTTAATAAATTATTATTAATAAAAAATTAATCACCTAATGGAATATGTGATAAACATTGTAAAACAATGTCAAAAATAAGAAATATGTTTATTATTTCATTCTGTTTGAACTGACCCCAGTCGCTGTTTCAACCGTCCTTGGTATGGGTACGGTTGCAACAAAAAAGATGTCTTTTTAAATTCCATATTTTTCATAAAATAATGCACGTAGGACTCAGAAGTTACTTTTCAGTTGTAGATGAAAACCCGCTTTTTTATTGAACATATCCACTTCATCGCTCGGTTTACAGAAATCAAAGTTATGGACAATAAAAGCGAAATTGTCTCAACCGTACCCAGTCTACCCTATTATGAATTAAACTTTTAATTTAATAAAAATTATTTAAAAAAATAACTGTTCTTTTCATTTTCCATTCGCAATTATATTTTAAATTTCCACCTGGTAACAATCATAGCAATTTTTTATTTGTTTCCATTTTTTGCCATTTCTAAAAAACAATAATACATACATGCAATAAAATCCCGTCCCAGTACATTGTGCGTTACCATTCATCGTAATTGTTAAAAATGCTCTGGTGTCTACGAGTGGGTCATGTAGAGAAACCCAAACATTAAAAAAATTTTATGACATGCAAAAACCCAAATTAAAAATCCTGCAACTGAGGTCAGTCTTTACTTTTATCGTAGAAATCCTACAAACACTTGCCAACAGATTTTTGTCTTCTTTATTGACCTGTGGCTAAGAAAAAGACCAATCATAAACAGATGAACGACGACAACACACAAAATCGGTTATCTCAATTTTCAACCCCTAATGAAATTATAATCCATCTAATATTTTCTACCAAATGTCATTTTTTATGAATTACAAAAAAAAAAAGCAAACGCACCAACTACCTGTTCTTACACTCATAGATTATACCAGGACAGTGGTTAACCAACATAATAAAATCATCCCTTTCAACTATCATTATCCAAAAACAACTTGCATTTCTTTTTCGTACGATCTTGCAACAACAATAAATCAACAAACACTTGCCAACAGCTTAATTTCTTCTTTATTTACGACTACCTACGACTACGACGACGACGACGCACAAGATCGGTTTTATATCTTTTCAACCCCTCATAAAATCATATCCAATGACATTTTTTAACGAATGAATGAAAAAAAAAACAGCACAAAAAACTATGGCTATAAGGACTAGCGAAATCCATCCTAAAAGTATCTAATCTAATGACAATAATAAACTACATATTCATAATAATCCACCTCCAACTTGCAATTCCTTGCAATTGAAATAGACAATTAATTAACCACCATCATTATTTTTATTAACCGAGAACAAATAATACAAAATGTTATTAAAAACTTCCTTCATAAACGCATCCATTTGTTCAAACAACTTTAGCTTCATCGCGTAAGCGTAAGCGTACCGAGTACCCGGGTACCCGGGTACTCGGATACACGATCGTTATGTTTCAAATACCCGGGTACCCGAACCATGCAAATACCCGGGTACCCGGGTACCCGGGTAATATTGAATACCTCGGGTTCCCGGGTACCCGGATACCCGGGTATTATTTCGAGTACCCGGTCAGAGTCAAGAGCACTAATAAGTACCAAGTCTTCGTTCATTCTTGTAATTAAATCCTCAGACAAGCCAATAGGCCGACTCAGGTAGAGTTGTACATCATCGGCGTAAAGGTGAATCTGAGCATTAAGGTTAATACCAGTCAAGTCATTAATAAAAATAGTAAATAACAAGGGACCTAAGATAGAACCCTGAGGAACACCTTTGGTGAGAGATAGTACATTAGATACAGAATCTTTTATACGGACTCGCTGAACTCGACCAGACAAAAATTCTCTTACTAAAGTAACAGTTGTACTGCAAAATCCGAAGAGTGAACTCAGTTTACTTTCTAAAATTGTATAATTAACACAATCAAATGCCTTAGAAAAATCCAAGAGGGCAAGAATTGCCAAATAATCTCTGTTGACCTGAACTCTTAAATCAGATGTTATTTTGAGCATAGCAGAATCACAACTGTGATTTTTGCGAAAACCAGATTGCCATTGAGTGAGAAGATTGAATTCGCCTTAATTTTCAGGTGAAGTCTTTTTTGGGAGGGGAATAACTATTGCCTCTTCTTTTTGATTGGAAACATGGATTTAGTTAGACAGGTGTTTATAATAAACAGTTAATGATTTGCAACCAAAAGAAAAAGGATTTTTAGAAACTTCGGAGAAAGCTCGTCAGAACCAATACTAGAACTTTTAATTGAAATGAAAAAGAAACACAGTTCTGAAAAGTCAATATTACGAAAAGAAAAGCTTAATGAAATTGAACAATTTTTTTAATGTTGAATGGTCCATTTATCAAGGAAGGCTTGAAGCTATATAACATTAAGCTGCGAGCAATAGGAGCGAAGAATTTGTGGAAAATGTGGAAAAAACGGCAAACAATACAATACAATCTATATCTATATCTATACTAATATATAAAGCTGAAGAGTTTGTTCGTTTGAACACAGTGATCTCAGGAAATACTGGTTCGAATGGTATAATTCTTTTTGTGTTGGATGGTCCATTAATCGACTTAGGCTTTAGGCTACTTAACATTAAGCTGTGACCAATAGCAGCGAAGAGTCTGTGGAAAATGTGGAAAAAACGACAAAAGATATTAATTTTTCTACGTTTTAACGCACTTATCTCAGGAACTGCTTAATGAAAGTGAACAATTTTTTTAATGTTGAATGGTCCATTTATCAGGTAAGGTTAGGTTGAACGGGCTGATAGTTGATGTTTTTACCTTCACACTTAGATCAATGTAGATCCATTGTGGTACCCCGAAGTGTTGTAACTTCCTGAAAAGATATAATAACCTATGAATCATGTGGTTCGTTTAACCATTTAGAGGTCTTGACAAAGTTTAGTAAACTTTTGCCCGGCAGTTCTGATAGTTCCTCTAGTTCATTAAAGAAGAAGTTGCCTAGAGTTTTCTTCCTAGCAAGACAGAGCGAAGGACAGTGGCAGAGAAAATGAGCAGTGTCTTCATGCTCGTTTTCATCACCGCAGCCTCTACAAAGGTCATCAGTACTGAGCCCCATCTTCTTCTTATGGTAGCCGAGTAGGTTGTGTCCTGTAATAATGCCGATAAGGGATCTTAGGGAGGGTTTATTAAGAGTTAAGATCCAATCGGATCTTTTCTTATCGTATCTAGGCCATAGCTTCCTGGTGTTAACACAGGTTTCTAGGAGATTCCATCTGTCATTGGATTTTTGAATGATGGTTTTACTGACGTTATGTTTCAGTTCACATAACGGTATCCCTATATGATGGTCTATCAGAGAGGGTTCCAGTGTGGAGCCCTCCCTAGCAAGTTCAACCGCCTTTTCGTTGCCTGGTACATCACTGTGGCCAGGAACCCAGCAGAGTCTTACGTTATGCTGTGTGCCAAGAACCTTTAGCTCTTCGCGACAGCAAGAGACAAGCTTCGACTTGATTTGGGTGGCAGAGATAGCTTTTATTGCTGCTTGGCTATCAATGAAAAAAGTGATGTCCGCGTGTGATATCGCCATCATGGATATATGTTTAGCAGCGTTTTTCACTGCCAAGATCTCAGCTTGGAAGACGCTGCTATGGTCGGGGAGCCTGAATGATTTGTCAAGGTTGAGGCTTTCAGAGTAAAAGCCTGCACCTATTCTAGTATCCATTTTAGAGCCATCGGTGTAGATGGTAATGGTTGAGTCGTTAGTGTAGGGCACACTATTTTCCCAATCTAGTCTATTGGGGAACCTAGTACTAAAAGATTTGTTGAAATCTAAATAAGGGGTCATTTAATCTGTGCAGATATTGTTGTCTACGTATTTCGTAAGAATAGCTGCGTGGCCACTCTGCCTAGTTTTCCAGATGTTAGTTTGGCTGAGCCTGAGGGCGCTGTTTGCTGCTGATTCTTGGACGAATAGATCTATTGGGGGGAGATTGAGGATCGTTTCTAAACCCGCAGTTGGGGTAGTCCTCATCACACCACTAGTACAGATACAAGCCATTCTCTGTACTTTGGTAAGTGTTTTTAGATTCATGGATTTCTCCAGCGCTTTCCACCAAACCAAGCTGCCATAAGTTAGAATCGGTCTGGCAATGGCAGTGTACATCCACATGACTATTTTGGGGTTCGGTCCCCAATTTCTACCCAGAATCTTGTTACATGAGTAGAGTGCGATATTGTGGCTTTCTTATATCTTTCTTGGATATTTGGACCCCAATTGAGCTTTTTATCCAATATAACTCCGAGGTATCTAGATCGGTCGGAGATTTTTAGTGTTGTATCATCTATTTTTGGTATTTCAAACGGAGGGATTTTCCTCCTGTTTGTAAAAAGAAACAGTTCTGTTTTAAGGGGGTTTACCTTAAGACCGAATTTCTTGGTCCAGTTGCTGACCCTTGATAATGCGCTTTGTAATTGTTCGCTAATAGTGGTAAGGTATTTTCCCGTCGCCAAAAGCGCTAAGTCATCAGCGTAGGCTACCACTATTATACCGTAATTCCTAAGTTTTATTAGGATCTCGTTCATCACTAAGATCCATAATAATGGTGAGAGAATTCAACCTTGCGGGGTTCCTCTAGATGCGTACATCTCTAAGTGTGCGTTACCAAGCTCGCTATGTATTTGTCTGTTTTTCAGCATACACATGATCCATTTGATAACTACTTCTTCTATACGTTGATCATTAAGTGCTTTCTCGATTGCATTACTGTGGACGTTATTGAAGGCTCCTTCAATGTCCAGGAATGAAGCAAGAGTGTATTCCTTATAGTCAAGTGATTTTTCTATAGTTCTAACTACGCAGTGTAGTGCCGTTTCTACCTTTTGTGTAGGCGTGTTGAAAGGGTGATATGGTCTCCGGTTTTAAATTACTGCGGATGTATAAGTCGATAAGTCTTTCTAGTGTTTTAAGTACAAAAGACGTGAGACTTATAGGTCTGAAGTCCTTAGGTTCAATATGGCTGGGTTTGCCGGCTTTTGGTATAAAGACGACTTTTAACTCACGCCATGTCTTGGGAACATACCCCCATTTAATGCTAATTTGAAAGATGTTTATCAGGTGTGGAGTGATAAATTCAGTGCTCTTTTGTAGCATCATTGGGAAAATGCCGTCTAGGCCTGGAGAAAGAGTTAATAGCCCAGTTTAACTTTTCTTCCGTTATAAAATCCGTAGGGATTTCATATTCGAAGATTGAAGAGTTATCTGGTTCGCGTTCAGGGCTAGGTTTGCTATCAGGGAAGTGTGTTTCAACCAGGAGTTCTAGACTTTCGCGACCTGATTCAGTCCAGCCATTGTCGGGTTTCCTTAGAGAACCAACAGAAGTGGAGGTTTTCGAAAGGATTTTTCTCAGCCTAGCTGACTCGTTGGTGCACTCGATATTGCTGCAGAAATTTTTCCACGAGCTCTGTTTGGCTCGTTGGGTTTCTGTTTTGAATTTTCTTTGACTAGTCTTATAACAGTCCCAGTCACTTTCAAGCCTTGTTCTTTTAGCAGCATTGAAAAGCTTTCTTGTTTCTTTTCTAATGTTGGTTAGTTATGTTGTCCACCAGGGGGGTTTACTGTTTTTCTTCACAGTTGTTTTGATTGGACAACTGGTTTCGAACGCCTTACGCAGAGTCTCAGTGTGATCCTCTGTTGCCTTCTCTAGACTCTCTGGTCCCAGAATGGCGTTGGTGTTAAGGTGCTTGATGTTATTACTAATTTCCCTATTGAAGATAAGCCAGTCTGTACGCCTGTTATTTCTAAAGGGTTTGTGCTGTCTATCAACGTTAGGGATTTTAAATTCTATAAGACGATGGTCAGAAAAGGAAGATTCTTCTAAAACCCTCCAATGATCAATTTGACAGGAGTCAGAATTATTTGAGAGGGTTATATCTAGCACCTCTTTCCGATTTTTCGTGACAAAGGTGGGTGTATTACCTCGGTTAGCCACACATAGATTGTTATCTATGATGAATTGAAAAAGGGATTCACCTCTAGTATTTGTATCGGTGCTTCCCCATTGTACATGATGTGCATTGGAGTCGCACCTTAGGATAATATTGAAATTTTTCTTACTTGCGAATGTTACTACTTCATTTGTTATATCCGCTGGTGGTCCTTCAACTCCATCATAGGGCATATATGTGGAGGTTATTATGAGCGTTGGGTGCTCCTTGCGTTCAAAAATGACCGCGGTCTGGAAGAAGTTAGAAGAAAAAGATTAAACCGTTTTCTAGCTAATATACAGGTTCTGGGGTCACTATTTTGGCTATCAAGATTTGACTTATACAGCATGAGGTCTTTGGAGTGCAGGCCCTTGATCATGCCACCTACTACCCAGGGTTCTTGAATCAGGGCCATGTCGTATTGTCTACTCTGCATGAGGTAGACCAGGTTGGCGCTGGCGGCTTTACTATGTTGAAGATTGATTTGTAAGATTTTCAATTCCATTTACATAATAAAGATTTGATCATCGCCTTACTAACCTGTTTTCTTTTGTTTGATGTCAATCTAAGCTTGCATCTGGTGATCCCGACGCGCACTTTGAAGTCCACTTTCCTAAGTAGTGGTATCGATTTATAGCCTAACCTTACCATCACTTCGGTGCCTTCGCTGGTCTTCTCGAACTTAATTATTTCCCATTCTTGGCTGAGCAGATCATTGTTGAGAGATATGATGCTGATGATAGTCGATCATTGGGCAGGGTTGGACCTTTCACTAAAAGTACGCCAATTGGTCTCGAGATATGTTTGATCTCCTTTACATCAATAAGGCGCAGATCTGCATTTTGCCATGGTGCAGAGGTGGTCTTTGTGAAGTCTTGAAGCCACTTTAAAGTGGCTTCGTTTTCACAATCCATCACCTTGAACCCATGGATGGTCGTTAGATTACCGAAGAGCGGGGGAGGCCTGTTTTTAACTATGGCCTCGTTGACTTCTTCCAGGATCCTAAGCTCCAGAAGTTGCCACTCATCCTCAGTCAGCTTCCGTGAAGGTTTACCGAAATCGGCAATAGCAACTTGTTGCCCCTTCACGGTTGCTCTGGAGATCTTAAGTCTCTTCGTTGCCTTATTGGGCGAAGAGCTGGTCGGGGAAAGTTCATTCCTAGCTCTTTTGGAGGAACTAGGACCTTCAAAAGGTGTTATTTGTGAAGATTGATTCGACTGTAAGCGCTGTTTGGATCTGTCCAGCGCTGCCTTCTCCTTTGCAGTCAAGAACTCTGGTGTCCTTTTAGCAAAACGGCGGACAATCCTCTCAGCGTTACGAATTTGACGACGACTGATCTCCTTGTCGTCCAGAGCCTTTGCCTTTCGTGTTGATGATCCTTTTTCAATCACCGTAGCTAAACTGACGTTCGTTGTGTTGATCGTACAGTTTTCGGGTCCAGATTCGACGGTCGTGTTTAGATCAACGCTGAGGCTGTGGCCAGTAGCATTGCCTTCGCACTTCCGCTCATCCTTACCCTCATTGAGGGTCACTTTCTCACCTACCTCACTAACGCCAACTGATATCGGAGCGATCAGTGGCTGCTCGGTAGGTGGTACGGTAGACACCACAATGTTTGTCTGTACGACTGGCCCTGTCAGTTTCTT
Organism: Sphaerophoria taeniata; assembly: GCA_943590905.1. Taxonomy (NCBI): domain Eukaryota; kingdom Metazoa; phylum Arthropoda; class Insecta; order Diptera; family Syrphidae; genus Sphaerophoria; species Sphaerophoria taeniata. Next base: position 186,898,460 of record OX016540.1, read on the forward strand.
CCCTTCCTGAGGAGTGGCTGCGATCATCGATGGGGGGCACCCTTCCTCACGCTGTATTGTAACAGCGATGGGGGCAGGTGGTCCCATCAAGATTTTAACGCCCGCGCTCCCTGAAGAGAGGGGATTTGGTGCTTGATTAGCGGGGTGCCTATCTTTTCCCAAACCCTCCCTGTCCAGAAAAGCGCGCGAGTTAAGTATCCATAGCAAAACATATTGAGAAAAAAGATAACATTATTTGTATTCAATGATATCTTTAGTCTCTAGTACAGTCTTGCACACAACGCTACAATGATAACATATGTAAAAGAGATAATATCGTTTGTATACAATGTTGGAATATTATCTCTTCTTCATTATCAAGCAAGACGATTGTACGCTTGGGTCTCCTTGTAGATAGATAAGAAAAGTATATAAATACGACTGTATGATGAATTTATCAATAGTCTTATTGTAACTACATAGTAGCCTTAAGCTCCTTTTAGAATTAGTAAAAAGTATTTCAATAATAAAGGACATAGTTCCAAATAAATATTGTTTAATTTTAAAAGTAAGAAACAAGTGTTTTAATTGGCGATCCTGCCAGGAGGTTAAATATACTTTTTAACTTCAATCGAGCGGACCTCGGGAACAAGTAGTGAAATCTAGTATAAACAGAACACTCGCGTTACCGGTTACAAGAATTACCTAGCATAGCAGGTACAAATATAGCTTCTTCGTACGAAGCAGCAAAGCAATTCAGTGAAAGTGTATATGTGGAGAAAAAAAACACACAAATTCGACGACAACAGACACGAGTTCAAAATGGAACAACTCGCAGTATTAATGGCAAGATTAGAAGCTTTAGAAACCAGGTGCAACACAGTAACACAAACCCTAGAGCACACACGCACAGAGAATGCAAGGTTAGCAGCAATAATAACTAACCAAAATCAAATAAACACTAATTTAGAAACAAAACTAAATGAAGTAAAATCTGGATTAGGCATAGTACCAAACATACCTGTGCTAGAGGAAATAAGAACCACATATACAGATGGTAGTGAAATACAGTTAGACGCATTTAAAAGCCTACCTATTTTCAACGGCGATCAATCAAATTATCGGTCGTGGCGCGAAGAAGCATCCAGATTAATGGACAGCATTAAAAACTTCAAAACACACAGTAAGTACGCAGCAGCATTGACTATAGTGAAAAGTAAAATACAGGGTGCAGCCGCGAATGTGTTAACTAATTATAACACAATTTTTAATTTTGAGGCGATACGTAACAGATTAGATTATACGTACTCTAATCAAGAACCTCTATACGTGCTACAAGACATGATGAAAGCCATCACGCAAAAAAGAAGCACACTGTCTGAATACCACGACGAGATAAATAAAAATCTCAATTTAATAATATCAAAAATCACTATGTCAGGTGATCCGCCGAATATAATCGACAGACTAATTAAAAATGCTAACGACGACGCAGTTCGTATATTCATTGATGGTATGAGTGACAACTTTACAAGAGGATCATTATATTCAGCTACAATAAATGATCTAGAACACGCATTCGCAATTGCTCGCAGAATAGAACATGATAATGTGCACAGGCATTTACATCTCACTCAAGATAAGCACCACAAAAATATGCCACATGAACGCAGAAACGAAAGAAGACCAAATTATTCGAGCCAAACAACGAATTATCAACCCCAGAAGCAATACGATAATATGCAGCAACACAATCAAGGACCACGCCTAAACCCTTTCAAGAGAAATGACGGACCACAGCCGATGGAGATAAACTCGAGACAAATTGTACATGCACAGCGACAAAATTGGAATCAATACAAACCCGATGTATATAATCCACCAGCGAAACGTGAACACAGCGGGAGTTTCAACACACACAACAGACCGCAACGATCTTATCAGCAGAACTTCAAGCAGCAGAGAGTAAATAACTCCCGACAACAACGCAGAGACGATGTCAGCAATACATATGCAGAAGCAGATGAAACGGAATGTATGGTAAATAATAACATAAGAATAGATCATTTAAACTAGTAGACGGGTTGCCCTGCTTAAATTTAACTAGTACTATTTCTAAGAAAATTTATAAAATTCTTATTGATACTGGTGCAACCCATAATTACATTAATAGAAAATGCGATTCTAGCGAAAAAATTAAAATTAAACCTATAAAAATAAAAACAATGCATGGTTATTCTATGGTAGATACAAAGAAAGTAGTTAGGATATTAAAGAAAAATATAACATTTTTTGAATTAGAGGATATTCAGTCTTTTGATATGATATTAGGATATGAAGGACTTAAAGTTCTAAACGCGGAAATAAATTTCAGTAATATGACTCTAACTACCATAAGTAGTGTCGAATCTATTCAGAAAATTAATTACATAATTGGGGAAAATAATATTTATAAAGCAGACATAGATAGACTGATGAAGATTAATAACAGCATAGGACCGTTACCCTTTACAGATACTATAGAAGCAAGCATTAGGACGACCAATGATAATCCGGTTTATGTTAAACAATATCCATATCCCATAGCAGATAACGAATTCGTAAACAAAGAAATACAGAAACTCTTACATGACGATATAATAGAAAAAAGCCATAGTCCTTATAACAGTCCCATATGGACAGTACCTAAAAAAGGTTTGGACGAAAAAGGAAAACCAAAACGGCGCATGGTTGTTGATTTCCAAAAACTTAACGCTCACACTGTAACAGACAGATACCCCATTCCGGATGTCAACATGACAATTCAAAATTTAGGTAAAGCCAAGTACTTTACAACGTTAGATTTGGAGTCAGGTTTCCACCAAATTAAAATCAAAGCAGATGATAAAGAAAAAACAGCTTTTGCTATAAATGGCGCAAAATATCATTTTAAACGAATGCCTTTCGGGCTCAAAAATGCACCAAGCATATTTCAGAGATGCGTGGACGACATTTTGAGAGACTTTGTAGGTAAATTCGTACACGTTTACATTGATGACGTATTGATATATTCTTCATCTGAGGAAGAACATATACAGCACATAAGTCAAGTATTCGACGTACTCAATAAAGCCACATTAAAAATATCTGATGAGAAAAGTAAGTTTTTTCAAGAAGAAGTAGAATACTTAGGTCACATAATCAGACATGGTAGAATCACTACGAACCCTGAGAAAATAGCAGCTATAGAAAATTTTCCAGTCCCACAAACGGTAAAGGATTTGAGAGGATTTTTAGGTCTTACAGGTTACTATCGTAAGTTTATAAAAGGATACGCAAGCATAGCCAAGCCCCTGACATTATATTTACGAGGAGATAACGGTAAAGTAAACAAAAAACAAAGTAAAAATATTAAGTTAAATCTGAATGATTCAGCATTAGAAGCGATTAGAATTTTAAAAAATTATTTGAAAGAACAAGTCGAACTTTTTCAACCGGATTATAGTAAACCATTCGAGCTTACTACTGATGCATCCAACATAGCTATTGGAGCCGTACTAAGTCAGAATAAGCAACCTATACACTTCTTGTCAAGAACACTGAGTAAGACAGAAGAGAACTATAGCACAAACGAGAAAGAGCTATTAGCGATCATATGGTCCTTACAAAAACTCAGAAACTACATATATGGTATAGCAGACTTAACCATATATACCGATCACCAGAGCCTTATATATTCTGTATCAGAAAAAAATCCCAACACAAAGCTGAAACGTTGGAAGGGAATCATTGAAGACTTTGGAGCAAAATTTGTTTATAAACCAGGAAACCTAAATCTTGTAGCTGACGCATTATCACGTCAACGCATAAATACTTCTACCATAGAAACAGCACATTCAGCTGAAAGTTCTTCTAATGATATAATAAAAACTGTGAATCAGCCTTTTAATGCATACGCTGCACAGTTCGAACTTATTGAAGATATAACAAATAATATCGAAACACAAATCTATTTTAGTAACAAAATAAGACTCATAATAAAGTTTAAGGACAAAGACTCTTTACTAAGGCAGATGAAAGAAGTTATACAACCCCAAAAGATTGTAGCTTTGCATACGAAATTTGAAAACATATACAAATATGGTGAAAACATAAAAAAGGAATTCCCACTAGTAAGATTTATATTCACACCAAGAAAACTTCAAGACGTGACAAATTTGGAGGAACAACTAAAACTTGTAAGGGTAACTCACGAAAGAGCACACCGAGGGTTACGTAACAATATACAAGAAATCTCAGAGAAATATTACTGGCCCGATCTAAATAAACAAGCAAAGAGTTTCAACAAAAAATGCATAGCATGTCTATTTGGAAAATATGAAAGAAAACCTATCAGAGAACCTCTGAATAATTCAGAAATACCAACACATGTGGGAACACACATTCATATGGACATATACTTCAACGACAAGTATACTTTCCTTGTAACAGTAGATAAGTATTCTAAATATACAATCCTTCGGGAAATCGAAACTCGAAACAGACTGTACGACGTTATGGAAGAGGTCTTATCTAATTATTTCCCAAAATGTGAACGACTCATGACAGATAACGAGAAGGGATTCAAAACAGAAATGGTGAACCAAATGTGTTTGAAATACAACATAACTAAAGTAGAAGCTCCAGTATACAGATCGACAGCGAACGGTCAGGTAGAACGTGTAAACGGTACAATAACTGAACTGTCTAGAATATTCACAATTCAGAATAAAACAAGACTTATCGAAGAAATATTTAGAACAGTGCGTGAATTAAATAATTCTATACACTCAGTAACCGGTTTGAAACCTAGAGACATTTTCTTTAATCAAAATAAATATAGCAATAGTGAAATTATAATAAATAAACTAAACTCAGCATCCAAAAAAGTGATCGAACGTCTAAATAAAGGAACTCGACACAGAGAGTATAAAAAAGGAGATAAGATAATGGTAAGAATCACAGGTCTTAGAAAGAAATCTAACGCCAGATACATAACAAGAATAGTAGAAGAAGATAAAGGAGACACTGTAATCTCTAAAGAAGGAATAAAAATTCACAAGGATAACATAAAGAATTATCATTTTTCAGATGACGAAAATATTAATATTCCTAACATTACTAGGAATTGTACAGAGTCAAGAAGGGCAAGGAAACGTTCAAATAACTGAGTTACTAAACAAGAAGTTTATACTTACGCAAACAGATGACGTGTATTTATTCAAAGAACAAACTTATTTGTTACATGCCACCAACCTGACTTCGATATTTCAACCTTACGTAAATATCGTAACTAGTAAATATCAACCTACACAAGAAGAAAAAATTTGGTTAAGTAAAATTAAGAATTTAGCAGACCAATTACAAGAACATACTAGGCATACTAGATCAATTAACTTTTTAGGAACAGCTTTCAAATATGTGTTTGGTAATCCTGACCATTATGACTTAGTTAACATAGAAACGAGTATAAATAATCTCATAGAAAACAATAATAAACAAAAAACTATAAATTCTAGATTTGAACAAATTTTGCAACAATTCGAAGGTCAGAGCCTTAAAGAACATTTAGTAATAGAACAAGTGTACGAACAATTATTATTATTGACCAGAACAATTAATGCAGCAAAAAATAATGAATATTTATCAGAAAGCCTAGACTTAGATGACATTAAAAATATTATTCAACATGAAATAATTCAAGTACCCATAATAAATATACTTGAGTACTCTAAAATATTATTAGCTAGAACTGATGAATTCTTCATCACAATATATAAATATCCAGTTCTAATTAAATCATGTAAATTGTATAAAGTAACACCTTTAAATTCAAAACATGGAAAAATCATTACAGATAAAACAATTGCCTTATGTAACCAAACTTATTTAAGAACAAGAAATTGTCAAAATCATCTAAGTAAAAACATTTGTGAAATTAACTTTGAAGAAGAAAATTGTCTTATTCCACTTTTAAAGAATATAACTTCAAAATGCAACATTAAACAAGAATACGATTACGACTTAGAAATTGAATCCGGTGTTATGTTATTAAGCGGTAAGCATAAGTTAAATAATCAAACAATTAATGGTATAAACTTAGTTACTTATGAAAATACTATAAATCTAGACGATAAAATATACAAAAACATGCATAAGCAAATTAAAGAAGTTATATTAAGAAATCATAATTCAGAGTCTTACATCGACCAAATAATTAAAGAAGATACAATGTACAAATTCGATAACATAGATACTTTAAAAAAACTAATTATTCCTTTTGAAGAAAAACCGATATTATCAACTATATACACAATTGTAACACTGATTGTTATTCTAGCATTTACGTACGTAATGATAAAAACTATACAATGTATAACAGATCGTCAAAAACAAAAAAAGATTGACGCATATAACAAAACTTATGAAAGAGAAATGTTAAAAATAGCGTCGAAAAATCGGGACGATTTCGTTTAACAAGGGGGGGAGTTAAGTATCCATAGCAAAACATATTGAGAAAAAAGATAACATTATTTGTATTCAATGATATCTTTAGTCTCTAGTACAGTCTTGCACACAACGCTACAATGATAACATATGTAAAAGAGATAATATCGTTTGTATACAATGTTGGAATATTATCTCTTCTTCATTATCAAGCAAGACGATTGTACGCTTGGGTCTCCTTGTAGATAGATAAGAAAAGTATATAAATACGACTGTATGATGAATTTATCAATAGTCTTATTGTAACTACATAGTAGCCTTAAGCTCCTTTTAGAATTAGTAAAAAGTATTTCAATAATAAAGGACATAGTTCCAAATAAATATTGTTTAATTTTAAAAGTAAGAAACAAGTGTTTTAATTCGCGCGTTATGCAACCTTTTCCTCTCCTGTTCTGTCAGTTGATCCCAGTCCAACTGCCCTAGTCTTTTGACTGTCCTCCTACTATTAGTAATCCTGCACCTTCTGGATGCGCTTGATACGTTCGAGAGGTTGGAGCTAGCGACCGAACAAACTTCACTGACGCTGTCATCAACGTCGATCGCGCTGGCGCCATCCTCCATATCCATATGTGCAAAGGGATCGAGAAGAAGATTTTCTTCTTCTTCAGTCATGCAATGGTCCTTGGAAGAGCTCATATTTTCAATAAGAATTTCGTGCTTATAATTTTCGGAAACTGAAAAAAGAAACGAAAATAAAAAGAGAAAAGAGAAAAGAAAAAGAAAAAGTTTCGAAATTATAAGATGAGTTCTAACAAAATAAAATTTTATGAAATGAAAAATTGTCACTGGCGACTTCTCCTCTCGGTATTGAGACCGCGAGGCAAAGCCTAAGCCGACAGCCGTGACCTCTATCGACCTTATAGCGTATATTCCCGCTATGGTTTTGTTCCTTTATCCATTTATCAAGGAAAGGCTAGAAGCTATATAAAATTAAGCTGCGGCCAATAGGAGCGAAGAATTTGTGGAAAATGTGGAAAAAACGGCAAACAATACAATATAAAGCTGAAGAGATTGTTCGTTTGAACGTGGTAATCTCAAGAACTACTGGTTCGAATTGTAAAATTCTTTTTGTTTTGAAGAGTCCATTAATCGAGAAAGGCTTTGTTTTACTTAAAATTCAGCTGTGACCAATAGCAGCGAAGAATCTGTGGAAAATGTGGGAAAAGCGGAAAAAATATTTATTTTTCTGCGTTTTAACGCGCTTATCTCAGGAACAATTCTTTTTGTGTCTAATGGTGGATTTATCGAGGAAGGCTAGAAGCTATATCATACTACGCTGATACCAATAGGAGCGAAGCATCAGTTAAAAATATTGCAAAAACGGCAAAAAATATTCTTTTTTGAATGTTTCTGTTGTTTGCTTGAACCCGCTGATCTCAGGAACTGCTAAATCAAAGTGAACAATTATTTTGCGTTGAATAGTTTATTTATTATGGAAGGCTTTAGGCTATATAACATAACGCGATATCAGCGAAGAATCAGTGGAAAAAGTGGAAAAAGCGGCAAAAAAGATATTAATTTTTCTTGGTATGTGTTGAAAAAATTACTGTGCAGTGTGCACTGCTCAGCACCAACTGATTTTAGAATTAAAGTACCAGAATTTCACAAAAAAAAAAAATACGAGCGTGTATAAGTGGATATGGTGTTACTATTTTTCCCATTCAGTAGCAATGGCTGTCATAGCGCCGCCCCGCGCGCTCTCATCCGTTTTCAGTTCAATAACAACATAGAAGTTAGAAAGATGAGAACGAAAAATATTGTGTTGGCTGTATCAAACTTAAGGCAGGCTGGCCAAGCAAATGATATAAAAAATGCCAGTTCCACCTAACAACATCTCACTGAGATCTCAGAGATCTCAGAAATCTCATAGATTTTTTAAGTGGAACAAAAATTCTCAGCTGCGAACTGAGATTTTTTTCTCAGATCTCTGAGATGAAATTATTTTGGATTCGATTTCTCACTCAGCTATTTTGACATGGCTGACATATGTGCAACAACAATTAGTAAGGTAACCATTATATCTCAATGATAACTGAGAATTATGTTCCATCAAATGATTTTGCCTCAGTCAAGGTGACATTGAAATCTCAGTGAGATGTTGTTAGGTGGAACTGGCCTAATCAGTGGCGTAGATAGCTTTTCGCTATGGGGGGGGATAGATCTAGTTCGCTCATTTTTACTTCCGACATCTATACTAATATATAAAGCTGAAGAGTTTGTTTGAACACGCTTATCTCAGAAACTACTGGTTCGAATTGTAATTGAGTTGGATAGTCCATTAATTGAGGAAGGTTTAAGGCTACATAGCATTAAGCTACGACCAATAGGAGCGAAGAATCAGTGGAAACTTTGAAAAAACGGCAAGAAAGCATTAATTTTTTTGTTTGTGTGAACGCGCTAATCTCAGGAACTGCTAAATCAAATTGAAAAATTCTTTTTGTGTTGAATAATCCATTTATCGAGGAAGGCTTTAAGCTATACAGAGTTACGGTGCGAATAATAAGAGCAGAGCTTCAGTGAAAAGTCTTACTAAAACGGGGAAAAAAATACATATTTGAAGGCTTCGATTTAAGAAGATTTTTGACTTAGGGAGAGTCGACTAATATACAATTTTAAAATAACTTCGCAACCGAATTCCCGCGCATGATGCACAAGTCAAGACGCACCTCTGGCCGGAGCACGAGGGAGAGACGGACGAATTCGCGGGCAACTGCTAGAGTGCTAGTATAGAATAATATATATGAAAAGTTTTGAGTGTTTGTCTGTCTTTCTGTAAACGCACCTGCAGCCTTAACCACTGGTCCGATTGACTTAAAACTTGAAAATTAAAGGTTTGAGCAAATTCGCGTTGGTGCTTTTTTTTATTTTTTTTTTAAGATCAGAATTTAGGGAAGCCACCATACAATTTGTTTTGGCCAAAAACTAAAAGTTTCAATTTTCTCAAAAACGATTTTTTTTAAACTTCCTCCAAAACCTCTCATAAAATCGTTTTTTTTTTATTAGATTTTTTCGAAAAACAAAACCCTGATCAGCTCCTTTTTTTCTGAAAGTACGTTTAAATTGCCCAAATAATATTTTATTTTCAAACAAATTTTAAAAATTTGTTTGTATTTTTTTAAAACATTTATAAACTTTTTTTCAAAATTCTATACCTCGAAATCGGATCAATATTTAAAATCGAAATTCACGAATAAAATGTTAATTTACATATTCTTGAATACTTTAATTTTAGGAAATTTTCGTAATATTATATATATAAAAAATCAATTTTAAAAAAAGCCACTTCAAATAATTCGTACAAATAACTCGCAAAATTACGATGAATGATTGTCAATCTGCCGCTTGTGTAAGGCATGCTTTCTGTAATGGGTAATAGCGCATTTTGCTTTCTGGTTAAAATGAATTAGTGTGAGTTATCGTTACCGTTAGGATTCGCGTTAACTTCACCACAGTTGTGCGAACATTTGTGTTCGTATGGATGAGTGTGTTGCGTGTTTGGGGCGATTTCTTACACCAAATTAACAATGTGACACACGGTGAGAAGAAATTTAAATAACTTTCAATTTTTGTGTCGGTGTGGGCTTTTGTGGAAAGCTGGAGTTAAGCTCTTTTTCTTGCACGTTTATCTATTATTATCAATTGGTGAGAGACGTTAAAAATAAACTTTTTAAAGATCGATACAAGAAAGAAATTCAAAATATTAGGTGATTAAATAAATAGAGTGGCGCGACAGCTCTTGAAGAGCCAATGCCTAAGTGGCTTACTCTCATCAACAATTCTCTGAGTGCGTGTGAAGAATTGAAGAGAGGACCTACAATTTAATGCCGATTCCGAACGGCAGAGTTGAGAAACACTTTTTCATGACAGATTGATACTCTTGGAATATTTGTCAGGTCTTCGCAAGATGCAGTGCCCGTGAAAGATGAAAGAAAAACTTGGCCTGAGTACTCGAACCAACGACGTTCTGCTTAGCAGTCAATGCACTTACCAACTAAGCTACGGGCAACTATATTAGGTGATTAGCCGAAGTAATAATTTCTTTCAGATGAAGTTGACTTTGTGTTTTCCCCGTAGACTGTAGGTATAGAATGTACAATTTACAATGCCTCTAGGAATCCTGTGAGTACTAATAAGACTTGATTCACGTAGGAAGTAGGTACTAACATTCAGAGTGCGTTTCTTTAACTTATTTGGCATGACTTAGTTATGTTGAACAATTATGAATCCCAATGGGGGGGGATATATCCCCCTGATCCCCCCCCTATCTACGCCACTGGGCCTAATAACTGCTCAAATTAGAATTTTGAGAGTTCAATTGATTTGTGAATGTGAATCATTGCAGTGAATGTGATTGATTGCACTATTTGTGCAGATTATTGTGTTTAAACAATATCATTTTATATATTTCTTAACTAAAAAATATGCTCAGTTTAAAGAAACAGGAAAAAAAATTGACTTCAGGAAAAAAAGCGATGCAGAAGTAAGAGAGATATTAGAATTAGGGAGAGTTCGACCAAGAGAATGCTTTAAGTATGAAAAACTGAAGGGAATCATAAAAAATGCTCAAATTTTTCAAGTTTAAGAGAATTACGACCTAGCGAGAGTTGACTGCAATGCAATTTAACAATAACTTCGCAAAAAAATTCCCACGCGCGTATGATGCACAAGTCGTGACGATACTCTGGCCGGTGGACGAAACAATCAAAACCTTTTTTAATCGACTTAAAACATTATGACGAATTGGCTCTGAAAAAATATTTAATTATGGGTGTTTAAAACAAAGAAACGGTGGTTCGGGAAGCTAGTTTATTTTTTTCTGTCAAATTTGATTCATTCATTCGAAAGTGTATTGAATAAAAGCAAACACATTACTTTGTTTTTATTTCTTCAAAAACGTATGGAAAAATTAATTTTGCTCATAACTTCTGAATAGGTGAATTTATGAAAAATGTCTAACCGTTTAAACCTTGATTATTCTTGTTGTTTTTGATTTTTTTCTATCCTGTGACCCCCTCCAGAATGAAATTCTAGATCCGCGCCTGGTTTAATTAGGTATATATAGCTATGCGTATACGTATAGCCGTTCCTCGCTTCAACATCCAACGAAACGAGAAACATTAATGCACACACACAAACAAAGTCGCATTAGTTTGAATCACATATTTGAACAGAAGGCTTAAAAATGTAAACAATCTCTGACTATAATAGCCCTTATTCAGATCATATAGCAATTTCATTCTAGAGGAACGAATTCTTTCAAGAGCGAGGTGTAGTGTAAGTAACGTTCAGAACTATGAAATGCTAAGAAGATATCTTCTAATGAAAGGTAGAAGGTAGTCCAATCCCTGAAAATGCAAGCAAGGAGCAAATAAAAAGAAAAACAAGTGCAAATGGATGTTGCATGCACCTACTTCAAGCTTAAGGACGAAAGACGACAACGACGAAGACTATGACGCGACGACGACGACGAGGATGTTACGACATATACGGCTCAGCATCAGCATTCAACACAGCATATTATCGTCAGGCTTTGCTTTGGTCTGCCGTAAGGGGACTAGGAGCTTATTTGTTGTTGGTGCTGTTGTTTTATTTGTTTGCGTAGGTGTGGCATTGAATATTTTTATTTTCTTGCTTCCATTTAGGTATTTCTATTTTATAACGCGTCGTGTCGTGTCGTGTCGGTGGCTCATGTGCTGTTGGGAAGCTCACTAGGAATAGGAATAGTGTCAAGGATATGGTAAACAAAGAGTTGATTTTGTTCAAATCTTCAAATGAATAGGAATAAAAAATGGAGAAAAAACAGAATTATTCTTCTTTGAGTTGTTTCACTTTTTTTGTCATTTTATTTTCGCCTTTTCATTGAGTGTCTGTCTCTAAAGCGCATATCGTGAATGAGGCAAGAAGATTAATGCTGTTCTGTGGGAAATATTTGGTTTTTCAAAGCAAAGTAGCTTGATTTTGAGGATAAAAAAGTTTTTAAGGTTTGCCATCTTCTAAAAAATGAACGAGAATTGAAAGCTGCGGGGTATGGACTCAAGCAAAATGACTTTCACATTGAAAAATCGATTCTTAATTGTCTCTCATAGAAGATTTAAAGGTAAGATTTGTGTTCTTTTTGTTTCTTACTCTTTTTTCTACCTTTAAGGATGATTTCAGAGAAATAAAAAAGGCAGAAAACAAAAGGTGTCCATAGTGTGTCACTTTGGCTTGGATAAAATTGTCAGTAATATGCTGAGCTCGCTTACGTAAGGAAAGGTTTTTTATATTAAAGCTGTTTTCATGAACATTTGTAATTATCTGCAGGATCTAGTATTTCCTTGATGTGGTTTTGAAACCTTACTGTGAAATTGTATGGTGCTCTGTGGACTTAATCTTTAAAAGGAAGATGTAAAGAGAGAATGATAATAATTAAACATTTAACCAACAGATGAGTCACTAACGCTTCCTATTATTATGTATTTCTTGTAAGTGGGAAAGGTAAAATAATATCTACATCTTCAAAAAATAAAGATTTGATTTGTTCATTAAATTTTAACCTTGTTTGGAGAGATTTATTTGTGAGATTTATTGTGTCAGGATGACATGCAATGCCCATATTCGACGTACCAAGTTTTTACATAACCAAAAATTAAGGCAAAAAATACAGCAATTTCCCAAAAGCAGTAAAAATAAGAAGAATTCTTCTTCTTTCTCTCTTTGACACTCGAGTTGTTAGTTCTGTCGCGAAAGCTAATCTTTTTGCTAGGCAGTTCGCCTCCAATTCTACAATGCCAGAGAGTGTCATGAATCCACCAGCTCTTGAGCTCATTAAACCCTGACTTAAACACCATTTTACTATGAAGAATAAAAAACAGTCCTGTGAGTTTAGTGCTTCGAAAACACAAAGCTGGCTTGTTTCGTTAAATACCTACATATTATTTCTCGTTTTAGCACTGTTCATGAGAGGCACTTATGTCAATGAGACCGAACATCTCGAGTCTCGGTATCACAGACCACCTCTTGTGGAATGAGCACATATGGGATGTCGCCAAAAGATGTTTGGGTTTCATAAGACGGTGCAAGAAATTCTTCTCCCCGTCTGATCTGGCTTCTCTCTTTAAAGATTACAACCATACAAAACTTGCATAGCATAGCACATTAAAAACGTTAATAAATCGAAAATAACATACATGATAGATAAAGGTATTTACAAATTGAAACTTAGTTATTTGAAGATCTCTAAGCTTTGAAAAACATGCTCCGGAATGTTTGAAAACGAATCTACAACAACAAATATTTTTCGTCTAGTGAAAAGCGAAACGATGAGGAGTGGGCATTCTCATCGTAGCTTTTCAAGGAGCAAGTCGTCGAGTACGACCTAGACAGTTCATAAGCCTTTGTTGTGTAAAATCGATTACATAAGACAAAATAAGAAAGGTCCTCCTATAGGCCCTTTTATACATTTCAAGCTTGTGGAATTTTATTGTTCTTTTAATGTTATTACATGTGCCTTTTAAGCGTCTGTGGACCTCAATTTCTATGTGAGACCTACTTTACTATCTTATCTATGTAGGTAAATTATTAAGAGAAAAGGAAGCCGTGCTAAAATGAGACAAAAAAGAAGACAACGTTACATCTAAGCATCAGTACATTAAATTATACATGAAGAGCAACAACTTGCACTATTCAATCACCGCTTTGGGAAAAAACTGCTATGATATTCACAAAATAATTCACCCAGATACCTTCTTAACTAACGTTAATAGCGCTATTAAGCATGAAACAAGGGATAGCGGAAGTTGAATCAGTGCACATGGGATATTTAGGGAATGTGATATTACATGGATTAAAGTGTCTCCAAGTTTTTGGGAACCAAGTATTGAAGGAGCAACGTCTCTTCAAAGCTAAAGTTGAAAATGCTCCTATAGGTACCTTCAAATATTTACATGTTGACAATTCTTGCTTTATTATTTCGTGATCACTTTAAAAGAGATGCAATATCTTGTTAGCTTGAAACAACTTACAGGCTATACATGAAAACATCACTGATAAAGTGACATAATATTGAAGTGTTTTTTTTTTTTAGCTGCCTTAAGATTCTCGGCAAAATTTCCTCAGGTTTTTGGTAACAATTTCATGGTATACTGTATACAGTACCATGCCTATTGAACTTCTGTCCATATATCCTACAAATTTTCAATTTGTTTTTGTTTAATGCCCTTGTCCTTGTCGTTCCAGAGGTTTTCTATTGGATTTTTCATTTCATTTCATTTCATTTATTGACTGGAAACTGTACACAAGATTCTTAATCCTAAATAGTACAATGTAAATGTGGAGTAGTCATAAGAGGCAAGAGACATAATGATTAATTAATGAATTTATATAAAGCAAATTGATAACTTAATAAGATGAGAACAATCACAAATTAAACATAAATATTATTTATTACATTTATATACCTAATACATGCATGAAGAAACAAAGAAAACAATAAATAAATAAAAAAGATAAATAAATAAATCGATCAAAATATAGCATGAGAAAAATGGTCAAAAGATTACGAATTCAAATGAGACCAGATACGAGTCTTAAACAATGGGATGGTGGGTGACAGTTGAACTTTTGGTGGAAGCGCATTCTACATTCTTATAATTTGGATAGAAAAGGAATTCTCCATAACAGATTTATAGAAACGGGGCAGCAAAAAATGTTGGTTTCTAGATGACGTTGTACATTGAAAGAAATTGCAAAGGTAAGGGGGTTCACCAGCTGTTAGAAGCTTGAAGAGAAATAGAAGTAATCTATATTTGACATATGATTCCAATGAGCACCCGATCAGGCGGTATTTAAACTGTGAAACATGACTAAATCTAGGTAAATCAAACACATAACGAACACAATCATTGAATGCAACAGTCATCCTATGTTCACAGTCATAATCGAGGCTAGGGTAGATTAAACGGCCCATAGTAAAATACGGCAGAAGTAGACTTTTAAACAGTCTAAACCTTAAGTCACAGGGGATAAGGTAAGCAGTTAAACGAAGAGTTCGTAAGCCAGCATTATATTTTGCTTATCATAAGTTTGACACGATCACAACATTTTAGGTGCGAGTTAATAACTATACCAAGACTTGTGGCTTTATTAACACAAGGAAGAGGAGAACCGTCTAAAAGAATTGGGGGATATTTCAAAGGGCAGGGTTCTAAGAGAATAACATATATTTAGACTTCTGAGGATTAAGTAACAGTTTGTTGTTATAAGCCCATTCGTTAATAAGTACTAGAGCTCTTGATACCCGGGTACCCGATCCATGGACCGGGTACCCGATGATTTCGGGAATTACCCGGGTACCCGATGATTTCGGGAATTACCCGGGTACCCGAGTAGCCGGGTATTTGCATGGTTCGGGTACCCGGGTACCCGGGTATTTGAAACATAACGATCGTGTATCCGAGTACCCGGGTACCCGGGTACTCGGTACGCTTACGCTTACGCGATGAAGCTAAAGTTGTTTGAACAAATGGATGCGTTTATGAAGGAAGTTTTTAATAACATTTTGTATTATTTGTTCTCGGTTAATAAAAATAATGATGGTGGTTAATTAATTGTCTATTTCAATTGCAAGGAATTGCAAGTTGGAGGTGGATTATTATGAATATGTAGTTTATTATTGTCATTAGATTAGATACTTTTAGGATGGATTTCGCTAGTCCTTATAGCCATAGTTTTTTGTGCTGTTTTTTTTTTCATTCATTCGTTAAAAAATGTCATTGGATATGATTTTATGAGGGGTTGAAAAGATATAAAACCGATCTTGTGCGTCGTCGTCGTCGTCGTAGTCGTAGGTAGTCGTAAATAAAGAAGAAATTAAGCTGTTGGCAAGTGTTTGTTGATTTATTGTTGTTGCAAGATCGTACGAAAAAGAAATGCAAGTTGTTTTTGGATAATGATAGTTGAAAGGGATGATTTTATTATGTTGGTTAACCACTGTCCTGGTATAATCTATGAGTGTAAGAACAGGTAGTTGGTGCGTTTGCTTTTTTTTTGTAATTCATAAAAAATGAAATTTGGTAGAAAATATTAGATGGATTATAATTTTATTAGGGGTTGAAAATTGAGATAACCGATTTTGTGTGTTGTCGTCGTTCACCTGTTTATGATTGGTCTTTTTCTTAGCCACAGGTCAATAAAGAAGACAAAAATCTGTTGGCAAGTGTTTGTAGGATTTCTACGATAAAAGTAAAGACTGACCTCAGTTGCAGGATTTTTAATTTGGGTTTTTGCATGTCATAAAATTTTTTTAATGTTTGGGTTTCTCTACATGACCCACTCGTAGACACCAGAGCATTTTTAACAATTACGATGAATGGTAACGCACAATGTACTGGGACGGGATTTTATTGCATGTATGTATTATTGTTTTTTAGAAATGGCAAAAAATGGAAACAAATAAAAAATTGCTATGATTGTTACCAGGTGGAAATTTAAAATATAATTGCGAATGGAAAATGAAAAGAACAATTATTTTTTTAAATAATTTTTATTAAATTAAAAGTTTAATTCATAATACATATGAAAGAAATTTAAAATATAATCACAAATAATGGTTAATAAATAAATTACAATTTTTTTAAATTATTTTTTAAAAATGGGAGTAAATTCACATTTTCGGGCAACAATGAAGAACGTCTCGGCGTAACTATACCACCAGCAGCAGAGAAGCATCGTTGCGAAGAAACTGTCGTTGCTGGTATACACAAGAACTTCTTCGCTAACATCGCTAGCTTTGGATACTTCTTGGCATTCATCTTCCACCAATTTAATATGTCGCGATAGTTATGGGATAGCTGTGGCTCATTAATTTCTTACATATGTATTATGAATTAAACTTTTAATTTAATAAAAATTATTTAAAAAAATAACTGTTCTTTTCATTTTCCATTCGCAATTATATTTTAAATTTCCACCTGGTAACAATCATAGCAATTTTTTATTTGTTTCCATTTTTTGCCATTTCTAAAAAACAATAATACATACATGCAATAAAATCCCGTCCCAGTACATTGTGCGTTACCATTCATCGTAATTGTTAAAAATGCTCTGGTGTCTACGAGTGGGTCATGTAGAGAAACCCAAACATTAAAAAAATTTTATGACATGCAAAAACCCAAATTAAAAATCCTGCAACTGAGGTCAGTCTTTACTTTTATCGTAGAAATCCTACAAACACTTGCCAACAGATTTTTGTCTTCTTTATTGACCTGTGGCTAAGAAAAAGACCAATCATAAACAGATGAACGACGACAACACACAAAATCGGTTATCTCAATTTTCAACCCCTAATGAAATTATAATCCATCTAATATTTTCTACCAAATGTCATTTTTTATGAATTACAAAAAAAAAGCAAACGCACCAACTACCTGTTCTTACACTCATAGATTATACCAGGACAGTGGTTAACCAACATAATAAAATCATCCCTTTCAACTATCATTATCCAAAAACAACTTGCATTTCTTTTTCGTACGATCTTGCAACAACAATAAATCAACAAACACCTGCCAACAGCTTAATTTCTTCTTTATTTACGACTACCTACGACTACGACGACGACGACGCACAAGATCGGTTTTATATCTTTTCAACCCCTCATAAAATCATATCCAATGACATTTTTTAACGAATGAATGAAAAAAAAAACAGCACAAAAAACTATGGCTATAAGGACTAGCGAAATCCATCCTAAAAGTATCTAATCTAATGACAATAATAAACTACATATTCATAATAATCCACCTCCAACTTGCAATTCCTTGCAATTGAAATAGACAATTAATTAACCACCATCATTATTTTTATTAACCGAGAACAAATAATACAAAATGTTATTAAAAACTTCCTTCATAAACGCATCCATTTGTTCAAACAACTTTAGCTTCATCGCGTAAGCGTAAGCGTACCGAGTACCCGGGTACCCGGGTACTCGGATACACGATCGTTATGTTTCAAATACCCGGGTACCCGGGTACCCGAACCATGCAAATACCCGGGTACCCGGGTACCCGGGTAATATTGAATACCTCGGGTTCCCGGGTACCCGGATACCCGGGTATTATTTCGAGTACCCGGTCAGAGTCAAGAGCACTAATAAGTACCAAGTCTTCGTTCATTCTTGTAATTAAATCCTCAGACAAGCCAATAGGCCGACTCAGGTAGAGTTGTACATCATCGGCGTAAAGGTGAATCTGAGCATTAAGGTTAATACCAGTCAAGTCATTAATAAAAATAGTAAATAACAAGGGACCTAAGATAGAACCCTGAGGAACACCTTTGGTGAGAGATAGTACATTAGATACAGAATCTTTTATACGGACTCGCTGAACTCGACCAGACAGAAATTCTCTTACTAAAGTAACAGTTGTACTGCAAAATCCGAAGAGTGAACTCAGTTTACTTTCTAAAATTGTATAATTAACACAATCAAATGCCTTAGAAAAATCCAAGAGGGCAAGAATTGCCAAATAATCTCTGTTGACCTGAACTCTTAAATCAGATGTTATTTTGAGCATAGCAGAATCACAACTGTGATTTTTGCGAAAACCAGATTGCCATTGAGTGAGAAGATTGAATTCGCCTTAATTTTCAGGTGAAGTCTTTTTTGGGAGGGGAATAACTATTGCCTCTTCTTTTTGATTGGAAACATGGATTTAGTTAGACAGGTGTTTATAATAAACAGTTAATGATTTGCAACCAAAAGAAAAAGGATTTTTAGAAACTTCGGAGAAAGCTCGTCAGAACCAATACTAGAACTTTTAATTGAAATGAAAAAGAAACACAGTTCTGAAAAGTCAATATTACGAAAAGAAAAGCTTAATGAAATTGAACAATTTTTTTAATGTTGAATGGTCCATTTATCAAGGAAGGCTTGAAGCTATATAACATTAAGCTGCGAGCAATAGGAGCGAAGAATTTGTGGAAAATGTGGAAAAAACGGCAAACAATACAATACAATCTATATCTATATCTATACTAATATATAAAGCTGAAGAGTTTGTTCGTTTGAACACAGTGATCTCAGGAAATACTGGTTCGAATGGTATAATTCTTTTTGTGTTGGATGGTCCATTAATCGACTTAGGCTTTAGGCTACTTAACATTAAGCTGTGACCAATAGCAGCGAAGAGTCTGTGGAAAATGTGGAAAAAACGACAAAAGATATTAATTTTTCTACGTTTTAACGCACTTATCTCAGGAACTGCTTAATGAAATTGAACAATTTTTTTAATGTTGAATGGTCCATTTATCAGGTAAGGTTAGGTTGAACGGGCTGATAGTTGATGTTTTTACCTTCACACTTAGATCAATGTAGATCCATTGTGGTACCCCGAAGTGTTGTAACTTCCTGAAGAGATATAATAACCTATGAATCATGTGGTTCGTTTAACCATTTAGAGGTCTTGACAAAGTTTAGTAAACTTTTGCCCGGCAGTTCTGATAGTTCCTCTAGTTCATTAAAGAAGAAGTTGCCTAGAGTTTTCTTCCTAGCAAGACAGAGCGAAGGACAGTGGCAGAGAAAATGAGCAGTGTCTTCATGCTCGTTTTCATCACCGCAGCCTCTACAAAGGTCATCAGTACTGAGCCCCATCTTCTTCTTATGGTAGCCGAGTAGGTTGTGTCCTGTAATAATGCCGATAAGGGATCTTAGGGAGGGTTTATTAAGAGTTAAGATCCAATCGGATCTTTTCTTATCGTATCTAGGCCATAGCTTCCTGGTGTTAACACAGGTTTCTAGGAGATTCCATCTGTCATTGGATTTTTGAATGATGGTTTTACTGACGTTATGTTTCAGTTCACATAACGGTATCCCTATATGATGGTCTATCAGAGAGGGTTCCAGTGTGGAGCCCTCCCTAGCAAGTTCAACCGCCTTTTCGTTGCCTGGTACATCACTGTGGCCAGGAACCCAGCAGAGTCTTACGTTATGCTGTGTGCCAAGAACCTTTAGCTCTTCGCGACAGCAAGAGACAAGCTTCGACTTGATTTGGGTGGCAGAGATAGCTTTTATTGCTGCTTGGCTATCAATGAAAAAAGTGATGTCCGCGTGTGATATCGCCATCATGGATATATGTTTAGCAGCGTTTTTCACTGCCAAGATCTCAGCTTGGAAGACGCTGCTATGGTCGGGGAGCCTGAATGATTTGTCAAGGTTGAGGCTTTCAGAGTAAAAGCCTGCACCTATTCTAGTATCCATTTTAGAGCCATCGGTGTAGATGGTAATGGTTGAGTCGTTAGTGTAGGGCACACTATTTTCCCAATCTAGTCTATTGGGGAACCTAGTACTAAAAGATTTGTTGAAATCTAAATAAGGGGTCATTTAATCTGTGCAGATATTGTTGTCTACGTATTTCGTAAGAATAGCTGCGTGGCCACTCTGCCTAGTTTTCCAGATGTTAGTTTGGCTGAGCCTGAGGGCGCTGTTTGCTGCTGATTCTTGGACGAATAGATCTATTGGGGGGAGATTGAGGATCGTTTTTAAACCCGCAGTTGGGGTAGTCCTCATCACACCACTAGTACAGATACAAGCCATTCTCTGTACTTTGGTAAGTGTTTTTAGATTCGTGGATTTCTCCAGCGCTTTCCACCAAACCAAGCTGCCATAAGTTAGAATCGGTCTGGCAATGGCAGTGTACATCCACATGACTATTTTGGGGTTCGGTCCCCAATTTCTACCCAGAATCTTGTTACATGAGTAGAGTGCGATATTGTGGCTTTCTTATATCTTTCTTGGATATTTGGACCCCAATTGAGCTTTTTATCCAATATAACTCCGAGGTATCTAGATCGGTCGGAGATTTTTAGTGTTGTATCATCTATTTTTGGTATTTCAAACGGAGGGATTTTCCTCCTGTTTGTAAAAAGAAACAGTTCTGTTTTAAGGGGGTTTACCTTAAGACCGAATTTCTTGGTCCAGTTGCTGACCCTTGATAATGCGTTTTGTAATTGTTCGCTAATAGTGGTAAGGTATTTTCCCGTCGCCAAAAGCGCTAAGTCATCAGCGTAGGCTACCACTATTATACCGTAATTCCTAAGTTTTATTAGGATCTCGTTCATCACTAAGATCCATAATAATGGTGAGAGAATTCAACCTTGCGGGGTTCCTCTAGATGCGTACATCTCTAAGTGTGCGTTACCAAGCTCGCTATGTATTTGTCTGTTTTTCAGCATACACATGATCCATTTGATAACTACTTCTTCTATACGTTGATCATTAAGTGCTTTCTCGATTGCATTACTGTGGACGTTATTGAAGGCTCCTTCAATGTCCAGGAATGAAGCAAGAGTGTATTCCTTATAGTCAAGTGATTTTTCTATAGTTCTAACTACGCAGTGTAGTGCCGTTTCTACGCTTCTACCTTTTGTGTAGGCGTGTTGAAAGGGTGATATGGTCTCCGGTTTTAAATTACTGCGGATGTATAAGTCGATAAGTCTTTCTAGTGTTTTAAGTACAAAAGACGTGAGACTTATAGGTCTGAAGTCCTTAGGTTCAATATGGCTGGGTTTGCCGGCTTTTGGTATAAAGACGACTTTTAACTCACGCCATGTCTTGGGAACATACCCCCATTTAATGCTAATTTGAAAGATGTTTATCAGGTGTGGAGTGATAAATTCAGTGCTCTTTTGTAGCATCATTGGGAAAATGCCGTCTAGGCCTGGAGAAAGAGTTAATAGCCCAGTTTAACTTTTCTTCCGTTATAAAATCCGTAGGGATTTCATATTCGAAGATTGAAGAGTTATCTGGTTCGCGTTCAGGGCTAGGTTTGCTATCAGGGAAGTGTGTTTCAACCAGGAGTTCTAGACTTTCGCGACCTGATTCAGTCCAGCCATTGTCGGGTTTCCTTAGAGAACCAACAGAAGTGGAGGTTTTCGAAAGGATTTTTCTCAGCCTAGCTGACTCGTTGGTGCACTCGATATTGCTGCAGAAATTTTTCCACGAGCTCTGTTTGGCTCGTTGGGTTTCTGTTTTGAATTTTCTTTGACTAGTCTTATAACAGTCCCAGTCACTTTCAAGCCTTGTTCTTTTAGCAGCATTGAAAAGCTTTCTTGTTTCTTTTCTAATGTTGGTTAGTTATGTTGTCCACCAGGGGGGTTTACTGTTTTTCTTCACAGTTGTTTTGATTGGACAACTGGTTTCGAACGCCTTACGCAGAGTCTCAGTGTGATCCTCTGTTGCCTTCTCTAGACTCTCTGGTCCCAGAATGGCGTTGGTGTTAAGGTGCTTGATGTTATTACTAATTTCCCTATTGAAGATAAGCCAGTCTGTACGCCTGTTATTTCTAAAGGGTTTGTGCTGTCTATCAACGTTAGGGATTTTAAATTCTATAAGACGATGGTCAGAAAAGGAAGATTCTTCTAAAACCCTCCAATGATCAATTTGACAGGAGTCAGAATTATTTGAGAGGGTTATATCTAGCACCTCTTTCCGATTTTTCGTGACAAAGGTGGGTGTATTACCTCGGTTAGCCACACATAGATTGTTATCTATGATGAATTGAAAAAGGGATTCACCTCTAGTATTTGTATCGGTGCTTCCCCATTGTACATGATGTGCATTGGAGTCGCACCTTAGGATAATATTGAAATTTTTCTTACTTGCGAATGTTACTACTTCATTTGTTATATCCGCTGGTGGTCCTTCAACTCCATCATAGGGCATATATGTGGAGGTTATTATGAGCGTTGGGTGCTCCTTGCGTTCAAAAATGACCGCGGTCTGGAAGAAGTTAGAAGAAAAAGATTAAACCGTTTTCTAGCTAATATACAGGTTCTGGGGTCACTATTTTGGCTATCAAGATTTGACTTATACAGCATGAGGTCTTTGGAGTGCAGGCCCTTGATCATGCCACCTACTACCCAGGGTTCTTGAATCAGGGCCATGTCGTATTGTCTACTCTGCATGAGGTAGACCAGGTTGGCGCTGGCGGCTTTACTATGTTGAAGATTGATTTGTAAGATTTTCAATTCCATTTACATAATAAAGATTTGATCATCGCCTTACTAACCTGTTTTCTTTTGTTTGATGTCAATCTAAGCTTGCATCTGGTGATCCCGACGCGCACTTTGAAGTCCACTTTCCTAAGTAGTGGTATCGATTTATAGCCTAACCTTACCATCACTTCGGTGCCTTCGCTGGTCTTCTCGAACTTAATTATTTCCCATTCTTGGCTGAGCAGATCATTGTTGAGAGATATGATGCTGATGATAGTCGATCATTGGGCAGGGTTGGACCTTTCACTAAAAGTACGCCAATTGGTCTCGAGATATGTTTGATCTCCTTTACATCAATAAGGCGCAGATCTGCATTTTGCCATGGTGCAGAGGTGGTCTTTGTGAAGTCTTGAAGCCACTTTAAAGTGGCTTCGTTTTCACAATCCATCACCTTGAACCCATGGATGGTCGTTAGATTACCGAAGAGCGGGGGAGGCCTGTTTTTAACTATGGCCTCGTTGACTTCTTCCAGGATCCTAAGCTCCAGAAGTTGCCACTCATCCTCAGTCAGCTTCCGTGAAGGTTTACCGAAATCGGCAATAGCAACTTGTTGCCCCTTCACGGTTGCTCTGGAGATCTTAAGTCTCTTCGTTGCCTTATTGGGCGAAGAGCTGGTCGGGGAAAGTTCATTCCTAGCTCTTTTGGAGGAACTAGGACCTTCAAAAGGTGTTATTTGTGAAGATTGATTCGACTGTAAGCGCTGTTTGGATCTGTCCAGCGCTGCCTTCTCCTTTGCAGTCAAGAACTCTGGTGTCCTTTTAGCAAAACGGCGGACAATCCTCTCAGCGTTACGAATTTGACGACGACTGATCTCCTTGTCGTCCAGAGCCTTTGCCTTTCGTGTTGATGATCCTTTTTCAATCACCGTAGCTAAACTGACGTTCGTTGTGTTGATCGTACAGTTTTCGGGTCCAGATTCGACGGTCGTGTTTAGATCAACGCTGAGGCTGTGGCCAGTAGCATTGCCTTCGCACTTCCGCTCATCCTTACCCTCATTGAGGGTCACTTTCTCACCTACCTCACTAACGCCAACTGATATCGGAGCGATCAGTGGCTGCTCGGTAGGTGGTACGGTAGACACCACAATGTTTGTCTGTACGACTGGCCCTGTCAGTTTCTTCCCTTCCTGAGGAGTGGCTGCGATCATCGATGGGGGGCACCCTTCCTCACGCTGTATTGTAACAGCGATGGGGGCAGGTGGTCCCATCAAGATTTTAACGCCCGCGCTCCCTGAAGAGAGGGGATTTGGTGCTTGATTAGCGGGGTGCCTATCTTTTCCCAAACCCTCCCTGTCCAGAAAAGCGCGCGCGTTATGCAACCTTTTCCTCTCCTGTTCTGTCAGTTGATCCCAGTCCAACTGCCCTAGTCTTTTGACTGTCCTCTTACTATTAGTAATCCTGCACCTTCTGGATGCGCTTGATACGTTCGAGAGGTTGGAGCTAGCGACCGAACAAACTTCACTGACGCTGTCATCAACGTCGATCGCGCTGGCGCCATCCTCCATATCCATATGTGCAAAGGGATCGAGAAGAAGATTTTCTTCTTCTTCAGTCATGCAATGGTCCTTGGAAGAGCTCATATTTTCAATAAGAATTTCGTGCTTATAATTTTCGGAAACTGAAAAAAGAAACGAAAATAAAAAGAGAAAAGAGAAAAGAAAAAGAAAAAGTTTCGAAATTATAAGATGAGTTCTAACAAAATAAAATTTTATGAAATGAAAAATTGTCACTGGCGACTTCTCCTCTCGGTATTGAGACCGCGAGGCAAAGCCTAAGCCGACAGCCGTGACCTCTATCGACCTTATAGCGTATATTCCCGCTATGGTTTTGTTCCTTTATCCATTTATCAAGGAAAGGCTAGAAGCTATATAAAATTAAGCTGCGGCCAATAGGAGCGAAGAATTTGTGGAAAATGTGGAAAAAACGGCAAACAATACAATATAAAGCTGAAGAGATTGTTCGTTTGAACGTGGTAATCTCAAGAACTACTGGTTCGAATTGTAAAATTCTTTTTGTTTTGAAGAGTCCATTAATCGAGAAAGGCTTTGTTTTACTTAAAATTCAGCTGTGACCAATAGCAGCGAAGAATCTGTGGAAAATGTGGGAAAAGCGGAAAAAATATTTATTTTTCTGCGTTTTAACGCGCTTATCTCAGGAACAATTCTTTTTGTGTCTAATGGTGGATTTATCGAGGAAGGCTAGAAGCTATATCATACTACGCTGATACCAATAGGAGCGAAGCATCAGTTAAAAATATTGCAAAAACGGCAAAAAATATTCTTTTTTGAATGTTTCTGTTGTTTGCTTGAACCCGCTGATCTCAGGAACTGCTAAATCAAAGTGAACAATTATTTTGCGTTGAATAGTTTATTTATTATGGAAGGCTTTAGGCTATATAACATAACGCGATATCAGCGAAGAATCAGTGGAAAAAGTGGAAAAAGCGGCAAAAAAGATATTAATTTTTCTTGGTATGTGTTGAAAAAATTACTGTGCAGTGTGCACTGCTCAGCACCAACTGATTTTAGAATTAAAGTACCAGAATTTCACAAAAAAAAAAAAAATACGAGCGTGTATAAGTGGATATGGTGTTACTATTTTTCCCATTCAGTAGCAATGGCTGTCATAGCGCCGCCCCGCGCGCTCTCATCCGTTTTCAGTTCAATAACAACATAGAAGTTAGAAAGATGAGAACGAAAAATATTGTGTTGGCTGTATCAAACTTAAGGCAGGCTGGCCAAGCAAATGATATAAAAAATGCCAGTTCCACCTAACAACATCTCACTGAGATCTCAGAGATCTCAGAAATCTCATAGATTTTTTAAGTGGAACAAAAATTCTCAGCTGCGAACTGAGATTTTTTTCTCAGATCTCTGAGATGAAATTATTTTGGATTCGATTTCTCACTCAGCTATTTTGACATGGCTGACATATGTGCAACAACAATTAGTAAGGTAACCATTATATCTCAATGATAACTGAGAATTATGTTCCATCAAATGATTTTGCCTCAGTCAAGGTGACATTGAAATCTCAGTGAGATGTTGTTAGGTGGAACTGGCCTAATAACTGCTCAAATTAGAATTTTGAGAGTTCAATTGATTTGTGAATGTGAATCATTGCAGTGAATGTGATTGATTGCACTATTTGTGCAGATTATTGTGTTTAAACAATATCATTTTATATATTTCTTAACTAAAAAATATGCTCAGTTTAAAGAAACAGGAAAAAAAATTGACTTCAGGAAAAAAAGCGATGCAGAAGTAAGAGAGATATTAGAATTAGGGAGAGTTCGACCAAGAGAATGCTTTAAGTATGAAAAACTGAAGGGAATCATAAAAAATGCTCAAATTTTTCAAGTTTAAGAGAATTACGACCTAG
Organism: Sphaerophoria taeniata; assembly: GCA_943590905.1. Classification (NCBI taxonomy): domain Eukaryota; kingdom Metazoa; phylum Arthropoda; class Insecta; order Diptera; family Syrphidae; genus Sphaerophoria; species Sphaerophoria taeniata. The sequence goes on from OX016540.1 coordinate 186,925,375, forward strand.
CGAGAGTTGACTGCAATGCAATTTAACAATAACTTCGCAAAAAAATTCCCACGCGCGTATGATGCACAAGTCGTGACGATACTCTGGCCGGTGGACGAGGGAGAGGCGGACGAAGTCGCGGGCAACTGCAAATAAGAAACAAAAAAATAAATTTAAAAGTAATATAAAAAAAGTAAGTTATAACACAAAAATTGAATAGGTATAGTGAACGAAAATAAATAATATAATAAATAAATACAAAATAGATAAGTTGTGAAATAAATAAGTAATGACAATTTGCATGAAAATAAACAGCACCGTTCGAGGCCATATTTGTCGTGTTGATGAGGAAAGACCGCAGCATTAGTTAGGAAGATCAGCAACATTTGTAATTCTTTGTTCAGGAGAATCAGCACGCTCTTTTATATAAATAAACCCACTCTTTGTTTTGACAGATTGGATCTTGTTAAGTTTGCGAAGATTTAAAGCAGTTCTCAAGATTCTGCTATTTATAATCGTCAAGCTTTCATTTACATAATTGCATCTGATGTAAAATTGTCTACGTGAGAAAGAGTAAGACCATTTGATTGTCGACTAGCCTGGAGAAAAGCTCTTTGTTCAGCTTGACATGATAGCCTAACAATGATGGTAGGAGAACTTCTTGCGGAGTTAGCATTACTCTTTCTTTATACGAAATGCATCAATGTAAGGGGAAAGTTCGTGGTTAATACGTGAAGCAATATTTTTGACGATATAGACACGGCATTTTCTTCTTTAACAAACGGGATACCTTTAATGACGATATCATTTAGACGTTTTGAGCGTTCAATGTCTTCTAATTTATCAGAGAGAGAGGCGTTATTTTCTCTGAGTTAACTTAATTCTTCTTCTTTAGATCAGGGCTTCGCAGTGGCCAGTCCAAATCATTAACCTATTAGGCGTGTGCTCTGGATTTTTGTCTTGAACAAATTTCAAATTTATCGGCAAATTTTCACAGATTAAAGGCTCCAGTACCTATGATTTTCCAATATTTAGGTACTTATACCTACTGGAACGTTCCATTCTATCACAAGTTCGAACTAACGGACAAACTCCATGTTACGAAAATGATGCCCATATACCTATACCTTCACAATCTTGGATAAAATTTGTGATTTTTTGGATGGCGAACATAAACTTAATTATCGGACCCGAATCTGTTAAACTTCTATTCGTCGCTCCAAAGCACATTTTTGCAGAACTATAACGCTTCGCCTGTTACATATGGTTTTTGGCAAATTGTAAAGATATTTTTATGTTTCACTTTAGAAGCCAGCGGCTTTCAGCTGGCGATGCAGCCATTGAGCCTAGCTCGATGGCGCGTTTTGTTTCTTTGGCGTTTTCAAAGGACTTGTGTTGCTTCACATGGTTTACGGCATAAGGGTTGTAAAATAGGTGGAAACGTGTGACTGCAGGTACCAATGGAACAATGTACGAGAAAGGGATTAGTATGTGTGACAAAACCCCTTACCACTGTTGGGAAAAAGTCTTATTTATCAATGTTAAATATATATCTACAATTTGTCAATAATTTGTTATAAACAAATGAGTTTAAGCGGATTATTTTCGTGGAAACACAGTCTTTATGAATTCGAATAACTAGTCAACACGGCCATACTAGGATTCTTACAAAATACGTTGGCAACAACGTTTGTACAGATTACATGACCCCTTATTTAGACTTCAATAAAAACTTTACTACCAGCAGAAGATTGGGACAACGCAACCTTACACTAATGAATCGAACTTTACCATCTTTACTGATGGTACGAAAATGATTCCTGGAGTAGGGGTAGGTTTCTATTCGGAAAATCTTAACCTTGCCAGTTCATTCAGACTTCCCGACCACAGCAGTGTCTTCCAAGCCGAGATCTTGGCAGTGAAAAACGCTGCTAATCAAATATCTATGATATAGCGATATTACACGCTGAAAACCGTCCCTCAGATCCCTGATAAGATAAGTGTGATAACGTTACATAACCTACTTGGCTACCACAAAAAGTAGATGGGGCTTAGTATAGACAACATTATGTAGAGGCTGCCGCAATGAAGAAGAGCACGAGAACACAGCTCTTTTCCTATGCCACTGTCCAGCACTCTGCCGTACTAGATATAAATTTTTAGGCAACTATTTCTTTAATGAACTAGAAGAACTACCTGAACTCACAGGCAATCGCCTACTGAACTTTGTCAAGTCCACCAAATGGCTCGACCAACCATAGAATTCATAGGTTAAAACAATTCAGAATTTACAATACTTCAGGGTATTACAGGGGATCTACATTGATTTAAGTGTGACGGTAACAAACCAACTGTCAGCCCATTTTACCTAGCCTAACCTATCCTATGAGTAGGTATTTACTGTAACCAAGACTGAGGTAAGAACACTCCATTACAAAGAAATCTTAGGAATCTTTTTTTTTGCTTCTGCTTATTATTTTCTTAAACACACCTAAGAAACTGTTTTTAAGAATATTAAATCATACCATCTGTTACACGCACAAAGATTTTCGCTGAAAATTACATTTATCGCATATTTTCTTTTTTTAAATTAACCAAAATTCATCCTTGTGACCACATTCAACGTTCAACCTGAGTAGTTTTCATATTTCTAAACCTTTTATTTTCTTCCTTTATTTTAAAAATATAATCTTTTATCAACTGGAAACAAAAATAAGTTGTATCGAGCTTTGGTTTCAAAATAAATATTAAGGGTTAACCTTTTTTCCAAACTTATGAACGAATATTACCCACCAAAATCTACGATGGGGATAAGGACAGACTTAATACGCACATAAATACTATTCTCCATGGTTTCAGTTAGCTTAAAGCATAAAAAATATATGAGCAAAGTGCGAGAATATCATTTTTTTATGTAAGCTTGAAAAAATATTGTTTAATATCGGAAGTAATGACTTTTTTGTCGGTTTGCCTTTGCATCAAGTACCTACGTAATAATTTTTGGGGTTTTGCTTGAAGGAGGATTAAGGATATCATAAAAAAAGACACCGACTTTCAAAATGAGATTTAGGAAATTTAATTAAAATTAACTTAGCTGTCTGAAAACAATTACATAGCGTGCAGGATATTAAGCGGCTAAAAGGCAATTTAATTATTTGTTTAAGAAAAAAAAGTGAAAACAACTTAAACAAAACAGAAGGCTCAGAAAAGATAAATCTTTGCAAAAAAAAATGTCTTCATCGTTTCACTCAAACGTCAACTTACTCAAAGGAAGAGTGATGTTTTGCTGTTTTAGTTAAGGCTTAGGCTTATGAGCACTCATAACATTTTATCTCCATTGTGCAGAGTTAAAATTTTCAAGAGAAAAGCCATGAAAGGAGTGACGGATAAATGTGAGTATTATTTTCTTTATTATACTCGCTCATGTGCATAACTGCATATGTATCTACTTTCATAAAATGTTGGCAGGTATTATATGGTTAAATGCAAAAAGATTCTTTATTTGTGTATTTTCATTTGTTTATTGAATTTTTTTTTTGTTTTTTTAAGGCTCAAATTTATTGTCTACATAATACTTGAAACACTTTAACTTTCATCATTCCTTAAGATGCACTTGACATTCATTATGTTATTTGAGAGTCTTGAATTTTTAATTATTCATTTGCACAGTCTGCCTGAGATATTGGGAACTTCAGAAACACTTCGCAGTGGTGTTATTTCATACTGCAATCATTTCCTACATTTTCATTATCATTGGACAATTATGAAGATGAACACTTTAAATGAGGTATAGGTTTCGTTCAAAATGAAGAGATGATTTGATTGCATTCATATGATGTTTTGTAAGTAAAAGGAGACTTGCACAAGATGAAATAAAAGGCTAAGGTTTATGACAAACCAAAAATATGGTCGTACAAACTTGCTCATCTATTCTAATGTATTCCATTTTATATATTACTAGCTGACCCGACAGACTTCGTACTGCCTCAATCAATATAAAAAAGACCTATGGCCAATTTCATAAACATTCACTAAAATTGCTTTTATCTAAAATCTTTTTAAATTATAACAGACCACTAAATTTTTTCAGTTTCACCAAAGTAGGAAAGGGAAATTTTTGGGATATTTTAGTTAAAATTGAGTTTGCTCACATCCCTGTACAGAAGAGATATGTTTTGCTCCTCTTACATATAAAGTATGCAAGAAAAAGTGAAACAACATTATTCATAAATACAAAATGTCAAAAAATGAAAAAAGAACGGTAAACCAATAAATTTCTCTTCCGAAAAACAAAACCTTCGGCCGGCCAAAGGAAAAATAATAATCATTTAATTGCAATTCAAGTTAAATAAATTGAAAATGAGTGTCAACAATGTATACATACATATGTATATTCTATAAACATAGGCCGTGTGCGAACTGGATGAATTGTGGTTAAAAAATAAAAATGGATGAATTTTTAGCCACTACTGTCATATTTTAACCTGCTCAGCAGCTAGTCAAATAATGCGAAGTGTCAAAATTTAACCAAACGTCAATTTTTAACCCATTTTTAACTGAATTCGCACAAGGCCATAAAAATAAAATGAGTTGTTTGTTTTTTTCACGTTATTTATTTTTTTTTTCATTTGGATTTTTGTGTTTTACTGACATAAAATTAGGGTGCTTTCATAAATGCATGGTTGCGAAAGTCTGACGAATGCATAGCTTTCATAAATGCAAATGATAAAAGTCAGATATTCATAAAAGCAAAATGCAAATATTTGCAGCGCAAATGTGCAACTATAAAAATTCACATGCAATCTGCATTTCTTGCTCAATAAAAGAGACAGGTATATTGTGTATAGTAAAAACGATTTTCCAGGGTGTCTTTTGACATATGACGCAAATCATAAAAAAGTGTTCATAAATGCAGCGTAAAATACATGCGCAAGTATTTTGTGTGACCTTAATATGATTGCAAATGATCGCATGTAAACAAAGCAACCATGCATTTATGAAAGCACCCTTAGTCATGAACAGTTGCAACAACACAGATCACACAATGCACATGAATGTTTGCAGATTTGATTTCCTTCGTGGTTGCGATGATATAACAAGCAGTGGACAAACCGAAGATAATGTAAATATTACCATATGTAGGTACTTGGTTTATATTCTGTTATATTAAAAAATAGATTTTTTTGAAACTGCGTTTTAACAGATAGGTATGTAGCTGCTTTTTGTTAAGATAAAGTTAAGTTAAGAACCTATTGATATGTTTTCTATCTGTTAAAAAACGAATCTATCAGTTGGTTCCGTGTTGCATCAGTAATGTTGTCTGGTGGAGCTTGCAATTCGAAATTTGGTGTAAATGGTATTAATACTGCTGGGTCATTTGGTGGCTCTTCTTCCCTCATTTCAATGGCAATATTATGCAAAACAGCTGTTGCAACAATGACTGCCGTAATGGTTCGTATGTCCACTCGCATACCAATGGAAAGACAATTAAATCTCCTTTTCCAAACGCCAAACGCTCTTTCTATGCAATTCCTTGTTTTAATTTGGGAATTGTTGTACGCAATCTGAGGTGGAGTATTGGGGTTAAGTACTGGGGTTAGTAAATAATTTCTGCATGGGTAGCCACCATCACCAAGTAAAAAACAATTTGGATACTCATTGTTTTCGAATCTAGCACGAAGAAGGGAATCATCAAATATGTTTGCGTCATGCGCACTTCCAGGCCATCGTGCCACAATATCAAAAAAATTTAATCTGCTGTCACAAACGCACTGCGTGTTGATCGAAAACCATCCTTTTCGGTTTCTGTAAACTTCAGCATCCTCTCCACCAGGTGACTGAATTCTTATATGTGTGCAATCAATTGCTGCTAGAACTTTGGGGAATCTAGCTAAGGAGTGGAATTCGTGTTGCACTCTCATTATATCGGTGCGATCAGTGGGAAGAGCAATAAAATTAGATCGCATCGATGCTATGTGGTTTGTGACTTTCCGCACAATGCGACACACGGTTGATTTTGATATGTTAAACATATCCCCTAGGCAGATTTGGAAATCCCCTGTTGCATAAAATCTCAATGTGATGAGAATTTGATTTAATGCACTCACGGGCTTACTTCGGTTGGTTTTCGGTTCCAAATGGCAACCAAACAAATCTAACAGCTGCTCCACACATTGCTTGGAAAGTCGGAATCTCATTATGAAATCAATGAACAATTTATTTATTTATTCATTTATTCATCAATGGATATTTATCTTTTGATTACATTTAAATTACATTTGTTTCATTTATAGACTAATTATTAAAAATTCTAATCACAATATTCTTAAAAGTAGTTCTTTCCATTTGAAGGTCGACTTCAAGATTTATTGAGTTATATAAAAACAACGAACGAGTTATAGGTTCGTTGAGACCATAATTTGTCCTGTGACTGGAAACAAGAAAAAGAGCGTCTCTGTTCCTAAGAGATCTCTCTGGTACGTAAAAAGGGATTAGATTGAGCAATTCTGGTGAATTTATTCTTCCAACAGCTATGTCCTTAATAAAAAGTGTACACAAGGCTTCACGTCGGCTTTTTAAAGATTTAAGATCTATAAATGCGCATCTAGATCGGTACGATGGAAGATCTTCTGAACCAAACAAATGTTTTAATGCAAAGCGCGAGAATCTTTTTTGAATATTTTCAATTCGATTTGAAGAGTTTTCATAGTAGGGTGACCAAATAACACAACAGTACTCTAATGAGGGCAAAACTAACGAACTATAAATAGCTTTTAAGGTGTAACTATCTTTAAAAACTGAAGTATTTCGTTTTAGAAAACCTAGAAGAGAATTCGCTTTGTTAATGATGAAATCAATATGCGATGAAAAGGACAGCTTCCTGTCAAAAATAACGCCAAGGTCTTTGATTTCACTGACAGCCGATAAAAATTCATTACCCAAACTGTAATTAAATATATTTCTTGTAGTTGAACGATAAACTCTAAAGATTTTACACTTTGAAATATTCAAATCAAGATGATTATATTTACACCACTGATAAATCTTATCAATGTCTTTTTGAAATTCAAGGCAATTTTCTAAAGTCAATATGGGATAGAATATTTTTAAATCGTCAGCAAACATTAGACAGTCTGCATATTCTAAGACTTCTGGAATATCATTCACGAAAAGATTGAAAAGAAGCGGTCCCAGATGACTACCCTGTGGGAGCCCCGACAATACCTCTATAACAAAAGATTGAACATTTCCAATTTTAACAACCTGTTTTCTATTCGTTAAATAAGATTCCAACCATCTTAGAAAACCAAACTTGAATCCTATTTTCTCAAGTTTTTTAATGAGAAGCTTATGATGGACTCTGTCACCCGATCTGCATTTTCTTCTCCATATAGCTTACACAGAAATTTGTAAATAAACACAAATTAGTTGTAGTGGACCGACCACTACAAAAACCATGCTGCCTAGAAGAAATAATTTCTTTAACTGCAAAATTAAGTCTATCGTAAACTAATTTTTCAAATAATTTTGGTATAGCCGAAAGCTTAGACACTGGTCTATAGTTATTTATTAAATGTTTTGGACCACTTTTATAAATAGGACTTATAGATGATACTTTCCATTCTTGAAGAAAAATACCAGTTTGAAGTGATTTATTAAAAATAACTTTTAAAATTTTAAATAGAGAATTAGCACATTTGGATAGCAGAAGGGGTGGAATCGAATCTAGTCCTGCATTTTTATTCAAATCAAGATTATTTAAACCTTCTAAAACTTCCTGATCTGACAAAGAAAAACAATCAAAATCAAGTCGATGATCTATCTCATTATACAAAACAGCGTTATTATCTATTGAGGCTGAATTATAATTTGATTTAAAAAAATGTGCAAAAAGATCACATGTTGTTTTACTATCAAGTGAGCTCTCATCCTGAAGCTCCATGTAGTTCGGAAATTCAGAAGCTTTACGTTTTGAATTCAAAAATACCCAAAATGATTTAGAATTTTGTTTAATATTCCTCTCAACAGAACTTATGTATTGAGAATAAAGAAATCTACTTAAAAAATCGAATTCTCTTCTCAACTGAACAAAATGAAGTCTATCCTCAAGTTTCCCTGAGCTTTTATACTTTTTAAAAGCTTTATTTTTAACGTTTTCTAAGTTCTTAAGTCTTCTATTGAACCAGGGAGATTTGAAAGACGCTCTCTTTTTAACCATAGGGACACACCTCTGAACACCATCGAATAAAATGGTTTTAAAATTTGAATAAATCTGTTCTAAAGGTCGATTTTCAGTGACATTATTCCAATCAATAGAATTATAAAAATTATTCAAGGAATTGAAGTCGGCCTTCTTATAATTAAAGTAGTCAACAATTTCAGAATCTATAGGTTGAAAATTATAAACTTCGAAAATAACACAAATAGCTTTATGATGAATTTGATTCTTTACAAAAGGAAATTCTGATTCAAGAACTTTATATTTTAAGTCTTTAGAAACAAAAACTAGATCAAGAAGCCTATTTAAACTATTTTTAATGTGATTAATTTGAATTAATCCTAACGCGTAAAAGTTGTCCACCAATTCAATCTCCACATCCCTTGAAACATTAAATGGAATGAGCAACTGCTCATCCTCTTGATAACACCAATCAATGTCACCAAGATTAAAATCCCCAAAGACACACGGATATTGGTTGGCGGTCAAATTATTAAGTAAATTATTTACATTCGAAATCAGCTCAATACCTATACAAATTTAAGGTACTCTTAGGTCTAAACTATGAAACAATATTCAAAATTATTTTGATTTCTTAAGTTGTTGGAATAAACAAGTACACATAATTGTTCAAAATGAACCGAGATGGACTGAAAATTTAATTGCTTACTATAAATTGAACTTCGTACTGCGATTAATACCCCTCCCCCTCGATTCAATCCTGATTCCACTGGACGATCTGATCGGTATACCACATATTGCGAATCAAACAGCTCAGAGGAATAGATTTCTTGATGCAACCAGGTTTCTGTTAATATGATTATATCATAGTCGTAAGCCATCGAAATTATAAAAACATCATTTGTTTTTGTGCGCAAGCCACCAGCATTCTGATAGTAAACCTTCAGCTGGTAAGGAAGCAGGGAAGGTGATGTAGCACACGTCAAATTTCTTGATTTTCGATTATAGCATTCTGGTTTTTTGATTTTTGGCGATTATTAAAGCTTTTTATTTGTACTCCCAACGGCCAAAAAGACGCATCAAATGTTTTGTCAAATAAATGCACTGGAACTCCAAGCTTGAAGTTAATGAAATGAAGAGTCGAAGCATCAGCATCTTTTTTCACTAATTTCTTACAGAGCAGCACATTTTGTGAAATTTTGAGTCTATGTGTTACATATGAGACGATGTTTTCTTCAGTAACATTTTTGTTCAAACGGGAAAGGTGAAGAAATTTCATTTTTGGTACGGATGATAATGATAAAGAATTTGAATTTTCGTTGGGGATCCAATTTCCAGTTAGCTTAAGGGTTCTTTGACCTGATCTTTTATCATTCTTCTTATCTTCAATGTCATCATATTCCGAGAATGGATTCCTGTGGACGCGGAATACTCTTGGGCGTTGATTCTCATGTTGTTCTTCATCATCCGAAGATGATGACCAATCTTTTATTCTAAAAAAAATCTGTAAAATTATTATTGCTTACAAATAAACCAAAAGTATATCACCTATTCATAATTTATGGTTACAATCTGCCAAAAATGCAAAAAAAAATTACAAATGGGATGTCAAAACATATGTTCCGGGATGTGATTATGACACTTTTAAAATTTAATGAGACAAAAATGAGCTTTTAGTTTATAAGGGTGTTTAAAAGCCTGTTAAATTTAAAAGTAGTTGCTGAAACCAAAAATCCCCATTTTAAGGCTAAATGACGTTTTAAATATTTAAAAGTCTTTTATGAAATCGGCCACTAGACTTTTGTAGCAGGCTACCATACCACCCGTTACCCTCTGCCTAATTCTCCACTACCGTTTACCCGCTACCCCGTTATACCCAGTTACCCTGTTACTCGCTGCCCAATACTTACACACGCTACCCGCTTAACCGGTAATCGCGACCTACTACCCACTACCCGATAACCCACTACCTTCTACACGCTATCCCGTAATACTCAGCTACCCTGTTACCGGCTACCCCGCTTCCCCACTACCCGGTACCCTGGCCCTAAGCATTTCATGCCACTGGTACAAAAGTAGTGAGTCCTCAACGCATTTGCATAGGGTTGAAAAATATAAAATGCTATCAAAACATAGGGGTCGGTCACAACTAACATGGTTCATGGCCCATGCGGTAATTTCAATCATTTATCGTGTATGGCAGATGGAAAATGTAACAAAGGATTTCCTAAAGATTTTACTAACGATACGATCACAAATGTTGACGGATATGCAATATACCGTCGCAGGAATACCGATAATGGCGGACAATCATTTACGAAAAGTATCAAAAACATCGATATTGACATTGATAATCGTTGGGTGGCGTGGTGCCTTATTCACCTCTACTGAGCAAAACATTCCAAGCTCATATTAATGTACCTATAGTTTTGTAGTTCAGTGAAGAGCATAAAATAATTATATTAACAACTATGTGAATGTTGATATGTGCAGTGATATGGCATTGTTTGCTGTTTTAATGATGACAAACAGTATAGTAGGTATGAACATGTTTATTTATCTTTTATTATTTATCCTGCCTTTCACAATAATAATCTTTAATGTCACTATCACCACTGCGATCAATGTACAAACAATATTAATAATCGACGAAATTTTCATGAAAACTGAGTAAGAAGTGGCCTTTAAAAAGTAGATGTAGGTGGTAGGAAGTTGAAAATTAACACCATAAAAAATTAATTAAAAAAAGAACGGCGCATGAAATGCAAAAACAAAAAGTGTGGGTGAGCCATCCTTAACAATTAGCGCTATAAAAATTAGTTATAAACGTTTTCTCATACCTACTGAACACACATATAAAATTTCATCAAATTCGGTCAATTCGTTTCGGAGGAGTATGACCACTTAAACTGTGACAGAATATATAAAAACAATTAAAAAATTAAAACATGAAATAAAAATTCAGAAATAAAAATTGAAATTGAAATATGTACCTCAAAAATAGATTCAATCTGAAAAAAATTGATGTCATAAGATTTCTTAAGAAATTATTGATTTTTCAATTTTTTTTTTTAATGCTTGGAGCGGTTTTTTTTTTAATTAATTGTTTCTATAAGAAATTTTTCGAAAATGTCCTAAGAATAACTTAGGTATGCAGTATTCAAGAATATATATATTTTTTACAAGTAAATTTCGATTTTATATTGATCCTTTTTTGAGATACAGAATTTTGAAAAAAAAATCAAAAATATTTTATTAAAATACAATATCATCTGAGCAATAACCTACTTTCATAAAAAAATATGCTGATCGGATTTTTATTTTTCGAGAAAATCTTATAACAAAAAAAACGGTTCTACGAAAGGTAGCGTTTTGGAGCAATACAAATATTTGTTTTACATAAAATTGGTTTGGTTTTTGGCCAAATTTTTTTATGGTGGCTATCTTAAATTTTAATCTTAAAAATTAATCACAAAAATGACTCACGAAAATTTGCTCAAACCTCTAAATTTTAAGTTTGAAGTCAATCGGACCAGTAGTTAAGGCTGAAGGTGCGTTTAAAGACAGACAGACAGACGGACGGAATACTAAGACCCACTTTTTCGACTTCTCTATCATCATAATGTCAGATTTGATCAAAATCTCAACTTTTTTCTTACGAATTCAATACTTGCCATATATTCTACATGTCGCAAGTAAAAATGTAGGTTGACAAAAGGCTGATATGGCACCCAAAAACGTCGAGATTTATGAATGGCACCAGTACCATTTCCAGATTTTACCAGTCCTACTCTTCGGCGCTGAGTGCTGGACGATAAGTAAAAAAGGGGAAACCATATTGAGCACTTTCGAAAGAAAAATTCTTCGATGGATTTTTAGTCCCGTATATGACGATGGCGAATGGAGAGGAAGGTTCAACCACGAACTGTACGAGCTGTACCAAGAAGTGGATGTAATCCAGAAAGCCAGAAAAAGAAGATCACATTGGCTAAGCTACATCGAGCGAATGGACGACAACGCTCCTGCTGGGAAAGTCTTCTCTTGCAGCCCCCAGTTTCGAGAGGACCAGGAAGACCCAACCTGCGGTACAAAGTCAAAGAAACTGCGGATGCCAAAATGCTTGGTTTTGACGACTGGAGAATGAATGCGAAATACCGTTCCCGTAACCTGGTGTGTCTCAGATTGAGATCCTACATGGATTGGGAGCCGGTTAAGTAAGTAAGTAAGAAATTTCTTACATAAAAAGTTAGCTAATGGAATTTAATAATAAAAACTTTATATTTTCTTTGCGGGAGCAAGTACGTGCGACAGGGACATTAATTCCCCTTTGAAAAGACAGATTTTGATTTCAGAATCTCATATTCTGATTTTTGTCATTCCTTGCTGTGATTTAATCTATTCTCTTGCCACCGACCGTCTCGTCAGCATTCTATAACAGCTCACCGATTATAAGAATCTCATATTCTGATTTTTGTCATTCCTTGCTGTGATTTAATCTATTCTCTTCCACCGACCGTCTCGTCAGCATTCTATAACAGCTCACCGATTCATACAATGCACGAGTACGAGTTTATAGTCGCAGTGATAGATTAGATCATACGAGTATAATAAAAAAAAAATACGTATAGGCAGATGTACATATATAAAAAAGGCGGATTCTCACAGAGCATTTAATAGGATTGTCAATAAATTGCTTTTTAAAGAAAGAAGCTCAGTCGACAATAAACTTTAATTAATAAATTTATTTCCTTCTTTCAAATCTACATATATTGTCAAGTGTATACGTGTATACTGTTAACTGTATGCATCAAGCATGAAGTCGGAAGTTTGAGGCAAAGGTATATTTATATTCTACTCGAGAAGTGGTACAAACGATTTTTTCGGTTGCCTATAGTTAAAGTTAAGGCCTTGTGTGATAATGGTACTTTGGCACAGGAGTGACGAGGTAGTATAAGGTTGAACATTTACGTCTCGTTGTCGTCGAGGACGACGACGTTTTATGTCTACTTGCTTTTTTTCCTGTCGCGTGCGTCGCTTAAGCATGGAATAGGTTTGGTTTGGGCCAATTTATTTCTTTATTTTGTTTGATTTCCTCTTCTGAATTTATTTTTTTCGGTAGAAAATTTCGTGTGCCGCAATATTATACTCAGGTGCATATTTAGCAGTCGATTGCCACATTTAAAGGAAACTTGGTGCTCATATTTTTGTTATTGTCAATTGCTGACACAACATTTTTGTATGCACTTCTAGGTCATTCAAGAACTGGAAAAAAAGTTCTTTCCGCGATGCCGGAAAATAGTTTAATATCAACTTGCTTTTGAGTCCACGTTCTGCAGATGAAATTAAGTGAAAGTAAGAATAATAATAATAATACAGCTTAAACTTTAAACTCCTTGCTTCATCCTAAGGGGGTGCAACATCGATTACAAGATTCGAGGACATTTTTGAACAGTTTTCTATTCATTACGTGGATGTAAGAAAGTGCACCTGAGTGTATAGATATTTAATTTATCCCTATATAGGTAGACATTCTCTTGAAACAAGTATCCATAAGAATTAGAACGGAAAATGCAGTGTTCGAGCAATACCTTTACCCAAAAAAGCAATGACAAGGGAATATTAAATTGGTTTGTCTGCTTTGGTAAACAAAGCGATTTCATTTTAGGGATTTCAATGACAATACAATAAAAAAAGGCAATATAGTACCTCCATAGTTGCTCTGATTCATTGATAAATAAAAAAAGGTCAACATTATTTGTCTTCGTCTTAAATTGAAATAAAAAATAAAGAAGAAAGCCCAGCACATCGTGATGTAGGCCATGAATAATGATAAGTAATGTTAATGTCCTTTATTATGTCAAGGACACTCTTGCGAAGTGTTCGTTTTTCAATTGTAATTCATTTGAAATAGCCTTATTTTGTGATAAGAGGTTTTGGGTGTTTGATAGAATTCATTTAAGTTGCCCTGAGGGATGGAAATTGGAAAAAAACATTTCGTTTGTTTGCACTGTGTGACCACAAAACAAATAATTTGTTTCCAAGACACTTCTTACTGCTGTAGGCGCCCACATGAATAAATTTGAAGGCCGGTCAGGCTTTTGGATTATAAATTAAGGATCAAATTATTATTTTTATAAATAAACCAAATTTTGACGGAATATAACAGATACCTATGCATATACCTAACATTTGAAGACCAACATGAACATGTTTACCAAGTCAGATCGGACCTTGATGGTTTTATTCTGCGAAAGCTTTGTTAGATAATTTAATATATTCACTTCCTCCTAATGCAAAACATTAAGATACTGCAGCCTGCAGATGTAGAAGCTTTTAATTGAATCTAAAGCAATAAGAGAACTGTAGGGAAATGCACCATGTTTTTTTTTTTTTTTGAAATTTCCACGCCTCTTTCCCCCCCCAGATACCGCACGCGCTGGGGTCCATTTTCACCGAGTACGATTACAATTACGGTTGCTAGTCGTATCGGCACTTAATTTGAAATTATTTGTAATAAATAAAATAAAAAAAAGTGATGGCGACACGAATAGGCACTAGGAAGACAAGAGTTTGAGACTGCTTAATACAAGCAGGTACAACAAGAAAAACAAAATAAATTAGAATTTTAAATTAAAATATTACAAAAAGTAAGAAAATGCAAAATTTTAAAATCAAAAATTTTTAAGTCAAGAATTTTAAAAACATAAAAAAACAAAGAAAAAAGGAAATACGCGTGTAGAAAATACTTGTCAAGTTCGCGTGCCACACTGGTTTTTAGCATAATCTTTAATTTATTCTTATTAATATGAAAGTCAATAAGATCCGTATTATAATTCAAAAGCCTACTCATCCTTGTCAACGGCTCATGCATTCCGTAATTGGTCCTATGTCTGGGGACTCTAATTAGTTCGGTGCTACGAAGGTGATAACCTCCTCCCCGATAGTGAAAAAGTATAGCACTAAGAAGTTCTGGTGCATCTGTGACGCCTGTTATATGTTGATGAAGGAAAACTATATCATTGTTGGTCCTTCTTTGAGACAGCGTTTGCATTTGAAGAAGTGATACTCGATCCTCATAAGATGGAATATTTCGAGGATCATGCCATTGAATACCTTTTAATGCGAAACGAGTAAAATTACGTTGCACCGATTCTAATCTGTCAATATGAACGTCATAATAAGCACTCCAAATCTGTGAAGCATATTCAAGTTGGGGACGAACAAGCATTTATAAAGAGAAAGGGTGACATTAGGATCAAGAAATTCTTTTGACCAACGTTTAACGAACCCTAGCATAGAATTAGCTTTATTAACAATCTAAATTCGGTGTAAAAAGAACCCCTTACTTTAAAAACACGAGATAGAATTTGCTGAAATATATAATACTCATAAGCCGAAATTGCTCGTTTCTTTGAGAATGTCATTGTCTGACATTTCGACGGGTTAAGATTTAAACTGTTCTTATTACACCATACAGAAAACCTATTAATATCATTTTGCAGAAGAATGCGATCATTTTTAGAGGTAATTTTCTTAAAGATCTTCATATCATCTGCAAAAATAAGAATTTCACTGTTTAGAACACATAACGGTGCATCATTTATTGATAAAATAAATAGAAGAGGTCCTAAATGACTACCCTGTGGAACACCAGATTTTGCAGTAAAAGTCTTCGAAAACATATCTCTGAATTGAACCACGATCGAACCAGAAGAATGCGATCATTTTTAGAGGTAATTTTCTTAAAGATCTTCATATCATCTGCAAAAATAAGAATTTCACTGTTTAGAATACATAACGGTGCATCATTTATTGATAAAATAAATAGAAGAGGTCCTAAATGACTACCCTGTGGAACACCAGATTTTGCAGTAAAAGTCTTCGAAAACATATCTCTGAATTGAACCACCAGTTGGAAGAAGGGAATAAAAAAAATAAAAAAATAAGGGAACAAATCGAGCTTTTTCTAACGATATTTCTAGCTACCAGAAAGGGATAGAAGAAAAAAAAATCATCCGACTCAAAACATTGAGAGCAATATTTTATTCATATGTCAATAATCTGAGAACCGTCAAATAAAGAAGTTATACAGTGTTTAGCTGTTTACCAAAAATAAGGTCTGATTTTTTTGTTCCCTTTTTCCAACAGTGATTCAATTTAACTTGATAAGTTCTATCCTCAAGGTAAGAAGAAATCCATGAAACAAGCCCAGGGGGAAAACCTAATAACTGTAATTTCAACTTGATAACTGAGTGAGACAGTTGATCAAAAGCTTTTGAAAAGTCAGTGTATACACAATCAGTTTCCAGCTCATGTTCTAAACTGTTCAGACAATTATGCGTAAGGGCAAGAAGGTTTGTGAAAGTTGATCTCCTTTGCATAAATCCATGTTGCTCACTGTCACTGCATATGATGTTTTTACAGTAAAAGGATAAACTGTCACATACTATTTGTTCAAACAGTTTAGGAATACAAGAAAGTTTAGAAATAGGCCTATAATTAACAATATGCAACTTATCTCCCTTTTTAAAAACAGGCGTGATGTAAGCTTCCAGGCTCAAGGAAATTTTTCAAGTCGCAAAGATAGTTGGAATATTTTACTAAGAGGTTTAGTTAAAACTGAATAGCATTTTTTCAATAAAATGGGAGGAATACCGTCAGGACCAGAAGAATAGTCTTCTTTCAGAAGGGACAAAAATCTTAGGACTTGATCAATCTCGATCGGGACTTGTTTGCTATTTTTCAAGTATCTAATTGAAAAAATCAACGTCTACATCAACGGGAGTATCTATGAAAGATTGACTGAAATTATTGGCAAATGCATCGCAGATCTCAGAAGTAGAACTCAAAATTACATTATTGTAAGTGAGATTAACTGGGTAAACATCACATTTTCTCTTAGAGCTTACGAAATTCCAAAAAAGTTTAGGGTCTTGCTTCAAGGAATCACCCATAGTAACAATATAATCATTGTAAAGATCATATGACAATCTTTTAAACTCTTCGAAAAGAGATATACAGGGTGATTCACGAGCGTTGTGCCAAAAAGCTAGAGCGTGTAGGTTGAGTTGAGACAAGAAAAAAATCGTATGGGAGGGGGGGGGGGTCTATTCCCCCCCGTTTAGCCGGGAGGGGCAATTTTCTGAAAAATTGACTTATTTTGTAAAAAAAATATTAAAAATCAACGGCTTAGTTTACAACACCGTGCTATACCTTTCTGAAAAGTTAAAAACTTCTTCTTTCACTTTGTTTTCAAAATAAATTGTTTTAACGAATAGTTTTAAAAAAATAAATTTTCAAACTCAAAATTTTCAAAACTCAAAATTTTCAAAAACAAAGCCAAACAAAATTTTTTGAACTAATTTTTTTCAAAATTTTATGTAATTAAGTACTAATTTTGTTTTAAAATTTCAATGTTTTTGTTAATTTTTAGTCGAAAACAGAAAACCGGATGCAAAAATGTCTTTTTGTTTTTGAGAAATTAAAAAAAAAACCAAAACCACTTTTTTCTAAGAAAATCTTTGTTTTTATTTTTACCTATCTGGACTTTTAGTATAATTTACTAGTTTAATTTATAAATTTATTATTTTGTAATTGGAGTTTAATGAGGACTCAATAAAGTAGAAAAGTATTGGATTTTTCCTGGATTAATCATTTTGTTCATTGAAAACGTCTGAAAACTGACCTGCAATTTTTTCTTATTATACCTGGGGCCGCAGCCACTTGCCGGCGAAGGGTTCTACCTGCTAGGGGCTTAAGATTAATTAAACCGCAATTTTTCTTGAATGAAAAAACAATTAACAACCTAAAGGTAAATAAAAGGCATCGCATATTTACTAAACAACCATTTACAATTAAAATATTAACTCATCAACACATAACAATAACAAACTGATACGCTCGAGAAGAGTTAGCGGACAAGAACTTCTGCTAAGGTTTAACTTGTTGTCGAGATCGGGAAGCCGACAGACTCTACGCTGAAAGATATCCCAATAGATGGCGCCCAAGTCGTAGCATGTTTTCAAGAATCCGCCGACGAGAGCACGGAGAGCTAGAAGTGAAAGGTCAATGGCAGACGTTTTCAATGAACAAAATGATTAATCCAGGGAAAATCCAATACTTTTCTACTTTATTGAGTCCTCATAAAACTCCAATTACAAAAAATTAAATTTATAAATTAAACTAGTAAATTATACTAAAAGTCCAGATAAGTAAAAATAAAAACAAAGATTTTCTTAGAAAAAAGTGGTTTTGGTTTTTTTTTAATTTCTCAAAAACAAAAAGACATTTTTGCATCCGGTTTTCTGTTTTCGACTAAAAATTAACAAAAACATTGAAATTTTAAAACAAAATTAGTACTTAATTACATAAAATTTTGAAAAAAAATTAGTTCAAAAAATTTTTTGTGGCTTTTTTTTTGAAAATTTTGAGTTTGAAAATTTATTTTTTCAAAACTGTTCGTTAAAACAATTTATTTTAAAAACAAAGTGAAAGAAGAAATTTTTAGCTTTTCAGAAAGATATAGCACGGTGTTGTAAACTAAGCCGTTGATTTTTAATATTTTTTTTTACAAAATAAGTCAATTTTTCAGAAAATTGCCCCTCCCGGCTAAACGGGGGGGAATAGACCCCCCCCTCCCATACGATTTTTTTCTTGTTTCAACTCAACCTACACGCTCTAGCTTTTTGGCACAACGCTCGTGAATCACCCTGTATAAACCACTTGGTGCCCTAAGACATAGATCTTATATAATTTTTCCATGCCCTATTTCTCTTATTACGTAGGCTTTTTAATTCTTTTGTGTACCAAGGATGACAAGAGGTGTTGATTTGACTGATTTTTTTCTTAGGTACAGTTTCGTTTATACATCTCATGACTACAGCATAGAAACTCGAGACAGTTTCGTCAATTTTATTGGAAAATGGTAAGTTTTCAATACCACAATTTAATAAACTATCCGAAAGCTGTTGAAAATTGGCTCTGCGAAAGTCGTATTTGTATGAGCAGTCATGAGAATTACTATTTTCTAGTAAATGACCACTCAAGTCAAGAATAATATCTAAAGGAGGGTGATAATTATCAGTATTAGTTATGGTAGAAGCCGATTCAACCACCACTGTACAGCTACAGGCCGCATAAGATGAGAAAACCAAGTCAAGTGACCTATTCAATGAATTTAGAACAGAGTTTACTTGTTGTAAATCCGCTGAGATTATATTATCTAACATTTGGAGCTCGATTTGAGAAGAGCTAGGGGAAGCTTCTAAAAATTATGACAAAACAGGAACCAATGCAATTTTTTTTTAGATCTTAAAACTAGTTTTGGAGAATACTGATAGTTTATCTGTCGTAAAGAATGCGTTCCAAAAATCTGGTTTGTTCTATTCGTTCCCGAAGCCGTTTTCTTCTCAAAGTGCCTTCTAGATAATTTAGTAAAATAATTAATAAAACGCCCACATAAAATAACGCGATTCCAAAGCTCAAATGAGATGGAGACAAGGACAGCAATAAGAAGCAAACAGTAGATAATGGGATTGATTGACATTTACACGCAACTCTTTCAAAGGCTCGCAGTAACATTCAACTGGAAAATAACTTGCCAAATATTACATCTTCGAAGGTGGACAAACTACTAGAAGGAGCTGCAATTACAATTTTTGCTGAAGCAGACAATACAGGTACTAAAAACCTTGAACATATCAAAAAACAGTATCCAAATTCTTGATCATTTTGAACCTTTACTGACAGCACAAGCCAGCGCTGATGATTAAGAGTTATAGGGCCCATACACTACACAAACTGTTTGAGCAAACGAATGTATTTTATTGTTGTAAAAATGTTTGTGCAAACTGTTTGAGTAGTGTGTAGCGATGATGCGTGTTTGCGCGAGCGGTTTGAACAAAATCAAAAAAATTTGAATTTTCCGTGCCTGCACAAACATGTTTGTGTGGTGTGTATTGAATTTTGCTCAAACCGATGCCAATTTTCATAGAGTTAACATGAATAAACAAGAGGAACAAATTTTTTGGACTGAATTCATTGAACTTTATAAAAGTTTACCGGTATTGTGGTGTGTAAAAAGTAACGAATATTATGCAATCGGGTACTAAAAGCTCTACTCAAACAGTTTGCACAAACATTTTTACAACAACAAAATACATTCGTTTGCTCCAACAGTTTGTGTAGTGTGTGGTGAAACTATATTTGCTCAAACACACGTTTGAACAAACGTGTTTGCGTAGTGCATGGGCCCTGTTAGAAAATGTGTTAGAATCACATCAAACTAACAGTATATCATTAAAGTCGAAGGTCGAAAGATTGAAATTGAACATTGAATTTACAGTACTTCGCACATGAGACATGAATGTGACGAACTACAGACACATAGCAGCACTGGTGACTGAGACCATCGGCTGGGACAGAACAAGACATTAATACAACAGAGAGAGACAGATAGATACATAGAAGGAAAACACATAACAGAAACCTACGCGGCTCAGAGTAGGAGATATAGATGTTACATTGTCAACTACTTATTCCTCTGAACCATGGCCTCTTGCAAAAAGTTGAAAGAACTTCACAAGTGTAAGAGAAAATATAAAGTAATGAAAGAATTATCAAAAAAGAAAATCCCTTTCTTCAATAACAGATTAATAGAAACGAAATAAAAAAAAATGTAAAAAAATGAGTTGAGGCCGGGGATAAGGAATATGCAATAATGCAATGTTATACTTTGTCCAAAAGAAAACTGCAGTACAGGGAAGATAGGACATTCATCTCTCACTATATCTGTAGAGGAATTCCATTACTTTGTGTGAAAGAAACAATTTTCAAGGGTTACCGTAGGTTATATACTAAAACTGTAAAAAGCTCTCCGAAAAATCGAAAGAGTTACCTTCTATATTTTATTAGCATTGTCTTAAATAAAGATTTTCATTCAGAAAAAATATTTAATACGAACATAAAATAACTTTGAATTTCGTAATTTATAGAACCGAATTATATAAATTATGAAATTCGAAATCTTAACTATGAATATTTAAAAAGTGCCAAGATTTTATAATTGACAGTTTTTATATTTAAATTTAAATGAATTGTTCTTATCTTTTTCCACACCACCAAGAGGTAAGATTATAGCGCATTTATCAAAGTTGTCGACTTTATTTGCATTCCAGTTTTTTTTTTTTTTGTGGTTAGATATGGCCTTTGGTCTTGTTTTCTTTGAGGACACTATAAACAGTTTGTTCTGAAACCGAAAAAATATCGCGCACTTGTCTTATAGCTTGGGTTTTGTTTTTTAAATGGTCATAAAATTTATTTGTTGCATCAACTATTTCTTTTCTTTTTTCTCAGCGCTTAAATCCTTCGAAGAACTTGAAGCCATTTTAATTAAAACAACTGTTTTTTTAATTTATATTTCACATAGCACCAACAAAAAAATTATAACCGCACTAAACTTGTACAAATGTATGCACCCAAAAATCGTATTTCGTATTTATTTATTTGTATAGCTTGATTTTAAAATTAACATCTTGTTTACAATTAAGCTTAGAATTGGACATTAATAGAAATAAGTTACAATTATAACTAAACTTTGGAATCACAATTAATATATTTTAAAGAGACAACAAAAAGGTAATGAAAAATGAAAATACATTAGTAATATTTACATGTTACAATTTATTAAAGTTATTGAAGCGATGTGTAGCAACCTAACAAGGAACAGAGAGAAAAAAAAGTATTTATAATGTAGAATAGTATTCGATGGTCTCCTTTTTGAAAATATGTTTATTATCTGCATTTCGCACCTGAAGCGGTAAGGAATTCCATAGCCGAGAGGCGTTGACAAAGAACTGGCGCTCTGAAGTTACACATGAATAACGTGGAATTATTATTTGATTTGAGCGTGCAGATATCGAGAATTGAATTCTATAATAAAATTAATCAATATTTCTCTGCCTTGAATAAGCCTACTCTTTTTTTAACGGATTTTAATTTTTTATTGCATACCATGAACAAAAAACGGGATGGCAATGATTACCTAAGAAAAAGGTACTATTCTTGAAAGCTCCCTTACAGAATCGAAATAAAAGTAAGCATCATTTCCTGGCAACGCTGATTTATATGTTTGTTAGAAAGAGCTTTGCGAAAACGAGCATACGTTCAGTATGGCAAATGGCTTCAGCAGTGCGAATAGCAGGTCATGGGGGGATGTACGCTCGCTTTTCAAAATAAATCAAAGCAAATTGTATGAGGAAACAGTGATGTAGTATATTTTTTTTAAGGGAATTTTAGATGTTTTTCCTGGACAGTCACCCTTTGGAGTAAAAAAGCTCCCCCATAAGGCCTGTACTGCAGATTTGTTTTGGACGAAGTATAGTCTCAAGTTGATAGCAGAAGTAGTAAATTGATCGTCGCGTCGTACGATAAAGATCTTTTTTAAATAAAATACAACGAGTATTCTTCGTCACATGAAAGTTTTGTGTTTTAATAAAATCGACATCCATTGATAAAAATGAAAGAATAATAGCTACATAACTATGTTTTGGTATGAAATGATTGAAACACTAACTAAAATAGTTGAAATTTATTCTAATCTAAGCAATGGAATAACAACAGTCCAGTATGAAAATAACACGGTATCTACAGTCTTTATAACTCACAATAGCTCATCATTAAGTTTTCAAAACATTTAACAAATCCAGGAACCATAAAAAGCACGCAGAGATCGGGTTAAAGAAGCACAGAGAAAAGTAATTGAGCAACGTTAACGCATTTGTAGGATCCTAGGAGAGTTCTGCTCTAACAAGACACAAAAGCAAAAATCTAGTAGGTACTTTGGCACGCAAAAAATATATATTTTTCAAGGAAGCAATGATGAAATGGATATCAACGCAGAGGATGAAGGGTTGAATTGAAAAACATGGGATGCGACTTCGAAGAGCTCGATGAAGAGGGAAGAGTAAGTCCTGATTCCAAATAGCCGGTTGTGGAAGAAAAGTGGACACGTCTCAAAAACAATGTCATTATCATTAGTATTACTAATAGCATGTTAGGCAGTAGTCGCAGAAATCGGAGGGAGTGGTAAACCAGCGTCTGAACATTGAAACGCTGCATATCCAGCAATGCAGCCATCGCGGGCACGCGAAGTGGAATATTAAAGGCTCAGGAAGGAGGAAAAGAAGCTTCACAGGCAAAAGAAAGTTGCCTGGGAAAAATATTGTCTTTGAAATAGAAAAAAATAGATAGCAATCTGATTACCCATCCCAAGAGTATTCTGAAGTGATGGGCAGTTTACTGTAATGAACTGATGGACAATGGTCAGCTTACCGAAGAAATGACGAACTCACTATTTCAAAATGAGAACACCACGCTGCGGCCACCAAGCATTGAAATTTTAGTGCACGCATGAGAGCAGGAAGAAAAGCCGGAGGACTGGCGAAAGTTGACGTCACATACTGAAGCAATTATAGGGGTATAACATTGTTGAGTACAACCTATAAGATATTCTCCTCTTTCCTACAAGATCAGATAGCCCCATACTCGGAAACCATAATCGGCAAATATCAGTGTAGTTTGAGACCACGTAAATCGACCATTTGATCAGATTTTAAGGCAGGCGATTAAAAAAAGGTCTAGAATATATTATAATTTTTTTTTGTTCTAAAATGTAAGCAACCCCTATATTCGAAACGTCAAACATCATCGACTAATGTTCGAATTGCGAAACGTCATCGATGCTGTTTGACGTTTGGAGACAGAGAGTTTTAACTTCTCGCATTCTTTTTTAATCTTTGAGCGCGGAAAGAACCGCCAAGCATTCTAATATTTCAGAAGTGGGATTCACCCAAATCAATCCACAAACTGCATCTAATTGCAGTGATTTCTAAATAAAAATAGAATCCGTAAAATCACATCTGTTATATGTGCTTAGCACGTGTTCTTTGGAATCCGTTTTCATCTGCTGGATCTAGAACCATCCAAACATAATCCGAACGAATCAGAACCATCCGACATTTTTGGGTGCTAAAGTCGACCAGAATTGATCCGCTGCAAACGAGAAACGCATAATCGTCGAGGATTTCTCACAAATTTGCCTACACAAAATGCCTAACTCACAAGAACAGTCAGTCCAAGAGTTGATGGCGTTCTTGGATGAACATCGAATTCCGTATACCGATGAAGATGCAACAAGTACGACTATATTGAAGAGGTTGGTTGCAGCGTACCGCACACAGGCTGGAAAAGCCGATGCTGCCCAATCTGTTGCGGACACTTCGAACCTAAGCTCTCCAATCATGGAACAAACCGGAAAGGCCTTACATCCGAGTGAAGAAGATGAGTTGGACACGGAGTTAAGATTACTTCGCAAACGAGTAGAGATAGCACGCTTGAAAAGAATGCTCGAAACAGGTGACTTTGATGCGGTTAACCAGCTTAATCTCCAAGCAACGGACAGTCAGTTAACTCAAACTACATCGGGGCCGACGTTTAAGGACATCAAAAAGTCGATCTTGCAATATTCATCGAGTGAGACTTATGATGCATATAAATGGATATCCGATTTCGAACGAACCTGCGATTCCGTCGGCGGTGATGACGCTTTCGTTCTATTAAGCG
Source organism: Sphaerophoria taeniata (assembly GCA_943590905.1). Classification (NCBI taxonomy): domain Eukaryota; kingdom Metazoa; phylum Arthropoda; class Insecta; order Diptera; family Syrphidae; genus Sphaerophoria; species Sphaerophoria taeniata. The sequence goes on from OX016540.1 coordinate 186,950,153, forward strand.
GTTTATGAAACCTGGTTCCGAAGCTGAAAGCTTTCTGCGTGTTGATACGTCCACCAATTACGATGAGTTCCGAACAAATTTCCTTATCAATTTTGGACACGCTTACTCCATTCCGGAAATTATAGAGAAAATGAAAGAAACGCTGTACAAACCTGAAAACACTGTCATGTCATACGTTCTTCAGATGCAAGAGTTAGCCTCGCGGGCAAAGTTGGATGAACAGCATACCATAAGATACATCATCGAGGGTCTTCGCGACCGAACAGCAAATGTTTCCGTTTTATTTCCGGCCAAAACATTAGACGAATTTAAAACTTTGATTCCGAGATACATCCAAATGCGCAAATCGTATGCCGCCCTCACTCATCGTTCCGACCAGCGGACCAAACTCACTACCAATCCGACCTCTGTCAATCAAACGAAGTGCTTTAATTGTAATGGGTTTGGTCACATATCAGCCGAGTGCTCCGAGCCGAAGAGACAGCCTCAAAGTTGTTTTCGATGCGGTTCTACGCAACACACCATACGCCAGTGTCCGAAGCCTGCTCCCAAGAACAAGGATGGAATTGCTTTGGCAGATGACTTCCGCCAGTTAACTGTCGAGCCAATTAAGGATCCGGATGAGACGACTGATGTTGTAGCTGAAGTAAATAAGGTAGGTGTTGCTTTTCCGAACATAAGGTCGAATATGCGCTGTAGTATGTTTTCGTCTCTCTTTGATACCGGCAGCCCAATTAGTATGATCCGGCGATCGCTTGTCCCGGCTACGCTAATTGGTAATACACTGCAATCAAGTCGTTTCCGTGGCCTAGGCAACAATCAACTAAACGTATATGGTCAAACCACCGCTTTTGTACGATTCCGTCATCTAAATAAACCAATCAGTCTGTACGTGGTCCCCGACCACTTCATACCCTATAGCCTTCTGCTAGGGCGTGATTTTCTTAAACTTTGTAACATTTCGTTAAGCATGACAAGTGATTGTAATGAATTCGACCGTATACGTTTAAATAAAAATATTCAAAAGGTATTGCAGTGCGTTATTCGACTTTCCAATATTGCTAAGCCGCTGTTGTCTTCTTGTGCATCCAGCTCTTCAGATTCAGATATTATTAAAGAAACTCCAAATCAACTGGAGCAACTTCCGTATATTTTTGCGATATCCGAAGAGCTTTCAAACGTCTCTGATTACGATATTTCGAATAAGTTAAATCAATTTCACCAACGAGCAATAAGTGACCTGATTGTCAATCATTACTTGAATCATTCCAAGATCCCAGAAACAATCCATAATTACGAAATGAAAATACGACTTAACTCCGAAATTCCGGTCTTTTCAACCCCGCGCCGTCTTTCATATGCTGATCGTTTGGAAGTAGACCAAATTGTTCAGGATCTGATTGAAAAGGGCCACGTTCGTCCATCCGAGTCACCTTACGCATCTCCTTTAGTGCTAGTCAATAAAAAGAATGGTGAGCGAAGAATGTGTATCGACTACCGTGCGCTAAATAAAATTACGATCCGCGACAGTTTTCCGCTTCCTCTTATCGACGATTGTCTTGAACGTCTGGAAGGTAAGAAAATCTTCTCGGTGCTAGATTTGAAGAGCGGCTTCCATCAAATCCGAGTATCTTCCGAATCAATCCCTTACACCGCTTTCGTTACCCCATCCGGACAGTACGAATATGTTCGAATGCCCTTCGGCCTCCGAAATGCACCAGCTGTATTCCAGCGTTTTATAAATCACGTTTTATCTCCGTTTATCAAAGAAGGCTCAGTGGTCGTTTATTTAGACGACATTACGATAGCCACCGCGAATATTATCGATCACCTTTCTGTATTACAACGAGTTCTACGACGCGACGTCTGGCTGAATATCGGTTAGAATTAAATTTCAAAAAATGCCAATTCGGCTATGAGGAAATAGATTTATTGGGTTTTAATATCAGTAACAAGGGGATACGCCCCAACGATAGTCATATAGAAAATATCCGTCATCTTCCGCTGCCTGAAAACAAACAAGACGTGCAGAAATGTCTTGGTTTGTTTTCATATTTCCGACGATTCATTCCTGGATGCTCCTCCATTGAACGGCCGCTACGCCAATTACTCAAAGAAAACGTCTCTTTTAACTTTGATGAAAGCTGCAAAGCCGCTTTCCAAACCCTACGAGACAAATTAACTTCCCTACCTATTTTGGTTCTGTACTCCCCTCATCGAGAAACCGAGCTGCACTGTGACGCCAGTGCTCTTGGCTTCGGCGCAATTCTCCTGCAGCGGCAGGATGACAAACGAACGCACCCCGTCGGTTATTTCTCGCGGCGAGCCACCGAAGCTGAATCGAGAAATCACAGTTACGAGCTCGAAACACTCGCAATTGTCTACGCAATTGAAAAATTCCGGATATATTTAGATAGAATACCGTTTAAGATCATTACTGATTGTCAGGCCCTAGCCCTAACGCTTCAAAATAAACGTACTAACTCCCGAATAGCCCGGTGGGCACTACTGCTCGAGAACTACACTTACTCGATACAGCACCGATGTGGTGCTCTAATGCCTCACGTTGACGCTCTAAGCAGATACTTTCCCGACCAGTCCGCGCTCGATAAAACTTTCGCGAATTCCGTCTCCGACCAATCCGTTACCCCGCCTGTAATCGCTCTTGTAGAACCCAAAGATGTAGATGCACAGCTCCTAATCACACAAAATAGAGACCAAAAGATACTAAACATTCGTGAAACCCTAGAAAGGGAATTTTCCCTCCAATACGAATTACGCGACGGTCTTGTGTTCCGGAAATATAACAATCGCTTACTTCTGTATGTTCCTTCCGAGTTGGAATGTAATATAATTCGTGTCGCCCACGAAACCATTTGCCATTTGGGTGTGACCAAAACAATGGATCAAATCCGATTAAGTTATTGGTTTCCACGAATGCAAGAAAAAGTGGATGCATTTATCAAAAACTGTTTACAGTGCATTATGCACTCCGTTCCCCCTCAAAGCCGTGCTAGAACGCTCCATCCGATTCCCAAAGCTCCGGTGCCTTTCGATACAATACATGTTGATCACTTCGGTCCACTTCCGTCTGTTTGTTCGAAAGGAAAATACTTGTTTGTTGTGGTCGACGCCTTCACCAAGTTTGTCAAGCTATATCCCGTCAATACAACCAGCTACAAAGAGATTTGCTCTTCGCTTGAACATTACTTCGATCACTATGGTCGCCCGCGACGACTCATCAGCGACCGCGGATCATGTTTCAACCACCTCGACTTTAAACAATTTTTGTCCGATAAGAACATTGAACATATACGTGTGGCCACAGCTGCTCCGCAGGCTAATGGCCAAGTAGAACGTGTGAATCGCGTCTTGAAGTCCATGCTATCTAAAGTCGTTGAGCCTCTGCAACATTCCGATTGGGTAAAACAATTATCGCGTGTCGAGTACGCTATAAACAACTCTGTTCATTCCGTTACACGTTATACCCCCAGCTCGCTGCTGTTTGGTGTAAACCAGCGTGGTCCCGTTGTTGATACAATGGCTGAATACCTCGAAGGCAAGCAACCGGCACCTTCCATAGACCGTTCTGAACAACGCCAACAAGCTCATGCGCAAATCGCATTGAACCAAGAAAAAACTCTTGCTTTCCACTCTACCAAATTCAAACCCCATTCCGCATTTAAAATTGGAGATTTCGTTATGATTCGTAATGTTGACACGACGGTAGGAACGAATAAAAAACTAATTCCAAAATATCGTGGGCCATACGTAATCCACCAAATCCTTCCGAATGATAGATACGTAATCAGGGACATTGAGAATTATCAGGTAACTCAAATACCATACGATGGAATTTTAGAGGCTTCAAGAATACGGCCTTGGGCTGACTGGAGGACGGATGCGCAGGAGGACCCCAGTGGTGGTTCGGAGCGGTAACACCGTCCTTGTTGAAAAAAAGAGAAACAGCGTTTGTCTGATTCGTCTGATGTACCCATTCGAACCAGACTTTCACATATTGTAAACATTATCCTGTTAAATAATAAGCTTTCTCATAAATTAATATCAGTAAATGATTGAGGTCAATCATTATGTCAGGATTGGCCGAGCTATTATAATTTTTTTTGTTCTAAAATGTAAGCAACCCCTCAATATTCGAAACGTCAAACATCATCGACTAATGTTCGAATTGCGAAACGTCATCGATGCTGTTTGACGTTTGGAGACAGAGAGTTTTAACTTCTCGCATTCTTTTTTAATCTTTGAGCGCGGAAAGAACCGCCAAGCATTCTAATAAATAAAATATTAAAACATACCATCTCTTTAAAGGTCTAGAATAAAATATTAAAACATACCATCTCTTTGTATAGAAAGAATTTAAAAGCCTTACCACAGCGTAGCCAGTGGAGAACTAGAAGACCATGTAGGATGACCATGACCAACGTTTCAGGCCAGACCCATCAACATTTTCAATGCACTTTGACAAGGAAATGGACTGGCCTGCCTCCACTTCAACCTGGCATGGCGTTGTAGAAAGCAACCGTGACTCTTGAATATCTATCACGGGGACTATTATTGGCTCCAAGTCCACCAAATTATTGGCATACGCAGAAGACATTGATATCTTAGGAAGGTACCCAAAAGATGTACAATCCTCATTTAACGAGATCGAGCAGGCGGCAAACAACCTGCGAGTGGATATAAATGATAGAAATACTAAAATAATGGTGGCCCCGTCTGCTGAAAACATTGGCAGTAGCAAAAGAACAACTATTAAGCTGAAGGATCACGAATTCGAAGTTGTGCAATCCATCGATTACATTGGGTCAATAGTAGCAGCCGATAACAATACCTATGTAAGAAGAAACCCACCAAAAACATTCTGTAAAAAACTAGCCAAGTCTCGATGGAGCTGCTTGTTTATCTCTTAAAAGTAATGAAATCTAGACAAAGTCGTACCAAGTTTAAGGTTAATTACTGCGATTTCTTTTTTATTTTAGTTAATGTTATGTGTAATGAATGACCTACAATTAAAACTCTCTAATCTCGAAACTTCGTCCGAATTTCAATATTGAAAACCTACATAATACCTTTCTGTTTTTTTCTGAAATCTCCAAATAATCCACTTTCACCACGGCAAAGTTTTCTACCACTCTCAATTTCATCTTTTCCAGCGAACATATTATTATACTCCTGTCCTATTCATAAAATGGAGATACACACTTGAAAATTCATATGAATTTATTTGGAACAATGGATTATCTGCCAAACGAAATTGATGAATTTCCTAACGCCAAAAACCATAAATAAGTAATGCATAATTTTGAGCATAAAGCACAATTTGAGTACCTAATTTGATTGAATAACCAAAGAAATATTCTTTGAGTTTCTGTTTCCTGAGGAGCTTTTGGTTTTAAGTGGGACGTACGTGGGACTTATGTTGGACCACAACGGTAATAAATTCATAAACCAACATTCTACAGAACATTTTATTAAGCCTCATCTTAACTATAATAGATCCTTTAAAATTTGAATAACGAAATAATGTAAATTAGCCGTAATTGAGTTACGAACCAAGAAGGCCTAACTAAGCTCAGGGCCACCGCACCACTCTTGAATTAATTTTTTTTCTCCCATAACTGAACTTTGGGCTTGAGTGCTTGTCGGCGACGAAAAGCAATACCGGCTCTCAAGTTGTGGGGGCTACCCTTACTCGAAAAAATTAACAGCATGCCCTGCAACTTCAAAGGTTTGAATCTCAATTAATCAATGTTAATGGTTTTTTTTTCTCTTCGGTAGAAACAAAAACGACTAAAAATACTTTTATATAGGCACTACGGTGCCCACATAGCTATTTTGTAAATCGATAAGAAATGTCTTTGCGTGACTCGTTTCAATGTCTTGTCTTCAGTCTTTACACCTTCTTTTTCAAAAGTTTTTTTTTCTTTGCTCCGTTTGTAATTTAAGAACATGCGAGACAACTTGACTTAATGCTAACATGTCAAAGCCTATAAAGGATTCTTGTTTGACAATAAAGGTATATTGAAAGCTAGATAAAAGAATACTTTCGTTTCGTCCTTGTCGTCAGCCCGTCATCACAGCGATGGTTTGTCATGATGGTATTGCAATATTGTTTTTTTTTGTGCGAAGTAAATGACATGTTTCATTCTAAAGGAAAAAGGACTTTTAGACAGATGACTAATAATAAATGACTGTTTTACATGAGGAGCGCTTGACAGTTACTCATGACATTTTGCCGTTGAGTTCATCCTTGTATACACTTAACCTATGCGTATAAGTCAGAGTCGTACCTCGTACCTATGTTCTATGTACAAGTGCTTTCCTTACATCCATCGCCGGTGCCGTGTCGTCGTAATTGGACCATTATTGTCTTAAAATAAATGTACATATTTGCTTATATGTGGCTTAACCGAAAATAGACAAATTATGCGTCCCTGGGAAAGTTTATGTCTTGGAAAATTTTCAGTTTAAAAAGGGGAATAGAACTGTGAGAACGGAATTGAAATAATAGAACTACTCCAGTGTGAGACACAACAGTCACCACGATTAGATCAAGACCAATGAACATTGACAAGGAGGAAATGTTTATTTTAAGGTCTTCGGCTTATCTCTCATTTGAATTAAAAGTATAATTTTATTCATAACTCGAAACTTTTGTGTAATACTTGGATGAGTTTCATCGATTCAGATCTAAATTCGTCGTAGGATGATGGCCAAAATTTTAACTTTGGTTCTCGAATTATTCAGACCTGTTGTACACATCGTTTGTTTCGATTTATATGCATGCTCTGTCTATGGGCTATATATTGCTGTCATACCGTTCTGTTTACGGATTTAATTTAAAATAGGATAACGAGAAATTTTTGAATTCTTAAAGGTGTAGGAAAGCTTGATGAACCCTAAATAGAGAAAATTTTACTATCAACTGAATTTGTTTTTTTTTTTTTTTAAACGGCAGTTTGCCGTGGCGTAGTGGTATGTGATGTGCGTTGGCTGCTACGCAGAACGCAATGGTCTTAATCCTGCTCGTACACATAATGTTTTAATTTCGTCTCTCACGGGTACTACCTCTTGTGAAGAACTGTCAACACTTCCAAGAGTATCATCTGTCATGAAAAGCAAGTGCTACTCAACTTTGCCGTTCGGAATTGGCGTTAAATTGAAGGTTCCCTCAATTATTCACACGAGCTGAGAGAATTGTTGATGAGTGTAAGCCACTTAGGCCTTGGTTCTCCAAGAGCTGTCGTGCCACTCTATTTACTTGTATTATTTACCTATTTTAATTTGGGAAGTCACATTCAGCAATCAACTGCAGCTTATGATGTGCTTTTCACTTTCCAGCCGTGGTGAGCGCTCGTCGAATCGCAAAAAATTCGTCTGAAGAAAAACACTCAACTTCAGTAACAACGTCCACAAATTTTTATCATTTTCTTTAAGTAATAATTCTGCAATCTTATATGAACTAAATTTTATTATTCTTTTCTTGAATCTGGTTTGTCGTGCTTACACTTCTCTTGTTATATCGTAAAGCTGGTTCGTCGTGTTAACATTTCTCGGGTAGTTGTGTAATTCTTTCCTTTCGGCGGTTTTGTATAGGAGATGTGGGAAGTGGGAATATAGATACATATATCTAAGCGTGATGTCGTCGGTAACACTGGTGAAACAGCAGGAATAATATTGGCCCCTGGTGCCATGCAAGACAGCTGGTATAATTGGCCCTTGGTAGCTCTGAAACCACAAGCAAAAGCTCTGGTCGGTCTTAAGGTATGGCAATCGTCGTGTAGTTTAGTTTTTTACTACCTACACTAAATGATTTACTTATCACGTTTTTCGGGACTGAGTGTGAATTGTATTTCGTTAACTGTAAAATTGTACGTGAATGAGCAAACGATCGTGTCGGCATTTGCTGTTGATGATACTAGTGGCAACAAGTTTGTTTGAAACAAATAGATGAGCATTTAACGCTTTGTTACAAACTATGACGATGATCATGATTTTTGAAACTTCCATGGAATAGAAAATACATACCTAGTTGGCCCATTCGACAGATAATCGGTACCGATACTGTAACACAATGCATTTATCTGTCAAACTATCGAAGTTTTATTAACACACCGTACTTGAGTTCGGCTGCTGGTTCCACTGAACTTATTAGATTTAAATTTCGATCTTTCTATTGCTATTCAATTCTGCAAGACAAAATTGTTCGATCACCGTGTCAGTATTTAATTATTCCTGTCGACAGAAGTATCTGGGTCATTTTCTGAATAGACTACGATTCAGCTTTAATGTTCGCATCGTAAGTGCAGGATTCGGTTCTTTTTTACTTTCTTCTGACATCCCCTTCTCTTCTTTCTGTTAAGCCTGAGCTCCAACGTTCTTTGCTCATCCAACTAGAGTTCAGGGCGAGTGACACCCCTTGTGTTATATACAGCGTTTTCTGACAGTTTTCACGTTTCCAGTGGCATGCATATTGAACATTGAAATTACAGTACTTCGCATATGAATGTGACGAACTACAGACATATAGCAGCACTGACGACTGAGACCATGCATCGGCTGGGAAAGAACAAGATATTAATACTACAGACTACAGAGAGAGACAGATAGATACATAGAAGGAAAACACATCACAGAAACCTACGTGGCTCAGAGGAGGAGACATAGATGGGTGCCATGCCATTTGGCCATATGCCATAAGGCCATATTTCAAAATATGGCCATATGACACTTTTAAATTGTGTCATATGGCCATATTTTAGTATATGGCTATTTGTCACTTTGGTAATGTGTCATTTGGCCATTATGGCCAAATGACACTTTTAAACTTATTCTTAAACTGATCTCAAAAAGTTTATTGCAAAACGTTTTAATAAATAAAAAAAAAGTAATCAAACAGAAAGAAACAGACAGAGCAATTAATTTTTCAAAGCAGTGCCGTAGCCAGCCCAGATTCTATGGAGGCGCGAACATAAAATAAGGAGGCGCAAAAAAAAAAAAGTTACCATGTTATTTCTGTCCGCTTAAGAGCTTTTCAGAGAGAGTATTTCGTAAAAAGATAAAAAAAATAATTCACTACTTTGCTAAGAAATTCCATTATTTGTATTTTATTGAAAAGAAATTCTTCTTTTTTTCTGAGCGAATTTTCGAAAAATCAATCCTTTTTTGGAGGCGCTGTGTGGAGGCTTAGGGGCGCTAGGCGCCCCTTCGCACCCCCATGGCTACGGCTATGTTTCAAAGCTGCTGCCGTTTCCTTTAATTTGGAAAAGGAACCACCACGCTCCCTTGTAATGCACGCTTGTGTCTGGAAAGCAGGTGCTGCATTGCAATAATTCATTTTAAGCATCTTTTTACACTTTTGTCTGAGGATGATGACGATCTGGAACATTCAAAATCGATTTGGTTTGATTGGGAGCGAATTTTTTTGTTTTCACACCCCAAATTGATTCTCTTTTGGGCAAAATTTTTTAAGCTCGCTTCGCTCGCTAGCAATTACTCTACCTGCTTCATTTTTTTGTTCAAGCTCCAAATCTTTTATTGAAATAATATTTTAATACACGTGAGATTGAGTTAAGGTTCAGTATTGCGAAAATAGTACTTACGTCTGCATCCACATGATGCAAGAAAACTGAACATACCTTCAATACAAAAATGTCTTTCTGATCGAGCTGCTAATGTAATTGAAACAGCTCAGTTATTTTAGGTGACAAAAAGATGAAATAAGATGAAACTGGGTTCAAGTACAGTGTGCTTGTAGAATGCCCTACTCTGACCGAACACCAAATGGCCGTATAGTACGATTTTTAGTACTTAGGTATATTACTAAAGACATCGTTGAAAGCGTCCTTAAGGATCCATACTGTTTCGAGAGATATTACATGCAACATATAGCTAATAAGTTGATTTCAAGACATGAACCACATCGTCAGATTACAACTATTAAAGAAGACTTCCCCCTTTCTCTGGTTAACTAAGTTATAAGAAAACGTACTTCCCGTCAAAATGAACTGTGTGCTTAACATCTTATGGGGCTGCTATATGACTTTAACGTAGCTCACTGCTTTAAGGAGGGTTCTTTATCTTTGCAGTCTAACTAAAGACCAGGCTTTGGCTTTCTATATTTTATGCCACCGCCCGCCGATGTTAGTGGCAGTTTATAATTTCTTCCAAATGGGCGTGTTTGTTTTGCACTGTTTTTCTTCTCACGAATTTGTCAAATAATTCGTTGCATATCAAAGAATCTGCACATTGATTAAGATTAATTACGTTCGTATATTTTTCTTTGTGCTACACACTGTTTTGCTGGTACAACAAGGATTCTTATTTTTTTGCACATAGATGTACGTACATCTTCTCTTGAAAGGATTTAAATTAGAAGAAGAGTTCTATGCATATTAAGTACATAATGTTATTATCATATGACATCCACATGTTTTATTATTGTTGTTTTGGTTTGCTTTGAAAATAAAATAAATTGGACTGGAAAAAATGTGATGCTTGCATGGCTTATAAAGAAAAACAGATTTTTACAAGGAATACATACATGCAATAACGCAGTGTCATTGACCATTGTCTATTCTGTCAGAATTCTATGCTCAAAACGTTACGCAATATGAATTTTCTGGAGAACGTGAACTGCCTTGCTCGCGCGAATTTTTTTATTTTCACACCCCAAATTGATTCTCTTTTGGGCAAAATTTTTTAAACTCGCTTCGCTCGCTAGCAATTACTCTACCTGCTTCATTTTTTTGTTCAAGCTCCAAATCTTTTATTGAAATAATATTTTAATACACGTGAGATTGAGTTAAGGTTCAGTATTGCGAAAATAGTACTTACGTCTGCATCCACATGATGCAAGAAAACTGAACATACCTTCAATACAAAAATGTCTTTCTGATCGAGCTGCTAATGTAATTGAAACAGCTCAGTTATTTTAGGTGACAAAAAGATGAAATAAGATGAAACTGGGTTCAAGTACAGTGTGCTTGTAGAATGCCCTACTCTGACCGAACACCAAAGTTCAGAAGAACGCTTGCATTCGGAAGATTTTCCTTGACGAAAACTGATAATATTTTAGTAAATCTCAACAAACAACAATTTTAACTTAACAACTTTGCATATGTTTTCAAAATTATAAACATCATCGATGATTCTTATTTAAAATTTCTCAGTCTAAATTGGAACAAAATGTAAATTAATATACCTTTACTAACGTGGTTATCATGAGCGAAGTGCATAAAGCATAATTCACAATTGTTTGTAGCCGCAAGCTGGTACAACACTAAAAGTATACCATCTAAAAGATAGTTCCTGCTCGAACCATTTTGCAAATTTTGTGTCAAATGACGCTTTGAAAAAAAAACATTTTTGAACTAATTTTTTTCAAAATTTTATGTAATTAAGTACTAATTTTGTTTTTAAAATTCAATGTGTTTGTTAATTTTTAGTCGAAAACAGAAAACCGGATGCAAAAATGTCTTTTCGTTTTTGAGAACTTAAGAAAAAACCGAAACCAAACTTTTTTCTAAAAAAATCTTTGTTTTTATTTTTACCTATCTGGACTTTTAGTTTAATTTATTAGTTTCATTTATAAATTTAAATTTTTGTAATTGGAGTTTTATGAGGACTCAATAAAGTAGAAAAGTATTACATTATCCCTGGATTAACCATTTTGTTCATTGATAACGTCTGAAAACTGACCTGTCATTTTTTCTTACTATACCTGGGGCCGTGGCCACTCACTGGCGAAGAGTTCTACCTGCTAGGGGCTTAAGATAATTAAACCGCATTTTTTCTTGCATAAAAAAACAATTTACAACCTATAGGTAAATAAAAGGCATCGCATATTTACTAAACAACCATTTACAATTAAAATATTAACTCATCAACACATAACAATAACAAACTCATACGCTCGAGAAGAGTTAGCGGACAGGAACTTCTGCTACGGTTTAACTTATTGTCGAGATCGGGAAGCTGAAAGACTCTACGCTGAAAGATATCCCAATAGATGGCGCCCAAGTCGTAGCATGTTTTCAAGAATCCGCCGACGAGAGCACTGAGAGCTAGAAGTGAAAGGTCAATGGCAGACGTTATCAATGAAAAAAATTATTAATCCAGGGAAAATCCAATACTTTTCTACTTTATTGAGTCCTCATAAAACTCCAATCACAAAAAATTAAATTTATAAATTAAACTAATAAAAAAAACTAAAAGTCCAGATAGGTAAAAATAAAAACAAAGATTTTCTTAGAAAAAAGTGGTTTTGGTTTTTTTTTAATTTCTCAAAAACAAAAAGACATTTTTGCATCCGGTTTTCTGTTTTCGACTAAAAATTAACAAAAACATTGAAATTTTAAAACAAAATTAGTACTTAATTACATAAAATTTTGAAAAAAATTAGTTCAAAAAATTTTTTGTGGCTTTTTTTTTTGAAAATTTTGAGTTTGAAAATTTATTTTTTTTAAACTATTCGTTAAAACAATTTAATTTAAAAACAAAGTGAAAGAAGAAGTTTTTGGTTTTTCAGAAAGGTATAGCACGGTGTTGTAAACGAAGCCGTTGATTTTTAATATTTTTTTAAATAAGTCAATTTTTCAGAAAATTGACCCTCCCGCCTAAACGCGGGGGAATAGACCCCCCCCCCCTCCCATACGATTTTTTTCTTGTCTCAACTCAACCTACACGCTCTAGCTTTTTGGCACAACGCTCGTGAATCACCCTGTATATAACTTACTGGCCCTAACCGGGCGCTCTACGCAATTCATGATTCTTAAAATTAATGCCTTTCGGCCTACGAACTTACTTTATTTGTGTTTATTTCAATATATATATATATATTTTTTATTATTATTAGAAATTTTAAAAAACTAATCACTCTATCTATTTTTTGGGAGGGTTTACTTACAAGCTAGGGTCCTTAAAATAAAACTTAAAATTCCCTAATCTACCTACAAACTACTTAAAACTAGAACAACCACAGCGGCAAAAACTATGTCCTTGTATGTTGTATTCTGGAGTTGTGTAATTTCCTTTTTTTCACATTTTCATATTGTCCTTGATTGTTTTTTTATCACTTTTTTGTTAGTATTTTTAACTTTTTTTTTTTGTTTTTTTTCTTTTTTTTTCTTTTTTATATATATTATAGTGCCACCGTACCTATTCTACTTAAACCTAAAACCTGAGACTAAAACAAGTATGTAAGCCGGCCAAAGCAAAAATTCCCCACCCCGGATTACCCATTATCAGACGCAGTTTGAAGCCACCAAAACTGGTACTCCTGCATCGCCCTATCAATGCGGTCCTGTTCGGACACAGCCCTACTGAATCGAAGCAGCTCCGCTCCATCACGAGCGAGGATGACTCGTTCATACAGGAGCCACCGCGCCGGTCTACGGTTTTTCGCCTGACGTGGTAAATAGAGGAATGCCTCTGGTGCGATGAAGCCGCACAAGCGTGCATTGTCAAAGTAGTTGTCGTTCGGATAGCACGGCCCGAAAATCAAATTGTTGGTCGAAGTCATAGCTCTTGCAATATGGCCCCGAACAAATTTTATCAAGAAATTATCAATTCTTTTGATTCGAGCCCCGTTGTATAGAACCTCGTTTGAATAATAATGCAGATAAGAAGATTCCGGTGTTCGATACCAACCGAGACAGCGCCGAAGACACTGCCTCTCGAACACCCGAAACTTCTCCATTTGGGAAGGGGCAATGTTGAACCACACTGGACAGCCATAAACGATCATCGGCCGTATGAGGGCCATGTAGCAAATTACCTTCATTCTGGGGTCAAGCCGACTGCTGTAAAACAGCCGTTTCGTCATAGCCTCTGGCCTTAGTCAGAGTAGCATCTATATGTCTGTCGAAATACAAATACTGGTCCAACCAGATACCGACGTACTTCACTACACTTTTGGTCGTCAATGCCTGTCCGTATCTCGCGAGGCTCTAGCCAACGGAGTCCGGAAAAAGATTGTCTCCGACTTTTGGACATTGATTTTCAGTTTCCAATCGTCAAATACTCATTCCTCTGAGCCATGACCACCTGCGTGGCATACATATGTATAACCATAATATTCGTGGTTTCGAACTCGTCACATGTAAAAATTACTGAAGGACGATAGTAAAAAGTACATTTATCTAATTAATTATTATGTACATATAAGACCGGTTACGCTTGCTTTTAATTTCACATTCATTTGATTTTAAGAGTATATGTAGCTATCAAGCGAAACATGAGCAAGGCAGTTCACGTTCTCCAGAAAATTCATATTGCGTAACGTTTTGAGCATAGAATTCTGACAGAATAGACAATGGTCAATGACACTGCGTTATTGCATGTATGTATTCCTTGTAAAAATCTGTTTTTCTTTATAAGCCATGCAAGCATCACATTTTTTTCAGTCCAATTTATTTTATTTTCAAAGCAAACCAAAACAACAATAATAAAACATGTGGATGTCATATGATAATAACATTATGTACTTAATATGCATAGAACTCTTCTTCTAATTATGTAATATTTTCCTTTCATAGAATCTCATGCTCCTTTCAAGAGAAGATGTAACGTACATCTATGTGCAAAAAAATAAGAATCCTTGTTGTACCAGCAAAACAGTGTGTAGCACAAAGAAAAATATACGAACGTAATTAATCTTAACCAATGTGTAGATTCTTTGATATGCAACGAATTATTTGACAAATTCGTGAGAAGAAAAACAGTGCAAAACAAACACGCCCATTTGGAAGAAATTATAAACTGCCACTAACATTGGCGGGCGGTGGCATAAAATATAGAAAGCCAAAGCCTGGTCTTTAGTTAGACTGCAAAGATAAAGAACCCTCCTTAAAGCAGTGAGCTACGTTAAAGTCATATAGCAGCCCCATAAGATGTTAAGCACACAGTTCATTTTGACGGGAAGTACGTTTTCTTATAACTTAGATAACCAGAGAAAGGGGGAAGTCTTCTTTAATAGTTGTAATCTGACGATGTGGTTCATGTCTTGAAATCAACTTATTAGCTATATGTTGCATGTAATATCTCTCGAAACAGTATGGATCCTTAAGGACGCTTTCAACGATGTCTTTAGTAATATACCTAAGTACTAAAAATCGTACTATACGGCCATTAGCTGCAATTGTCCTTACACAAAATGTCAAATCAAATTAAATAAAAAAAACTGCGCCGTCGTCGTCGTCATCGTGTCGGCTTCAATCAGTCAACTTTCCTCTTCATAACATCTTGAAAAGACCAACAAGAGTGGAAAATCATGCATGTTTGACCTTTATATAAAGTTGTTTACTTCAGTTACAATCTTAAGCATTCAATTAAAGTCAAATGTGAAAGGGCTTACTAATAAAGCAAAAAACCTTCACTGCAAGGATAAATTCATCCATGAAAGTAATACAGTGCAGCGACGCATGCATTTTTTTATTTTGCGACCGCTCGAAGTCTTTTAGAGTAGAAAAAATAAAAGCATAATTGAAAAAAATGTTCCCAGAGAAAACAAGAGGTATTTAATGACAAAACTAAGGGCATACAACATTTTAAATTAATTAAAACTTCAAAGATTGTTTTGAAATAAAACTCTGTTTGTGTTCCATTTGAAAAGCATAAAGTCAACATAAGGACTCTCTCAACTCAAGCTAAAGGACATTTGTTTTGTTTGGAAAATCATTTGCTTTCTTACGTATTTCATTTATGCCTTCGAGGCAGTCGTATTATATTTTTTTGTGTTGCTTTTATTTCAATTTCTTTTCAAGTTAACGACACATAAGCCAAAGAAATCCAAATAAGTCCGGCAAAATAAACTTATCTCATAAATATTTTAAATTCATGGGACAGGACAGACAAATTCACAAATATTATACAAGCTTAACCATCTGAATAATAGGACAGTAAAATAAAAAAATTTGTGTTGTCTAGACTTAACGAGAGTTGAGTTCAGATATAAATTTATGAGGATGTTATAGCAAATTAATAGCAACATTTTTTTGTTCAGATAAAAGCCTTACAGCTATTTTTAACGATGTGAAAATCAACATTCAAACACTTAACACTTAAACTCAGCTTATGTCCGAATTGATTTATGACTTTTTGTCTGATTGAACTTAACCTTTCTAATTTGGACTCTGGTTGCGGTACGTAATAGTTAGTAAGTTCTTAACATCAATTTAACTTTTGCCCCATACATTAAACTGCTTCATTAAGCGAGGTATCAAAGGGCACATTGATGCCGGGCCGGTTCCTCCCTGGTCATACGAGCTATAGGTGTCTAGCTCACTGGGGTCTACCAAATGGGGCCAATAATTCTTCTCCGTAGGAATTTTCAATGGTATGTTGGAATATAAAAATTCTAGACTTTTTGCATCGTTTGTCTTAGCGATAATATCTGAAAAATTATTCAAGATTGCCTGAGGTGCGTTTTTGCGCTGACTATAATCAACTATAATCAACAATGGTTGACTATTTCTCGTTTTTGCACGCCAATAGTTACGATTCGTAATCACAATTGTCGTTTTTGCGGTTTGTGTTGATGTGTCAAATCGTAACTATCTCTAACTATTTCCAATCCATCTCAGGAGGTGAGTTGAAAGTGGTTGGTGTGTCAAAGTGTTTTTTTTTTGTAAAATGGCGTCTTTAATAATTGTCAATCTGGAATCTAAGAAAAAACATTCTGGTTGTGCATTTTTTACAACCGTGAGCCGCGAATTTAATTACAATCAAAGGATTTCTGTTCGTTTTCAATTATTTCATTACAAAATAAAGAAAATAAGGTTCCCCTTACAAATTTAAAATTGTCGGAAAAAAGAACTTTATTTCGCCGGATATTTTGCAAAAGGAACTTCATTAGAAAAAAGACAACAAATCATAAGGAAATTTCTCTCGTGCACTTTTTTTTTGGTTTCAAAATGTGTAGTGTACCTACTCCTAAAAACATTCTGGTTTTAAAATATCTCCCTGGTCACAAACTCTTCCAATCGAATTGACTATACTGCGATCCGCAAACATCCCTTTTTCGAGGAGCGAAGAGCGTCGGCGATATACTCGAGAAGCAGAACGAAAAATTGGAGGATAAGTTGGCCGCTGCCCGTGAGCAGATGATTGTCGAACGTCTGTCGGCACGAACGGCAAATTTAAACTTGTAGAAGGTGGAGAAGGCACTGGAGCACAAAATGTGGGAAAAGACCGAGCAGGAGAGGATGAAGGAGAAATCTGAGGTAAGGTTTTTCATCTCCAAATAGAATTCATATAACGTTTATTGTATTCTTTAGGTCGTCGAACAAATTTTAGAATAAGAAACTCCTTCGTGAACTCAACGAAGAGCGGGAAAAGTCCTCAAACGCCATCGATGCGGCTTCAGCTATCGAAATCAAGCTCAAAAACCTCGAAGACAACTACGAACGACTTAAGTAAGCATGGAACATCACCGACAACCAGCTGACCGAAGTCGAGGCAATACTGCAAGCCGAACAGAAGCGCAGTCAATCGTCGCAGCAGAAAATCGATGTCCGGGAGAAGGACGAAGCCATCAGTAAGCTGAGGAAGATAATCAACGAGAAACATGCGAACAAACTAGTCGCCGAAGGACGGTGAAACCGAGACACAAGAAAAAGTGGAAGTCCTTATTATTATTATTGCTTTCATGTATTCTTTCTGTCGGCAATAAAAAAATGTGTTCATTGGTTTCAAAAAATAAAGACTATCCGTTTATTTATATAAAAGCACGAACTAGATTATGGAATTGATAGTTTTTAAGCGAATCTGGAAGCAGCAATTAGGAGAATATCAGGAGCTGGCTTGCTTGGAACAGCTTGAAGATTTCTTTATGGAGGGTGGTCTTCAGTTCTAATCTGCCATTTGCCTTTCTTGCTGTGGGTTGTTCAAAAATAAATAAATATGATCTTATTTCAATTGTCTTTAAGAACTTACCATATCAAGATCATTGTTTAATTTTTGCAATAAATTTAGACTAACGAAAATTGTTGTCTCTTTATCCATTTCAATTATTAAGATCAAAAGAAAAGAAAAATATAACCTCAAAAGATTTGTTTTTTTTCTCGTTTGACAGATCAACCAAACCTAACTAAAAAGCGTTTTTGGATTATTTCAACTATTTCTAACTATTTCAACTATGACACATCAACCATGTTTTTTTGACATGAAAACTATAGTCAACTATCGTCAGCGCAAAAACGCACCTCTGATCTGAAAACACGTTGATAGAGTTTTTATGGTTTCCGCGTATCCGATAATAGTTGTAATCTGTGAATTCTCCTTTCTTATGCATGTAACATTATTATGCCTATTTAGCAAACTTCCGGCATTTCTTCTTTCTTCATACACTTTAACTTCATGGATAAGATTGTGAAGAGATGGTCCGCCACCTTTGATCAGCTCGGTTCGTCAAGATAAAAGTTGGAAAAAAGCGCTTTTTCATTGCACAGCCCATAAAATGTCTACTTACGTATTTTCCCCCGAATATGGAGGCATTTCAAAAACGCTCTGTTCCGATTGTTTCCACGATTGCTTGACAAGTGCTTCTTGAATACATGCTCAATTCCCTGCACTTCGGTGACTAGGTTTTCTTCATTGTTTTGACCAAAACGAACGAACATCTCACAGCGACTTCTAGAACTGTGATGTGCTTTTTGTTTCTCAGCCGAGGTTTCACTTGGCGGTCTTGCCAAGGTCTATCTATTGAAGAAAACACGAAATTTCAATGATAGGTCTTCTGAACCTATTCTTCTGAACAAATTCTTTATTGGAAACACTAAACAACTACAAATATGATAGGTATTGAAAAAAAAATCAACTTTTGCCTTATATGACAAATTCGGTAAGCGGATAAACGCTGGTAGTACTTCTGGTGCTGGGGCTTAAGTTTTCGCCTCCGCTTGTTGCATGTTCTGATATTTGTCGTCTCTATCAGTGATAGTGCTTCCGGTCCTAGAGCTTCAGTTACTGCTTCCGCTATGCTTTGCTCGACCGGTTTATTTCCGGGGGATCAGCAGGTACGTTTAAGGCCTCTGCTCTCTGGTGGCACTTCACTGCATTCAACAGCTCTGGTCAATCGGTAGGTTTATTTAAGGCCTCTCAGGACAATATCCTTCAATCAATATTAAAACCCTAATATTAAAGAAAAAACAAAAACAAAAGCCATGACAAACCACATAAAAGTGGACATACTACTCTCGGACAAAAAAATTGAATACGCTGACGATTTAATATATCTCGGTCAACTCAAGTCATTTGCGAATCAAGAAGAAAAGGAAATAAAACGCAGAATTGACAACGGTGGGAGACAATATTGGAACGCTAAATAAATACTTGATTCTTATCTTAGCAACGATATGAAAAAATATATATTAAACTCTACAATACTGCCAACATTGACATATGGATTGGAAACATTGGGATTAACAACGAATTCACACGAAATGCTAAGGATTTGCCAGACCAAAACTGAACGAAAATTATTGAACATAAGACAAGTGCAAAGAATTAGTAATGAAGAGATAAGGAAAAGAACACAAATAATCGACGTAATTCAGAGAACGAAACGTCTGAAATGGAGCTGGGCTGGACACGTATCTAGAACTGATGATCAGAGATGGACGAAGTTAATAACTAAATGGCAACCGCCAAATGAAAAACGATCTAGAGGACGACCAAAAAAGAGATGGGCAGACGATTTGAGAGCTTTCAACCAAAATTGGTACAACGACGCAAAAAACAGAGATATATGGGCAGCTATGGGGGAGGCTTATGCCGGATCTTAACATCAAACACAACAAAATATTGAAGAAAATTTGAATGTTATTAATTTTAAAACATACTGTAACTAACTTTAACGATTATCTGTAATTCTTGATAAATTGTATTTTAAATTTTATATTGTAATAATTTTCTTTGATACTTTCTTATTTTCTTAATCACCTAAAATTGTAAATAACTCAATTGGCGAATAAAGCTTTCAATAATAATAATAATAATAATATTAAAGAAATGGCGCTTGCTACACGGTAAAGCATAATACTCGTTTTGTACCCAAAAGTTGAAATGACAACTAATTGTACTAGAGAAAAGTAGTGGTAAAGGTGATTTTAGAACAAAAGTACTGACACTAGGAAGAGGAATGCAAATATTAATTTTTCCTATGATTTGTTTTGACTTACTTGTATTATTTTTTTTAGGAGATATAGTGGGTAACATTATTGCATTAATGATGAATGCAAGAACTATATCAGGAAATAATTCATATGAGGTTTTTTGTTTGTGTATTGTTTGGTAAAGACTCCTTCAGAATTCCGTATTTTTATGCCTTATATGAAAGCATATAACGCTTCGTTACACAACATCCTGTCATATTAGCCAGGTTTGACTCATATCTAGTTAAAAGCTTTGCCTTTCTAGCTTGATGACTGAGCAGGAGTCTAGGAGTTGCAATAACTTCTATATGTATAGAGTACACTTATGTGGCAGCCACTAGGGGAAAATCATTGTATTTCTATTTAGCTAGTACCCGCGACCTGGCAATCGATTGTAGTGCCATCTTGAGTTCTAGCACAGTCCTATTTTTTTTACATAAGTTTGGTATTGGGATTTTTTTTTTTGGTTTTGATGTAGTACAAAAAATCGAAAAATCCATTCTTGATTCTACTAGGTGGTTTATATACAATGGGGGAAATATTGGCTTTTCTGTATTTTACTGTTCACCATCCAATCTTCTTTGTAAACAAAATTTATGTTTGTTTACCATGCAAACAAATTAAACAAAACAAAATGAATGAAAAGTCAAAAACAGCATTATCAATGGCAGAGTTGACTCCGTCTTGAAACAATCATCAATCTTCCATTTGACCATGGTATCAAATTTTTCCTCCAAATAACTTTACACAAAGGTTTAATTTGAATTTCATATATATTCTCGCCTCAGACGAAAAATATATTCTTTGAACGTTTACACTTCCAAAAAACTCTCTTGTCAAAATCGGAACTGCCGAAATAGATTAATAGGACCTTTTATGCAAAAAATATTCAATGCCATGGTCGACAAATTGAAATCCGATCGAACTTGAAGTTTTTTCCTGTGTACCTTTAGCAGTGTAGAGTTCAAACTGTCAACAAAAATCAATATCAATCTCATTGAATCATTATTAATCAACAAATGCTTTTTTGATCTCGTGTAGCCTTAAGGGATTTTGCCTTGACTTTGCTTTCCATCATGATCCACAACATTACAACTTTCTTGTTTTCTTCTCTCACGCGTAGGAAATAACGTAAATTTCATCGTGATTGATTATGACATCATTTTTATAATCCCCGGTGTTACCCCAAGTTTTTCTTTTGAAATATTTTCATACCTTCGCAAAAAAAAGTCCTCACAAGGAACCAAAATTTAACACAACTCCCACACGCAAGGACACACATCCTAGACTCCATCAGGTTCTCTATAACAGATTCAAGAAATAAGGAATTGACATCAATTTGAGACCAAAAAAAGGTATAGATATAATGGCTTCAACAGGAAAAAAATTGTTTGAATATATCGTTTCGAGGAAAATATGGAAAAAAGCGAACCTTTTTCATCTATCACAGCCATACGCAAGTCTATTAAATTTCGTTGTGAGCATAATATCATTATTTTTCATACATTTTTTAGACACAACACACACATATATAATGTATGTAAATGTTTAGATATTGACATTTGTGTACACACAAGAAATGAGAAGGTGAAGGTACACACAAAGGTCTTAATCCCAAGGTTTATATATAAATACTCATAGGACCTTAATCTATTCATGGCTTTTATTGGATTACAATTTTCCTATGATCCCCGAGATATGTGTGACCGCAGAATATTAACCCTTTTAGGGATTGATTTATGTAAAATAATATTTCTGATTTGATGTTTATATTTTTAGATTTCTTAAGAAATTGTCCATAACGATTATTGGACATAAAAAGGTTCTGGTAGAACTGATACTTTGATATGAGAGAAACAGTAATTTTGATTTGGTATTGAGTAGGAGAATGTTAAATTACCTTTTTATTTTTACGGTAAGAGTTAGTTAATCTTATGGTTAAGAACAATCAAACGGTAACAAGACCTTAGACATGTGAAACTTTCCTTTGTCCGCAATTTACCGGATTCGTTCGTGAATTACCAGATTCGTATAGGAATTACCGGATTCGACCTTGATTTACAAGATCCATTCGTGATTTAATGCTAACTAGACAGACTTCTCCCACCAGTCGTATAAGGGGTCGCACTTACAAATCCCATACCCGTAAATCGTTCCATTGGTTACCTGTAGGGGTCTTTCAAAATCCCGCCGTTCAAAATCCCGACGTTCAATAACCCGCCATTCATTATCCCGCCGTTCATTATCCCGCCACAACAGCATCCCGCTGCAATTGTACTATTTTTGAAAAGAGACCACTGAGTAGGTCACTCGATTTCATGAGAATCGTATTAAATTTTCTCTTGTTTTTTCTACTGTAAAACCACTTTTACTTTGTATTTTGATTATTTTTTTTTAAGAAAAGACAATACAAGTTTATAGTGAAAAATCCGTGCTGATTTGCTACATTTCTGTTTACTGAATTTGCACTATCAGCTTTGTGTAGCAAACAGAAAGTATATGCGGCGGCTTCGCCGCTCAAGGGGTTTTAACCCTCGATGTGTAGTGCACGACTCTGGCTACGCTAGCAAACAGCGAGTAGAGTCGTTCGGGGTAAGTGTGCGCACTTTTGACTTTGAAGAAGGATGCCATTCAAAATATAGATTATACACAAAAGAAATTAATTAAATATCGAACGTACATGTTTTTACTACTAACATTGAAATATAAATTAAATAAAATTTGTTTACCTATATGAAAACCAAAACAAGTCAAATTGCGCACACTTGCCCCTATGAAGGGGTAAGTGTGCGCAGGATGTAGGGTAAGTGTGCGCAGGTTCTTTTACTAACTTTTTTATATATAACGAATTTCGCACAATGTAAACACTTCCTTTTAATATTGTAATGTGTATACACTTTATTTATCTCATACGCTCTGTATCTCCTTCTATTGTAATGTCTAATACTAATGTGTATACTTTATTATCTCTTACTCTCTGTATCTCTTTCTATATTTAATGTACACACTTTTCTTACTCTCTTTACTTACTCTGTATCTCTTTCTATATTTAATGTACACACTTTTCATTACTCTCTTTACTTACTCTGTATCTCTTGTTTATTTAATGTACATACTCTCTTTACTTAATATCGTTTAATTGTAGTAGTAAACACTCGTGAGGGGCAATAATTAATTAAGATTAAGAGAAACTTTTTGTTTAGCATTAAGAACGTTAGCCCCTACAAAAATCCCAGTATTTTCTCTCGAACTTTCAGCTTCCCCAAGAACTAATAGGAACCAATAGTAGTTTCTAGAACCCATCATTTTTGATATAAATAGCCGTTTGGTGGCGAGGCGAATATAGTTGATTGTGAACTGCGATAAGTAAAGTACACTGTGTTTGAAAAGTTATAATTGAAAGTGTTGAATAAATAAGTTTGTGAGTGATTTGAATAAAGTGAATTTGTGTTTTATTTAAAAAGTGAATAAGTTTTAATTGTCGGACCAAGCCGAATATTACATTGGTGTCAGAAGTGGGATTAAAACTTATTGAGAATAAAACAGTGAACAGTGATTAAACTATTTTGTGTGAAATAGTGAAGTTAAAAAAAAAATGATAAGTAAAGTTTTGAAAGACTTAACTGTCGCTGAGCTAAAGGCCGAATTAAGCAAACGTGGCTTAAGTGCGGCAGGATATAAAATCGAACTCGTAAAACGGCTACAGGAATATCTGGAAGAACAAAATGAAGACCCAGATGCGTTTGCTTTCGAAGTGGAAGCAAAATCGGAAGAGGTAAATGCAACTGCCGACTTATCTACCATGATGACACTTCTTCTAGCCAAATTTGAAGAGAATCAAAAGAAGCAAGAAACTCAAAACAAGAATGTTCTGGAGCAACTAGAAACTCAAAGAAACGAGCAGAAGACCGAGCAAGAGAATGTCCTCAAACAACTGGAAGGAAATGTCCTCAAGCAACTAGAAACTCAAAAGAATGATGTTCTGGAACAACTACAAGCTCAAGGGGATGACGTTCGAGATCGGTTTGATGAACAGAAAAATCTGCTAGAAGGCAGGTTTGCGGACTTCGAAGACAAAATCAATACTCTCGATGAGCGTGTCGAAAAACAAAATTCAACGACTAATGCACGTTTCAAGAAAATAGACGACCAGATCGAAACCATTACAAGCGAACTAGAAAAAGTGCGAAAGATGAAAGCTCGAGAAACTTCTGGTGAGTGCTCAAGAAAGAGAGAAGTGAATCCTCCAAGCTTTGATGGTCAGATACCGTGGTCAATCTACAAGAAACAGTTTGAAGCAGCAGCGTTAACAAACGGCTGGGACGATGACGAAAAATACATTGCTCTTACGCTTGCCTTGAGAGGAGCAGCTGCTGAACTGCTACAAACCATCCCAGCAGAGAAGAACGGTGACTACAAAGTTCTGGTAAACGCAATCGAACAGCGGTTTGGGGATAGCCACATGACAGAAGTCTTCCGAGTACAACTAAACAACAGGGCACAGAAAAGAGGTGAAACTCTGCAGCAGCTTCAGGCAGATATCGAGCGATTAGTCCACCTGGCATACCCAACAGCTGGCAACGAGATAATAAATCAACTTGCTGTTGAAGCCTTTGTGAGAGCTGTGGGCGATATAAATCTCCAAAGGGCTATTCGCACTGCCGGAAAGCAAACACTACCAGAAGCATTGGCTTTCGCTCTAACAATGGAAGCCGCAGAACAAGCATCCCAAAACGTGCATCGCGTGAGAGAATTGGAAGTCCAAGAATGCTCTTGTCAGAAGGCTACTCTGGAAAGGAGTCAGCGAGACGGACAAGCACGATGCTGGAACTGCAACAAGACTGGGCATCTTCAACGACAGTGCAGATTACCGCGAAGAGGAACCGCATGCCAACACTGTGAACACAGAAATATGTCAACTGGTCAAAGTTACACCTACAACAATGTTGCTTCCCAAGTTGTTTCCCATCCCACCAACTTCGAGGGACAGAAGCTGGCTTCTAGTACCGATAGCTACAGAAACACCATCCAGGTTTCTCAAACGAAACGTGACAACAAGAGCCTGACCGTGGAAGCAAGTATAAACGGCAACAAATGTGTGGCTACCATCGACACCGGTGCCACGGCGTCCATTGTACGGCAGGACCTCGTTAAGAAGACATGGCTCCACAACACCAACAGCTATCGTCTAAGGACTGCAACTGGAGAAGCCGCAAAAGTTTATGGTGAGGTACGTCTTAAGATCCGGATGGCAGAGCTGGAATTCTCTCACCTGTTCCTGGTAGCAGATATATGCGACGAGTGCATTGTCGGTGTCGATTTCATGAAAGATCACGGAGTGATATTGGACATCGGGAACCAAGTCCTGAAATATCGAAACATCGAGATTCCGATGATCTATGGGATCCACTCGTATGAGACCTCGTTATCTGTGAAAACCGTCATCAAAGAAGATCTGACTTTGCCTGCTTCTTCAGAAGTATTCGTGTGGACGAAATTGAAAGGTAAGCCTGGCAGCCATCGATACCTCATGGTCGAACCAGCATCTGTAAAGTCCTCCCAAAACGTCACCATTGGGAAGACTCTTGTTAGACCTGTAAAGAACATGGTTCCCGTACGAATACTCAACATCAAGCCGTACGAAGTTAAGCTTAGAAAAGGTGAGATTGTCGGACAATGCGAATCTGTATCAGCTATAACAAGGATCAGCGAAGAAGAGACAAGGCAAACATTGAAGTCCAAAGAGCTGAACTCCATAAAGACGAACATTCTCGAGTCCTCTAATCTTGGCCAACAACAACGAAGAACTGCAGAAGGTCTCCTCGAAGAATTTGCAGACATCTTTTCATCATCGCAAGGGAAATATGGCAGAACACAACTGGTTCAACATCGAATCAACACCGGGGATGCAAAGCCGATTCGTCAACCTGCAAGACGCCTTCCACTAGCCAAACAAGGTGAGGTTGAAGAACTGATAACCACCATGAAAGAAGAGGGTCTTATCGAAAACTCAAAAAGCCCTTGGGCGTCTCCAGTGGTCCTGGTAAAGAAGAAAGACGGATCAACCCGCTTTTGCGTGGACTATCGAAGGTTGAACGATGTGACCAAGAAAGATAGCTACCCTCTGCCTAGGATCAGCGATACTCTGGACGCAATGGAAGGAGCACAATGGTTCTCAACGTTGGACCTGAAAAGTGGGTACTGGCAAGTAGAAATCCATCCTGAAGACAAAGAGAAGACAGCGTTCTCGACAGGAAACGGATTGTGGCAGTTCAAAGTGATGCCTTTTGGACTGTGCAATGCTCCAGCGACTTTTGAGCGCCTTATGGAATGCGTCCTGCAAGGACTCACTTGGAAATCTTGCCTGGTCTATTTGGATGACGTCATCGTATACGGGAAAACATTTGACGAACATTGTACAAATCTGAGAGCCGTGTTTCAAAGACTTCGAGAAGCCCACCTCAAGCTCAATCCAGAAAAGTGTTCACTCTTCAAAACCGAAGTGAAATACCTGGGACATATCATCTCATCCCAAGGAGTTAAGACGGATCCTGATAAGGTTGACACCGTGAAGAATTGGCCAACACCACAGGACAAACATCAACTCCGAAGCTTTCTGGGTCTAGCCACCTACTATAGGCGCTTCGTCAAGAATTTTGCTGAGATCGCCAAGAGTCTACATCAGCTAACGGAAAAGGGAAAGCAGTTTAAATGGTCAGGTGAGTGCGAGCGCAGCTTTCAAGAGCTCAAGCAACGCTTGTGTAATGCACCAGTGCTGACCTACCCGACTCCAGGAAAACCGTTCATCATTGATGCTGATGACAGCAATGTCGGGATTGGTGCTGTATTGTCACAGGTACATGATGGCGAAGAAAAGGTGGTTGCCTATTACAGCAAGGTACTCTCAAAGTCGGAAAGAAACTATTGTGTGACCAGAAGAGAACTTCTTGCACTGATTTTGGCAACAAAGCACTTCCATAAGTATCTCTATGGACAGAAGTTTCTTCTCCGAACCGACCATGGAGCACTAAACTGGCTTTTGAATTTCAAGAATCCAGAGGGTCAAGTGGCGAGATGGATTGAGAGGCTGCAGACGTACGATTATGAAATTCAACATCGGAAGGGGAAGCTTCACTCAAATGCTGATGCACTGTCTCGGAGACCATGTAAGCAAGACTGTAAGCATTGCAGACGCCAAGAAGAAAAAGAAGTGGTTACTGTTCAACGAACCAGAACCGATCCCATTTATGGCTGGAGCAACGACGAGTTGAGGAAGGCTCAACAAGAGGACCCAGATATTGAACCCATCCTCGCATGCAAGGAACACCAGGAAAAACCAGAATGGGCCGATATCTCCGACAGAAGTCCGGCTCTAAAGGCCTATTGGGCACAGTGGGACTCATTGCATGTCCAAGAGGGTGTCCTTCGACGTAAATGGGAATCAGCAGATGGAAAGTCCTATGTAATGCAGCTAGTCTTACCGAGGTCGAAGATTGTGGACGTTCTGCGAGAGATGCATGATGGAGTTTCGGGAGGCCATCTAGGAGTAAACAAGACGCTAGAAAAGGTTCGACAACGATTCTATTGGCTACATGCAAGGGAAGATGTCGAGAAGTGGTGCCGAAAATGTGATACCTGTGCTGCCACCAAAGGCCCGAACAAAAAGAATCACAGCCAAATGCAGCAGTATAATGTCGGATCACCCTTTGAAAGGATTGCAATAGACGTGGCGGGTCCATTTCCGGAAACAAATAATGGAAATCGTTATATTCTGGTCGTCATGGATTACTTCAGCAAGTGGCCTGAAGCATACGCCATACCGAATCAAGAAGCCAAAACAGTCGCAGACCAAATTGTGTTCAACTGGGTGAGCAGATTCGGTGTTCCATTAGAACTGCATTCCGACCAGGGAAGGAACTTTGAATCAAACATATTCCAGGAAGTTTGTGGGCTTCTTCACATTAAGAAGACAAGAACAACACCACTCCACCCACAATCT
Source organism: Sphaerophoria taeniata (assembly GCA_943590905.1). Lineage (NCBI taxonomy): Eukaryota > Metazoa > Arthropoda > Insecta > Diptera > Syrphidae > Sphaerophoria > Sphaerophoria taeniata. Next base: position 186,978,326 of record OX016540.1, read on the forward strand.
GATGGCATGGTCGAACGGTTCAACCGAACCCTGAAGGAACATCTTTGCAAAGTTGTGGACGACAACCAGCGAGATTGGGATCGACACATTCCACTGTTTTTGATGGCGTATCGAAGTGCAAGACATAGCTCAACTGGCCATACACCGTCTGAGATTTTAATGGGAAGGAACATCAGACTGCCGAGCGAAATCAAATTTGGATGTCCCACGTCGGAACCGCAAGCCGAGGATGTTTACTTGGATGACCTCAGGGAAAGACTCCTTCAGATCCACGACGATACCAGGTCAAAAATTAAGATGTTCAGTGACCGAATGAAGACACGCTACGATATACGAGCGACAACAACAGAGTTCCAAGCAGGAGATCGAGTGTGGCTTTACAATCCCCATCGACAAAAGGGGTTGTCACCGAAACTTCAACGGGACTGGGAAGGCCCATATACAGTGATTAGCAAAATCAACGACGTCGTGTACCGGATACAAAAAGGAGTCAGAGGTAAACTTAAAGTCGTACATCGCGACCGACTACATCGCTACAGTGGTGATGAAGATGATGGATTTGTTCGGGACGATCAATCCTAAGGAGGGGGCAATGTAATGTGTATACACTTTATTTATCTCATACGCTCTGTATCTCCTTCTATTGTAATGTCTAATACTAATGTGTATACTTTATTATCTCTTACTCTCTGTATCTCTTTCTATATTTAATGTACACACTTTTCTTACTCTCTTTACTTACTCTGTATCTCTTTCTATATTTAATGTACACACTTTTCATTACTCTCTTTACTTACTCTGTATCTCTTGTTTATTTAATGTACATACTCTCTTTACTTAATATCGTTTAATTGTAGTAGTAAACACTCGTGAGGGGCAATAATTAATTAAGATTAAGAGAAACTTTTTGTTTAGCATTAAGAACGTTAGCCCCTACAAAAATCCCAGTATTTTCTCTCGAACTTTCAGCTTCCCCAAGAACTAATAGGAACCAATAGTAGTTTCTAGAACCCATCATTTTTGATATAAATAGCCGTTTGGTGGCGAGGCGAATATAGTTGATTGTGAACTGCGATAAGTAAAGTACACTGTGTCTGAAAAGTTATAATTGAAAGTGTTGAATAAATAAGTTTGTGAGTGATTTGAATAAAGTGAATTTGTGTTTTATTTAAAAAGTGAATAAGTTTTAATTGTCGGACCAAGCCGAATATTACAATATCTTTTATAAAAAAGTTGAGTGCATAAAAATATAATATGTAAAAACATATACGAAAAAATAAAGTTCTTCTTCATATTTCTTTCCAATACAAAAATCAAATTTTGGTCTCTAACTAACATGTAGCTTCCCACCAACCTATCAACATAAGGTCGTTCGGGGTAAGTGTGCGCACTTTTGACTTTCAAGAAGGATGCCATTCCAAATATAAAGTATACACAAAAAAGTTAGTAAAATATTGAACGTGCATGTTTTTACTACTTACCTACATTGAAGTATAAAACATCAATTATTTATAAACTAAATAATTTGCTTATAGTTAGTTAGTTAGTTAAATTCTTTATTTCATATAATAATGTTTACAATATTTATTCTTAAGAGTAAGGACGTGGCAATTCTGCCGTCTGCCTGAAATGACATTTCATAATAAAGTAAAGAAATATATGTACATTGAAAATATTTGAATTCATTATGACAAACAAAATTCAGTACAATAAAAAAAAAAAAACTTATTGAACAGATAAATCTGATAGTAAGTTAAAAATATAAGTAACAATTTTGACGTGATTTGAAACACAAAATACATTTTTTTCAAAATTCCTAAAAAAAAAAAAAAAAATTTAAAGCATGTTAACAATTTTAAAGTGATTTGAAACACAAAAGTAAATTATACATATAATGAAACACAATAATTTTATCAGTTAGTGATTTTATCAATTTTGAAGTGATTTGAAACACAAAATAAAAAAGCAAAGTGAAATAATTTAAATAATTTAAACTGCAATAACTTTAGATTATCTCATAAGTAACTATTTCGAAAGGTCAGCGCATGTTTACAATATTTGTATAAGCTACACCATCCTAGAGCACCGTTTAGTATTTCGCGCAATCGAACTGGTGAAATAAAGCTCTCATTTAAATGTAGACGTCGTATCTCTTGAAGAATTGGACAAACAGCGAAAAAGTGCAATGTGTCTTCAGCTTCTCGTCTGTTACACAAACCACAAATTTGTGACAGATCAGGGCGATGTGGCATACAATTCAGATTTAGAATTTCGACCCGTGCTCTAAATATGTAGCTTATTGCTTCAGCAGATAGTTCATTGGTAAAATAGTTGTCTTCCGATTGCAAGTGGTGATTGAGAGTTTTGTATACGTTTCTGGATGTTGTGGAAGCTGCTCTGGCTTGATGTTGGTTGTAGGCATTTTCGTCCACCTTAGCAATAATGTTGTTAAACATATCTGGCCATTGGTCCACATTTGACTCAGTCGGTAAAAAGTTCACTTCGTGAGATAAGGCAAGCTGGTTCCATTCCTTAAAAGGTGTTGAATTGGTGAGCAAAAGACGTAACATGATGGTTTTGTGCAGGCTTCTCTCTTCTCTCTTCATAACCCTTACTATGTAATCTGCATTCGTTTTAAGGTTTTGAGTATATATGGGTGTAATACCAGACTCTACATATATTGCATAATTCGGAGTTGACGTCGGCAATCTAAACAGGCGTTTGAAAAAAAGCCTTTGAACTGTTTCGAATTCTTCGAGAGGCAAGTATCCAAAAACTTGAGAACCATAGCACATACAGGTGTTGACAGTTGCATGAAACACACGGTATTTAGACTTTACATCAACTTGTTGGTTTGCAAAAAACTTGGGCCACATCAAGTTTAAAGCTAATTTAGCCTCAGTGCTTTTTTCTTCAACATGTTTCGAAAACTTTAAATTACTTGTAAGTAAGACTCCAAGATACTTAAATTCCTGAACGATATCAATTGGTACATTGTTGAGAGACCATTGTTCTTCAGGCAGCCTCCTTCTTTGGCGTGCTTCAAAAACCATAACTTTCGTTTTTGTAGTGTTTACCTGTAGTCCCCACATGTCGCAGAAGCTCTTGAGTCTATTGATCTGCAGCTGGAGACTGAAAGGGTTTTCAGCCAACAGAACTAAATCGTCGGCATACAGTAAAACTTTAACCTGAACGTCTGCAAACAATATTCCTCCTGGAAGCGCATCACATATATTGTCAATAAACAGGGCGAAGAGAATTGGACTTAAGATGCAGCCTTGAGGAACTCCAGTCGTAGTTTCGAACCAGTTCGAAAATTCAGCACCATCCCATACCGTAGCAGTAGTAGACATCAGAAAGTTTAGATACATCAACAGGAACTTTCGGGAAACTCCTAATGATGAAAGCTTGTAGATCAAGGCCTGTCTGTTTACCCTGTCAAACGCCGCTTTGAAATCAACGAAGCATGCATATAATTTTTTACCCTTCTCTATAGACTTCCTAGCTATACTGGTGAGAGCAAAGATATGGTCCATAGTCGAGAACCCCGGTCTAAAACCAGCTTGGAACATGTTCAGTAGATTGTTGTTTTCGACCCACCTTGAGAGTCTTTCGTAAAGAATTGAAGCCAAGATTTTTCGCATCGAGTTGAGAATTGAAATCCCTCTGTAGTTTTCTGGTAGGGCTGAATCTCCTTTTTTAAAAATTGCAAAAATTACTGCTTTAGTGAAATTGAGTGGCACATGCAAGTTATCATAGAGTCTATTAAAATAAACCAGCAAATAGTTTTTCAATACATCAGTACTATGTTTATAAAACTCTGCCGGAATACCATCTATGCCTGGAGCTTTGTTGTTTTTCATTTTTTTCAGTGTTAATTCGAGTTCGCCAAAAGATATAGGATCATCCAATTCAGAGATGTTGGTGTTGGGTAATGCATAGCAAAAAGTGTGGTGGTTCTCATCAGCCGACAAAAGAGTTTTAAAGTGAGCTGCTAGTGTCTCAGCTCCGAGAGTATTCACCACACTTCGATTAAGCCCACCGAGCTCACGAACATTACACCAAAAGTCCTTTGAGTTTTTACAGATGATTAGATTCCTTGCCATATTTTTCATATACTCAATTTTTTTATTTGCACATACTTTCTTGAACTCTTTGTTTACATGCAGATAAATATTTTTAAAAAACAAAGCATTTGTAGATCTAAAGAGTTTTAGATACTCAAAAGAAAGTTTACGAAGTTTTTTGCAATCATTGTCAAACCATTTGTTCTTCGGAGTAAATGAGTTATTATTGTTTTCGTTATTAGATGCTGAGGCTTTCATCACTCTTACTATCTGCTCATCACAGATTTCAATATAATCCGGAGAATCGGGTGAAGGAAGAGTTCTGCAGTTACGGTCTAAAAGTGATTTGTACAAGACAGCACGATTTTCGTTCCATTTCAGTTTAAGGAAATTACTGTTATACCTCTGCGTTGTTTCAGCAGCAAACTGTACTTTCACTTCAATTGGCAAGTGCGCTGAAAAATTCTCTATACCCACTTTAAAATCTTTATATACATTAACCCACTCCATTGAAATAGCTGCAATGTCTATTACAGATTGTCCTTGACCGCTTATAAAAGTGAATTCTCCAGAAACGTCTCCTTCAGAAGTCCCATTCAGCACAGACAGTCCAAAGTCTTCAAAAAAGTCTATAATCTTCTTCCCATTTCGATTAAGAATATCATCTTTGGAATTTCTGATAACATTGAGAGTAACATGAGATGGTATATTTTCAGTTGAAGGGTTTTGATATTTGCCGATTCGAGCATTTAAATCACCAATTATCATTATGTTCTCCAAGTTGGATGTATTCACGAAGTCTACTAAGTTATTAAAATCAGTTTGCCAGTTATTGCAGTTTAAGTACACTGGAATAATTGAATATTTTAAGTTATTGCTTGAAATTTGAATGATAATTCTGTTAGATATACAACAAAGTTTAATAAATTGAGAATCTAAATTTTTTTTGATCCCACATAACATTCCACCACTAGCTCTGCCGTGTACATTAGTTCTGGTCGCTGGAGAGCACATAATATTAAAATTTTTAAAATAGCTTAAAAAATCATTTTCATTTTTTTCTTCCACAAAAGTTTCTAAAAGAATAATTATATCAAAATTTTGAATAAATTTAAAAAAACTAGGTAACAAAAGTTTACTTTTAAGCCCTGTAATATTGTACGAGCATATAGTTAAATTTTGAAAATTATTGTTAATTTGGCAGACGACAGATAAATCCTAATGTGTTTGCAACCTTATTGGTTGCAAAAGTTGACTCGTAGGTGGCGTGCGAAACTGTTGAAAGTTAGATGTTGATGGAACAGACAAACTAGAACTAGAAGAGTTATCTTCTCTTTCTCCCTCGCTGCAGTCAAAGAACTCTGATGATCTGTCACCGAACATATGCTTGACAAATGACAATTCGGTAGGAGATTTGACAGTCAAACCTCGTGAATATTTGTAAACAAACAAATGTGTATTGATTTGCAATTTGTCTCCTTTAACAACAATTTTCGCGTTCGGATTTATTTGTAGGAGTTTGTTTCTGAATTCAACTAGTGTTTGTCTCTTTTTGCGATACATAAGCGATTGCTCGCGGAAAATGCTGATCCCAGTGTTTTTTAGTTTATGTGCCGCAGCAATAATCTGGTCTGCAATCTGTGCCGAGAGAAGTTCGATTTTAACAGTTCCCCGTTGTGCGTTGTTGTTGCGTATTTCCTTAGATCGTTTAATGTGAAAATTATCACCTTCGTTTAGCTTAAGAAGCCCCTTGCAAGTCTGTAAAGCGAATTGAGTTGCATTGGTTTCTGCATTTAAAGGAAGGTGAACGACAATGGATGATTCATTAGCTTTCCGTGAGATAATTTCCAATTGGCTTTCAAGAAGTTCGCATCTTTGTGACATTTCAGTGAGTTTGTGGTTAAGGTGAATGTTTACCGCCCTTAAAGAGCCAATTTCAGAGTAAAGTTGATTAAGATCTTCCTTTGATACAAGGTTCTTCAGCTTCTCATCGAGAACACCACTAAGAGTGGTTTCTAGCATGGATTTCAAATCATGAGTAGATATCATATTCGAAGAGTTTTGTGTTTTTTTCTTTATTCTTCCTTGTGAATGCTCGGTTCGGATGAGGATTCAGTTATATTGCACAGGAATATACCGTATAGCAGCAAATTGATCTACTAGATAATTTAAACAAGATTTAACTTCGTACCTTTGTTGAAAAATAATAATTTTCCTTTCGGTGGTATGAAAGCACGTTAAAAAGTGTTAAACAAATTGCTTTTATAAAAAAAATCGTTACTTATTTTACATTTAATTTAAAAGTTTGGCAGAGACCGAAAAATTTTACACTTTCACTTTTGACAGTTGAAATGAAATGCTTATATGAAACCGAAACAAGTCAAAGTGCGCACATTTGCCCCCAAATGATTGCGCACACTCACCCCGAATGCACTATTTTATTGTTTTTGCAAAAATATAAACAAATAATTGTCAAAATCAGTAAAATCTCCACTCAAACGTAAAGTTCAAATAGTATATTCTATAAAAAATCACTACTCACTGCATCAAAATACAAACAGAGATCACTGACACGTTTTGAAAATTAAGAAAAATTTTAGTGAAACTTACCTTTTTTTCTTTTGTCTTTCTACGACGCATCAAACACTACAACAGCACAAACATAACTGACCTCAATAAAGATCGGATACCTGCTAAATTGTGCATTGATAGAAATTCGAATTTCATCTCCTTTTTTTAAGAAATCGCTATGCGCACACTCACCCCGCTGCGCACACTTACCCCGAACGACTCTATATGCGGCGGCTTCGCCGCTCAAGGGGTTTTAACCCTCGATGTGTAGTGCACGACTCTGGCTCTAGCAAACAGCGAGTATATGCGGCGGCTTCGCCGCTCAAGGGGTTTTAACCCTCGATGTGTAGTGCACGACTCTGGCTCTAGCAAACAGCGAGTATATGCGGCAGCTTCGCCGCTCAAGGGGTTTTAACCCTCGATGTGTAGTGCACGACTCTGGCAACGCTAGCAAACAGCGAGTATATGCGGCGGCTTCACACTCAATTACTCAATAATATTTACTCCCAAATGAAAAAGTATTAGGAAATCCCGCCGATTCGACCGGCGGGATTTTGAACTTTTCCAATTTTTTGTCTTCTTCTTCTTCAAAAAAAAAACTCAATTTTTCTGGCGGGCAACTAAGTTGACGGGATAATGAACGGCGGGATTTTAACCTGTTCCCACCTGTAGTCACACGTTTCAAACTATTTTACGACCCTAAACCTGCAGTGAAGGAGACGACATAACTAGCAGTATACCGAAGGGAGCTTCAGACAGACAAGAGCAACAAATCTCTCACCAAATTAAGAAAACGTTAGCTTAATAAATTCTATCGTAATCGTCGTAATTAATAGGAGAAGTTAAAAAAACTTGACTATACATATTGGCGCAAAATTATAGTCCGCTAATGAACAACTTTAGTGTGATACTAGCTTAAAATGACGTTTCAGATATGACTCAAACGTCATTTTAAGCTTAGTATCACACTAAAGTTGTTCATTAGCGACTGTAATTTTGCGCCATTATATTTAAACTTCTGGTACTCTTTAATTTCAACGCAGGAAAGATCGGCGAACTTATCTCAGCCTCAGTACCTCACAGACTCTCTCATCTGATGTTGTAAAATCTATGGCGCAAAATTATAGTCCGCTAATGAACAATTTTAGTGTGATACTAGCTTAAAATGACGTTTGAGTCATGTCTGAAACGTCATTTTAAGCTAGTATCACATTAAAATCGTTCATTAGTGGACTATAATTTTGCGCTTATGTTGTTGCAGTATGCACATATAAAGACTTTGATTTTAACTGTTCAGTTGCTCGAGAGGGGACGACGTTACTTCTCAATTCTTCTTAGTCAAACAGTTAGTGCTGCCTTAAATGACGTTTGTGCAAGACGAGACGGTTTTCCTTATTCTTCTTGTTGACAGGGTTAAACTCGGTTTCGCCCTCAATAAACCTTTAAGCTTATCTGGTATCAAGACCAGAAACAGAAGCATCTAAGTTGGACGGACTTTGTTGTACCTCTCCTGTTTACGTGCTTTGCAAATTTATTTCAAGAAAAACGTTGAAAAAGTCTTAAAGTTTTTGATCATGAAAATCACTGGGCATTCAACATAGTTTGTCTCTATAGGCTAAGTCTTACACGTGGCTTAAAAATCATTGCGAGGTTGTATGTGTCGATTTGTAAAGGGTTTTCCAATAAGAGGTGTTACTTTGATATTCAAATCTTTATTTCATTATAAAGAGGAAGGTATGCCGTTAATAATGGAACACAACATCAGCCAAATGGCCGCCACGACCACGCTTACAGGACCATATCCTTTTCATGAAATTTTCCATAACCAAATCGCAAAGTGGCTGCCCTGTGTCCTCGATAGCCTCATGAATTCCATCTTTGAGGTCTTGAATCGACGCTGGGCTGTTGTAGACCTTATCTTTCACGTGGCCCCAAAGGAAGAAGTCGCAAGGTGTTAAATTACAAGATCTCAAGATCAAGATCAAGATCAAGACAAGGTGCTTCACGACGACCCAAAAATGTTTTAATTTTACGAACCGTCTCTGCCAAATTTTCACCATTTTTATAGTGAATTTTAATAATTTCATTGCGTTGTTGAAGCATGTATCGTTCCATGGCGTAGTTTCTATTTGTCAAATGTCAAAAAATGACAGCTTCAAAAGTGACAGCTAGCGAAATAGCGGGCTATTTAAAATAACACCTCTTATTGGAAAAACCTTTAGTTGCTCATTTTAAACCGACCAAGCCATCTCTTGTTTGGAGAGAGGCTGCTCGAGCGACTAAGTTGGACTAAAGCTTCTAAATCAATATCTCTATTTTGTCAAGAACGTAAAGTGGACGTTATGAGTACAGGGTAGATGATAAATACATTAAGAAAATCAACTATTGTAAGGTCAGGCAACCTGTGGGGCATACTCAAAGTGGAGTTTTCCGTCCACTTCCACCACTTGAAGGATTTTAGGGCGAATTTTCAAGTCTGCTGCATTCAGTTTGTTGGTCATTTGAAATTAATATTCGAACAAGTCCAAATCTTTCTGTATAGTTATTGATTGCAATAATTGTCTGCTTAAACCAATTTGAGCAAATAAACTTCTTGTCCAAACGCTTGATTTGTTTTGTGTGGCAGCAGCTGCAGCAGCTACAGCAGCGATTGTTTCTTCCGTCCAAACTGAAGGATTTCAATGTCAAGGTCTTATTTCGAGTGTCCAAGCCTTGGCAAAATTATAAACAAGTTTCGTTATGGTCCATCTGCTCGGTGGATTGTCGCTAAACATGTGCATAACTCTCTTTGAACAGAAACTACGGACTGCAGAACGTGTTAGCGCAGACAATCCAAATTCTTGTTTTGGTGTCCCAGTTATCGTGGTAACGATTTTCATTAGTCACCCAGTACCTTAAAAAACGGTTATGTCAATTTGACAAACATAGATAAGACTAATGTTCTTATATCCTTCGAATTCTCATACTTTGCAAATCTTTCATACAATGTGAAAAAGTGATTAATCGAGGATAAAAAGGCTACATTTTATTCAGTATTACAATCTGCATGAACAATGCAAAATACATGAACGAGTATGTCGAAAATAACAGAAAAGTCAAGTGTCCTTGCATGTGTGGCAGGTTTAAATTAAATTTTATAAATACCTACTATACAACAAAAAATAAGGGAGCCTTCAACAAAAATATCCAAATGAGTGTTGTCTATTATTAGCAGTCCATGATAACAGTCGACATTTTTGTACACTCAAAACAAAACAATCAATGAAGGCCATTTTGGCCTCCTAGCCACTGCTACTTACTCTGAACATAAATGTTTTCCAACTGTAAGCTTGTATAGAAAATGACAAAACAGAAAATAAAACACGACCATGTGCTACTGACAATGGACAATGGACATGTTGTTTTATTGACACATCAATTAATGCATATAAGCGTGTCTAGATTATCAAAAAGATTAATCAAAATAATTGAAGTTGAATCAAAAATGGGTAAAAACATGGCCAGTTCTGAATTTCTGTTGATATCAGGTTTCTGTTTGTATGACATACAATTTAAACAAATTAGCTTTGGATGTAAACAAAAATTGTGAATTTTGTTTGAGCATAAGTGATATTGACAGAAGGTAATAAATTAAAATGAAAGATATTTTTACAACGATTACGATCTTGGATATCGGCGAATTACAAAAATTCTTCTTCGCTCCGACAGATTCTAGAAAAAAAATCGAGAATACCAAAATCCTTTTATCGATTTTAAAGTCGCCTATGCGATAGCGTTAAAAGACACGAGCTATATAAGAGCCATGTTGCGTCTCGGCATCCCTGACAAACTCGTTTGCTTGTGCAGGACAACCATGGAGAATTTTCGATGTGACGTCAAAGTCAGCCAGAACACCACCTACACCCAAAAAAATGTTGCTGTAAATAATAAAGCAAGTATAAGAGCAATTGCTATATATTTTATACCACAAATGTTAAAATCACTGCAAATTTTTGCTGTAAAAACGACAGCGCGTTGTCAAATTTTGCTGTAAAAAGGAAGTATACTAATATGTGATATCTACAGCACAAAGTTGTAGAATCTACATTCAATACTCAATGAGAAATGCAGAATACACAATTTGTTGTAGATCCCACAAAAACTAGTTGGGTGAAGGGCTGTCTCGAACCATTAACCGTTGCTAAACTGCACTGACAGGAATTTTCAATATAAATATTCATTCGCATTCGCTTGTCAGTTCACAAGGACATAAGTCGCGGTAGAAATTTGTGCAAATACAATTTAATTTTTCAAGTTAAAATCGATTTTAATTGAAAGGGAGCTTTTGTCGAATTTGGGAAATGCTGATCCGACATTTTAAATAACATTTGTGTTGCAAAAGATCCATCTGTGGAAAATAATCCCTCCCTTCGTCGTCGAATATTCAATATTATTAGACGCGGAGGCATATGAAGTGGAGCATAATTTCACTTTGTGCAAAAATGTTGCACCATTTTCAGCTGGTAAGTTTTATTTTCTTCTTTTTTGGCATTTGCTTATCCTATTTATGTCTCGGAAGGGCGTGGATTGACAAGAAGAAGCTTACTGCTCCTTAAATCGGAACAAATATTTAACAATAGCGAACTAGGTCTTAGCTCCATAGCATTGCTTGATGAAGGTAAATCTTAAATCTTTTTTAACCTCCGTTTTATTTGTTGTTTAAGGTTGCAAAACGTTTCCTTTATTGTACTTTTAAAACTCTGTGCTTTTGCCAACACAGACAATCGAATGTTTGGGAAAAAAAACCTTGGCGTGTTAGCATTAAGGATGGCGAGGACTCATTTCTTTTACATTGCACATGCATCCATGATATTGCCAGAGGAATAGAGGCTGAAAACAGTAAGAGTTTGGATTATAAAATATCTTAAAAACCATCCATAGTAGTCCAGTATCATTGTTGTTAACTTTTGTTAAAAAAAAATTAATAAAATGAATTAAAATATTGAATGTATTTTTATTTTGAAAAAATGAACACCTTGTCCCTGCAAAAAAGATTTGGAAAGAGCTCTGTTGTTTCTACAAATCGAATTGTAGATTTTGCAAAACAACGGGAATTTTGATCGCAAAATGTTGTAAATTTCATAGCAAAAATTTGTAGATTTTGCAAATGAATTGGAACATTTCACATATTTTGCTGTGCATTCAACAATGAAGACTGTTCGTTTTGATTTTTTTTAGTTGTGCAATTAACAGATTAAGTTGTAGTTTTCAAAAATCATTTGTTAAATCTGCAAGCAAGGAATTGTAAAATTGAAAGCAGTGGATGTCGGGTAATTTTTGACAATCAATGCAGTAGAATTTACAGCGGTTTTCAACGTTTTTACAACAAATTTCTTTGGATGTAAATTTTAGGCTCCGAGAAAGGTTTACGACAAGGCGATGCGCTATAATGCAACCTCTTTAATATCGTAAGCTCGCACGATATAAAGCGAAAAATCTCTCTTGCTAATCGCTTTTTGTTTGGGCTAAAAAGGAATCTAAACATTAAAGCCCTCTCTCAAAGCACCACGACAAAAACCAGTTCTGCTGTATAAGGCTAACTTTTGGGTTTCTTTGAGAGAAAGGTTCTTCGAGTTATGTTTGGTCAATTGTGCATCGGCGACGGATAGTGGAGAAGGCGATACAACCACGAGCTGTACGGGTCTTATAGCGACATGGACCTGGTCAGAAAGCTAAATTTTCAGCGGACAAGATGGCTGGGTCATTTGGAGCATAATTATGAACATCGACGCACCCGCCCGTCGAGTTTTCGTTTCTTACTCCGATGGGCAACGTGGAGAAGGAACCAATCAACCAGCTTTATGTCTGTAGGCAACTAGCGAGGGACCAAGCTGGCTTGGCTGGTTTGATGGTTTTAAACAAAGAGCTTAATTTTCCGGTTCCCTTTTTCTATTGAAGGTTTTTCTTTTTATGATAAATTCATTCTCCTGTTCCCGATTTCCGATTTTTGATTTTCAAATCTGGGTCCCGATATCCTATGTCCGAATACCGATTTCTCATGTTATAAGAAATCCCAATTCCCAATTCGGACGGAAGTAGCATTATCACTTCCGTTCAATATTTTATAAAAATTTCATTTCGCATTTTGCCTCACGCAAATTAGTCTGCTTATATTTGCTTTTACTTTTCCTTTAAAAAGTTGAAAAGGCAAATATGGCTGCCTTCAAGTTCAAACACCATTTTCACTCAATTTGTTAAGAATGAATTTTTAAAAAAGCCAAAAAATTATACCTACGGTTTTTTTTGTAAGATAAGACAAAAAAAAAATACGTGCACAACTGCAATGCTGGAATTATCGACTGGACTTGACAAACAGAATTGCCAATATTCCCATCATATTGAAATTAATATACCTAAATAATATTATCATAGTCTGTTATGATGTTTGCATTCAAAATGTTTTCATACGGCGCGCGGCGGAAGTAAACAACCGAATTCTCTGTAAACTGAAAATCCAATAAATAATGCATTAGCTTTGTTTCCAAAGCAGGATATATCTATACTTTGTCCAAAACAAATCTGCAGTACAGGGAAGATAGGACATTCATCTCTCACTCTATCTGCAGAGGAATTCCATTACGTTGTGTGAAAGAAACAATCGGCAAGGGTTACCGTAGGTTATATACTAAAATTATAAAAAGCTCTCTGAAAAATCAAAAGAGTTGCCTTATATATTTTACTAGCAAATCCCCGCCCGCTTCGCAGGGCATAAAATACATATTTAAAAAAAAAATGTTTTAACTATATGTACATATGTACTTTATTGAAAATTCTTTATTGCTGTTGATTGGAATGATGAAGTCAGCAAGAACGAAGCAGTTTAGCATATTTTTAATTTCAAAAAATGAAAGGTAATCCAGCAGTGCATTTGGAGAATATATAACTTGTATATTTTACACCTGAAAATGTTGTTTCCAATACGATTTGAAGAAAAATCATGCGAAAAGTAGCGAAACAAAAAGAAATCCAAAAAAGTTTAACTTTTTTCAATTTTTTGCATAAAACTCTAACAAAAGTTGTTTTATTACAATAAATTAATATCGATAAGATCTATCAAAATAAAGATTAAAATAATTTGTCGCGCTCTTAGTTTATGAATAGGGGTTGATTTGCGAAAATTTCCCAACTTTTTTTTATAGAAATTTCAAAAATGGGGCATATTTTTCGAATAAAAAGTTCGACCAAATTTTTAATGCGCACATTTGTCTACGACAAAATCATGACAATTATCTACATACTCAGTTTTCGGTTTGGGTGTCCAGTTCCGGGGTGGTAGTGCTAACTACGCATCAAGTAAGCACTACCAGGGGCTAACTTTTAAAATAAGTACGCGACAAATTTGTTTGTTTCACGACAAATTTACGACAAATTCACGACAATTAATTGCATACTTACATTTTTTAATATCCAAAATTGTAGTGCTAACTTGATGGGCTTAGAAAAATCTGTATCTTTCTGCTCACGCTTTGGCTGGTTTTTACTGTCCAAACAACGCTGTTTTTTTTTTTTAACATTTTCTGATACATCTGTTTCGTCTTCGTCACATCAAATACGGATATTGCTCTCAGTAATAGTAAACACATGTAGTCCTTTAAATCCACTCTAATTTTGACCAAAATTTTTGTATTTATCTCGTTCAAAATTGCAACGATTTCAGAAACACTTTTATGTGTTCAATCCATTATTGCACCTTCATTTAACTAAGAGTGATTTTTGTAATTTCTCCTTAGGAAGGCATCTTGAATCAATGGGTTGGAAGAATAAATTGGTTTTCAGAATCAAGATTAATTATTCCATTTCCAATGTCCAAAAACTGCTTTCAAAATTCTGCCGCAGATATTATGGTTTCGTTATTGCACACGAACATAATCTGGCCAGTGTAAGTTTCCTGAATTCCTCACAAATCCTTCAAGGTGCGATTTAAGGCTTCAAATGACTTTTTGTGTACAATTGTGCTCTCATTCAACACAACAACTTGATACTGTTCCACTTTAGCCATTGCCGACATTTTTTGAATATAACGTTTAGGTCTTTCCCCTAACCTGCATATTCAAAACCATTTAAGAGCGCTTTAGGCCATATTTTATAACGTAGCTTTAGCTACATTTCCAGGCCAGAGCCAATGCTGTTTTTTTTTGCAGATCGTACCTATAGATCAACACCGGTACATCTAAGAACTACAAACCACCACTCAAACCTTACATAACAGTGTCATACACATAATTTTGTTGAATAAAAACTGGAGATTCACAAAATCGCCTATGTACTAATTATTTCCTCCGAGAAGTTGAAAATTCGAAAAGAATTAAATGCAGATTTATGGTAAAGAATATCGAGAATCTGTGAAATGAAAAAGAAGAATGGTGGTGAATAGAAGCTTTGGTTTTATTGTTGATAAATAATTTTATCAAGACACAGAAGAAACCGATAGGCAATATTATATACATGACGATAAAGATGATCTACTAATACGACATCTTGCAAAGGTTCCTGGCTGACGCTATAATTATATTTGAAATGTTTCTTTTAATTTGTTGACACCTTTTCGTGCCTGCTCCATGCCGTGCGTAATCTGAAATTAAAATTGACATTGACACAGATTACAATGAAATGTATTTTCCCTTTTTTGAAGACAGCGACAGCGTAAAAGATATAGGTACATAATATGTACTTACATACATAAAAAAAAAAAAAATAGTGTGGCGCGACAGCTCTTGAAGAGCCATGGCCTAAGTGGCTTACTCTCAAGAATTCTCTGGGTGCGTGTGAAGAATTGAGGGGCCATACGACTTAACGCCAATTCCAAACAACAAAGTTGAGAAGCACTTTTTCGTGACAGACTGATACTCTTGGAAGTTTCGTCAGTTCTTCGCAAGAGGCGGTGCCCGTGAAAGATAAAAAAAACTGTGGGCACGGATAGGACTCGAACCCACGAAGTTCTGCTAAGCAGCCAACGTACCTAACCACTAAACCACGGACACTACACTTACATACATACATATTTTACTAACGTAATTAATTCCAAATATGTAACATAATATATCCCCTAATGATTTATTGAATAGGTCTGATTTAATTCGATGTATGTATGTTTGTAGGTATTATTATTCATATTCCTTACTGCCCTTGTCCTTGCCGAGAGCAGCCAAACGTCCATTGCCTTTCTTCCCAAGAATAGCTTTTACAGTCCAATTATTTCAATTTAACAGTCAAACACTTGGATGGATGAACACCAACATAGATATTGGTACGGCTGGCATTTTCACGCAGGATTTTCTCGATGTAAACAACGAATATCTTACGATAGTAGATATTGTAAAACCTTTGCAACTAGGTTGCGCTTGTAATGGCCGCGAACCACTTGCACTTCAATATCCTTGCTAATTGGTCGTTTTGGTGCATCTGCTTTGATAGGCAGCTGACATTAGACGCCGACGAATGTGATCGGGCTTGGAATTGACGTTTGCGGATCGTCCTGCGGGAACATACATACCTACATACATACATATTTTCTGCAATAGCTAGTGTAATCTCTTGTTTAATTTGATGAAAATATTTTATTTTCTATTTGTCAAAATTTTTGTACAAATTTGAGTATTCGTATGTTTATTGATCAGTAATATTTTGTTATGGTGCGAAATACAAAATTTTTAACATTTTTTAACAATTGAACCATTTGTGATTTGAAAAGTATACATTTTATTTTTGCTAAACCTTCTACCCTAATACCTCTTGCATTTAGAGAAAAAATTAGGAAAATCGGTCAACCAGTGTGCCCGGTTAGCGAACGAACACAAAAATTAGGCTGTTCTTTTATATATATAGATTAGTATTGTCTTAAACAGAGATTTTCATTAAGAAAAATTATTGAATTCGAACCTAAAATAAGTTTGAGGGTCGTAATTTATATATGTAAGTAACCGAATTATATAAATTAAAAATTTCGAAATCCTAACTATGAATATTTAGAAAGTTTCAAGAGTGATGTTTTCGTTAAGCTTAATTTCAATTAAGACCTTATCCCCCTACATTGGATAAGGTCTCATTTTTTGAGAAAAACGTATAGACTATCTTATTAATTTTTTTTTTTTGTGAATTTATGGCCTTTGGGCTTGTTTTCCTTGAGGACACAATAAACTGTTCTGTCTGAAACCGAAAACATATCTCGCTATTGTTTTATAGCTTCGGTTTTGTTTTTTAAGTGGTCATAAAATTTATTTGTTGCATCAACTATTTCTTTTTTTTCTCAGCGCTTAAACTTTGCCTTCGAAGAACTTGAAGCCATTTTAGTTAAAATTACTGTTTTTTTCAATTTGCATTTTAAACAGCACCAACAAATAATTATAACCGCACTAAACTTTTACAACACGTATGCACCCAAAAATCTATTCCAATTAAGTAATATTTCTCTGACTTGAATAAGATAATTTTTTTTTAACGGCTTCTAATTTTCTTATTCCAAAGCATCAATAAAAAATGAAACGGCAACGAATAGCTTAGAAAAAGCTACTATTCTTGAAAGCTCCCTTACAGAATCGAAATAAAAGTAAGCATTATCATTTCCACGGCAACGCTGATTTATATGTGTTTGTTTGTTGTTGTCAAAAAAAAGAGGGTTGCAATCAGTGTTGCCAGACTTTTGAACTCTGTTTTCCCACAGTAGGTCTGAGAAATCCCTTTTTTCTCACACAGATCTCATAGAAATCCCACAATTATCCCACACACTACCAAAAACAAAACAAAGTCAAAATATAGTTTAAAATTTTGTAGTTAATAGCACATTATTAAATATTAAATAGTTTTCCGCACTGAATTGTCGTCTCACAGGTCGTAAAGAATGCCTTAAAGTCGGGCTTTAACCAAGCACTGAAATTCGCTCATTCATTCCATTTCGCCTGGAATGTTTGTATGGTGTGGTGGGAGCTAATTCTATTTGCTCAGGATAAATTGACCGAACAAATATAGCGTATAGCTGACCAAAGACAACTTCACTTGTTTTTTCTGATTTCATAGACAAAAACAAACACAGAATTGAAAATGGATGCCTAAGACAGTTGTGCGTCTAAACCAAGCTTAACAAAAAATTGTTAAAAAAAGTAATTAGTAAAAAATTACTATCGGAAGACTTTTGGCGTTTTTAATTGGCAATCTGGCATCTAAAAAGAAGCATTCTGTTTTTGAAATCAGAAGGGAAATTCTCTTCTTTTCAGAATGAGAACTGTCACTTTTGCCCAATTGAACGCTTTCAGAATGCTTTTTTTTACTTCCAGATTGCCAATTAAAAATGCCATTTGAATATGATCTGCTTTGCCTTGACACATCTGCTTAGAGGTAAAAGAGAAAAAACGCCAATTGACATTGGCCACAGACTATTACAAAATGACAAAAGCAAATATGAGACAATGTACTGCCACGCCACCATACAAAAGCGATATTTATAAGTCACTCATTTTCACCAAAGACGAAGAGCGAAGTGGGGATGGGTAATGTTGTTGTAAGACAAATGATAAAAATCCAAATTCCGTATGCATCTGTTGAAAATTCAGTTATGCGCGTTAAGATATGAATCAAAATGGACAAATATTGCATTAATGAAAATCCCTCATTTTTGTTCTACGAGGTTAAAAAAATCCCTTTATCCCTTTTAGCTTACATTATCCCATAAAAAGGGATAAATCCCTCAATCTGGCAACACTGGTTGCAATAACGAGCATACGATCAGTATGGCTTCAGCCGTTCGAAAAGCAGGTCATAGGGGGGTGTACGCTTGATTTTCAAAATAAATCAAATAAAATTGTATGAGAAGACAGTGGTGTAGTATATTTTTTTAAGGTGATTTTAGATGTTTTTTCCTGAACAGGCACCGTTTGGAGTAAAAAAGCTCTCCCATAAGGCCTGTACTGCAGATTTGTTTTGGACGAAGTATATCAAAAATTTATTTGGCTCAGATCATAGACGCGCACCAGAATGTTGCATAAAAATGGTTGTCATCGTCTCACTGGGATCATACTAAAAGCGAGGTGGACAATCAAACAGGATAAGTGGAAAGGGGAAATCATATCTACATAATCGATGGCAAGCTCTGTTATGTAGCTAGCTCTTCCCTCATGGTATTTTTTTTTTTATTATTCACAAATTTGCTGATTGTGGGACTGTATTATTGTCCGACCTTTGACATCAGCGAAATGGAGTAAAAGTAAAGCTTTTTACGTCCAAAAATTAAAATTAATGTCATTCTTAATGGTTTTCCTTTGTGAGCTGTGCTATGCCATCACGTACAACCCAAAAGTCCACAAGCAGCATATTCAAAATCAATAACCATTTACTTTCATTCTTTTCCATTGTAATAATATTGGTTTTGATTAAGAATCCAGATTGTTCTACACGGAATCAATACTTGCCCAGCTTAATGTTTGCAACAAGTAAAGAAGCACAATGTCATTTTTGCATGGAAATTAGAAAATCTCGAATTTATATTCGGAATCTTCATTTCAAAATAACATCTCTTTTTCGCTCTCAACTAAACGGAAGTGAACATTTTCTTTTTATTGGAAGAACGTAAATTGCAATCTGGAAATGGGATATGTTCCTATTCTTTTCACTTGGTTCAGCTGGTTTTTTTCTTATAACGAAAGGTTATTTGCAGGAGATTGAGAGAAGGTTCTCTATTATATTGACAGCTGGAAGAAGAATTTTTAAACATGCTGAAATTCAAGCATCGACATTTGCTTTCCGGAGATGTGCTGTTTTGGTTTTGAGTATGTATCGGCAAAGAGGTTACAATTAAAACAACAGTATTAAAATGTTGACAGAAGACATGACTTCAAAACCTCTAAGCCTTATCATTGATTCTGTCAAAATGTTAATCATTGACAGAGACACAAAGATGTTCATTCGCAATTCAGAAGCCAACTACAATTATTTTAATGTGCCTTCTGTTTATTTATTCATAATACAGAAGATGGAAATTTATCCAATTTTCAAACAGATGAAATTTGTATGGAGATGGATAAACAGAACAAACCAATGACTGCTAGATAGAAATAATTTATCTCTGTATAAAAGTCAATAAGACTTAAGTGCTGACGATGAGGCTGGTTTTGTACAAAAGCGATTATTTCCTTCCAAAAGTCAGTCCTCTCATTTAAAATATCAGGAAACTGTGTAAGTATGTACAGTACATATATGTGCATTGAGACACGTTATTTTGGGTAAATAGAAAAACCACTTATTTAAGATACAAGCAAGACAAAAACGCGAACGTGCTATTCTAAGAATTGCGTCAAGTTCAATGTAGGTCATAGTCTCAAAGCAAATTTTCTGTAATTTTTGATGACGCGACGTTAAATTTTTCCATGAAAAATGAATCTTGAATAATTTGGAGAGATGATTAAAATGTCTGAAGATGACGTAGATATTGGAATTTTATCTTATTTGCAAAAAAGGAAACATTTTTTTTCGTTGGAATTGTTACAAATTTGGTTATAATTGTTGGATGGAAATGCATAGGCAGCAACCACGGTTGCCGTTCTCCGAAAAAAATTTCTACCACAAAATTTTCCAAAATCTACCAATTCAAAGAAAAATCTACCAAAGTTCAATTTTATAAAACGTCACATTTATTTTAGATAAAATATAATTTTCAATCCTTTTTTTTTGTACTTTTGAAGTATGTGTAGATAATACTACAGACTTTTTAAAGGTCGTACCGGCTGGAGGAAAGTGGTTGTTGATGCTTCTGCAGACTTCTACAACAACGTCCAAATCAGTTTCGTCATCTCTTTTGCTGTCGCGAAGAGCTCTGACTCTCCGATTTTTCGAGATTCACTCCACTTTTTCCACAAGGACAATTTTGTTTACCTATAGAGTAAAGGTGTCAACAGTGAATCAGGGTACACAGTGAATCACAAGCTCTCACGCTGTATATTTTTATTTTATAAAACATCTGAAAAAGAGAAAAGAACACCCCTGTACACTTCCTCCCTTCAAACCATAAATCTGCGCGATCCCTTGATCGAAGTAGATTTTTTCATGTTTTTTGTGTTTTCTGCATTGCTAAGTAGTTTTTTGTTTTCTATTTGCTTTTCTTCTTATTAAATAACAGTGCATCGTAACTTCATTTGAGTATAATATTTGTATTTCTGCTTACATAGACTTAATAATTTGTGTCAACTTGTTAACTTATGTGAAATATTATATATAATTTTAATGTGTTTTTGTTAAAATGGCAACATGGTACACAGTGGATCAATTGAAAAATGTACACAGTGAATCACTGAATCAAGACTCAAAAATTCAAATTTTTTATTTTCTGTTGATTTTTCTAACATGAATGTTTGCACCAGAAAGCTATCCATTGTAATCAACTGAATTGCTTTTTTCTTTAATTTTTTTCTTTATTTTAAGCTAATAACGTCTTGTGATTTTTTTTGTACACATGAAGAGTTTTATTTATTTTTTTTTGTTATAAATGGAGAGTATTTATGTAGTGATTAATAAATAAACACGTATGTAATTTTTTGATAAATTGAATTACAATAGATATTTTTATTTTAATGATAAAAAGGAATATTAACAACAAAATGGTAAGAACAAACAAATGAACTTTACACTCAAAGCAAATGGAGAAAAAGTATTTTGCAGACCGTCGTCGTCGTTGCTGCCAGAAGTCTTCCCTTGGCGGTGGTGGTTCTTCAACTGCCTTTTCTTAAAGTAGATCCCACAACGGGAACCTTTGTAGAAGACGATACCATGCCCACATTTTCGTAGCCCAACTCCACAGACCTCCCGCAGTTAATATGGCTCCGATTATCAGTATTGTTTTTACGCCTCGTTGCATGATTCTTTTTTCATTGAATTTGCCTGGTGATCATGGCTATTTAACTTGGAATTAAATAGGTCATGATCGCTGGTCGTTGCCTTCTTGTCAGTGCACTGGCACTGGCGCGAGCTGGTATCGTATCGCTTTTTGTTTATCAAATTCTTCGCATACGTGGGCGTCCCCTTGCATGGTGCTCATGGCTATTGAATTTGTGTTTCAAATTCCTCACATACGTGGGCGTCCCCTTGCACTGGCACTGGCGCTGGTCTTAGCTGGGTGACGACGACGACAGTCTGAAAATGTATCAAGTTAATTAATTTGTCACTTAATATTATCTTACACTACTTATCTTTTATGCTTACTCCTATGGGGTGTAGTGGATCCTACATTCGGCTATCCTACAATATCGCCTGCCCTCAGGCGATGGTATCTTCAGGCGAGTTTTCGTCTTCTTCGTCGTCTTCATCTTCGTCTTCTTCGTTTATCCATAGTTTCATGTGATCTGCTGAAGTGTTCGTTGTATTGGGTCCATCGTGTTGACCTACTTTTCTGACCTCGTATCTTTCATTCCTCTTTACTTTGGTAACTTCGTAGGGTCCGTAGAAACCAGCATGTAACTTCAGGCCCGTTCCGAATTGTGTTCGTTTTATCGCTACCAGATCATTTACTTCGTACTGATGTGGTGCTTTTCTTTTCCGATTGTATGTTTTTTGATTCTCTGCCTGTACTTTGATTATTTCCTCTTTTGCTGTTCTCCTCATCTCATCGCGGTTTGTTTCGAAGTCGTCCAGAATTACGTCGTCGAGTAGTTGCCTTATTGTAACATCTTCAGTCTGTCGCATGGTGGCCCCGAACATGAGCTGAAAAGGACTACGCTTGGTGCTTCTTGATACCGTTGAATTGATTGCTCGCTGAACTTGTCCTACATACTGATACCATTTGGTTGGGTCTGCCACTGCTACCTTTTGTAAGATCTCAATAACGATCCGGTTGATTCTCTCGACTTGACCGTTCCCTCGTGGTACTCCAGTTGTCGTGAGCACGTGGTGGATATCTCTCTTCTCGCAAAACTCCTTGAACGCGTTAGCTGTAAACGCGGCGCCTCTGTCCGATATCATTCGTGTCGGGTTTCCAAATATTTCGCTTTGTTGATCCAAACGCCTTATAACCTCTTCGCATTTTGTGGTTTTTACTGGGTGGATCCATGTGAACTTAGTGAATGCATCTACTACTACGAATAAATAATTGTAGAACTTGTTCGTTGATGGCAACGGTCCGACGTGGTCGACATGTAATGTGTGGAGCGGTACGTCACTCTTCTCAATTGGATGTAGAAAACCTTCGGCTTTTCCGCTTTTCCTCGCTGCCAGGATACACGCTACGCAATTTGCCAATACCTGTTCGATGCATGTCGTGAGTTTAGGAATATAATAGTCTTGCTTAACGATGGTCGCCACTCTCCTTGCGTTAATATGACCTTGCAGATGAATATTTCGTATTATCTCTTTCTGTAGGGCTTTCGGAATGACTAATAGGTGGATCCCTCCCTCAAACTTGTATAATAGCCCGCTTCTCACCTCGTAGTCCTTGTATGAACCTACCGCGGTAATTAAGTCCAGCACCAACTGGCAGAATTCGTCCTTCCCTTGAGCAGTTTTTATTCGGTGTATCAGGCCATCTTCTATTCTCATTGTCACTGGATATCGACTTAAAGCATCGACATGTCTCATTGCAGTACCTGCTCGGTGTATAACTCTCATCCTGGAGTATTGTTGTAGCGTAATTGCCCACCTCGCTATCTTAGGGCACAGGTCTTTCTTTCTCATTGTAGCCTCAAATGCTTTACAATCTGTTACGATGATAAATTCCATTCCCAGTAGATACACTCTTAGCTTATCGAGACATTTCATTATAGCTAGTACTTCCAGCTCATAACTCGTGAGTTTTCTCTACGTCGAACTTGTCTTAAAGCTCAGGAAGAACGTCGGGTGGAAATGACCGTCATCGTGTTTTTGCAGCAGCACTCCACCATATCCCTCCACGCTGGCATCGGTGTGGAGTTCTGTGACCAACCTAGGATCGAAAAGTTTCAGAACAGGCTCTCTGCAAAGACAAGATTTCAATTCATTAAATGCCTCTATTTGCCTTTCCCCCATCTCGAATCTACTTTTTTTCTTCACCAGATCTGACAATGGCTTAGCTATTTTGGCATAGTCTAACACGAACTTTCTAAAGAAACCCGTCAGAGTCAAGAAACTCTGTATTTGCTTCACGTTTCTTGGTATTGGAAATTTTTGTACTGCTTTTACCTTTTCGTCTGACGGTCTTATACTTCCGCCCCCCACAACGTGGCCTAGAAATTCTACTGATTGTACCAGGAATTTACACTTTTCCCATTTTATTTTTAACCCATACTCCTCTGCTACTTTTAACACAACTTTTAACTTGCCTAATGCCTCTTCCTCGGTCTTTGCGAACATTATTATGTCATCTACATATATCAGTAAGTATTTTTCAAGTACTAACTCTCGGAAAATTTGGTTGATGAATCTTTGGAATGCGGCTGGTGAGTTGCACAGTCCAAAAGGCACTTTAAAGAATTCGTATTGCCCGTCCGGCGTCACGAATGCTGTGTATTTCCTGCTGTTCTTCTCGACATCTACATGGAAGAAACCGTCCTTCAGATCTAGAGTGATGAAGCACTTCGCATCGTGAAGAGGTTCAAAAACCTCCTCCATGACTGTCATTGGGAACCTGTCTTTAATCATTTTCTTATTCAGTTCTCGGTAATCAACGCACAATCTATATCTTCCATCCTTCTTTCTTACAAGCACTATAGGACTAGCATATTCTGACCGACTTGGCACTATCACTCCTTCGTTTAACCATTCTCTTATCTGTTCGTTAACTGCGTCTCTTTCTGGGATGGCCAGTCTCCGTGCTTTTCGGAAGATTGGTATATCGTCCGTTAATGTTATGCTCATTTCAACACAAGACTTCGTAGGTTTGATTGGTTGGTATCCTTTAATGATGTCTTTCACTACTTCTCGGTACTCTTCATTTCCTGTCACCCATTTTTTCTCGTTGTTATGTTCTGGGCACCATTCTATTTTGAGGATGTCATTTTCTTGCAACTCGTGTTCTTTTCTTTCATTCTTCGTTTCTTCTTTTCTTTTCTCTCCGATGGATATCTTTCCTCTGCTTATAATTACATCTACTTTTCTCAAGAAGTCTCTCCCTAGGAGGACTTCATCTTGGATCCATCGATCCGGTACAACTTGGAAACGAGTTTGGAACTTATCGGCCCCAATTTGTATTTCTAGTTCGCATGAGCCCAGAGTTTTTCGCTGGCTATTCCCAAAGCCCTTCAGCCACATCCCCGGTAACTGGGGTGCTGTTTCGCTTACTCTTCTTTGGACTGACTGATGGATTATTGAGACATCGCTTCCGTTATCTAAGAACGCGTAATAACACTCCCCATTTAAGGTTATTGGAACATGGCATTCGTCTGATTCAATTCTATTTACGTTCTTAATTTCTCTTGACGTCGACGGTGCTTCTCTCTTAATCGGACAATCTGGTGATATGTGTCCGAATTGATTGCACTTAAAGCATCGCGTTCCCTTTACTTTATCTGGGCAACTAGCGGCCATATGGGATTTTGACCCACAGTTGTGACATCGTTTTACTTGTCCCTGTTGACCGGCTCTTGTCGATGGTGTTGTTGTCTTGCCGCCGCCGCTATTGTTGTTGCTCTTGGTGGCCCCTTGGTGGGCCGGCATAGATCTTTTCATCTGATTGTAGGTCTCTAATTTTTTCTTCAGTTCGTCTAGTGTCGTTGCTTCGTACAGAATCATCTTGTTCTGTACGGAGTCTGGAATACCATTTCGTATATATTCTATCAACGATTCTTCGTCGACCTTTCCTTCTCCAGCTAGTTGCTGCATGGAGTACAGATACTCCAGATGACTCTCTGTCGTCTTTTTTCTTCGCGCCTCCAGCGCTCGGTGGACCTCTATGGTGCTCTTCGTCTTTTTAAACTCTGCTATCAACACTGACTTCAACGCAGCGTAGTTAGTCAAGCCTGACTTGGCCTCGACCGCCAACCTGGCTGCCCCTCTCAGTAACCGTTTCGAATATGGGAACTTTTGGATATCGTTCCACTGGCATACCGTGGCGATATCTTCAAAGTCTTTTAGCCATACCGTCAGGTTTTTTCCTGACTCACCCGAGAAGTGTTCCAGGGAGTCTTCAACGTCCCTGAATACGAAATTATTGTTTCCTTCGTTCATCATTGAGTCCTCGTATTCACTCTCTGGGTCCCTCTGGCATTATTCTTTTTCTTTTTTCAATTGCTATTTTCTTTATATTTAAAACCAAATTTTTGTACTTTCTCTCACAAAATGTTTAGTTTAGAAAAATATACCGGCAGACGGCCCATGAGCCATGCTTGTAATCTTTAGTTTTAAGTTTGTAATCTTTTGAAATGAAAAAATAAAGATGATAATAATAATAATAATAATAATAAAAAAAAAATATTCACTCTCTGGGTCCTCTTCTTTACTCTCTTCTGATATGCTGTCTGAGTCTTTTTCTCTTCTTATTACGCTGCTTACTTCGCTTTTGGGTATATTTCCAAGCTCTTCTCTAATTCTGGTCACCAAATCGTTCTTTCGATTATATCTGTACGACAGACCTTTTTGTTTTAAGAAATCTTGTAACTCTCTAGTGGTGAACGATTGAAGTAGTTCGTCCATCCAAACTTGTCCCTAAACTTCTTTTGTGGCTAACCTTACTTATACAGTCTTTCGCAATTCTTAATTTAATTCCTTACCACTTTTCTTCATAGTCTTAGCACGGTCTTCGCAATTTATCTTTATTTATTCTTCTTGAAAAATCTTAATTTAGCTCCTTACCACTTTTCTTTATAGTCTTAGCACAGTCTTCACAATTTATCTTTATTTATTCTTCTTTACAAATCTTAATTTAGTTCCTTACCACTTTTCTTCATAGTCTTAGCACAGTCTTCACAATTTATCTTTATTTATTCTTCTTTACAAATCTTAATTTAGTTCCTTACCACTTTTCTTCATAGTCTTAGCACAGTCATCACAGTTTATCTTTATTTATTCTTCTTTACAAATCTTAATTTAGTTCCTTACCACTTTTCTTCATAGTCTTAGCACAGTCTTCACAGTTTATCATAAAAAAAATGGGATATTTGGATAATCCCGGTTGAGCCCCCAAATGTAGTGATTAATAAATAAACACGTATGTAATTTTTTGATAAATTGAATTACAATAGATATTTTTATTTTAATGATAAAAAGGAATATTCACAACAAAATGGTAAGAACAAACAAATGAACTTTACACTCAAAGCAAATGGAGAAAAAGTATTTTGCAGACCGTCGTCGTCGTTGCTGCCAGAAGTCTTCCCTTGGCGGTGGTGGTTCTTCAACTGCCTTTTCTTAAAGTAGATCCCACAACGGGAACCTTTGTAGAAGACGATACCATGCCCACATTTTCGTAGCCCAACTCCACAGACCTCCCGCAGTTAATATGGCTCCGATTATCAGTATTGTTTTTACGCCTCGTTGCATGATTCTTTTTTCATTGAATTTGCCTGGTGATCATGGCTGTTTAACTTGGAATTAAATAGGTCATGATCGCTGGTCGTTGCCTTCTTGTCAGTGCACTGGCACTGGCGCGAGCTGGTATCGTATCGCTTTTTGTTTATCAAATTCTTCGCATACGTGGGCGTCCCCTTGCATGGTGCTCATGGCTATTGAATTTGTGTTTCAAATTCCTCACATACGTGGGCGTCCCCTTGCACTGGCACTGGCGCTGGTCTTAGCTGGGTGACGACGACGACAGTCTGAAAATGTATCAAGTTAATTAATTTGTCACTTAATATTATCTTACACTACTTATCTTTTATGCTTACTCCTATGGGGTGTAGTGGATCCTACATTTATTTATGTTTAGTTTCTTATCCTTAAATAAAACATGAATAATAAATATAAAAATAAATATTAATAAATTAATACTTAATTAATAAATGAAAAACTGTTTTTAAATCCCTGATTCACTGTGTACCAGTCACTGATTTACTGTGTAACCCAGAGTACACAGTGAATCATGTGGTAAGATATTTTAAAAACTTTTTTTTAATTTTTTCCAAATTAAAAGGTTTTGAAATTTTGTGCTCAAACTAAAGAAAATATATTGAAAAAGCTGTGGAAAAAAATTTTCATGGCTACTATGATATATGCGAGCTTAACAGCCCAAGAAGTAAAAAGTGATCCACTGCTTACACCTTTACCCTACTACCGGTTATAAATAATGTATAGCTGTATATAGCTTTCCGTTGCGTTTCTTTGAAGAAAATTTAATTAAATAAAATTGTGTATCCTTAACTAATCTTATGTGCTTGTTTCCGCTGCACTAATCACGAGATTAAGCAAAGTAGATTCAGAAAAAATAAATTTCTCCCATTTTGGGTAGATTTGGGTAGATTCAAAGTTTTGTTCTACTAATGTTTACCCTAAATAACAACCAACCAACGACATGAGATTCCTGATAGAACTAGGATAGATCTACAAGAACTGGAGTTTTAGAGTCGAAATGTTTTGGACTCGGTCGATGTGTTGGAAACTGTGAAAATTTCAGCTCCAGTAAGTGAAGACGCTTCTATCACAGATAATAAATTTATACAGATGTCTCATCCCTGCAGAAAAAAATGAAACATATTTTGCTCTTAACAGACAACGCCTTAACAGACAAGGAGCTTTTTGAAGCTTTTTTCCTTGCCTAAGTATTCATTTATGGGCAATGAGGCGAGCGAAAATAGATTTTTAATGCATTAAGTGAATGCGTTAAAGCTTTTGGAAAAAGCTTTTTTTTTGGTAGCTTTCAGTTTCATATATCATTTCTCGCCATAAGGGTGAGACATCTGTATAAATTTATTATCTGTGCTTCTATTATACAAACATACAATGACAAACAAATAAATAATAAAACAAAGTTCATGGTAAGTTAAGTTGCTTATCTTACGACTATTTGGACTACGTCAAAAATATCAGCAACTTACTTAAATATTTTCTTCATGTTTCAAATCTACTCCGAAAATTTTGCATTTGCTCCACTTCTTTTTTCTAATTCGCTCCAAAATTTTATAACAGAATATCATTCAAAAAGCAAATAATAGATGGAACCTACTAGAAACCTGCGATAACACCAGGAAACTCTGGCCTTATTACGACAAGAAAAAATCCGAGAAGATGTTATTTCTCAAAAAACCGTCCCTAAGATCCCTCATAAGTGTGATAACGGGACATAACCTACTTGGCTACCACAAAAAGAAGATGGGGCTTGCTACAGACGACATATGTAGAGGCTGCGGCGATGAGGAAGAGCACGAGAACACGGCTCACTTCCTATGCCACTGTCCAGCACTCTGCCGTACTAGATTTAAATTTTTAGTTAAATATTTCTTCAATGAACTAGAAGAACTATCTGAACTCCCGGGCAATCGCCTACTGAACTTTGTCAAGTCCACCAAATGGGCAATGGCTCGACCAACCATAGAATTCATAGGTTAAATTACTTTTTTAGAAGTTACAATACTTCAAGGTATCACAAGGGATCTACATTGATCTAAGTGTGACGGTAACAAAATCAACTGTCAGCCCATATAACCTTACCTAACCTAACTAAATATCTTTGAAGAAAATTCCCATTTCCATTAAATACTTACTTATCCATGATTTATTCGTTATACATATATTATATTCAACTTTTTGAAAATTTTCTTATTTTACTTGACAACCAGAATTAAATTTTTAACAGAAGATGCAAATAAGTGCATTCAGTAACAAACTTAGCATAATGGGTACACAACAGTAGATTTAATTGAAAATTTAACACCACGTTTACATTTGATTGTTTAAAACAATCTAATTTGAAAAGTAAATTTAGGGCAGGTTTGTTAATATTTTCATAAACATTTGCATTCGAAAGGATTAAAATCTACCAAATTAAACATGAATCTACCAACCTACCAGAGCAATAAAAATCTACCAAATTTGGTAGAATTCTACCAAAACGGCAACCGTGGCAGCAACATTTGTTATTCATTTTTATCTCCAGTGACGAGACATCTATGAGATGATTCAGATGTATGATATTCACATATTGCGTCTTGATCTTCAATTGGGTTCATTGAAACGCTTTGAACTTGGTTTACATTGAAAAGTTGCAGTGGGAGTATATTTAGGAGTGTTTAAGTACGAAAAGTTTAATACAGATCACAGATGTGAATTATATACCTAGGTGCAGTTTTTGAGCTTTCGCAGAATGTGAAAAAAGTGGATGTGGCAGTAGTTGACGGTATTTGGGGAATTTCATTCCCACTATCGATCCGTTCCAGGATCATTGGGATTTATTTTAGTTTCGCAAGAGCAATTTACTATCATAGTACATTATTCATATAGTAGATGGCTACTGTCGGATAGAACTAGTATAGTTGTGTTTTAACCGCTTGTAGACGCGGGAGAGTCCGCGGATCTTAGAAAAATTTTAAAAGAGCAATGTCGGTCGGTGATTCAACTCTCGATTGTATAAGGGAAATCGCATAGCTAAATCAAAGAGCGTTTGGATGCCGTGTACGGTAACTGTGCTTGAGAGTTGAGAGCCAGTTGAAGTTGCATGGATCTCCTTACATAATTCAGCCGTAATACTCTTGCATCAAGGTATGCCCATCAGTTTTACCTCGAGCCCAACTTTGGACGTACTGTTAAATAGGGGACCCAAGTTAGTTTCTAGCCGTACTACCCGAATGTGCAACTCTTTTCCACACTCCGTTTTTCTCAATCATTGCATTTAACTTATAACAAAAAAAAAACGGTTCTATGAGAGTTACCGTTTTGGATCAATACAAAAATATTTTTTACATAAAATACATTGGAGTTCCAAAAAAATATTTACGAAGTAGGAATCGTTTTTGAGAAAATTGAAACTTTTGGTTTTGGCTAAAAAAATTTATATAGTGGGTACCCCATATTAAGATCTTTAAACAAACGAACCACGAG
This sequence comes from Sphaerophoria taeniata, assembly GCA_943590905.1. Taxonomy (NCBI): domain Eukaryota; kingdom Metazoa; phylum Arthropoda; class Insecta; order Diptera; family Syrphidae; genus Sphaerophoria; species Sphaerophoria taeniata. The sequence continues at coordinate 187,008,916 of OX016540.1, forward strand.
AATTCGCTCAAACCTTCGGACAGAATCGCTAGACCCACTTTTTTCGACTTCTCATCGTAATGGAATATTCGATCAAAATCTCAATTTTTTTTTACGAATTCAATACAAGTAAAAACCAGCCTGGCTCATATCCTGCATACAATTGGCATGAGAACGCAGTCGTTGTGACGGGTGCCGTGTTTGCTTACTCTAAGACAACCTGATAAGCTTGCGCTTTTCGAGTGAGACCACTTCAGTGTCAATCACTACTTACGTCATATTCAAAAGTGTTCATGTCAAAGTGTTAATGAAGGAATAATCTGAATAGTGGACTTCAGCCGGCGAAAGTTTTCTGGAGAAGGCGGAGACTATCCCATCGACCGAAAATGAGATGGCCATCACTCACACCTTCGCCATCGCTACGGAAAAATTGGTTGAATTACGATAATTCAAACTCTAGATAGTCAAATATAGGTGCATCGCGCGACACCCCGTTTTTAAGGAAATTTGAAAAAAAATATTGCTAATTATAGTGCTTTGTATGTGCTTTTTGTGTACCGAAAAATAAAATTTTGTTCTCCATTGCAACATTTTTTTTTTTTACAAAAAATCGGGGTGTAGCACGATATCGCTTCAAACCCCGCATGGTGAAGGCATTGAAAAAATTCATCAAGAATACTATCAAAATTATGTGCTATTAATGTGCTTGCGATAACTGCAAAAATTAATCATGCACTACGTATATACATTTAAATAAATATTTTTTTTATTCTTAAGCGGTGGGGTGTGGCTCCAAAACGCTTAGAAATAAATAAGGACTCTGGGAATACATAAAATTTTGGCACTAGAGTTGTGTGCTAATTATGTACTGGCAATAATCGCAAAGAAAACCGAGCGCTGACAATGTTCAATTTCAAATTTCAAAATTAATAAAAAACTTCATACGTAGCTCACATTGATGAAAAAAATGAGAGAGAAAAATAACAGAAAATAAAAAAGCTTAAGACATGCAAGGAACTGATCGCCAGATCTATGTTGTAAAGTCCGTATTTGAATTTTTGAATATTACCTCAAAGTATGCAAGGAACTAACTGGCGATTTCTGTTGAAAATTTTGAATTTGAATTTTTTTGAACCAAACTCGTACAATCCTCGTGTTAAAACGTTATTCTCACAGGTGAAAAATATTGTTTTCAACCCCTGGTGGCATAATAGTCCAAGAGGCGACCGTAAAATTACTTAATCTGGATATGGATTTTGTACCCATTATTATAGAGTTTTTGGAGACAAAGACAGCGCACCAGGGTTGCCAGTCAAAGTCCGGGGCAAAGGGGGTAAAACGGAACACTGATGGTGCGTTCTTTGGCCAAAAATTAACCTATCAAAGATATGGATAACATTAGTGTCCAATTATAGACCTCAACGAGACGAAACCCATAATATTAATGGGTTGCATAGTTCAAACCATGGCGAAGCGGTCGGCAGGCCCCATCAGGGAAATGGCTTAATTTGGTTCCAATTCAAGGTCTGAATGTACTCTCAACGAGTATATTATAGGGTTACCTTGTCTAAACCGGAGCAAACCACTCGCCAACCCTACTACAATGAAAAAAGTGCACGATACAAGTTTTCACTTAAACATTCATAACTTGATTATTTTCTTATCATTTTTTTCTTATATAGCAATTAAAAGCTTTATGTACGTATGTAAAAAATTAATAAAATATCAAAACTAGTATAAAAATGTAATTTTGAATATTTAAAATGATTATTTGGATTTAGCGGCATCTTTCATTAAAATAAGGTTTGACCACATTACTGAGTACGCTTAAAAGTAATTTGGTTTTCAGTGACTTTTAGAAACATTGAATTGACGTTAATCGTCCTCAGAATTTTTTGTTTTAATAATTTCCAACATGGTGGCAACATGCAGGAATCAAAATTTTTTACCTTTTTAAGTAAGATTTTCTCCCTTCCCCGTTATTTTTCTCTCTAATTTTTTTCATCAATGTGAGCTACGTTTGAAATCTAATATATAAAATTCTTCTGTCACAGTTTTAGTGGTCATACTCCTCCGAAACGGCTTGACCGATTTTGATAGAATTTTATATGTGTATTCGGTAGGTATGAGAATAGGTTCATATCTATTTTGTATACCGCTAATTGTTAAGGATGGCTCATCCACACATTTTGTTTTGCATTTATTGGGCCATTTTTTTTTTTAATAATTTTTGTATGGTGCGGCATTAAGAAATACATTCAATCCTTAATTTTCAACTTGCTACCACTTACCCCTACTTTTTAAGAGCCACTTCTTAATGAGTTTTCATCAAAATTTTGTCGATTATTATTATTGTTTGTACATCGATCGCAGTATTGATAGTGACATTAAAGCTTATTATTGTGAAAGGTAGGATAAATAATAAAAGATAAATAAACATGTTCATACTATACTGTTTGTCATCATTAAAACAGCAAACAATGCCATATCACTGCCTTTATTCACATACTTGCAAATATATTTGATGCTCTTCACTGAACTACAAAACTATACATTAATATGAGCTTGGAATGTTTTGCTCAGTAGAGGTGAATAAGGCACCACCCAACGATTATCAATGTCAATATCGATGTTTTTGATACTTTTCGTAAATTATTGCCCGCCATTATCGGAATTCCTTCGACGATATATTGGATATCGTCGACATTTGTGATCGTATCGTTAGTAAAATCTTTAGGAAATCCTTTGGTACATTTTCCATCTGCCGATCCTTATGTTTTGATAGCATTTTATACTTTTCAACCCAATACAAATCCGTTGAGGACTCACAGCTTTTGTACCAGTGGCTTAGGACCAGGGTACCGGGTAGTGGGAAAGCGGGGTAGTCGGTAGCGGGAAGTGGGTAACAATTACTGGTGTAGCGGGAAGCGTTTAGAAGTACTTCGTAACAGGTAGTTGGGTAGCGGGTAACAGGGTTACTGGGTATAGCAGGGTAGCGGGTAGACTGTAGTGGAGAAGTGGGTAGAGGGTAGCTGGTGGAATGGTAGCGGGCTACAAAAGTCTATGTCGTTTTTATATCGATTGAGGCAGTACGAAATCTGTCGGGTTAGCTAGTTTTTTATAAATTTTGAAATTTGAAATTGAACATTGTCAGCGCTTGGTTTTCTTTGCGATTATTGCCAGCACATAATTAGCACGCAATTCTAGTGCCAAAATCTTATATTTTCTGAGAGTCTTTATTTATTTCTAAGCATTTTGGAGCCACACCCCACCGCTTAAGAATAAAAAAATTATTTATTTAAATGTATATACGTAGTGCATGATTAATTTTTGCAATTATCGCAAGCACATAAATAGCACATATTTTTGATAGTATTCTTGATGAATTTTTTCAATGCCTTTTTGCAGTTATCGCAAGCACATAAATAGCACATATTTTTGATAGTATTCTTGATGACGGTATCGTGCTACACCCCGGTTTTTTGTAAAAAAAAAATGTTGCAATGGAGCACAAAATTTTATTTTTCGGTACACAAAAAGCACATGCAAAGCACTATAATTAGCAATATTTTTTTTTCAAATTTCCTTAAAAACGGGGTGTCGCGCGATGCACCTGTCAAATATGGAATTTTGACATTGAATATGTTTCTGAAATTGGAGGCGAGATTTACACAACCTACTTAAGTACATTCATAAATGCTTACTGAAGAAATATTGTTCGTGAACGCAGATTTGATAGGACTTGGAAGGAAAACAAAGGAAGGCTATGATGACTACCATGGAGGCCACGAATACACATGGTAACTGAAATCCTTATTTTGAAAAGATCAAATGGTATAATCTGGATAAGGTAAAAGGAATATTGTTTTACTTCGAAGCGAACAAGCAAAATCATCACCCATCCATATACATAATAATATGTAGTTCGAAAGGAAGCACAAAATAGGTACGTTCGAACTCTGAAAGCGAACTTGTGCAAGCTTACAATGTACAATGTCAAAGTTTTTTAAGGAACACAAGGCAAAAACACATGGTGGTCGAACAATGAAGCTTAAGCAGTTATATGAAAGAAGAAAAACCTTTGTCAAAGTGAGCAAATCTATATTTATGGAATAAATGTGACGTTTTGCGACTATTGTTGGTTCATTTTATAGTGAAAAACTGGACAAGTGCGAAATAAACTCGCTCGAGGAGAGTTCCTTATCTAATCGTTAATCCGACCCAAATTTTATTTTAGTTTTGAAGGAAATTGTATTAAACGTACACTACTGGGTCGCACGAACTTCCTCCTGTACTATTTCAAAAGTTAACGCACAAAAAACGTTTAAAAATAAAAGCATGTAAATAAAATTAATTAATAATATTTTAAATTGAAATATGAGCCTTAAAAATGGATGCTATAAAATTTCTTTCGAAATTGTTGGTGTTTTAAATAAAAAAAATTCCTTGAAGGGTTTTTTTTATTACCTACATAATTCTTTTTATTATATATAAAACTAGCAAATCCCCGCCCGCTTCGCAGGGCATAAAATACATATTTAAAAAAAAAATTGTTTTAACTATGCGTATATATGTACTTTATTGAAAATTCTTTATTGCTGTTGATTGGAATGATGAAGTCAGCAAGAACGAAGCAGTTTAGCATATTTTTAATTTCAAAAAATGAAAGGTATCCAGCAGTGCATTTGGAGAATATATAACTTGTATATTTTACACCTGAAAATGTTGTTTCCAATACGATTTGAAGAAAATCATGCCCAGCAAGTTAGCACTACACTGAACCAAATCGGTGGGTAATATAGATGAAAAACGAAGTCAATATGATGAAAAATTCTTCAATTTTAGTCCATTGAACCTTTTCATGTAAAAGATGAACAACAGTTCATCAATATGATGACAGTTTTAACTGATGAATCTCGTACATCATTCATCAATTTGTTTCATCAATATGATGAAAAAATTCCCCTCTAATTTTTAATCAAATGATGAATTGGTTCTTCATATTGACTAAAACATTCATAAATATGAATATATATAAATTTTCACTTTTATGAAAAATTCATCAACATGATGAAAAAAGTTCTTCAATATTATGATTCAACTAGTAATATTGATATTTGGATTCATCAATATGATGGCATTACTTCAATTAGATGAATAATATTCATATACTTCATCAATGTGACACAAATTATTCATCAATCTTGAGAATTAATGCAACGTACTAGGTACCTAATAAACTTCTCAAAGAAATAATTAAAAAACAAATTGAATTTAATAGCGAATTTTACTACATAATTTTTTATTTTTCATTCCGAATCTTTTTCAATCTAAAAGTATGGAATTAAGTAAGAAGACAATTTAAAAAACCTCTCTTAGGGATACCAATTGATTTCCATTCGGGACTCGGGTCCTTATACTGCGGCCTTCGAATATTTTGTATTTTTGTTGCGAGCATGCTTGAGCAAAAACTAAATTTTTTTCAGCCCGATTATGCCTCCGGAACTAGAATTAAAAAAGGTAGATTCGAGTAAAGCTAGGCAAAACTTATTAAATTTGAATGCTTTTTTTAATAAAGAAATTGAAATCGAAGCTAAGATAGATTTAGAAATAATAAACATAAATTTCCAATGAAAATGTCAATATGAAAAACAACATCATTGCAACTTACCTCATTTTGTTCTCTAAGTCTCTGATTCCTGTCATCCATGCATTTTTGTAAGTATCCGTTCCCAAAATGAATATAAAACTTTAAGGCAAAAGAACAAAATTATATAAGATACATTATGAGCAGATTGCGTGAACAAATTGGATTAAAGGAAATGTCTTTTTTTTCAATATTAAATATTATATAATTTAACTTACCCTCTTTTCTTTTATTTCCTTCTTTTTCATCTTCTTAGTTACAGTTTTCTTGATTTTATTTTATTTTTTCGCCACGAGAACTTCAGATTTCAGACACTACGTATAGAACAAGAACAATAAACTGAATGACTGAATCTTTATAAAGAGATACAGAAGTGGCTCCTTTTATAGCGCGTGCGCGTCAGCATTGACATTGAAAACGTTTTCATAAAATCCTCAATATGATGCATTTCATCTCAATATATTCATTAATATGATGCATTTAATATATTTGAAGAAATAAATCATCAAATTGGTGATAGCATTCATCATTATGAAAAAAAATCATTAGAATCTGGGTTCATCATATACATGAAAAGTTTTGATGAACTGAACTGATGAAATTTCACCTCCAAAAATTTGTGTAAATAACTGGTTAAGCAGTTGATGAAATGAAGTTCTTCATATTGAAGAACGGTTCATTCGGCAAATTTATTTTTAGTATGATTTCTTCATCAATAAGATGAAAAGATCATCCATGTGATGATTTTGAGTTGATGAACGCCGTTCATCAATATGACAACTGTTATTTTTTTCAGTGTACAACTTTGGAAATTAAAAAATGTAAGTATGCAATTAATTGTCGTGAATTTGTCGTAAATTTGTCGTGAAACAAACAAATTTGTCGCGTACTTATTTTAAAAGTTAGCCCCGTAGTGCTTACTTGATGCGAAAGTTAGCATTACCACCCCAGATTAGCTAAACTGGACATCCAAACCGAAAACTAAGTATGCAGATAATTGTCGTGATTTTGCCGCTGGTAAGTAGCGAAACAAAAAAAAATCCAAATATTTTTTTTTTTTACTGACTGCTGGTAGTGCTTACTTGATGCGTAGTTAGCACTACCACCCCGGAACTGGACACCCAAACCGAAAACTGAGTACGCAGATAATTGTCATGATTTTATCGTAGACAAATGTGCGCATTAAAAATTTGGTCGAACTTTTTATTCGAAAAATATGCCCCATTTTTGAAATTTCTATAAAAAAAAGTTGGGAAATTTTCGCAAATCAACCCCTATTCATAAACTAAGAGCGCGACAAATTATTTTAATCTTTATTTTGATAGATCTTATCGATATTAATTTATTGTAATAAAACAACTTTTGTTAGAGTTTTATGCAAAAAATTGAAAAAAGTGAAACTTTTTTGGATTTCTTTTTGTTTCGCTACTTACCAGCGACAAAATCACGACAATTATCTGCATACTTAGTTTTCGGTTTGGATGTCCAGTTTAGCTAATCTGGGGTGGTAGTGCTAACTTTCACATCAAGTAAGCACTACCAGGGGCGGGCTAACTTTTAAAATAAGTACGCGACAAATTTGTTTGTTTCACGACAAATTTACGACAAATTCACAACAATTAATTGCATACTTACATTTTTTAATATCCAAAATTGTAGTGCTAACTTGATGGGCTTAGAAAAATCTGTATCTTTCTGCTCACGCTTTGACTGGTTTTTACTGTCCAAACAACGCTGTTTTTTTTTTTACATTTTCTGATACATCTGTTTCGTCTTCGTCACATCAAATACGGATATTGCTCTCAGTAATAGTAACCACATGTATTCCTTTAAATCCACTCTAATTTTGACCAAAATTTGTGTATTTATCTCGTTCAAAATTGCAACGATTTCAGAAACACTTTAATGTGTTCAATCCATTATTGCACCTTCATTTAACTAAGAGTGATTTTTGTAATTTCTCCTTAGGAAGGCATCTTGAATCAATTGGTTGGAAGAATAAATTGGTTTTCAGAATCAAGATTAATTATTCCATTTCCAATGTCCAAAAACTGCTTTCAAAATTCTGCCGCAGATATTATGGTTTCGTTATTGCACACGAACATAATCTGGCCAGTGTAAGTTTCCTGAATTCCTCACAAATCCTTCAAGGTGCGATTTAAGGTTTCAAATGACTTTTTGTGTACAATTGTGCTCTCATTCAACACAACAACTTGATACTGTTCCACTTTAGCCATTGCCGACATTTTTTGAATATAACGTGTAGGTCTTTCCCCTAACCTGCATATTCAAAACCATTTAAGAGCGCTTTAGGCCATATTTTATAACGTAGCTTTAGATACATTTCCAGGCCAGAGCCAATGCTGTTTTTTTTTGCAGATCGTACCTATAGATCAACACCGGTACATCTAAGAACTACAAACCACCACTCAAACCTTACATAACAGTGTCATACACATAATTTTGTTGAATAAAAACTGGAGATTCACAAAATCGCCTATGTACTAATTATTTCCTCCGAGAAGTTGTAAATTCGAAAAGAATTAAATGCAGATTTATGGTAAAGAATATCGAGAATCTGTGAAATGAAAAAGAAGAATGGTGGTGAATAGAAGCTTTGGTTTTATTGTTGATAAATAATTTTATCAAGACACAGAAGAAACCGATAGGCAATATTATATACATGACGATAAAGATGATCTACTAATACGACATCTTGCAAAGGTTCCTGGCTGACGCTATAATTATATTTGAAATGTTTCTTTTAATTTGTTGACACCTTTTCGTGCCTGCTCCATGCCGTGCGTAATCTGAAATTAAAATTGACATTGACACAGATTACAATGAAATGTATTTTCCCTTTTTTGAAGACAGAGACAGCGTAAAAGATATAGGTACATAATATGTACTTACATACATAAAAAAAAGAGTGGCGCGACAGCTCTTGAAGAGCCATGGCCTAAGTGGCTTACTCTCAAGAATTCTCTGGGTGCGTGTGAAGAATTGAGGGGCCATACAACTTAACGCCAATTCCAAACAACAAAGTTGAGAAGCACTTTTTCGTGACAGACTGATACTCTTGGAAGTTTCGTCAGTTCTTCGCAAGAGGCGGTGCCCGTGAAAGATAAAAAAACTGTGGGCACGGATAGGACTCGAACCCACGAAGTTCTGCTTAGCAGCCAACGTACCTAACCACTAAACCACGGACACTACACTTACCCCGCGAACTTCGTCTCGCCGCCCTTCACAGCAACTCCAGAATAAGTATGTATGATTAACAGAGATATTGGCTGAGTTCGTAATTGCAGGCTTTGTTGCCCATGCCCTGTGATTTGCTTGAATCGAATTGAAATAGAGATCTACATATCTGAATTTTTCCAAGCTTTACAACTGACTTTCTACTTTCATTAAAGCAGGCAGAAAAATGAAAATTTCGTTGTGAAATTGAACAAATTTTCATTCTTCCGGTGTGTTTTGACTATTTCACAAAAATCAGATTTCCAAAAAGCTTACGATCGCCCTCTTTATTTGCTGAATTTCCCGTAAGATTGTCCCAAAAATTTGATTTTACTCAGGCCATACCTACAGTGAAAATTTTATAAAAATGCGTTAAGGATTGAGCGGCTTAAGAGTCCCTACCGGACATACAAACAAACCAATGCACCTTAAATTCCATGCAAAAACTTGGTTTTAGGTCTTGAAGTTCTTGGCGTTCTCGCAGAGTTTGCCGAAATCCCAATAAAAAAAATCCATTTTTCCATTTGAAAATCAGTGCACCTACAATAACAATTTCCGCTTTGAAAACCAATGAGTTTTCCGAGTTTTTCATCAAGAACTTTATGTTTTCCATTCGAAAACTCATTTTGAAATTTTCCAGTTTTCCATTTGAAAACCAATGCACCTGCAATAATATTCAGTTTTCCAAATGAAAACCAATGAGTTTTCCGAGGTTTTCATCAAGAACTTGCATGTTTCCATTCGAAAACCCATTTTAAAACAAAAAATTCCAAGCAAGAAAATCTTATTCCTGACATTATTTTGATTTTTCCAAATGGATCTGGCCGGAATACATAGAAGAATTTGCTGATCACGGTTGTGGCGACAACGATGATGCAACTTTTTTGTATTTCTTCTCTTCTTTGACCATGTGTGTACCTACATATGTATGTATGTACTCATATGTTTGTATAGCAAATACTAAATGTTCATTTAAAATTTTTTCGATTTGACAATTTTCGAAAATTGAAATCGATAAGATTTGTTTTCTTTTTTTTTTTTGAAGTGAAAAAAATAAATTTTTTTAACATTGGCTCCGTTTTTCATTTCATTGCATTTGAAAAATATACATTTTATTTTTGCTAAACCTTCTACCCTAAAACCTCTTGCATTTAGAGAAAAAATTAGGAAAATCGGTCAACCAGTGTGCCCGGTTAGCGAACGAACACAAAAAAAAATGATCAATATACGAATACTCAATTTTACTTTGAAATAATGTCAAATAAAAAGCAATTATTTTAATTGAAAATTATTGAAAATTTGTGTGTGTATGTTGAAATCATAATCCGAGCGGGCTAAATCTGGTACTTGAGTAAGTAATTCAAATTCAAACTCCATCTCATTAATATTGGCCAAAGCCATATCGGTGTGTTAACTGGTGTACTGTCGTGATGAAGCAAAATTGTCTTCTTCATCAAATGGGGACGTTTTGGTTTTACCCTGATATCATCACCCAAAGCCTGCAAAAATTGCATAATACTCCTTTCTCAAGATAATCGATGAAAATTACAAGACGTGCATACCAAAAAACTGATGCAATGACCTTGCGTACTTATGGAGCAAATTTCTTTGCTTTCCTTAGAGCCGATTTGACCTTTTTAGTCCATCGTTTTGACTGTTCTTTTGTCTTAGGTTAGAAGTGATGGACGCATATTTCGTAAATGGTTATGAAATGACTCATATCTAAACTCGGCTTTGTTTCTATGGGACATTGGCAAACTTTGAAACATTCTTACCACGCAGTGTAAGTTTCATTGTCAGCTATCGCAGCACCCATCTTACGCACAGCTTTCTCATTCCCAAATGTTTGTTTAGTATAAGGTGTACTCCACTTTTTTGATAGACCTATACTTTGTCTGCTAACTCGCGCACTTTTAGTCGCCGGGCATCCCACGATGTCAAATTTAATCCATGTTTACCAACTCATGAGCATCTGCTCGGTGATTGCCAATTGGATATTAAGCAATGATTCAATTTTGAGCTGCAACGAGTTAGAACTTATTCATACATATATTCCATATGTTTAATCAACAACTATACCCTGGTAAATCAACCAAAAGTTTACAATGGCTTTCGAAAATTTCCGGTGTTTTCAAATTGCCAGATTGCTCAATTTTTCCAGGAAGTCCACAACAAATGATACAAGAAAATCAAGGTCTGTGCGCCCTCTATCCATCATTGAAAACAAAACTAAACTGCAATGCCTGGTTACCCTGGTGATAATCAGAACTATCAAACATGTAGAATTTAGCGGATCGATTATCTCATTATTTCGATTTGTTATTTCGGAAAAATGTTTGCAAATAATAAACAATTTTTTGTCAACCATTTTTGTTTTATGCCACACATTTGCAATCTTTTCTCCCGATACCTACAGTATGAATTGGCTCTCATTTAACATTATCTCGGATACCAGGGATTCGAAAAACTTTAAGCCCATTTTGACAAATGGAGTTCGAGTGGACCTTTCTTTTGATATATCATTCGACGGGTTTTTTTTTGTCCAAAATGATTTTCATGCCGTGTCCTATATAACTCCAACAAAAAAAAAAGAAAAAAAAAGGCATGCGGGTACAACGTCCCGCGGGTCGGCTATCTATATATATTAAAATGAAATCCTGTTCGTGTGTAACCGCATAACTCTCAAACGGCTGGACGGATTTGGCTAGTTTTTTTTTTATTTTGTTCGTGTTAGTCTGTAGATGAAACTTAGGGAATTTTTTTTTTAATTATTTGCATGTTTTTGCAGGTGCATTGGTTTTCAAATGGAAATCTGGAAAATTTCAAAATGGGTTTTCGAATGGAAAATAGAAAGTTCTTGATGAAAAACTCCGAAAACTCATTGGTTTTCCAAGAGACAATTGTTATTGGAGTTGCTCTGAAGGGTGGCGAGACGAAGTTCGCGGGGTCAGCTGACCCCGCGAACTTCGTCTCGCCGCCCTTCAGAGCAACTCCAATAACAGTTTTCCTTTGAAAACCAATGAGTTTTCCGAGTTTTTCATCAAGAAATTTCATTTTTCCATTTGAAAACCCATTTTGAAACAAAAAATTTTCCAAGCAAAAAAAAAATCTAATCCCGATCTTTGTTTGGTTTTTCCAGTTTTCCCACTCTTCCATGAGGTTTTTCCAATTTTTTTTCCACAGAAATCATCACTGAATACAACAGCATTGATCATGATAATTTCAAAAATTATCCATTTACAGAACAATGTCTGTGCAGCGAAGCGTACCGGGTCCGCTAGTTATTTATAAAAAATTTTCCTTTCATCTACAGACTAACACAAAAAAAATAAAAAAAAATTAGCCAAATCTGTCCAGCCGTTTGTGAGTTATTAGGTTACACACGAACAGGATTTCATTTTTTAGATAAAATTCGTCAACAAATTCATTGAAATGACCCTATCTTAAATCTGACCTGTGAAATTGCTGCAAATAATCTTCACAATCCAAACAAATGACTAAATCTGCCAATAACGATTACTATTTTATTTAATTTTCATTAGTGTTTGGGTATTTTATTTAATCAATTTAACTTAAGCTTAATCGAATCGTAGAAATTCTTTCAAGTCCTTTCTCCAATCCTACAAATTAAATAAACTTAACTCCTGGAAAAATATTGACAGCATTACATTTTCAATGGCAAGGGTATGGACTGGTCAAATCCACCCAACGACTTTGATGTCTTTGCAGGGAACCCACAAAACTGTACAACTGCAGGTGGCGAAAACTTGGGGCTGCATATAAATCAATCGTCAAGCGGCTTGTTCAATTAAAATGCTTGAGTAAAATTTTCCTAGAAGCTTCCGTTTGCTTGAATAAAGAGATTGTTAGTGACAATTGTCCCTACACACAAGGTAACAATTTGTTACCTTGTGTGTAGGGACCTTTAGCTCTGGTGGCACCGCGCTCAGAAAACGTTGGCAACTATTGCCAACTATTAAGGTGGAGGAGCACGATAACAATATGCAAGCAGAAATACACCGGCGGTTGCTCAAAACCAATAGAACCTCCTTTAGTCTTTCAAGGTCCCTTAAATCCGAAAATCTTACCATTACCTCGCATCCGTGGAGTTGGGTGCAAATCTAAAGATACCATGAACCACCATTAGCCGCGTTCGAGGGAAAAGTCTTACGGAGAATAGTTGGCTCCGTTTATGAGTAAGGAAGATTCTGGAGACGATATGACGACTATCTAAATAAAAATAAATAAATAGAGTGGCGCGAAAGCTCTTGAAGAGCCAAGGCCTAGGTGGCTTACTCTCATCAACAATTCTCTGGGTATGTGTGAAAAATTGAGGGGACCTACAATTTAACGCCGATTCCGAATGTTTTCATTATCCTGAGCCGAGGTATTTGCATCATAGGTATATGGGATTACAAATAGCTGAAGACAAAAACCCATAAACATTTTCTTGGGATCATAACGCGGTAACCAAGCATCGCATGTAGGTTTGTTTTTCAGTAATGGATAGAGGGCGCACAGAACTTTATTTTCTTGTATCATTGATATGGACTTCCTGGAAAAATTGAGAAATATGGCGATTTGAAATAGCGGACAAATTTCTGAAGCCGTTACAAAGTTTATTTTGTACCCCTGCTTCCTAAATTTGCTGTTATATAGCATTGGTGCTGGTTGCTGATTAAAAATATTGAGTGTAGTAGGAATAGAAGATCTAACCCTTTGCAGCTTGAAATTAAAGTTTGACAATCCTGGGTTGTTAAATTATTGTTGGCAATTGACCATCATTAAAAGTGAATGCTTTCCGTGGGTTGGTTAACTGAGCATCGTTTAATGACCGCCGCTGCCGACTGGTAGGCATATCAAAAAGTGGTGGACACCGTATATGTACATAGAGCCGTTCGGGGTTAGTGTGCGCACTTTTGACTTTGAAGAAGGATGCCATTCAAAATATAGATTATACACAAAAGAAATTAATTAAATATCGAACGTACATGTTTTTACTACTTAAATTGAAGTATAAAACATCAATTATTTATAAAGTAAATAATTTGTTTATATGAAAACCAAAACAAGTCAAAGTGCGCACACTTGCCCCTATGAAGGGGTAATGTAATGTAAATGTTAAAAAATCATTTTTTTTTCAAATATTTTTCACTACAACTAAGCTGATCAGTACTCAATTGCTTGGAAAATATGCCAAATTGGAAAAAATTATTAATCGAAAATGTTTTTTTTTTTCTTAATCATCGTGTCAATACAAGGTTTGTTATAACAACTGTCGAACTCCATAAAGTGGTCATCAACTACAGGCTCCACCTCGAGATAATCGATCAAAATTACACCACGTGCATCCCAAAAAACTGAAGGTATGACCTTGCCTGTTGATGGAACTTTCTGCTTACTTTGGAGCCAATTTTCCCCTGTTTTAACTATTTTCACCGTTCTTTTGTTGGAGATGTGGAGTGATGAAGCATCTATGGTTATGAATCAACACAAAAATTCGGCTTTATTTCTATGAAACTTTGCCAAACTTGCGGACAGCTTTCTCATACCAAAATTTTCGGTTAGTAGAGTCGTTCGGGGTAAGTGTGCGCAGCGGGGTGAGTGTGCGCATAGCAATTTTTTTAAAAAAGGAGATGAAATTCGAATTTCTATTAATGCACAATTTAGCAGATATCCGATCTTTATTGAGGTCAGTTATGTCTGTGCTGTTGAAGTGTTTGATGCGTCGTAGAAAGACAAAAGAAAAAAAGGTAAGTTTCACTAAAATTTTTCTTAATTTTCAAAACGTGTCAGTGATCTCTGTTTGTATTTTAATGCAGTGAGTAGTGATTTTTTATAGATTATACTATTTGAACTTTACGTTTGAGTGGAGATTTTACTGATTTTGACAATAATTTGTTTATATTTTTGCAAAAACAATAAAATAGTGCATTCGGGGTGAGTGTGCGCAATCATTTGGGGGCAAGTGTGCGCACTTTGGCTTGTTTTGGTTTTCATATAAACAAATTATTTAGTTTATAAATAATTGATGATTTATACTTCAATGTAAGTAGTAAAAACATGTACGTACGATATTTTACTAACTTTTTTATATATACTCTATATTTTGAATTGCATCCTTCTTGAAAGTCAAAAGTGCGCACACTATCTGTGGCCACAAGCCATAACCGCTTAAGTCTATTTATTTATACTTTTCAGGAGAGCAGTTTAAAGTTTCAAAAATTCACTGGGATTAGGAAACTTGTTATATTTTGGTTTTTTGAATGCAAAAAAATAGAAGGGGTACTCTTTTATCCTGTGTGAAGAGTAAATAACTATTCGATTTTTTTTAAAGAGTTATTTAAGAAAATAACACTTAAGCTCTTATGGCTTATTGCGAATTAAAAAAAAAAATTGCATATCTGCAGTTAAGTTGTTTTGCTATAAATATTTTTTTCAAACAAATTTCTTAAATTGAGTTAGGCTGTTATGGTACTTTAAAGTTTAATTATTTATTTGTCTATATGCAGTTAGGCCGTTTTGCCTTCAGTGAAATGTCGCGATAAAAGAGTTTATGCCGAGTTAAGCTTTTTTAAACCAGTGTTTTAAACAATGAACACCATGATTTTAAGATACAGTCATTGCATTTAAAATAAAGGTTAAATTGTTTTATTTATTTATTTTTTATTAACAACACGTTATCCAAGCATTTAAACAATTGAGCCTTTTTTTCATTTCTTCCACCATTCTTTGTGATGTCCAATCAATCTTTCAAAAAACAAAGGTCAAAAATGTATGTACATAATATGAAAAAAACATTTTAGCTACGTACATAATATGTATTATAATTGAAAAAAACGACAAAAAAAAATAAAACTGAAGAAGAAATAATTTATTATTTTTTCTTCAGTTTTATTTTTTATTTTTGGGTAAGCCTTTACGTGGCGGAGCGGCTTACGGTAACTACTACTGCGATGCTTAGAGCTATGCGATCGCGAAACTTGTTTTCGCAGCAGGGCCTCCCATGGTCGACAGGTCGAAGCGGAGTAGGCTGTTACTACTAATTACCCCACAACGCAGGAGTGTTCCCACCAAGGCACTTCCCACGAGGGACGGCAGGGGATGAATTTCTTTTTGGAATCAACGGTGGCGTCCTCAGTTCCAGTTAGGTCGAACTACTTGGTGAACACCTTTACGGGCTACTTCGACATATTTCCGGTTTTCCGGCTTTTGTACTTGGAGTCACATCAAGTACCTGGTACTCCAGGTTGGGGGTTGTACGTCGGGTTGACTTCCCGACTACATAGAAAAAAATCTAGTTGCGAAGCAACAACAGGCCTCCGAAACGATGAGGGACATATAAGGGACAACGAATTTCGGATATGCACGTGGAATGTTAGGTCCCTTAATGGACCGCGTGCTGCCGAACAACTAGCGGAGACCTTCAACTGCTACAAAGCAGATATTACCGCTATCCAGGAAATACGATGGGTTGGACCGGGCGAAAAGAAGATGAAAAACTGCGACATCTACTATGGGGATTGCTACCGGGAGAAAAAGCAGCGACTCTTTGAATGCGGATTCGTCGTGGGAAGCAGACTCAGGCAAAAAGTCTTGAGCTTCAAATGCGTAAGCGAACGCATCACGACAATCCAAATCAAGGCTAAATTCGGCAACATTAGCTTAATATGCGCGCATGCCCCCACAGAAGAGAAAAAGGACGACACCAAAGACGAATTCTACGAGCTCCTCGACAAAACATATGAGCAATGTCCCAGCTATGACATGAAAATTGTCCTCGGCGATTTGAACGCAAAGCTGGGAAAAGAAGGCATCTTTGGAAGAACAGCCGGAAAGCACAGCCTGCACGACACCACTTCCGACAACGGATTCAGGCTGATCGATTTTGCTGCGGGGCGATCTCCTGATCAATCAACCGTCAACCAGATTGATCACATTGCGATCGACGGGTGGCACTTTTCCAGCATTCAAGATGTTCGAGCTTTCCGAGGAGCCAACATCGACTCGGACCACTACCTCGTTGTAGCCAAGGCAGTGCTACGAATATCCCGACCACGGCCAAAACAAAGAAATGCTGCAAGAAAATTCGACGTCGGACGGCTACAATTGCAAGAGATCGCCAGATCCTTCTCTGATCGAGTGTCAAGTAACCTCTTAAGGAGTCCTATGCCGCCAACATCAAGTATCGAAGACCAGTGGCAACATTGCCAAAATGCAGTTAGAGATGCCGTCTCTAATGTGCTGGGTTTCACACAGCCACCAAAAAGAAACCCCTGGTTTGACGAAGAATGCAGGCAGGCCCATGCAGCCAAGCAGGAGGCATACAAAGCGGCGCTGCAAAGAAGGACAAGAGCTGCTCGTGAGCTCTACGAGCAAAAGAGGAGAGAAGAACGCCGGCTTCTCAGGAGAAAAAAGTGAGAGCATGAGAAGCGTCAGATCGAAGATGTTGAGAGAGCTAACAGCAGGAATGAAGTTCGGAGGTTTTATCGGAAGGTAAAACAGCTGGCTCAAGGTCATCGAACAAGAACCGATGCCTGCAGAGATCAACAAGGGAACATCATAGTAGAACCGCAGTCAGTGCTGGGGATTTGGAAAGACCACTTCTCTAGACTGCATAACGGCGACGACGAACAGATCCCCGCCGTCAGACACTGACAGGAGCCTTTTTTCATACACGATGACAGCCAACAATTCCGTGAACCCGACCTAGAAGAAGTGAAAACAGCAATATCACGTTGCGGCAGATCCTGGAAAAAACCTATGAACTCCAAATCGATACCCACCACCTCTTCATTGATTTTAAGGCCGCGTATGACAGCATCTTCAGAGACGAACTGTATAAAGCTATGTCTAGTTTTGGCATCCCTGCCAAGCTCGTTCGCTTGTGCAAAATGACAATGGAGAACTCACGCTGCTCTATCAAGGTTGGCAATGAGCTTTCGGAATCATTCGACGTCAAAAAAGGATTCAGACAAGGCGATGCACTGTCGTGCGATTTCTTTAACATCGTTCTTGAGAAGATAATCCAAAACTCCACCGTCAACACTAGAGGCACTATCTTCTATAAATCTGTTCAACTTCTCGCGTACGCCGACGATATTGATATAATGGGAAGAACACAGCGTGATGTCAATGGCGCCTTTGTGAGAATTGAGACAGAAGCGGTAAAAATGGGTTTAGCGGTAATTGAGGGAAAAACGAAGTACATGCTGTCTTCGAGTATGGACACCCAACATCGACGGCTCGGACAGAACGTCATAGACGCATACAACTTCGAGGTAGTTAAGGAGTTTGTCTACCTAGGCTCCGCTATCAACACGGGCAATAAGAACAGCGCTGAGATAAGACGAAGAATTACTCTTGCTAATCGCTGTTACTTTGGGCTAAGAAAGCAACTGAGTGAAAATTACATTGAACCCAAAAAGTATCGAATTTTAGTAGCGATTCATGGTGGTTGAATGTAAAATCCCATCACTTTTAAATGTTTCACTATTTGTTTTGTTTGGATGCCACCGGTCACAACAAGCCTAAATCAAGTTATGACTCATCTCCCCACGATTTTGAATTTAATTTATTCGAGACAAAAAAACCTATGTCTACTTAGATTCGCGATTTTTCAAATTCAAATACGGAATAACAGCCTAACTCGAGGTATTATTTTGAAATTACTAGAATGGAGGATGCCATAACAACCTATCTTAAGTTAGGTGCACTAAAAATCTAAAATTTAATTTTCCATAACAGCCTAACTCAAGTTAGGAAAATTATTTTTTTATTTTGCATTGGGGAATAACAGCCTAACTTGAGTTAAGAAATAGAAAAAAATACAATTTTTAAATATGGGAAGACAAAAACTTTCCTAACTCAACTTATGATTTTATGGCAATTTTTTTTTTTTATTTAGATCATAGTAGTTTATCTTGAGATAGGTTTTTATGGCAAATCTAAATATTTATACTTAAAAAACTTAACTTAAGTTATGAAACCGCCGTTATGAAAAATCATATATTTTTCAAGTTAAGTCTTTTTGGCTTATGACATTTTTAAAAAACTGACTTAAGCTGTTAGGTTTTTTGTTTATAACTTTCGTTTAAGAAAAGATACAGATCTAAAATTTTGAGTGACGATAGAGTTTAATTTTCTTAACACGGCTACATCAATAAGTCATTTACGACCTAACTCGACTTAAGCGGTTATGGATTGTGACCACAGACTTACCCCAAACGACCGTATGTTGATAGGTTGGTGGGAAGCTACATGTTAGTTAGAGACCAAAATTTGATTTTTGTATTGGAGAAGAACTTTATTTTTTCGTATATGTTTTTACATGTTATACTTTTATGCACTCAACTTTTCTATAAAAGATATTAAAAGGAAGTGTTAACATTGTGTGAAATTCGTTATATAAAAAAAATTAGTAAAAGAACCTGCGCACACTTACCCTACATCCTGCATACATTTATTTTTCCTAAACCTTCTACCCATTTTTCTCTTTAGTTTAGAAAAAAAATTAAGAAAATCGGTCAAGCAGTGTGGCCGGTTAGCGAACGAACACAAAAATTAGGCTGTTCTTTTATATATATAGATTATTCAAAAATGTCTTAAGATTAGTATGGGTAAGTATACGCGTAGTATTCAAGAACATTTCAATGTACGTCTTACATTTGAATTTCATTTTTTTTTGTGAGATTCAGAACTTTGAAAAAATTTAAAATATTTTTTAAATATCCAAGAAACTTTCAATTTTTTTATACTATTTACTTCTAAAAAATGGACGCTGATCGGACTATTATTTTTCGAGAAAATCTTTTAACAAAAATCCAGTTCTATATGGGACGTACCGTTTTGGAGCAATACAAAAATAATTTTTTTACATTAAGAACATCAGTGTTTCGAAAAAATATTTTCGAGGATGTTTAAAAAAATCCAAGGAGCCATTTTTGAGAAAATTTAAACTTTTGGTTTTTTTGCCGAAAAAATCGTATGGCTACCCTACGGTGCGGGTGCATAACTTCAAGGGTCATAATTTCACCTCTAGTGAGTTAAAATCTCACTTTTTTTGGATGAAGTTTTGTCCCATCTAAGGTGGGAATCGGCTTCACTTTTTTCTGAGCCAGAATTTCACTTCTGTGTGAAGTTATGTCCCACACAAATTGGGAAATATTTTCACTTTTTATTACAGTTGCAAACAATTATCATTTTGTGCTATTTACCACCAAAAACTGCATCACTCTGGTTCGATTTTTTATTATTTTCAGTGTCTTGAAAACTGAATTTCCGGATAACTAAGTTTCTTAAAATTTTGGAACAAGATTCATTCGGAAATTCAGTATCCATGACTGAAAATAATAAAAAAAAATCGCGCAATTTGAAAACCAAGTTGTGGGATCATTAAATAGGTGGTAATTGGTATTGAAACTTTTCTCTTAAGTAAATCCATACTCGAAATTTATACAAAAATTAGTTTATTCAATTCAATTGAGTGCATCGAAATTCTGTTCTCACTTACCTGGTTTTCAACTAAAAAAGCGAGTTACGAAATACAAGTTTTCAGTTTCGTTAAAAAGCTTTTTACAAAAAATATGGATGGCAAATAATTAGAGGCGGGAAATTTAAAAACTATTTATGAACTAATTCAAAAACATTTAAGATTTTGCAAATTATAGTTTTGTGTTCTAACAGGTGGGAAATAATTTCACACAAATTTCTGGTGAAATTATTGCTCACCTTAGGTGGGAAACAATTTTACCCAAACAAAGTGAAATTATAACCCACTAGAAAGCAAAAAAGTGTTTTTTCGCGATAACTTTTGAACGGCTCTAGACTTTATCAAAAGACAACATGTAACTAACCGGGCTGCTGTGTTTGTAATGTAATGTAATAAACAGCAATAAACTTGAAAGAAACGGATTTGTTTTGAAGTTATTGGCAGTAAGTCTACTAACCCCTGAGGCCAACTAACCCCGGTTATACCCCTAATGATACTAAAGGGGAGATACAAATTCCTTATAAAGATATGATAAGTTTTAAACGAATATTATTATATACCTATACTAGCTGCTTTAATGCATATTCTTATATGAAAAAACATGTTTTTTTTAAATATTTTTGTTCTCTTAATTTCTTTCAGATTAATCTTTTCAAAAGTCAAGTGAAAATCTCAATGGTAATGCCTCGCTTTTTTGAATGGCTCAGCTGAAAATAAATCTGAAAAATCAAAATGGATAAAAATAAACTCATACGGTTTCTATCGCCTTTCGAAGTCCTGTTGGTAAGTTCATAATTTTCTTCTCTACAAAAGATTCCATTAACAAAATACGCTTTAGGAATAAAATATTACTGTCTTGTGAAATAAATAGAAATGAAAAACAACGAAATACTTTCCAAATTAATAACACAAAATCAAAAAAACAAAAATGTAAGACCCTATCCATGCGAAAAGAAAGTAGGTTTAAGTCTCATCTTCATAATTTATGGGCTATATCGCTATCTGTCTGTTATGCTATGCAAACCAACCTCAAGTTTTAAAGTGTCATGAAAGTGTTATTTTCCAAGAATAACAAAAATATCATAAATTCTCAGAATTTTCTTTAATATCTTGCCTCCAGCGTTCGGTCTATTGATTTCGCGTGTTTAATTTGGCAATGGTTTTTCGATTTAATGGGTTCTTTGTGGTTTCCAAAGACTAAACCAGAGTGATTGAAACTATAGAACTTGCTAATTGCTATATTGAAACGATGAAAAAAAAACATCAATGTAATTGCGTACCTACCTATCGCATTCCCATTTCTGAAAACATTTGTTTTAAAAAGAAAAGAAAAGAAAGTTATATTTATTTCTTTTTTTGCTCTTAACAGCCTTCTTGGACTTCCGGTATGCCTTTTTAATGGAAAAAAGCTCAATGTGAAATAAAGGATCTTCAGGATACTCCCAACAACTGTTTCGGTGTTATTTTTAGATAAGAAACGTTTGCCTTTTCTTTTATGCGTTGCTCAATAATTCACAAGTATTTGCATAATTAACTGGAAATTGTGTTCATCTCGTTTTCCAACCAATTCTTTCGCGTGGAACATAGAAAAATAACATTTTAAGATATTATTTTCTTATGAATCTATATTATACCTTACATACACCTCCATAAGTAGATACTCTATATATGGGGCCCAAAAAGCATCAGTTTATTTCCCAACTGAACTATATAGATTTGTTTTCAGTTAGGAAATCCTTCAGGAGAAAATGAATTAAATAGAAAAAAATCCATTAAACACAGACAGACAGTTCACGAATTGTGTTGTGCTTGTGGCTTGTGGCACTGCAGATGCTACTGAATGCAGTAAAAGCTCATTAATTTTAAATAACCCATTTAATTTCAATTCTCTTGCTAAAGCTGGTGTACTTGGATAGATGTTTAACTCGTATAACGACAGAAAAAAAAACTATTAACAGACAATCAACTGCACTTCTGAAAGGTGTACAGGGTGCAAAACTCCATTTATTTATTTAAGAAAAGTACACATTATCAGCGTAAGTAGTTAAATACTTCACATTTTAAAAGACTTACGAATGCACATTGGAAAAGAAACTATTCGAAGGAGAATTGAAATTATAATTCTGGTTCTCAAAGAAAACTAAGTGATTTTTTTAAGTCTGTGTCTCTCTGTCTGGGTTGACGCTATTTACTAATCGATTTGTTGTTTATTTGTTTAATCATCTCAGTTTCTTAAGGTGGTGGACATTTAACAGCAGTTTGACAATCGGACCCTTATTAAAAAATAAGATTTTTGGAAACTTTATGTTTGAGATATCCGCTTCGAATTTTCAGCTTTCAGTTTCCTGCTTCTTATTTCCAGTTATCGATTTTTAAGTTCATATCTCCGATTTCCTGCTCCCGAAACAAATACAAAATATCAAAAGGGCGAAATGAACCTCACTTCCATTGGAAAAGAGTCTGAGTTGCTCCCAATATTGCGCTTAAAGACGTTTTATTTCAAAAACACTTCTCTTTTCATTGCTATGGAAAACCTTCGGTCAACAGCATCATGATAATATCTCGCGACCTTAGAACAACAGGGTTCTAACTGACATTTTTTTCAAAACTGAGTTATACAAGTGGTCGTAGTAAACCGAGTATGCTCTTTCGATTCCTTTCACTCAAATTTGTCTATCTCTTTTAGTTTCCAATATAGTCAATAAAAAAGCAGGAAACAAAGTTCTAAGTACATCAATTTATAAAAAAAACTAAGTTCTTAAAGTTCTAAGTGGTTCCTTGTGTACTTAAAAATATGAAAAAAATATGCAGATAGAACTTTGTTACCCAACAAAATGTAGATAGAACCTCGTTGCTTTAAAATGTTCAATTGCATCAAAGTTAAAACTGTGCATTTCTTAAGGTCGATTTGGACAGCAAACGCCATTCAATTTTGATTTAAGCTTTATGTTGTTGCTATTTTTAAAATACAAAATCCCAAACGTTTCTCCACATGTAGACCTTGAAACATTTCAAACTAAAATTATAATCCAGCATGAGAAAAAAAAATGAAATCCTAAACGTTTTTCATTAAAAATAATAAAAAAAAAAAAAATACGACAGCCGTAGAAGAACCAAGTGACTTACACTCATCAACATTTCTCTGGATGCTGTGAAGAATTGTATGATGACCTATACATACAATTGAACGCCAAGCGCTGCCAGTTCCGAACAACTAAGTTGAGAAGCATATTATTCATGAATCATGACAGATATCTAAATACTCTTAGAAGCATTACCAGTTGGCCGATTATTGCACGATTAGACAAAATTGGAACGTTGGGATTATGACAGGTAAAGGTTTTGAGCTGGAAGAGATGATGAAATTAAGGCGAGTTATTGTTTTGTTTATCCAAAGAAAACATGGGAAGCATGACCAATATCTTCGATACTAAAAAAGGCAAAGGTGTATGTGCTAAGCGGTGCAATGTCATTTGGCCATATGCCATAAGGCCATATTTCAAAATATGGCCATATAACACTTTTGAATTGTGTCATATGGCCATATTTTAATACATGGCTATTTGTCGCTTTGGTAATGTGTCATTTGACCATTATGGCGAAATGACACTTTCAAACTTGTTCTTAAACTACAAAAACAAAAACGAATATACAATATATTTATGAAAATATCGTAAGTAACTGATCTCAAAAAGTTTATTGCAACGTGTTAATAAATAAAAAAAAAAATAATCAAACAGAAAGAAACAGACAGAGCAATTAATTTTTTTAAATCTGCTGCAGTTTCCTTTAATTTGGAAAAGGAACCACCACGCACCCTTGTGATGCACGCTTGTATTTGGGAAGCAGGTGCTGCATTGCAATAATTCATTTTAAGCATTTTTTTTCACTTTTGTCTGAGGGTGATGACGATCTGGAACATTCAAAATCGATTTGGTTTTATTGGGAGCGAAACGAGCGGAAAAAATTTTGCCCAAAAGAGAATCAATTTGGGGTGTGAAAATAAAAAAATTCGCGCGAATTTTTTTATTTTCACACCCCAAATTGATTCTCTTTTGGGCAAAATTTTTTCCGCTCGCTTCGCTCGAGTTACATGTTGACACATTGCAACACTCCTCAACTGTTAAACGAACCTACAAATAACGCAATAAAGAACATAAAATGGTCTACTGTTGACAACAGTAACAACATCAACAAATGATGAGATTATGAGCTCGAATGATGAGAGTACAATCTCGCGTTATAACTGTAGAGTATTTAAAGAAAGTGTTGTACGTCTCATGCATGTTTTCACACTCGGTAAATTACTGTTTATTTTCTATTTTGTAAGCCACTGTGAAGAAACCAAGCCAAGCCACGGACTTGATGCTGGATTCATGGTCACTCTTTCTTGGACCATCATTGAAACCACTTCATTTTGAAAATTATAAAAAAAGGAATATTAAAAAACTTTATTAAAATACATATGAAAACGAAAAAAAAGAATAAATTTATTAAAATAAATAAACAACAAAAATAAAAGAGTCTTTACTTCCAACACAACATAACTGGCGCAGTCATAAAAAAAAAAAATCTACATCCCCGAAAACATTTCCTGCAAACATATCCTAATCATCCAAAGTCCCACCGATCCAGCTTCATCCAATTATATTTTTCCTTAACCTATGAACCCAAACTGGTAAGTCCTAATTCATATCCTATCCTTTTCCCATGCCCCCCGTAAAATAAAAAAAAATAAAGAAAAATTGCGTAACTCTATTAGATTTTTCCAATCTTGCAGAGAGTTTGTTCCACGTGTTTCAAACAGTATCGTCAGATTTAGTTCAGTTTCCCACGTAATCCACAAAGAAGAAAAAGAAAAAACAATGCCTGATAATGATTTAATTACAAACGATGTTTTCAATTCATTGAGAATTCCTGGTGCGGTTAAAGACTTGCCAACTTATGATGGCAATCCAAGGTCATTATATGGCTTTTTGAGTAATGTGGAAGAAATTCTAGAATGTATACCCCAAACAGTTTCGGGCTGCTACCCAAAAATAATTCTCCGTGCAATTAGGAACAAAATTGTTGGGCCGGCGAATGATGTCTTAAATATGTACGGCACTCATGTTGACTGGAAAGAAATTAAAGATAATTTAATTGTTCATTATTCAGACAAAAGGAACGAGACCAGTTTAATCCGGGATCTCCACCAACTTCGTCAAAATTCTTATACGGTTTAACAATTCTATTCCCAAATAATTGAGATCTTGTCGTCTATAATGAACCATGTAAAGCTTCACGAAAAAGATCAAAACGTTGTCACATCGAAAAAAACTCTATACAATGATATGTGTTTAAATGCCTTTTTGTCAGGTTTAAGAGAACCGTTAGGGTCGACGATCAGAGCCATGCGGCCAATGAAGCTATCTGACGCTTTAAATTATTGTCTGCAGGAATAAAACTGTCACTATTTTAGAAGCTCATTTTTCTCACAAATCCATTCATTGGCTAGACCATCAACATCTAGGCAATTTCATAGCACTTATAATCGCAGTTTACCTCAAGACAATTCTCAGCCACGTTTTCAAACATTTCCTTATAACAATGACTCAACGCAACATATTCAAAGACCCATTTCCCAAACTCCTCCTATAAGAAGTAGTTTTCCGAACACTTATAACCCAAAACAAAATTTTTCGAGATACCAAGCTCCAAGATTTATGAACAATCCTAGTTCTATTACAAAAAGACAATCACCAGTAGAACCAATGGATCTTGGCAGTGGCAACACTAGCAGGAATTCGTACCAAAATAAAAAAATTCGAAGTCAAAACAGTTGTTTATTGAATATCGAGTCAATTGGTAACACAGGTGACAATTTACGTCATCTTGATTACACAGGCATGAGCGAAGCTCAGGGTTGTTATAAAAATTGTAATGAAAATCAATCTCAAGGCAACAACGACATCCAAATCATTGATGAAGAAAATTTTCTAGCACTAGCCCCGGAGACTCGATAGGATATCTCGATATAAACAATTTTAACACAAATTTGCTCCCATATATAACAATAGAAAGTTTAAGTACGAACAAACAGAAATTAAAATTTCTTATTGATACAGGTAGCAATAAATCCTTCATCAATCCAACTGTTGTAAATAGAAAACATGTAACAATTATAGATCCGGTTGAAATAAAAACAGTTTTTAGTACTAAAGTACTAAATGAAAAAATTACGTTGAATGGACTTGCCGAGCTTAGTACTAATAAAAATCTTCCCTTTTTACTATTTAATTTTCATAATTACTTTGACGGCCTAATCGGCACAGATATATTAAAATCACTTGACTTTAAAATAGATTTTTAAAAATGAATATTAAAAAACCAAAAAGTAAAAATACCATTGTGTTTCAAACCTAATGTTATGTCGAAGAAATATGTGGCACCAGGTTTAGGTAAAATCATATGTCGCCTTCCGGTTGATATAGAATTTGGTGAAATTTATGTCAAACCTGGTATTATTAAGCAAGATCTTCTTATCTCTGAAGGTCTATATCGTGCCGAAAATTGGTACGCATTGATAGAAGTTAATAACTTGCTTAATTGTTCACAAGATTTCGTCATTGAGCAACCAATAAAAGTCCAGCCTATAAGTCAGGAAAACGTTGAAATTCACACATTTTCAATAGATAGTCCTGAAAACGTAAAAGACCTAAACATAGGTCAAATATTACGAACTGACCACCTAAATTTTGAAGAAAAAAAGGAAATGGAGATGTTGTGTTATAAATACAAAGATATTTTTTTTAAAGATGGAGATATTTTAACGTTTTCAAATGAGATCAAAAATTTTATTAATACAAAAAACGAAAATCCTATTCATACTAGGTCATATCGGTACCCACAGTTCCATAAAAGGAGCCAAGTTTCCAAAGTGCTTGATCAAGGTATCATTCGGCCTAGTTATTCGCCCTGGTCTTCTCCAATTTGGATAGTTCCAAAGAAGAGAGACTGTAATGGAAAGGAAAAATGGCGTCTTGTAGTTGATTATAGGCGTTTAAATAATGTAACAGAAGACGACAAATATCCTATACCCAACATTACAGAGATCTTGGATAAACTAGGAAAGTCATTATATTTCACTACCCTTGACCTTGCGTCTGGATTCCATCAGATACAGGTCAATTCGAATGATATACCTAAAACAGCTTTTACCGTCGATAATGGGCACTATGAATTTATACGTATGCCATTCGGCCTTAAAAACGCGCCATCAACGTTCCAACGCGTTATGGATAACGTTCTACAAGATTTGCAAGGGAAGGTATGTTTAGTATACATGGACGACATCATCGTATACTCGACTTCCTTACAAGAACATATTTCTAATTTAGAACTTGTTTTTCAAAAGCTCAGACAATCAAATTTTAAACTCCAATTAGAAAAATCACAATTTCTTCAAAAAGAGGTTTCATTTTTAGGTCATTTGGTCACGCCCGATGGTGTGAAGCCAAACCCAGACAAAATAGACGCAATAAAAAACTTCCCCATACCTAAGACACCAAAACAAATAAAATCCTTTTTGGGACTTCTCGGATATTATAGAAAGTTTATTAAAGATTTTGCTAATATAACCAAGCCAATGACAGAGTGTCTTCGTAAAGTAAACAAAATTGTTCTGAACTCAAGATACATAAATTGTTTTGAAAGTTGTAAGAGCCTTTTATGCAATGACCCCATATTGCAATACCCAGACTTCAGTAAGCCATTCAACCTTACTACCGAAGACGCAAGTAACGTTGCTATAGGCGCCATCTTATCTCAAGGTCAAATAAATTCAGACAAACCAGTTTGTTTTGCAAGCCGTACATTGTCAAAAAATGAACAGAATTATAGCACCATTGAGAAGGAACTGCTGGCCATAGTTTGGTCTGTGAAATATTTTCGGCCATATCTTTATGGTAGACAGTTTCAAATAGTTACCGACCATAAGCCATTGACGTGCCTTTTCTCATTAAAGGAACCAAACTCAAAATTAATACGTTGGCGATTGAGATTAGAAGAGTTTGATTACAAAATAGTTTATAAAAAGGTACACTCAACGCCAACGCTGATGCCTTGTCTCGGATAGAAATTCATGCAAACGAGTCGAATGTGAATCGGGATGAAAATCTAGACTCAGTATCTATGCTTAATAACATTGATTACAGCGAGAGTATTAATACTATACATTCAGCTAGGGACAGGGTTGGAAAAAAAACATGTTTTTTTCAAAAAGAACAAAACACTATGTTTTTTTTTAAACAAAAGAAACATGTGTTTTAAACAGTTTTATATGGTGTTTTAATTACTTTGTTTAAAACATGTTTAAAACATGTTTAAAAGAAGTAATCATGATTCAATCATAACAAAAAATATAATAATTACAAAATAAATGTTTTATGTTCACTTCATCCCCAGCTCCCCATCCTTAAAAATGTAAATCTCTATATATAAAAGACTAATTCGTTAAATTTATGTTATCTTTTCAAATTGACAACCGGTTGACCGATTTTCTAGATTTTTGGTTTAAACTAAAGAGAAATAACTTAAGAAGGTTTATAACAAAAAAAAAACTATGTTGTTCAAATCACAAATGGTTCAAATGTTAAGAAATAATGCTTTTCTCACTTCAGTAAAATATATCAATATACGAATACTCAATTTTTTATGAAAATTATTTCAAATATTTTCGTCAAATATTTTTTTTTTATCGAAAAAAAAAATTATGATTGACATTTTTGTTATTCATTTGTACAAACAAAAAATTTATACTTGACATTTTTTTGTCATTCAATTGTACATGACAGGTTCGCTTTGCAATGCTAACGGGGATTTATACATAGGTAAGTACAGTGAACTCTCTCATAACCGGACACTGACGGTACCGAGAAATTTGTCCGGTTATGGAAGATGTCCGGTTAAGGGAACAAACAAATCTACATTCCTTAAGATGCATACAATAGAAGTGTTATTGGAATTAATTTTTAATGTATTTCGTTACTTACTCGAAAATTTTGTTTTGTATTTCAAAAAACTGACAGCCGACATAAATTTTTTGAAACGTCTCTCTATTCTTAATTTCATTTCATTTCGTTTCATTTCATTCATTCTTCTATTGTATATATAAGGCTGAACTCCTACTTTAGCTTTTGCACCAAGCAATGTTTACACGCAAATTCTTGGGCACGACATTTTATACAAAAGAAAATTTTAACATCGATATTTAAGAAAAAACATGGATTTTAGTTTCCAATCCCTGTGCATGAAAATTTCGCATTATTAATATTGGTTTTCAAAGAGAAAATTGCATGTAGTTGTAGGTGCATTGGTTTTCAAATGGAAAACTGGAAAAT
The DNA here is from genome assembly GCA_943590905.1 of Sphaerophoria taeniata. NCBI lineage: Eukaryota > Metazoa > Arthropoda > Insecta > Diptera > Syrphidae > Sphaerophoria > Sphaerophoria taeniata. The sequence goes on from OX016540.1 coordinate 187,038,650, forward strand.
TTAAAAACAGGTTTTCGAATGGAAAATAGAAAGTTCTTGATGAAAAACTCGGAAAACTCATTGGTTTCCAAATGTAATTGTAGGTGCATTGGTTTTCAAATGAAAAACTGGAAAATTTCAAAATGGGTTTTCGAATGGAAAGCAGAAAGTTGTTGATGAAAAACTCGGAAAACTCATTGGTTTTCAAACCGAAAATTGCACGTAATTGTAGGTGCATTGGTTTTCAAATGGGAAAATTTCAAAATGGGTTTTCAAATGGAAAACAGAAAGTTCTTGATGAAAAACATAGAAAACTTATTGGTTTCCAAAGGGAAAATTGCATGTAATTGAAGGGGCATTGGTTTTCAAATGAAAAACTGGAAAATTTCAAAATGGGTTTTTCGAATGGAAAGCAGAAAGTTTATTGATGAACAACTCGGAAAACTCATTGGTTTTCAAACCGAAAATTTCACGTAATTGTAGGTGCATTTGATTTCAAAAGGAAAACTGGAAAACTGGGATTTCGAATGGAAAATAGAAAGTTATTGATGCAAATCTTAGAAACTTCATTGGTATTGAAAGGGAAAATTACATGTGATTGCAGGTCTATTGGTTTTAAATGGAAAACTGGAAAATCTTGGATAGGTAAGTCGGAAAACTCTACCAGAGCACACAGAACTTCAACACCTAATATCAAACATTTGCATAGAATTTAAAGTGCGTTGGTGTGTTTGTATGTCGGGTAGAGACTCTTAATCCGCTCAATCCTCAATGCATTTATGTAAATTTTCGCTGTAGGTATAGGCTTGGTAAAAACAAATTTTTGGGACAAACTTATTGGAAATCACTAAATAAGGGGGGCAATCGAAAACTGCATTTAGTGTTGATTTTTGTGTTACCGTCAAAACACACCAGAAAAACGAGAATTTGTTAAATTTTTCAACGAAATTTGATATTTCTGCATGCTTAAATGAGAGTAGAAAGTTAGTTTTAAAGCTTTGAAAAACTCAGATATGTAATTTTCTATGTTAATTGGATTCAAGTAAATTGCATTTTTACAATACCTGTGTTAGTAACAATTATTTATGAGTTGCTCTGAAGGGTGGCGAGACGAAGTTCGCAGGGTCGGCTAGTAATTTATAAAAAATAATCACAATTCATTAAAATCATTAAATAAAATAATAAGAAATAAGAAGATATCCGTTCCTCATTCTTAGAAAAATAATAATAATAATAATAATAATAATAATAATAATAATAATAATAATAATAATAATAATAATAATAATAATAATAATAATAATAATAATAATAATTAAGAAGGGAACTGTTGATTTAACGCCTTATGATGCTAACTAACTTAGCTGCTTTCTCCGTCCCGAGCCTATTTCTTAGTTTTGAGTGCACAAGCCCGAAAATCGAAATTAGTCTTTCGATACCTATGCGGGAGATGCAGTTGCAGTAAGCAACTGGGAAGTCAGATCGAGGGTTTTTGTATACAGTTTATTGCCGAATGATTTCCATTACACTGCCACGTGTGTTTTCGACAGGAGATCTTTTTTAAATGAATATTCCAAGAATGGAAAACTCATCACACGGTATGTCAAGACATTCCTCATTGCTTCTGGGGAATTCGAGTCAATGAACTCCATGCGCATTGTGTCTTCCTTTTCTGAAAGCCCTTCGCCTTTATAGTTGGGGGTCTAGTATATATTCAACAAAATGTGCAGGAGTCCTTGCGATCTTTAATCGATCTTTCAATTTATCGGCTTCTTCTGGCAACCAGTCTGAAGAGATCAGATCCTTCCATATATTTAAGCAATCGCTTAAGGTGCACCTATCTTTTTGTATGGGATCAAGAGCCCTTGCCACTTTTTTTTAATTTGCTTAGATAGTTTAAAACATTACACTTAAACTCAATATCTAAAACTTTGTTAACAATATTTATGTCTATTGCAGACGTGTGTTTGCTGCGTACTTTAGCAAGACAGTGCCAGTTGTTGATGTAAGACTCAAGACAATCCCCTTAAGTGTTCCAACGAACATCTTGAGGAAGTACCAATGGTTTTCCATTCGCTTCCTTATAATTTGCTTGTGGAAAATGGTGAAATTTAAAATATTTAATAACTTTTTTTTTACATCAGTTTTAATATCACTGATTTCAATGTCTTCTGATGCTATTTTTCGGTCGCAGCTACAGTTATTTTGGACCGACCGATGTTGATGGTATAGAACTAAAGACTATGAATTCTTTGCTTAGGCGAGTGCATTTGTATCCTTCTAATGGGACCGAGTAAATAAGGTCTACATTTGTTGTTGTCGACAAATGTGTAATAATTGTCATGCAAAAGAACGCAAAATCAAAGTAAGGTGATGTGTGATGTGTTTTACAAGAAAACAACCAAATTTAAAACGTCCGATGAGCAATGAAATTACTTGTTTTTTTATGTGTGTTTTAAACAGTTTTAAACAGTTTATGTTTTAAACAAAATGTTTTTTTATGTTGTTTTTTAAACAGTGTTTTAAACATTTGTTTAAAACAAATGTTTAAAACATTGTCAACCCTGGCTAGGGAGAATGTAAATGACGGAATACCATTTCTGAAAGACCCTTAAACGAATTTTCAAATCAGCTTATTTTCAAAGAAAATAAAAATAAACAAAAATTAAAATCAACTCTAAAAATATTGTTTAGGAGAAAAAAAGCGAAATACAATTGAAGGGAAAGATATAAACGATGAGAATAAAATTTTCGATATAATGAATAGGTTTGTTAACACGAATAAATTAACAGCTGTTCTGGCAAACGATGATACTTTCAAGGTAATTCAGTATGTGTACTCAAAATACTTTAGTTTAAAAAAATTTAAATTGATTCGCTGCACAAAACTTTTAGAGGATGTCACAGAAATCGACGATCAGGAGAAAATTATTAGACTCTACCATCAAAGCTCTAAACACAGAGGGATAACTGAAAGCTACGAACACTTGAAAAGAAAATACTTTTTTTCCAACATGAAGAACATTATAAGTAAAATAATTAATAACTGCGATACATGCGTTAAAAACAAATACGATCGAAGAACAAAACCTCTCCAATTTCAAATTACAGAAACCCCAAACAAGCCTCTTCAAATCCTACATATAGACATATACTTTGTTCAGAAAGAGCATTTCCTTACCATAATAGACAAATTCAGTAAATTTGCTAGTGCTTATTTACTACCCTCAAGAAACAGTCTATGTATAATTGAGTCATTAAAACATTTCTTTTCTCACAACGGTCTTCCAGGAAAAATTATAACTGACAACGGAAGTGAGTTCTTATCGACAATTTTTAGGGACTTTCTATCAGTCTATGAAATAAATTTTCATTCAACTTGTGCAAAAAGCTCCACCGGAAATTCACCTGTGGAGCGTTTTCATTCAACTCTGACTGAACTAATCAGGATAATCAAATCTGAAAATAGTAAGAAACCGATAAAAGAAATAGTAGACGAAGCTGTTATAGCATATAACTGCTCTATTCACTCTTCTACAAACATGGCCCCTTTCGAGTTACTAACGGGTCATATAAACCAAAGTAATTTTTTGCCAAAAAACACAAATTTCGAAACAGAACATGAATATCTAACAAACCATTTGAAGAACTATCAAGTCCTGTCAGATATAGTCTTTAAAAGAAGCTTAGCTAAAAAAGAAAACAACATTAAACATCTGAACGAAAAACGTGAAAATCCTCCGGAATTCGAAATGAATGAAAAAATTTATGAACGAGATGACAGGCGTAATAAGCTTGCACCTCGGTTTACAGAACATATTGTTACTAATGACAATAAATGCACGGTTGACACAAACAAACGAAAAGTGCACAAGCAAAAGATAAAAAGAAGGAAACGAAGCTAAATTTGACGGTTAAGTTTGAGGGTTTGAACGCTTTCCAGCACTATTAAATTTTATGCTTTAAACATGGATATGAACTAGGACCGTTTTTTTACACACTATCAGAATTGGTCGTATGGGCTTATAGCAAGCACCATTTTACGACCAATGGTTTGCCAACACAGAAACTGTGTTATACCACCGGCTCATCACTTAGTGTGGTGTTAGTTGTTAGTAAGCAAATAACGAAACTATAACAAATAACACAGCACACATAAATAATAACATAAAATAAACAAAGAATATGACATAATTAACATAAAACATTTAACAAAGTGGAACACTGGTTCTCAAAATTATTTTTAGTTGAATTTTACTTAAATTTAAATCGAATAGTTTTGAGTTCGAGTTTATAAGTTTACCCATACGTGTCAAAGGCTCATGCATTCCATAATTAGTTCGATGAATATCGATCTTAATCAGATCCTGACTACGGAGATTATAACCTCCTCCTCGATAGCAAAACAAAATTTTACAGAGAAGATCAGGAGCATCAGTGACTCCAGTTATAATTTGATGGAAAAATACAATATCGTTATTATTTCTTCTCTGTTGTAGTGTTTGCATATTAAGGATTGACAAACGATTTTCGTATGGAGGGACATTAAGGGGATCAATCCACTGAAACCCTTTTAACAAAAAACGAGTGAAATTCCGTTGCACAGATTCCAGTCTTTCAATATAAACATCATATAAAGGGGACCACACCTGTGATGCATACTCTAGGTGGGGACGAACCAAACTGTTGTATAAAACACAGGTGACATTAGGATCCCGGAATTCTTTTGACCACCGCTTAATAAAACCTAACATAGAATTAGCTTTATTGACTATGCCGTTAATGTGCTCAGAAAAATCTACATTTTGTGTAAAAAGAACTCCTAGGTCCTTAACAGTAAAAACGCGAGTTAAAATATGGTTTGAAATGACATAGTCATAAGATGAAGGTGAACGTTTTTTAGAGAAGGTCATTGTTTGGCACTTAATCGGGTTAAGGTTTAAACTGTTTTTTTCACACCATAATGTAAAACGGTTAATGTCATTTTGAAGTAAAATGCGATCATTTGCAGAAGTTATGTTTTTATATATCTTCATATCATCCGCGAAGATGAGAATTTCACTATTATTTACACATAACGGTGCATCATTGATAGCTAATATAAAGAGGAGGGGTCCCAGATGGCTCCCCTGCGGAACACCTGATTTGGCCAAATATGATTTAGAGTAACTATTTCTGAATTTAACTTGATAAGATCTATTCTCAAGGTAAGAGACAATCCACGAAATAAAAAAAAGTGGGAAGCCGTAAGAGGTTAATTTAAACTTGATAATCTCATGAGATAGTTGATCAAAAGCCTTCGAGAAGTCCGTGTAAACACAATCTACTTCTTGGCCACGTTCCAAAGCATGTAAACATTTATTTAAAAAGATAACCAGATTAGTAACCGTGGATCGTTTTTGCATAAAGCCATGCTGTTGATTGCAAATAATATTTCTACAGTTGAATGCCAAATTGTTACACACTACTAGCTCAAACAACTTTGGAATACATGAAAGTTTAGAAATTGGCCTGTAATTACAGATATTGTTTTTATCACCTTTTTTATAAACGGGAGTTATAAAGGCACCCTTCCATACTGCAGGAAATTTACTTGATTTCAATGAGAGATCAAAAATGTTTCGCAAGGGAAGAGCTAAGACTGACCTACACTTTTTAAGAACTACGGGTGGTATTCCATCTGGTCCAACAGAATAGTCTCCTTTAAGATGAGACATAAATTCTAAAATTTTATTATATTCTATTGTAATACTATTAAAAGACACTTGGGGACAGTTTTGCAAATAACGGAAATAGGTTTCGTCCACAACAACGGGAGAATCAATGAAAGATTGACTAAAACTGTTAGCAACACCGTCACAAATGTCGGTAGTAGTGGTCAATGTTACATTATTATAAGTGAAGTTAATAGGATATCCGTCACACTTTTTCTTGGAGTTAATAAATTTCCAAAAGTTCTTTGGGTCTGATTTTAAAGAAGCCCCCATCGAATCTATGTATTCATTATAAAGTTCGTAAGAAAGTTTTTTAAACTCTTCAAACAAAGAGATATAAATGACTTGATTTTCCACCGTCATATGTTTAATATATTTCTTCCAGGCCTTATTTCTTTTGTTGCGAAGATGTTTAAGGTCCTTAGTATACCAGGGATGGGAAGGGGTAGTTGAGGGAATCATCCTTTTAATTGGTACTGCTTCCTTTATACAATTTAACAAAACTGAATAAAAACTCGAAATTGTTTCGTCAATATCGTTAGAGATCGGTAAGTGGTCTATACCGGACTTATTTAAACAATCCAAAAGCTTTTGAAAATCAGCTTTGCGAAAATCAAATGCATGTGAGCAGTCATGAGAATTACTATTTTCTAGTAAATGACCGCTCGTGTCAAGAAAAATGTCAAGAGGTGGATGGTAGTTATCTATGTTACATAAAGCAGAGGAGGATTCTACCACTACAGTATTAACGGCGTCAGATGAGAATACTAGATCCAGCATTCTATTTCTATAATTTTTTATGGAACTTACTTGGTGCAAATCCGAAGAGATAATGGTATCTAACAATTGAAGCTCCAGTTGGGATGAGTTGGTTGAAGCTTCAAAATAAGAGTCGTCTTCGGAAGGAACCCAGTCAATGTTGGGAAGATTAAAATCTCCCAATAATAATATAATACTATCAAGGCTTGCTAAGTTGATAATAAAATCAATTGCAAGGGAAAGTTCAGAAAACGAAGACATTGGGCTTTTTGGTGGGATGTAAACATTTAATACATACATTACTAAAGATTGTTTAGATATTTTTACACAGACAAGTTCAATAGACAGATTCATTGGGAAAACTATTTTGGTTGAACAAAAACTATTTCTTACAGCAATGAGGACTCCCCCACCAACCGAATTAATGACATCACCATGACGATCTTTACGGAAAACTACAAACTCATTATCGAAGAGTTCTGTTTCTAAAATTGTGGCATTAAGCCAAGTCTCGGTAAGAGCGAAAAGATCGTATGGCAAAGATTGGGAATTTTGAAAAATAGTTGTAGTTTTACTACGAAGTCCTCTTACATTTTGGTAGTAGAGGGAGAACCTTTGCAGTTTTTTGAATTCGGACCAGATGGAGCAGTGAGACCTGATTTTCTTCTCTGAGTAGCAGAAAATTCTTTAACTAATGTGTTTAGAGGCCAAGGACTACTTAGAATGGGTTCAAATAGGGAATTGGGAACAGTTATTTTAAAAGACGCTACAAAACTGTTTAATTTACTTATTTTAGAACATTTGATGCTCGATGAATCATTAATTATTTTCGAGGCAACCAAATGTTCTATTACGTCTTTAGTCTCAGTTTCAGGTGAAAGACGAGAGATAAAGATAGATTTAGGCCTAGGTACTGAGGTAAGAATATTTGGAAGGGAATTGTTAGCAGCAGGAACGTGATGAGGACTCGAATGATCCTTATCGGTCGGGGTGTCAGAGGGATTTGGTTCAGAAGGCCTAGCATATGTCTCAACATCGATAGTGTTGATTTCGTGATTGGGAGGAGGTACCGGTTTGGAAGTTGTGTCAGTACTACCACCACTTTCATTAGTTTTCGAAGAAGAAGGTTTTTTTGGAGCCGGACTTACGTTGGCTGAGGAAGAGCTGTTTTCCCTTCCTCTTTTTTTTTACTTTTTTTAGGGTTAGCAGACATAGATACATTTTGCGTTGAGAGATCATCCGTTGAGCAGGATTTGTCGGTAACCTGTACCAGAGAAGGAATTTCACTAGCAACGGAAGCTAATTTAATGAAGTTGGTACTTAATTCTTCAAACCCCTTGGATATTTTACTAAGCTCGTTTCTTAAGTTAGATAATTTTATAGAAAAATGAGCCAGGGAAATCTTTTTACAATCGGCACAGTACCAAAAGGCTAGATTCGATGAGTTTATTTTATCCAAAAAGGCATTGTTCGAACCAACGCATTTAGAGTGGAATATTTTACCACACGGACCATAGCAGTGAAAAAGTGGGGCTGAGCCAGACCGATCGAGACAGTTTGTACTAGCACAAGTCATACTCATTAATAAAAAAAAGAAGAAATACAAAGAAAATAAGGAATAAGAAAAAAAAAAACTTGTGCTGCTACCGGGAGTTGAACCTGGGGCTGTATTTGTAAGAGAATCGGAATTTGAATATCGACGCACAAACTAATTAAGCCACGGAATACTGTGAGGAATGGAATCTCTTTTTTAATAAGAATGTCAAAATCTTATAAATTTCGGAAAAAAGCTCAAATTATGTTTGAGTGATTTATAAAGGGACAGTTAAGAGGGAGACAAACGAAAGTAATGCAGAGTTTAAACACATAGGTAAACAAGTAAATGGAATCAAAACTTACGTGCAATGCAATCACAATAAAATTTAGAATGAAAAATTAAATTTTAAACTGATTTTGATTATAAAATACAATAGCATGAGTTTACATGCATGTCAAATATGAAGTTTAATATAATAAGCACAATTTTAGTTTTTAAAACACAAGAAAACTTGAAATAAATAAAAAAAATTGCGGAGAGAGAAAACAAGACACTCCTGATAGTAATCGAACCAGTGTTACCACTTTGTGTGTTTTGATAAGAAAATGTTTGTGATATACTTTTGTAGTCTTTAACAATAAAATTTGTATACGAAAATATAACTTATCACCTTAAGATCAAAAATTTAATAAATAAAAATGAAATTGTTAATAGAATAATTAAGCATACCTATATCTAATTATAAGCACACAAAAAACATAACAAAAAAAAAGTTAAAGAGAATTCACTTAACTAATAATTATACATCCGTAACATGGATATGTTGCCCGTAGCTTAGTTGGTAAGTGCGTTGACTGCTAAGCCGAACGTCGTTGGTTCGAGTCCTACTCAGGCCAAGTTTTTCTTTCAACTTTCACGGACACTGCCTCTTGCGAAGACCTGACAAATCTTCCAAGAGTATCAATCTGTCATGAAAAGGTGCTTCTCAATTCTGCCGTTCGGAATCGGCGTTAAATTGTAGGTCCCATCAATTCTTCACACGCACTCAGAGAATTGTTGATGAGAGTAAGCCACTTAGGCCTTGGCTCTTCAAGAGCTGTCGCGCCACTCTATTTATTTATTTATTTTTTTAACATGGATATGTATCTACATATAGAACAAAATGTTCATTTCATTTTTTTGTTCTCAAATCATATTTAACATAGTTCTTCTAGCATAGATGCAACAGTTTTTGTTCACAAAAAAAATGTATTTGTCCTAACTGATCATGAATCCAGGAGTAAGATAATTGGTTCTTGGTAGAAAATATTATAAGAAAAAATAATACTCATACGCCACAGTGTACATGTAGAAATAATTCAGGTTAATGCCCATTAGAAAAATTTTCGATTTCCGCTCTCCAAACTAGGGGTGGAGGAGTTACATGTTGACACATTCCAACATTCCTCAACTGTTATACGAACCTACAAATAACGCAATAAAAGAACATAAAATGGTCTACTGTTGACAACAGTAACAACATCAACAAATGATGAGATTATGAGCTCGAATGATGAGAGTACAATCTCGCGTTATAACTGTAGAGTATTTAAAGAAAGTGTTGTACGTCTCATGCATGTTTTCACTCTCGGTAAATTACTGTTTATTTTCTATTTTGTAAGCCACTGTGAAGAAACCAAGCCAAGCCACGGACTTGATGCTGGATTCATGGTCACTCTTTCTTGGAACATCATTGAAACCAGCTCATTTTGAAAATTATAAAAAAAGGAATATTAAAAAACTTTATTAAAATACATATGAAAACGAAAAAAAGAATAAATTTATTAAAATAAATAAACAACAAAAATAAAAGAGTCTTTATACTTCCAACACAACATAACTCTCGCTGGCAATTATTTTACCTGCTTCATTTTTTGGTTCAAGCTCTAAATCCTTTACTAAAATAATATTTTAAAACACGTGAGACTGAGTTAAGGTTTAGTATTGCAAAAATAGTACTTACGTCTGCATCCACATGATGCAAGAAAACTGAACATACCTTCAATACAAACATGACTTTCTGATGGAGCTGTTAATGTAATTGAAACAGCTCAGTTATTTTAAGTGACAAAAAGATGAAATAAGATGAAACTGGGTTGAAGTACCTACAGTGTCCTTGTAGAATGCTGTATACACTGACCGAATACCAAATTTCAGAAGAACACTTGCATTGGGAAGAGTTTCCTTGACGAAAACTGATAATGTTCTAAAAAATCTCAACGAACAACAATTTTAACTTAATAACTTTACATATGTTTTCAAAATTATAAACATCATCAATGATTCTTATTTAAAATTTCTCAATCAAAATTGGAATAAAATGTAAATTAATATATCTTTACTAACGTGGTTATCATGAGCGAAGTGCACAATTCACAATTGTTTGTAGCCGCAAGCTGGTACAACACTAAAAGTACCATCTAAAAGATAGTTCCTGCTCGAACCATTTTGCAAATTTTCTGTCAAATGACACTTTGGAAATCTGTCAAACGACCATATTAGAATATATGGCCATTTGCCGCTTTTAGAAAGCGTCATTTGACCATATGGCTGAATGACACAAGAAAATATGGTCAAATGACACATTACCAAAGCGACAAATAGCCACATGGCCATATGACACAATTCACAAGTGTCATATGGCCATATTTTGAAATATGGCCATATGGCATATGGCCAAATGGCATGGCACCGTGCTAAGCAGTCTCTTAGAATTGTTGACCAAAGTTAAGCTGTTTAACATTGTCACTGTATACGCTCTCCGATTTGGAAGTGACCATTCGTTCGTGGGCGGAGATTTGAACGGACAGTTGAAGGAAGACACACAAAGACTACCATGATTGCCAAAGAAATCTTGAATACGATACGTAGGGTTACTTTCTAAAACTTACTTTGCGATATGAAATATAGGATCTGCATCTTCTGTGCGAAATATTTGGACATCTTAATTTTGAAACTGTCAAAACTATATCAACAAATAGACGTCAGAGCGAATGGACTAGAGCAGCTGATACTAGTGCTCCAGGGATGCCACTCGTTCAAAATCTTAATACCTTAATACAAAATTGAAATTGTAATGTCGTCAGCTCACTACCTTTATGTACTTTTAAGATTTTATCATATAATGTTTCAGGGCTCAGTAATAAACTTCTATTTATAGATTTTTTTAATTATGTTAAGGAATTTGATATATTTTTTCTCTATGAAACGCATGTAACAAGTGAAAACTTAAGTAAATTTGCAAAATATTTTAATGGCTTTAAAATGGTTTCGAAAGCGGCAGTTAAGACACATACAAAAGGACGAGCAAGCGGCGGAACACTGTATGGTATAAAAACATCCTTACTAAAAACGTTTAATTTCGAAGAAGTTTGTAATACTACAGTTGTAAAACTTTTACACAAAAATAATATGTACATACTCCCGATTTACATTAATTGTAACAAATGGACTGAGGACTACGAACAGTTTAACAACATTATGCTACAACTCGCAAACAAAAGTGTTCTCACTGTAGGCGACTTTAATTCAAGAACTAACAATCTACAAGTAACGTCAATCCGTAACACAAATAACTCTTCAATAAACCTCAACAACAGAAATTCCAAGGACAGTGTATGCAACCAAAATGGTATCAATCTTATTGAAGTACTTCAAATGTACGATTGCATAATCTTGAATGGTTGTACTAATGGAGACACTGAAGGGCATTATACTTTTGTAGGAGGGCAAGGTAAATCCGTAATTGATTATTGCGCTGTAAATAATGATTGGGTTGATCTCATACAAAAATTTGAAGTAGAAAGTAAAAACTACTCAGATCACATGCCGATTATTGTGGAATGGTCAGAAGAAAACACTACAACACAAAGTAATCTTCAACTTATACCACGGCTCAAATGGAAACAGGATGATGTATTAAAATACCAACAAAAACTAGATACTTGTCTTCCACCAGAAAGTGGGATGTCTAACTCAGTCGATGTACGTACAAATCAACTTGTAACTTGTATAAGAGATTCCGTCACAAGAGCACCCTCGAACGTCTGTAAGTCCTTCAAACAAAAGTGGTTTGACAAAGAGTGTATGAACGCGAGGAAAAAGTCCTTCAACCTTTTAAATGCATTCCGGAATTTTAACTGTGAAAATTTGAAAAACTGGTACATAGAAGCCAATAAACAATACAAATATATTTGCTTCAAAAAGAAAACCGAGTTTGAAAACCATCAAGCCTATGTACTTGGTCAATCAAGAGATCCGAAAGAATTTTGGAAGGTGACAAGAGAAATAAATGGGTCAACATTTCAAATAGGGTCCAGTGTATCTGCTGATGATCTGGCGAGCCACTTCAAAAAGATTTTGCAAAACAAAACACTCATTAAATTTTCGTATGCTGAACCTCTATTATCTGATGAGTTACTAGATGGCGAAATAACAGTAGCCGAAGTAAACCTTGTCCTCCACAAAGCGAAAAATGGTAAGGCCCCTGGTGAAGATGGGATTCCATACGAACACTTCATAAACGCCACACCAGCCTTTATTTCACAACTTACAGCTTTTTACAATAAAGTGTTCTCTAATGCTGATGTACCTACGTCGTTCAAAAAAGCGGTAATATTCCCTATTCACAAAAAAGGAGACATTAATAACGTTGAAAATTATAGAGGCATATCGTTTATGAACGTCATCGCAAAAGTGTTTTGTGGTGTACTCGCTAACAGGCTTGAGACATGGGTTGAAACCAATAATATCCTTACCCAATTCCAAGCTGGTTTCAGAAAAAAATTTTCCACCGTCGACCATATATTTGCGCTGACTTCCATCGTTAGAGCATTTCAAGCACGTAATAAGAAAGTTTACGCATTTTTCGTTGACTTTAAGTCTGCTTTTGACCTGGTGAATCGGAATGCTCTTTTCTACAAACTTTCCCAGCTAGGTATATCGTCACAGTTCATCCGAGTTGTAAAGGAAATGTATTCTGAATCAAAAGCAGCTGTCTGGGATGGTTCGACGTACTCGGAATGGTTTGAAACAGACTCTGGTGTGAAACAAGGATGCCTTTTAAGCGCTCTCCTATTTGCGCTTTTTATTAATGATGTAGAAGCTCATTTACCTGGAGGTATCCACATTGCTGACTTGAAAGTAAATGTTCTCCTATATGCTGATGACCTGGTATTACTTTCTGAGTCTCCAGAAAATCTCCAACTAATGATAAATCGCCTAGCCGATTATTGTGATAAATGGAGTCTTGTCATTAATGTAGATAAATCCAAAATAATGGTGTTCTCGAGATCTGCACGTAACCACATTGCATACAATTGGCACTTTAATGGAACCCCTTTGCAGATAACGAACGAATACAAGTACCTGGGAGTGTTTTTTAATAAAACAATAGATTTTAAAAATCACGTTAGTATCAAAGCAAAGACTTCTCAAAGTTTGTTAAATCTAAACTGGAGAAACATATTTTCAAACCAGCGAATAGTATTATCTGCGAAATACAAGATATTTGATACGGTTATAAAAAGTTCGCTTTGCTATGCTACCCAGGTATGGGGAATCAACGAATACGAGGAGATAGAAAAGTTTCACAGATGTTTTTTGAAGAAACTTTTTAATTTACCCCTAAAAACACCTAACTATGCCTTGTATCTGGAAACAGGACTTCCTAAAATATTTACTAACACGCTTAAACTACAAGCAGACTACATTATAAAGATTTTATCCCATCACGATGACCGACTGACAAAACGAATGGCGCTTTATGAGCTAAGAAACGAGGACTGGTGGATGTCGAAATGGAAAGCTCTGGGAAATGCGTGTGGAGAAACAATATCACTGAATCCATCAAATTTGAATCAAGCTAAAGAAGTTTTCTACAGAATAATACAAAGCTATGAAAATATGGAACGCGATGCTCTTATGGAGGAAGCTCGAGAATCACAAAGCCGGATTCTTTACTCACAACTGAACCTGAATCTAATGGAATCAAACTATTTCAATGATTCACTGAGTTACAGACAAATATCTCTAATCTTTAAAACAAGATGTGAAGTCCTTAGCCTAAACGGATCACCATATAACGGCAGTTTTAACCAGTTTTGCACGCTATGTGATTTGAAGGCAAAAGAAGATTGCTTCCACTTCATGAGTATATGTCCCGTCTTTGGTGCCTACAGAAATGCAATTTTTGGAAAGAAAACTCTGACGCTGCAAGAAACAGTAGAAGTCTTAAACGATTTTGAATGGAAAACACTCTATTCCTTTTTGAAGACCATTTATTCATATAGGATGTTAATTATAACTGAATTTGTTTAAATTTATTAAATCTTATTTTAAATTTTGTATCATTCATACCATTAAAGTTATTTATTTTAAATTGCTAACCGAGCTGACGGCAATGCCATAGCTGCAAAATTCATATAAATTATAAACAATGTACCAAAATCAAAACGAAAGAATAAATGAATTACTTACTTACTACTATAGGATCTGCAAGAAAGAAAGGATGAAGAAGTGCACTAAGAGCTTGTAAAGTATACGACTAGTTCCATAGCAGCGCTGAAAACCTGAAGGCTTAGCAAACGTGTTTTCTTATGGTTTTTTGTAAGTACTACTCGAGGCAAAAGTCAGAAAATAGCTTCCATATAAATAATAAACGGTAGGCGACTTAAAAGGGTTTATGGATCTGTTTTTGTATGCAAACATTTTAAGAACTTGTAAAAAATTTGTAAATAAGCTCTAGTTACATTCCTTCCTTCTTTCTTAGCCAAATGAACAAGTGCGTGCCCGAGAAAAATATTTTTTTTGTCGTATTGATTTAATTTCCTTGAATTTTGTATGATAAATTTCAATCACAACACAAGATGGTTAAAGAGTTCATTCATTTTAAAGGCCAAACGTGTGAATAATACCGGTAGTCAGAAGAATGATGTAATATTAAGGAAAGTAAGCACATGTTCGCTCAATTTCAGTCTGGATATTGTATTCAAGTGCAATTTCTCGCAGCTGTTTCACAATTTAGAAACAACCGTTTTGAGGATATACATTTATGATGATGATAACGAAGACGACTGTTGACGACGACACAACGTACGACCCAACACACGACGCGACTTTAACAACTCTAATGTTAAGGCTGGTACCTAGTATGTAGGAAAAACTTATTGGAAGATTAAGAGGTTGGCTCACGCTCGTGCTTGGTTACTTTTCAATTTATGGAAATCACAAGAAATTCTGGCTTCTTCAGTATTTTTTTTACACTATCAGAATTGGTCGAAGAGAGCTTATAGCAAGCACAGTCTTACGACCAATGGTTTGCCAACATAGTAGACTATGTTATACCACCGGCTCATCACTTAGTGCAGTGTTAGTTGTTAGTAAGCAAACATAACATAACAAACACTCACATGGATGAAACAAAAACAAGACAGTAACAAAACAAGATTAATACATATAATAATTACAAACATTAAGTAAACAGAAAAACATTTAAAAGTGTAGAACACTGGTCTTGAGCAAAGACTTTAATTTATTTTTGTTTATATTTAAATCAAACAAGTCTGAGTTGCAGTTTGAAAGCCTACTCATACGTGTCAAGGGCTCATAGAATCCATAGTTGGTACGATGTTTTGGTTCTTGTACCAAGTCCTTCCTACGAAAATTATAACCACCACCCCGATGGTTGAAAGATATAGCGCCAAGTAGTTCCGGTGCATCTGTTACACCAGTAATAACTTGATGGAAGAATACTATGTCGTTGTTGTTTCGTCTACTTGACAATGTTTCCATTTGGAGAGTTATTAAACGGTTTTCATAAGAGGGGACATTCAAAGGATCACTCCATAGAATACCTTTAAGGGCAAAACGAGTAAAATTTCTTTGAACAGATTCTAGCCTCTCAATATGAATATTGTAATGAGGTGACCAAACTTGGGAAGCGTATTCTAAGTGAGGACGAACATAGCAATAATATAGAGCGCGGGTTATATTTGGATCGCGAAATTCCTTTGACCAACGCTTTATAAATCCAAGCATTGAGTTTGCTTTATTCACGATGTTGTTAACGTGCTCAGAAAAATCTAATTTAGGGGTAAACAAAACTCCAAGATCTCTTACGGAAGTTACACGGGTTAGAATGTGCTGTGAGATGGCGTAGTCATATGAAGATGGTGCACGCTTCCTTGAAAAGGTCATTGTTTGACATTTTATTGGATTTAGATTTAAACTATTTTTCTCACACCACAATGCAAAACTATTAATGTCATCTTGTAGAAGAATGTGGTCATTACTAGAACAGATGTTTTTGTAAATCTTCATATCATCTGCGAAGATGAGAATTTTGCTATTACGTACACATAACGGGGCATCGTTTATAGCTAAATTAAAAAGTAGAGGTCCTAGATGGCTACCCTGAGGAACTCCCGAATTAACAAAAAATGACTTAGAGATAGAATGCCTGAATTTTACTTGGTAAGACCTATTTTCGAGATATGAGGATATCCAAGTGATGAAAAATGGAGGGAAGCCATATGCATTTAGTTTGAATGTTATGATGGCGTGAGAGAGTTGGTCGAAGGCTTTCGAAAAATCTGTATAGACGCAATCGATTTCCTGACCACATTCCAAACTGCATACACATTGATTTATAAAGACAAGAAGATTTGTGACAGTGGAACGTTTCTGCATGAAACCATGCTGTTGGTGACAGATGATGTTCCTGCAATGAAATGCCAAACTTTCACAAATAACTTGTTCGAACACCTTAGGAATGCAGGAAAGCTTAGATATTGGTCTATAATTGGCGATATTGGCCTTATCTCCCTTCTTATAGACTGGTATAATATAAGCGTTTTTCCAAATTGAAGGAAATTTTCCTAATTTTAAAGACAATTCGAAAATAGAACGGAGGGGAGGTGCTAACACAGACTTACACTTTTTTAAAACAACAGGTGGAATACCATCTGGGCCACTCGAAAAGTCTTCTTTCAGAAGAGAAAGAATGTTTAGAATGTCATCAGTCTCTACTGAGATGTTGTTAAACAATACTTGTGGACAGCCACGTAAATACTGAAAAAAATCTTTATCCACAACAGCGGGGGAATCGATAAAAGATTTGCTGAAATTATTTGCAAATTCTTCACAAATTTCAGAAGTTGAGTTGAGGGCTACATTATTGCTTGTAAAGTTCATTGGATAAACATCACATTTCTTTTTCGAATTGATGTATTTCCAAAAACTTTTCGGGTCAGACGTCAGAGAGCTTCCTATAGTAAGTAAATACTCACTATAAAGTTCATAAGACAGTTTCTTAAATTCTTCAAAAAATGAGATATAAACTACTTGGTTTTCTAAGGTCATGGATTTAAGGTATTTTTTCCAGGCCTTATTTCTCTTATTACGAAGTGTTTTTAGCTCTTTAGTATACCAAGGATGACTAAAAGCGTTAGAGTGGGTAGATTTCTTCTTAGGAACTGCCTGTTCAATGCAACCCATAAGCAAAGAATAGAAATTTGCAATAATTGCGTCAATATCATTGCAGGACGGTAATTCATGGATACCAGAATAAAGTAAGCTATTTGAAAGCTGCAAAAAATCAGCTTTTCGGAAGTCAAATTCATATGAGCAATCATGGGGATTACTATTCTCAATTAAATGACCGCTCAAGTCAAGAAAAATATATAAGGGAGGGTGGAAATTATCTATGGTTGATAAAGCAGATGTAGATTCTACAACTGCAGTATTTACTGCGTCAGAAGAGAATACTAGGTCTAGTATTCGATTCATTTTATTTTTGATACAGCTTACTTGCTGTAAATTGGAAGAAAAAATGTTATCCAACAATTGAAGCTCCAGTTGAGAAGAAACTGTAGAAGCTTCAAAATAGGAATCGTCTTCAGAGGGAACCCAATCAATAAGAGGAAGATTGAAATCACCTAGCAAAAGAATACAGCTGTCAAGATCAGCTATACTGAAAATAAAGTCTAAGATTAAGGAAAGTTCAGTGAACACTGACATTGGACTTTTAGGAGGAATATATATATTTAATAAAAACATTGATTTTTGCCGTAAAGTTAACTTAACACAGATGAGTTCAATATTAACTGTAAATGGGAAAACAACAAGGGAAGATGAGAGACTATTTCTCACAGCGATGAGGACTCCCCCGCCAACTAAGTTTATAGCATTCTCATGACGGTCTTTCCGAAAAACTGAGAACTCTATATCAAAGAGCTCTGTGTCCAGTATTGTGGCGTTGAGCCAGGTTTCAGAGAGAACTAAAACATCATGTGGAAATGCCTGAGAATTCTTATAAATAGAAGTAGTTTTACTACGAAGTCCTCTTACGTTTTGATAGTAGAGGGAGAGTCTCTGCAGTTTTTTGAATTAAGGTTTGAAGTTGAGGGACGTGATTTTCTCAAGGGAGCAGTGAATTCCTTAACTAAAGTGTTAGGAGGCCAGGAACAATTACAGATGGGATCAAAAAGAGAACTAGGGGCAATGATTTTAAATGAAGCTACAAAACTATTCGGTTTACTTATTTTAGAACATTTAAGGCTTGAAGGTGTGGTGATAACCTTTGAATCGACCAAATGAGCCAATATGTCTTCAGGCTTTGTTTCAGGTAGTAACCGAGAAATGAATATATATTTTGGTTTTGGAACTGATGCTAGATTTGTTTGGGGTGTATTTAATGGAATTGTTTGTAGGTTTTGTAGGTTTTCCTGTACAGTAAGGGGAGGGTGACTGTCTTGAGAAGTTGCAGGGGCGGGATCTGGTAAATTGTCGCTATTAAGGGAGGACTTTTTTGGAGCCGGCTCTTTGTGGGTTGGTGAGGTAGCCATATCCCTACCTCTTTTTTTACTTTTTTTGGAAACAACTTGAAGGGGGGTATTTTCGGGTGGTGAAATATCATCCATTTCAGAGGATTTGTCAACCATTAGTGTTGGGGTAGGGATGCTCTTAGCGGTAGTGGCTAAATTTGTGAAATGAAGGTTCAAGTCTTCGAAGTATATTCTCACTTTAATCATAAAATGTCGTGCCACAAGAAGGAAAATCAAGGCAAACATATTATTAGACATTATTAAGTGTTCTTTACATAACTTTGTCAAGTAAGGAGTTTCAAGAACAAAAATAAAAATTGAGGGAAAAAGAGAAAATTCGTTTGGTCGGCTGTTATGACTAGGGGATTAACTTATTGGGCAATACAATAATCATAGGTAAAGGACACTGCAATTGTGTTGATAGACGGTTATTTAATGATTTCTTATGGATATCGAATAAAAGTTATTTATGGCTCTTCTAACGAAATATGACCTCTGCACTTATAAAAGTAAGGTCACGAGTAAGGTATTATTTAAATAAAAAAATAAAAATGTTCGTGCTACGAATGAAAAGCCATGAAGGTTAAATAAGACCTGTCAGGCGTTTCCATTAAGCACGTGGTGCACTCTACCGAAGCAGAACAGAAAATATTTTCAATCATGAAAACACCTCCTCACAAGAATGTGAATTATAATACACACTGATTTCGTTTTGTTGCATTCTCTTGTTGTAAGTTATATATCGACAGGGCGGTGGTCATAGTTCTGGTTTTTCGATTGTTTTTTTCACAGGTCCGCTCCTGCACAAAGAATATTATGGAAAACCTCATATAATGTTGATGTTGAAGCTCTATATTTTGACTGATGATTGAACCAAAGACAATAATAAAATGACCTGTTCACCTACAAGGAGTACGAGGATGTTCGGCTAGCATTGTTTGCAAATTAACAGGTTTTGCTACAAATACGGTTTTCATGGAAGTCTCAGGAACTTACTTGGCAAGCTTCACTAGCACAGCTGACAACGTTGGTGAAATCGAAAAACTGATCCGAACTAAATTGTATCGCTTTGCTCTTACGAATTTCTGAGTTTGCACTTTGTGCGATAGAGATCGCTCAGAATTCCAGCCCTGTTCAACAAAAGAGGAGTCTTCATTTACTCTGCACTATCTTTTTCTTTTACTTATGTTTCCAGGTTAACGTTGCACGTGCAAACAAGCCTTCAAATGCAACGAGACAATGTTATTTATGAAAATTTATCAAAAATTACATATCCGACCTAAGATTGACTTTAGTGGATGCTTAAAAATTTATTTTGGCCTTCAGTGATTGCGTGATTTTTTCAAAGTTGTCAAACTTAAGATTAATTTCAAAAAAAATGTTAGAGAGAACTTACTTTGTTAAAAGAGTATTCAGTTGTCTAATGGATTGATCATTAATGGCTTGGTGTCCAAAATAGAAAAAACCTATTTTTGCCTTTGGCTTTGGTGCTATGCCTAGCAAAAAATTAGGTTAGACATTGCTAGCAACCTCTAAAAACTAAAGGCCATATCATGTACGAATTTTACTTTTCATGAACTAACTTTTTGAAAAATCAATTTTGAATTCCGGACCGACCCGTTGTCGGTTAACAAGAACTTATCCTATACATTTTTTTTCCCTTGGTGAAGAACAAATTTTACATTGATTAATCGTTAATTATATTGTTACGTATACGCCCCAGTGAACATTATCTCCTGTTTCAAGATTCGTAACGGATGACTACTCGTTTCTTGTGTTACACTTTGCAATGTAAATTCAGCCCTAAATGAAGACCACATGGCTTTTTTTGTTGTTTAATTGTAATATGTATTTTGTATTCATAATTATTGTGTTCATTTCCCCGTAACCAAGCCCACTATTTTACAAATATTTTTATGACTCAAAAATGATGTTAGGATTTCAGATGTTATTTTCAGGCTGTCGAACTTTCCTTTTGAATGTTTAAAATGCTATCAATCTTTAACTCATTTGAGTATCGATTCGCAAATTGGTCATTTCCACCGGTCGGTGGCGGCCGCGGTGCAGCATCACATTTCGCGCCCTGCTTCCCCGATCATGTCTGATCAACCCACCAAAACCAAAAAAATACAACTTGATGAAAAACACGTCCTTTGTGTTTAAGATATTCGGAATGAATGAACATAAATTTTATTTTTCTCAATTAATAATATAAGTTACATAGAAGAGCCAGCTAATATAAAACAAAACAAGTAAATTTAATTTTCAGTTTCAACATCCTCACTAAAATTAAATTAATTAGCAAAGTCCCATTAATGTATTAAATATTTCAATTTTAGGTCTTGGAAAAGGTTTTGTTAAAATATCAGCAATCATTTTATCTGAAGAAACTGTTTTAATTTTGATTTTATTATTAATGATAGCATCTCTAATAAAATGATGCCTGACATCTATATGCTTTGTTCTCTGATGATAATTTTCATTAATTGCCAACTGAACCGCTCCATGATTGTCACAAAAAACATCTGTTGCTTCAATTGGTTTATTAAAAATTTCTTCTTCTAATCCTTTGATCCATAATGCTTCTTGGACAGCAGTGCCTATCGCCATGTATTCTGCTTCGCAGGTTGACAGTGCAACTGTTATTTGCCTTTTTGATCCCCAGGAAATAGCAGCATTTTGTTTTAAAAATATATATCCACTTACAGATTTTCTTTCATCTTGGTCATTAGCAAAATCAGCATCACAATAGCCCTTTACTTTACAGTCTTCATTTTCATCTTTCTTGTAAGTTAATTTTAGGTCTAATGTCCCCTTCAGGTATCTCAGAATTCGTTTTGCTGCTAACCAGTGTTCATGTCCAGGATTATTATTAAATCTGCTTAACAGGTTTACAGCATAACATATATCTGGTCGTGTTAACTGAGCTGCAAATAATAAACTCCCAATGAGCTCTTGGTAAGGAAATTTCGACATTTCAAATTTATCTTTATCATTTGTTGGACACTGTTCTTTTGATAAATTAATATTGACATCCATTGGTGACGAAACAGGATTGCAATCAGTCATTCCAAATTTATCTAGTAACTTTAAAATATATTGTTTTTGGTCTATTGAAATTTGGTTTCCATAATTATATTGAACATGCAAACCCAAAAATGATTTTGCCTCTCCAAGTTCTTTCATTTTAAAATTTTTCTTTAGATGCTTTATCAATGAATTTCTTGTATTTTCGTTAATCCAAAATATTAACAAATCGTCTACATAAACCGTTAAAATAAGCATTTTTTTTGGATTCTTATTCAAAACATATATACATTGGTCGGTTTTTAATTTTGTTAATCCGAATTCTAACAATACTTGATTTAATTTAATGTTCCACATTCTAGCAGACTGCTTTAGGCCATAAATAGGTTTATTCAATTTTAAAACCTTTCCTTTTGGAACACTAACTCCATCTGGTACGTGTAAATATATTTCATCGTTAAGATCACCTTGTAAAAACGCTGTTGTTGCATCTAAATGATCTATATGCATTTCTAAGTTCAAAGCTTGAGCTAAAAGGTATCTTAACGAACTATATCGCATTACAGGTGAATATGTTTCCTGAAAATCTATACCAATTCGTTGCGCACAACCTCTCGCAACTAATCTTGCCTTATATCTTGATATATCCCCTTTTTCATTACGCTTAATATTAAAAACCCATTTAGTAGTTAGAGTTTTCTTACCTTCAGGTAAATCGGAAATAGTCCAAGTATTATTCTCAACTAGTGACTTATGTTCATCTTTGATAGCTTCTACCCATTCTGCTCTGTTCAGACTCTTTATAGCTTCATCATAGTTCGTAGGAAGATTTTCAACATTTTGGCTTGCCATAAAAGTAACATAGTCCTTCATCATAACTGGTGGTTTAATCAGTCTTTTAGATCGTCTTAAAATTTGATTTTCGTTTTCATTGGTATCCTCACTTGAACTGCTTTCTAATGATTCAGATCTTTGTAATAATTCTTTTTCTGCTTCAATTATTGTATCATCTTCTTCATCCGAGTTGTCAATATGATTTCTTTCTTCTATAATAGGATTTCTTGAGTTATCAATAATAGGATTTTCTTCTAAACATATCCTCACTAAATCCTTATTATTTGACTCATGATGCGTTTCACTTGATGTTTCTTTATTTTTTAGATTTGAAAAATACATTTGGTCTTCTAGGAATATAACGTCTCGGCTTATTTTTATCTTTCTTGTCAATGGATTATAAAGTCTGTAAGCTTTGGTATTTTCACAATATCCCATCATCATAAATTTTTCTGATTTTGGATCCCACTTTTTACGCCTTTCTTTTGGTACTAAGGCCATTGCTACACATCCAAATACTCTTAAATGTTTTAAGTTCTGTTGAGTTCCAGACCATAGTTCTTCTGGAATATTATTGTTTAGATACTTTCGTGGTGTCCTGTTTAAAAGATATGCAGCTGTATTTGTTGCTTCTGCCCAGTAAAACTTTTTTAAATTTGCATCAGCTAGTAAAGATCGTGCTTTTTCGACTATAGTACGATTCATTCTTTCTATTTTACCATTTTGTTGTGGACTGTACGGTGCTGACGTTTGATGAATTATTCCACTTTCTGTACATATCTTTTTCATATCATTGTTTATAAATTCTAGTCCGTTGTCTGATCTCAATTTCTTGATTTTCTTGCCTGTTTGATTTTCTACCATTGTCTTAAATTTCTTGAAAATACTCGAAACTTCAGATTTATTCTTCATCATATATACGAAAACTTTATTTGAAAAATCATCCAGAAATAAAACAAAATATAGGGCACCTCCCATCGATTTTTGTTCCATTGGACCACAAACGTCTGTGTGAACTAACTCCAATATTTCTGTTGTAATACTCTCAGATTTTTTAAACGGTAATCTTGCTTGTTTTCCTTGAATGCATGAAATACATCTCTTGTCTGTAGAATTTGGGTCAATTTCAATTTCATATACCTTTTTTGAAGCTAAATTTTCTAAGTTAATATCTGTTGTATGCCCCAAACGTTTATGCCAGATTTCTTTCGAATTAACTTGAAATCCTTTATGATCATTTTTGACTTTTAATTTAAACATGTTATTTTTCACATTTCCTTCTGCAATTATTTCTTTATTTTGATATATCTCACATTTATTTTTGAAGAATTTAATGTTTAATCCTTTTCTTGTCAGTTGGCTTACTGATAATAAATTCATGCAAATGTCCGGCACAAGTAATACATTTTGAATAACAACTTCTTCTACAGTATTATTAATAATAACATGCACTGGAACATCACCCCTTCCAATTGCTTTCATTTTTGAATTGTTCGCAACAGTCACAAATTCATTAGTTGAAAATTCTTTGAAATTAATAAAATTTTCTCTTCGCCTTGCCATATGTGCAGATGCTCCTGAATCAATGAGCCAATCTCTGGATTCAATATCAAATTCTGCAGCAAATGTCAATGCCATAGTTCTGTTGTAATTCATCTTAGGTTTTTCCTTGCAATATTTAGCTATATGCCCTTCTTTCTTGCATTTGTAACAAATAATATTCTTCTTTTGGCTAGCTTCTCCAAAATTGTTTTTCTTATACTTACTGTATAATACATTGTTACTGTTTTCGTTCAAATCATTTTTATTATAGCTGTCATAGTCTTGAAGTAATTTAGTTTTCACAAGATCTCCACTAATTTCTTTACCACTGCTTTCTAGAGCCATTATCATAGGATTGAACCGTTCCGGCAAACCACTGAGTAGTAGACTTCCAACCCATTGTTCATCTACCTTCATTCCAATTTGATTTAATTTCTGAGCAGTATCAATGATCTTATCAACATATTCTCCAATATTTGCACAATTATCCAATTGTGTTGTCGTCAATTTTCTAAGTAGCCCACAACGTCTAGTCAAACCAGAATCGTCATATGTAGAATTGAGCTTTTCCCATATTTCTTTAGCTGTTGTACAACCTTGAATATGCCCATAGAGACTGGGTGATATATATAAAACTAATCTTGATGTTGCTTTCTCCATCGTATCTTCAACGGTTTCAGTTCCTAAAACTGACTTCCAATACCCTTGAAGTTTCAATGCGTGCTCCACGGAAAATTTCCATTTGTGGAAATTATCTCTTCCCGTTAATTTTTCAAAATCCGTAAATTTCTCCATATTTTATTCTTTTATTCAAAGGCGCTGCCTGGGCCCATAACCTGATGAAAAACACGTCCTTTGTGTTTAAGATATTCGGAATGAATGAACATAAATTTTATTTTTCTCAATTAATAATATAAGTTACATAGAAGAGCCAGCTAATATAAAACAAAACAAGTAAATTTAATTTTCAATTTCAACACAACTCCATGTACCCAGACTATGGAACAGCAAGTAAGACTATTGGATCGCAATTTCCTGAGACAGACCCTTTATTCCGATGAGAATACCCAAGCCTTCGATAATTAAGAATCACAACTGCTGGCAATCGTTCTTGTCAGATGAGATGAGTTTTCACAAAAAATTCGTGTCCCATTCAAACTGCTCAGGACCGAATTGCGAATTGATAAAGAAATTGATGGTCGTTCCTCTTAAGACCTGAGCAAGCTAGCACGTTAAAAATACCGCTCTCAAAGTATAGAGCACTATCAAATCAGCTTTCATTGCCATATTGTAAACTTGTATCAATAGTTTGAAGGATTTGCGAGGACCTTATTGAAAGCTTTACATTTTTTGTTTATTGGCCGAGACGTTAGCGGGTCATACTGTTGTTTGTCAAAATATTGTATGACAAGGTAATGTATGAGCAAATAAGTAAATACACTGAAACAAAATGACTTGCTGTTTTGTAAGATCTTGTACGGCAAAATAATGTATTTTCTTAAACAAATTTCCAGGACGAGAGAACTCAAGAAATCATTTAAGAGGAAAAATTAAGAAGAAAATAAGAGTAGAATTTCGTTTTCTCACTCCATTTCCCTTAGATCATTATAAGGTACCTAGACCTTGACCTTCCTAAATTGATAAACAATAAGCTTGCTTCTACATAAAGTTTGATTTTTTATTATGTACCTCTGGTGGGGAAAAGAAAATGTTGACGTCATTATTTAATCTCTTGTTAATAATCGGTATTTGAATGTTCTGAAAAAAGACTGTAAACGAAATATCGTTTTGATAACATAAGAAAGTGCGTGCGCACAAACATGAAATCTCCGTTAATTTCGTTCCTTTTTTCCCTGTGGGAAATACATTCTATATAGGAAAAAAGGAGCCATTCTAGATGTCAAAATCAGAGAACATTTCTTCTCGCCTCCCGCCGAATCGTTACCCGTTAATTTGTTAGAGAATCATAACAAAAATTTAAGTTTTTGTATTTTAGTTCGAAAATAAATTCTAGTTTTAATAATTTTATTAGTCGAAAGCAACTTATATTAAGGGTATCTGCGAACATTGCTAAATTTTGGCCAGAGCAGGCCAAGGAAAGTCATCTTTCAGTTTTGTGGAAGATAATTTTGTTGTCATGTAAAACGCCAACGTAACTTTTCCATCATCTTTTGTTGACAAAGCTGCTCATCCAGGATTTCACTTAGCACTTAACTGAAACAAGTCTTTTCGAACATCCTTTGCTATGATCTCTAAGCGGAAAGCAAATAAGTGTTCAATTTTATAATTGGAGTAACTGAAGAACACTTAGCTGGTTCATAGTATGTAATACACTCCGCTTCAACTGAATAAGCACACAATTTTCTGAAGTTTGTTGTCCATTTTTTCCTAACTTTGAACGTTAATGCATCATTTGATGATGCAAATCGATAGCTTATGATGTTGAGAAAACAAATCAAAAAGAATAATTTAAAAAGGACCACTATTTTTTCCCTGGCTCTCATGCAAAGCTTTCCAGATTGAAAAACTCAGTTTTTTTTTGCGTCAACTGAATAAGCACACGATCTTTCACTCTCATTATCTTCATTGGTTCTTAGGGTTTTAAGTTAATTGGTATACCAAATCAAAAGTTGAAGTGTTCTAAGTGACATTTAGCCGTTTATTTAAAATTTAAGAAAAGATGGTTAGATCAGAAGCTTTAATAGTGTCGGACGAGTTAAGATTGATTCGCTAAAAGAATAAAGACTGACCGTGCGTGCTATAGCTACCAACATTGATCGGAGTCTTAGTGTTGTCTATTCGTAAATCAGAAACAAAAGTGTGTACGAGAAAAACATGAAAGGTGGTAAAAAACGGCAACATTCGAAGTTGATCGACGAGCAATTTTGAGATGTGCTTCCAGTTCATGTGCCTCCGCGGTAAAAATTAAACAAAAAGTTGGTGTAACTGCAGGTGTTTCAACAGTCCACAGAGTACCAAACCGCGCAGATCATTTAAAACGATTGCAACTCCAAAAGAAACCACCACTTAACGAGCAACGAAAAGATATTCGTTTAAGATTTTCTAGACTCGATGTGAGTTGGAAAAATGTGTGACACAACGCGGTTTTTTGGGATGAGAAGAGATTCAATTTTGATGGCCCTGATGGTTTTAATTATTGCTTTCACGATTTGAGAAAAGAAGAACGATTTTTAGCGCGGCATCATGGTGGAGAAGGGGGAGTTATGATATGGGGAGCACACGGAAAGAAATGAAAAATCAGTAAACACGAATTTCCGTGTCGTAAATAATGAAAAAACTTTTTTTTGTAAATCATCCCCCTTTTTTCGTAAAATGAGAGTCAAAATTGTAATTCAATCTTTATTCCGTCTAAATTTACAAAACTGTATAATTTGAGAATTACGAAAAAATTTCATGATTTTAGATTTCCATTGTAAGAGCAATTTACAAATTTTGTATTCGTAATTTTAAACATTTGGAGCATGATATAAATTGTAGGACTAAATAATTCTGATTTACAAAATTAAAGATCGAGATTTATGATCTCAATAATCTAAAAACAAAGCTCTTGAAGCTAAATGAACGAATTGATCTTAGACAATCGTAGTTTACAAAAATATTTTCTGAATTAAAAAATAGGTGTTTATTAAATCTTGAATTCTTCTCGCAATTTACTACTTTTGAATCCAAACTGTTTTCTTTTGTTACGACTCATGAATCGTAAAACACGATAATATTTCCTGAATGAAGAAAAGGTATTTTGTAAATCATGAATTCTTATCGCATTTTACTACTTTTGAATCCAAACTGTATTTTTTTTTGTTACGATTCTTGAATCGTAAATTACGACAATATTTCCTGAAAAAGAAAAACGTTTTGTGTTGTTTATTTCCCTAGTTTTCATGCGGTCGAAAATCAATTCCAATTTTTTAAAGCGTCGAGTAGCTCAGTGGGTAGAGGTGCCGATCAAGAGACCGTCGTGAATTCTGATGCCTGGGTTCGAATCCCAGCAGTGCCGAGTGACGGATTTGGAAAAATAGTCGCCACTAAGCAGTGCAGAATGAGAAGGAAGTACAGAGATTGATCGGTGAGGAGAGTGAAGAAGGGGAGAATATAGTACCGGGAAGGGCGAGGAAGGGAGAGAGAAAAAGAGGCGAGATCCCCCATAAACGGGGATGGTGTGGGGGGGGGGGGAAACAAAACGGAAAAAAAATTCTTTTTTTTCATTCCCTAGCAACAACTGGCTGATCGTAAATTACACTTCTGAATCGTAAATGCTTTTTTTGGTTATGATTCAAAAGTGTAGAATTACAACTTTTGAGTCGTGAATCTTGACAAGCCAAATGTAAATTTACAACTGGCTGATCGTAAATTACGCTTCTGAATCATAAATGCTTTTTTTTGTTGCGATTCAAAAGTGTAGAATTACAACTTTTGAGTCGTAATGTCTTCATTTTCCTCTTTTTCGTAAATTACAAACACGAATTTGTAATATTTGATTCCCAATCCAAGGTCCATAACTAGATTCATTTTTCGTGATTTACCGCTTGTTTTTCTTGATTTGATCTTCGATTTCTTTCTGTGCAGTTAGCTACTATGGGACTATTGAGCCTGAGTTTTAAAAGTCAAAAACGACTGCAATTACCTACAAAAGAATATTGGAAAGAAAGTTTCCTTCATTTTCGGATATTTTTGGACCCTATAAATGGATATTCCAATAGGACAGACAACGACCCCATCCAAAAGTTGCGCACTGTCAAAAGTGGGATAAGTGGGATACATATTTTCGAAACTTAAAAACCAAAAAGTTTATTAAAATATTATACAAAAAAAAAAAAAACAAACCAATGAACACAAATCTATTCTGACAACTCTTAAAAATTGAATTCATCCCTTTGAGAACTTCTTACAGCTCTTCAAATGTTGCCAAACAGCTGTTTCAACATTCAAACATATTTTTCCCGGCTTTCGAAGGGAAAATAAACCCCCGCGGAATTCAGAATAAGGGAACGCATCGGCCGGGAAAACACATCCCCCGGAATGTTTCTTCAATATTTGCTTAAAATATTAAATAATATTAAAACCAACAAATAGTAAATAAAATATAAAAAAGCTTATTGAAAGCACAGGCAAAGAAGGAACTTCACCTATTGCAAATTTTCACCACCTTCAAACAAAATTTGCAATTCGATTAATTCTGATTACACCCATCCACAAGGATGAATACCTTCACCTGCCTAATGATGAGGGTGTGAACATTTCACCAAGCTATCCCCTTAATTTGAAACCAGAATTAGTGCCTACTTCCAGAGTTAACGTTATGAACATTGAATAATTGTGTGTCAACAAGCCAAGTTCTCTAATAACCATTCTTAACGCCAGATAAATGTTTAAATAAAAGTGCCCTTGAAGTCAAATCCGCAAATGCGCCATATTGTCTACGTAAACTCAACCTACCATCTGCTAATGAATCAAGTGGAAAGGCATCATTAAACGATGATTATTTCGACTTTTACGCGCTTCATAAGGTGCTCGAAGTGGCATATTCTGAAAACAAAATCCAACACCTGCCATTGAACACTTGAAATCCCAAGAACTCATCCAACAGATACGGATTCAAAATGATGGTGCTTATGTTTTCTGATCGTGCTGATACTTTCTGTTGGTGCTGTTTTAGTTTGGGACTTGGCAAATATATATGACTTAGAAAGTTTCCCTGGAGATGAGTTTTCCCACTGGTACCTATCCCTGGATTCTAACCAGCTGACTGCTTCGCAATGAGTCAGGCAATTGGCCAACCGACCACGGTGTACACGAACCGACTATTCAAAACGATGACTATGAAAAGGAACAAAAACCTGATTAGTGCTGGTGTACTCGTACTCGACTCGATTTGGTTTTCGTGCTCGTCCTTAAGCTCTGCCAATAGCATCATGCTCCATTACCACTCAGTAGGATATCTCTATCCTCTTGATTGCATTCATTCCAGGAAAATTATGTACGAAGCTATTTGGGTTTATTCATTGGGAGGCATTTATTTTTTCTCTCATTTTTTTTTTTTGTGCAAAATACTCTTCAGATTTAAGTGGTTTCGAGTTCAATGAGATCTTACCCTGAAAACTGGCAGAGGCAGATGGGCAGAAAGTTAGATTTTAATTAAACGAAACGTAAAGTTATTTTCACCATCCAGTCTTGCATACCCACTACACGTTAAAGTACAAGTACAACCCTAGCCAGGTATAGAAGAAGTATTAAAATGTAATAAAACGTTTCTGCAAAGGATGTGCCGCAATTAAAGAATGAATGAATATCTCGACTTTTGCAAGAAAGGCATTGTGTTAGGACCATTAATTTACAGTTTTTGAATGTTTGTTTTCGTTTGAAAGTTGCCTGCAGGCCATTAAACGGAACACAAGCAATTGTAGGTTTAGTATTTCAAAACAGGATTTCTTCCAATATTTGTGGTAACATTTAAAAGTTTTTGATTAAATTAATTCAACATCAAGTTTTATTCTTCTTCGCTTTTATAGCCCGGGATATCTACCTATTCTATTTAAGAGAAAAAAGGACTGAGAAAAATAATTTCAGAAGAAGTATAATATCTCTGGTGTAATTTCAGTGGAGCAGACCGATGGAATAGAGTCGCACAGCAAATCCCTGGATAGGTTTGAGGGTATTTGCTGAATAAGGTGATGAATCCTTGTACCCGGAGTGCTATATTTGCGAAAACCAGATCCAGAGCTATAAATTTTGTTGTATTCCAATCACCAACTACATAACCTACAGCACCTCTCTCTACCTCAATTTTTATAACTTTGGTTAGGAAACTGAAATATGCTTGCTCAGGATTACAGTTTGTTTGTATACCAGAAACCAGACCAATGGAAGACCAAAACCCCTGACGTTTGATGACGGTGATGAATGAATTCTTGATTGGATTGATTTTTTTTTTTCTATAACTATTTTGTGGCACAGAGAAAGATTTTTTTGTCTTCTATCTTCATTTGTTCACATAAATACTGACGTAGGCATTGGAGTAATTAAAAGTGTAATGGATTTTTCAGTTTTCATATTGATTCATACATAAATTTAATTATAATTGAATATAATGTTGCTTTTGGTTAACTTGGTATTAAATGTGATTGATTAGATATGAAAAAGGAGAAGTAGGAAATGAATTTGGAGGGAATTACTTTTGATAAATGAATATCACAACGAAAATATTTATGTACAGTCCATAAAAGACATACATTACCTAGAGTCCCGACTTCGGTGGTTCGCTCTGTTTCGTCCTACTAGCTGAAATTTTCACATTAAAACCTTAAAAGTTCATAAGTGTTAGTTTCCCAATGCATTTCTTATGGGACCTTTCACGAATACTTATGCACTTTTAAGGTATGTGTGCTCATTCCAATCATGGTGTATATCCTGAGCTCAAATTTCAAAAAAGGTAGATTCCGTTGAGCCCAAATTAAAAAAAAAAAAAACCTTAACATAAAAACAAATTCATCTTATATGAAATATAAATAAATATACAGGGTGATTCACGAGCGTTGTGCCAAAAAGCTAGAGCGTGTAGGTTGAGTTGAGACAAGAAAAAAATCGTATGGGAGGGGGGGGTCTATTCCCCCCCGTTTAGCCGGGAGGGGCAATTTTCTGAAAAATTGACTTATTTTGTTAAAAAAAATATTAAAAATCAACGGCTTCGTTTACAACACCATGTTATACCTTTCTGAAAAGCCAAAAACTTCTTCTTTCACTTTGTTTTTAAATTAAATTGTTTTAATGAACAGTTTAAAAAAAATAAATTTTCAAACTCAAAATTTTCAAAAAAAAAGCAAAAAAAAACACTTTTGAACTAATTTTTTTCAAAATTTTATGTAATTAAGTACAAATTTTGTTTTAAAAATTCAATGTGTTTGTTAATTATTAGTCGAAAACAGAAAACCGGATGCAAAAATGTCTTTTCGTTTTTGAGAACTTAAGAAAAAACCAAAACCACTTTTTTCTAAAAAAATCTTTGTTTTTATTTTCACCTATCTGGACTTTTAGTTTAATTTATTAGTTTAATTTATAAATTTAATTTTTTGTGATTGGAGTTTTATGAGGACTCAATAAAGTAGAAAAGTGTTTGGATTTTCCCTGGATTAATCATTTTTTTCATTGATAACGTCTGCCATTGACCTTTCACTTCTAGCTCTCAGTGCTCTCGTCAGCGGATTCTTGAAAACATGCTATAACTTGGGCGCCATCCATTCTGATATCTTTCAGCGTAGAGTCTTTCAGCTTCCCGATCTCGACAATAAGTTAAACCGTAGCAGAAGCTCCTGTCCGCTAACTCTTCTCGAGCGTATGAGTTTGTTATTGTTATGTGTTGATGAGTTAATATTTTAATTGGAAATGGTTGTTTAGTAAATATGCGACGCCTTTAATTTATCTTTAGGTTGTTTATTGTTTTTTCATTCAAGAAAAAATTGCGGTTTAATTATCTTAAGCCCCTAGCAGGTAGAACCCTTCGCAGGCGAGTGCCCGCGGCTCCAGGTATAATATGAAAAAATTGCAGGTCAGTTTGCAGACGTTATCAATGAACAAAATGGTTAATCCACTGAAAATCCAATACTTTTCTACTTTATTAAGTCCTCATAAAACTCAAATTACAAAACAAATAGTAAAAGAAAGGTTAGTGTTTCATAAATTAATTTAACAAAATGTCCAGATAGGTACA
This sequence comes from Sphaerophoria taeniata, assembly GCA_943590905.1. Classification (NCBI taxonomy): domain Eukaryota; kingdom Metazoa; phylum Arthropoda; class Insecta; order Diptera; family Syrphidae; genus Sphaerophoria; species Sphaerophoria taeniata. The sequence goes on from OX016540.1 coordinate 187,071,629, forward strand.
AATAAATTAACAAATATTTTCTTAGAAAAAAGTGGTTTTGGTTTTTTCTTAATTTCTCAAAAACGAAAAGACATTTTTGCATCTGGTTTTCTGTTTTCGACTAAAAATTAACAAACACATTGAATTTTTAAAACAAAATTAGTACTTAATTACATAAAATTTTGAAAAAAATTAGTTCAAAAATGTTTTTTTTGTTTTTTTTTTTGAAAATTTTAGTTTGAAAATTTATTTTTTTTAAACTGTTCATTAAAACAATTTAATTTAAAAACAAAGTGAAAGAAGAAGTTTTTGGCTTTTCAGAAAGGTATAGCACGGTGTTGTAGACAAAGCTGTTGATTTTTAATATTTTTTTTAACAAAATAAGTCAATTTTTCAGAAAATTGCCCCTCCCGGCTAAACGGGGGGGAATAGACCCCCCCCTCCCATACGATTTTTTTCTTGTCTCAACTCAACCTATACGCTCTAGCTTTTTGGCACAACGCTCGTGAATCACCCTGTATAAAGAAACAAAGTATTTCTTTGCACTTTGAGCATATAATTACATAATTTTTTACCAATATTTTTATCAAAAATATTAAAAATCTTAAAAAAAAGCAAAAATAAAGTCGAAATAGTATGCGACAACCTTAGGTTAGGTTAGGTTGGAGTGGCTGTCTAGATGTTATTGACTCACTTAGACCTCAAGGGTCCATTGTGATACCACTAATGAAGTTACTTATGGGAGAGTAATGAACTTAAACAAACTATTTTGTACTTTTAATGAAGTTAGAGACACATTTTGTGTCGATCGTTGCCAGTTCACTGGTATTATCGAAGAAGGGATTACCGAGATAGTTATTCCTTCTATTGGAGAGTGCCGGACATGTACACAGAAGGTGTTGGACCGTTTCCTTCTCCTCCTCGTCCATGCAGCTTCTACAGAAGTTGTTTGCGTAGACCCCTAGCCTCAAAGCATGTCTACCTATGAGGCAGTGTCCTGTTATGACTCCAATTGTAGAGCTTATATTTTGTCTGCTCAGGGAAATCAAGCCTTTTGACCGTTTCAGGTCTATGCTTGGCCAAATTTGTTTGGTTGCTAGGCAGGTGGTACCCGGTGACCATTTAGCATTTGTTGATTCTAGAGCATATTGTTTGAGAAGATATATGCATGTAGCAAGTGGTGTTCCTATGTTATGTCTTTGTCTAACATTAGGCAGAAGTGTTCCATTTTTGGCAAGCTCATCGGCTTTACAATTTCCCGGGATGTCTCTGTGGTCCGGCACCCAAATGAGGTGAATATTAAACTGTTCCGTCATCTCATTCAGAGATGATCGACAGTCGTGGACTATTTGAGAGTTTGTAGAGACAGACGCGAGAGATTTGAGAGCGGCTTGGCTGTCCGAGAAGATTCGTATATCCTTGCAAAGTATAAAATGCGACACCCTTAGGAAAACAACTTAAATACAATCATGCCTTTAGTCTCGAATTTGCTGTGGTGAAATTTTTGTCAGCTAATGTCAACAATATTTTGTCAGCTATGTCAACCAGATCAGAACAGCACAGAACAGCACAAGTAAATGAAAACTGTGAGAACAAGTAAGAACAGAAAAGATCAGCTCCCCAGCTCTTTCTGACAGAATAAAATCAGCTATTAAATAAATATTCCAAGTCAAATCAAATTGAAGCAAATTTTCGTTTGTTGGAAATAAGGTTCTGAATAGCTTATTAGTTTTTTGAGAGAAATTTTTACTTGGGAGTGTAGTAGTAATATTTTTACTTCCTCGGAAAACTCTTCAATCCAGATAATTTCAAAAAATTGTTTGATTGGAAAAAAAATAAAAATAATTTGGCATTTGAAATTTTGACATTTGATAGTTTTCACAAAACTGCACCAACAAAAAAGTAGGGGCAGAAAAATGTGTACTAAACTGAAATGGGCAACTTCATGGAACACAAAATGACAGATTGTAGAACAGTTTGGGGCAAGGTTTTTACTCATGGAACACACAAACGTGTGCTTTTTGGATCTTTTCTGTACTTTTCTGTGCGGAACAGATTCATTAAACAGACCTAAATTGTGTTTTGAAGTTGAAGTTGCTTAAAAATCAAAATAAAATATTTGTGCTTGTTTCAATATATTTTGTGCAAATTTGAATCCCTTTTGTTTAGTGCTATCTTTTCAGGTTTAAAGTGAGTATAAATGTGTAGTCTTTAGTTCTGGCAAAATGAATTGAATTTTCCGAGTTTTTCATCAATAACTTTCTATTTTCCCTATGAACCATCACGAACAAAATAAAAAAAAAATAGCCAACTCCGTCCAACCGTTTGTGAGTTATTCGGTAGGATTTCATTTTTATATATATAGATAGATTTTCACCTGGAAAATTGCCATTTAAAATTCTGGCCTCTACAATTTTTTCATTAATTTTTCAATGAATAAATCATGCATTGGTGAAAAAATTTGGCGATTCAGCTCGATTTTCGGAAAAATTCGACTGTTTACGGACAGTCATGTATCGCGCATAAAATCCACAAACAGTAGAAGCATTGCGATAAATTGACTCAGTTTATTAATTCGATTGTTGGGTGTTTGCGGATTTCTTCCCCATTTTTTGTACATTCACCTGTTCGTGTGTTGGTAAACTATTTTGAAGTTTATTTTCGCGCGGAAAAACAGAATCCAAAAACATTGATTATAGTATCACTTTTTACTGATTTCCTTTCCATACAAACAAAACATAGATATTCAAATTTTTTGGACTTTAAACTTAGGGCGTGACGATGTTCGCTGTTAGCTAGTTATTTCTAGATTTGATTCGTGTGAAGCCGGGAGGTCGCTAGTTTAAGATCCAGTGCTAATAGGCCAATGCCAAAGTCCTTCAACTAAACTAAACTAGAGATCAAATTGGTTTTTTTCAAGATTCACAACTTAAGGCTGCATTGATTTCAATAGAAAATTATTTTATTATTTTTTTTTTACGTTGAAAGTTAAAAACCCTATGTAGCAGACCAAAGAAAACATGTTTGTGCTGTTGGACCTCCACTTAAGAAAATAATACTAAATGAAATATTATTTAAAAGTAAGGCAGAACAAAAAAAAATGTAATACGACATGCCGACACGACGATACTCAACTGTACTAATCTGTTCAGTGATCAATATAATTATTTTTGAAAGACGTCCATTTTCCTTCACCTTATTTAAAACTAGCAGCTGCCCGCGACTTCGTCCGCCTCTCCCTCGTCCACCGGCCAGAGTATCGTCACGACTTGTGCATCATACGCGCGTGGGAATTTTTTTGCGAAGTTATTGTTAAATTGCATTGCAGTCAACTCTCGCTAGGTCGTAATTCTCTTAAACTTGAAAAATTTGAGCATTTTTTATGATTCCCTTTAGTTTTTCATACTTAAAGCATTCTCTTGGTCGAACTCTCCCTAATTCTAATATCTCTCTTACTTCTGCATCGCTTTTTTTCCTGAAGTCAACTTTTTTTCCTGTTTCTTTAAACTGAGCATATTTTTTAGTTAAGAAATATATAAAATGATATTGTTTAAACACAATAATCTGCACAAATAGTGCAATCAATCACATTCACTGCAATGATTCACATTCACAAATCAATTGAACTATCAAAATTCTAATTTGAGCAGTTATTAGGCCAGTTCCACCTAACAACATCTCACTGAGATCTCAATGTCACCTTGACTGAGGCAAAATCATTTGATGGAACATAATTCTCAGTTATCATTGAGATATAATGGTTACCTTACTAATTGTTGTTGCACATATGTCAGCCATGTCAAAATAGCTGAGTGAGAAATCGAATCCAAAATAATTTCATCTCAGAGATCTGAGAAAAAAATCTCAGTTCGCAGTTGAGAATTTTTGTTCCACTTAAAAAATCTATGAGATTTCTGAGATCTCTGAGATCTCAGTGAGATGTTGTTAGGTGGAACTGGCATTTTTTATATCATTTGGTTGGCCAGCCTGCCTTAAGTTTGATACTGTATTGAACTGAAAACGGACGAGAGCGCGCGGGGCGGCGCGGCGGCGCTATGACAGCCATTGCTACTGAATGGTAAAAATAGTAACACTATATCCACTTATACACGCTCGTATTTTTTTTTTTGTGAAATTCTGGTACTTTAATTCTAAAATCAGTTGGTGCTGAGCAGTGCACACTGCACAGTAATTTTTTCAACACATACCAAGAAAAATAAATATTTTTTTGCCGTTTTTCCACTTTTTCCACTGATTCTTCGCTTATATCGCCTAATGTTATATAGCCTAAGGCCTTCCATAATAAATAAACTATTCAACGCAAAATAATTCTTCACTTTGATTTAGTAGTTCCTGAGATCAGCGGGTTCAAGCAAACAACAGAAACATACAAAAAAGAATATTTTTTGCCGTTTTTGCAATGTTTTTAACTGACGCTTCGCTCCTATTGGTATCAGCGTAGTATGATATAGCTTCTAGCCTTCCTCGATAAATCCACCATTAGACACAAAAAGAATTGTTCAATTAGACTGAGCAGTTCCTGAGATAAGCGCGTTAAAACGCAGAAAAATAAATATTTTTTCCGTTTTTTCCACATTTTCCACAGATTCTTCGCTCCTATTGGTCGCAGCTTAATTTTAAGTAAAACTAAAACAAAGCCTTCCTCGATTAATGGACAAAAAAAAATTTTACCATTCGAACCAGTAGTTCCTGAGATTACTGCGTTTAAACGAACAAACTCTTCAGCTTTATATAATTAGTATAGATAAGAGTGAAAATAAGAGTAGACGCCAAAGTTAGGAAGGCGCTTACATTTTTTGCGTGTTTCCTCATCGACGTTAAACAAATACAAACAAGACCTTATTAAATTTGTGACGAAAGAATCGTTAGGAATGTTTAAATAAACATTGCTGCTATTTTTATTTTGCCAATTTTCTTCATTTTTTCGTTGAAGGCTTCCGTTCTTATAATTAATTTCACTGACAAGAAGGCTTAATAATCATTAAAGGAAATAAACAGTATTTCCAGATGCTGTCAGATCAACAGTGTCGTCAATCTTTGTATTTATGAAATTTTACATAATTCTGCATTTTTGTAATTTTTGTTACAAAAAAATGACGAATTTAATTTGTGGACACTTTTAATTTCTAAAAAGTTAGGATGTTATGTTATATTTTTCGCAATTCAACTGCGAAAACATGAGGCACGTATAAGTTGTTGTTGCACATTTGTAAAGAATAGTGAATTATTGTATTGGGTCCTTTATTTGATATCATATAACTTTTAATTTTCCAATTCTCAAGTTGGATTACTTAATTATTATTCTTTTTTATGCATTTTCATTGAGAGCTTGCACTTTATTCACTAAGGGTGTGTAGTGTATGTGTGATATTTTTTGTTATAAATGGTAAAGTTGCTTGAAGCAAGACAAAACAATCGTTTCTTTAACTTTTTTATGTAAAAGCCTTTGTTTCGTTTTCCTCTTCTACTGGCTTCGTCTTGATGTCCTTGAAGTCAGTATTGACATCGTGAATGGACTTCTGCCCCTGGAATTGACGTTCAAATATATCAAGAATGTTTAGATGATTGAAAAGAAACCAACCTGCCTATGTATCGTAAGTTAAGTTTTCTGTCGACCCTGAACTGACGATCCTGGCAGAGTTGCCAAAAAAATAAAATAAAAAACAGTTTGTCTCGCTGCCACGGCCTGGAAATTGATGACAAGTTCGTGTGTATTGATTTGATATTGCTGGGTCTATTCCAAGATATGACGTGGGCTTTCCTGACTTAAGGCCATATTAAAATGTAATCTTAATTGAAATGTAATTGGCGCTCCCCTTGCCGCCCTGCGTTCTGCGTAGCTCTGCAAATAATTGAATTTTCTCTTCTTCTCGTTGGCATATTTGTATGTTTTCTCGATCATCCTGATCCTACCTAATGGTTGAATTTGGCGGTTCAGAAACTTACTTAACTTGGAGATTGGGTAACATGAAGTCATCGATCAAGAAAGAGTGCGCTCCCTCAAATCAATAAAATATTTAGGAAAAATATTCAGAATTCGATACTACCGATGGAATGACTCCGGTATAATACCTGTTCGACAAATTCCATAACCGTGCGTCGAGTCAGCAAGACCAATTCTTCTGTCAATAACAAAGCTCATCTGCGATATAAAAGAGAATAAAGTTTTTATGATATGTCTTACATTGCACCCTGACACATTCCTCAATTATTAAAAGAAAACTTAATTTCGTTCACAGTTATTTCCGTTGTTTTCAGCGCTTTCGTGGCTTTTAGATGTACCTACTCTATTGATTTTTTTTTTAATATTAGACCTTTTCAAAAACTGAAATCTTATTGGGGGGCAAAACCTAGGAGACAAGGGCTTAGGGTTTTGCTAAACAATTTTTTTGTTGTAGGTACTTTTTGTATACACACTATTTGAAGATGTACTACGAATGAGGTCGTAAGCAAGCTATAGCATCCCAGCAAACATTTTCATTCAGATATGAATCATAATAAAAGCAAAAAAGTGAACAACTCGACCGAAAAAGAATACAGAAAAGAATCATTTTCAATTCTTTTACCTGGGCTCTTAGACACCGATTTGAATCATTAAAGGGAATCATTTAGGATTTTAAAATTCTTCATTTAAATGAACGTATATAATGTTCTATAGATATATTCATTTAAATGATTACTTCATGAATCTTGTCTGAATCATTTAAATGAATATAATATGATTCGTTTAAGTGAAGGTTTTCAGTTCAATTCCATTCAACCAATTCATATATTTTAATTTTTTTTCAAGTTTCTTCGCCTTTGTGCTTCTGCAAAAGAATAATGAATAATGTACGTATTTGTTTTCTGAAAATAATTGAACATTTTATATTATTTATAAATATAAGTACTTACTTAAACGCGTCAGCTCTTAACGAAATCTTTGATGAAGTCAGGAATGTTAGTATTAACAATGTTTCACTCTTTTCGAGACAAGGTGCCGTTATCATTACCCCTTTGCAAAAAGAAATAAGGAAAACAAAGATTACGCAAGTTCGTTCTTCTTCATTTACATATATACCAGGATCCTTTTTTGAGATTTGCCTGTGTACATTCATATTTAGCTCACATACATGAATGAAAACAAAATGTCAACATACTCGTTTTGTCTTGCAAGTAAAAGATTGTAGATTTTTTGTCTACCGTCAGAATTTAATCAAATAAATGAAGATTTTTGAACAAATATTCTTCACATTGTGTGAAGGAAATCTGAACCTTCACCAAAATGTTTGCTGGGATCTGATTCATTATTATTTTTCAATTTTTGTTTGTATCTGTAAGCCATGTAAGATAATGGTGGATAGAAGGGCTAAATGATTTCCTCTGATGACCGACATCTTGTTCAGCCTCAACGAACATTATCAAAGCTTATAGTAGTGTCAGAGCAGCTGCCTTATATTTTATTTTATTTTTCATCTATTGCTTTCTTTAATGCTGGATAAGTATGCTTTAAATTATGCATAGGAATATAAACGTTTCTTTGACCAGGGCCAGCGAAGCCTTACGCTGAAGAAAAAACTATTTTGCAGTGTAGTTGGCGTAACCCCTTAAGAAAAATGAATATACTACTTGACTCTCATACTGTTATAAAACATTCATTACAAACAATAAATATCCCACTCCACCATCGGCGATTGACGACATATTATGAACTCTTAAAGAACTCGAGTTTTTTATAGTTTCTTTAGGTAGACCCTCCCGTAGGCGACAGAGTTACTGATACTTCACTACTTCTGCTGGAAACCCAACGCTATCCTATCTGGTAATGTAATCCCATTACATTAAATACATCGTTGTAGATGTTTTTTTTTAGCAATAATGCCATTGAATACCTAAACTGTAACTGCAAATACCCTGGTCGATATTGATTCGACATGTCGATTGTTAGTTAAGCTTAAGATCTCCAAATGTTGAGATTTCTTAAATTACTGCAAGCGATGGTCAACTTTCTGCATATTTGCTTCAATCAAAACAAATCTGTGGGTTTTTCTAATTAAAAGAATTTAAATCAAAAGAATGATATCACCCCCGCAGTAAATTATGCATTAAAACAACTTCCAGCCATGGTGGAACCATTCCGATGTCATTCAGCAACAACATTAAATATGTTAAAAACTTTTGTTCTCCTAAAAATCCAGGACTTTAAGCTACCGCGTAATCTGCATACATTCATTAACCGTATTTCTGTTTTTTTCTTATCTTTTTCTGTTTCAGGAAGAATAAAAAAAAACTTTTTCAATTGAGTTAACAGCTTCAAGGCTCTGTGGGCACCTTCCTGTTAAATCCTCTTTCCACTAGTCAATATTCGTTTTTTCTTTAAATAATACTTTTGTAAGGGTATTATGTGATGGTAGAAAAGCTGTTACAGCAGTTCTTTATATTCACGCGTATTTTAATAATTATTTATAACACCAAAGGTGTTTGTAATGCTAGAAAGAATAAAAACAAAAAAATAAAAGTAGGTACCTACGTAACATTCAAATGACTCGTAAGCAAGCAAACAAACAAACAGAAAAAAGGCTGTTTTTGTTGTTAAATGGCAACAACAAATAGACTTTGTAGGTTGTAGGTGGGAACTGAAAAATACGAAAAAGTATGCTCACAGATGAAAAATCTTATTTGGGAATCTGACATTGTTCGGAAGGGCAGCGAAATCGAGAATGGGGTGTTTTTAGACTTCCTGTTGTGGCTTTTGTCGGCGGTTTTTTGAATTTTTTCCGTCGTGCAAAGGACAATAATATGCTAGCGCCAATGTTTGTTTTCATAAAAAAATCTCACAGAAAAAGGATTTGCATAAAGGCTTGGAAGCTAGGAACCAGAGCTGTCGGGAGTAACATAAGTCTGGTGAACTTTTCATCTACATTCATCTGTGATGTGAACATTGGTTAGGTAAATCTACCAAGCATCTTGCGAAAAACTAGAGTAGGTACCTATCACTTGTCACGAGAAATTGTTTCTCAACTTAGCCAGTCGGAATGGGAAGGTCACCTGGGACAAACCCACCTACTTTCGTACATATTGCAAAATTGAGTGAAAGAAAAATGGTTCTCTGGGAAATAGACAATCATTAAATTTGCTTCCCACTTTTCGCGGTAGCGTTCGTTTCTATGAGTGGTTGCAAGAGTTAGTCAAGTTCTACGGCTTCAATGTTAGTTATTTAAACGTTTATTGCTTCCATAAAATTATTCTGCTAGAGATGCGGTGCGAGTTCGGGTACTAGGTACTTACTTACTAAAGGTGTCGCTGCAGTCCGGGATGGACCTGGACCTCAACCAGCAGTCTTCGACAGCCAGCTCGGTCCCTAGCTATATGTGTTCAGTTTAGCGCTCCAAGTTGATTGAATTCCTCTTCCACTTGAGTGCCTCACCTATGTCGCGGTCTTCAATAGTAATAAAGGCTTTCTGGGCCGGAGCATTGGTGTCCATCTATATGACCAAGCCATATCACTCACTGGACCTTGACTCTTCAGGCTAAATTCGTGTCGTTTTACAACCCGTCAAGCCTGCTATTGAATCTCCTTCTCCATTCTCCATCAATGTTCACGGAGCCGTAGATATCCTGAAGAACTTTCTTTTCGAAATAGCCGAAGCGAAGGTTTATTCATTCTATTTTGTCAGAGTCGACGCTTCTGCACCACAGGGTACAAATGGGATGATAAAGGTGTTATATAGTTTTACTTTAGTTGATCTAGAGAGAGGTTTATCACTCGATTGCTTTCTTAGCCCAAAATAACAATGATTAGCAAGAGCTATTTTTCGTCCGATCTACGCGCTGGTGGTATTGCCCGTGCTAAGAGCGGATCCTTGATAGGTAAACATCTCTACTACCTTGAAGTTACATGCGTCTATTGTGACGTTCTGTCCGAGCCCTCGGGTCTGTCGCAAAATGAAAATTTGGTCAATGGTTTACTTTAATAATCTGAAGCAACATTGAGAAGGACCAATCAGATTGTTGACGAAAGGCTTCAGACGTTCACATATCACGGCAGAAAGAATCTTATCAGCGATGTTAAGGAGGCTGATTAGTCTGTAGCCGCCACAGTTTAGAGAATCTTCTTCAGGATTGGACATGCATTTTTCCGACCATATTTTTCAGATGACTTGGTGCCTGCTCCTATCGAGATCGTCAATTGTTGGTTTGAAGAGCTTATCGGCTAGACCATTTGCTCCAGCGGATTTGTTGTTTCAGCCGTGGTATTGTCGATTTCTCTTTGCCTATGTTGGGTTAACGGAATGTTTGGCTTTTAATTTTTTTCCTCCTTCCCGGTCCATCCCCTCGAATTTTCTGAATAGCAGTAATGTCTGCGGTCTTTTAAGGTACCTAACATTCTACGTGCATATCCTAAATTCGTTGCCCGTATTAAATTTGCATGGGTCGTCATCAGTATATGCTTTCGTTTCCAAGGCCTGTTGTTGCTACGTAACTAAATGTTTTTCTACGTTAAAGTAGCCCGTAGAAAGGTAGTTCGGTCTCACTGGAACTGGGGACGCTACCTTTGATTCTTATCCCATGGAGGAGGGGAATTGTTAGTTCGAGCAAATAAGGTATGTCCACATTGTTGTCGATTACTAGACTATCACCAGAGGAAAAAGGTTTAGTCCATCATCCAATTTGGTCTTCATCTGAACTATAAAGAGTGCCGGCTGATATAGACTAACTAGGTGATACTTCAAGCTACGTGCACAACTCAGGATCTTGGTAAATATTTCGATTGTGTGGTTTTTTTTTATCTTGTGTTATATAGATAGTCTCTTAAAATGACCAAATAACGATCTTGAGTAGGAGCATCATAATATCACAAAAGAATACAAAACAGAACACTTACATCACACCAAACACTAAAATTTTGTTCTAATTGATTTCAAATGCTCCAGAACTTGACGCCAGCAATGCTTCATTTACCCCATCACTCTGCTGTGTTTGGATTCTTTTTTTTTTCGGTATGTATATCGTTTCGTTATAATCATCCATGACCTTTCTGCTTTCTTCATCATCTTCACTTATTTTTATTTCTATTTTTGAAAAAAAAAAGTAAAAACAATTTTAATTCACCCGTTCTTTTTTCTCTTTTTTTGTGTTAAAGCTTAGCAAATATAAAAAGTTGTGCTTTTTTTTCCCTCTCAGGGAATGCTTGGTCTATATATGTAAACATCCAAATTGGCCAAGCAGTAATCGTTAAAGAGTTTTTGGGTTTAGCAGTTTTTGGAAACTTTTTTTTTTCTTTTTGATGTAATCGTCTGTATTAGGTTCATTTTGTGTGGGAACAAGAAAGGAGATTTGCTTATTGGGTAATTTTTTTTCGCAAAAAAGTTTTGCTTTCGTCCGGGGAATAGCTATGTGCGAAAATTATTTTCATTTCGAATTGCCTTGAGATTTGAAAATATTCTTAAAACTTGAATCTTTTTTCCTAGTCTATTCTTAAATACCTGGTTTTTATTTTGCACCGACAAAAATTAAAACTATCCTCTTTAATACTTTGAAGGTTGCCTAAAAAAGATCTTAAAGTTGTTTCATATTATTTTAGTTTGATTAGTATAACATCGAAGAAAGTTCCATAAAGGAATGAATAGAATAAATTAATCTTCCCCCCTGATTCTCAGTTTTGACGAATCCCTACTTCGTTGTATTATGAACTTTCTTTTGAACCGTTCTATACAAATTGTATTAGACTGGTTCAAGGCTGAATCCCACAACATAAATGCTGTTGGGGGATACAATGGGGAATAAAACACCACGCAGAGTTTAATGGTTCGTAAACTCAATGCTTTCCTGTATCGTTGAAGCGTTATATACGCTCCTTGCCGCTGTCCATGATTGGCAATTGCATCAGTGAAACAGAGCACCTCGAAATTCTCGGCATGTACATCACCGACAACATCTTGTAAATCGATTACATACGCGATTCGCCAAAAATGCTGCAAGATGTTTAGGTTTTTTAAGGCGATATGCAAAACATTTTTTTTTCTTCCCTGTTTTAAAAACATATAGATATACGACCTTAGCTTGAGTACAACTCCTTCATTTGGGCTAGTGCTCCAGTGACGTACTAAAGTCCTTTGGACAGTATTCAGCACAGATCATTCAAGACGATTGATGATCATACCATCGTTGAGTCATTTGCGTTCCTTGAACATCGACGTAATGTCTCATGGCTCACCTCTTTCAACAATAATCCTCTCTGGTAACGGTAATCAACCTGGTGTTTAGTCATCTGTGAACAGGCCACAAAGCTCTTCTGAGTGGAGAGTACTCAGAAGAGTAGAAGAAGATCAATTCTTTGATGCACAATGCATGGTGGCATGGCATACTAATTTGGTAAGCAAAATCGCCGCCGGCTTGTCGGTCAATAAATTTGGTGGGTGATAAAACTTGTTGATAAAAAAAAAATCAGCCTGATTATTATCTCAAAAGCTTGTATACGTATGAGTTATTATTATTATTATTATTATAAGCATTTATTTGCCATTAAAAATTTTTCTTTAAATTTATATGTACAATTTTTCGTTTAAACAATGTTTTTTTTTTCTTTAATAAATTTAAATAACAAACAAAGTCTGGTATTAACTTATTACCAATATTAAAAGTTTAATTAATTACATCGAAAATTTAATAAACATAGATATAAATCTTTGATTGTTCTTTCATGGAGATATGTTTCTGGCATAAGCCTCCCCCAATGTTGCCCATAGTTCTCTGTCCTTAGCTTCATTATACCAATTTTGTCTGTAGTCCAGCAAATCATCAGCCCATCTTTTCTTAGGTCTTCCAGGTCGTCTTTTGTCAGCTGGAGTCCATTTTGTAATTATTTTAGTCCATCTTTGTTCTTGAAGTCTTGAGATGTGTCCTGCCCAGCTCCATTTAAGTCCTCTTGTTCTTTCAACTACATCAATGATTTTTGTTTGTTGTCTTATATGCTGGTTTGGTATTCGTTGAGTTTGTCTTATTTTTAAAACTTTTCTTTCCATTTTAGTTTGGCATATCCTTAGTTTTTCTGTTAAATTTGAGGTCAGTCCAAGTGCTTGCAGTCCATAAGTCATTACGGGTAGTATTCCTGAGTCCATTATATATTTTCTTGTGTTGGTACTTAAATTTGATTCCAGTATTTGATGTATATTCCAGAATTGTTTCCAACTGTTTGTGATTCTTCTGTTTATCTCCTTGTTTTCTTGGTCTTTGAATGATTTTAGTTGTCCAAGGTAAATGTAATCTTCTACATAATCTATCTTTACCCCGTCTAGTGTGATATCTATTTTTGTGTGATTGGTCATTGCTTTTGTTTTTGTTTGGTTTATGTTGAGTCCATAAGGCTTACAGGCAGTAGTCAATTCTTTTAGCATCGATTCAATTTGTTTGGCGTTCATTGAAATTAGTACGATGTCATTAGCGAATCTCAAGTTGTTTAGATATTTTCCGCCTATGTTAATGCCATGTCGTGTTGTCCAGTTTAGGTTCTTGAAAATTTCCTCTAGCACAGCTGAGAACATTGGTGGGGACATCGGATCTCCTTGTCTTACTCCTCTATTTATTTTAAATTCTCGTCCTGTTATTTCAGTTTTTATTTTTGCCCAACTGTTGTCATAAATGTTTTTGTATGTCTGGATAATGATAGGGTTTATATCTTGATTCATTAAGGCTTCCCAAATAGTGTCATGTTCAATGGAGTCAAACGCTTTGCTGAAGTCAATAAATAAAAAATATAGTGGTTTCTTGAATTCATTGAATTTTTCTATCAGTTGGTTCATCGTTTGTAGATGGTCAGTTTTTGAATATCCTTCACGAAATCCTGCTTGTTCTATTGGTTGGTACATGTTCAGTTTTTCCTTGATGGTTCTGTATATTATTTTGGAGAAAAGTTTGTAAATGGTCGATATATTGCTTATAGGTCTGTAGTTGTTTATATCATCCTATGCAGGCCCGTAGCCAGGATTTCGGTTCGGGGGGGGCTTGTTCAATTTCGAAGAAGTAATTCTTTATACAAAAATTTAAAAAAAAAACTACATAATGTAAATGTTTTATTTTTGTTTGCAGTTTTTTTTAATTTAATTAAATAAATAGTTTGGATTTTTACAGCAATAAACGCCTTGTCTTTTTTTTAGACATAATGTCGATCACTTCATCTGGATCCACATCAATACCTGAGTGAACAGACAGCATTGCAAGTGCGCTTAGTCTTGGATGGCCCATAACGCTTCGGGATACTGTTTTGATCCTTTTCATCGTTGAAAAGGTTCTTTCAACGATAGCTGTTGTAACTGGTAGTGTGGCCAAAATTGTAAGCAAGTAGCTTATGCTCCTGAAGTAGGTCTTGTCACATATATCTAGCAGTTTCAGAACATCGGAAGAGGGATCCTTACTTACTTTACTTACTTACTTAAGGTGGCGCTACAGTCCGGGGTGGACTTGGGCCTCAACCAACAAACTCTCCAGCCAGCTTGGTCCCTAGCTCGCTGTCTCCAGTTTCGCACACCGAGTTGGTTGAGGTCGTGTTCAACTTGCGCGCGCCACCTGAGCCTTGGTCTTCCTCTACTGCGTCTTCCCTCTGGGGTGGATTCGAAGACTTTACGGGCCGGAGTATTGGTGTCCATCCTCTCCACGTGACCGAGCCATCTGAGTCTTTGGACCTTCACTCTTTTTGCTAAGTCAGTGTCGCTGTATAGCCCGTACAGTTCGTCGTTAAATCTTCTCCTCCATTCACCGTTTATGCAGACAGGACCATAGATCTTACGTAGAATCTTTCTCTCAAAACGGCCAAGTGCGTTCTCATCCGTCTTTGACAAGGTCCATGCACCATATAGCAGGACGGGGATGATGAGGGTCTTATAGAGCGTCACCTTAGTTTTTCGGGAGAGGGCTTTACTACTCAATACTACTGATCTCGGCGCTGATGTCGTTGTCCGTATTGATAGCGGAGCCAAGGTATACAAAGTCCCTAACTACCTCGAAATTATATGCGTCTATCGTGACGTTTTGTCCAAGACGTCGGTGTCGGAATAAAACCTACAAAATTTTCCCGAAGCATACTTTTCGTGGGCTCTGTACAGCAGTCAACATATCGGACACATATTGAAAGTTGCTCAGTGCCAGAAACATCCATTATTTCATCAGCCAGAATGCTAAAACAACTCGATCTTATAACCCGGTTAGATATTTTTCTGGTGACAATATCAGAGCATATATCCAAGATTTCGTTTTAGATATCTGGGCTTATATAGGTTGCATTTTTTGAACTGGTTACGATGTGGTTACATAAGTAGTGAGGAACTAATAAGAGAATATACAAACTTTTGTTCAAATATTTTTTTTAAAAATCATTTCGGGAGGGGCTTGAGCCCCTCTAGCCCCCCCTCTGTCTACGTGCCTGATCCTATGAGTATGAGGTCGAAAATAATGGACCTTCTGTATGGATGAAAGTCCTTATTATAATTTATTTGTTTAAAGCGCTACATCGTAGACCTACCCGAATTAAAGCAAACATAAATCCTGTGATTCTGCCTTGCAGGGAAATCCTTTACTACCACTGCGTCATTTACTACATCAAAGTCGAATAAAATGTATTTTGATTGTTAATTCATTTTTGTTCCTGGAACTCTTGCTGTTTATTTATTTTCCATTGCGTTTTTTATTGTTCAAGCTTGAATGCTTTAAAGAGCTGAATTAATTCAGCATAAAATAACATTATTATCTATAGGGATTTTTCTGACCTTATCAAAAAAGTTAGGTATTCACCATGGCACACATATGGGTTAATGAGTTTTCTAGTTTGGTTTGTTCATTGCTTTTTTACCAAGAAAGGTTTTAAACATAAAAAAGGAAACGAAAAAATATGAACTTTAAAACAAATATAATTTGAAAATTTAGAATCAACATCATGAAACCACATTACGGGTCAATTGGGTTGGTTGAAGTCTTGGACTCGCCCTCGCTCGGACAGATCGATGTAAAGCACTATTCACATGAGCACGACCGACGAACGACGAATGAATGAAGTAAAGTGATTTTAGACACGTTTGAAGCCGTATTTCCTTACAAAATACCAACAAAAACATAGAAGTATAGTTTGTGTTTGATTTATGATGTATTAATCTCAAGTGGTAATAAATTTGAGAAAACAAATTTATTCGTCGCGAAAAGAAATCTAGTTGATACGAACTGCCAAACTCTATTCGCGTTCCACATCATCCACACTCCCGACGACCAAAATTTTCGCGCGCGTATAACCTCAAAATACATTCTTGCCTTGTGTTTTGGTTGTTCATTCGCGACGAATTAAAAATTCTCATGTGAAATAAATGTCAAAATCAACGAGTTTTCGTTCATTCGTTGGTCGTTGTTCGTGCTCATGTGAATAGTGCTTTAAAGAAAGAATAAGGCCTGAAGTTGCGGAAGAGAAGTTGGACACGCCTTAAATTTAATGTCTTTAGCACTGTCACCTCTATACAGAAAATAAAAAGTTGTCCTATTGACAATCGTCAATTTTCAACTTGAAATTGTCGTATTCACTACCTGCATAGTCAATAAGTCAATACGACAAATTTTTTCGTTTTGTGTTGAAATACTTCACCTCAAACTATGCAGCCCAGTGCAAAGTTGGTGTTAACGCAATGCTGTCTTGGAGATGCTGCACCATACTGAAAAGCTGTAGCTGGCCTGAGTAACACCGCTTGTAAATCAAAGTTTGTGGGTTGAGATGACATCAACGGCTTGATTAGCCTTGGCTAGCAGCCATAATGTTTCTTATTGTTGACAATTTTCGGCTTGCATGAAAAACTTTTTGGAAGAATAAAAAGAAACAAGAAAATGTTGGTTAATGCTCGAGTGACTAAAGATGATGGATGAGAGCCTCAATAACACCATTCGCGATGACTTGGAACTTTTGAAAGGAACATAGCGGCGGAATCTGTATTACAAGCCTATGAAGATGTTGTCTCGTCGCAGAATCTCTTGAGTGTTCTAAGGAATAATTTCCTTGAGAATTTTCGTGATATTGTTGAAAAGGAATATTATGCCAGTTGATTTCTCCTTTATTTATGTTTTACTTCTGCGTAAAAGTTGTTGGTGGGAATCGTTATAATTATCAGAAATTAAGGATGTAGGCTTCCATTCAAGTCCATTTGTTTGGCTTCAATTTGCAGAAGATTTCTCCATTTGCCTGTTGAATCAACTGGATGGGGAACACAGGTTCTTTTATCACCTGTGGATCTCTCATCAGAAAATTTACTGTTTAGTTGATAAACTTGGAGGTTGAAACACGAAATCTGCTTGAGACAACCTCTCTCCCAACTTTAATGTACGGAACGAACATAAGGCCTATCGGTTTCAGTTCTCCATTGAATCAAATGTCTATTATCTATTACATTTGAAAAAGCTGTCTGGAATTATTATCTTACATGACCATATTCAGTTTATATTCGAACACTCATATATATACATCTCAAACAGCCTGTTGATATGTTGTTTAACGTCAATATAATATTTAATACAAACCAACGTACATACAGGTTATTCCCAGAATAGAAAACACCAATCGATTCACCCTTGCCTTGTTCACTTTTAAAAACAGTCGTTGTGGAGGTGTACTGTACATGAATAAAGCTCTTGTTGCAGAAACCTTCTCCGATGATAACGGCGGCGAGTGACGGATAGAGAAGCTATAGCAGTGGGATGTGGGAAGTGGGATCCTACCTCTCAAATTGCTTAAATCATTTGTGTTCTGTATGTAGGAAGAGAGACTTCCCTCCTGGCTGGCAATGCAGCAACATGCAGTTTTTATGTTTGTGTGTGTATTGAAACAAGAGCTTAAACTTCTCACCATTCTAACCATCACATGATGTGTGGTTTTGTTATACTCTGAATTCTGAAAGTGTCCTGTTCTGTGTTTTCTCTTCTTTTTTCTGTAATTTAAAACAAACGATAAACTTTCAACCGATATGATGACGGTATTCGCTTGTGTGTAGCACGGTACACGAATACATATAATTTTCGAGTGCACAAGAGCACTTTTTGGAAAACAATGGCGCATTGTAGTTTCATCATAATCATCTTCTTCGTCATGGAATACAGACTACAGACTTTGGAAACGTTAAACGAATATTATGGTTAGCCCAGGGACTATATAACGTCCCAGGGGCTTTTCAATGTTGAGGCCGACATTTTTTATAGCATGGTGCTTGTGAATCTTTATTTAAGAATGCTTATGTTTACTTTAGAAATCTTTAAAGTCTTGAAACGTCAAATTTGTCCATTTAGTGAAAACCGACTTTAGAAGACACGCTCATAAAATCCCATGTCGCTTCGACTTTAGCTCACAACATACTCAATTCCGGACCTGTATCCTGGCTGCATCCTACAAGTTGCCGTTGAAACTGAATCGTATTTTCTCTGCCAGCATTAGACATGAATGTGTGGGTTTTTGGGCCCCCACCATCCCGTTAATTTTTGTCCTGTGGTGGATCAACTTCATTTTGACTTAGAATGGATTTTCTCTTATGCCAGATTACTCGGAACGATTGGAAAAGCTACAGATCAACATACATATTTGGACCTGGGTGCTGGCTCGTAAGAATACATACCACGTATATAGAAAAATTGATAAAGCTTATGGTCTTTCGATGATAACGTGACCAATTTTGTTAGGTTTTCGCTAAACCATACTGCTGCTCGTACATCTTCCGTTTTATAGAAGATGTAGGTTAGGCTGCCCACTTTCTACATACATATTTTATGTATGTTACGTGCTATCATCGAATGGATATTCAAACAAAACAAACCACTATGCAGTTTTCAAACAGTTGGAAATTAGAATTATGGAAAGATATCTCAAATTTTTGAGACAAAGAACCAGAAGTGCAGGTTAAGGTAAGAACTTTGCTGTCAAGTATTCGAAGACTTCAATTTGTGATGGCAACGAAAACCATAAACTATTTAGTGGGTTTTTAAACATGAGGAGTTCGGATGAATGTGAAAGGTCTTGAGAGCAATTTTTATTGAATATCATAATGATGGGTGTAATTGGTTAAAGGCAGAAGATACAAAATCTTAGGCTTTAAGAAAGAATATTTGAGTGTTGAATGTTCAATATTATGGAATATTTGGACATATCGGGAGGTATCTGGGACAAAACTTGACAAATTAATGTTGAATTTTAATTTGTCTAGAGTTCGGGGACTATTCGCGTGCACACGGTTTTTTGCGTAGACCCACAGAAAAAAATCTCTCGGTGTCAAGTCGCATGTCGCAGCTTTCGACCGTAGAGCACACCAACCAGTCACTTTTTTGCATGCAATGGCACCTCTTCGATCTCTTGTGCGTTTTCTGAGCCTTATATATACCAATTTTGTTTGTTTCCATACCCACTGACACTGAATGAGAAATGCGCCTCGTCGCCAAAGAAAATTATGTTAAAAAAATCGGTGTTTATTGTCCGTTGTTCCAACAGCCGTTGTTCGATTCATAAGCGATCCTTTTGCGTAAATGGCAAACACTCAACTACCAACTTGAAACCACGAAATGAATGGCCCGTTACCTTAATTTTTGTTCCCTAATTACTGATCAAGAGGCTGGTATGGAGTAACCTGTAATCAGAATACCTATCAAAATGACAGTGGCCTGAAACCTTTTCACAGTACGGCAGAAAAGATCTTACCTATATAAACAATGCTATGAATACGTCAGTTGTTAGCATAGTTCAAAAGGCCTACTTTCTTAAGTCTATAGCAGAACATACAAGTATTTGGCTCGATCATATATATATAGGTATATTCCAAACACTGTCGCACGAGTGACATGTCATAATCCTAATTCAATTTTGAGAGCACAAAGCACCACGAAATGACATCCGTATTTAAGTATTGATCTGCAAAATACCCGTATCCTTCACCGTCACTCAATGCCTCACCTATTTATATTTAGTTCATTTTCATTGCTTTTGAAGGATAATCCATTTAACATCGTTCGATAGAATTTCTAATTAATACAACGCATCGTCTATATCCGTCAAAATATAATAAAACTTTTGAATCGAATGGCCAGCTGGATGGATATAATATGGTGGCAGTATTGGTCGCGGGCGGCATTCGTAGGTTGGGATTTGGGATAGGAGTCGGTCGAGGATGTCCGTTGAAAGGGGGAATATTTCTCATTGTTCCCAATGGTAAGCATGAACGATTTATTATTGCAAGTCAGGGAATAGGCAATCAATGAGCAAGCTACCTCTCGCTGTCGCTGGTCGTGTTCCACAGTCAGATGTGTGGGCCGTAAGCTTATTTATTTATATTTCATAAGGACCTGCTACTTTTCCAAACTCGAATTGGTCGCGTAGCCTATTTGAGGATGGTGGTTAGGCAAACTCACGTTCATCCGAAAATTTATGTTCGGTTTTTGAATGATCGTTTGTAGACCCTTTCTCTCGCGGCATTAAACTGAGGTATTTGACGAAAGGTGCTTTGTTTTACAGCGCAGAAAGTTCTGAAGCGGATTTTGGTTCTCATGGAGGAACATGAATATAGCCGAGGATAATGCAATGCAAATTGTATTTTGTTCATCAGTCAAGTCAATTGCAATCAGATCAATTTATAAAATTTATTAGCGGTGATGTCATCGACGAGTTACAAACAAATCGATATGTGGAGAGCTGCGGTGAACAGGGAAGAACTGAGTTAATGCAGAAACTGTGTTGGAGATTAAGAATTTAATTTATTTTGTCGACAGAAATGAGCAGATGACTTTCAATATTTTAGGTACGTGCTCGTTTTGAAATAGTAAAAGTTAATGGGAGGAATTTTTCGGAAACAAAATTTATGTGCCAATAATTCAAAAGGATTTATAACTCAATTATATAAGAAAATTGTACACTTGGAACAAGAAATCGATTGTCATAAGAAATATCAGAAAGATGATTGAAGCTTGAAGAGATTTGCTTTGTTTCAACTTGACGTTGTAAATAGTTCAAGAGATTGTGCATTCATTAATGTTCAATTAATGAATGCACAATCTTAGAACTTAGAACTTGATGGGAAAATGGATGGTTAAAAATAAGCAGCAAAAAGGTGTACTTTAATGAATCCATTGCACAACGCTTTGGGAGCCTAAGGCATACCAGCGGAGGTGATCAAAAAGTATGGTCATCAATTAATCCATGAAGCTTTAAGGCACGTATATGAACAGAGAGAGACTTAGCCAAATAAAGAAATACGTTTAAAGTCAAGGCTCGCTAAATATCTTCCACAGTCTGTAATAAGTAGGTTAACTGTATTCCTATCTGCCATTTGGGAAAGCGATATTTAATTTTGGAACATCTACAAAAGACACAAACATTTTGAAACCTTGGAAAAAGCTGTGTTACTTAATTATTTACTTCTTAATATGGCACTACAGTCCGTTGTGAACTAGGGGCCTCCTATACTTCTTCGTCCCACGGGAATGGTGTCGAAGGCTTTTGGCCCGGAGCATTGGTCCATCTGCTCTATATGACCGAGTCATCTGAGTCGCTGGACCTTCACCCTTCTGGGTAGGTCCGTGTCGTTGTACAACTCGTAAAGTTAGCTGTTAATTTTTTTTCTCCATTCCTCATCAATGCAGACTGGGCCCTAGTTGAACATGAAGAACTTTCCTATCGAAACAGCCTAGAGCACATTCATCCGATTTTGTCAGGGTTAACGCTGCTGCACGATACAGCAGGACTGAGATGATGATGATGATGATATTATATAGCAATGTATTGTTTTATCTTAGTTGATCGGGAGAGGGCTTTACCACTCAATTGGTTTCTTAGGCCAAAAGAAGCAGTGATTAAAGAGTTATTCCTAGAACCTAGGTAAACAATCCATTATGACATTCTGTGCGAGTTGTCAATGTTCAGTGTCCTTCCTGGAAGACAGCTTATATTTCGTTTTGTCCACATTTACCGCTTATTCCATTTTTGCCGCTTTTGTCTCAATTCTCACAAGGGTACCATTAACATTACGCTGTGTTTTCCCCATTATATTTATATTATCGGCGTTCGCGAGAAGTTGAACAGACTTTTTAAGGTATAGTGCCTATGGTGTTGACCAGGGAATTTTACATAATCTTCTCTTTGAAACAAGTCGCATGATATTGCATCGCCTTGTCTGAATCCTTTTTTGAGGTATTGAGTGTCGATTTGGAGTTCATAGGTTTTTTTTTCAGGATCTGCCGTAGTGAACATTGTTAAGCAGAAGGACCCATCCTGAGGTTCATCGAGCATGCTCTCTTCCAACCATATCCTGCAGTATGCCTCCTGCCTGGCTATATGTGCCTGCCTATATTCTTCGTCAAACCAGGGCTATCACATTGGTGGATGTGTAAAATCTAGCAAATTAGAGGTGGCATCTCTGGTCTTGATGTTGGCGGCGTAAGACTCCTTAAGAAATTACTTGACATACAATCAGAGAACGGTCTGGCTATTTCATTCGATTGCCGCCATCCGACGTCGAATTTTCTTTTAGCATTTTCTTCTTTTAGTCGTTTTTGGGATACTCGAAGTACTACCTTGTCTATGACGAGGTAGTGGTCCGAGTCAATGTTGGCTTCTTAGAAACCTTGAACATTTTGAATGCTAGACAATTGCCTTCGTCGATCGAAATATCATCAATCTAATTGACAGTTGATTGATTGGGAGATCTCCATGTGCTCGTTGCTACAACTTTTCGCCCGCTGCAAAATCGATCAGCCTGTCGGAAGTGGTATCGTGCAGGCTGTGCTTTCCTAATGTTGCCAAATTTAGCATTGATTCGGATCGTTGTGATGCGTTCAAGTGTGCTTTCCATGACGAATCCGCGTCAAAAAGACGCTGTTGTTGCTCTCAATACGAATTACAATATGTCCCATTTTTTCATCTTCCTTTTACCGGTCCATCCCATCGCAATTCCTGGATAGCGGTTATCTGCTTTGTACCAGTTGAGGATCTGCTAATTTTTCTCAAGGTATTATATTAAGGGACCTGAAATTGAAAGTGCATATCCGAAATTCGTTCTCCTTATTACATTTTGGTCGTCATCAGTATATCCGTTCGTTTCCGAGACGTGTTGTTGCTGCAATTTTGTAAATGTGTTTCTCCGTAGCCTAGAAGTCACCTGCCGTACAACCCTCAACCTGGAATTCCAGGCACTTGATGTAACTCCAAGTGCGAGAGCAGGAAACATAGCTCCTCTCGACGGCCTGGCTTCAAATATGTCGAAGAAGACCGTAGAATTTTTCCGCTACCGTTGTTGGAAGTGCCTTGGTGGGAGTAATCCTTCGTTTGGGGATAATTAGTAGCAACAGCCTACTCCGCTTCGACCAGTCGATCATGGGAGTACTGCTTCATAGCAGTAGTCACCGTAAGACCCTCACCTCGTCAAGGCTTACCTCATAGAGGGGTTTGAATATAATACAACATGTTTATTTTAACAACAATTACCCGTAGCTTAGTGGTTAGGTGCGTTGGCTGCTAAGCAGAATGTCGTGGGTTCGAGTCCTACTCGGGCCCATAAAAGTTTTTATTTCATCTTTCACGGGTACTGCCTTTTGCGAAGAATTGACAAAACTTCCAAGAGTATCAATCTGTCATGAAAAAGTGCTTCTCAACTTTGCCGTTCGGAATCGGCGTTAAATTATAGGTCCCCTCAATTCTTCACACGCACTCAGAGAGTTGTTAATGAGAGTAAGCCACTTAGGCCTTGGCTCTTCAAGAGCTGTCGCGCCACTCTATTTTTTTTTAAATTTCAACACGTATGCTTAAATTGAACAATACTTCTGTTTCCTTAGGTACTTCGCCAAATAAATCACATCATATAATCTAGACGAAGATATGCTGTGTGTAATTTTACGATGCAGTCTCTTAAACAAAGATAAACAGCAGGTAGTGAATGAACATAATACTCTAGGATTTCATCAACTTCAAAGAAATCATTAACTTACAAATACGAAACCGCCCATTATCTTCAATATTTGTCAAGTGCACGCAACACCCACTAACTAGCTGTAAATAAATATCAAGAAAACTTTCTACGTTGGTTCCAAGCTCCTTACACAACACGAGCACAGTTTCTGTAATAAAATCACATCACATTACTAATTTGATATTTCTCCTACAAAACTGATGTTTACTTAAGAGCGCACTTTTCTACGCTATTTGTCTGTGTTCCCACTCGATAAGGGAATTAAGCATCTTTCTCTCCTCTTTCATTATTTAGGTATATCAATCTTCAATTGATTAATTAAGAGCCCATAGTCAACCAACCAAGGGTTCTCTAATCAAACAGCCCTATCATGAGCGTTCCACACCCCACCGCCCAGATGTTCAACAAACCTAAGACCTGAAACCCCTTCCAATGTAAACTTGATGAACGTTGTCGTCGGTCGTATAATTATTACATAAGCGTCTTCCTAATATATACCTTTCAACTAAAGACTAATTATTATGTAAAAAAAAAGAAGGAAAGGAAGAAAGGTCCTTGATTCACTATAGAACAGCCGCGCCAGGAACCCTTGAACGTATTTTAGTATTTTCATAACTAAATAAAGATACTGTCGAGGTAAGAACCTCCTTGATGCTTTGCTTTTGCTGTTTGCTTAAATAAAAGTCTTATAACTTGATAAATTTCACTTATCCTCGTAAATAATAAAATTTATTTATTTTGTTGGTTTATTTCTAGGTGGCAAACACAACAACTATTCACCCCGAACTAAAATCTAGCCATGAATTTAACAGAGTGTGAGAGTCTCATACAATCTGTAAATTGGACAGAACCTGCAAGCTTGATATCATTAGCCATACTCGAATTTATAAATGTTTTAGTCATAGGAGGAAATCTATTAGTTATAGCCGCAGTATTTTGTTTAAACAAATTATGTAGTGTTGCGAATTTGTTTTATTGTTAATGTAGCTGATCTTTTAGTTGGATTTGCTGTCCTTCCGTTTTCTGCTACGTGGGAAGTTTTTAAGGTTGGTACGCTTTGCTATAAAAAAAAAAAAAATGAAATGTTAAAACTTTCTCTTGACAGGTTTGGATATTCGGAGATGTTTGGTGTCGCATATGGTTAGCAATTTAAGTCTGGAATCTGGATGTGTACGACGTCTGGAATCTGGATGTGTACGACTTCAATTTTAAATTTATGTGCAATATCACTGGATAGATACGTTGCTGTGACAACGAAGGAAGCCAAGTCACTGATAGCGGGGATTTGGGTTTTGTCGTTTGTCATTTGCATCCCACCGCTCGGCCTGTCGGATGGAAGGATAAAAACGTAAATGGCGTTGTGTGTTTCAATGTCAGGGATACAAGTGATTGCGAAATGTTGATATATTTTGATTATTTATGGTACCTATGCGATTTTACACGCTGAACTGGCAACCTTTGTTTTGTCTTAAAATAAATGAAAAATCTCCAAACAAATGTTTTCTCATAGAAACTGCATTTTCTATTTCAATTATTCTATCTACAAATATGGAGAAATGAAACAGCCAATCAAACGGCACATAGCACTTGAACTCCAACTATAGAGAACAGTTTTTATCACAACCTTGACCTTCTAAGAACCTTATTTATCTTGTCATTGCTGAAGTCACCGAGACCATCATTAAACCACTTCCTGTCAGTTTTCAATATTTTGGTAGACAGTAATTACATAAACAAGAAAATTAGCGATTAAAAATAAGTCTTCATACACAAGGATTGGGTGCAACATCTTCATCAACTGTAGCAAATATTCCATTCATCCATTCGAAGAAATTAAAGGGACAAACTTACTCTTACTTACAAAGCCCGACCTCCAAAAACAGTTGGACAATAAAGTATAGAAGAAAAACGATAAATGCCGGTGCAGATAATACTATTGTCGAATTAATTTGCTTTCCTTCGGAGATTGCGCTTATTACTGAAGGACAACAAAGTCTATCTAAGTTCCCGGTGGAACTGGAAGAAATGCCAAAAACTGCTTTCATCTCTGTGCAACGTTGCGCTCTACTTTCAACGAAGTAACAAAAGGTCTAGTGTATGGACATTCATTGCACAAAGACAAAAGTGATCCAAACAAGTGAATGCTTAGTTTTCAGAACAAAGAATTACTTGAATTTTGTTTCCCCACTCCACAAATTGAATACCTGTCGCACCAAATGTTTTTTTTCTCACTTGCGTTATTGATCGCTTCATTCGATTTAATTGTTTCAGTCACGCGTAGCAATTTTTCTTGTAATGTAATGATTATAACTTTTTCAAACTTAATCTAGACCTGCCAAAAGAGGTTTTTGACCCATCAAAGGGATCCAAAAGTCGCGAAATTGGGGGTTTTTGAAATCAGGACCAATGTTTCTGCACCACGAACATTGCTTTGAGATACAAACGCAGTGTTGTGATTATGTATTTTAAACGGTGTATTGGGTTTATTTAAATAAAATAAGTGTAAATGCGTGGAACAATCTCGATATCTACCCATCTCAGAACGCTCATGGATGGATATTATTATTAGCATTATCTATTCTAAATAGCATTGGGTTTGGGTGTATATGAACATTATAAAGAGTGTGATTTATTCTCAGTTTGGTTTGACAATTCATCATGAATAGACCTTGTGATTTAACACCGCTAGACTATTTTCTGTGGGGTTATGTAAAGTCATTGGTCTATGCGGATAAGCCACAAACGCTTGACCATTTGGAAGACAAAATTCGCCGTGTTATTGCCGATATACGGCCACAAATGTTGGAAAAAGTCATCGAAAATTGGACGTCCAGATTGGACTACATTCGAGCCAGCCGTGGCAGTCATATGCCAGAAATCATATTTAAAATGTAATGCCGCAAGATTATCTTTCGAATAAATGTTTTATAGCAATTTAAAGTTCTATACACCCTTTATCACTACATTCCCCTGAGCTACTATCGGCTCGGTTTAAATGTTTAATTTTTATCTAATTTTCTTTATTAGGATTAGAATGTACGAAAGAATAAATCCAAAGGTTAATGTCCAAAACTCAAACATTAAAAACCCACAAACATTTTTGGCCTTACCTAGCTGATTCTTGTCTTAAAAATTATTTCATTTGGTCATAACTGAAATTCCAGGACACGGCTTCCATAATTTAAGGCCAACATATCTTTAAAGAAAATTTCACCTTTTGAATAATATGCTCTAGGGATATCACCTTGTATGCAAATCAAAGAGAAAGGTAGGTTTATCCTCCATCATCGGTTGGTAAAAAAAATAAAATTCCCATGTCGTCGTTGGCTAATGTGTGGTCCAAATTTGCAGGGATAAATGAATGAGTTTTTTTTTTCCTGTATGATAAATTTTACCTTATTTGTTTTTCAGATAAAGAGGGTTTTTATATTAGATAGCAACCCATAGGATAAATTTTGCTATGAGTTATCTGCAGAGGACTTGGGAAATGGCAAAAATGGATGTAGGTATTAACGTTGTTCGTTCGAGTGAAAATTCACTTGTAAGTTCATCATAAGGACCATTTGTTTTCTGTGTTTTTCAACGCATAAACAACTAGCTTTCAAGGATGCAATATTTCAGCCAGATACGTGGTACTTGTATCATGTGTGTAAGTTTACTTGTATTTGTAATAATAATGAACCTCTTTTGGCTTTTTATTCCGTTGAAATGCATTGAACGTACTTCTCGGTTGGGTAAAAAGGGCACAAGGATACTTGAAAATTGCAGTGTCTTCTATATGATGGATGGATTCAATTTTTTCATTCGTGTTATGATGCATCAGAAAACAAACAAAATACTGATTTTTTGTTTTAATTTCGCAACGTTGCAACAATTCGTCTGCATTTGGCAACCCTAACCTTTAAACTGTATCTTATCGTATAATACGAAGTTCCAGTCATTGTGTCATTGCTGGAAAAAATGCTTAAAGCTATTTGAATTTTTCAAGGTTCTGCATTCAAAATTCAATTGTCAAACATCATCATTCTGACCTATTCGATGAAGTCTCCCTCTGCGGCGGCGCAGCCATAGTTCGGTGAAGGTTAAGAAATTCCGTCTTCTACCAACCTTCCAACCAAGTTTAGCCTTCCTCACGCCACACCCATTTCTGGCATTTTAATATTAATATATTAATATCCTAACTTACAGATCAAACTGATTTTCAATTTGATGAATAGACTATACAGTCTTCTATTCTTTTGCTTGCCTCCCTTGTAGCTGCAATACGAATGCGCAGTGCAGTTTTAGTGTGATTCGCTTTCGAAAGTTGCGGTATGGACAGAAAAACTCTTTTTGCAAGGTACCTACATAGTTTGCCTAAGTTAATTATGTCTCAAAATACATTCTTAATTGCAGATCAAGGCAACAAGAGAACTTTACTTAAAGCACTTCCGAATTCTGACATCCGTCTTTAATTCCTCTAATATCCACCATCTCCAAGCCAGAAGACAATAATTTACAACTTTGCTATGCTTATCTACACTTTTTCATGATATGTCCGAACGTGTCTTCGATAAAAACACACCCTTTGACTGCGCCTTCCATCTAATGGAAATTTGGTATTCCGTTTTGTCTAAACAAGTCCTGCCCACCGTCTATCAAAATTAATATTCAAAAAAAAATGAAGATTATGACTTGGACGATATGTGGTTCCAACCAGCCACATAACCACAGATGAGTTAAAAGGGAGATGGGAAACCAAGCTGCCAAAATGACAATGTCTACAAGCTGCGGTCAAAGTTTACTGCAAGAGTATGCGTGTTTTTACCAATACTATCTCATTAAACTTCGACATACTACCTGATTTTTGTTGCTCTCTTTTCTCATTTATTCACATACACGAGTAACGGTAAAATAAAATTTGCGGTATCCGGAGGGTAAAACGTAAGTCAGTTTCCGATCTCCTTTTGTCTCTGCACATAACACGACCAATTATGGCTTTATTGCGTGAGAAGTTTCCTGGTCGCGTATTTTTAAGTTTTGGCGACGTAAATTGGCCATCAAAATCATGTGATTTGACACCGTTAGATTTTTTTTAGACAACGGAACAGACCGTGCTAACGCGAAGAGTCCTCGAACACTAGGCGCATTTAAAACGAACATCACTTACTATCAGCAAGTAAATCATGCAGCTTTTGATAGGTTTCAGTTTCACATTGGTTCCTACTACTTTATGGTTTTGTTGGCCAGAGGGTTACATCAACAGTCATTAAAAAAGAAAATAGTTAGACCAAGTTCGTTTATTCTAAGGAAACCTTTTTTTCTATTTTCATGAAGTCAAACAGTTCAATACCTGCTGAACAAACTCCCAACACCGTAACTTCTTAGACTCTTTCTATGACCCAAGACTTCAGAGCCTCTTCTGCATTTTGCTTACTAAATTCTATCAAAACGGACATTCCACAAAGAGAAAAGTTTCCAAGCCAATACCTTCCACTAAAGGAATCTAAAAGTTGAATTGAATTTCTAGTGCACTTCAAATGTTTCCTCTCTATGCAGAAAACCTTTCTAATCAAAAAATTCAACCCTGTCGTAGAAGTGTTATAAGGAAGCTGTATTTCTTTTCTTTTCCATTTTTGTTTTGAAAAAGTTCATCCTGTCGGAAAATGTGACAAGAAATCAATTTTACATACGAAAAGTTGCCTTGAATTTCAGTAAAAGAATTTCACCCCTTTTATTTTCCAAACGTTTAAAATAACAATAAAATTTAGTCTTTTCTCAAATTTCTTCAATAAATAAAAGTTTTATTGGCCTGAAACGTAACCAAGGAAAACTTTACCTACACTCTTAAGAGACCAAAAGTTTTCTTTTACTTCTTACGTATTTTTGTGTATTGTTTTTTGTATGTACCGGGATTCCCCCGCAGTGTTGCCTTGGTTTCGCACATACGAATGTCTTGCAGGTTGAAAGCTCAGGTGTATGGTACTAAAAATACCCTGAGAGGCTAACCCTTTTAATATCTTTGTATACAAAACATTTCAGAGATAGCAAAAGTACGCGCACAGAATAATTTAAGTAATTTAGGATGATGTTCGCAGGTATGGCTTGTCAAAAAGTATAAAGTACCAGTGGTTGCAGGAATTTAAGGGTATAATTCGAGATTCCTTGGCTTAGTTGTGGGGTGTTTAATATTATCCTGGCCTGCCATTATTGAGGAATTTTGTCTGGTTATATTTTCTGGTTGCTTTTCAAACTGATAAAACAAATTTTATTCAACGATAGCTTCACTGCTCCAGGGAGTTTTTTTTTTTTTGTAGGAACATTCAAAGTTCTAGGCGTTTATGCATTATTCGGGTGAAATATGATATTGGGAAACATTATCCTTTCGAAAGTTCACTGAATATTAATGACAAATTTGACACACATATTGAATTTCATGTGAGGTAAAATAAGATCTCGAATGGAATTCGAAACCTTTGGATGGAATAACTAACGAGATTACATAAATCAATGTCAATTGTTTTATTACCAAACAACCTTTAGTAAAAGGTATGGTTGATGTAGGAGTGGAAAAGTGCTTCCGGTCAAACGAAATAAGGGCATCACTATCACTGCTCTAAGATGATTTCGTGCTTGGTTTTCAAGATGTTTATACAACTGGCGGTCAGCTGCTACGTAAAGAGAATCAACATCTACTTTTCTCTTTCTCGAAATCGTGGAATTGTGACCATTACCTACTTATGCTTGGCGGCTGGACAATGATCCTGAATGATCCGACTAATATACTAATGTACTCCTTACTAAGGCCTGACATAAGTAACTTACTCGTCTTTGCTTAACGAAGTGCAATTCGCATTTTATATTTAATTATTTTTTAATTTCTTATGTAATAAAAGTTCCCCTGAGGAAGGCAACAACCCTTACCGAAACGTCGGGAAAAAACAAAGTTTCAACTTATGGTTTCTTTGAAAAAACTACAGTGACCAAAACAGCCGACGGAAAACCCTATTTCCATTCAACAATAAAATAATTTAGTATGATGTTAGGGAAAAATGTTTTTCAGAAAATAAATAGAACATTGTACAGGGTGCGCCAGAGAAACTTACTTATTTGAAAGGTCAATAAAAAAAAAGTACTTCAGTTATTGTTTTTTTTTTTTTTTTTTATTTGAAAATACAATATCCCAATTTTTTTGTATGCAGTCTTAAAAATGACATCGGATAAATGGCGACCCCCATTGCGCATACACTGATGAAGTCGATTTTTGAAATTCGTATCCACTCTTCGCAGCATATCAATCGGTATGTTGGCAATGGCGTCGCGAATGTTGTTCTTGAGGTGTGCTATGGTCCGTGGTCGATCGACATAAACCAGGGATTTCAAATAACCCCATAAAAAGAAAGAATCCAATTACGGCCAGGAACGAGTCTGTGAGGAGGAATTTCAAAGCGAGCGCGGAAGGCACGTTGCGTAGCAACAAGTGAGCGACCGTTAGAAAAGAAGCTCTCAACTGCGAAGGCCCGATGCTCTCTAGACCAGAGCATGATGGCAACTTACTGGAGGGAGAAACAAACTTGGGAACTTCCCCCTCCATATGCGCCCCCTCTTGCCCCTCTACCCGCCCGACTCACCGCGCGGGAATTTTTTCAAATAAGTAAGTTTCTCTGGCGCACCCTGTATATACAGCTGTAACACCAATTAGTGGACGAACGTGCGTCGTCAGAACTAACGTAGGGCCATTTTTGATTTTTTAAAGTTTTTACTATAGGTACCTACCTACCCCTAGAATGGTTGCAACCAATAATACAAAAATGTTTTTTTGGTGGTGAACAGTGTAAACTAACATTGGGTTAGTCCGTGACCACTTCTTAATGATAATTCTCTTAGTCTTCATACAGCTGTGTTCGAAGAAGAAACATCAGCTTGATTTAAGAATTAATAAATATAAGAATCATATAGCAGCTTCAAAAGGAGCAAGACTGATTAATACTGAACCTGCTAAGAGAAGACTTCTTTTTTTTAGTTTAAATGAGGACCAAACTGAGAGTTGGACAGAACACTTTTCCTTCCAGAGACCTCACTTTGTTTTATTTCGAAAAAGCTCCAGTCCCAGATAAATAAAGAAGGATCTTAATGTAAATGCATGAAGGAAGGTTGTCTTAAGAATTTGTGGTCCAACGTGGAGTCAGACATTGTTATCTTAAGTCTCCCGAAAACGAAAAATATCGATTCAATTCACTCACAAAAACGAAGGAAGACCTTGATTTATAAACAGCACAATAATTCAGGATCAGTGTCACTAGGCAAGAAATTCAATTAGCTCAAATTCATTTCCGAAGAAGAAGCCGCATGTTAAATTAAGTACCTAAATTGCCCGTTTTGTTAGCTATTTAATTGTTTTACAATCGTGAATTTACTCCATCTCCAAAGTTGAAAAACACGTACCAATGTAATGTACACATGTATGTATGTTCTGGAGATCCAATTGTGTTCCTTTTAATTTTTCTAGTATATAATATTCTTAAATACATACTTATTAAATATTAAAAAAAATTGCATTTGTCGAACCAACCGGAAAAAGTCGAGGCTTGGAAATCTTAAATATATTTCCATGTTAAAACGTTTTCAATAATTTAATCAAAATAAAATACGTCTACATTGTAGTTAAATAAATGGAAAAATGTGATCGAGCAGTGACAATTAAGGGAACTCATTCTAAGGCGTCAATCATATTTCATAAAGTTCAGTGTTTTTTTATGTTTTTTTTTTAGACGTTCGGAACGCGGCTCAAAAGTTGGTTTACCATGATGAAGACATTTTCGTCCGAACAAATAGTGACTTTGTTTTTATTTTATTACGAGTCTTTTGGTCTTGGCAACTCTATTTATTTCATTTCGTATACATATATATTTACCTACATACATTTTTAAACAATGGAAAGAAATGAAAAAGACTGGAAGAAACAAGATAAAACAAATGTAGAAACTCTAGGTAGGGAGCATGAAGTAACACTTCTTTGGTCAAGGAGAATCCGGAAAGTCGAGTTATGTACATACATACATACATATGTACATACATAAATCCAAAACTTTTGATTTAATTTAAAATAATTTAATTAAAATAAAATACGTCTACATTGTAGTTAAAAAAATGGAAAAATGTGATCGAGCAATGACACTTAAAGGAACACATTCTTAAGTGTCAATCACTTTTCATAAAGTTCAAAGTGTTTTTTTATTTATTTTTTGTCTGTTCAAATATTTGTTTTTAACATTACTCATTAAAAACCCTAGAATGGTTGCACAGATTTGTTTGTTTGGAGTCTCAAAATATTCTTAGTGATTCAAGATCTTCTTCTATATATCGAAGAACATATGGATTTTACATTCCGTTTTCGAACAATAAACATTATTTTACAGTTTTCTTGTTTCATAAAAGTAGATCGAAAAAATGTGTACCTACACCGATTCTCCCATACATTTTAACATTAATCAACTTCTGCAGACATTCAATAGAATGAGTATTACAGAAGACACGTCTCACTTTGGACGATTATTATTTCTTAAAAAATATGCGGATTACAGAGAAAAACTCGGATAAGATTTTAGACAACGTGTTCCTTTTATTACAAGTAAAAGTATAATGAGGGAGAATATAAAGAAAGATATAAGAAAGTAAAAAGAAAGTATACATGATTCTCTTATAAGTGATCTTTAGGTAATTTAAGAAAATGATAATGAAATCTTAAAGACTAGTGTTAAGTAATTATAAGTTTTGATAGGTACCTATTGATATTTTAACATTCCCCCTCAATAGAAAAAATGATTATTTATTCATTAAATTTAACTAGCTCACCCGGCAGACTTCGTACTGCCTCAATCGATACATAAAAGACCTACCCTTTCCCGTTTCCTACTACTCGCTTACTACCCGATACCCACTACTTCAACACGATAACTGCTACCCTTTTACCCCGCTACTCTACTACCAACTTCCCTGGACATATCTCAAAAGCAACAAATCTAATAAAGAAAAAAAAATCTACGCCAAAAAAATTTCAAGCGTACGTTTTTTCTTTCTGTCAATGAAAAAATGACGAATCTTTGTTTTTACTTCACTGACATTTTTTTTTATTTTATCGTTTAGGGGCCGAACCATAGCATCCGTCAATCCGTCAGCGTTAATAGGTCTGTTCTTTTACTCCCTAAAACTGCCGAAAACTCCCAAATTCTCCCACTTTTCTGTTCTTGTACTCCCGTTTTTTGTAAGTTCTGTCACTTTTGAAGGAGGAAAATATTTCCCCTATCTGCCGATTTTAGCCACAAAAATTTCTTGTGGCAGTTTTTGTAAGATCTAGTGTAAAATAAGAAGTAGGTACATTGAATTTTATAGACGTTTGATATAATTTTGTGCATTTGGGAGATTTTGGCTGTTAAGCGGGAGAATCACAAAATGTCATCCCCACTCCTCGATTTTTGACAGTTTTTACAAAAACTGCTGAAAAAGTAAATGAACGGACCTAATGTATACGTTGCTGGCAACATATTTGCCGCATGTAACCGTCCCATAGAATACATTGTATACTTTGACAGCCTTATTTTCTTGGTGTAAAAATAATTCACAAAACCGCAAATCCAAAAAAAATAATATTAAAATATCAAAATCGTGTCAAAATTATTTTTTTGTACAAAATTTTGATCATCCATTGATTTTCCTTGATGTGGTGGGAACACATTGAATTGACTGCTCGTCATATTCCGTTGTTAACGGAACAACGGACGCAAAAAGTAGAAAGTTAACCAACTCTTTCCGTTGTATCCGTCCATGCGTTGCTTATGGGACCAGATAAGAACATTGTGTTGTCAGTTGAAAACGTCAGCGCTGACGCACTGGCGGATTCTATGGGTCAGCCCCTTTTGTTCTAGTCCCAGTTTTGATTTTCTGTCTCTCTCCTTCAGTTACTGGAAGAACGGACAAAAGGTCTATTGGGAAGAGAACCAACAAAAAAAGGGACTTTAACGGGATGGACATTTTCTACCGCACATGGTCAACATAATTCTGGTTTTCCAGCACCTCACATCGGACGCAAGAGTCCCTTCCAGTGTCTGTCTGTATTTTGCTTCTCATCCAGCTAACTGCAACTGAAGCCCAGAGATATTGCGTCTGCGTCGCTTGAGTCCAATTTATGTGACAAAACGCTACGCTATTTTTATGATTCCGCACATTTTGTACAGCTATTGAGTAAAGAGGTAGGGGTCTTTCAGTTTTGCAGATCATATTATTTACGGACAGGTTTGGCTTTGTCTTGGAATTTGTTTGATTCCGAGTTACGGTCCGGTCCGTACGTACATACGTATGAACGTACGGCAAGCGTAGGTTTTTTTTTTTGTCAGTGACAAACAACATTTTACGAACTTTTATTTTTGCTTTACTGACATTTTTTTTATTTTTTTTTTTTGACGAAAATAAAAATATTTGACGAAATTTTAAACGAAATTGATTAATCGTAGGTATATTGATATACAGGGTGATTCACGAGCGTTGTGCCAAAAAGCTAGAGCGTGTAGGTTGATGTGAGACAAGAAAAAAATCGTATAGGAGGTGGGGGTCTATTCCCCCCCGTTTAGCCGGGAGGGGCAATTTTCTGAAAAATTGACTTATTTTGTTTAAAAAAATATTAAAAATCAACGGCGTCGTTTACAACACCGTGCTATACCTTTCTGAAAAGCAAAAAACTTCTTCTTTCACTTTATTTTTAAATTAAATTGTTTTAACGAATAGTTTAAAAAAAATAAATTTTAAAACTCAAAATTTTCAAAAAAAAGCAAAAAAAATATTTTTGAACTAATTTTTTTCAAAATTTAATGTAATTAAGTACTAATTTTGTTTTAAAAATTCAATGTGTTTGTTAATTTTTAGTCGAAAACAGAAAACTGGATGCAAAAATGTCTTTTCGTTTTTGAGAAATTAAGAAAAAACCGAAACCACTTTTTTCTAAAAAAATCTTTGTTTTTATTTTTACCTATCTGGACTTTTAGTTTAATTTATTTCTTCTTTTAAATGTCCGTTTAAAAACGCTGTTGATACATCAAGGTGGTGAAGTTGTAGATCATATTCTGCAGATAGTGCATAAATTAGTCTCAAAGAGCTTTGACGTATTACGGGTGAATATGTGTCCATATAATCAATCCCAGATCTCTGATTATATCCCTGCGCAACTAGTCTTGCCTTTCGTCGATCTACACTTCCGTCATTTAAATATTTGGTTTTAAAAACCCATCGACATCCAGTTGCGGTTTTACCTGGTGGCAACTCGCAAAGCGTCCATGTGTTATGCTTCATCAAGCATCTATATTCATCCTTCATAGCAGCATGCCATTCTTCGGCATGTGGAGAATTTAAAGTTTCTTTAAAGCTGGCTGGATCATTATATTGGCATGCATTGAACACCTTTTCCAAGATGAAATTTGATCTCTGATCATTCTGATTTTTCAGATTTGATCTTGTTCGACTGCTTATAAATTCATTTTCTACATTATTTGTTGTTTGTTGTTCTGTTAAATTTTTAGCTTTATTCTTAGTGTTCCCTTTGTTTTGTTTTTTAACATTTGCATTAGGCTCATAATTTTGTTCTGTAGACTCTACTGTTTCTTCTTTATCATTATGCAAGTTTAATTCATTCTGCTCTCCCACTACATTCTCATTTGTTTGTCCATTCAAGAACTCCTCAGCTTCCATAAATTCATCTTCATAATTTTCTTCTCTTGTAGTTTCTTATAATTCATCGCCTTCATGTTTCATTTTAATTCTCTTCAAACTTGTTGCATGCTCATTATTCAAAATAAATTCTCCAAAATTGTCAACGTCGCGTCGTTAGGTAACTCTTCTATAAAGCGAACATCTCTACTCTTAATTATTATTCGAGATCCTCTCTTCCATAAACGGTATGATTTCGATTCTTCAGAATAGCCGATAAAAACGTGATCTTCACTTTTGGGATCTAACTTCGATCTGTTGGGAGACTTAATCAAAACAAAAGACCTGCACCCAATTTGCCGTAAATGACTAACTTTTGGTATTCTTCCAGTCCAGATTTGTTCTGGAGTTCTATCTGCATTTAGATTAGTGGGGCATCGGTTTCGAATGTAAGCGGCTGTATGGATGAGCTCTGCGCATAAAAACTTGGGAAAACCTCCGTCAATTAAAAAACACTTAGCCATTTCTTCCAAAGTCCGATTCATTCGTTCGGCAACACCATTTTGCTGTGGTGTATATTCAGTTGTTAAATGGTGTTTTATTCCGTTTGACTTCAAAAAATTCGAAAACTCGTTACTGACAAGTTCGCGAGCATTGTCGCTTCTCAGACATTTAATTTTATTATTTGTTTCATTTTCTACCTGAGCTTTGAA
The DNA here is from genome assembly GCA_943590905.1 of Sphaerophoria taeniata. Lineage (NCBI taxonomy): Eukaryota > Metazoa > Arthropoda > Insecta > Diptera > Syrphidae > Sphaerophoria > Sphaerophoria taeniata. The sequence goes on from OX016540.1 coordinate 187,108,953, forward strand.
ATTCTTAAAAACTTCTAAATAGTCGCTCTTTCTTTGCAAAAAATAGACGAAAACTTTTCTAGAACAGTCATCAATGAAAGTTGCAAAATACAAGCACTTTCTCAAAGATTCTGTTTTGAATGGACCGCAAGAGTCAGTATGAATCAATTCGAGCAGATTTGTTGCTGATTTTTCATTTTTGATTGGAAAAGGGAGTCTTGTCTGTTTTCCTTTAAAACATGTAGGACAACTAACGGTCGATGAATTAAACTTTGGAAGACCTTGAACCATGCCATTTTCTCTCAGACTTCGAAGAGATGTCATATTAAGGTGTCCGTAACGCCGATGCCAAACTTCTAATAAATTCTCATGTTTCTGGTCTGTAATCTTACACGTTATTTCGTTGGTTGAGAACATGCTTACTTAATAAAGGTTCCTGTGTTTCCTTGCTTCGAGTATAATTAAATCATCTTTTGCTATCATTCCTCGTTCCCCTTCTATTATAAGCTTACAACCTTTATCAGTGGCATTACTACATAGCAGATACAAGATTACTTCTGAGTTCTGGTATGAACAGAGTATCATAAAGATGAACAACTTTAGATTTTCCATGCACAAGTACAACTAATTTAACTGTTCCAATGCCTTTAATGTTTGGAAATTTATTATTCGCGACTTGAACTAGACCAGTGTAATTTTTATCTATGTTAACAAAGTAATTTTCCAAGCAGCACATATGCGAGGTAGCGCCGCTGTCAACATACCAATTGAAACGTTCAGTAAATTCTTCCTTAACATTTTGTGAAACTTCTTGTGCTTTCATGTCGTTTCTACTAAATTCTGATGCAATAAAACCAACTTCATCTGTGCTATATTCTTGATTAAAGCTACCTGCCTGTACAAAATTTGATCTAGCTTTATTCTTATTCAGTACAACGCACGTGGCAATCACGTTTTTTTATGCCCTTTCAACCCACATCGATGACAATTAAACTGAAATCGAGACATACCTGATGTGTCGTTTTTATTTTCAAACCTATTGTGGTAATGCCTTACTTTAAAGGCTTCGTTTCCAACATCGACGTTTTTGTTCTTGTCACTGGCTTCCAATAAACAGGCTCTTAAGACCGTCATCGTGGGTGATTTTTCTGCAGCTCCAAATGCTGCTTGTAGATGTTTAAATGACTCAGGCAGGCTATCAAGTAATGTAACAACGAGCAAGTCATCGTCCAGTTAGGCATCCATCTCACGTAAACGATTGAAAATCAAATTAAAATTGATAAGATGTTGTTCCATATTTTGGCTTTCATTCATTTTAAAGTTAAGTAACTTACGGAATTCCTCCAGTTTTGTTCGTGTTCCCATACGATTATACGTAGATTCTAAGAAACTCCATATATCCTTCGACGTTTTAAGTCCATGTACAAGAGATACCTGATCTGGTGTCATTGAGATAATAATCTCACTTCTCGCGTCTAAATCGCTGTTAATCCATGCTTCCAATGTAGCTACGTCCGCCCCATCTGCTGGCCTTGGATTTTCTCCATTCACATATTTCCATAGGCGATTCTTGTGCAAAATAGCTTGCATTTGATGCTTCCACGTAAAAAAGTTGTTCCCATCAAATAATGGAATTTTTCCAGTTAAATTCGCCATTTGTATTTGTATTTGTATTTATTTATTATCATTAAGCATTTTAAAACATAGTGTCTTATTTTTAATACTTATTATGTTCAGATTTAAATTTAATCAAATTAAAAAGAGGAATCAAATTATTATGTTAGATTTACAATTTGCTTGAAGTTAAGAGAAAAGAAAGTTGTTTTTAGATAAATGGTCATGATGACATGATCCTTTATATATACAATGTAGGGTGACGTGGTCATCAATGTACCAGTGGTGCAGAATGCACCACGGCTATACACGCCAAACCGGACGCTGGATTAGTGTATACCTCTTTCAAATATAACCGTTACTATCAGAAACTCCGATAGACTTAAGTTTGAAAGTGTTTCTCTTTGGTGGCTCACTTGTGCGGAGTGTTTTATAAATTTACAGTGATAAAGTGAAAAAATAAAGTTAGCTTATTTTTTTAATATCTGAGTGAAATTAAAGAGTTTCTTTACAACAAATCAATTAAACAGTTTTTTGAACATTTGCTAACATTATAAAATAAGGAGTGAATAGTTTTGTTCCTTTTGTTATAAACTATTTCAATTTATTAAAAAAATGTCAGGGTGGTGCATAATGCACCACATAAGCATGGTGCTGAATGCACCGTGGTTTACTGTGTAAAAAGACAAAGATGAAATAAAGAAACTACTGCAGCAGCTAAAATTTATCTGATCAAGAAGATACCGCAAATTCATCAGTTGCTTTTAATTCTAAACTTCTTAACCGTCCATTTGATGAACTTAAATCCTATAATAACTTTGATTTAGTGGAGTTCCTCTATTTGTTTTTATTTTAAAGTTCCCTTAAGTGATATGGTCTTTTGATCGATTTTTTTTTATATTTAATAGAGTAAGATCCCAGGGCCCCCAGACGTTACTTATTTTTGAAGTAACGAATTTTACGGTATAGACACTCTTCTATGTGCTTAAGAGTGTGTGTGTACTAACTAGTTTGACTAGGCGGCCCGTTCACAGGTGGCAGGTAGAAAAGGTAGTCAAAAACATAACTTACTTTTGTTAAATTTGAAGTGCTGATTTTTATATATGTCACATAGAATATTATTAAAAATAAATATTTCATATTGACAGACCGTTTGTGTGGGCGGTAATTCCTCCCAGACGCTTGAAACCTCATAAAAAAATTACCGAACTTTTGTTATATTCGAATTCTTCTGCTTTATATATGATGTTTGGGGGGCTATTTTAATACCTTTTGTGTACAGCCAGACCAATCCGAAGGGCCAAACATTCTCCCAGACACAATTAAAATTTTTATTAATAGTGCAGTCATTGAAGCATTATTGCTCCGGATTTTTTTTACTGTGATCCGATTTGCATGAAATTTTGGAATTAGGTTCATCTTACCCTTAACTTCAAAAGTAAAAATGATTTGAACTCCGCAACCACCTTGGGGGTGGTTGCCACCCCTTCTCGGGGGCGAATTTTTTTTTCAAAATAACCTCGGATATCGATAGAAGGCCTAATTTTAAGCAAAAAATCATCTGTACAGTTTTTCAAAAAATCCAATACTTTTCAAGTTATTGGCAATTGAAAATTCGCAATTTTTTCACGTTTTTCATCGGTTTCTTGCAAATATCTCCAAAAATATACGTTCTATCGGATATTTTATTAAGAACAAAATTGTAGCAGGTAAAACAATGAACAATTTGGTTTTTTTTATAAAGTATTTTAAGTGCAATATTAAGCTAGATATTAAAGATCAAAGCCGTTTTTTATTTTGTCTGAAATTTAATCGATGTGGTCAATGCCATCTAGCGGAAAACAGATGCATTTTATGCATTCTTCAAGTTATTGGCAATTGAAAATTCGCAATTTTTTCACGTTTTTCATCGGTTTCTTGCAAATATCTCCAAAAATATACGTTCTATCGGATATTTTATTAAGAACAAAATTGTAGCAGGTAAAACAATGAACAATTTGGTTTTTTTTTATAAAGTATTTTAAGTGCAATATTAAGCTAGATATTAAAGATCAAAGCCGTTTTTTATTTTGTCTGAAATTTTATCGATGTGGTCAATGCCATCTAGCGGAAAACAGATGCATTTTATGCATTCTAGTACAAAAGAGTTTTGTAGTGCTTGAAATAAGCTTTAAAATGAGCACTTTTAAAAGTCTTTTGCACGTAAAATAAGTGAGCTGTATTGCAAATAAGGGGAGCACCTAATGTTTTTTTCTTTTAAATCAATGGGTTTCACAAGTGCCATTTCCACCAAAATTATAATTAATCGTATTCTGCCTGGAATTAACTTTATTATGAAGAGTTTGATAGATAGTATCAGTTTGGCTGCTTCAGGATACATATTTTTCAAAAAAGTCACGATTAAAAAAAAAACAAAATTTCAAATTTAAAAATAAATCACTTTTTTTCATAATATCTCAAAAATGACGACAGATACGTATAAAAGTGTGAGGATTAAAAATTTAGGTTTTTTTCTGACAAACAATTTGGTTTTTTGTTTTTTCTGTCAAACAAAAATTGAAGGAGATATGATTGTTTAAAGAGCGCGTGGCAGCGCAATCACAGCCTCTCTTAAGCCCTTTAACCCTTCACCGTTTTAGAAAAAGGTTTTTTTTTTTACTTTATATTGCAATGAAGGATGTTGTAGCTCTCTTAATTACCTTTACAATGGTTTTTTTTATAAATTGTGATAGCATGAAAATTGAAGGAGTTATGGTCCAAGAACTTGTCATTTTTTTTTCTACCTAGTAACTGAAAATTTCATTTCAACGACCTCAATGAGCTCTCAGAACTGAAGATCAAAGATTTGATCTCCTTTCTAAACGCAACAAAGTGGATTTGAGGCGCACTCAAAACCCAGTATTATATATAATCCCTCTTTTAACTTTATAGGTCAAGCGAGTATTTTATGGTATCAAAACGGCGCAACTCAGCGCTAATTGTGTCACCGAGCTAGACTGCTCGTGGCCACCATTTCAACTACTACTAACTGAAAATTTCGGAGTGTGAATATTGCGAATTTTCAATTGCCAATAACTTGAAAAGTATTGGATTTTTTGAAAAACTTCTATCGATATCCGAGGTTATTTTGAAAAAAAAATTCGCCCCCGAGAAGGGGTGGCAACCACCCCCAAGGTGGTTGCGGAGTTCAAATCATTTTTACTTTTGAAGTTAAGGGTAAGATGAACCTAATTCCAAAATTTCATGCAAATCGGATCACAGTAAAAAAAATCCGGAGCAATAATGCTTCAATGACTGCACTATTAATAAAAATTTTAATTGTGTCTGGGAGAATGTTTGGCCCTTCGGATTGGTCTGGCTGTACACAAAAGGTATTAAAATAGCCCCCCAAACATCATATATAAAGCAGAAGAATTCGAATATAACAAAAGTTCGGTAATTTTTTTATGAGGTTTCAAGCGTCTGGGAGGAATTACCGCCCACACAAACGGTCTGTCAATATGAAATATTTATTTTTAATAATATTCTATGTGACATATATAAAAATCAGCACTTCAAATTTAACAAAAGTAAGTTATGTTCTTGACTACCTTTTCTACCTGCCACCTGTGAACGGGCCGCCTAGTCAAACTAGTTAGTACACACACACTCTTAAGCACATAGAAGAGTGTCTATACCAGAGATTAAAATGAGTATGTTTGAACAGTTCGAACACATCCAAATTTTTCTTGTGTGCTTGTTCATACTCGTTCGATTGCAACCCTTATTTATGAATAATTTGACTCATAAATAAAAAGGCTTGTAAGTCAAACCAAGCAAGCAGAGGAAACTCGTAAATATTTTTCGTTTTCGATCATTTCAAGTCAAATTGATTCACAAGCAATTCGCTTGCTTGTACTTACTCAAACATGTTTGAGTTTTCGGGTAAAATTGATTGGATGTTTCAATTTTTTTTTCTCTACGAAGAAAAAAAAGAAAGATGCAGGCTTTGTATGGGTTGTAATTTAACGAATAGAAATATTTATAAATAAGTTAGGTGGCTGGATTTGCATTCATAAATATAATAATCCGCACTGGAAACATAATTTTTCACATTAATTAAAGAAAGGATTTATTAATGAATGCATACCTCTTATACCTCAATGTGGGTTAGGTTTGTAATTTTGTATACCTAAATAGAAAATAGTGATTGACGAAGACTATGTCGTGGGAATACCTGCTTCCGGTTGGTAGAGAATGCAGTTTTGTTAAGATATTTTAAAAATTGTTAATCTTTTTATAACATATCTGACCTTCCTATAACCAAGCTAAGCTACCTACTACTTTCTGGATAATATGTAATCCTTTTCTAGGATGGGATGTTTGCTTTTTGTTATTAGAGTAATAAAACAAAAAAAGAGGTATGAATGAACATTTTGAGGTCAAGCTATGAATGAATTAGTTTCAGTTTCAGTAATAATTTTTGGTTTTTACGCATCTTTTTTTTTATAAAAAAAGGGTTTTTTTGTTTCAATGAGTAGATTTTTAAATACTTAGAAAATGAAATCATGAAATAAAACTTTGAATATTATATATGTTACAAACGTTTCTTTTTAATCAAAATATGTAGATTTCCTTATTTCTATTTTGTTCGAAATTTTTTACATTGATTCCACTCAGCACACAAATCTCAAAGAAACCAAGCATTATTTTTCGATTTACTTACAAGCGCCATGAATAATGGAGTGGTGATTGTAAGCGATTTTACTTTCAATCAGTAAACTTGTTTGAAGATATTACGAACCCATAATCATTAATTTTTTTGCTGGGGAAAATTCAACTGACAACGCGGATTCATTTGCTCATGAAATCCTAATGTATATTGAAAATTTGAAACCCATACACAAGGTCCTGTTTATATTTTACAATGGTGTTTCGATCACAAAAAATCAAAATAATCAAAATATGTGGATTTATTTATTTCTATTCGTACCTATCTATTTTATTCGACACAGCGATACAAAAATTTGAGAATGAAACAAATCAACGATAAAAATAAACCTCCTTGCCATAGATTACCTACATTTCCACACAGCACACAAATCTCAAACAAACCAAACAATATTTTTCGATTTACTTACAAGCGCCATGAATAATTGAGTGGTGATTGCAAGCGATCTTACTTTCAACCAAAAAACTCGTTTGAACTCGTTTGAAATGAGGGATGATTTGTAAATAATTTTACTCATAAATAAAAAGACTCGAAATTACTTGCTTGTGCGTTGACTCAGTTTGTTCAAACTCGTTTTTTTTGAGTAAATACCCGAAACTTACAAACAATACTTGACTCATTTTAATCTCTGGTCTATACCGTAAAATTCGTTACTTCAAAAATAAGTAACGTCTGGGGGCCCTGGGATCTTAGACTATAAGTTCTCGTATATTTTTGTTTGAAAAAATAAATCTGTCTATGACGTTAAAAAATTGTTTTAATTCTTTAAATAAATTTTTGGTGCATCGTGTACATACGACTGGTGCATTCAGTACATACCATGGTGCACCATGCACCATTTGGTTTTTTGGGAAAAAGTATTTTTTACACAAAGAATTCAGATCATATCGAAAATATAAGTTTATACGTATTTTCATAACATATCTAAAGAATGAAATACAAAAATACATAACAAAAAGAGTTCATTGGAAAAAGTTATGGTCATTTGAAAATAGGGTGGTGCATTGATGACCACGTCACCCTACACAAGAGAAAAAAAAAATAAATAAATAACATAAATTTTTAAATTCTAAGACAAAGTGATTTTTATTTTGGAAACATTTTCAGCATTTGTATAAGTTCTTTAAAGAGTTCTCAAAACGAGTGCTGCTGTTTATCCCCCTCAGGTTAGCAGGCAAGGAGTTCCAAAGGGCAACAGCGTGTACAAAGAACTGTTGTTTTCAATTTGAATTGAATCAGTGTTACTGATAACGATTGCCTGGCATTTCTTAGGGTTAAGTTTAAGATGATTCTCCCTGGACCACTGGTTTATACACATCAAATCTTCGTTTATTCTGGCAGTTGCGTCTTCAATCATGCCGATTTTGTAGCTCAAATGAATTTGAACGTCGTCAGCATACATATGAATTTTGCAATGCCTGAGTAGGTACAGATGGAAGGTCATTATTGAAAAGTGTGAATAAGAGTGGTCCCAAAATCGATCCCTGTGGCACACCATTAGGGGTAGGGAGGAAATCCGACAGCCTAGAGTTAGCAAAAACAGCCTGAGTTCGATGGCTTAGATACTGTGCTATGAGGGTTAAGGCAGAGTTTTCAAAGAAGAAGAAAGAATTCAGTTTTTTCAGAAGAATTGTATGTGAAACAGTGTCGAACGCCTTAGAAAAATCAAGAAGAACCAGAGTTGTGACTTTATTATTATCGATTTGTTGTCGTACGTCGTCGCTTATTTTAAGAAGCGCAGTCGTACAGCTGTGTTTTGGTCTAAAGCCAGATTGCGTCGGTGTAATTAAATTCCGTGTTTCCAAGAATGCTGTTATCTGCTGACTAACGATCTTTTCGAACGCTTTTGAGATGAATGGTAGGATGGAAATTGGTCGGTATTCTTTTTGTTGCGAATTTGACTTTTTAAGAATTGGCAATATTTTTGAAGCTTTCCATAGTGCCGGGTAACAGGACTTTGTTAATATTGAATTGAAGATATGTGTCAAGAAAGGAGATATAAAAGTAAGAATAATTTTTACAAACTTAGGATGCATATTGTCTAGTCCAATAGCGTCCGATTTAATGTCTTTTACGGCCTTAAATACCTCAACTTCAAAAACTCTTTTAAAACTGAAACTTGAGAGAAGCTCATTACTTCTTTCAAAGTTTGTGTCAAACGCAACACCATTATTTGTGTCAGAAACAGAACTTACGAACTGTTTGTTTAGTTCATTTACATCACAGTCATCCTCAGCAATCTTTTGTTTCGTCGTAATACCAAGAGATTTTATGTTCTTCCACAGTTTTTTGGAAGAAACATTGTTAAATCTCGACGCAAAAAACCTTCGCTTGGAATTTCTGATTTGAATATTCACTGTATTTCTTAACGCTTTGTACTGCGTAAACAACTGTGGTAACTTGAACCTTTTCCAATGTTTGTAAGCTATATTTCTTTTCAGAATAAGTTTATCAATGTAACTAGTGTACCATCCTATTTCAGAGTTTTTGATTCGCACGTTTTTAATTGGCACAAAGGTGTCAAAAAGGTCATTAATTTTGTTAGTAAAGAAATAAACTTGCTCATCTACGTCTGAGATGTAGTATATATTTTCTAAATTAGAGTTATATATACTTGTTACCAATGATTGCATATCGATTGCATTGAAATTCCTAAATGAAATGCTTTCTGTTTCTGAGGTCGGATTTAGGTTAATATTATAAAAAGCGATAATTAAGTCATGCTTGGAAAATCCGGGAACATCAAGCTGCCCATAGAAGTTCACAAGATGTGGTTGACTGACCAGGAATGTATCAAGTAGAGTGGAGCTAGACGAAGTAAAATGCGTGGGTTGATCAGTGTTAACTGGAAAAAGGTTGATGGATAATAGATTTTCGTTGAAATTTTTGGTCCTACTGTTATGTTTATCTATCTTATCAGTTCTCTCTGGTTTGTCGTGGGGTGCGCATCTCAGTGAAACTGCTGTAACCTACTATAAAATTACAATCTATAAACATATAGTCAATCATGATTTGTTCGGTGTGTTCGCAAAAAATTGGACGAAACAACTCCTCTCTTATTGCATGTAATGATTGCAAGAATGGTTTCCATCTTACTTGCGTGAATATTACAAAAGAAGATTTTGATTATTATAAGTCAAGTGGTATCCCCTTTCGTTGTGATAAATGCAATGTTTTAAGACGTCGTTCCGTTCGTGTGCCTCACTTGTGCGACAACGACAACAGTATTGCTCTCCTTTCTTCCAACGTAATCAATGAAGAAGATGTGAGCTCACAAGTGCTTTTGAAAGAGAAAGATCATGGTTCACCTACGAACAGCATTAACAGCGAGAACCATTGTACTCTTCAGATGGTATACTTAAAGCTTACGAATTTGGAGAATACCAACCTTCGTTTTTTACAACAAATTAATGATTTAAGAACGGAAAACATTGAACTTAAATCAAAACTCAATATTCTGGAAAGCCAGCTTAATTGGCAGCAACAACGTCTTCTAAGCAATGATATAGAAATAGTTGGAGTACCTGATGTCAATGACTCTAATGTTCTGAGTAAAGCTAAAGATGTCTTCAACAAAGCTTTATCCATTGACCTTGCTGATAAATTCGTCGAGAAATGTTTTATAAAAAAGGTGCCTAACAAAGCTGCAAACAACGTTGCTTCCTCTTCTTCTTCTTCATCCTCAAAATCGAAAGCAATCATTTGTGTACGTTTTTGCGATGTAAAGACCAAGCAGCAGATAATGTTAGCTAAAGCAAAGAATAAAAAAAACTTGAATACACATGTCTGTTGCACTGTCGACGGCAACAACGGTGCAGGCGGCAGCGGTGGTGGAGGCGGCAAGGGGATTTATATTAATGATTCTCTTACGAAATATACGCAGGCTCTATTTATGAAGACAAAAGAAAAAATTAAAGAAAAAGGTATCAAATATGTATGGTTTAAGAATAATCAAATACTTGTAAGAAAGATTGAGGGTGGAAATGTCATTTCTATTAGATCATTTAATGATCTTGCACTTATTTAGTGCATCTTGTATTTTATTCATTTTTATGAGCAACTTGAATTTTTTTGTCGATGACATTTCTTACCCCAATCTTAACAATTCAAATTTTGATAATGTGTTCACAAGTAGTAACTTTTGCAATAACAAAATTTTTATTGTCCACCAGAACGTCAGAAGTTTAAGAGCTAATTTTGCTGATCTGGTCACTCACATTGACTCTTTTGCATGCATTCCAGATGTTGTTTTTGTGTCTGAGATCTGGATTTATGATTTTGAAAAAGGCGATTATTCCTTACCCGGTTTTAATTTTGTGGCCAACACCAACGAAAATTATGCTTCGGGTGGCGTTGGTTGTTTTGTAAAAGATGGTTTCAAAATTCTTGATATCTCTTACGTCGATTTCGTTACTGCAGATGTTTTAAGGGTTTCTATTGAAATCAATCGTGATGTATTTATTTTTTTATGTGTCTATAGATTTCATGCATTCAATATATTAATGTTTATCAAGGAATTTTCTGGTCTATTGGAAAAGGAAAACTCTAGGAATTTAATTATTGTTGGAGATTTTAATATTGACATTTTGAATAATAATGAAACAGTTTCAAGTTATCTTTCACTATTAGCTTCGCATGGTTTGGTGTCGTTTATCAATGTGGCTACAAGAGAGTCGGGTAGCTGCTTAGATCACATCTATGGGCGTTTTAGTAATGCTTTAATTTGTAATTGTGAAAGTTGTGTTCTTAATTTAATGATTACTGATCACTCTATGACAGCACTTTTAGTGGATATTTCCAAAACGAAAAGTTGTATTAACTCTCAAGTTTCTAAGAAAAAAATTAAAACGGACTATGTTCTTCTTAAAAGTGCTCTTTTGTTTGAATTTTGGGATAACGTTTACGCTTGTGTTGATGCTTCTACGTCGTATGCCATCTTTATTGACGCTCTAAAAAATCACATCCTTAATTGTAGTTCGTTGCTGCCTAAGAAAAAAATTGTGAAAAGGCTCAAACCTTGGATTTCTAATTATTTAATGTACAAAGTGAAAAGGAAAAATAAGCTCCGTTTTAAATGCTCTAAGAACCCTAATAATTTATCTTTAAAACGTAAATATAAAAAACTATGTACCGAAATTAAAAAAGAGATTCCGATTTGCCGCGATAATTATTTCCGTTCGCAATTTAATTCTGCAAAAGGAAATATAAGAGATGAATGGAAAATTGTTAATAGTATACTCAATAAACCTTCTGTGTCAATAAATCCTAAGACAATGTGTATAGATGGATGCGAAGTTACTGATAAACTTGCTATCGCAAATGCATTTAACAGTTTTTTTACCAATATTGGTTGCAACTTACAAACCCACCTTTCTATAACTACTTGCTCGCTATGTGTATCCGCCCGCAGGACCTCTGAGCTGCAAAGCAATAGTTTTGTTTTCGAGCCCATTTCTTCCCTTGAGATACTTAAAGCTATTGGTAATTTAAAAAATTCTCATTCGTGTGGTATTGATGGTATATCTAACATCATTGTTAAACAAATTGGGTGTTTTCTTGTAGATGTCTTAGCTTATATCTTTAATCGTTGTGTGTTTTCTGGAGTTTTTCCAGATGCTCTAAAATGCGCCGATGTTATTCCATTATTTAAAAATGGCTCTACTAGTGACATTTGCAATTATAGGCCTATTTCTCTTCTTACAGTTTTTAGCAAAATTTTCGAAAAATTAATGAAGAATAGAATAGTTAATTTTTTAACAAAAACAAAGTTTTTTAATCCGATACAATTCGGCTTTCAAAAAGGAAAATCGACTGAAGATGCACTTCTGCAATTTTGTGATCAAATACTTTCTAATCTAGACAATAAAAAATGTACTGCTGCCTTGTTCATTGATATAACCAAAGCCTTCGATACGGTCAACCACAAGTATTTGCTGAGGAAATTGGAAAATGCTGGTTTTCGTGGCTTTATGCTTAACTGGCTTAAGTCATATCTTGAGAATAGGTTTCAGAGGGTGAAACTTGATGATTTCAGGAGTGAAGATAGGTGCCTCAACCTGGGTGTACCGCAAGGTTCCGTGCTAGGACCAATTTTGTTCCTAGTTTACATCAACTCTTTGTTTTCACTGAATTTTCGAGGCATGCCTACTGCTTTTGCGGACGATGTGGGTTTTGCATATGGTTCAAAAAGTAACTTGGATCTTATTTCCGATATAAATCATGATCTGGAGTTATTGAGAATTTGGTTTGCGGATCACGATTTGGTCATAAGTCCCAAAACAAAAATTATGTTTTTAAGTTTGTCTGCCTTACAAAATTGTGATGTAAATATTTATTATCATGCTCCTAATTGTGAAAAATTTAAGCTTCCAATTTGTAACTGTGTGTCTGATACTTGTTTTCCTTTTACCCATTTTAGTAATATTGGCTGTAGTTCTAAATGTTTTTTAATTGAAAAAGTTGATGAATTTAAATATCTAGGCCTAACCATTGATTCTAGAATGAATTTTTTAAGCCATACAAACAGTTTAAACAAATATTTTCGATGCACTCTCAGACATTTTTATTATTTGCGAAATATTGTCTCAACGGATCTCTTAAAAACAATTTATTATGCCATTTTTCAGTCTAAGCTTCAATATGGAATTGTTTGTTGGGGTGGTGCTTATTTAAATAAAATTCAACCGTTGCTAGTTGTGCAAAAATATGTTATTCGTTTAATCTGTCGTAAACCAAGTAGACATCCGAGTTTTCCTTTGTTTAATTGCCTAAAGATTCTTCCTGTGCGACATTTGTATTGTTTTAAGGTGCTTAAGACCTTCTTCATGAAGTCTGGTAATCGTAACTTCCGTTTGATTTCAAATTATAATTTACGTGGTAACTCTTCGAACATCTACACGGTACCCTTTCATCGAACTTCTGCTTTTCGTAATTTTTTTTCAATTTCGTCCTTGCATTTCTTTAACAAGCTTCCAGATCATATTAGGGCCTTAACATCGCTTGGACTGTTTCTAAAACATTTAAAACTTTGGATCTTTAGCTTAAACTATTCGAGCTTGGATTCTTTTATTTCTGATATTCTGGTTTAATTTAAGTTCTTTTTGATTCTTTAATTTGTTCGCTTTTAAAATTTTGTATATCTTTGGTTGTTAGCTTCAAGTTATCACTCGTTATTTGTTGTCTTACATGATGCCTTTAATATTTAAGATTATTGCTGTGCTTATTTTTTATTGTATTTATTACTATATTATTTATTCTGCTTGTTGTACTATTTATTGGTCTTTTTATAGAGGGTCACCCCACCCATTATTTGTACTTTATATTGTATTTTGTTTTTACTGAAGTGGCTTTCAACTCTATTTATCATATTTACTATTTTAAATATAGATTGCCACATTTTTCTTATTATATTTTGTACTAAGGTTAGGTCTTTTTTTATGATTATTGTCTTTATTCTATGTATGTATTTATAAGAAAAATAAAAACTGAAACTGAAACTGAAAAACTGAAAATAGATCAATATTTAAGTCTCCTGCAATAATTATGTGGTTAAAGTTAGGTGTTACTTCCTCTAGAATGTCTGTAATGACGTTTGTGTCTGTTATGTTAGGTGGTTTGTAGATAACACCAATCAGACATTTATTGGATGCACAAGTGACTTCTATAAATAGGTATTGCAATCCACTATTATTCTCTGTACTCCTTATTAGCTTGCTTTTGAAACATTTTTTTATGAAAATAGCCACTCCCCCTCCCCTAGAAACAATACGGTCAGATCTGAAAACTTTAAAGTTACCGGTGCTCAATAAGCAGCTATCAACTTGTTCGGTCAACCATGTTTCAGATACGCAAATGACGTCCATTTTGGAATCATTGAAAGTACTTTTAAATTCATCCAAGTGTTTCAGCAGACTTTGAGCATTTATGTGACATACAGATAATCCATCGTATCTGTTTCGAAAAACTTTGAGCATAGTCCCTGTTTTGTTGAAATTTGTATTGCTGCTGACCTGTGGAACCCCTCTACCTCTAGCTTGACTCATAAGTCATGTTATATATATAAAACACCACCTGAGAAGAACGAAACAGCATAATGAAGAACTTTGTTTTATAAAGAAAGATGCTGAAAAAAATGTCAATTTTTTCGGGTAGAAAAATGCTGAATAAATTTCCAAAAATAAGAATCGACTAGAAACAATTAAAAAGTTTAAATTTAAAAGAAGAAAATATTTAAAAGCTATTAAAAAAAGTTAAATAGAATAATTAGTTAAGTGAAATATATAAAAAGAAAAAATACTAAAAGTGCTAAAATTCCTTCGGAGACAGCACTGATGTGTGTGCATTGCGTATGCATTATTGAGAAGCTTCTTTTTGTTGTCATTGTTTTGCTCAGCTTCGGGACTTGAATTATTGCAATTAATAAGAATTTCATTGTTGTTGTTTTCTGCTGGCTCTTCTTCATTATTATTTGTATTTGCTTTTCGCTTGCAAGTTTCGACCATTGAGTTCAGTATATCAACTGAGTTAACTGTTCTAGGCACATCATTGTTATTTAATTTAATGTAAACAGTTCCGCTTGAGGTGAAAACAGAAAACAGTTGATATTTTCGCCTAAGACGAATTGCGTGTCGTAATATGTTTCGGTTATTTTTGGTTAAGCTCTCGTGGAAATAGATCGGAGCGTTCGAATCTTCACCGATGTCTCTTAAAGTTAACTGTCGCGAGTTTCTTTTGCGAAAATCGGCAAACGCCTTAAGTGTTGTGTTTTTATCGTGTGCGGACAAAAATTTTACAATTATAAAAAATACTACTTTATTCCAATTCTAATACTTTAAAGAAAAATTACTGGGCACATAACCTCTTAAAATATATGCGGATTACAGAGAAAAACTCGGATAAGATTTTAGACAACGTGTTCCTTTTATTACAAGTAAAAGTATAATGAGGGAGAGTATAAAGAAAGAGATAAGAAAGTAAAAAGAAAGTAAACATGATTCTCTTATAAGTGATCTTTAGGTAATTTAAGAAAATGATATTGAAATCTTAAAGACTAATGTTAAGTAATTATAAGTTTTGATATTGATATTTTAAAATTATTATTAGAAACAATTTAAGGCCATATCTCTTTTTCAATTATTTTTCCTCCTGAAAATGGCGTTTTTAGTCCGAAGAGAAGACAAGTTACTTACTTACAAGGGGTGAGTTGCTTTGGTGAACATTTTAGGTTAAATAATTGCCGTTTGGATTTTGACCCACAGTCAGCTCTATATAGCAAGGCAAGGAGATGAATAAGTTGATAGTTCAAAGTTTTCGCGGATTAGAATAAAATAGTCTATTTGGCTACTCATAAATCTGTGAATACAAATTATGTCCCTACGCATATACGTGTTAGAGCTCGAAAATACTTTCAATTATTATTTAACTTGAACGTTCAGTGAAAATTTGATCAAATTATATTACTTGAAATGTCAAGTAAAATTGGTATAAACATGAAAATCAGTGCTGCTGGAGCTCAGAATCGTTTGGACTATGAAAAAAGCGAGCCAAGACTATTCGCATAGAATCTAAATACCTTAACTATCATAATACATACATATAAGGGTGAGCCTGGTCTATCTCAAGCTAAGACACGTAAATCAAACAGAAGGAATCGAAGCTAAACCGTTTCAATGCGCTTAATTTGAACTTATTAATAAGGACAGGAGGACACCAAAGTAGGTACGAATATTCAAGAAATGCTCGAACCAATGTTGTAAACAATGATTTGACCACCTCTTGATAAGCCCCAAAGAAGAGTTTTTGCTTGTTGATAAGGCTATCGATATGGGAATTGAAGGTGTAACAACTTGATTATTGCTAGAAAAGACTATTGGAATCAGTTGAGTATAAAAGAAAGTAAGATGTTTAGGATAGTGGGGATATGGGGAAGGCTTTCAAGAGAAGATAAGTTCCAATTGTTTTTTCTTGAACCAAATAAATAGTACGTAGAGCTCAATCTGAAGTGATACACTTTCTTTAACGCATTCAATTTGAGACCTCTAAATAGACATAAATGAAGTACGCGATGCGTTTCACGAATAAACATATATGTTTTTCCAAATTGATCTGGGGCCTAACTATGTAATTCGATTCTACAAAAAAATTATTCGAATTCGCAAATTCCGTACTCTGTAATTCTATAAGATTGTTTTAATATGCGATAGTCGAACAGTTCTAGTAGTGCCAAGTATATTTTTGTATGCTTTCGCAAAAAAAACAGGAACTCTCTAATTCGAAAGTAGAATTCAAAACAAGGCAAAATCACAAATAATCGTTCTACATCAAATGTGTTATCGAGCCGATCGGCTTGAGAAGTTTTTTGGCCAAAATGTTGGTTAAAAAGCCAATGAGCTATTGTACCTTACCGAAGCCATCAATACCTCCCTCAATAGATGTTTTAGGTATGTTGTATGGTCATTGTCATGGTTTCATTTTCATCCGATGCAGTTGCCTTTAGGTAGCCCTAAATAATGAACATATTCGGTTCGTGCTTGGTATAAATTCGTGTAGGGGATGGTTCGCGGCTTTGCGCACTGTTCGCTGTATGCCAAAACCATGATTTTCTCCGCCGCGGGTTTCGTTGTTCCCCATGCAGAGAGTAGGGACATGATCGCGAGCAAATCTTATTTTTTCTCTGAAATGACCATGAGCACAGAGACTTGCGCTTCGTCTTAACACAACTTCACACTTCAAAAAATGAACACAAAATGATGTTTGGTTCGTCAATAATCTGTCCGACGTATAGGTAATAATGCATTATGCAAACGAGAAAGTCCGACGAACATGTTCTTTGTTAAGGGCTACCTGTACATAAATACAAGGCCGTGATTGCCGACACAAAAATGGTTCGAATGATGCACTTAGTACGTTGATAAACAAATTTTCCCATGCAAGTAGAGTAATGCTACCCACAGCAAATGTATTTCCTATGGAACAAATGCAATCCAACAGGAACTAACGCATCCAGCATATGTACGTTGAGATAAATTTCGTTTCAAAAGCAATTCAACGCCAAATGCAATCCAGCATTTGTGTATTCTTCGGTGGTCCCTTATCTGGACCTATATCTCATTCTTCCTAAGCTAAACTAATCCCAAAATTATAACTTCAGTCTGATTTCCAGCTCCAACCACAACGGTCGTTTGTAAAAAGATATTTCATAAAAGAATAAATATATTTTCTTAGCAAAACCGTGGTTGTAACACTTAAATTGCACATTGTACAGGCGCGAATGACACAATAAAAAAAACACAAACACATCACTCCTTAATTTGCGCGCTGACCATTTATGTGTGTACTTGTACATGTTCATACATATTTTAATTTAAAATTTGAACGATATTTTCCACAGCTATTTTTTTTTTATTTTTGTTTATTGTGTCAAAACATCCGAGACTCGTTCGAAAATCGCAAATTTTCTAGCAAGTAGCTTGGCATTACTAGCGTTCTATTCTAATTTCATACATAGTACAATTTAAAAGTAGAATCGCCTATGAGTTTCGAATAGAATCAAAAGTAGAATCGAATTACATAGTAGGGCCCCTGCACTCTTTGCTTAGTGTCTCTGTCACTTCATAACGACACCAATTGCTTCAAACTAAAATAAGGAAAATAGAAAAATCACATAGCAAATGAATGACTGCCAGCGCTGATGTGCCTACCTACATTAAGAAACCCAATTCTCCGAGTTCATAAATAGATGTACATATAAAATAAAATTTAATATCAAACGCCTGTGCTCTATTCCTCCATTAGCCTGTGAATTTTTTAATTGATCCCTTATGCTTATACAAATTTTTGCAAAGCATAAAATATTATTGCAGACGCTGAATCATTTATTTAGCGAAGGAAAAAAAAGAAAACGTTTCGATCCCTTACTATCCACTTAACAGCACCTCGGAAAGATCTTGAATAGAGTATAACAAAATTTCCAAATGAATAACTTGATACCAAGCCAATAAAATTCCCCAAGCCAAACAATCTCACACAATCGCATCGAGTCATTATTTGCAGCTCAATAGTTTTCCTAAATACATTAAATCTTGATTATACAGGCGCACAAATATAATAATATCTTTTTCATCCCAGCACCCAGAACAGAGGTAGGTATATATATATATACAAATCCACGAAGAAATAATAATTGAGCAAAAGCAAAAAAAAACCGCAAAACCCTAGCTAAGGGGGACAGAAATACACTTTCATAGTTATCTCGGGGTTCTACTTTTGGACGCTGCTGGAGCTGGATTTGGGGCCAAGAAAATTAAGATCAGAAATAACCACAACTACACAAGGACGCAAGCAAAAGCGCCTGGACCCCCTTCATCAACATCATTTGTGCAGAGCACAACAAATTACCATCCTTAACCGCTAGTCCACGTGCCAAACCACCAACTTACCTCACCACACAGCAATAACCTGCTCGATATTGTCCTTTGCCACTCTCTCGCTTCTATCACTGTCTTTCTCGCACTCAGTTTGAATTTATTTTCTCAACTAAAGAAACGGACGAAACAATATTAAATAATTGCTTAGGAATTCCAATACTTTGCGAAACAATTCTACGGAATGTCTCTGTCATTTCAAATCTGCTTCGACAAATTCCCTCTTGGATAAGTAGTAATGCGAATTTTCAAACATGAAGACGAGAAATAAAATCTAAGGGCTTCCTCTTCCGCTCTGCCAGCAAAATGTGTGGCATTAAGCCAATGACAAGCATGTACTTGTGTAATGTACGTATACATTCCTCGATAAGAAGAGGTGCGTTCCATCATCTTTTCGCTCGTTTGCTAATTTACAGTGGTCTTAAAACGGTTCAGATAATATGATTTGGGTATGCTACAGATTCATCGCTTCGATGGAAACAGAATTGACAATCTAACTTTTTTATAATTTTTTCCCAATATAAAAAGTGTGTAGGTAGATGTTGATGTAGCAAAAACAGCAAATCGATTCTAGCTTATATCTCTTAGTTTAAAAGAATGATTAAGTTCGTTTTTAACGAATTAAAAAAAACAAAAACTGGACAAGAGATAAACTCGCTCAAGGAGGGTTCCGTACTCGTTCATCCGACCCTAATTCTATCTTGTTTCGAAGGAAATTGTATAGGATAAGATATGAAACGAAACATTGTCTTGGGAAATATTTACAATCATACCTTCATATTCTAAAAGATGAGTAAGAGCTCAGTGTCTGAGCTGACGAGCTTGAACTCACCTGTGGGATCGATCGAGCAGGGCGGAACTCAGACTCAGTTTTGTATGCAAGAAATCGAGTTCAAGCTCAACAGCTATTACTCGTTGAAATTGAGATCGATCTCAAAGCTCTTTTCGTGGCTTAATTATGATTATACTTTATGCAAAGCACGTGAAAAAAAATGTCGTCTAGTGGTGAAAATGATGCAAGATGGGAAGTTATTATTATTCATGTGACTATATAGGAAAGAGGATCCTGGTCAGCAAACTTCAACACTTGTAAACTTTTCTTCCGCATTGCATGAAGCTTGAACATTTATGGAGTAGTATCTTTTATGATTAATGTACTCCTCATGATAGGTCAAAGGTTTCCTTATACGGACATGAGTGCAATCTAGAGCACCAATAGCATAAGAAAACTCGTACTTCCTGCTCCATAACCTTTGCGCTTTTGGATATCTTCCAGAGTATGTACAGTATGGAATATAATCCAATTCTGCGCATGACTTGCTATTTCTGCAGAAAATTGCTGCACCACTCTAGACACTGTTGATTGATGAATTCCAACGTCTTCACCAACTCCAATTTGGAACCCGGGGTCTCCTATGTATTGCAGAAAGATTCTTATATTTATTTGGTTTGTGAGAGAACCACCACATCTTTATGAGCTCGGCCCCAAAAATTCTTCCATCAACAATCGCACACCTTCTTCACTAAAAACCGATACAACCGACAAAAATCTTCACCAATTGGACACCTTCTTTCTTTATAAATCCTTTGTCCGACATAACAATAAATTCGGCCATCCTTACGGTTTTATGTGCACTGAGTTCGAGAAAGGCCATGTTTAACAATTGGTGAGATTGTTCTCATGTAACCAAGTGTTTTCTCATCTTTTTGCATATGAAAACGAGCTCAATCTCAAGGCGAGCTTTCATTGTGACATCCATCTCATTTCTCATCCCTCTGAGATTGATTTCACAAATTGAGATCTAGCTCTGTCAGTAATTATTTGTTTGCATACAACCTTAAGAAAGTTCTCAAAAAAGTGAATAAAGAGATTGATTTCATCTTTTGCATACGAGCCATAGTCTCTCACTCTCTGTCTATTTTTGGACTTTATTCCTTCTTTACTTGATAACTTCGAAACTATTTATCTTAAAAATATGAAAACAACATTTTCGGATCACAATTGAATTACAGTATGAATTTTGGTTAGGACTTTTTTTCGCGGTCTATAAAATACACTCTTCTTTTTCAGCATAAGTAAATTTACACACAAACCATCATCGTAAAGTTGAATAAAATTAATATCTCTATCGGCCAATTCTTTGGCAAAGCTTAGAAATTGTTATTTTACTTTTTGTTTTTCTCGATTTCACTGCAACAGGACAAACAAAATAAGAAGGAAAGTGGCTGCACAGTAATTAAAATTCCTAACTGCGTTCACTCTGGCGTATACGTTATATTTTTTTCAAGGACACCGTCAAATTTTGATAAGTTTTTAACTGGTTTCAATTTGTTTGTAATACAGTGAACTGAAAATCAAGACGAATGATTTGCCAAACAGCTAGAGCTCCCGTCTCCCGAAAATTAGAAACTTGCGTGCTTGAACTGAACTGGCAATGAATACCCAGGATATTCTGCAACAATTATATATGTTGTTTTTTGTGCATTTTCTTGAATACCTTCTGCGTTAATTGTAAAACAGTAACCATTTTTAAGGTAACTATATACATATCGCTTGATAATCTGTTGTTTTGCACTTGTTATTTTGTACGATAGAGATGGGCGGACAGTATTAATACAGTCATTTGAGTTCTTTGTTCCCTTGTTATTATGATGTGATTTAATACGCGTTTCCGTGTATCAATTATATGCCCCTTATTACTTGCACCTTGAAGCCAAATCTATAAACTAAATGAACAATGAATCTTAAAAAAGAACTCTAGCAAAAAGAACTCTAGCAGTAGAGATTATGCTGAAATCTGAGATTCTCCATTGAACATTTTCTGTAATCATCACTGTCGGCCTAGCCAATAAAGTTCCTCCTTCATCTGCACCACAACTGGGATCCGGTCCGGGCTTCCTTCAGCAATTTCATCCATGTATCTCGACTGTTAGTCGACACCATCCAGTTCCGCTTCCCAAGGCTTTGGTATTCTGCCTTTTTGCAGCGCATATTTGGTGCTGTCTCCTCCCATGAATTTAACAGCAAGAGGCTTTCAGGCTTTCAGCTAGGTGTCCAGCCCACCGTAGTCTACCAAGCTTAATTTTTGTCATCAAGTCTGCTTCGTGGTAGATCTCGAAGCTTGTGGTTATATCTTCTTCGGAATCGTCCTTCCTCACAAACGGGGCCAACTATATTCTCCGTAGAGGTCTATTCATCTATTCGACTTGCGTCTGCGAATAACAAATGGTTGTTGTATTTACTATTTCATTTATATGAGTCGTCGCAGAGCTGCGAACTGTCATAAAAACCAAACCAGACAAACAGAAAATATTTATTTATTTGATTTTATCTTAAGTATCATAATATTAGTAGAATGTTTGTAATTTACGATAATGGTTCGCTTAACAATACGCTATTTAGGTATTGGAACAAACAAAATTATCGTATATGGGGCACAGAAAACCCACAAGAGATCGAAGAGGTGCCATTGCATCCAGAAAAAGTGAGTGTTTGGTGTGCTCTATGGTCGAAATGTGTCATTTTCCGTATGCCAATGGGAAGACTGTTTCAGTCAATTCGGTGCATATAGTCGAATGATATCTGTGAAACTTTTCCAGAAAGGCGATCAGAAAGACACGTTGTTTTTAGTATGTAGGAATTGTTAAGACTAAAGAGCTTTATTAATTCAAGTATGCAAATTAGGTACATAGATAGCAAGATTAAGTTACGGACTATATGTTGACACATAGCACATTTCAATTTTAACACTTCCACTTGTGTCAAACATATTTACATGTTTAATCGATTCATACAAAAATTCATTAGTATAATTTCAAAATAAATTCAATTGCTGAGTAAGAATAAAAAATTACATTTTCTTTAAAAAACATGTTGAAGAAATAACATTCAAAGATAATTTTAAATTACAAAACGATTCTCTTGGCAAAGATTTAGTTAGTAAATCAGCAATTTGTTTTTCACTGGGAACATATTCTATTTTAAATAATTCTTTTTCATATTTTTCTCTTATAAAATGATAACGCACATCTATGTGCTTAGTGCGTTTGTGGAATTCAGGGTTTTTTATTAATTTAATTGCACTCTGATTATCCAAGTATAATGTTGAACAAGCTGCGATTGTTGATGTCATCTCGCAAAAGAGCTTCTGCAGCCAAACCAAGTCTTTCACAGCCTCTGAAGCAGCAATATACTCGGACTCAGTAGTAGACAGTGAGACGCACTTCTGTCTCTGTGACTGCCATGATATCGCTCCACCGCAAAGCATGACTACGGTACCACTTGTTGATTTCCTTGTTTCAACGTCGCCCGCGTAATCAGCATCGCTAAAACAATATAAATGCAATTTATTTGTAAAATTATAAACAATACCGTGGTCAATGGTTCCTTGTATATATTTAAATATACGCTTCACTGCGCATATATCAGATGCGTCTGGATTATCCAAGTTTCGGCTGACTAAACCGATGGCAAAAGAAATATCGGGTCTTGTGCCAACAGCCAGGTACATCAGTGATCCCACTGCCTACCGAAACGGAAAATTTCCATCATACAGAACTCTACTGACGGCATGCGGTGTCTTCTCTGATGGAGTTGAAACTGGCTTTGAATTACTCATGCAGAATTTTGCTAAAAGACGTCTTGAGTATGCGGCTTGATGAATCATAACGGCACCATCTTGTCTCCGTAAAATTTCTAGTCCAAGAAAATAGGTAGCATCACTTTGTTTCACTTCAAATTCATGCTGCAGATATTCAAGCAGGTCATCTACGTCTTCTTTGTTCGATGCCGCCACCAGACCATCATCGATGTAAATCGCGAGCAAAATCCTTTTCGATTTAGAGCTGCTTATAAAAACACAAGGATCATAAAGACTTACTTTAAAATCGAACTTTTGAAGGAAAGCGGAGAATTTTTTTTTCCAACACCTGGAGGACTGCTTGAGTCCATATAGACTCTTTCGCAGTTTACAGACTCTGCCACTTCCATCGTCGTAGCCTTCAGGTTGTTGCATAAAGATGTCCTCCAACAGGTCGCCATTCAAAAAGGCGGTTTTGATGTCGAATTGAAACAATTTCAAATTCTCAGCTGCAGCTATAGCCAGAATCATTCGGATTGATGCAAATTTGACGACAGGGCTAAACGTTTCAATATAGTCCAAACCATATTCTTGGCTGTAGCCTTTGATCACAAGGCGAGCTTTATAACGGCTAATTTTTCCATCTGGTGACAGTTTAACCTTAAACACCCACCTGTTGCCGATTACTTTTCTGCCTACAGGTAATCTTACCAGCTGCCAAGTGTTATTCTTCAGTAAACTTTCGATTTCCTCATCCATCGCACCTTTCCATTCGACGGCCATTGAAGAGTCCATTGCTTTACGATAATTCGGAGGTTCAACAAGCTCAGCAACAAACGCAAAACCTTCAGACATAACAAAGTTTAACTGCTTCCTCTGTCGAAGCTTTGATTTGTAGTCTTCTTGAGTCGGGCCAATGTTCTCCTCAGCCGCTTCGTCGACGACGCCTTCATCATTACCACCAGCAAAAGCCTCATCATCCTCAACAACAACTTCACCACCATCAACAACATCTTCACCATCAACAACAGCTTTCTCATCATCATATATTTCGTCTTCAAGCAATTGTATATAAATGAAATCATTTGCTTCTTCTTTCGAAGCAGGAGGCCTTTTGACACATTCATTGAAGAGAACATCGCGTGAAATTTCAACTTTTTTAGTTTCATCTAAGAGAATTCGATGGCCTTTGGTATTGGTGGCGTAACCTACCCAAATTCCTTTCTTGGCCTTTTTGTGCCATTTTTTGGTTTTATGACTAGGGATGTGCATATATACTTCACAACCAAATGGCTTAAAATCAAAGAAATTGCATTTCTTATCAAACCAGGGCCCTATTTCATAAAAATAGACAGGTGACAATTCTACAAATTTGTCGCACTTGTCCGACAATTATGTGTTTCATAAAATATAGAGCAGTGACAAATTTATCAGAAAATTACAATGACAAATTTGTCATGACAAATTTTTCATTGTCATGTACTGACAAATTTGTCGTGACAATTTTGTCATTGTCGTACTTAAGTATTACTTATTGACAAATTTGTCGTGTCGTGACAGTTTAATTTTTTCTCGCGACTGCACTCTTTCAATTAATTTATGAAAAATTTGAGTTTGAAAATAAATAACATTTTAAAAATGAGTGCGTGATTATATATTTGGAAACTTTTATGTGAGTCCTCAAAAATCATCTCAGTGCTTCATTTAGTTGGATTTGGTGTGGGATGACTGGTGTAGCGTGTAATAAGCCAATTTTTTCGTCCATAACCACTGTCCCCTAATATAAGAGCATTAGAAAATGGCCTCCATCCATTTTCCAATCTTCTTGTTAATGAACTGTTTTTGAGAGAGATCCTTGCCACCGGGCAGAAACATAAAAGAACTCAAAGTTCGGACCACATACAAACATTGCATTAATTGAATGGTCACTATTTTTATCAACAAACTCTGATTCGTTTTCAGCTGGTGCATAAATTCTAAATAAAAAACCAACTACAATTATAGAAACACAGGAAAAATTTGCAAAACTCCTTAAACGTAGTGGTACGGAAATTATATTTTCTGCCAAGCGAATTTCTTCTCCCAAGAGTTGTTCTACCATTAAATTGCATACACATCTGAAATACCGATGAATTGATGATTGTGAAACACCCTATTGATGATTGTGAAACACCCTGTCCATCGTCAACCACTTGGTACTGAGTTCCACTTCCAAGCTAATGTAATGCACATAGAAGTTGGGTTTTGGCATCGAGAGAATAATTCCTCTGCGTGGGAGGCTGCAAACGAGCACCACTTCTTGATAAAATAGGTACATTCCGCGTTGGTTTTTCCGATACAAATTCGAAATCGTTATTTATTCGCTATTTAAAATTCACCTGAGCATAGTCTTCACTTTCACTTCCTCTTGAAAAAATAGCGTTTTTAATTTTTTTTCTTTAGAATTTCAACACCCTACAGCAACTAAGCTTCCTGTCGCAATTGTCGATGAAATACTGACAAATATGTAAATTACAATTTATTTTTCATTTCATAAAAGAATTGTCAGTACAAATTTGTCGCAAAATTCCTGACAATTGTAGAAAAATAGGTGACAATTCATTGTCATGACAATTTCTTTATGAAACGAAAAGACGACAATTGTCGGGTATTTTACGACAATTCTACAAAATTGTCAAATTGTTTATGAAACAGATTTTTGACAATTGTCAAGTTGTAATTTACAAATTGTCACCTGTCACCTGTCGCAATTTTCAATATTTATGAAATAGGCCCCAGACCTCATAAGGAGATTTGCCATTTACTGGACTTGGACAGCTCCGGTTCAATACGTAGACAGCAGTATTAACCGCTTCAGCCCAAAGTTTCGCACTGAGATTCTGCCCACAAATCATTGACCTGGCAGCTTCAACGATTGTTCTCATGTCTCGTTCGGCTCGGCCATTATGTTGCGGAGTATATGGGACTGTTCTCCGATGGCAAATACCGTGTGTCCTAAGTAATGAGTTTACTTCCTTGTTAGTGAACTCCAAACCATTATCGGTTCGAAGGAACTTGACAGTGCGACCTGTATCAATCTTGACTTGCTCTAAATACGTCTTTAATAACGCAGTTACCTCTGTTTTTTGTTTGATGAAATAAACATGTCGATAACTTGAACAATCATCTTTCATTAATAAAAAATAGCAAGAGCCACCATATGACGTAACATGCATAGGACCGCAGAGATCACTATGCACAAGCTCACCTGGCACAGAAGATCGATTCAAACTGCGGGAAAACGGTAATCTATGACTTTTTCCCATTGCACAAGCGGAGCAAAAGAATGAGTCTCCTGTAAAAGAAATGTTGTTTGATATCAGAAAATCTTTTACATAGCTTACGTTTTGGTGACAGAGTCGCTCATGCCACGATTGTAGATCGATAACACCTTTCTTATTAGAATCTTGATTGGCGCTGTAAGCTTGAGACTCACCCACCATCACAACTTTGAACAACAACTTGAACATTTTATTCTGACGCAAGCCAACAGCAACAACATCATCATTTTTAAGCAATTCGCATTCGTTTTTATTTGACCTCATTTGTAAGCCTTTGTCAAGGGCACAACTCGCGGAAAACAAATTAAGTTTTATATCGGGTACATATAAAACATTTGAAATATGTTTCTCTAACCAAAGTTCTTTGTTGTAAGCGAGAATATTGATGTCACCGGTACCGTATGCATGTATAATTTCACCGTTGCCCACTCGAATATTTACTGGTTTATCAAATTTTTTGTAAGAAACGAACCACTCTCTTCGAGACGTCATGTGGTCACTCGCACCAGAGTCAAGAAACCAGCTATCTCTATCGCTTATTTTGTTAAAAACAGTTTGAGAAATAAAAGCGTCACCTCTCTTAGAATCGCATGCATTGTTCTTCCCTTTCTGTCTCAAAGGACAATCGGCTTTCCAATGGCCCGTTTTCTTGCAAATAAAACACTTTCCGAATTTCTTGCGATAACTGTTATCCTGACGATGAGCTGTTCTTGATGCCGTTTTGCCTTTTCTTGCCACGAGAGCTTCGCATTCAATTTCATTCTGCATATTCATTCTTGACTCCTCCATTAACAGACGTGCGGTCAAGTTCTTCAATGTTTGTTCACTTGATATTGTTGATTCCCATGCACTGTAAAAGTGGTTATAGGCAGGCGGTAGAGTCATTAAAATCTTGGTAATGACCATTGTCTCAGAGACATCCTCACCAAGGTCCTTAAGTTGTTGCACGATTTTCTGTAGCTTCGATATGTGTAGTGAAAGGCTTTCATCTTCACTTTTGGTAAAGCTATAAAATCGTTGTTGCAGTAAATGCACAGACGTCTTGGATTTTTGTTCATACACATTTTCTAACTTGGTCCACATGTCAAAAGCACTTTCACAACTCATTATATGTAACATGGGCTCCTGCCCAATTGACGTGACGATCACTCTCTGAGCCTTGCTGTCGCTCTTAGTCCATTTCTTAAGCAACTCTGAATCCGCGGCTGCTGTTTCGGTCTTAACGATAGGCTTCGCTGACGAACCATCAACTATGTCCCACAAATCATATGCTCGTAATAACACCTTGATTTGGAACTTCCATACTAGCCATTGCTCCGAACTGAGCAATTTTTCAACTCTTTGCAGATCGGTTTCCATTCTTTATTCCCCAACACGACAAGTTTTTCAAAAAAATATAATCCGCGTTTAAATCGACTTGAATCAAATTAAATTCTTTAAAGTATATCTATAATTTATTTAAAGATTAAACGCTATACAATTTATAAACTTTTCCGCCGCGTGTCTGGGCCCATAACCTGTGAAACTTTTCCAGAAAGGCGATCAGAAAGACACGTTGTTTTTAGTATGTAGGAATTGTTAAGACTAAAGAGCTTTATTAATTCAAGTATGCAAATTAGGTACATAGATAGCAAGATTAAGTTACGGACTATATGTTGACACATAGCACATTTCAATTTTAACAATATCCTATTTATTTGGCCGGCATTTGGAGATCATGACTTGATCGATATGTGATTTCAATATGGGGCAACAAGCCACACAACACGACTAATTACGGCTTTATTACGTGAGAAGTTACCTGGTCGCGTAATTTCAAGTGTTGGTGACTTCGATTGGACAACAAGATGATGCGATTTGACACCATTGGATTTTTTTCTATGGAATTACGCAAAAGACTGTGCTTATGCGAATAGTTATCGAGCTCTAGACGCATTGTTTTTCACACATACAAAAAATATCATTGGAAATGTATCGTTCTGTGTGTTTTATTAAGCTTTATTTTCGAAACAGAAAAATGAATGACCCTATATTCCCCTTTAAAAAATGGTTATTGAAGAAGGTTTAACCACTTTTTTCGAAACCCGGTAGCTCAAAAACCGTTAAATATTTGTTTACAAAAAATAAAAATTTCTCCTTTAATTTTATAAGCAACTAACCAACAACTGGGAAGTTGTACCCGCTGTTAGTGGTAACTTCAAGCTTGAGTATGAAGTTTTCCCACCACTGCGATGTCAATTGTTTCTAATAATTCTCCCTTCCCCACATCGTTACCCCACCACCCCATTCATTGGAATAACAGTGGCGAAATCTACATACATCTAACATACAGCTTATATTACTCCTGAATATTGTCCTTTTTTTAAAAGTGAAAGAATTTTTCTAATGGGATAACGGATAAGTATTTCCGAAGATTGACACTCAGGGTGAATGTAGTTTTGTAATCCGATCAGTAGTTTTTGAGTTAATTGATTACAAACATACAAAAATACAAATCTTTCCTCGTTATAGTATTAGTTTGATAGGTACATAATCGCATAATAATTGTAATTGCATACAAAATGTTATTTCTACAAGATTATTTTTAAAAATATCCGCTAAAAGGATTTTTTAGAAAAATTTAATTAATCAACAATAACTTATTTGGCTCATAAATTCTATTCGTATACTTCTACATATATAAGCAAGGTATCTCTGCTTAAAAATATGTTGCTGTACATAATACATTTATGTGCATAGGTTTTATTTGTTTTGTATCAATAAATTCATGCTACCTAGTCGTGTACCTTTTTTCTAAAACACTCACGCTAAGCTCAATACATCATCCATCACATCAGGTATTTCAATATTTCTAAAACTTTTTTTCAGAAATAGAATGCTGTTTATATAACAACTTTTTTTTTGTAACTTGAACCACTGTGCGTGCGTGGGTCGTCGTCGTCGCTCGTCATCATCCTTTCTTAAAAGCATGGGCGTAGAATTGGAGCAGCGGACAGACAAAAGTATTTCCGAAGAAATTGTAGGAAACGAATGTTAGAACAATGTAATTTTTTTAGTCAAAGATAAAAGGGGCCGGGATTGAGATGGATTGGATAAGATAAAGACAGCCGGACCTAATGGAACGAGTCTGAGACAGGAATGTAAGGGGGAGAGCGAGGGTGTCAGGTAAACGGACTAATGCGGTTGGGTGAAGTTTACGGACGCGGGCGGACAGATTGGAAGATTGTTCATAGTTTTCTTAACTAACAAGAAAGCTATGCCGTTTGACTATCGAGCTCAACTTTTGGACATTAAAGAAATCGATTTATGTGTCTTGTATCGTACCCTAAAGTCTGTGTATACGACTCCATTCGAATTCGTATGTTGTTGCGGGTAGTTGAGCTCAATATTATTTATTTTCTTGCACAAAAGAGCAAAGTTTTTGGTTTAAGTGTGTTTAAAAAAAAAGAAAAAAAGAGATTTATGCAGAGATTACCCGGGAAATGATGCAGGACATAAAAATGAAACAAGGTCATCAGTTAACGGAAATGGGTGATATTTTACTCTTTGAATTTTAAATCAATCAACTGAATTGATTTGAGAGGGCGTTGACTATATCCCCTTGGCGTTTTTTCTTATTGATCTTTGAAGTATCAGCAACTTAGCTTTAAGTCACTTGTTTCAACATACAAACATCGATCTATGTTTTGATTTGCTTTTCAATTCTGACTTAGAGTTTTTCTTCACTTTGAATTTTACTTTTCGCCTTAGAGGTTATTTTGAATTTATTAAAATACATTTTATATAAAAGCATCAGACTTTTATTTGTTGTTGAAAACTCAACATTTTGGCGACGAGGATTGGTGAAACTCAACTCACCGACAATGGATAAGGCAGCAATAGAAGTATTGATGTCGCAGCAACAAGCGTTTATGGAAAAGATGTTTGAGTCCAACAAACAATTTATGGAGAAGGCTTTACAGAAGAGTACAAGCGTTTCTTCATCATCGATTCCACCATTTCGCCAGTTTGATTCCGAAAAAGAAAGTTGGGAGAACTATCTTTTTCAGCTGCAACAACATTACAAGGCAAATTCCTTAGAAGACGATAGCCTCCAGAAGTCGCATTTTCTGTCGGAGTGTGGTCCAGACGTAAACGAACTACTGAAGAAGCTCTTTGAAACAGAGAATGTAAGTACGCACACTTTTAAAGAACTCGCGGAAAAACTAACTCGCCATTTTTCGACCAAATTGCATGTGTTGGCTTCGCGCTGTAAATTTTTCCGCACAAAAATGTCTCCTAGCCAATCGTACGCGGAGTGGATCGCGGACTTAAAAGGAGTGGCAAGAAGCTGTGCTTTTGTTTGCGGTAAGGAAGGTTGCAGACATTCATATGCAGATATGATGATACGCGATATGATAGTGTTTCATACTCCGCATGATGCAGTCCGCAACGCAGCCACACAAAAAAAAATCCTACACTAGAAGAAATAGAGGATATTGCCACCGCTTATGAATCCACCCAGCTTGCAAGTGACATTCTTAAAGACAAAGGAAAGTCTATTCCTGCTGCTGAGGTAAACGCAGTCAGTGCAGCCAGTAAATTCAGGAAGGGTAATAATAATCAAGCAAGAAGGTCCTGTCCAGGTTGCAATATTTACCACGATCGAAACGATTGTCGGCATTTGGATTCAGTTTGTGACCTTTGCAGTAAGAAGGGTCATATTAAGAGCGTATGTTTGTCAGCAGCACAGA
Source organism: Sphaerophoria taeniata (assembly GCA_943590905.1). Classification (NCBI taxonomy): domain Eukaryota; kingdom Metazoa; phylum Arthropoda; class Insecta; order Diptera; family Syrphidae; genus Sphaerophoria; species Sphaerophoria taeniata. The sequence continues at coordinate 187,140,312 of OX016540.1, forward strand.
AATCCGAAGGTGGAACTTCAGTTACCAAAAAACATCAGAAGTACAGGCGATCAAAGTCACATGGCCGTGCTGTGAAGAAACAAGGAACGCAGCACAGCAAGAAAGAATATGAATCAGCACATTCCATTCATAACCTAGATGAAGAGACGTCAGAACCAACAGAAGTGAATACGAAATCACGCTGTTCAACTCCAGATGAGGTGTCATCAGCTTGGGAGATGGAGCGAAGAGGACGTAAGATGTTTTTACGCTTAGACATAAATCGTACCCCAATAACTTTTCAGGTAGATACAGGGGCTACTACTTCGCTCATTGGATTGGAGAGTTTCAGAGAACTTAAGAATCTCCAATTGTCACCCACAAGTCGTAGTCTCCGGGCTTATGGTGATATTCCTCTTCCCATTAAAGGCGAAGCCGTTGTCACGGTACAATGGCATAACGAGACGAGGCAGCTAACTTTGCTCGTCGTTGACAGTAGTAGTGCCTCGAATATAATGGGACTTGATTGGTTCGAAGCTTTCCAGTTCAAGATTAAATATCCGAACGAGGAGAAAATATTGCAGTTATTAGAAGTACCTCGTGATCAACTCGCGAAACAGGCACAAGCACTTTGTGTTGAGTACAAATCCGTATTTTCATCCGAACTTGGCTGTAGCAAACATTTCGTTGCTCATCTTACGATGAAACGTGATAGTCATCCACGTTATTTTAAGCATCGGCCAGTTCCTTTTGCTCAACAGACCGCTGTCAAAAAAGAAATTGAGAGGTTAACTAGTTTGGGTATTTTGCGAGCCGTAGAAACTAGTGAATGGGCTGCTCCCATCGTAGTCGTCAAGAAGCAAAATGGAGATCTTCGACTATGTGGTGATTTCAAGGTCACCGTAAACCCTCAATTGGAAATAGATAGACACCCTGTTCCCCGTATTCAAGAACTGTTTTGCCATCTTCAAGGCGGTCGACTTTTTACAAAAATCGATCTGTCTGACGCCTACCTTCAAATTCCACTTGACGATGCTTCTAAACGTCTCTGTGTCATCAACACGCATCTTGGATTGTTCGAATACCAGCGTCTTCCTTTTGGGATCGCAAGCGCGACTGGGATTTTTCAACGCTATATGGAGCAACTAACAGCTGATCTGGACTTTTGTGTGTCATATTTGGATGACATAATCGTTTCAGGTCGAAATGATGCTGAGCACCTAACAAATCTCAAGACACTTTATCAACGTTTCGAAGACCATGGATTGAAATGCCGTTTAGCGAAATGCAAATTTGCAGAGGCTGAAATTGAATACTTAGGGCACATTATTGACGATAAAGGCATAAGACCATCAGAAACGCGAGTCAAAGCCATCAGTAACTTACCACAACCACAAAACTTGAAGGATTTGGAAGCTTTCCTTGGTAAGTTAAACTATTACAACCAATTCATACCAAATTTTGCACAGTTAGCGGCACCGCTTAACAAGCTCAGATCCAAAGAAGTACCATTCATCTGGGGTAGTCAGCAACAAAAATCGTTCGATGATTTTAAAGAGAAAATCATGAAGATTTCGAGCTTGGTTCATTTTCAAAATGATTTGCCTATTTCACTAGCAACGGATTCTTCATCGCATGGCATCGGAGCTGTTATCTCCCATCATTACGCCGATGGAACCGAGAAGCCAATTGCGTTTGCTTCAAAAACGTTAACAGAAACTCAGAAAGGGTACAGCCAGATAGAGAAAGAGGCACTATCAATAATTTTTGGTGTAAAAAAGTTTCACCAATATTTATATGGACGACAGTTTGAGTTAATTACGGACCATCAACCCTTAGTCACGATTTTTAACCCGAATAAGAAGCTACCTGTTATGACCATTCATCGGTTACAAAGGTGGGCTATACTGCTTATGAGCTACTCTTACACGATTCGCTACAGACCTACTAAATTGCACGGAAATGCTGATTGTTTGTCCCGTTTGCCCCATGGACCAGATGAGGAGTTCGACAAGTCAGAGGAAGATAGAGTTCATGAAATAGACAACTTGTTGGAGAATTTTCCAGTTAATGTTGCAGACATCGCTACAGCTTCAATGCGTGATGAACTTATTAAAAAGGTCATGTCGTATGTTCAACATGGTTGGCCAAATTTTATACCTTCTTCTGAGTCCGAGTTACTCCCATTTTTCCGTAGAAAGTTCTGCTTATGTGTGCGTACTAATGTTCTTCTTTTTCAGAGCGAGAATTTTTGTAGAGTAGTGGTACCTAAAGTCTTACAACCAAGAGTATTGGGGATGATTCATCATGGACATTGGGGAATGACTAGGATGAAGCAGATATCGAGGCGATATTGCTGGTGGCCTGGTATCGATGACCAAATACAGACAACGGTGAAGGAATGTCGTGCGTGTCAACTTAATGCTAGTCACACAGTGAAGGAATATTCCAGCTGGCCAACAACTGCTGGAGTTTGGGAGCGATTGCATGTGGATTTTGCAGGACCATTTAAGAAGAGTATGTGGCTGATTGTAGTTGACTCCAACTCCAAATTTCCATTCGTTGTCAAGATGACATCAACTACGTCCCTTGCAACCACACACGCGTTGCAAGCTATTTTTGCTTTGGAGGGTTTACCAAAGACCCTTGTTTCTGATAATGGGCCGCAATTTAAGTCTAAGGAGTTTGCAGAATTTTGCAGGCGTTATTCGATCCAACATTTGACGTCGGCACCTTTCAATCCCGAATCTAATGGAGCCGCAGAGCGTATGGTACGCACTTTCAAGACGTCTTTGTCTAAGATCTTGGACAGTTCATCTCAAGGTGAGGACGCTTTGACCATTTTCTTGTCAACATATCGCTCGACGCCAGACAGCGCAGGAATAACGCCAGCTGAAAAGTTGCATGGCCGAACGCATCGGACAGTATTGACTGCCATGGTTCCGGAGAAACCCATTGCTGCGAAACAATGCGAAAATAATACTAAATTCTCATTGAAACAACCGGTATTTGTCCGTCAATACCTTAACAAACAGAAGTGGTTACCTGGTGTAGTCTTTAAAAAACTTGGTCGTAAGATGTATATTATACAAACTGATACTGGCAATTATAAACGACACCAAAACCAACTTCGAACTCGTGAATTTCATCAGGAATCACAAGACACGCAAGATGAAACAATCGATGGTAATTTGTTACTTAGTAATTGTTCTAAAAATCTAGTTGCAGAAGAAAACGAAGAAAACCATCAAAGTTCACCACAAATGAATTCATCTAACAACTCAATAATTTTGGCAAGTCCTTCTTCTGCAAGTACGATTAACTCAACTTCCCCGATTGCATCTCAAAATCAACAGTTGAAGCCCTGCCGTCAGAAGAAAGTCCAGGATCCATGTACACCCAGAAGATCTGACCGTTTGCGTTTCACCAAAGTGACGTATTATCCTTAATTTAGATGCGAGGGAAGCTGAAGTATCAGCAACTTAGCTTTAAGTCACTTGTTTCAACATACAAACATCGATCTATGTTTTGATTTGCTTTTCAATTCTGACTTAGAGTTTTTCTTCACTTTGAATTTTACTTTTCGCCTTAGAGGTTATTTTGAATTTATTAAAATACATTTTATATAAAAGCATCAGACTTTTATTTGTTGTTGAAAACTCAACAATCTTGAAGTAGTTTTCTTTAAATTCTCATGACAGATGACAGATAGGAGTTTAAAGATTGTTGAAGATGAACATTATTTGGGGATTGCGGAGATTCGTTCTTGACTTGCCCTCTTATAGCCAACTACTGCAACTGACGGTGACAGTTGTTGATAAATTGAGTTTTGCAATGAAAGATGCATCTCATTTTCATTGTAATCATTAATAATTGCAGTTTAAACAAAGCATGATGAACTTTCAAGAGCCACTCCATGTCATCCTTTACACCTTATAATATATATTTATATGACTAACCAGCCTAATACAACTTAAATCTCCTTGTGTAACAAAATTTCTTACTTACAGAGTATTTAACTTTTTTCAATTACTGTGGAAATACCTCCTTTTCCTTCACTTTTTCAAAAGAAAAGACAGAAAAATGTAATCAAAAATTAATAACGAAGTTCTTCCACATTACCTACCTACTTGCTTTTCCCTTCTTTTTCAAATAAACTAAAACAAGTTTCAGTTATATTTTAATTTAGTTAAATTATTTTCATCCCTAACATTTCTTTTCTTTTCAGAAACAAATGCGTCTTGTTCTTAGAACAAGAGGACTGATTATAATCTACGTCTACGATAAGAATAATTAAAAAGTAAGATTTTAATAAGGATCATGGCGAATCTATTTTTATTCATAAATATTTGTCATCGTCACGAAAGGAAAAGCATAAGAGCAAGCAAGGACCAACAATAATTGTGTGGAGAGTTACTCAAAGTATTTGAAACAGAAAAGAAAAAAATGTGTGAGGTAGTAAAATACAATCTAGAGTATTTTTCGGTGCAGAATAGAGCTTGAAATACATACTAAGGAAAAGTCAACGACAAAAAATTAAGCTTGGTAGTATCACACAACTGCCACGCGGACCGGACTTCAGCAAACAAGTTTCAAGGTAATGTTGAAAATAGATTCCGTTGCAGTTGAAAGAAGTTGATTATCATTGGCCCATTGCGCTCGTCATTTTCTACCTTCGCGAACCCGTTCTCAAATAAATATGGATCGTTGACACCACCAGTCCAAAATTCATACCAAACCAAACAATGACTTTATCGGGATATATTGGATGCTCTTGGATCTCACGTGAATAGTGGATTTGCATCTCCCTGAACAGAAAACCCATTTTGATAAAACAATCTTATCATTAATACTTTTTGTTGCACACCATGTCCGTCCATAGTGATTTGGAGTAACAGACTGCCTAAATGACAGTCAATTGGACAGATGTAACGTCTCAGTAAGATGACCATGTATTATTTCTAAGGTTTCAATTTCTTTTGTGTTGACCATAGGCAATTTGGGATGTGATTCAGTCGGAGTTTATTGGAATTGGACTGAATGAACTGAGATCAAGCACCTTGATCTTTGTTTTTTTGTTTAGGTTTGTTCCGATTAGTTTCATACTCTTAGTCTAAGGTAAGTACCAATCTGACAACTACGCATAGCTGGGCACCGTTAATCAAAAAGTTAACTTCGTTAATCGCTAATCCGTTAATTAAAAATTTAACTTCGTTAACAGTTAAAACGTTAAATTTTGGAAAAATTAACGCAAGTTAACGTTAATCGTTAATCCGTTAACACGACATAAACATTTTATTTTCTAATAAAAATTGGAAGTTGGAAACAAGAAAAGACAAGTAATTTTTTTTAAATATAGTAAGTTATATTTTATAAGAGTTTGAGTGTTAAAACAGCAGCGCTTGAGGGTATGGCAGTATTGTATTGGATACACAGATTTCCCAATAAATGTTCCCCAAGGAATGCCGCTTCATTTAACGAGTCTTCTGACTTCAAATCTAACCACGTTTTTAAAAGACTTTGAGCTTTACTTCTTAATGATTTGTTGTTCTAAGGTTTTTCTGAAGATTGAGTAACAGAGTTGAAAAAGTCATCCTCACCATCGTCGTTGTTACTCGTGTTGATGCCTCCGCCACCTACACTCTCTACGTCCTTTGATATTTCGATAGCTTCTTCTTGTAGCGCTTCTTCTACCTTTTTTTCCATGCATTTTCTCACTGCATCTACACGACTGTTATCATATTTGTGCAACCATATCAACCGAGACTTAGGCTGAAAAGCCGCAGCAGGTTGGCACTGTTCATCGTCCATAAGTATAATAAAACAAACATTGTCGTATCGTCGTATTATATACGATTAGTATGGCAGTTTTCCCACTCACAGCCGCTGGAAAAAAGTGGTATTTCAATAACGGCAATAATAACGCCACCCGGAATAATAGTGGCATTTCAAATTTTAGTAGGGACCGAACCTGGCGCCGCCGCCGGCCGGCCGTCCAAAGTTAGAAATAAAAATGACCAAATGCAGCAAAAAAAAGACCATTACTATAAAATATTGAAAACTTAGTATAAAAATAATGATCTGTCTTATTTTAATGCAATAATTTCAAAAAACGATTTTTCAAACCAAAACGCCCAAAATTAAAGTGTTGTCCATACATTATGGCTTTATTATTTAGAGCCAACATTCCTATTAATTATGTAACCCAACTTGGTTCAAGTGGCCACCTCGACTGGCTTCGCAATAGCTCTGTCACCTCATTTTTCCAAAACCTAGTTGATGATTTCGAGATGTAGCTCCCGGATACTTGGTTGATATATCGGTCCTTTACCGTTCCTCACAAAAAGAAAAGTCCAAAGGGGTCAAATCGCAGCTCCGAAGTGGACAACAATCGACATAGCCAAAAACAAGATTTTGGAATCTGGTCTGTGTGGCATGGAGAACCATCACACATGACCCAGAGGTCGTTGTAATCTATGTCTTCAATTTTAGTAAGAAAAAATGGATAATATGATACTGTTTTTCTATCAAGGTTTTGAGAAGGAGTCAGTGTAAAAATAACCTATTATTTAAAAAGCCACCACCCTTAACTGTATTCTGTCTATTCTTTGATGTTTAGTATAAAGCTGAGCTCTTCTACTTTTCGGCAGATCTAAAATGCAAAATTAAGCAAATTCATCTACTCTCTGGCATAGATATTAGTCTGCAGATTATGCGGTGTAAACCAACAACGCTTTATGCTTATGGTCTGTTTACAGTTGAGGTTTAGATATTGCAGTTCGTAAACTTAATTGTTGAGAACAGTAACTTATTATTAAAGTTAAAGTTTAAAAAAAAGACCAAATTAAATAAAGAATGACCATGTGACCAAGTGAAAAAATAAGGACCAGATTTGGTCATAAATGACCAAACTGGCAACCGTGTCTGTATGGTATTTGTGTTCGATTAACGATTAACGGACTTTGGAAAATTTAACGATCGTTAACATTTTTTTGAAGTTAACTGAAAAGTTAATCCGTTAATGGGAATGTTAACTTCGTTAATTAACGATTAACGGATTAACGAAAAAATGCGCGTTAATGCCCAGCTATGCAACTACGTTGTACAGGAAGTAGGTGATGAACAAGGAGATCTGTGGGTTTAATAATTCGGTCATGTATGCTCGGTTCGCCATTACTTTGCATAGTTCTGTTTACAAAAATATTTATAAAATGTGTAGGTATGGTGCACAATAAAAACTTAAGACTTAACTATTTTGATAATTGTAAAATAAACAACATTATAGAATCCAATAAAATTAATAAATTTTAGATAATATACTCTTGAAAATAACACAAAAAAAGTCTTTTAAATTCATTGATGTTGATTGATGTTTTTATCTAGTGAGGAAGTTGGTTACATGCTTGGTATCCATTATAAAAGATCGATCGTTGGGCTCTTGATGTTCTCATTAGCTGATTTGCAAAGTCTTCGCTGCTTCGCAGACTGTATACAGGGTTCTGTAATATGTTTGTCGCAATAAAAACACAGACTTGATGTAGTTGATTGATCATTGATTTATTTAATATGATTTCACCTTATTTATACACAATTCGATTTAATGGAAAGTGCAAGCATAGCAAGAAGACCCGAACTCAATTGTGTCTTACTTGGGCAATGCACTTGAAAAGGTTCAAGTGGTGCGATGTGAATCGTCACTATAAGGTGGCCACTGAGTCATGCTGACACTCGCAATTATGAGTTCTGGATTCTCGCCATACTACCCTTTTTTTTTTTTTTTTTAGAATTGTTATACATTGTTATTGTCAATGGATAGCATTCTTTTCACATTATTTTTATGCACATTTGTTTTGTTTATCTTTTATGTTCATTAAATTTTAATAATTTTGCATAGTTACATAATTTATAAAACGATATGCATTTCAGTATTAAATTACATGTAGTATTTTTTTGGAATCTTAATATCTACTCAAATTTATTTGAAATTTAAACTCTATGTACATATTATGTGAATTGAGTTAGTCTATAAGTTTTAGCCTGTTTTTGTGAATTACAATATTTTTACTTATTTTTTGTTTTCTTAATTTGTCATTGTCTGTGTCGTTAGATACTAAACTATAATTATTGTTCTTATCTATGCTTTCTACTCTAAAGGGACCCTTGTATCTACTATCTAACTTATGACCTGTGTCATTTTTTACTAACACTAGATCTCCTATGCTAATTTCCTTAGATTGTATTTTCCTATCGTAAATTGTTTTCTGTTTTTCTTTTTTTTTCGTTATGTACTCTTTGGCTCTTTGTTGCGCTACTTGTAGTCGGTATTTTAATTCTTTGTCGTAAGCGTCGTAGTTATAGAGTGGCGTAATTTCATTCTGTTCGAGAAAGTTAAATGTAGGTGGTGTTTTCCCGAAAACAAGTTCAAAAGGACAGTAACCATGCACGGTTGATGGTGTCGTGTTGTAACAATAGCAAAAATATTTGAGATATTCATCCCAATCACTTTTATCAATAGATATATAGGAGCGTACATATTCATTGAATGTACGATGGCTACGTTCAACTGTTCCCAGCGTTTGATGATGATATGGTGTTGAAGTTTTGTGTTCAACTTTAAGCAATTGACATAATTCTTCAAAAATGCTGTTTTTATTCTGTTCCCATGTCTGTTAACATTGTTTTCATACAGCCATAGACGAGAATATAGTTTTCAAATATTGCTCTTGCTATTGTTTTGGCGTGCTTGGTCGGTATTGGTACTGCAATAAGATACTTTGTCAGATCACATAATATATGATGGTGACTGCGTATTCATTCCTATTTAAAGACTTGGGAAGAGGACCTATTTGAACAGTTTCGAATGCTTTTCTTGGTGTTTCTGTGATAACCATTGGTTCTCTAATGTGTCTATTTACACTGAACCAAATATAAGAGGTGAAATCAACTAAATGTTTTCGTAACATATTAACTAAATAATATTACGAAATTGATGATTTTTTGTAAATATTTTATTCAAATCAACAAGCTGATCTACGAAAATAAGGAAATTTATTCAAAGTGAATAATTTATTTAGTTAACTTTTTAACGGAAGAAACAATAGTTGAATTGACGAAATATATAAGAAATTTGAAGATATTTCGTAAAATTTTTTATTCAAATCAACTAAACATTATTCAATTTAGATAACTCTTCGGTTATTTTTTTTCCGGGTCTAATAATTTGTAATTGAAGAATTTTCGTTCAATCAACAAGCACTTTGTTTGTTATTTACTAAGAAAATATTCAAATTGACTATTTCTTTTTATTCAAAGATGAATTTTTTTCGTTAAAATTGAGAAAAAAAATATTCATTATGCCCTTAGCTCTTAAGCATTCTACTTAATCAACGAAACATTTTTATATTTGAATAAATTTGAAGAATTTTCGCTAACCGATTTACGCATTCTGCAAAATTAACGAAAAATTCCAAAATGCAACATTCAGTATACATAGTTACTTCTTATCAAACAATTGAACCGTACGGAGCTAAAGTTTGTAATTAAAAACGTGTAAAAATAAAGTGTTCATTGTGTGTTGTGTTTAGTTTGTGTACTTTGTGTCCTAAGTGCTGTGGTTGTTACCTACACCTTGCTGTTTATACAGACTTCTTGGTGAGTTATAAACTTTTTATATTTTTGTTTGTGCTTTGTAGACCAATAATTTGGTGCTTATGCTTATACATTTCTTTCTTTCTTTCTTTCCACAACGTTCTCATTCCAACATCAAAAAATCAAAAAAAAAAAAACAACTCCGGCTGGCGAAAATAATAAAAGATCAAAATTGTCCATCGGAGACTCGCAGCTCACCTTTATGCTAGACCGAAAAAAGTGGCGGACTGTGAGGAGCATATAAAGGAAAGGATGGACCAAAATATGCGAATCCAGCCATTTGTGTTCCTCACTGGGGACATTTTAAACCCAATGGATATCATCATTTACATCGATGGAATTAAATGTAAGATGAATTCAGAAATCTATGCGTTTGATATATGTTTTAAAAATTTTCAAGTTTTTAATCTTGAATATCCAGCACCGTCAGTGCTTGTTTGGACATTCATCCAAAAATATTTTTTACAATATAAGAACAGAGTACGACATTGAAAGTACCGCCATCAACTGTTTGATCCAATCAATGAAATAAAAAAAACTGTGTTTATTGAAAAATAAAATAATCTAAAGTAATTTCGTTGTTTTCGATATTAAGGTGTCGTTATTACTTTGGTTTTTTTTTCAGCATTCATCCAGAGCTGCTTTTACTTAACTTGTTTAGATCTTAATCAACGGATTGAGTAAGGCATCTACCATTACTGATTTTCAATTGTATTTGGCTTGATTAGAACAAATACGTGCTATCTTATAGTTGATTTGAAGAATGCATGGTGAAATTGAATATTTTTCTTGTTGAAAACACAAACGTTATTATTTAAACCAAATAAACAAAAAGTTGAATTGACTAAATTAATAAGTCAATTGAAAAAAATTTCATCAAATTCACAACTTTTATTATAGTCAAATTGATTTAGTTAATATTCAATTTGACTAATTTCTTTTATTCAAATTTAAAAAAATTTCGTCAAATTAACGAACTTAATTAGTAGAATTATAGTCAAATTAATTAAATTAATATTCAATTTGACTAATTGCTTTTATTAAAATTTAATAAAAAATCGTCAAATTAACGATCTTAAATTGAATAAATAATTAACTAAAAAAGATTCGTGGATTTGACGAAATTTCTTCAAATTCACAGCTGACTACCAAATATTCAAATTGAATAAATGAATTATTCAATTCAACAAACGGATTAGTAGGGTGTATATTAACCTACTTTTCGTTGATTTAACCTGCGATTTAGTTGTTTTCACCACCTTTTTTGGTTCAGTGTATTTAGTTCTTTTTGCATTGTTTACAATCGGTAACATAATTCTTTATATCTTTTTTCATATTTTTCCAGTAGAAATGTTGCCTTATTTTATTAGTAGTACGAACGATTCCTGGGTGGCCTCCCCGAATTGGATCGTCATGGTACTGCCTAATGATTTCGTTGATTTTTTCAACATCTGTCACCTGCGTTAATTCCGGAGTTAACGCTATTTCTATTCCTTTGAGAACTTGGGTACCCTTTTCTTTAAATTCATCTACTCGTTATATTTAAACAATTTGTCTCCTAAGGACAATTGTATTTTTACAAGCCCTAATTTGCCGGCTTCTTTCATAAGCCTGACAAAGAATTGTCCTAAGTCAATTTTCGTCTCAACAATCAGGTTGCTTGTATCTAGCTGCAAATCTTCTTTCCTTTTTTGATATACATTTTCGGAAAATCAAAAATGAGCTGAGCATGCTTTCTAACTTCATATTTATTTTGCGCTTCGTAAATTTTGGGGTTCTCGTGGTGACTTATGTCATTTGCAACAGTGTAAGGATTATGTTTATTCATTGCTCTTGTTGTTACTCTGTATAGTTTATTAGATTCTACCGCAAGTTGCTTTAAATCTGTAATATTTATTCGGGATAGTGCGTCCGCTATGTAATTTTCTTTTCCAGCTATGTATTCCACTTCAAAGTCATATTCTTCAAGGTCTAATCTTATTCGCATTAGTTTAGAAGATGGATTTCTCATTGAGGAAAGATAGGTTAAGGGCCTGTGGTCTGTTTTGACGAAAAAATTTCTTCCGTAGACATATGGTCTAAAAAAGGTTATGGCCCAATGTATGGCTGCTAATTCTTTCTCTATTGTGGCTTTATTAATTTCTCCTTTAGTGAATGCTCTTGAACCGTAGGCTATTGGTAATTGCTTGTCTTCATATGTTTGACTAAGCACTGCGCCACAAGCGAAACCGCTGGAGTCTGTTGTGATATAAAATTCTTTGCACAACCTTGTTAGAATCCTAGAGTGTTCAGCAAAATTAGGAACAAATCGCCTGTAATAGTTACAAAACGCAACAAATCTCTTAGCTTCATCAGCATTCTTTGGTACGGGATATTTTTGGACTGTTTCAAATTTACTTGGGTCAGGCAAGATGCCTTTGTTTGTGCATTTATGCCCAAGATATGTAACTTCTTGATTGAAAAATATGCATTTATCAGGATGTAGTTTTAAGTTGTACTTCCTGATGTATCAAAAACACCTTCTAAATTTTTTATCATGTGTTTTTCGGAACAACCTAATACTACCAAGTCATCCATGTAAAGAAATGCTTGAGATGGCTTAAGACCTGCAAATGCTAGTGTCATCATCCTTTGAAAAGAATTTGGGACAATTTTCAGTCCATAAGGTAGTCGCTTAAATCGGTATGTACCACCATCAGCTGTGAAAGATGTGATATCTCTTGATTCCTTGCTTAACTCTATTTGATGGAATCCTGACGTTAAGTCTAAACATGAAAAGTATTTTGCTCTTCCCAAATGATCAAGTATATCGTCTATTCTTGGTAATGGGAATTTATCTGCCATTAGGTTTTTATTAATCGCTCTGTAGTCAATGACTAGTCTCCACCTTTTCTCTTGTTTGCATGGGAGTGGTTTTTTGGGTACCAAGAGTACCTATAGGACTATTGTATTCTGAAGTGGATTGTTCTACTATATCATCTTTAATTAGTTTACTTAACTGCCTAATTATTTCTTCTTTGTATACTTGAGGTATCCTATAGTTTTTAATATACACTGGTTCATCATCTTTCATCCTAAGTTTTTTTTTATAAAATGTATTAGTTGTTATGGGCTCTGTCTTTAATGCGAAAATGTCCAAATATTTGGAACACAAGTTGTTCAATGCTTTATAAGCAAATTTAGGGAAATGTTTTCTAAGCTTATTTAATTTTTCTTCACTATTACCCGTTGCTTGAATCGAATGTATAATATTATAGTCGTTAAGACTTTCTGTTTTCACCTTAACATTCTGTATTGTTATATTTTCATTCAAAGTATTGGCAATTTTTACAAATGGTTGATTTCTTGAAGTAATTGTGTTAGCTATACACACCCGTCTTAATCTCCTGATGAGGAATAAAAACTTCTTCCTCTGTTGATTCTATATGGATAAGTCGAATGACTTCAGATCTAGCGGGAATAGAAATTGTGTTTTCTTTGAAAGAATTTGACATGGGGATTGCTATATCCTCGTGGTAATCTTTCGATCTTATCATAATCCAATCTTGGTTTGTTTGATAATCTAAAACACAATTATATTTCTTAAAAAAATCTAGACCTAAAATACCTGAAATTGTCTTCTACCACATGGAAATCATGTCGAACAAGCAGATCCTCCAATATTAGATCCGCACTCACCATGCCTATGGTACTAACAGTACCATGACCAATGCCGTTAAGGCGTGTAACAGTTGAAGTGTCTATGAAAAAATTTTGATTTATGTGACTCTTTTTAAAAATGGATATGTCTGCACCAGTATCTACTAGGAACGTTGAGACTGAATTATTTAAAGTTGATCTTGAAGATATATAACTGCTGAGATGCAAATTAATTGCATACACTTTTTTTAAAGCACTATCTATTCCTGTTCTTGAAGTGGAGTTTGCTGGTTTTCCTGCTGTGTTATATTTCTAATATTTCTTTGATTATGTTTGTTTGAACAACGATAGCAACTTAGAGGTGCTTCCACCAATGGCTTTTTCCGTCAATTTCTTTGGCTGGAGTTATAGCTATTTCACGGGTGCCAAGCCGATCATCAGACTCCTTTTATTAGTGGTGCTGCCTGGTTTTTATTTTTCATATTAATGAAAAACTTTCTGAGTTTACTTTGGGATTTGAACCTAGGACCAGCTAGTTGGGAAGCCAATGCACTACGCACTGCGCTAACCACTCCACTGATATTTGGTTTCCCATGCAGACTTTTTGTTTGTTTATCATTGCTATGAACCAAGTGCATTTTTACAAGCTCCTTAAAGTATGCTATCTTGTTCCGCTTTCATTTTTTCTAATTTCCTATCTTTGTGTCACAACAATTCGTTTGTGTACACAGAGGGTTAGATTTTTGAAAGTTTTGACTTTTAGTCAGTTTTTTATTTGTTATAGTTTGTTTTTGTGTTATTTAACACTCGCAGTCAGGCAAAGTAAACTCAGAAAGTTTTTTCATTAATATGAAAAATAAAAACCAGGCAGCACCACTAATAAAAGGAGTCTGATGATCGGCTTGGCACCCGTGAAATAGCTATAACTCCAGCCAAAGAAATTGACGGAAAAAGCCATTGGTGGAAGCACCTCTAAGTTGCTATCGTTGTTCAAACAAACATAAATAAAAACCAAAGCAGCCTGACTGCGAGTGTTAAATAACACAAAAACAAACTATAACAAATAAAAAACTGACTAAAAGTCAAAACTTTCAAAAATCTAACCCTCTGTGTACACAAACGAATTGTTGTGACACAAAGGTAGGAAATTAGAAAAAATGAAAGCGGAACAAGATAGCATACTTTAAGGAGCTTGTAAAAATGCACTTGGTTCATAGCAATGATAAACAAACAAAAAGTTTGCATGGGAAACCAAAAATCAGTGGAGTGGTTAGCGCAGTGCGTAGTGCATTGGCTTCCCAACTAGCTGGTCCTAGGTTCAAATCCCAAAGTAAACTCAGAAAGTTTTTCATTAATATGAAAAATAAAAACCAGGCAGCACCACTAATAAAAGGAGTCTGATGATCGGCTTGGCACCCGTGAAATAGCTATAACTCCAGCCAAAGAAATTGACGGAAAAAGCCATTGGTGGAAGCACCTCTAAGTTGCTATCGTTGTTCAAACAAACATAAATAAAAACCAAAGCAGCCTGACTGCGAGTGTTAAATAACACAAAAACAAACTATAATTTCTTTGATTATGTTGACCTCTAAACCTCTGGCCATTTTGGTTAAAATTTCTTTTGGTTTTACTAGAGCTGTAGTCGTCTCTGCTATAGTTTGGCCTAAATCAACCCCTATTGTTACTTTGTCTATAATTTCCATGGTAACTACCTCGATTCTGGTTCATATATAGTATTGTATTGGGGTTACCAGATGCATCAGTGCAACTATTTGTAAATTTTGATATCGCGTCATTCATTGTAGTAAATGTACCAGCTTGCATGATTAGTTTCACACTGTCCATTGAACAGTTCTTGAACATTGCTTTTACTGCCGTCTGTGTAGCATATTTTGTTGCCAATTCAGTTGTTAAGCCATCAGAAATGTATGCTCCCTCTAGTGATTTTGTTAATGTTTCTATCTCACTAGTGTATTGGTTTGCGGTCTTATTACGTTGTTGTATATTCATGATTTTTGCAATCAGAACTTCAACTGATTCACCTTTTACCTTAGTTTTAAGTCTATCTTTAATTTGTTGTAGCGTCTGTTCATTGTTAATAAAGTTTCTAGCCGTTCCCTTAAGCTTAGTTTTGACTATCAAAACCGCGGTAGCTTCATGAGTCTCTTTTATCTGTTCAAGGATGTCTATTGCATCTAAAAACGTGTTAAATTTTCTACACTACCATCAAATTCTGGAAGAATTGATGAGGCTAACTTTATGAATTCTACCGCTGTTACTGGCATTTTGGTTTCTATTGGATGATGTTTCTCTACGCTATGATAACCACTTAATAAATTTTCTGTGTATTCTTCCTTTTCTAACTGAGAATCGTCTTCATTTTTCAGGTGTAATTCTTCAAATTCAATTTGTATGTCTTCGGTGTATGTAGAAGGTACTTCTGCTTCTATGTTATGCTTTCCTAACGCGGCTATCAACTTGTCTCTGACACTAATAAAAATTTCTTGTCCCTGTTCTTTATGAACTGTCACTATTTCTACAGGTAGATTTCGTAAAATTTCAGCTATCCCATTTAAAGCTGCTAATATTGCTATGCAATGCTTAATTATCGTTTCCCTACGAATAGGAACACTTTTGTTAATACATTTATAAGCCCTATCTGCTTCTGCTTTTCTAGCTATTAACTCTGTTAGTATTTTGTCCAACTGGCACATGTGTTGCTGTCTATAGTCCGTATGCGTCTATATACATTTATGTGGATATTTATTTATTATTCAAAAAAAAATATTTTCTTTTTTTTGTTATTTTATAAATAACTAGCTGACCCTGCAGATATCATACTGCCTCAATTGATAAATAAAAGCTCTAGCCTTTGGTATCCCCCTACTACTCTTCCCGCTACCCTTTTCCCGTTAAGCCAATACCCTCTTCCCGCTACCCGCTTTGCGCTACCCTAGTCACCACTATGATTGCCCCCCTTCTTTGCTGATTTTCAAGTTAGATTGGCCCAAAAATTTGATTTTACTCAGGCTATACCTATCTAAAGTATAAATTTTATAAAAATGCATTGAGGATTGAGCGGATATAGAGTCCCTACCGGACATACAAGCTTAACAATGCAACTCAAATTATATGCAAAAACTTGATTTAAGGTCTTGAAATTTTTCGTGCTCTCGCAGAGTTTTCCAAGTTCCCAATCAAAAATTTTCCATTTTTCCATTTGAAAATCAATGCACTTACACTTACATGCAATTTTCCCTTTGAAAACCAATGAGTTTTCCGAGTTTTTCCTCAAGAATTTTCTATTCTCCATTCGAAAACCCGTTTTGAAATCATCCAGTTTTCCATTTGAAAACAAATGCACCTACAATTAGATGCAATTTTCCCATTGAAAAGCAATGAGTTTTCCGAGTTTTTCATCAAGAACTTTCTATTTTCCATTCTAAAATTTTCCAGTTTTCCATTTGGAAACCAATGCACCTACACTTACATGCAATTTTCCCTTTGAAAACCAATGAGTTTTCCGAGTTTTTCCTCAAGAACTTTCTATTTTCCATTCGAAAACCCGTTTTGAAATCTTCCAGTTTTCCATTTTAAAACAAATGCACCTACAATTACATGCAATTTTCTCTTTGAAAACCAATGAGTTTTCCGAGTTTTTCATCAAGAACTTTCTATATCCCATTCTAAAATTTTCCAGTTTTCCATTTGGAAACCAATGCACCTACACTTACTTGCAATTTTCCCTTTGAAAACCAATGAGTTTTCCAAGTTTTTCATCAAGAACTTTTTATTTTCCATTCTAAAATTTTCCAGTTTTCCATTTAGAAGCTAATGCAATTACACTTACATGCAATTTTCACTTTGAAAACCAATGAATTTTCCGAGTTTTTCCTCAAGAATTTTCTATTCTCCATTCGAAAACCCGTTTTGAAATCATCCAGTTTTCCATTTGAAAACAAATGCACCTACAATTAGATGCAATTTTCCCTTTGAAAACCAATGAGTTTTCCGAGTTTTTCATCAAGAACTTTCTATATTCCATTCTAAAATTTTCCAGTTTTCCATTTGGAAACCAATGCACCTACACTTACATGCAATTTTCCCTTTGAAAACCAATGAGTTTTCCGAGTTTTTCATCAAGAACTTTCTATATTCCATTCTAAAATTTTCCAGTTTTCCATTTGAAAACCAATTCACCTGCACTTACATGCAATTTTCCCTTTGAAAGCTAATGAGTTTTCCGAGTTTTTCATCAAGAACTTTCTATTTTCCATTTGAAAATCAATGCTAGGTGCATTATATGCAACTATATGCAATTTTCCCTTTGAAAACCAATGAGTTTTCCGCGTGTTTCCTCAAGTACTTTCTATTTTCCATTCGAAAACCTGTATTGAAATCTTCCAGTTTTCCATTTGAAAACCAATGCACCTACACTTATATGCAATTTTCCCTTTGAAAACCAATGAGTTTTCCGAGTTTTTCCTCAAGTAATTTCTATTTTCCATTCGAAAACCCGTATTGAAATCTTTCAGTTTTCCATTTGAAAACCAATGCAACTGCACTTACATGCAATTTTCCCTTTGAAAGCCAATGAGTTTTCCGAGTTTTTCATCAAGAACTTTCTATTCTCCATTCGAAAACCCTTTTTGAAATTTTCCAGTTTTCCATTTGAAAACCAATACACCTACAATTACATGCAATTTTCCTTTTGAAAACCAATGAGTTTTCCGAGTTTTTAATCAAGAACTTTCTATTCTCTATTCGAAACCCCGTTTTGAAATTTTACAGTTTTCCATTTGAAAACCAATGCACCTACAATTAGATGCAATTTTCCCTTTGAAAACCAATGAGTTTTCCGAGTTTATCATCAAGAACTTTCTATTTTCCATTCTAAAATTTTCCAGTTTTCCATTTGGAAACCAATGCACCTACACTTACATGCAATTTTTCCTTTGAAAACCAATGAGTTTTCCGTGTTTTTCATCAAGGACTTTCTTCTCTCAATCTCCATTCGAAAACCCATTTTGAAATTTTCCATTTGAAAATCAATGCAATTACATGCAATTTTCCCTTTGAAAACCAATATTCATAATGCGAAATTTTCATGCACGTAAATTGTGGAAACTTAAATCCATGCTTTTTTTAAATATCCGTTGTTAAAATTTTCTTTTGCACAGAAAAAAGTGCCCAAGAATTCACGTGTAAACATTGGGTCACATTCTAAAAGATGAGCAAGAGCTCAGAGTCTGAGCTGACGAGCTTGAACTCACCAGTGAGATCGATCGAGCAGTTTTTATGAGGACTCAATAAAGTAGAAAAGTATTGGATTTTCCCTGGATTAATCATTTTTTTCATTGATAACGTCTGCCATTGACCTTTCACTTCTAGCTCTCAGCGCTCTCGTCGGCGGATTCTTGAAAACACGCTACGACTTCGGCGCCATCTATTGGGATATCTTTCAGCGTAGAGT
Source organism: Sphaerophoria taeniata (assembly GCA_943590905.1). NCBI lineage: Eukaryota > Metazoa > Arthropoda > Insecta > Diptera > Syrphidae > Sphaerophoria > Sphaerophoria taeniata. The sequence goes on from OX016540.1 coordinate 187,159,051, forward strand.
CTTTCAGCTTCCCGATCTCGACAATAAGTTAAACCGTAGCAGAAGTTCCTGTCCGCTAACTCTTCTCGAGCGTATAAGTTTTGTTATTGTTATGTGTTGATGAGTTAATATTTTAATTGTAAATGGCGGTTTAGTAAATATGCGATGCCTTTTATTTACCTTTAGGTTGTTAACTGTTTTTTCATTCAAAAAAAAATGCGGTTTAATTATCTTAAGCCCCTAGCAGGTAGAACTCTTCGCCGGCGAGTGGCCGCGGCCCCAGGTATAGTAAGAAAAAATTACAGTTCAGTTTTCAGACGTTATCAAGAACAAAATGATTAATCCAGAGATAATGTAATACTTTTCTACTTTGTTGAGTCCTCATAAAACTCCAATTACAAAAAATTAAATTTATAAATTAAACTAATAAATTAAACTAAAAGTCCAGATAGGTAAAAATAAAAACAAAGATTTTTTTAGAAAAATGGTTTCGGTTTTTTCTTAATTTCTCAAAAACGAAAAGACATTTTTGCATCCGGTTTTCTGTTTTCGACTAAAAATTAACAAACACATTGAATTTTAAAAACAAAATTAGTACTTAATTACATAAAATTTTGAAAAAAATTAGTTCAAAAAATTTTTTTTTTGCTTTTTTTTTGAAAATTTTGAGTTTGAAAATTTATTTTTTTTAAACTATTTGTTAAAACAATTTAATTTAAAAACTAAGTGCAAGAAGAAGTTTTTGGCTTTTCAGAAAGGTATAGCACGGTGTTGTAAACGAAGCCGTTGATTTTTAATATTTTTTTTAAACAAAATAAGTCAATTTTTCAGAAAATTGCCACTCCCGGCTAAACGGGGGGGGAATAGACCCCCCCCTCCCATACGATTTTTTTCTTGTCTCAACTCAACCTACACGCTCTAGCTTTTTGGCACAACGCTCGTGAATCACCCTGTATAGTGGATAATGTAAATTTTATAAAAGTATAATTCATGTAAATTTTCGTTTTTTCCTTACTTTTTGTTTGTGCACTTTTCTTTTATTTGTTTGAATTGTTATTTTGTTATTCTTTATTACTTCGTGTTCAATATGTTTGGGTGCCAGTTTGTTTCTTCTGTCATCTTTTTCGAAAATTCGATCTCCAATGTTATGTACTGGAGGTTCATTTCGCGTTTTATTACGTTTTTCGATTATTTTTTCTTTAAAAGCTAAACTCCTTTTGTGCGCTAAATCTTTTAAGAAATCATATGTTTTAATGTGTTCTGTCAAATAGTCCTGTGCTGTATTGGTTTTTGTTGAAATTGGGAAAAACTGTTTTTTCTGTAAGTGGCCATTGAGCAATTCAAATGGAGTCATTTTAGTAACAGAATGAATGGAACTGTTGTAACTCATTACTGCTTCGTCTACGATCTCGCTAATTGGTTTTTGCGGAAAATTCGATTTAATGATTCTTATAAGCTCTGTAAGAGTGGAATGAAATCTCTCTACAGGTGAATTTCCAGTCGAGCTTTTAGCACAGGTAGTATGTAAATTTATATTGTAAATACTGAGAAAGTCTTTAAAAAGTGAGGACAAAAATTCGTTTCCATTATCTGTTACTATTTTCTCGGGAGGTCCATGATGTGAGAAGAAGTGTTTTAATGACTGGATAATATTTATACTATTTCTAGATGCTAACAAGTAAACACTTGCGAATCTACTAAACTTATCTATAATAGTTAAAAAGTTTTCGTTGTGTACTGAGTAGATGTCCATATGCAAAATTTGTAAAGGTCTTGATGGAGTTTCAGTTAGTTCAAACTTAAGAGGTTCTACTAAACGTTCATATTTAAATCTTTGGCAAGTAATACAGTTGTTTATAACTTTAGATATTATATTTTTCATATTAGGGAAATAGAATTCTCTTTTTATATGTTCTATACTTTCTAATATGCCTCTATGATTAGACTTGTCATGGTATTTTCTAATGATTTCCTCTTGCTTGTCACGCTGTGTAACATCCTGCAGTAATGAAGTACACCTAATAAGTTTTAGAGAGGCGTTGTTAAAATACTTCGAATATACCCTTTGAACTACTTCAAATGTCTTGTCATCTGCGAGAATGGCAGTTACTCGTTTGGTATTCAGGTAATTTTGAAAAATATTAATCATTACATCTTCGTTACAAATGTCGCTGTTTTCAATTCGGTGTCTTTTCTTTCTCTTAAAGAGAATCATTAAAGTTGCGTGAAGTTTCTTTTTATTTGGGTTTTCTATGAGGATAACCTGATTACTAAATTCGTTTATAGGTCTCTCTGAGATAGGAATTCCATCGTCCAGTTGTTCTTGGGCAGAATGGATAGTGTCAGTATTTTCTAGCTCATCAATGTTGTTTTCGGTAGAAACTAGATCTAAACTTTCTAATTGTGGTATATTATTTTCGGTTATGTTAATTTCAACACGAGATAATGCATCCGCATTGGAGTTCAGTCTTCCACTTTTATGTACTATGGTGTAATTAAATTCTTCCAGATTTAAGCGCCAACGGACTAGCTTAGAATTTGGTTCTTTAAGCGAGAATAACCAGGTCAAAGGCTTATGGTCTGTAATTATTATAAACTTCCTACCGTACAGATACGGACGAAAGTATTTCGTTGACCAATATATTGCTAGCAATTCTTTTTCGATTTGGACAAGGTTCGACTTGCATAACAAATCGGTTTGTCTGATCCAATCGGGCCTTGCGATAATACCGCACCAATTGCAATGTTACTTGCATCGGTAGTAAGATTGAATGGTTTGGTAAAATCGGGATACTGCAATATTGGCTCGTTACACAACAAACTTTTGCAAGTTTCGAAACAGTCTATATACTTCGCGTTTAGGATAATATTATTTCCTTTTCTGAGACATTCCGTCATGGGTTTAGTAATTTTGGCAAAATCCTTAATAAATTTTCTATAGTACCCAAGCAGTCCTAAAAACGATTTAATTTGCTTGGGGGTACGGGGTATAGGAAACTTTTTTATTGCAAGGATTTTGTCCGGGTTTGGTTTAACCCCATCAGCTGTAACTAAATGCCCAAGAGTATTTCGTGTCGTCGGAAGTGATTCGACTGGTGTGGAATTGGGCTTCAAGCTGGTGGAACCAAAGATCGGGGCTCCGCTTCCAGAAAGGTGGAATTCTCATTGATACCTTGGATATGGTGTCTTCGTTGGCCATATTTTCGTTGGTTGTGTGGATGTATGTTGAGTAGTGTATTAAGAGAGGCACCTTACCAGGGGTCGGGGGATACCTATTCTTAATTGTATAGGTAAATGAGTGTGGCACCTTACCGTTGGTCGGGGGATACTTTTTGTGTAGTATATGTATGTGATTTGATTGGCACCTTACCGTTGGTCGGGGGATACCAAATCAAATGTGTGAGTGTTTGTATATCGGGGTCACCAATGTAGGAATCCTGAAAGGGAAATATATAAAAAGATCTTTATTGTTTGAATTCCCAATCAGAACTGATTTTTATTTAAATTATTTCTTCTATTTATACTAAAAATATATGATGAAAATAAACATGAAATAACGATAACAAAAACGAAAACAGAGTTAATTTAAACAAGTGAATACATATTAATAATAACAATAATAATAATAATAATAACTATGAGATGGTCGCTGCAAAAGGATACTTCTTTATGAAGAAACTGAGACTTTGTCAACTGAATTTTGAAGTTTGCATCTTGAAGTCTTTTAAATACTTGTTCTAAGTTCTGAATGTGCTCTTGGAGCGATGTTGAAAAAACGATGATATCGTCCATATACACAAAACAAACTTTTCCTTGTAACTCACGCAAAACATGGTCCACCACTCGTTGGAATGTAGATGGGGCGTTTTTGAGTCCGAACGGCATTCTTACAAATTCAAAATGGCCATTGTCTACAGAAAAAGCTGTTTTTGGAATATCTTTTTCGTTTACTTGAATTTGGTGAAAACCAGATGCTAAATCAAGAGTACTATAATACATAGATTTCCCTAATTTGTCCAAGATATCATTGACATTTGGTATGGGGTATTTGTCGTCAATAGTCTTGTCGTTCAATTTGCGATAGTCTATGACTAATCGCCATTTTTCTTTGCCATTGGAATCCGTTTTTTTGGGAACAATCCAAATTGGAAAAGACCAAGGTGAATAACTTTGACGTATTATACCATCCTCAAGCATTTTTGAAATCTGTCTTTGGACTTCGTCTTTAAGTGCGTAGGGATACCTGTAAGATTTAGTATGCACGGGAAAATCATCCTTTGTTCGTATATGATGCTTAACTTCGCTGGAGAAGGTAAGCATGTCATTTTCCTTAAAGAAAATATGCTTATATTTAAAGCAGAGCGCTTTAATAGCCTTTTGCTCTTCGAGATTTAAGTGGTCAATTCGAAGCATATCAATAACGTTAGTGTTACCAAGGCTTTCTGGGTTTTCGATTGAAATGTTATGAATTTCTGTAACATTCTCTGGATTTATTTTATTTACTTTTATGGGTTGTTCTACTGTAAATATTTGAGTTATATCTGTAGAATTTATAACTTCAACCAGAGAATACCATTCATTCGCTTTATATAAACCTTCAGGGATTAGTAGATTTTTATTTATTAATGTTGGTTTGATAAAAATACTACCAAACTGAACGTCAACAGGAAGGCGACAGATTACTTTACTCATTCTCGGAACAGAATATGTTTTTGAAATAATGTTGGGCTTGAATTTCAACGGCATTTGGACTTTTTGATTTTCTAACAAATTATTTTTCAAGTTAACATTCATTTCTAGGTCTCTCATTATGTCAATACCAATGAGGCCATCGAAATAAGTATGAAAATCAAAAATCAAAAATGATAAAGGTTTTTGTGTCTTTAGCTCGGAGAGTCCATTCAAAACTACTTCTTTGTTAATATACTGACTGTTAAAAACTGTTTTTATTTCTATTGGATCTATTATTTGAATACTAAAGTGTGTTGCTATCTTTGGGCTAATAAAAGATCTATTGCTTCCTGTGTCAATAAGAAATTTAAGTTTAGAATTATTTAAGCTTTCGATTATAATGTAAGGTAATAAGTTGCTGTTATAATTATTTATGTTTACATATCCAACCGATTTCCCGAGGCAAGTGTAAGAAAATTTGTGTCATCTATTTCACTTAGCATTGCTTGATCTTGGTTTGAATGGTACAAGTTTTGAACACTCGTCACAGGAATCTGATCAAAATTAGTTGTACTATTTTGATTTAAATAGTTGTCTTCGTGAGATTCATTAATTTCAACGTTATGTAAATAGTTTTTTGAACTAGGATTTGGTCTACTTAAATTGGTGGATGCACTCAAAACATCCATTGGTTCTGGACGTGAGATTCTAGATTGATTTGATAATTGCTGAGAACGCGAAAATCTAGTTTGGTTTGAGTTTTGCCTGTCATTGATTGAGAAGGGGACATTTTGAGTTGATGTTGATGGTTGATTATACATATTGTGTAGTTTGTGAGTTATTGTATGAAATATATGGCGGACTATTATAAGATTGTTGATTGCTGGGTGGAGGATATACTGCGGTAAAATTTTGTCTCCGATAGTTTGGTGTGTAATTTGTATTACTATTTTGGGAATTAGTGTATGGAAAATTTTGCCTAGTTACAAGAGGTCCGGAACTTGGCGTATAATGCTGCTGTCTATTTTCCCTACCTGGTGTTCTATTTTGAAAATTCGGGCTTTGTAAATAGTCAATATTATCGCGAAAATAAATACAATTCTGTTCTTTAAGACAAAAATTCAATGCTTCCGAAAGCTTAGCTGGTCTCATGGATCTTACTGTAGAACCTAAAGGTTCCCGGAGTCCGGAAACAAAGGTATTGAGGCACATCTCTTCAAATAAAATTTGCTTGGACTGTATCACACTAGATTCTGTTTCATGGACTTTAACATGATTCATCATGGCTGAGAAAATATCAATTATTTTTGCATAGAACACGTCAACTGTATTATTATTTTGCCTAAGCTGGTGTAAGTCTCGTATTAGGCTTGTCTCGTTCCGCTTATCCGAATAGTGCACAATAAGATTTTGCTTAATTTGGTTCCAATCTAACGGCGTACCATACATATTCAACACTTCGTTTGCATTTCCCGTTATTTTGTTGCGAATCGCACGAAATATAATTTTTTTGTATGCAGAATCGTTGAGCTGAGGCACAAAACTTAAGATTTCCTCAACGTTTGAAATAAAATCATGAAGAAGTCTATGATTTCCGTCAAAATAAGGTAAATCCTTAACCGCATCAGGAATCCTGAGGGAGTTAAAGATTTCCAACGAAACTGAAGAATTATTCATTTCTTGTCTATCCTTATCTAAAACACCGTTAACAATATTATTTAAGTTACAAGAAAATCTACTTCTATCGACACGTGATAACGAAATATGCACTGGGAAATTATTTTTCTTTTGGGTTTTAAAGGAAGGCATAGGAATAAGGGATATAACCAACAACGGATTGGGACTCACCTTGGGAAAGGATGGGAATGTCTGGATATAGGCTGGGATGATTTGTGCTTCAAGTGCGTCGTTTTAAGTGGAGCGAAAATTTCAAGGACAAATTCAGATGTTTGTCTTTCTTTACTATTCGATTATCCAATGTTCATTCGGATTTTCTATTTTCGGTTCTTTTTTACTAAATTAATCGATATGCTTTCGATTTAATTTGTTTTATTTTAATAGAATTCAAAAGCTACTACTGTTCACTTAAGAAACTACAACGACTGCGCCAATTATTTGAAAAGAAAAACTACGTTAAATTGAAATTCGTGATGCTTTCTTTTCAAAGACAAGTTTAATAATGACTGTACTTTTTACAGAATTGATCTTACAAGCTATGAGTTTGTCACAAAAATGTAATCTATGCTATGTACATAATATGTATGTTGTTTTTATAATCTTAATCTAAAATAACAGGTTGAGAGAGTAAAGCCATTATGATGATAGTATTAATGGTTGAGCTTGAGTGGCGGTTGCTAGGTAGCTCTCTTGCTTAATGGTTATCTTCTCCGGTGGGTACAGATCAGCTTTAAGCTCACTGTTGTTTCTCTGGTACATACATGATGTTATGTGTCGATATTGAAACACAATTTGATGGTAACGTAGGTGTTCAGTGGACATGCTTAATGTTGTTCGTTGGCACATTATGTTATGTACATTATGATGTATTTTAAATACAATTCGATGGTGATGACGTTGGTGGGCCTGTAACTCAATGTTGTTACGTTGGTGCATTATTATGTTATGTACATAATGTAATTGATGGTGACGACGACGTAGGTGGGCATGTAACTCGTGCAAAAAAATTGCCGTCTGAAAATGACAATGATGATTATATAATTAGTGATACGGAAGTTATTATTATTGATGTGACTATATAGTAAAGAATTTTTCAAAATACGGGAGTCGTGTAAGGATACTGGCTAGCAAATTTCAACACTTGCAAACTTTTCTTCCGCATTACACAAAGCTTGAACATTAATGGAGTATCATCCTTTACGATTAATGTACTCAATACAATAGCATAAGGAAACTCGTACTTCCTGCTCCATAACCTTTGCGCTTTTGGATTTCTTTCACAGTATGTGGGAATATAATCCAATTTTGTGCATGGCTTGATATTTCTGCAGAAACTTACTGTCCAACGATGAACACTGTTGATTGATCAACTCCAACGTCTTCACCAACACTAATTTGGAATCCGGGGTCTCCTATTTATATTGCAGAAAGATTCTTATTTTTTCTTGGTTTGTGAAAGCACCACCATGTGTTTCTGAGCTCGGCCCCAAAAATTCTTCCATCAAAAATCACACACCTTCTTCACTAAACCGATACAGGTTAGGTTAGGTTTGGTAAAATGGGCTGACAGTTGGTTTTGTTACCGTCACACTTAGATCAATGTTGATCCCTTGTGATACTCTGAAGTATTGTAACTTCTGAAGTGTTTTAATGGTTAGTCGAGCCATTTGGTGGACTTGATAAAGTTCAGTAGGCGAGGCCTGGGAGTTCAGATAGTTCTTCTAGTTCATTAAAGAAATAGTTGCCTAAAAATTTATATCTAGTACGGCAGAGTGCTAGACAGTGGCATAGAAAGTGAGCCGTGTTCTCGTGCTCTTCTTCATTTCCGCAGCCTCTACATAATGTCGTCTTTACTAAGCCTCATCTTCTTTTTGTGGTAGGTTATGAACCGTTATCACGCTTATAAGGGATCTGAGGGATGGTTTTTTAAGAAGTAGAATCCTATCGAATTTTTTCTTGTCGTAATAAGGCCAGAGTTTCCTGGTATTACCGCAGGTTTCTATATAGTAGGTTCCATCTATCATTTGCTTTTTGAATGATAGTTTTAATAATGTTTCTTTTTAATTCGCATTGAGGGATTCTAATGTTATGGACCATGAGAGAGGGATCAAGTACCGAGCCTTCTCTTGCAAGCTCATCCGCTTTTTCGTTTCCCGGCACACCACTGTGACCGCGAACCCAGCAGAGTCTTACGTTATGCTGCATACCAAGAACCCTTAGCTCTTCGCGACAGAAAGAAACAAGCTTTGACTTGATTTGCGTGACAGAGATTGCTTTTATTGCTGCTTGGCTATCAATGAAAAAGGTGATATCAGCGTGTGATATTGCCATCATGGATATTTGATTAGCAGCGTTTTTCATTGCCAAGATGTCGGCTTGGAAGACACTGCTATGGTCGGGAGTCTGAATGAACTGCAAGGTTAAGATTTTCCGAATAGAAACCTGCCCCTACTCCAGTAATCATTTTCGAACCATCAGTAAAGATGGTAAAGTTCAATTCATTAGTGTAAGGTACTCTGTTTTCCCAATCTTCTCTATTGGAGTAAACCAATACAACCGACGAAAATCTTCTCCAATTGGACACCTTCTTTCTTTATAAATTCTTTGTCCGACATAATTAACAATAAACTCGGGCATCCTTACGGTTTTATATGAACTGAGTTCAAGAAAGGCCATGCTTAACAATTTGTGAGATCGATCTCATGTAACCAAGTGCTTTCTCATCTTTTTGCATATGAAAACGAGCACAATCTCATGGCGAGCTTTCGTTTTGAGATCGATCTCATCCCTCTGAGATTGAACTCACCAAGTGAGATCTAACTCGGTCAGTAATTATTTTTTTGCATACAACCTTAAGAAAGTTCTCAAAAAAGTGAGTAAAGAGTTTGATCTCATCTTTTTGCATACGACCCATTGTCTTGGTTCAAAAGTTTAAGTATGAGTTCAGCCTTAAATATAGTAAGGAAGAATGAAAAGGAAATGAAATGAAATGAAATGAAAATAGAGAGACATTTCAAAAATTGATGTCGCCTGTCACTCTGTCAGTTTTCTGAATTTAAAAACAAAATTTCGGGTAAGTAAAATTAAAAATCAATGTTTTTTTCCTTTTAATAATTATTTCTTTTACTTTCAGAATATCCTACTGCACATTCAGTGCATGGAAGAACATTTGTGCATCATTTATAAAGTTGGACTTTTGTTTGTTTGTTAGTTTATTGACTACAAACATACAACCGACAAACAAACAAAAGTCTTACTTTTTATATTAGTATAGATATAGATTATATAGTTTACAAACCCAGTTTTTTATTTGAAAACCAATGCACCTGCAATAATATGCAATTTTCCATTTTAAAACCAATGAGTTTTCCGAGTTCCTTTTGAAAAACCATTTTGAAATTTTCCAGTTTTCCATTTGAGAACCACTTTACTTCAATTACATGCAATTCTCAACTTGAAAACCAATGAGTTTTCCGAGTTTTTCATCAAAAAAAAATCTGATAAAAAAAAGACCTTACCTTTTGTACCCTGCTAGTACACTGCCCACTACCCTCCTACCCTTCATAGCAACCTGCTTCCCACTACCCGCTTCTTCTACCTGCTACCGCTACTTCTACCTGCTACCCGCTACCCCCTTACCCGCTCCTCGCTACCCCTCTACCCCACTACTCCACTTCCCGCTTCCAAATCCATATCTCAAAAGAAACAAATCTAAAAATGGAAAAATATCGACAGTAAAAAAATGTCAAGTAAAGTTTTTTTTTTCGATAAAACAATTTTTGACAAATATTTTCTTCACTGACATTTTTTTTTTGTGTGATGAAAATAAAAATATTTGACGAAATTTTAAATGAAATTGATGAATCGTAGGTAGGTATATTGATATATTTCGTTGTAGTGTGAAAAGCATTATTTTTAACATTTGAACCGTTTGTGATTTAAAAAGTACTAATTTTGTTTGTCTTAAACCATCTACCCTTAATCCTCTTTAGTTTAAGACAAAAATTAAGAAAATCGCCCAACCGGTTTTTATGCCTATATGCCGCAAACGAATGGCGCTAGATTTTTATAATATGTATATAGATTTAACGCTAGATAGTATTTTCAAAATTAATAAAAACCACCAAATGTCATTTATATGACTGGTGTGATCTACAACTTTAATATTGTTTATAACATTTGCATTTGGTTTTTCGAGTTTGGATTGTCCCCAACCCATTTTAAATTTTTATTTTATTAAATTTAAAGGTCTAAATTTTTGCCCATAAATAGGCAGCCGTTAGGTTGCCAGAATTTTATCATTTATATTTATGACAATTTACCATTTCTAATTGCTTTTATTTCCTTCTTTATTTCTATCTTTTTTTCTGTTGAAATTGTTAGGTTTAATTCTCTATACAGTACTGCGATCGCCCTTCTTTGTTTAAATTGTTTTCCTCCTTTCTTTCTTTTTGTTGGTATCGTTGATGTGTTGCTTTCGTTGAGGTGCGTTTACTTCTCCTTTGCTGTGTGTTGACGTTGTTTGTATTCCTCGATTGTAAGGGGGAGCGGTCCGATTCTTAATACTTCGGGTCTTTTCTCTGGTGGATGGGCACTAGAGTCTTTACTCTTTTTAGCGTTTAAATAGTTTGTCCATTTTTCGAATATTTTATCAATTTCTTCCTTGGACATCGGTGATACTATTGTTGAATTAATTCAATTTACTTTGATATTTTCACTTTTATTAATTTGAATCAATCACCCCTGTTCTGATTTTCGTTACGAATTCAATTCGTTTTCGAAATTGATTTTCGCAAAGCTAAAAAAACTGTGTTCCTAAATTCGTACGAATTTGCCTTCAATTTTTGACAAATATTTCTCTGAAATTACTTAAATTCTTAAATATACGATTTCAAATTCGGTCAGCAAAATCGAAACGAAACCAAAACGAGAAATTGAGAACACCTCAGCTTTAAAAACGGAAGTATTGTTTTCGTAAACGAAAATCAGAACAGGGGTGAATGTCTGGCAAGATCGCCATGTAATATGTTTGGCGGAATAAAAACACAGACTTGATGTATTTGATTGATCATTGATTTATTTAATATGATTTCACCTTATTTATACCCAATTCGATTTAATGGAAAGTGCAAGCATAGCAAGAAGACCCGAACTCAATTGTGTCACACATTACTTGGGCAATGCACTTGAAAAGGTTCAAGTGGTGCGATGTGAATCGTCACTATAAGTTGGCCACTGAGTCATGCTGACACTCGCAATTATGAGTTCTGGATTCTCGCCATACTACAGTTCATATTCTTGATTTGTTAGATAATCGGGACACATACTGTTTTTTATTTTGAAAATAAATATCATAGTGAGCAAGAACAAACGTTGATTTACGTTGAGCATATTTAACGACTCATGCATTTCACGTATACTTGAATAATGATCTCGCCTCAGCAGAATACGCATAGCTTTATTCTGCAATATTTGCAGTCTCGATTTTTGCGAGATATTACAAAAAAAGTGGACAAGTGCGAGATAAACTCGCTCGAGGAGGCTTCCGTACTTGATTACCCGACCCTACTTTCTTTCAGTTTTGAAGGATTTTTTATACAAGGATTATGATTTGAAACCAAACATTTTCTTGGAAAATAATTTGAATAGTTTTTCTGCCTATTTCCTTCAATGACTTCGAAACTGTGTATCCTAAAAATCTGGTAGCAGCATTTTCGGATCACTTCTATCTACATACTCTAGAAAATGTGAACCAAATTTAATTGCAATCAGCTTAGGAGATTCTAAGAAATCGCTTGTGAAAGACAAATAAAAGGAAAACGAACTGATCTTAAGCGTTTCGTTTTCACCTGTGTAAGAACCCTAAAAAGAAACAAAAATGTTGGCCATCGCCAAACAAAACGAAACACCACAGTAAGAAAGGAATAAAGAACTTTATTTTTTCTTCAGTAAATAAACAATTGATTTTATTGCAATATTCAACAATAAAAAAAAACTAATTAAAACTCGAATAGGTTGTCTCTTCTTATATACCAAACAAGAGTTTAACTTATAATAAAAATTAAGTCTCATTGTAATACGAATACAAAAAAAAAAGAGAAAAGCAATCCCCCGACAAGATTCGAACCAGGGACATCAAGAGCATCAGGCGAGTACTCTACTATCCAGCTAACACCACACAAATTTTTGAGTATTTTTCATAGTCCTTTTTTGTTGGGTTTTTTTGAATAACTTCAAAACCATTAGCCTTGAAAATACAACGTTATCTATTTACATTATTACTGCCATTTTTTGTTGTTCTGTAATCTATACATATGGAACTATTTTTTGAAATTTTTTTTGAAATTCCAGGCCCACCCTTTTTGGTGATGAGGGGGTAAAGTTTATTTATTTGAATAATTTCAAAACTATTTGCCTTAAAAATACAAAAAATATGTGTGTCATTGCAGGCAATTAATGAATGATTGTCCTTAATTTGAAGTCAGTAGGGTTACCACCTGTTCAAAAAAATGGTTTTAAAATTTAATGAAATTGGAAATTAGTATATTGAAAAATACATAAATACATAAATAACTGTGACTTCTTATCATTTTTCCGGTAATATTCATGTTATAGATCTATATCTAAAATATTTTAAAGAATTTTAGGTCCAGTAGTTTCGGAGATTAGGGGGGGAGAATGGCCTTTTTTTGACATTTTTGTCTATTTTTCCATATTTTCTTAAATAACTACAAAACTATTTCTCTTAAAAATATAAAAAAAAAATATGATTGTATTTCTACTACATCTACACGTTGATATATTGGCCAACTTTTAACTCAATCGGTATAACGGTTTTGGAGGAAATAAATTGTAAAGTTGAGTCAAAAATTAAAAAGTTACTCCAAATATTGAATCATATCTGTGTTATATGTAACAGTACAGACTTCTTATTCGCTTTTCTGTAATCTACAGGTTGAGACCTATTCTCAGTATCTTTTTCATAATTTTAGGCCCAGTAGTTTCGGAGACCAGGGGGGAGAATGGTCATTTTTGTATTTTTTTATCTTTTCTCTTTAATAACTTCGAAACTATTTATCTTAAAAACATGAAAACAACATTTTTAGATTACTACTGATTTTTTAAATATGTGCACCAAATTTCATTGCAATCGGCCTAACAGGTTCGAAGAAATCGCTTGTGAAAGACGAATGAACAGAAAACGAAGTGATGTTATAAGGGTTTCGTTTACACGTGTACGGAACCCTAAAAAAGAATCGTGGCGCAATACCCAAAATGGGGTTTAATGATCACATTGTACACTTTTATTGCAGTGTTCATTGCGTGAGGCTAGATCTGTTTTTTTGCAATATACTCCTAGTTTTTTCGACACTTTTTTCACTTTTTTACAAATGTAGCTTATGTGTTCATTAAAAGATAATTTATTGTCTAGCATAACACCTAGATATTTTATATGGGGCACAATTTCGAGGAGACGATTTTCAACACACACAGAAATATGGGATGGAATTACTGGTACATTAAATATCACACATTTAGACTTGTCCATATTTAACAAGACACGATTCATTATTAACCACTTGTTTATTTTACAAAGATCTTCCATTTAGATAACAAACCCAACTAGTCAGATCAGTGCCAGAGATGCATAAAAGTCCATCATCAGCAAAGAGCTTGAGCCATGAGTGCTTTAAAACTTTGTCCATGTCATTTACCTATATATATGAGGCCGTGTGCGAATTCAGTTAAACTTGACGTTTGGTTAAATTTTGACACTTCGCATTATTTGACTAGCTGCTGAGCAGGTTAAAATATGACAGTAGTGGTTAAAAATTCATCCATTTTTATTTTTTAATCACAATTCATCCAATTCGCACACGGCCTAAGAAACAGAAGCACATCTAGCAGGGTCTCCTGGGGTATCCCTATGTTAACAGTTTTGACTGGTGACATGTTCTTGGAGTTGTCTCATTACTATTTTTTCTAACACCTTTTCGTAGATTGGAAGTATATTTATTGGGCGAAAGTCCTTACAGCATCTGGTTTCTGGTAACTTCGGGGTGGGGAATGACAAGTGATTCTTTCCACGTAATTGGGAATATTTCCGACGCTTGAGTATGAAACGATTCAAAACCGACCACCAAGAAATCAGTCTGACGGTTCTTTGAGTCATTAATTCGGACTTCTCATCGTTCAAATTATTAAACGAAAGTCGGGTGGAGTTGTGAACCTAGGAATTAACCAGACGCTTTTGTGGAGGATTTATGCCCAAATATTGACAAAAATTGACAAAAATGTTCATATTATAATAAAAATTAAAACAATACGACCGCAGAGATCACAACAAATTAAAAAAAAAAACATAGATTGAAAACAATTTGTCCATTTTTAGACTCTTCCATGAATAATAACCACTGGAAGACCGCAGCTCTTAGAGCAACCACACCAACAAAATTAAATGAGCTTTAATATATGACACGAATTCTCGCAATCAACAGAAACATATTAAATCGGTTGAGCCTTGAACATCTGTTTTTCATATAATATTTTCATAATAAATTGTGGAGTCCTACCAAAGCTACAGATTTTCACACATTCTGGGAATATTTTGAATGCCAACAGCCACCCTTTTGTAAAACAACATCAACAATTTTTTGAACCACCATAAGTTTATTAAGTAGTTTCCATTAGAAGAGCAAACAAAAATGTATGCCATCCTGACAAAATAAATCAATACAACAACTTAACAAGTCAGAAAAGTCATTATGATTGCTATTGTGTTCAGTATTCACAATACATGTGTCTGAAAATTAATTACCTTATCAATATATTGAATACTTTGGATGCTGTGGCATTGGCCAAACAATATTGTCAAATTTGGCAAGCCTTAAATGGCTCCAGGGATTGATACATCAAATATTACAATGTATAGGCATACTTAGGTATTGTTTTTAGGGATCTTTGTGGTCTTTTATGTATGCCGGTTTAGAAATATTCTGTGATGTATTGTTGACCTTGTTTGTTAGACCTTTTTTTGTGGAAATAGATTGTTTATTGTGTGTTGGATGAAGCCATAAATCTGTTGGCAGCATTCATGGATAACATAATTAGATTCTTATTGTTAAACGAATTGATGTGAATTTGTCGCTTGATTTAGTTTGAATAGTGTTTTTTTTCTTTTTCGTTTCGTCCTGGGAATCCTTTATATGTGCGTCCTTCTTCCTCCTTAAAATAAAATTAATTTTATGGAAAATATAAAGATATTAGGTCCTTGTATGAAATCATAATGCTCACATGTATAAATCCATCAAGCAAAGTCCTTGGAAGAAAATGAAACTATTATCATACAGGTGATATATACAGAGTAAACAAAGTTTAAAAAAAATGGATTTCATGGATTTCTCTTGCATGGTGGGTTTGAAAAAGACTGGAGAGCAGGTGTCTACTCCAAGCTTGTTTTCTGTTTTGTAAATGTCAAAAACTCGTTTGGAATGTTAAAATAAATCCATGTAGGTACATTTTTGAAACTTATTTTTTTATTATTTTTTTTTTATATCTTTCGTATGCACCAAGTGGAGTTCCGAGGACGAGTATTGAAAAGCTTATGTTTCACTTTTTCCCTCCCTGAATAGTAATGAAAAAACTCATTTATTTTATTTCGATATTTTATAAAGTACTTATCGTATCGATATCGTATCGATCTCAATAAAGATACGATAACTTATTCATTAAAGTATCGCCGATATCGATACGATACGATTAAATAATTTTTTATTCGATACGATCCTGATGATACAAACGCAAAATATCGGTATCGTATCGTATCGTGAAGCCCTAATACGGCCACGGTTTTCGAGAACACAAAAGTGTTATTGGGGACAGCTATATTTTTTTTACTGGACTTCATTTTCACCAACAATCAAAGTATTTTAGTTTGACAAAGGAAGTTTTGCTGCGTAAGCTAAAGGGTAATTCATTTCTCGGTTTCAAAATTAAAGCTTAATAGAACACGCAAAACGATGAAAATTGTGTGAAAAACAATGACTTTCAAATAATCAGCTTGGGAGTCTTTTTAGTAGCCTTGTTTGTCTTAGTCTTGTTGTTGTTGATTCGTCCAAGTCATGATCTTTAATCACCGGCCAAAAAAATCGGTTATCATTCGACCATATCACTCCGAATCGGCTGTAACCGTCCGCCCATTGACATCCTAGAAGATATATAGAGCAATGACACTTTTCGACCATAGAGCACACGAAACAGTCACTTATCTGTATACAATGGCACCTCTTTGATCACTTGTGGGTTTTCTGAGCCCCATCTATGGTACATACCCACCGAGTGAGATGGCTAAAGAAAATGTTCGAAAAAATCGTATATTATCTGTTGTTCCAAGTCCCAAGAAGCGTATCTGCAGGAGTTGTGTAGCGATCCATTATCGTAAATGGTATAAGCATTCAACAAGTATTATGATACTTCTGATGACAGTTAAGTTTGCCATGTATCCAATGCCAACTTTTCCAACTTGAAACCACGAAATGAATGACCCATTATAATACACTGAAAAGAGGACACCCAAAAAAATTCCAGAATTTCACAAACGTCGTATATTAATCAAAGGGCACAGCAATGCACAGCCAAGTTCTAGCACAACTCCCTCTTTACAGGATCGAACACAAGCACATTTTTAACCCGCCATAACCCATTGAGTTGGAATTACGTAGTAACTTCAAGGGCACAAATGCCCTGTAGAGAAAATAATTTTGTAGAACCACTACTTCCTGAGATATTGAACAGTAAAAATTTCAAATTGATTCACTGACTGACTCACTGACTGACTAACTCACTGACTGACTGACTAACTCACTGGATCACTAACAGATCATCAGACCGAGATCTAAGAGAACGCCTAGTTCTTACATGTAGAGTGTTATATCGCATATTTTAAATCATAGAAGATATTACAACAATGTTTAATGAAAATAGAAAATAGTTTGAATGAAAATTTACAAATTCATTGTTCAAGTTTTAAAATGTGATTAATATCACGCATCAAACGAAAACTTGCCAAGTGAACTTGTAAATTTTGTATTGTTGTATTATCGTCTATGATTTAAAATATTCAATATAACACTTTTACATGTAAGAACTTGGCGTTCTTTTAGATGTCATCCTTTTTGTGGTTAAATCTTTAGACAGTGCTGTTCGCACACAAGAGAACTTTGCTCTTTTTTTACATTTTATGTTTTTGTTCTGATTATTCATTATATAAATATATATTACTAGCTGACCCGGCAGACGTCGTCCTGCCTTGATTTGAAGAATTAAATGAAACTCCCGAAGGTTTCTGGGATGGTACAATGAATTTTCAGCTGTTGGCTCCATAGTAATTTATTTATTTATTTATTCATATTCATTCATTCATTCCAATGAATTTCAAAAACTCCTTGACGGAGTTTCATTTAATTCTTCAAATCAATGCACCTGCAATAATATGCAATTTTCCCTTTGAAAACCAATGAATTGTCCGAGTTTTTCATCAAGAACTTTATATTTTCCATTCGAAACCCCACTTTGAAATTTTACAGTTTTCCTTTTGAAAACCAATGCACCTGCAATAATATGCAGTTTTCCCTTTGAAAACCAATGAGTTTTCCGAGTTTTGCATCAAGAACTTTCTGTTTTACATTCGAAAACCCACTTTGAAATTTTACAGTTTTCCATTTGAAAACCAATGCACCTGCAATAATATGCAGTTTTCCCTTTGAAAACCAATGAGTTTTCCGAGTTTTTCATCAAGAACTTTATATTTTCCATTCGAAAACCCATTTTGAAATTTTCTAGTCCCAATTTTAATTTGCGAAAATATCGATAAATCAACGAAATTATCGATAACAATTTACAGGTACCCAATTTTTATTTGCGTTTTTCTCGCACGTAATTCAATAAAAATTAGTTTTTCCAACTCAGGAACCATCCCGGGTTTATGCACAACAACTTTTCCAAAGATTATTACATGATCAAATGTGTAGTTTATGAGTCTATAGGTAATATACAAACAAACATTCATTTTTATATATATAGAAGATTTAAGGGCTCAGTTAATTTAAATCGTTTCTAATTGAAAATTTGAATGGAAAAAGAAAACACACTCGTTTGTCTTAGTCAAAAATAATATTCTTCATTAAACGCGTCTTACCGGCTTCACAGACAAATTTCAACTGCATGCTTTTCGGTTGGCGTGCTTTTTCATTCTCTTTTCTATTTATGTTCTACTTAAATTTTAACGAAAGCACTTTACATGTTTATATAATCAGTTTATCATTACTTGAGAGAGATCATATATTTTTGTTTTCCCTTACAATTATATTATTGAGGGGATAAGGATCTATTTTACCTCAACCTCATTTAAATCATTCAGACATGCTTTGAATTGATTTAATGTCATTAAAGCAACATACGCTCCTTTATTATTTGATTTATGCAATTCTTTTTTAACTTTCACTGAATGTTCACAACGTTTTTTTTTCGACTAGATCTCGCACAAATTATCGTTCAACATCAGCAACGCGTAGCCCAACCAAAATTTGGAGTATAACACTGCTAAATGGATTTTGCAATATTTTCTACTATGCAAAGCACAAACTAAGCTCAAATAACGAAACTTCAGCATCGTCGTCAACAATTAAAACAGCAATTACCGACTAAGAAAAACAACAATAATTATAAATATTAAAAATACAAAAAACAAGAATATATATTTAAGTTTTTATTTAATATTAAAACAAACAAATTCTTTATACTCGTATATTTTCTTGCGTTAACAATTTGTTTTTCTTTTTGTATTAAACACGACAGTAGAGTGCCTTTTTATTTCAACATAAAGAAAAATATGTTTAACTACTCTTTGAACTTAATTATATAAAAATATTAATTCAACTAATTGACCATAAATTTAAAATAGTTAATAGATACAACGGAAAGTTGAGAATTTAACAATTTGTTGCAATTTAAATAAAAACCTGATTATACATTTGTGCAGTTTCTAGTAACTGAACGAATTTTTGTAATCGAAATATTTAATAAAAACAAGAAAAGAATCAAACTGTTAACCTTATTGGATAGGAATGGAAAAAGTTAAGAAAATGTTGATTGTGAAAATGTTCCAAGTAATGTGCATTAAACAGTCAAATATATACACATATTTTTATATAACATAATATATTTATTTACATAAAAGATTCTAGAGATACAATATTGCATAGCAAAATGTGTGTTCGAATTTGATGTTTAAATTTTTACAAAGTGAATTATATTTGTGTTGAGGTATTTGTAAAAGAAAAATAATTTTTATTTAAATAATTGATGAATAAAAACCAAAGTAAAGCAGAAGCTTAAAAGAAAATAGGTTTTACTTATTGCATTTTGATTTTCGAATGATTATCTCTTCCGTTTGTTGGTTAGGATTTTCTTGGTGGCATCCATTTGTTGGATTATGAGCAGCAATGAGTTGTTTTCACAGTTTTTACATACAACCAGGGAGAATTCGTCTTTAAGTAGTCTGGAAAAAAATCAAAATTTTGTCACGTATGACATTTTGTTTCCTAATACGTTTAATACAGGTTTAACCTAACAAACATCACATAAAAAAACTTTTATAGTAATTATAACAAGCAACAGGAATCCCCAAGAAATTCACCTTGATTGTAAGTTAATAGAAAAAGCAGATATTACGTACTCCTCTATTAATATCACAATTATGTAATTGTAATCATTATTCGCCAGTGAAGTGAACCCTATGCCGAATGAGCCGGCCGAAATAACAATCTCCCGAACACGCTCCTTTTCCCCCATTAAAGAAGAAATCATTGCCGCAAGCAAAGCACTCAAAAACAAGAAAGATGTTGGACTTGAAGGTATTCCTTCAGAGCTCTTACGAACAGCCCGAACAACATCAAGCAAGATACATCACCCACTTATTCAGAGAGCTTGGGAAACAGAGAGCTTTTCTGAAGAGTGGAAAAAAATAATTGTCAGGCTCTCAAGGAAAGGAGATCTCACGCAGTGAGATAACTGGAGAGAAATATGCGTTCTGCCTGCAGTAGCCAAGGTAATAGCAAAAATAGTGCTGGACCGAGTACAAGAACAACTCAAAGACAGACTCGACGCCTAGCAAGCAGGATTCCGCACTAGATCTTCCTGTGTGGATCACATCAACACCTTGCGGGATCATCATCGAACATTGCGTTGAATATCGGTCACCACTTTACCTACTGTTCATCAAAAGTGTCAACAGAGAATTTATCCGGCCTGCTCTGCGCAAGGAAGGTTGTCAGAGTATTTTGAGATCCAAAGTTGTCAAAAGTTTTGCATTTTAGACCAATAAAAATTAGTCGTTTATGAAATTTCAACTAACTGTGCAGCTTTGTGTATGTATGGAATAAATAATGGGCCACCATAAAAGTTTGAATTGAATGAATCCATCAGATATCAAGTTCATCCACCACTTGGAATGAAAAGTGGGACCAAATGTCAACTTTGAAAATCGATATTTTCGCTCCATTGTTTGACATTTTATAATCTTTTATTAATTATATTTGTCCGAGTATCATGGTTATTGACTCATATAGAAGCCAGTGAATAAACACGTGGTTCTTCGCGAACTATGTAGGAAGGCCACGTTAGTTGGGATTTCGGGTCTGGTTTACAAGATAAAAGCTAAACGCCGAAATTTGTTCTAACCAACCCTAAATAGTCTGCTCAACAGGTAAGGACCGATCCGTCTGATATGTTTTTTTTACTTAACTTTTCAAGTAGATGAGATGATTTAACGATTTTGTTGTTTCAAGTATGTATATGTTATTAGCCGACGTTGTACCCGCTCTAAGGAAATGTTCAATAAGTTACCAATTAATTCGCCAAGCAGTTGAAGACTTACATATTGGCCAGGAATCGTGAAATACGTCCCTTGTTTTTGAGGCCGGCTCGACCAATAAAGTAGGTATAGTAAAACAGAGTGCTCGAAAGTGTCATAAGGGATCTATGATAAAAAAATATTTGTCAAAATCTTCAAACGCAAATGAGTTTTTCTACATTGAATTACATTGAAAATCAAATTTTGTTTTTCCTAAACTTTCTGCCCTTATTTATCTTTAGTTTAGAAGAAAATTAGGATAAATCGGTAAACCGGTTTGGCCGATTAGCAAACAAACACAAAAAAAGGGATCTTATTTTGAATTGGTAGCATTTGGCAAATTTATTTTTTATGCCTTGTCCATAAAATGTAAAATACCCAAGTATAGGTTTTCCTTTTAAGAATGGTAGATATTTCGCAGTTTTTTTTATTTACATCAGCAAATGGTTGGAATAGAGAGGATTTGCTTACTTTTAACCTGACCGTTGAGATTGCTGCAAATAAATTTCGAAATTCAAACAATCTAGAAATCTGCCAATAACAATAACTTCATTTTGTCGCTGTCGCTGTCAATTTGTTTATTCTTTTATATTTGAGTGGAGTTGTCAAAAAATTAACAAAAAAATTCTCTGGGTTTTGTTTCACATTGAACGCATTAGTAGTGTTCTATTTTTTTTTTTTTTTGCAACTGGGGCGAAAAAAGAGTGACATCGAACAGGTCAGTGCGTTATCACACACATCTGATGACTTCTTGCCCTCTTATATGTTGCTTTCGTCCTCGTAGGTAGAAAATAATATTAGGTACATTTTTAATTTGACATAATTTTCGAGCAAAATTGAGTACTTTTATTTTGATCAGCTTAAGTATGTATTTTTTTGTTGTAGTGAGAAAAGTATGATTTTTTAACATTGGCACCGCTTGTGATTTGAAAAGAATACATTTTATTTTTTCTTAACATTCTACTCTTAATCCTCTTTCATTTGGAAAAAAAATTTGGAAAATCGGTCAACCGGTGTGGCCGGCTAGCGAACGAACACAAAAAAAGCTGTTCTTTGCAAAGCAATAACTATCCCTTGTCTCAAACACTTATTTTTGGTACGATGGAAATTCATCAAAAAGGCACTAACACCAATGCCCCACGTTGATGATACCGACATATTTGTGGTAACCAACAAAGTCATTTTCCAGATTTAGCGGGCGGCGAAAAAACTAGCTGCTAGTAATTCAAGAAAAACCAAGTATACAAATTGGTATTGGGAAAAAACTTGTTACATCAGAAGACCCGGAACGGCCCTTATTTAAAGTTGAGTAAAGAATGAAGGTCTAGGAAAAGTAATTCGAAAGAATTACTAACTCCAATACCTTCCTTAACTTTACACCTTCTTTAACGGTTACTTTGAAATCCATCAACCTATACCTAATAGATAAAGCTAAGGTCCCAAGTGCCAGAAAATCAATTGAAATAAAGGAATAAAGGGTGTCTCAGTAAAGGGCAAAACAGATGTGCAGAATTGCTGCGCAGCAAAATCAAAAATACACAAGCTCTTATGGGAGCAAATTCTGCATGCAGAACAGCGCTGCGTGATGTCTCTATTTCTAAATTTTCTGCCTAGTTTCATTGCAGCCATAATTGAAAAACAAAATTTTTCAAATAATTGCTATCTGGCAATACTTATATTGACACATTTTTGAAACTGTTGACAATTTATTTTTATTTCAACTTGTCATTTCTCATTTATTAGTTTTATTTTAAGTTTTGAAATTTCATCGGAGAAACGCATAAACGTACGTCCCGGTCGTGTCGGTGTCGAAGATTTTTAAATACGTATCAATGCCCTTGAATTTCGCAACCTGGAAGACCGCATTAGCCGTCCAATTATAATTCCCTCGAATATTCAATTCGTTTCATCGAAGTCTTCAAAAATCAAGTCTCATAGAATACAGTCTATGCGGCAGATCAAATAACTGGCAAATGCTTTGCCTGCATGGTAGCCGAACCTAATATCAAAATTCACAAACATTGAAATGTCCGACGGCTAAGTTATACCAGAACAGCATCGCTGCACCAATTGCTACTGCCGGCCAATGTGGTGTTATGAGTGTTTGGCTTGATGATTTGCTGCCCGTCAAAATGAATTCCATTGTATATGGAGACAGCTAAATAGAAATACGATGGTGAATTCTATCGGGAGGTCTGGCTGGAAAAGAAGTGCAAGTTATATTGAAAAAGAAACTCGTATTTTTTTTTTGTTTAAGGAAAAACGAAATTTATTGGTGTCATATTAAAACGAATAAACAAATACATATTACAGGTTTGCCTGTATCTTTCTTTGGACTAAGCTGCTGCACTTGAAACGACTGAGGTTGATAGCAGAAGGGTTGTTGTCTTTTTTAAATTCAAAGTTGTCTATCATCACAGAGTTGCTTAATTTTTGGGGGCTTATAAACTATAAACATTAAGGTATACTATTCTAAAAAGTAAATATATTTTTGGTTTAAAAAAAGATAATTTGCAAGTTTATCATTGAGTCGAACTGCTTTCTGACAGATATGTCTCATAAAATTTTGGCAGGTGTCGTTTTTGTCTGGACAAAACTTGGCAGAGTTTCTGCACATGTGTTTTGCTTGAAGCGCTGCATGCAGCGCTGCGTGCAGAAATTCTGCACATCTGTTTTGATATTTTTTTCCAGGTAGATTATGTACCTAGGGTGTCTCAGTAAGAGCGCTCTTTTTAAAATTGGAATATTTTTTATTTTCATGCAAGTGGCAACTCTGAAATTTGATAGATGTCACCTCTGTTTGTTCCGATTATTAAAAACGATACGCTTTTCGAAACAACAACACGTTATAATGGTAAAAACTCATTACAAAAATGTGGAAAGTTAAGCTTCGTAAACTTCGCCAAATTTTCAGCCGAGAGAGTGCAACTAATATGTCAACCATTCGAAGAGTGGTCAAAAAATTTTAAGAAACTGGGTTAGTTATGGATGATAAGAAAGAATCCTTTGCGTCAACGTAATGGTCGGTCTCTTGAAAACATTTTTGCTGTAAACGAGAGTGTTGTCGAAAACCCAAAAACATCAATTCGTCAGTGACTGTGAACGGCATTCGTTACAGGAATGTGATAACGGACATCTTGTGGCCTCAACTGCACGGCATCAATCTGGACAACAGGTGGTTTCAGCAGGACGGAGCAACCTGCCACACCGCACATGAAACAATCGATTTATTGCAGCAACGATATCCAAAACAAATTATCTCAAGAAATTCTGATGTCAACTGGTCACCAAGATCGTGCGATTTAACGCCGTACGATTTTTTTCTTTGGGGTTTTGTGAAATCTCGGGCTTATGCGAATAAACCCGAAACAATTCCTAAGCTCAAATTGGATATCCAACGTTTCATTGGTGAGATACAGCCACATATCAGTGTAAAAGTCATGGAAAATTTCATGAAAAGAGTAATGGCCTGTCATCGGAGCGGGAGGGTCCTTTACCGGAAATTTTATTCCATACTGAATCGGAACATGACTTCTTTACAATACAGCTAAAATATCACAACTCTGTTATAAAATACTTGTTTCTATATTACAATGAAAAAGTGCACTCTTACTGAGACACCCTATATATAAACCTAGGTCTATACTTACCTTGTCTCCCATAACCCTTTTTATGAACGCTTGCAAGTGCAAGGAATCTTGGAATTTCGTTGCTGGTTCATCATCTGTTAATGACATCAAACAAATTCTGCATTTTATAGGTTGTGTTGGCGGAATATACTCTGAATTTTCAAGATCCAATTCAAGCACTGAATGTTCTTCGTTCGGGCAAGACAATTGTTCTTGAATTTCAGATTTGTCCAGTATTTTAGCTGCAATCTGTGGTTGTTTCTTTATTTCAACAAAACATTTTTCAACTTTACCAAATCAATTTCTTGAAATTTGTTCCTCGTCAACGAATATCTATTGTAATATCTTTAGCGAGATACTTTCGCCACTTGTCTTAGACAACAGATAGTGTCTTTAACTTTTTAAAATAAATAAAATAAATAAAAATAAAAACAGAAAAACAGAATATTTTCTCAAACATTGAATTCGTGTTCATCTCACTACTCTCGTCACCACCAACAATTACTATATTATGAAATTATATCTTTTGTTTTGGGTTCGAGACGTGCATTGTTTCTTGAAGATTATTTTGAAAATAGTAGGTAAGTCTATTGAGTAGGGGAGTTTCCTTATCAGAATTTGCCTTTTGTCTTGATCCTCGAAGCAATTGGTTGCGAAATGCTCAACCAAAACTTGCAGAAGTGGCTTCTTTTTAAGGTCATTGCGGGCGGCCAAATCTGCCCATTTATCCACACTGCAAGAGGCAGACAAGAAGTTGTGAAAGGGTAGGTGTTATCTTGTTCCTGATTGAATATCTTACAATTTTTGGTTTTTTGAAAAATGGAAATAGGAAACATTTTTGGTATACAAAGTGCTGTTGAAACAGTTTTTAGCACAACACCTTTTCGACATGTCCTTAATCCCGAGGCCGAAGGAGCAAGTTCTGGCGTGCCAGTAAACATTTTTACTCACACATTCAAACTTTTACTACTTGCTAATCAACTTGCCACCTATGTTACATCAAGTACCTACACAGATTGAGATAACTTGCTCGTGTGGCTCCAGGGTAATTTAAGTTATTTCGTTTACAAATTTTTGAAATATTTTGATTATCACTGTCAAATAAATTTACTACTTTGTGGTTTGATTTGTGTAAGTCCTCCCAACTTGATTGTACGGTCAAGTACAGGTCATTGCAAAGTTCACGAATTCAAGATCAATGCTAACCGCATCTATCAAATCAAACAGTCTCTTTGCCATCCACATGAGATTCAAAAGCGTCAATTGCATAACGATAAAGTCACTGTTTGATTCCGATTTTCGGCTGGTAGAGCGATTGGCCACGGTATAACCGCCAACAGCAATCGTTCTAGGTCGATTATAACCAACGACATCTGATTTCAACAGGATGGCGGCAGCGGCGCAGTACCCTACAGCTCATTGAACATTCTGCATTAACTATTTGAGGACATGAATCTTATGATACGCACTAGCCACTGGGATGGTATGATTCGACCATATTCGAAGCCAGCATGACCTATGCTATGCCATGGGTCAAATTTATCCTGATCAATGCGCTAGAGTAATGAAAATTGGATGGGAAGAGAAACCGTGGCTGACATTTATCGAAGTCTAGTCTAAGTTTTATTTCAATTTAAAGTAAGGAAGCGTTGAATGAAAGACCGTGTTGAAAAAGTACACAACGACAAACAAACATATTTTGGGAACCCGGTTTCAAAGCAGTCATAGAGTAGAGATAACACCGTTTCAGGAGTATACAAACCTTATATAGGGTAAAATCGGGAGAGATGGCGCACTTTTAATATCTCGTAAACGGATAACTATTTCGAAACCTTTACATGACTTTTCGAATCATTTTTTCATTTTAAATCCGGTTTCAAAGCAGTCATAGAGTAGAGATAACACCGTTTCAGGAGTATACAAACCTTATATAGGGTAAAATCGGGAGAGATGGCGCACTTTTAATATCTCGTAAACGGATAACTATTTCGAAACCTTTACATGACTTTTCGAATCATTTTTTTCATTTTAAATCGAAGTAGACAATTAAATGTTATTCTATGATACAAAAAAAGAAAAAAAATGAAATATATAAGAAAACTTCATCCTAAGTCAACCCGTGTTTTTTTATTCAATTTTAAATCAATATGATAGAAAAAGGGAAGATGGCGCATTTTTTTTTTAGGATGATGGTGCGCACAATAGTAAGCTGTTCTATTTGTATTTACTTCGGCCCTGCACCATCTCATCCGCTTATTTTGTTTAAATGATTTGATTTAAATGATGATAATGCAAATTAAGAAAGCATTTGTGAAAAATTATGTGACATCATCGCTATAGTTTTTCATTGCCTACTTCAAGAAATTTTGCGAAGATAACATCTTGAAATAGCTCGGGTTTTGAACACTGTTGAGGAGATTGGTCTCTAAGAACTTAAGCAGAACAAACTTGGTTTAAAGAAAAAGGGGCCTATTAAATCAAAACTTAACACTTCATCATCATCAGAAGATCGGATTTTCCTGCATGGTGATGCTGATGAACCAGAAGACTTTGGTGAAAAAATTGAGTAGGTTGTCGCGAAGAATATAGTTCAACCACAAAAAAAAAACGAATGGTTGCAGTGCATTATGCGTCACAGATGGGCACACGATTCATGCACTAATTTTGAAAATACCTACGTGCAACGAATGTGCAAAAAATAATGAAAATTGAACGTGCGCCATCTCACCCAACAGGCTATGCCATCTCACCAGCCCTATAGGGAGAGATGGTTTTTTTCAAATAATTTTTGAATATTTTTTTTAAAATAACAATATATTTAGCTGAACCATCATTTTCTAATATTTAGTTCGTATTTTAACAAATGTAACAGCCACCTTCTATAACCACACACATCATCACACATCCATACACATCATCACACATCCATACACAACATCACACATTATATTGCATCATAACTTAACCAAATACTTATATCAAATGAAGCAACAAAATATTTTATAAACTTAAACATTTATTTTTCACAACACTGTAAATTGCATTTTATTATTTTTTTGCACAGTATTGTAATTAACATAAAAAACAACATTGTATTAGAACCATTGTATTAGATAACTGTAAAAGCTTCACTTTTTGGCTATAAAAGGCCGAAGCAAATTAGAATAGTTAAGCATTCGTTTGAATAAAGACTTAGTGTAAACATACAACTTTTCGTTGGAGTTGCATTCTTCTTATTTAAACAGTTTGCTTTGTTTGGTTCTGCTGATCAGTAGACAGGCTGAACATTTATTGGTCGCCTGGCTCTGAACGATCTCGTCGTCGTGTTTTTTGCATCTTCGCTACATCGCTCGCTGCTGTTCGATCATTACATCATAACACTCGCTCACGGAACCACTCACACCCGCTCACGCACACCCTATCACACACACATTCATACTAGCGTAAAACCCACGCTTCACAAACAAAATTAAATTAGAATAAAAAAATTAAGATGTTGATTTTTTTCGAAGATATTTAAAAAAAGAAAAAAGGTTTGCCATCTCTCCCGCTTTTACCCTACCATCCAATGACAGTTCCCGCTTGAACTTTTACGACAGTCTTCGGATATTTTTTTAAAATTTGATATTTATTCGATTGCTTGGTTCTTTTCCTTACCTGAAATCCATTTGCGTTCCTTATTTTCAAACAACATTATAAGTTTAAGTTTTATTAGATTCTCCCATAGTGTTTGTCATCATTAGTCAAATATATTTGTGTTGTTTTTTTCTGTAACATATCATATTTTTCTATATTTTATTAACATGTTTATATATTTTTGATTTCTTTGTAATTAATATTGACTAGGTAAAAATTAAATTAAGCTTATAAATACTGTTATTTTGTTTACCGTACCTTTGCACCAGGCACTCGGTGTGACACACATATTTAATTTAACAAAAAAATAAAGGAAGCACGGTTTTATAAAAATCAGAATAAGATTTTTTTTTATATTTTGATATGGGGGAAAATATTTAAATTTAATTATCCATCGTAATATAATTTTTAAAGATTATTTTAAATATTTCAATAAAAAAAATATTGTTACACAAATTATTGCGCTTATAATAAGAAATAAATTAACTAAAATATTTAAAATCACACTACAGAAAAATGAATTGAATACATAATTAAATAAATACATAAATTAAGATTTTCATTATTTAATTTTACATTTACTTAATTTATTTAAGTTATTGATATGTAATTTTTTAATCAATAAATTAAGAAAAAAGATTTTTAATGATCTACCATTTTAATTTGATTTCTAACCAAAACGGCGGCACCTTTGCTTCGAATTTCTGATGGAAAGAAAGATTTATTATAAACAAAAATATGTTTCACTGTGAAAATTTAAGTTTAAAGTTTAATAATTAAGTAAAATAAGTATTTATAACATTTAAGACATATTTAATTGTCTCTTTCCCTAAGAATTCGCTTGATATTTTAGTTATATATAATTTTACTCCTATTTAAAAACATTTGTTTGACATTTTGTTAAATTTGATAATAAGTGCAAATTTGTATTTAAACTTTGGCTGAATAGGAGTACCCTGGTGATTCCATAACTAGCGGATGACATATTTCATAAACAGGAACTTTCAAACTGCACTTCCGGACCCCAAAACTGCTCTGAGAGCTAGAACTGGGGCCGAATGAACGTCATCTGGGCTCACCCATCTCGTGATGCATATGTTCGTGCTCATCTCCAAACGAATGTGCCACTGCACTCGGTGTAATACTCGGCGATCGACATTTAATTCGAACCGCTGACATATCCGATCCACGTCGACTTGTCTTCAAGGATATACTTTGTCCAGAACAAAAACACCGACAGATGATGCGTTTGAAAGCGAACCGGAAATCTTTTGAGAATAATGCATAAATCATTGGATTGACAGCCGAATTGCAATAACCCAACCAGAAGAGAATCGAAAACAGGAGCGGATCTATGCAATTTTCACAGAACGGCCGTATAATGTAGATAGTGAAAAATGGTAGCCAGCAAAATACAAACATTCCAACAATGATTGCCAATGTCTTGGCTGCCTTTGTTTCCATTCGAAACCTTTTGACCTGAGCCTTTATGTTACGTCTGCCCATTTTTTTGTTCGGACACTGGCGTCCCCGTTCCGATATGTCACTTGTGGCCGATTGCCTGCGGGACATCTCGGGCAAACTTTTGCCAACTTGGAGGTAGCAGTTGCTATCTCTACTTCCACGGTACAGTTGACTTTCGGTGGAATCCCGGCCATTCGATGCGGTATAGTGAACGGAGTAAAGTGCATTGCTTGATTCACTGCTTTGTGACAAATCGTTCACATTCTCGTTTGAGGGATACGATACGGAAATTTTGATTTTGTCATGATGGTGATGAGATCGTCGTGTTGAGTATTTAGATAAACGCTCAGGTGATGGCGTTCCAAGAGTGGTTGTTGTACTTTGCGTGCTACCATTGCTGTGTGTTGACTCGTGCTGATGCGAACCACGACCGCGATGTATTCGCAGTGTAAGCCGCTGTTCTTCAAAACGGGAGCCGATTCCTTTTGAACCTGTGAAAAGAAGTAAAATAATTATCAAATCGTTATATGGCAATTCTTTTAAATGACTTCGTTTGTAAGTTTATGATAATTAGCATCAGGCTTAGTACAGATTGTAAGAATTTTGAAAAAAAAACTTGGCTAAGTAAATGCCTTCTTGTTACTTACATCACTATAATTTTTCCTAAGAAAAAAGTAAAAACAGGCTTCTCAACCCACCCGTACTCAATCGGCATAGAATATAAGGTTCTCTCAATTCCTTAAGTATTCTCCAGGAATTGTTAAGAGTGTAATTCACGTCGGCTTAAAGTTTTCCGAGCTGCCAAGCCAGTCTTTTATTATTTGTGTTGTTATAGGGGGACATAAGATAAGCGGAGAAATAGGTGCTAAATTTTTGACAGGTCAACACTTGTCTTCAATAAATTATTATAGATGTCACTACTATCTATGTCAGAAAAAGCTTGCCTCAACTAACTTTAAACAGATGTGGTTCAGTACTGCGACTGAGAGGTCTAATATACCTACCATTTTTTTCAACTTTTGTATGGAAAATTCACACGACTAGCAGTCCATGTATAATATGTCAATATTGAAATTGTATTAACAAATAGCCGACCCGCGAGACGTTGTACCCGCCCTTAAGAAATTGTCAGTGTTAACTTGACAGCTGAGTGTGCAGTTTTTCCCTTACCTATCAGAGTTTCCACAGTTTTATAAAAAGCAACGGATAGTACAACTTTCCAAGATTGTCTAACTTTTACCTTTTGTGAAGGTAGGTATATGATTGCTCTGACCTGTTGTTTGTTTGGTTTCTTATTGTCACCCGTTTTGATTAAAATTTTTCTTAATAAAATACAGCCCCTATTACTCCTTAATATTTTCTTTGAAAGAATTTGTATTACCTATCGAAGAATAATATTTTTATGACAAAGCAGCGCTTTCTGGGTCAGCTATTAATGACATAAAGCTCAAATTACTGCTATCCTTAAAGAATTATGAAAATCGGATTAGTTTTTTCGAAGATATAGACATTGTGCACGTGGCGTAGTGGTTATGTGTGTTGGCTGTTACGCAGAACGTTGCGTTGTGGGTTCGTATCCTACTCGTGCCCATAAAGTTTTTATTTCATCTTTCATGGGTACTGCGTCTTACGAAGAACTGACATAGCTTCAACTTTGATGATCGATTAAATTGTAGGTTCCCTCAATTCTTCACATGCACTCACAGAATTGTTGATGAGTGTAAGCCATTTAGGCCTTGGCTCTTCAAGAGCCGTCGAGCCCCTCTATTAGGTATTAAAACAATGTTAACTGAATCAGCTAGAAGGATAAAAAGTATCCTAACCAATTCCTGGTTTTAACAACTTCCCACTTTTTTTTTTAATAAGCTCAGTTCACAATAATTTTTTAAAATAAATGTAAATTTTTTGTTTTTTAATGAAAAGTGTTTGTTTTAAATAAAGACGTTGTTGAATTCAAACTTGTAACCTCAAGATAATGGTGTTTGCATTTTTTACCTAAAGGTAATATTTGAGAGATTACGAAAACATATTCCTAAAACTACAAAAAACAAAAAATCCGTCGACCAACCATGTCAATGAGGAATAAATTTACTCGATTGAGCAGGAAAGTTGCTCTTTTAAAGATGGACATTTCATTTATCAAAAAATGCAAAAAATATCAGATTGTTCCGGAGTTTATTAAAATAAAGTGTGCCGTATCGAACGAAGTCACCAAAAAAGTGATCAAAACTGCCCAATCAAACTGGTTAAATTGGGAACTGAAGTCAAAATACGCAGCTTTGTCGAAAATAGAACTCGAACTCTATAGCTTACATCTAAATTTAACATCTAAACTTCGCGAAAATGAAATCACAGAGTGGTACGAGTTTTTACATAATGTCACTACTTTAACCGAATCTGTATCCAACTGCAAACTGCAAAAACAAAAGGAAAAATTAATAAGGCTAAAAGAAAAAAAAAACAACAACACCACCAAAATTCCATAAACCTGAAATCGTAAATAATGCAGTTATTAACATCTCAAACGAAGAACTTTCAAGTAAAGAACTTGATTTATTAAACAAAGGCATAAATTTCGCAATTAAACCAAACAAATTGCCACTAGAAGATGTGATAGTTGATATTGAGACCAGTGTAAAGTTCAAACCACAACAAGTCCGTGATGAAATACGTGAACAAGCAAAACTTTCTATCCAAGAATACAAACAAACAAATAACGCAAGAATGACAGTTAACTATTCAAAAACAATTAACACAATTAACAAAAAGGACATCTTTGTAATGAAAGCTGATAAGGGTAATAAAATAGTAGTGATGGACAAAAGTGAATACGATAGACGAACAATGAAACTGATAAACGAACGGGGATATAAAGAAATAAAAAGCTCTCCACTCAACCGGATGATAACAGCCGCCAATTCAGTTAGAAAACAAATAAGCCAGATTTTCGGAGATAGGTTCAAATGGAAAAATTTAGTATCTAACCCAGAAGTGCCAAAATTATACTCAATTGAGCTTTCAAAATTGTTAAAATCAATCACTTTCGCCGAAGATGAAGTTATGGTGTCTTTCGACGTCGAATCTTTGTTTCCTTCGATCCCATTGAAACACGCTTTATCAGCACTTAAAGCCCATCTCGTCAAACACAACGTTCCAATAGAAAAAAGCAACGTCTACATGCAAGCTGCCGAAATGTGTATGAACATGAACTACTTCGAATACAAAAAGCGCTTTTTTAAGATCGAGTCGAGAACCAGCATGGGAAACCCCCTCTCCCCCTTAATTGCCGAAGCTTTTATAGCACAATTCGAAACAGATTTAAAAAACAAAAACCTGCTATCTGCTTTCTGGAAACGATATGTCGATGATGTATTAACCATCGTAAAACGATCTGAAATAGACAATTTGCTTTCAGTTCTAAACCAACAATATGACGAGATAAATTTCACACACGAAATCGAAGAAAACAACAAAATAACATTTCTTGACTTAGAACTTCATCGATTGAACAACAAGATTGACATCAGCATACATCATAAAGACACCAACACCTTACGTTTCATCCCAAGTGACTCATACACCCCCATACAACATAAACTAGCAGCCTTCAACTCTTTGGCCCACCGTCTAGTTAGCCTACCACTTTCAACAACGAATTACTCAAAAGAATACAACTACATAAAAAACGCAGCTAGAGTCAATGGCTACAGCCAAATAATCATAGACAAGATAATTCACCGACATTCGATGAAAAGACAAAAATCGAACTTGACAACGTTTTTTACACAAAACAAAAGACTTGAAAAAGAAAAACAAAGAGTGGTAATAACTTTTGCTCCAGAGATAACAAACAACTTAAAAACATCATATAACAAGAACGGCATGCAGCTGGTCTATTCTAACCCCTTCAAACTTAAAAATACCCTACTCTCTACAAAAGACAAAAAGGAACAACTCGAAAAAGCCGGGATCTATGTCATCAATTGTAATGAATGCGACAAAAAATATTACGGTCAAACAAAACGCAGTGTAAAAACGAGATTTAAAGAGCACAACAACAACATTAAAAACAACGAACCAAAGAAATCTGCCTTTGCACTGCACGCATTACAAGAACACCATTTAACAACAACAATTGATAATGTAAAGCTTCTGAAATGCGTGAGAGAGAGCCGTAGACTTGATGCGTACGAGAACCTTTACATACACAGAGATGAGTCAGCGTTGAATGCAGATTTGGGGAATATAGAATCTTATTTGTTTACATTGTAATGTTTTTGTTATTGTAAGAAAATTGTAAAAAATGTTCTCTTTCTCTTTTTTGTTCGGTTTTCTGTAATTTCTCTCTCTTTTTAAAAAAGCTTTTTGTTAAAATCATTTAAATATTTTTGTGATTGTAATTGGAAATTTTTATAGCAGCTTTCCCCTCAGTCGTGTTGCTGATGATGGCTAGTAGACTAGCCGAAATGCATTCAATAAGCTCAGTTCACAATAATTTTTTAAAATAAATGTAAATTTTTTGTTTTTTAATGAAAAGTGTTTGTTTTAAATAAAGACGTTATTGAATTCAAACTTGTAACCTCACGATAATGGTGTTTGCACTTTTTACATAAAGGTAACTTCCCACTTATTTTGAGACAAATCGATTCAGCCGTTTCTAGAAGTCAGGAATCGAAAGACGAAAACAAAATGGTTTTGGGATTATAACACGGTAAGTAAGTAAGTCAGTAAGTCAGACCTCGCAAATAGAATGACTGATAGAGGGACTGAAATGCAATGTATTAGCCCGTATCTTGTTTAGAATTCCACTGAAATAGAGGGTCATATTTTTTATATTTTTTTCTCAGCCTCCTGAGTTCCTAGCTATCATTTTTCTTATCTGTTTGTAGGTAAATATATGCACCATGCCCTTAGACCGACGACAAAATTCGCCAACAAATTTATTCAAATCAACTCTCTAGTAACTCAGACCTTTGAAATCGCTGCAAGTAATCTTCAAAATTCAAGCAACAAATCTGCCAATAGTAAAATTAGATTAAATTTTTTTAATTGAATACCTATAAAAAACCTGGGACTGCATATAAATGAGGGAAAAACTGAGTACATGGTGTCCCCGTCTGCTGAAAACGTTAGCAATAGTAGAAAAAAAAACTATTATGGTGGAAGAGCACGAATTCGAAGTGGTGTGATCCTTCAATTACCTTGGGTCTTTCAAGGCTCTTTAAATCAACAGACCTTACCATTAATTCGAAATTGCTGCTTAGTAAGACAATAGTCTTACCAGTACTCACTTAGGGATCTGAGACTTATGTGCTTAGCCAAAGGCACTCTGCACTCTTAGCCGCGTTCGATAGAAAAGGCTTTCGGAGAATAGTTGGCCTCATTTGTGAAGAAGAACGATTCCGAAGACGGTATAACCACAACCTATATCAAATCAACCTGGTCATCTAGTTCATATGAACGAAGAGGAATCGGCACGGAAAGTCCTTTACGGTAGGAGACAACGCAGTAGACCGAATTTGCGCTAGATGGCGTAGACTAGGATGCTAAAAGACATCAGGATACATGGAAAAACTTGTAGAGTGAGGCCTGGACCGGATCCCGGTTGTAGGGTAGATGAAGGGGGAAACCAATGATCAGACCGACGCCGACGATGATGATTATGCTGAAATTTAACCTTCAGAATTTTATTTCATTCCAATTCTGTGTCGCCTTTGTCCATAAAATAATAAATTTTCAATTTACATAAAAAAATTTAGATCTGACATCTGACAAACATAATTTTCAATATTTGAAATTGATCATATTTGTTTTTATTTTGATGGGGTGGAAAAAGTGTGTTTTTTAACATTGGCACAATTTGTGATTTAAAAAGCGCCGTAAAAACCATCTTTGAACTTAAACGAACATTTAAAAAAAAGAATTGGCCAAATTGTTCCAGGCGTTGTTGAGTTATGCGCTTACCAACACATTACACAAAAGAACGAAGAATGCCTCCAGACAAGTGGTTTATAAATTAACGTTACGAAATGGTACAGTTTTAACCCAAAATGAGCGAAAAAGTTGGCTACTTTCAAACTGACATTTCGATGACCTATGCAAATTAAAAACTTAAAACTTGTTTAAAAGAAGAAACAGTAACAGAAATTAATTTTAACATTAAACCACTTTTTTGGCATACACACAGCGTTGAAATTTAATCACACTAACCCCTATTTCACTTTTGAAGGTACTAAGAAAACACGACAAACAAAAATGCTTAAAAGTTATAACTATGTATATTTAAGTTATATTTTATTCATCGAAACTTATTCTTTTGAAGCACTATAAACAAAGTTTTGCAAAAAAAATCTTGTTCAATTTTGAATTTCTTTCACATTTCTTTTTATATAAAAAGAAATACGTCTATGCTTAACTTTATCGACGACTCGGACGTATACGTACTATTTGTTTGTATATCTTTCATTTTAATGTACACATAACACTTAAATGCAATCCAATTTGGAGCAGTGTGTCTTTTAGAATCAGTAAGACTGGGTGAACTGAACCAGGCACAGATCATTGAGGTTTTGAGAGTTCTTCTGCATACTAAAGTAAATAAAATTGAGATAAATATTAAATTCAAATAAAAAGTTCAATTTCATCTTAAAGTATTCATGTGCAAGTGCTTTATAACTTGAAACGATATTGAAAATTAAAAATAAAATGGCACGAAATTTGATTCTAAGATATCAATGAAATCTCCTTTCTTTAGGATGATTGGAATACCATCATTCCTTAAGGTATGATGAAAGTGTATATGGATAAGGTAAATATATCTACTTGGAATGGAATAAAACGACGTGTGCGCTGCGGTTATGTCGTGTTTGCATTCGAAAGTAGGTTTCAAGTATGAGAAATTTCAATGTTCATTGATTGCATTTAAAATTACAGAAACAGATTCAAAAAGAAGTGTCAGAATTTTGGTTTGTCGATTCTTGGTTTCACGCTGTTTGTTAGTTCGTACAAGTACATCTTGTCAATTTTATAGTCAATTTACAGATAATTACATAAAACTTCTTTCTTACCAAGAAAAATCATCAGATAGACAAGAAATATAACCATTTATGTATGTATATATTGATTTGGTTGAAAAATAACAAGTATACGCCCAAGTGAACTTTCTCATAGAGCGTTAAATTTAAAACCCCAACGATATATTGTCAATTGGATTTACATGCGAAAAAATGTTTTGGTAAGTTTGATGTTTAAGAAACTGATGGGCTATGGTGCTATTCTTTTTAAAAAAAAATAACTCTGAGTTACATGTAGTAGCTTATACTATAGCCAGAGTACAAAACCTTATGAAGAAAAATACCACAGCTATGAATTATAAACGCTTGCTGTGGTCAACGCTGTAAAAAAACTTGGAATCAGATTTACTATTGTTACGGACTGTAACGCAATTAAGAAAAGAAAGGAACAGAAAGATCTTGTCCATCGAGTAACTAGATGGTGATGGATCTATTTACAAGATTTCGAATTCAACATTGTATATCGAAAAGGTAAAATTATGCAACATGCCGATTATTTCAGCCGAAACCCACAAAAGAATAAATGCTAAACAGCTTATCTGAAAATTGCCTTAGTGTAGAACAAAATTCCGATACCGATTGCAAAGAATGAAGATGCGATTTCCCAATTCGCCTTGAGGAATGGGTTGTTGTACCGAAAAATCCAAGCTGAAATTACGAAATTATGTATTCCACAAAATTTTCGCTTAGCTTTGATAAGACGCTAATTGCCATGTTGGATGGGAGGAAACGCTAGCGAAGATGAGAGAACATTTTTGGATGCCTAAAATGTCACGAATTGTAAGAAAATTTGTTGAATCCTGTCTTATCTGTTTAGTAGCAAAGAGGCCCTCTGGAAAGAAGCAGTGCGATCTGCATCCAATTGAAATGAAAATGATACCTTTTCACACTAGAAAACACATAGAAAACACTTCAGAAGTTACAATACTTCAGGGTATCACAAGGGATCTACATTGATCTAAGTGTGACGGTAACAAAACCAACTGTCAGCCCATTTTACCTAACCTAACCTATGGGTCCATTTTATGGAAAAGATAAGGATGACTGCCGTTACATTTTGGTAATTGTTGATGCATTTACAAAATTTATAGCCTTATGATGAGAGAGAGCATGTGCAAATAAGGTTGACTTAAAATTGGCTCAGTGAAAATTGTGTAAATTTGTAATTTAAAAGCCTAAAAAAAAATATTAAAGTAAAGAGTGAACTTGTAATTGTTGATGGGTATAAATCTAATCAAGTATATCACTATTACATCCTAAATTAACGATTTGGCAGCTAAATTAGTTTCATCAATTTATTATTTTTGTTTTTGAGTGGTTTTTCATAATCAAAATGTCAGTTCCGAAACTAACTGAACAACAAAAAAAGTTCAGATCGTCGGAGAAAAATTCAAAATACTCATTCAGTTCTATGAATTCCCCTGGATCTTCGCAATCACCTTTTTCATTGTGGAACAAAATAGAATCCCGATTAGAGTCGCTCACTAAAGACTTGACGAAAACTATTGTCGCATAAGTAAAGACCGAAATTAATGTTATGTGCGAGAGCCTATCTCTTCGGATAAATAAAATTGAACGTGATTTCGTTTTGAGACTTAAAACTATTGAGAGCAACTTTAGCGAGAGACTTTTCTCCGTTAATCACACTCTTCAGATTCTTCGCACTAAACCGAGAAGTAAAACAGCAGCGAGCGCGATCATCGTTAAACTCCCGCACGCTCAAGACAAACTGAATGTTCTTAAACCTACTTATACATTCTGGGAACTATCGAATAAAAACTATCGACTTATTTGATAGTTGCTATTCAGTTATTCGATAGTATCAAAAAATTAATTCATTCGTTCATTCAATAAATACGTTCATTACTTTCGAACGAAAAAAGTAATTGAACTAAAATAGTGCTACTATTTTCATTCATTCAATGAAATCATTCAATGTTACTATCGAACAAAAAAGTAATTGAATGAAATCGAATTAAATTTTTCGGGTATTCACAAAATTTTCATTTTTTTCGAACATTTTCTTTTATTCGAAAATTTTAATTTTTTTTCAAAAATGTTAATTTTTTTCCAAATTTTAATTTTTTTTTTAAATATTCATTTTATTCGAAAATTAACATTTTTGTCAAACACTTTCAATTTTTAAAAATGTTATTTTTTCGATCTCTCACGAATGATAAATGAACGAAAATAAATTCGGTAATTTTCCGATCCCGAGAAAAGTATCTGTATGCATCAGAATGAATTTTTTTTCGGATCGTTAGGAAATGGGGAAGTGTGAGTACCTATGGGTATTTTGCTTGGATTAGCTTTGTTATTAAGCAATCAAAAATTGAAAAAAAAATGAAAACAAATAAAAAAAAACATTTATTCGGATATTAGTTTTTTTTTTTTTAAGAAGATAATAAAAAAAACCGAATTCTTCTTCAATAGAACAAATAAATGAATGAATGAATGAATGAATGAATGAACGAGTTCATTCGATAGTTCATTCAGTAACTAACTATCGATAGTTTTAAGCGTTCGATAGTGCCCATCACTACTATAAACAGCATAAAAGAGCCGTGACATTAAACGACCTTGGCTTTGAAGGAAACAGGTTTGTGCGTGTTTACGAAAGCTTGACAAAAAGTAATCATGCACTTTTTCGTACTGCCAACGATCTCCGTAAGAAGCGGTTTTTGCACTCTGTTTTTACCAGGCGTGGGAGAGTGTATGTTCGACAAAATAACGAAGAAAATACAAAGCCTATATGTGTCACAGGCATGGATTCATTTGAAGTTTTTTGCTCAGTCGACAACAGTAATACTAATCCTGTGAGTAAAACTTTCTCCGCTGCTGATGTTGTTGTTGATCAAGTTGAAGTCACCTATGTTGCCTCTGGTTTGGACGATGATGATGAATGAGTCTTTTATTCCCTGTTATTGTTATCTTTTTTTTGTTTTTTTGTTTTGTTTTTCCCATAATCTACGATTGTAATTAGAGCAAGTTCGTATTATTTTTTATTAACTATTATATTTCTATTATTTATACGTTTTTCTTATACTGAGCTCTATGCCTTTTAAAATGAATGCTTTTGTACATCGTATTTTTGTGTTTTTTGCCCTTTTTTAAATCTGAATTTTTCGAGTGTGTGAAGTTAGCCCCCCTTTTTTCGAAATTCCAATTTTTGAAAAATGTTCCAGGTTGTTCCCGGTTTGTTCCGGATTGTTCCAAATTTTTTTCGAAAAATATTCAAAAATGGCGGTTTTAGACCCAAAAAACCGTTTTTGACCTAGCCCCCCCTTTTTTCGAAATTTGAAATTTTGAAAATTGTTCCGGGTTGTAAAAGTTGTTCCTAACATTGTTCCAAATTTTTGGACCTCTAACTTTGATATATCGTAAGTTATAGCCAAATTTTGAAAAAAAGCTAGCCCCCCTTTTTTAGAATTTTCAAGTTTTTATATTTTTTTTCGATAGTAAAAGTTGTTCCAACCATTGTTCCAAAGAATTGGAATCATTGCACTTTTGGATTTTGAGTTATGAATTTTCGAAAAAAATTTCAAAAACTGAAATAATTTTTTTTTTTTGGAAATTTTTATCTCAGTTTTGATTCTTGCAATCGATAATATCATTAATGCGCAACTTTGAACAAAATTTGGAAGGTCACGAAAAAGTACTCCACTAAGAAAATATTTTTTGAAAATGTGTTTGTCCTTTTTCGAAATTTAAGAAATTTACAAAATTTCGTGGGTCAAAAAAATCAAAAATTTTGAAGTTGTTCCCGCTCAACCTATTATATATCTCTTATTCAAAAAAAAAATAATCTAAATTTTTATATTTTAGAAACTTAACCAATGAAAAACCATTTAAAAACATTTTAATACGCCCACACCTTCCCTTTCGGAAAATCAAAAAACTAAAAATTGGTTATAATTGGTATCAAAGTTTAAAATAAAATGCACATATGCTGCTTTTTATCAAAATAATTCCGAAAGTTAAATTTCACAAAAAACGCTCCCAGCCCCCCAAAAGTCTTTTTTCTTTTCAAAAATCCAAAAACGCCATTCTGAGAAGTCTGAACTACTAACAATTGTTCCAAATTTTAAATCAAAAATATTCAAAACAAAGGATTTTAAGCCCAAAAGTATTTTTTAAGATATAAGCAGAAAACCATTTTTACGATATACGTTGATGGAAAAATTATTTTAATAAATGAAACTGACTAAAAAAAGTATTTTCAGACAAAAAAAAAAACTAATATAGAAGAAAAAATTTCAAAATTGAAAATGCAAATGTAAATTTTGGTTCCCCGACCCATTTCTTATATTCCAGGTATCTCAGGCTGTTCTTCCTTTTCATTGTAAAATGAATTTGAACAATCACAAACTTATATCTATTCAACAGGAATAATCAATTAAAGAAACAACAAAATTATTTTTTACGATATTAGAAATATAACCCAGAAGCAGCTCCCCTTTTACCACACAAACAACTTTCGCATGTTCAAGGTTGCTCCAGGACTCCTTTAAATTGTTCCAGGATTTCGTTCCTTAATATTGATTTTTAGAACGAGAAATTTCAAAAAAATGCTCCCCGGACCCCCCTTTTCGAAAATAAAAAATCCAACAGTTGTTCCAAGTTCAAAATCACTCAAATCCAATTGTTCCAAGGTTTCATGCAAAAATATTCAAAATTAAACATTTTAAGCCCAAAAAACACTTTACATACAAAATTCATGTTATTCTTGTACTGAACCCCCTTTTCGAATTTCAAAAATCAAAAACTTGTTCCAGGTTGTTCTAGGGCTCCTTTAAATTGTTCCAGGCTTTCGTTCCTTATTTATTATGGCCACTATAACCTAACCTAACCTTCGTTCCTTATTATTGATTTTTCGAAAATCAAAAATCCAAAATTTGTTCCAGGTTCAAAATCACTCAAATGCAATTGTTCCAAGGTTTCATGCAAAAATATTCAAAATTAAACATTTTAAGCCCAAAAAACACTTTACATACAAAATTCATGTTATTCTTGTACTGAACCCCCTTTTCGAATTTCAAAAATCAAAAACTTGTTCCAGGTTGTTCTAGGGCTCCTTTAAATTGTTCCAGGGGCCAGATTCTGTAATAAACGAAGCGAAAGCGAACGTTCGTTTTTCAAAAACGAAAGAAATTGTGCGAAAACGATAATTTGAATTCTGTATCGCATTTCGTTTTTGGTTTTGTATTCGTTTTTGCTTCAAATCAGAAAAATTTTGTTGCCTACTTTTAGGATGTTGACAGTTGTAAAATATTGTGAGAGATGAGAAAGAAATTTTAATCGATACTTAAAACTTAAGAAAATCGATAATATATACATGATTTTGGATATTAAATGAGACAAAACAAAGAAGAAAGCATATGTATTTTCTTTTTTAAAGTTTTCAAGTTCAATTTTGCCCGTTATTAAGTGAAAAACACATTTAACAATGAGGAAACAACAAATGAAAAATTTCGATAGAAGTAAAATTTAAATAAACAAAAAGAAATTGAGAAGTCTCATCACTATTATTGTGGCAGATTGTGTGACTGTTAATTTTTTTTTTAATTAAATGTGGCCGTGTGTGCAAGGAACTAGGAATAATAAAACAAATTTTCCAATCAAGCAACAAAGAAGTTAATAGGAAAATCTAATCGACTGATGCAAAAAAGATGACCAATTAGGACCGACCAAAGAATTAAGCTGCTTCGGTGATATGCAAATTTCGGAAGGTGTCCTCCTTTTTAAGATTCCTGCCACAAGCAATGTTTGTCAAAGCACCGGATATTGCTGAATAATTACCTCAGATTACAGCTGAGGACATAAATAGCATTTTGAGCATTGATTGTTTATTGCCTAGCTTTAGCATGACGCTAGCTGACCCCGCGAATTTCGTCTCGCAACCCTGCA
Organism: Sphaerophoria taeniata; assembly: GCA_943590905.1. Classification (NCBI taxonomy): domain Eukaryota; kingdom Metazoa; phylum Arthropoda; class Insecta; order Diptera; family Syrphidae; genus Sphaerophoria; species Sphaerophoria taeniata. Next base: position 187,201,998 of record OX016540.1, read on the forward strand.
GAATAACAATTTTCCCTTATAAAACCAATGAGTTTTCCGAGTTTTTCATCAAAAACTTTCTGTTTTCCATTCGAAAACCCATTTTAAAATTTTCGAGTTTTCCATTTGAAAACCAATGCACCTGCAATAAAATGCAATTTTTCCTTTGAAAACCAATGATTCTTCCGAGTTTTTCATCAAGCACTTTCTATTTTCCATTCGAAAACATTTGTAACTCACACTTTTTTCCGGCAATGTAAACGGATTGGAATGGTCTCTAAGATTCCTTCTCAAGTTTCTTAAGTTGAGAGTTTCAGAACCATTATCGCTATCACTCAAAAACAACGTCAAATATTCTTGCAACATTTTAAAAATAGTTAATGGTGATGTTTTTTATTAAAATGTTGATAGCAAACAACACAAAACAAGAAAAACGACAAACATTTTGCTTTCGTTTATTTTTTTTCGCACGCACGAAAAAAGTTTTCGTTTTTCAAGTTATATGAAGCAAATCATTCGCAAAAACGAAAAAAAACGACAAACAATTTGCTTTCGTTTATTTTTGTTCGCACAGACGAAAAAAGTTTTCGTTTTTCAAGTTATATGAAGCAAATCTTTCGCACAAACGAAAACGTTCATTCGCTTTCGCCTTACCTGGCCCCAGGCTTTCGTTCCTTATTATTGATTTTTAGTATGAGAAATTTCAAAAAAATGCTCCCCGGGCCCCCCTTTTCGAAAATCAAAAATCCAAAAGTTGTTCCAGGTTCAAAATCACTCAAATGCAATTGTTCCAAGGTTTCATGCAAAAATATTCAAAATTAAACATTTTAAGCCCAAAAAACACTTTACATACAAAATTCAAGTTAATCTTGTACTGGCCCCCCCCTTTTCGAATTTCAAAAATCAAAAACTTGTTCTCATACTAAAAATCAATATAAAGGAACGAAAGCCTGGAACAATTTAAAGGAGCCCTAGAACAACCTGGAACAAGTTTTTGATTTTTGAAATTCGAAAAGGGGGGGCCAGTACAAGATCAACATGAATTTTGTATGTAAAGTGTTTTTTGGGCTTAAAATGTTTAATTTTGAATATTTTTGCATGAAACCTTGGAACAATTGGATTTGAGTGATTTTGAACTTGGAACAACTGTTGGATTTTTTATTTTCGAAAAGGGGGGTCCGGGGAGCATTTTTTTGAAATTTCTCGTTCTAAAAATCAATATTAAGGAACGAAATCCTGGAACAATTTAAAGGAGTCCTGGAGCAACCTTGAACATGCGAAAGTTGTTTGTGTGGTAAAAGGGGAGCTGCTTCTGGGTTATATTTCTAATATCGTAAAAAATAATTTTGTTGTTTCTTTAATTGATTATTCCTGTTGAATAGATATAAGTTTGTGATTGTTCAAATTCATTTTACAATGAAAAGGAAGAACAGCCTGAGATACCTGGAATATAAGAAATGGGTCGGGGAACCAAAATTTACATTTGCATTTTCAATTTTGAAATTTTTTCTTCTATATTAGTTTTTTTTTTGTCTGAAAATACTTTTTTTTAGTCAGTTTCATTTATTAAAATAATTTTTCCATCAACGTATATCGTACAAATGGTTTTCTGCTTATATCGTAAAAAATACTTTTGGGCTTAAAATCCTTTGTTTTGAATATTTTTGATTTAAAATTTGGAACAATTGTTAGTAGTTCAGACTTCTCAGAATGGCGTTTTTGGATTTTTGAAAAGAAAAAAGACTTTTGGGGGGCTGGGAGCGTTTTTTGTGAAATTTAACTTTCGGAATTATTTTGATAAAAAGCAGCATATGTGCATTTTATTTTAAACTTTGATACCAATTATAACCAATTTTTAGTTTTTTGATTTTCCGAAAGGGAAGGTGTGGGCGTATTAAAATGTTTTTAAATGGTTTTTCATTGGTTAAGTTTCTAAAATATAAAAATTTAGATTATTTTTTTTTGAATAAGAGATATATAATAGGTTGAGCGGGAACAACTTCAAAATTTTTGTTTTTTTTTAACCCACGAAATTCTGTAAATTTCTTAAATTTCGAAAAAGGACAAACACATTTTCAAAAAATATTTTCTTAGTGGAGTACTTTTTCGTGACCTTCCAAATTTTGTTCAAAGTTGCGCATTGAATGATATTATCGATTGCAAGAATCAAAACTGAGATAAAAATTTCCAAAAAAAAATTATTTCAGTTTTTGAAATTTTGTTCGAAAATTCATAACTCAAAATCCAAAAGTGCAATGATTCCAATTATTTGGAACAATGGTTGAAACAACTTTTACTATCGAAAAAAATGTAAAAACTTGAAAATTCGAAAAAAGGGGGGCTAGCTTTTTTTCAAAATTTGGCTATAACTTACGATATATCGAAGTTAGAGGTCCAGAAATTTGGAACAATGTTAGGAACAACTTTTACAACCCGGAACAATTTTCAAAATTTCAAACTTCGAAAAAAGGTGGGCTAGGTCAAAAACGGTTTTTTGGGTCTAAAACCCCCAATTTTTGAATATTTTTCGAAAAAAATTTGGATCAATCCGGAACAAATCGGGAACAACCTGGAACAACTTTCAAAAATTGGAATTTCGAAAAAAGGGGGGCTAACTTCACACACTCGAAATTTTCATTGATTTATCAATATTTATTTTGATTTCAGAAGTTCTTAGTGTGTTAGTGCAAATCTTTTTCTTTTCTGGGCTGATGGTGTTGGTTATTTTTTATTTCTTAAATTATAATGGTTATTTGTACAGATCCTGACATCGTAAGATGCGTTCTGAATGTGCTGGTAGAGCGTACCCTGGACTAAATATATGTTGTTTAAATGCTGAGAGTTTAAGGGCTAAATATACTATGATTTACCAAGTCTTTAGTACTTTGGTTGATACTTGATGTTATTATGGTGTCTGAATCTTGGCTGAACAATAATATCTTGGATAATTTAGTTTCTTTACCAGGTTATAACTTACATAGAAGTGACAGAATAGACAGGGTTGGAGGTGGAATTTGTGTTTATGTACGTCAAAATCTTTCTGCTCTTTCTGTTTATAAGTCTAAAAATACGAATATTGATTTTATTTGCATTGAAGTGAATTGTTTAGAAGATAAATACTTAATTGTATGTATCTACAGCCCACTAAACATGTTTAAAAAGGAATATATTGGAGAACTAGAAGAAACTTTACTTAGACTGGGTCCGAAATACAGTAACATCTTATTAGGTGGTGACTTCAACGTAAATCTTCTGGTTAATAATAGTTTCACTAGGTTATTAAATCACTTTTGTGACAAGTTCGGCTTGTCAGTTGTAAATAATCGTTGGCCTACTTGTTTTAAGTCGGATGCTAACCCTTCGCTTTTAGACATGTTTTTGACCACTGCTAAGTGTAAAATTTTGGGTAATGTCCAAATAAGAACTACCTCTGAGTTCATTCACGACTTTATATTCTGCTCCTTACAATTTGAAAAACACATAACTAATAATAAGTGTCACTATTTAACAGTTTACTCACACGATTGTATAATGATTATGTCCCAGTAGTTACTAAAGAACTAAGAAGGAATTGTTGCCCTTGGTTTAATCCCAATATAAAACACCTTATACGAGAAAGGGAGCGCTTTTTCGAAGATTTAAAAACAATCTTTGCGAATACAATAAAAAACAATATGTACATGCACGTAATAAATCGAGCTCGCTGATTCGCAATTCTAAACGCGCTTACTTGTTGCAAAAACTTGATCCGTCGCTGAGTACAAAGGAGCTTTGGAGTAACCTAAGCAAACTTGGTGTGAAGAAAGATAAAAACACAAAATGTCCTTTCAGTGCTGACGAGATGAGTGGTGTTCTTTTTCCGTCCTTGTCCAGAAATAGAAGTCCAGAAGATGTTCTAACATTGCCAGACAGTGGAAATTCTTTTTCATTTGCTTGTATTGATGCTAGTGAACTATTTAACTCTACAAAGTCTATTAAGTCTAATGCGATTGGTCCTGATGATATTTCTCCAACATTTTTAAAAATTGTTCTCTCAATCGTTATCAACTACTTACTCCATATTTTCAACAATTGTATTTATAGTAGTAGATTTCCAGATATATGGAAAAACGCAAACGTCATTCCAGTTCCGAAAAAAGCAAACCCTTTGAATGCATCTGAGTATAGGCTTATTAGCATCTTATCATTTCCCTGTAAGTTGCTGGAAAAAATTATGCATGACCAAATACAGACCTATATCAATAACCGTGATCTTCTCTCACAATGGCAATCTGGGTTCAGAAATAAGTACAGCTGTGAAACAGCTGTTATCAGAGTTACAACAGGCATTCGGTATGCCCTAGATTCAGATAATAATGATATCATTGTGCTCTTAGACTTTTCTAAGGCATTTGATTGTATTGACCACTCTATTTTACTTGCTAAAAAAAAGAAAAATATATGGGGGATTGCGTAGTTTGAGGTCTTCATCGGAATTATTTTTGCCTCAAGTTAAGAAACAGCTCATTAAGTCCTTATTATTGCCTTTTTTCTTGTATAATGCTTGTATTTATCCTGCTTTAGACTGTGATTGTAAACGTTAACTTAATGTAGCTTTTAATGATTGTATTAGATTTATTTATAGTGTCCCGAGACACACGAGTGTGTCTCATTTGCGGCATACTATCCTAGGAATGAATCTGAATGACTACTTGAACGTTCGGCTTATTCTGACACTGCATAAAATCATTCACAGAAGGTGCCCCAGTTACCTCAGTGAGGATTTAATTTTTGCCCAGTCACAAAGAGCTTTAAGAGTTATTTTGCCACGTTTTTATCGCAACATTGCAGAACGATCATTTTACGTTACAGCAATTCGTCTATGGAACTTACTTCCTAACGAGTTGCAATGCACAGCCTCACCTTCAGCTTAAATTATTTTTGCACTACACTAACTGACTTAATATATTTACTACTTTTATTATTATTTTTGTTTCTCTTCACTTTTCTAAATAACTTAGGGTAGTGGCACCTGTTACCGAACATCCCCAGTTACCGAACACTTTTGAGGAAAATAGATATAATTTCCTTATTTTACTATTTTTTCCAATGAAAACTTCACATACATGTGCGGGCATTCTTTCTTTACGAATAGGTAAAACATCCCATTTAAAAAAAAATTATCTTAAGAGAGCAAAAATTCAGATCAGTTTTATTCGATACGGTTTTAATACGTTTTTCAAGAAAAACAAAACTAGATTAGGACTCCGTGAAAAGTTGTTTTGAAGAAAAATTATTTGAGAAAGTACTTTTCCTAGCGTTTTGAAATAATTTAGTATGTCAGATTAGCGTCGTAAAGTTCTGATTAGTTAACTAGCACTTAAATTAGCTGCCAGTTAAATCCTCCTGTTAGTGAGTTTTACGTTTCACATTCATCCTTCTGATAAATGTATGTTCTGGGTCCATGTTCTGTAACTCTCACATCGAATAAGTTTTCGCATAAACAGTGCGAATCAGAACAAAACTACGACGGAATGGGTCGAAAATCTTTTTTTCGCATTCAACTGTTTCTGTAACTTGTTTTCACTCGATCAGGAATATAATGAAATGAAATTATTGGAAATCCTGGAAAAATGTGAGTAAAACTGTGTCTATAACTCTGAAGTCGAAATAATTATTCGACTTATCAGTCAAAATAACTCGACCACTCTCAAGCAAGTGAGATAATATTTTGAAGCTGAATTCAAGCTCGTTTATTGTTTTTACTCGAGCTATAAATTCTTTATTTATTTTTTGAGGAGGAAATAAACTTTTTAAGAATTATAATTGCATTTTTTTTTTTTACTTTTCCGTCTTGTTTGCATAAATTTTTGTTACCTGTGCGTTTTGAGGATAATTTTATAATCATCAATTTTGATTTTTTTAGGGCGGTTAAGTTCACTCAAAGTTGAAGTCAACTTTGTGACTTTTGAATTCCTTTTTATTCAGTCAAAGGTTAGTTTTCGACTTTTAACATTTCGACATTTATTCAATTTTCAAAAATAGAAGAAGCTGAGAGAGAAAAACAAAGATTGTCTCTATTTTTTCAAAAGTTGAAAATGAAAGTCACAAAATTGAATTCAAATTTGAGTGAACAAAATCGCCCTTTAACTGTCACTGTGACTGGAAAACTGGAAATTGTAATTTTCACACAGGCTGTTTTCGCATCAAGTTATAGACACAGTTTATTTTCCAAAATAGAGAAACGTTGGAATATTGTGTTCCACCTTGAATCGAATGGGAAACTTTTCGACCAAGTTACAGAACATGGATACTGGGTAACTAATTGCCAGTTATTCCAATTTTCCATTTGGAAAGATTTTGACAAACTATAGGTTCTTGGTTTTGCTAAATCGAATATGGGGAATATTAGTGAACAAAATGAATTTGTATGAAATTACTATGACAACGGCAAAGCCAGAAAAAAATAAAAAAAATATCAAAAGGATATTTGTTGTTGTTACGGAAATAATTTTCTATAGGTTTTGCTCTCAACTTATTACAGATCAGAACCACGAATACGCGGTTTCGTGGGGGCTCCACAACGCGAAAAAAACTCATAAAATTCATCTTCCTGTTAGTGAGTTTTACGTTTCACATTCACATTCATGATAAATGTGTATGTCTTGGGATTTGTATACGGATACGGACACCTAGTATTATCAAGAATGGTGTTTTCGATTTTTTGTGCTACATCAAAAGCAAAAACAAGTTTTGGAAGAAGATTTGCTGCTTAAGAAAAGAGAAAAGGAAGTGCTTCAAAAAAGATGGGACTTTGAAAAAGAGGAAAGAGAACACAAAAGAAAAATATGGGCATTAGAAATTAAATTTTTTTTATTTTCACACCCCAAATTCATTCTCTTTTGGGCTAAATTTTTTCCGCTCGCTTCGCTCGTTTGCATTTATTGTACCTGCTTCATTTTTTGTTTCAAGCTCCAAATCCTTTATTGAAATAATATTTTAAAACATGTGAGACTGAGTTAAGGTTTAGTATTGCAAAAATAGTACTTACGTCTGCATCCACATGATGCAAGAAAACTGAACAGTAAAAATCATATCAATACAAAAATGTCTTTCTGATGGAGCTGTTGATGTAATAGAAACAGCTCAGTTATTTTAGGTGACAAAAAGATGCAATAAGATGAAACTGGGTTCAAGTACAGTGCGCTTGTAGAATGCCCTACTCTCACCGAACACCAAAGTTCAGAAGAACGTTTTCATGGGGAAGAGTTTCCTTAACGTCACATAGACTTAGAGCATGTGGTATGTAAACCTTGAAAATATGTTCAAACTGTCCATCAATTTATTGATTTACAAAATGTTTAAAACTTATCACGAAGAAACCCCGAATTTAACTTCAGGACTAATGACCCACCATAGTGGGTTTGTAGTTTGTAGTCCCAAAATAGAATTCGGCACTTATGTTCCACCATAGTTAGACTGTGTGGAAAAATAAATAATTGTTTAATTTGTAAAATTGTGTTCATAGTCAATAAATTGGTTGAATTTATCGCATAAATTGATTGCATTATAATTACTAACATTCCTCGTAAAAGCCTGTAGAGCTCAGTTTCATGCTGGGAAATAATTCCACCAAAAAAAGTGTACAGTTATTTCCCACTCCCAGTGGGAATTTATTCCACTTTAAAAAGTGGAGAAAATTCCCACTTTGAGTGGAGTAAATTCAAATGTGGAGCAGATTCCCGTGGAGTAATTTCCCTGCACCGTTCGCGGAAAGGAAACCAAATTTTACAGAGTTGCCTTACTCGAACAAGTATGTTCGGAAATAGGAAACAGTGAAAAAAGAAAAAATCCTATTTTCGAACACCCTTTTCTTTCATGTTCGAGATCGGGATTGGAATCTGCAAGTTTTAATAAGAATTTTTTTTCGACATGTGCCTTCAAATTCCATTAATGTTCATTTTTTCTGATGAGAAGAGATTGAACCTAGATTTTCCTGAAGTGTTACTAGAGTAATTTACGAAAGGAACCGAAATATTTCGAATGGCCTAATTTTGGTGGAGGTTCACTTATGATATGGGGAGCTTTCTCTTCAGTAGGATGCTTGGAAATTTGATTTACGTCATCAAAAATCAAAAGTCGGGATTATATTTAAGTGCTGCGCGGCAGTTTGATACCTGTTTTGGCAGATCGCTGTGATTTTTCAGCGAGACAATACCTAAATTCACACAAATCGGGAAACAACTCATTGGTTGGAGTTTAATTCGATGACCTTAATGCAACTACCCAATGTTAATAGATACAGAATCTTTCGGAAATCGAAGACAGGAGAATTTATTATGGAGAAGGACAGCTACGGATCTGTAGGAGAAATTAAGGAAGCTCTGCGAAGAGAATGGCTTAGAATTGATAAGTCAGTTTAAGAAACTTGGTCAAATCCATGAAAAAAAAATAACATTTGACTTAAATTCGTGCTAAGAGATGTATGAAAAAAAATTAACGTTAAAAACTATTAAATTAACAAAATTAAGTTTTTGAAAAATGATGTTTGTTTAAAATTCTCTCAAGCCCCTAACTATTATTTCAACATTTTTTTTTCCTTGAAACTTAATGTGACAACTACTTCCTATATTGAAGATTTTCAAAATGGGTTATAATTATTATTACAAATCGCACTGAATATTATTTAAAAAATAGAACTTAAGTACATATATTTATTTTTAAGATGGAACTAGGTATTTCAAATGTGATTTTTAATTATTTTATTTTTTTTAATGGGTCCTACTGCTATTTACATTTTTATTTAATAAAAAAATATGCAATAGAACGAAAGTTTTGACTTTAAAATGGTTTTCTTCCCACTAACGGCTTTTTGGTTCAAGTGTTCGATAATAGGAAACTTCGTGTTTGGCTTCAGGAAACAAGCAAAATAAGGTGTTCGAGAATAGGGAAAAATGCTTATTTTCAATAAAATCTTTTTTTAATATTTACTGATAATGTTTATGGAAAAAAAAGTATCAAACATGATAATATTTGAGATAATATTTCAGAAAAAACTAAAATTACAATACTAAACTCAGTTAAAGTATTTTTTGCAACATATTCTTTCCTCATAGTCCGAAAACTGTTCGGTAACTGGTGCCACGACCCTATATAAATATTTATTTTATTTCTATAGATGATTTAATCAAATGTTTTAATTAAAGAAATGTTTATTAGTAAAGGCTTAATCGCTTATTAATTTTTATCATTATTTTATATTATTTTCTCTGTTAGTATCATTAATAATTGTAATATAATTTTATTGATGCTTTAAAAGATTTAAATCTTAATGTATCGGTGTAAATCTTGTTTGAAATAAAGAAAATGAAATGAAAATGAAATGGAATCCAGTTGTATTCAAGGATAGTTAGTTTGAAAAAAACAATATTCAGGAGTATCATTTACTATATTTTATTACTAGCTGACCCACCAAACACTGTTTTGCCGTATAAATGTTAAACTTCGTAAATACTAATCTGATTAGAAACATTCTTCCACTAATAGAAAACTGCAATATTTAGGAGTAATATAAGCTGTGCATGAGTCCACGAGTTGGTACGTCAAGCTTTTGACAGATGGCTCCACTGTTATTCAATGAACTTAAAGTATGTCCTCAAATCATCAGTTTTATGGAATTTGACATTCAAAACCAACGTGCGTGTACAATTACAACGGGATGCATCGGCTGGGAATTTTGCAAAACAACTAATGTTTTTACGTATTTTTCTACTCTGGGAAGTTAGTCGTGTGGACTACATGGGTCGCACTCATATTTTCTTATTATAGTTTTTGCTGTCATCCAGCGGAATGATGAAGAATCAAATATCATGACATCTTTAAAAATACATTTTACATGGTAATACTAAAACTATTAGGAGAGGCGCAGTGACCACGGAGTCAATGGAAGTTATGGAACGATATTTAGAAAATTATTTTGTGGTATGGCGATTTTCGGCTCAAGGCACGTTATATCCACGGTTGTCCAAGGGGAGCCGCAAAATCCCACCCCTCCGACGAGCAAGCCCAATTGGCCATGCTAGCGTGCCTGCCGGCAACTCACCCCAAGGACAATCTACTCAAAATAGATCAAAATCTTTGAGATGTTGTGAATCACGGTATAATGGTGTATTAGCATACGATTGCAATAGTTAAAAATACCGTAAATACCGTGAGAAGTTCTAGCCCTTAAAACTAGGTTTAGTGAAATTTTAGAGCTCATTTGAATTCTAATTCAATTCTTCTCTAAGTTCTTACAAGTTATAACTTCGATTTAGAACTTTGTCATAGTTAGAACTTCGATAAAATTAGACCCTCGCATTCGGGGGTCTAGTGCCTTGAAAATCGGTTTATTTATAATTTCATTTTTTCAACGTTTAAAATAACAGAGAATAATAGGTGGAAGGAGATATAGAAAATGGATCAAATTTTCAATGACTTCCTATTTATGGACGTTGACTTTGAGTACGATGCGAACGTTATCCTGGAAGACCCTCATATTTATCGAATGTCAATACGTGCCACTGTAAATACATGGGACGACACTGATTTTTGTCGGCGCTTCCGTTTAACAAAGCAAACGTTTTAGCAGTCCTTTAACTGGTGGCAGAAGACCTTAAACATCAACAACCACGGAAAAATTAAAATGAATTTTCTATGCACTTTTTTTTCTTTCTTTTTTCGAATCCCACATTCTACGTAACTTCCAACGCATATAAGCAACAGACCACGGGCATCGCAAAAATAAAAATAGGTACACACATACAAGAAATTGAAGGAAATGTTTGTCAAAAAATACTGAATAAATAACCGAAAAGTAGGTATTCATTCAGTTTTTTTTCCCCAATTTACGCCGCAAGTATCGATTTTATTGCTCAACTAGTTCTTGGAAAAACGCGGTTGTGCTAGAAATTATTAGATAGTAGATATACCTAAACAACGTTCACCGGGTCAGCTAATAGGATAAGAAAGTGTGACCAATCCTTTATCATCTCAACAAGCAAAATTCTGTTGAAATTACCGTTATTTACATTTTTTTTTAGACTCCCTTCCCAAAACCTTTTATTTTATTGGCATTTCTGAAAGAAATTATTTGTTTGTTTTGTAAAAATTAAAATTATTGAATTAGAATCATGAGAGACGTGTTCAAAAAAACAAAAATTAAAGGAACATCATAGCTTCTCTTGTTATTTTCGAAGTACTTAATTTTTTCCTTTACTCAATAAGAAACTGTCATGGACCGATTCCTATATAATTTTCAATGAATTCCTAAAAATTGTGTCAGAGTATCAGTTCTTAGCAGTCTTGGGAATGGCATGCCGACAAGATTTTCATATACATTCCTCTTCAACGCCATGACCATCGAACTCACCTATTTTGAACTTCCATTACTCTCCTTGGGCTCAAAGCAAACGTAGGTAGGTATATTCAGAAAATAATTGGAACAAATACATACGTATTCAACATGTATTTGACTACTATTTACAAGTAAATTCCTTAAAATATACTGTTGTTTAAACATTTACAATCATCTTAGTACAATATATTTAATTTATCTATAAGTTTAGGTATATAAATATTTTTGATATTTTTGAATACAATTTTAATATATTTAAAAAAATAAGTAAATTCTAAGAAATATTTATTGCCATTTTGTGTCTTCTTAATTTCTTATAAATCTCGTAGATTTGCTTGTTATTTGAGCTGCATCAACGGCTTGAGCAAATTGCTGGGTCCAGTTCATCGTTTGGTATTGGCAATGAGCTCGTCCTATGGAGTGATCCAAAATTCAATAGTTGTCAGCTGAAGTCACTTTCGTTCTCATCATTGCAGCCTGATATTGTTTTGTGGAAATTGGCAGGCGCTAAGAGCGTTCGAGCCGCTATCATTTGGAAGTTCTCCGATGCTCTGAAGCCACTTCGAGTACAAACACATCGACAAAGGATCCGCTTAAAGGCGATGCGGAAGTCATTTGAGAAAAGAGCATAAATCAGAGGATTAATTGCCGAATTACAATATCCCAACCAGAAGAGTATCGAAAACGTGAGCGGTTGAATGCATTGCTCACAAAAGGCCCTTATTAAGTACATGGTAAAGAAGGGCAGCCAGCAGAATATAAAACCTCCGACTATGATGGCCAGAGTCTTGGCAGCTTTTGTTTCCATGCGAAATTTTTTCACTTGAATACGCATGCTCCGCTTGCCCGGACGTTTCTTGCCTTTGGGCGAGGGCGAGGCTGAATCGATTCCGATTCCGCAGCCATGTCTGACGTCCGTGGTGCTATCGAGATTGAATTCCGTTTCGCCAATTTCAAAGAGACTCGATTTGAAGCTCGCCCGACGGCCGTTCGATATGGAAGACTTGCGCAGCGGCGCTGATGAAACCAATGCGTAGTGAGGGGGCGAACTACACGAGGAATCAAGAACATTTTCAGAGGATGGGAACGACACTTTGATTGCTATCTTCTCATGTCGCTGACGAGTGATCCTCATTGAGGTTGCCCTTTTGGGCGTGGCCTGACTGGTTGATAAGTCATCACAGTTGCTGTTCATGCTCAGCGATGAGGACATTGAGTGTACCGAAAGTGGCGTCCGCTGTGGCGTACTACACGGCCGACCACGATGAATGCGTAATATCAGACGGGAGTCGTCTATGCGATTGCCAGCTGCATCTTTGGGGCTTCCTGAAAGGTTTTTGTTTTGGATAATAACTTGTTTGCTTGTAAATACTTTCCAACAGATGGCATTCTCTTTTTTTTTTTTTTTTGTGAAAAAGAAGTAAACAAATGCAATAATTCTAGTCTATGTACAACTTGGAAAAAAAGTGGTGGTACTATCTACATATTTTTTTATGAACAATAATATTAAAAATGGCTTCAATATTTGTAAAACACATAACACAATATAATTGAATTATAAACACATTTATGTGGTTTTGAATTTTACGTTATGTTATAATACATTAAAAGAAACCAATACACATACCCAATCTACTTGTGTGTGTTGAGTGAGTTGACAAGAGTTTCGAGTAGGTATGTTTTTTTTTTGGGTTTTGTTTAAATTTACGCAGTTATATGTTTTATGTAGTTGAAGTAGGTATGCATGTATGAGTTATAATTACAAAAATGTATGGTAAAATGTATTGGGTCATTACAATTATTAAGAAAACATGCTTAAAACTATGGAATTTTGATTTGAATTTAAAAAAAGCTAAGATTCTTGATATATGTGAATAGAATTTCTTTACTTTACAGTTGTCCTTCGCAGAGTCTATTTTTTTTTTTAATCTTGTTTGAATCATTTTAGCTTTTATTTACTGTTTCATTCTCATAAAAACTTACTTTTTTGGTATTAATGCTTAATTTTAAAAGGGAATCCAAATAATTGCTTATAAAGCTTATTGTTCAATACGTAACTCATATTTCTAAGAAAGTTCAGCAAAAAATGAGCGAAACATAGTAGTAGCAAGTACGCGTTCTCTCTGGGACATCTCAACATCCACAAGGGGACCTGGAGGTCTCCAGACCAATCAAGTGTCAACCGGATTGATCATATTGCGATGTCCGAACCTTTCGAGGGGCCAACATCGACTCTCACCACTACCTCGTTGAAGCCAAGATAGTGCAGCGGATATCTCGACCAAAGCCAAAAACACGAAGTGCTAGAATAAAAGTATAACTTCGGACGGCTACAATCGCAAGACATCGTCACATCCTTTTCCGATCGGGTGTCAAGTAACCTCATGAGAAGTCCGCTACAGCCATCATTAGGGATGCTGCCTCTAATGTGCTGGGTTTCACTTGGCCACCAAAACGAAACCCCTGGTTTGATGATGAATGCAGGTAGGTATGTGCAGCCAAGCAAGAAGCATTCAAAGCAGTGCTGCACAGAAGGACGAGATCAGCTCGGAAGCTCTACGAGCAGAAGAGGAGAGAAGAACACAAGCTTTTCAGAAAGAAAAAGAGAGAGCATGAAAAGCGATCGATCGAGGATGTTGAGAGAAAACAGGAATGAGGTTCGGAAGTTTTACCAAGAGGTAAAACAAATGAGTCAATGTTACCGAGCACGAACTGACCAAGAGGGAAATATCGTATTAGAGTCACGGTCAATGCTGATGATATGGAAGGCCCACTTCTGTAGACTGTACAACGACGATGTAGAATCAAATTCCGCTGTCAGGCAGAATGAACCATTCAATGAAGACGACACGCAAGCCAAGATATCTGTCTACCCGACCTTGAAGAAGTGAAGATAGCAAGATCTTAGCTTAAAAACAACAAAGCCGCGGGATCTGACGGCATCACTGCCGAACTCTTCAAAGCAGCTGGCGTTGAATTGGTAGGGAGCATGCACCAACTCATCTGCTGAATATGGTCGGAAGAGAGCCTACCCGATGAATGGAACATCAGCATTGTTTGGCCGATCATGAAGAAAGGAGACCCTGTACACTGCACCAACTACAGAGGCATCAGCCTCCTAAACATCGCCTATAAGATCTTTTCTGCAGTACTATGTGAACGTCTGAAGCCGTTTGTCAACAAACTGATAGGTCCATATCATATATTCTGTCAAGAAAGGACAAACAACACCGACGATTTGGACAAAACGTCACGATAGACGCATATTACGTCGGTCGTGGGTTCGAGTCCTACTCGTGCCAATAGTTTTTATTTCATCTTTAACGGGCATTGCCTCTTGCGAAGAACTGACAAAACTTCCAAGAGTATCAACCTGTCATGAAAAAGTGCTTTTCAATTTTGTCGTTCGGAATGGGCGTTAAATTGTAGGTCCCCTTAATTCTTCACGAGCACCAAGGAATTGTTGATGAGAATAAGCCACTTTGGCCTTGTATCTACAAGAGCTGTTGCGCCACTCTATTTATTTGTATTTAATCGCTGTTTCTTCGGGCTAAGAAAGCAATTGAGTAGTAATGCCCTCTCCCGAACAACTTCAGCGACGCTCTTTAAGACCCTCATAAGAGAGCACCCTAGGCCGGTTCGAGAGAAAAGTTCTACGAAAGATCTATGGTCCTGTATGCATAAACGGTGAATGGAGGAGAATATTTAACCACGAACTGTACGGGCTGTACAGCGACACTGACCTCATACTCAAATGACTTGGTCACGTGGAGAGGATTGACACCAATACTCCGGGCCGTAAGGTCTTCGAATGTACCCCAGAGGGACGACGCAGTAGAGGAAGACCATGGCTAAGGTGGCGCGCGCAAGTTGAAGATGACCTCAACCAACTCGGTGTGCGAAACTGGAGACAGCTAGCTAGTGGCTGGAGAGGTTTGTTTGTTGGGGACCAAATCCAACCCGGACTGTAGCACCACCTTAAGTAAGTAAGTAAGTAAGATTTTGCGCCTGGAATGCTTGCCCCTTTTGGCCCCCTAGATCCGTAACTGATTCAAGTTATCATTCTTTATTATAAACGTGATATGATTCTCACACTAAGAACTAAGATTTATCTATCGGTTATCAACCAAATAGATGCATTATTAACTGTATCATGGTATGGTTTCACATAAAGTGCTAATGCGAGTAACTTGCTTTTTTAAAAAAAACACGACTAAAACATCAACTATTCAAAGGGGCTTGCACTTCAATTTTCATAATAAATCCTTTTAGAAATAATATTTTATTCAAATACTTCACCGCTTGATAAAATATTCAATACGAATACTTTTCGAAACTCTAAGTTCAATATTGCTCTGTCAATAAAACATAGAGAAGGTAAATGTTAGTATAGGACCCACTGAATACTGAACACAAATATACGTAAGTCGTCTTCTCCAACCGAAAACGTAAAATCATTCTCAACATCTTACTCTAATTCAAAAAGAAATAAATAATGTTATTTTGCCCTCGTTTCACGTAATCTACAAATTATAGATTCCTGAAAGTACTGGTTTCAACGATTTTTTCTAACAAGACCCAAAAAAATAAGCTTTATCTGTCAGGTAGAAAATAGATGTAAATAGAGTCAGTTCCTCGTAAGGAAGTCATCCTCCAATTTAAACCAGTTCAAGCTACTATTTTGGTTTTGTTTTTTTAAAGTACAATAATATGAACTGCAGAAACATCAAAAGGATATAAAAAAGTCTTTTTTTAAATCTCCATTCTACAAGAATGTTTTACCTCATGCGCGAGATTTACAAGTCTAATGATGTCGTCGCCTCTCTTGCCTTTTTGGAATATATCCAGATGTGTGTAAAAGTATTGATAAAAAGTTTGCAGGATATAATGCTTGTGCTCGTGACGATATCACAGATTCGTGGTTCGACCTCAGCTCGTCTGTCAACACATTTTGTGAAATGTGTTGCGCTGGCTGCTGGTTGGTTTATTGTGTTTCGTAAAAGGCTTCCATTTTGAGAGAAAAAAAAGGATGTGTTATTTCAGCCACGTTAAAGATTTATATGTGCCTCTTAATGGTTATCGGGTAACAAAAATAGTTCTGGGATGTTGTTATTGTTCTTATCTTGTATATGCTTGTACGTTTTCTACGATATGTAAGTATCTTTAATGAGGCCAAGGGCGGATATGAGCCAAAGAGTCCAGTAATAAATTAAACTGTGAAAATGTTTCTTTTAACACGTTGAAAGGGAGTTGTTTTTAATTTAACAGCTTAAATGAACTATAAACTGGAACACATCCACTAATGTAAATTAGTTAATTTTTTTTACTTAGCAAGTTTTCCAAACTTTTTTAATAGTAGGTTACTAAGAGAAAACCCGCCAAGTAAAAAAAAATTAACTAATTTACATTAGTTTACAAGTTACTTTCAAAACTAATAGTTGATTCGATGTAAGTCCACTTAAAACATTTGCAATGCACCTACGAGTACTTGCTGAATCTTAGAACTTGGCGTTCTTTTAGATCTCATTACTTTTCGTGGCTGATTTGTTAGGCAGAATTTTTGTACGGGAGAACGTGGCTCTTTTTTTACATTTATGTTTTTGGTGTGATATCATTACTTTTTGCAAAGATTTTATTTTTTTTTTGATGAGCAGAAAAATCTTAAAATTAATTTTATTTCTTTATATTGACTGGCAGAATTGCTAGTTTGCCAAATTACAATATTCTACGATGATCAGAGGTGCCCCGTATATTTTATAAAATTTATTTTTAAATGGGTGGGTACCACGCCCCCTCAGTTGAAAATCATAATTTTCATTTTTTATTTGTTCTATTGCACGATGTACTTGTATGCCAAATTTCTTGATTCTACTGCACTCCAAAGTGCTCCATATAATTTAAATTAATAATGTAAAAGTAGGCGGCTACCACGCCCCCTGACTTAAAAATTTCAAATTTTCGATTTTTTCCTTTGTATGTACTTCATTACCTATCACTGTGCTAAATTTCTTGATTCTACTGCACTCCAAAGTGCTCCATATAATTTAAATTGATATTTTAAAAGTTGGCGGCTACCACGCACCCTGACTGAAAAATTTCAAATTTTCGATTTTTTCCTTTGTATGTACTTCATTACCTATCACTGTGCTAAATTTCTTGATTCTACTGCACTCCAAAGTGCTCCATATAATATAAATTAATAATGTAAAAGTAGGCGGCTACCACGCCCCCTGACTTAAAAATTTCAAATTTTCTATTTTTTCCTTTGTATGTACTTCATTACCTACCACTGTGCCAAATTTCAAGTTTCTAGGGCAACGGGAAGTGCTTCATAATTTTGATGCTCTGTCAGTGAGTGAGTCAGTGAGTCAGTGAGTCAGTCAGTTACGGTTTTCGTGATTTTTGGAACATTGTATCTTAGAAACTACTTATGCTAAATATCTGAAATTTACTGAGGTGCTTCTTCTTGACTAGCTTAACAAATGATGTGAGTTTGAAACTTTTGGCTTATTTGGTATAGAAGTTAGAGGGGTGTGGAAAATGCCTTGAGTTGTTTCCTGTAAATAAGGGTGTAGTGCCAAAGTTGCTAGAGAACTTGGCTGGGCACTACCGTGCCCCTTGATAACTAACTGATCCGGAATTCTTCGTCCTGTTGATCTGGATAATCGGCCTTATTACCGTACTCGATCCGATCGGAGAAAAATTCTCTCCGATTCGTACAATTTCTACGAATTTGCTACCACCGTATACTTTCGGACACTTCAATCGTAGACATCTACGAAAAAATTTGAAACCTGCGTCGGAATTTGAAATTGAGAGCGACGTTTCGCTATTTCATGCGATGCACTGCGATTTGTTACTTACTGTTTTCGTCCGATTGTCTCCAAAGCAAAAAAGTGTCGGAACTAAAAATATTTTTTAACTCACACAAGAACAAAGAAGTGCGTCGGTACGCATCACTAATTTTTGTACGAATCGGGTACGGTGAAGGAAATTTAACTTCCGATCGGACATTTTCTCCGATCGGGTACGGTAAGGCTGAATATGAAAGAGCCCCGGACCGGAAATGAATCATTTAACCGATGACGACTTCAGCCATGCCTTTAAAATTTATACGCCAATGCTTGCTACATTAAGCCAAAGCTAATATGAAATAACCAAACTTAATCGGCAAGGATTGTATTCGAACCCACAACGTTCTGCGTTGCGTGCTAGCCAGCGCACATTATCACTACGACACGGGCACTACACGTTCACGGATACAGATCACGAAAAAGATACCTATATGAACTTGTAGTTTGTAGAAGGTCCCTACATGTATGCAGTGGCGTAGCGTGGGTACCGCGGAAGGGGCGGCTGACCCCGGCCAGCAGCCTGGGGCAAATCTGCAGCTACAATATGCAGCCAAACAAAATAGTCATATAAAGCAGCACTGCACAGAAGGACTAGAGCAGCTCGGGAGCTCTACGAGCAGAAGGTTCGGAAGTTTAACAAATACGTAAAATGAATGACTCAAGGTTACCAAGCACGAACTGAATCCTGTAAAGAGCAACAGGGAAATATCTTGGTAGAGTCTCAGTCAATGCTGTAGACTGTACAACGGCGATGACGATTCAAATTCCGCTCTCAGGCAGAAGGAACCATTCAATGAAGATGACGCAAGCCAACATTTATCGACACGACCTTGAAGAAGTGAAGATAGCAAAATCTAAGCTTAAAAACTACAAAGCTGCGTGAGCTGACCGCATCACTGCCAAACTCTTCAAAAACGGCCAACAATAGAGATATTAGCTTCCTAAACATCGCACTATAAGATCTTTTCTGCAGAATGTCTGAAGCCATGTCAACAAACCGATTGGTACATATCAATGTGGCTTTAGACCAGGAAAGTCCCAATTAATCATATCAAATATTCACACTACTGCAGATCCCCGAAAAAAAACCCTTGAGCTCCAAATCGACACTTCAGCGATTGCAAGAACTGTATAAAGCCTTGTCCAGTATTGGCATCTCTACCAAGTTCAGCACCGAGATCAGGAGGAGAATTATACTTGGCTCTATAAGATCCTCATCATCCTAGTCCCGGTATATGATGCAGAAGCATGAACCTGGTCCTAAAACGGGTGAAGATCTATAATCTTCTCTGCATCGACCGACGATGAACGGAGCAGAAGATTTAACCGCCAACTGTACGGGTTGTACAATGACACTGACCAGGCTAAAAGAGTAAAGGTCCAACGACTCAGATGACTTGGCCACACCAATGCTCTGGCCCGTAAAGTCCACCCTAGAGGGACGACGCACTCCTTGTTGATAGTACCGCTTTTTACGGATTTATTTTCCATACATTGACATTCACATAACAATACTTTGCACATGAATGTAACGAACTACAAACACATAGCAGCACTGACTGAGACCATCGGCTGGGACTGAAAAAAGACATTGATACGACAGACAGGGACAGAGAAGGAAAGAACACATAATGACATAACATAAACCTACTTGGCACAGAGGAGGAGACGTAGATTTTTATTGCACAGGTGGCCGCAGTTAAGCTGGCTGTAGAAAAAGAATGCTGTCGGAGCTTGGGGCTTGAACCAGTAGCCTTTGGCTAAGGTAGCCATAGATAGAAATTCAAACTTCTTGCTTCTGAACTTTAAACTAGGGCGAGACGAAGTTTGCAGGGTTTACTAGTATTTTATGTGAATTGCGAGCTAAAATTAATTTATTCTCATACTAGTTTCAAAGCTATCAGATTTCCCAATAATATCTTAGAATCTAGAGCAATTTGTTATTTTGGGCTTTTAATAAAAAAAACTTCAAACGCCTCTCCTTTAAAATGTTGAAATTCAACTTAAGTGGGGTTTTCCTTATGACCACAGATATACCTATATGCTTACTCATTTTAGAAGTTCATAGGTTACCCTTACCTGTTTTGATTGACCAATGGCATGTTTTTTTAACTTTCAGCAAAAAACTCGGAGAAATAAGAAAAAATAGTCCATAGCCGTAGATCCGAAAAAATACCTTTTCGAGGTAAAAAGTCCATTGAATTGTTATCGATAAATTCATTTTAATCATGTCAACTATTCTAAATATAGAAATACATTTAGTTGGCTCGCACAACTCTGATAGAATGCCTCAAAAAGGTGACCAATTTGGTGCTACCCAGTCGAGAACGTATTTTGATTTTAGTTTCCACCCCAACTGTTACGATTCTGATTTAAATCCGTGAAAAATGAAAAATCGGCTACAAAAGGAATTTAAACAAACAGTTAAATTCCTTTTGTAGCCGATTTTTCATTTCATTCATAAATAAGAGCATTATTCGTCAGATAAAGTCTATCTGACGATAGATGGCATCCCATCTGTTGGCCTAAAAAAAATGTATGCATGCTTTATCAAAGCCCCTAGCTGCTCTGTTTAGACTTTCTCTTTCTAAAGGTAGGTTTCCCCATATATGGAATGATTCTTATATATTTCCGATCCATAAACAAGGCAATAAAACCGAAGTTAATAATTATAGACCAATTGCTAAACTTTCATGTATCCCTTAACTTTTTGAAAGCTTAGTTTATGATTCGGTTTATTTTCATTGTAAACCCATATTCTCTCCCGATCAACATGGATTTCAATTTCAATTTCAATTTCAATTTATTTGACAACTACTATACAAAAAAGATTACTCTTATGGCTTGTATAGGTATATAGGTAGGTTACATTATAAAAAATTAATACAAAATAATAAAATAAAATAAACTAGTAAATTACTTACATAATTCAGCTTGATTAGGATTATTTAACTATCATTGACAAGAGAAGAAAGGAGAGATTTTAAGAAGAGTCTGTGTTCAAGATTACGCCTGATGTTTAGTGGAATGTTATTCCACAGGGAGATAGAGTAAACAAAAAACTGTCTGGAAGATGTCAAGCAAGAATATGTTAAAGGTATGATTGTCATGTTTCGAATTGATCTTGAGATTAGAAGGTTTTCGTATAAGTACTCAGGTTTCTTTGTTATTATAAGTTTAGAAAGGAACTTAAGAGTACGGAACTTCAATAAAACATCAAATGAGCAACCGAGTATAAGATCCGAGTATTCGGAGACGTGGTCATATCTACGAAGATTAAAAGCATAACGCACAGCTGAATTAAATGCTACTCGGAGCTTACGAGACGATTCCGAGTCCAGTTTTCCCAGAATTTCACAGCCGTATAGTATTATGGGAATGATCAATGCTTTGACTAGTTTAATTTTTATCGCTGTTGGCAAAAACTCTTTGCTTGTGGAGAGTGTTCGTAAGCTTCCATATATCTTACCTATGGTATGGTTTATATGCTCGTTCCAGGACAATGTGGAAGTGAAAATTATACCCAGATTTTTGGATTGTTTCACAATTTCAAGACAATTATTATTTATATATATGGGAGGAATATCATTGAAGACTAATTGGCGTTTGAATATTGGGATAACTTTTGATTTAGATGGGTTAATAAAGAGCTTGTTTTCAATTGACCACTTTGATATTGCGTTAAGATCAGAGTTCAATTTGGCAACTGCGTCATCGATATATTGATTGTCAAAACCGATGTAAAGCTGAACGTCATCAGCGTATATATGATATTTGCAGTGCGCTAGGACCATAGGTAGATCATTAATGAAAATGGAAAAGAGTAAAGGACCAAGTAAGGAACCTTGAGGAACACCCCTATACACATAAAGGAATGACGACAATTTCCCATTGCAAGAAACGGCTTGAGTTCGAAAGGTCATGTAAGAAAAAATAAGTTTTATCATAGAGTAGGATTTCTTAAAGGAAGATCCACCACGACCAACTTAATTGAGTTTGTATCAAATGTTTTATCAGCCCTCGAAAATGGCAATGAAGTTGATGTTGTGTCCAATTCATGCTACTTCTGGGGTTCCACAAGGTAGTCACCTAGGTCCCCTACTCTTTGTCTTATCTGTGAACGATGTTTCTCTTATATTAAAACATTCAGATATCCTAATGTTCGCGGATGACAAGAAATTTTTTAAAATTATCACAACTCCATCGGATTCCTCACTGTTACTAAACGACCTGAATATCTTCTCTGCTTGGTGCTCTCATAACTTCCTTGAGATAAATATAAATAAATGCAAGCAAATTACCTTCTCGCGGAAGCAAAACATAACTCATAGAATATACTGTTTGGTTAATGACGCCATTAACAATGTCGATTCTGTAAGAGATCTCGGTTTAATGTTTGATAAAGACTTGAATTTCCATTTCCACTTGGACCAAATTATTAATAAAGCTAATAGGTCTCTCAGTTTTATTAAGCGATGGTCTAAGGAATTTTCTAATCCCTATGTAACAAAATCTCTTTACGTTTCCTTAGTCCGACCTCATCTTGAATACGCATGCCAAGTTTGGTCCCCTTTTTATGAATACCATTCACTTCGAATTGAAAATGTTCAAAAACGTTTCATTCGATTTGCCCTCCGAGGCCTCAATTGGGAAGATTCTTCCAACTTGCTTCCTTACACCAACCGACTAATGCTGATAGGCTTGCAACCCTTAACTACAAGACGGAAAATCGCCGATTTATTGTTTGCTCATCAATTGTTATTGGGCAATATAGATTCTACGACACTCCTGAGTAAAATCCAACTCAACACTAACCCTCGGAACAGTGCTGTCGTTTCAAAAATGTAATGGGGAGTATTTTTGAATTATTTTGAGGAGTATTTTCTATATTTGGGTAGTATAATTTTTTTACTATATGAACTTAGCTCGATAAATCGCCTCCGGAAAGAAGTATCACTTATAATGGGCTTTGCAGATCGTTTTGAAGTTTCAAAAATGATGTGGTTGAAGTTTATTAGCAAACGATAGTTTCTTATTAATTTTTGGGAGTTCTAAAACCCAAATTGTGTGTTTGTCGGATAGGAGGAGCCTTTTATAAAATCGAAGTTGATATCAACTTGAGGATTTTATCCTTAAATTTCGATTTCAGTTGTCTTCATTAGAGGCTGTCACTGTCAAAAAAACTAAATTAGATCATTAAACTTACGTACAATTTTATGTCAGATATTGTGTGTTTTCTGCACTAAGTAAAACACTTTTTTTAATTAAACAAATATTAAAGTTATCATCATAAAGCGAAGAGAAAATTGCGAAGACTTGAGCTTTGAAAGTATGAATAGAGTAGGGAAAAAAAAAGTTTAAAAATCTAACTGACTAGTGACTATGCACTATCTGTTTGCACACAATTATGTATTGCGTTTACTTTTAAGGGTTTATACTATTTCCTAAGAGATTTCTTTGATTGGCGGGTTTTCGAACACAAAAGTAGTTTCCTGTATGGTCATTTTGGCCTGGTACTTCCTAAAGAACATTTTTGCCGGAGGAGGCTATTATGTCATTATGAAGAGGTATCTGTCGTCTTTTTTCTTCTTGATTCAGAATTTCATCGCGCAGCTGCTTTCACCGTCTCCAAAAGTTATGTAAGTAAAGAAAAACAATCTTCAGCTTGACTTTAAAATTCAACTCTTGAGTTTGTCAACTGCAAAGGTTCACAAGTTGAAATAAGTGAAGAAAACGGCTCCAAATCAAATGTTTTTGCCTATAATTCTTTTTCGCTAGTTTCCCACTTTTCTGACGAATTGATATTTAAAGGTTCCCCAAGTTGTCCCTTAATTATAAATTTCACTTCAGATTTGAAAAAGTTGAATGCATGCGACAGAGGTCTTGTGATTAAAAAGGTTAGGTTTTCTTACAGTTCTATTTATAGTAATTCCACCAGTTGAATTTTATTTATTTCATTACAAAATGTTTAACCTAGTTTTCAACTTTTACCTTTCTGTTAATGCTTATATTTTCGTTTCTGGATCTTCAGTGCAGGTTGTAGTGATCCAAAATCATTAACGTACCTACAAATACAGACTTAAGTGATCCTGATCTTGATCCATAAAAGCGTGTTTAAAAAATGCAGGCTCATTTTTTCAACATTTTCGAGTAATTAAGGTGTGGAATTAGGTGTGTAGTTTAAGGAACCTTAAAATGTACGTTAAAATGTTTGGCAATTTTCGTAAATTGGTTACTTTGACTTAAATTTAGGCCAACTACCTCACTGATTGAACATAAATCAGCTAAGAAATGTGAGGATTTTGATTTTCGATTCTTGTTTTATCTCATACTACATAGAATATGGGTAGATTTTGTTTACTAAGATTGGGGAGTATATTTCGTCTAAGGGTAGTAGAGTAGCATTTGACTCTCGAAAGGAGTAAAATACTACTATAGTAGCAAAAACGACAGCAGTGCCTCGGAACGGGCGATCTGTCTCTCTTTTTTATATTCCTCATCACCGCACAAACTATGGGTACCTACCTACTTTGAACCAATGTCCAGAATTCTTCGTCACTGTAATGCTGCAAATTCAGTGTTCGATCACAGATAATATAGTTACATAGATATCGCAACCAGTGCAAATAAAAATGACCACATTTTTTATCCATTACTTCAAGAGATTTGTTGTAGACAAACCTTGCAACCAAATTCTACAAAACAAAATCAAAACTACAACACGAGATCATGACAATACAATACAAATAAGAAGAAACGTATTAAGTCTGAGTATGATTCACCCTAGTTTGATCGAACTGGGACGTAGTGGTACCGGTACGTCCCATGGAATTGAAAAATGGTCATATTTTTTTCCTCTGCGTGCGATATCTATGTAACTATATTTTCTGTGGTTCGATTTTAAAATCCCTAAATCCCAACTAAAAAATACCCTTTACTTCTACCCGCTTCCTTGAGATCCTACTCCTCGACCCCTTTAACTTTAGTTAGCTATAGAAGAAAAAAAAATGTTTAGGTTCTTGTTCAATAAAGAACTTTATGGGGGCCTAAGGGCCCACACGAACTAAGCTTTAAAATCGATAACAAGAAAAAAAAACATAGTTTTAAGTTAGTGTTAATTTTAAGTTAAGTCAAAGCTTGAATTAAGCTAAATCTATATATATGAAAATGAATGTTTGTATGTATATTAGCTATAGACTCATAAACTACACATTTGATCATGTAATAATCTTTGGAAAAGTTGTTGTGCATAAACCCGGGATGGTTCCTGAGTTGGAAAAACTAATTTTTATTGAATTACGTGCGAGAAAAACGCAAATAAAAATTGGGTACCTGTAAATTGTTATCGATAATTTCGTTGATTTATCGATATTTTCATTCGATATATTGACCACAGAGCAGATACAGAGAGAAAACCTACCAAGGTATTTTGCCACGAACACGAAGCTAGGCAAATTGACGGGCCACGCTTTAAATGTACACTTACGTACATGTGTGCATACATATACGCAGCTGATTCTGATTACATGAGAATGCATGCGTAATTACATGAACAAAAATACCACAAAAACAGATTACACAATCCACAGACTAGATAAAGAGGGGAAACCCATGAGGCCATGATACAAGTACCAAAAGTAATATACTCCCGAAGATTGTCAAGTTCGAATTGTCCAATAGAATCCAAGATGGCGGATATAGAGCGAATTCTGGTGCGAAAGTGATGCCACTTTAAAAATATTTTATGTTCGCAAATTGATGAACAAAAATTCAAAACAACGAAATGGAAATATTGTTCAATAAATTCATTTTTGCATTTAAAACTTAATAATTATTTTATGAATTTGATTTGTTTTGTTTATAGCGCCATACCGGTGGCCAGAGGTGACCCTAGCTCTTACAGAGAATATAAGTTTAATATTTAGCTCATTTGACAGATGAGTACTGTGGCGCACCAATCGGCCTATGGAAGCATTAACTTGCTAAGGGAATTTTGACACATGTCAACTAGCGCCATATCGGTGGCCAGAGGCGACTCTAACTCTTACAGAAAATATAAGTTTGATATGTAGCTCATTTCACAGATGAGTCCTATGGCGCACTAGCTGACCCGGCAGACGTCGTCCTGCCTTGATTTGAAGAATTAAATGAAACTCCGTCAAGGAGTTTTTGAAATTCATTGGAATGACTATGGAGCCAACAGCTGAAAATTCATTGTACCATCCCAGAAACCTTCGGGAGTTTCATATAATTCTTCAAATCAAGGCAGGACGACGTCTGCCGGGTCAGCTAGTAAATAAATAAATATCATCGGTTGCAGTGATATACTCGTATCAACGATTTTGCTTATTCTCTCGGCGATTCACAATCTACTTTTGTATGACAAGAATAATTGATGCCTTAGCTTCCCACTGCATTTAACCTGAGAAGGAATGTTTTCTTTTAAATACCAAAACAGAAAGTGGTCTAAAACCTCAACTTGGATTTCAAATGTAAGATACGGCACCCTATGTGGTTAATACATACTTTGGTCACGAAAAAACCATTTTCTTCAACCCTGCACGATAAAACTCCTACAGATGTTGCAGTTCCGCTATTCATACCAGAAACACAACTGACTTGGATATTCTTCACACATAGCACTTTCGATAAATATCATTTCATCTAATGGGTGGCACATGACGCTTCTAAGCGCCTAGAGATACAGAGCAAAATTGTGACCGTAAATGATGGACAATACTTTGAATAAAACATGATGTATCCATAAAATATCTGCTAATAAGAAATCTCAAAATTCGTTTGTCGTTTCTCCTCTTAATTTTAAGGACTTAGTAATGTTTAGGTAAAAATTTATGAAAAAACATGATTTCTTAACTACTAAGCAAAGCTGCTACGAACAGTTTAAACATCCAGATGATTTTTTCTACCATACAATTTTTTTTTTTTCTGATATACAAGTTTATATAATGAAATATTTTTGCTTCCGATAAAGACACTGAGATGATGAAAAAGGAATAAAAAATCGTTCTTACGATTCATGCATTATTGTTTCATTAAATTTATACCATTCTAGATACAGGTACGAAATGCAAATTGCTGCTTACGAAAAAATGTAAATTTTTTACGATAAAAAAAAATATCCGAATGGCAATTATTAAAGATTATATAAAGTTTGAATATACAATTTTCAGTTGAAGAGATGAGGAAGTTTGATAAATTAAAAGAATTTCTCAGAACCAGCAAAGTTGCTTATCTTTTCAAACCATCCATCTTTTATGATATTTTTAAGTTACATAAAAATAAGAAGTGAATTCGACTACATTAATCATTCACAAAAAGATAACATTCAAAAGTCATGGTTTGATTTCTTTTTTTGCATCTAAGAAGATAGAAGATATAAAATATGAAGGAGTATATTTATAATTCTAAGTGATGGATATAGATAAATTAAGATAAGGAAAAAAAGGAAATAGCCATAAACAAGGGCATTTGTTGGTTGATATTCATGTCATAGATAGATTATTCTTTATGTTCAGAGTATGTAGCTAAAGAGATAGCGAGAGCAAGAGATAGAGAAAGAGATAGTGAGGGAGGAAGGATTTATTCAAATGCTAGACTAAAAGAGAATGACAAAAATACCAAATAGAGAAAAAAAATAACGAAATAAAATCTATCCTATCAACTCACCTTTGGTGGTCTTAAATCCTTGATTTATTGCCCGAGTTGTCCTTACGGCAGCCCGATATATACGCCAATAGAAAAATAACATTACGAACATTGGTATATAGAATGATCCCAATGCGGAATAAAGGACATAACCTCTATCGTTTGTCAGTTCACATTTCCAAGGACATGGTGGTGGCGGTACTGACTGTGTCGTAAAGGTTGTAGCTGATGTAGCATAATAAAGCGTATAATTTCCCCGGTTGTAGGTTGTTTCAACGTCTAACTGCAAAGAGAGAGGATTTTCTAAGGTAAATAGATAATATCAATAAATAATAAGGTTTATTCAGTTGACTTGAATAGATTTTCTGTTTAAATTCAATCAGGGACTTTAGTGAGTATGAATTTGATTTTGTTGCTTACAGACTAGAGAGATATGGTGCCGTGAACGAAGGCCATATGAACTAAAGCCATAATGGCTTTAATTCTCATTCAAATGTGAATTAACGCCATAATCCGATTATGGCCTAAATTCACATTGGAAAGAGAACTAAAGTAATATGGCGTTAGTTCATTTTAAGAAGTGGCCCAAGTACTCATTTCAATGTGAATTAAAGCCACTCGCAGCAATCCAAATAATTTTAATATGAAATATATTGTTTAACACAAAAAAAGGATGAACGCTCTATTAGTTAAGCGGGCGTTAAAAACAAATATTGACATTGACATTTCACAGTACTTCGAATATGAATGTAACGAGCTACAGACTCACAGCAGCACTGGCGACTGAGGCCATCGGCTAAAAACAATTATTTTATACACGATTTACTATAAATCAAATTTTTTAAAAATTTCTTTGTTGTTTTATACTTTCGCGGTCCCCTCTTTTTTTGGTTCCAGAAATGAAAATCATCCAATTTCGATGGTATTTTTTAAATCTTCGTTTTTACGGCGGAGTTATGAACAAATTTACGAGGATGAAAAAAAAATGAAATCATTTACTAATTGTTGATAATGTTTTGCAAAGTAATCGAATGAAGCTGCTTTATAAACAAATTAATACAAAATTGTTGGTTTTTCATATTTCTAATGATTTCAGAATGAGTACGTTTCTTAATTTTTTCGTAGATGCTTCAATCGGAAAATTAGGTTTCCAGACTTTGAAAGTAAAAAAAACTAGCGTACTGCAGTACTGGAAAGCGAGCGAAGCGAGCCGAAATTTTTTTTTGGCAAAAAGAGAAACAATTTGGGGTGTGAAAATAAAAAAATTCGCGCGAATTTTTTTATTTTCACACCCCAAATTGTTTCTCTGTTTGCCAAAAAAAATTTCGGCTCTTAGTACGCGATTTTCTTTTTACTTCAGAGTCTACAAAACTATAGTTTTGAGAACGAAGCATCTACGAAAATTATTTGGTGGAACAAAATTCTCAAATCTCAGTGAGTTTTTTTGAAAATAATATTGTTAACACATGATCCCTGACCAAGAAAACGAAGAAATTTTAAAAGAAAATATCAGCGCTCGCTAAGAGTGAGATCTATCTGAGAAATATCTGAGGTCCCTGAGATCTCGATGAGATTTTGTTATGTAATTACTTGCTGCTAACTTTGCTTCAAAGCTCAAAGCATTTTATGGCATCAGTTCTCATTTGAATGTGAACATACCCCATATGGCGTAAGTTCTCATTCAGATGATGGCTTTAGTTCTCATTCGACTGTGAATTAAGGCCATAATCGGATTATGGCGTTAGTTCACATTCACTTGAGAACTAAGGCCATTATGGCGTTAGTTCATATGGCCTTCGTTCACGGCACCGAGAGATAACTCAATAAATCACACTGCAACGGTATTGCTGCTGCTGGTTTCGATCTTTAGAAAAAGTTTACTGGCCTTATGAATACTCCTCCCCAAGTTTCTTAAATGATTGTTCAATGATTTTAAAGCATAATAGGGTTATTCAGTTATTCACGGAACCTTAAACATCTCTTGCTTACCTACTTCAGAGCTTTAAATTAATAATAGATAATTTATGCCCACACAATAAGTATTTCTAGAAAAAAGAGACTATCTCCACGTAGTCACTTGAGAGAAAATTCGTTATACAAGACACGGAAGCTCAACATGCCTACATAAAAGGAAAAAGCGTTGAAACAGCATTGCACAATGTTTTCAGCGTCATAGAAAATCACTGAACGACAAGGAATACCCTTGCAACGTTCTTGGATATTGAAGGAGCTTTCAATAACATGAAGAACGAAACAGTTAACCAAGCTTTGGACGACCACAAGGTCGAAAAGGTACAGTGGATAGTGTGTATGATCGGTAGGAGACAAATCAACTCTGAGCTAGCAGAGGAAAGGGTTAGAGTATCCACATCCAGGGGCCACTCACGCCCACAGGATGGAGTTCTTTCACCGCTACTCTGGGTTCTTGTCATGAAACATGTCTAAACTGAAATCAAGTGGAGTAAAAATAATAGCCTTCGCTGATTATCTTGCATTACTAGCGACTGGCAAGTTCCTACCCACTATCAGTGAATAGACCGAATATGCCGTATCGTTGGTAACTAATCTGGGGTCTGAACGCCAAAGAAAGATACAAAAAGGCGTCGATCGCCTTTTACTCCTGCAATAGAATTTTCGGGAAAACCTGGGGACCAAACCCTAAAATTATCAGACTGGCAAGTTCCTACCCACTATCAGTGAACAGACCGAATATGCCGTCTCGTTGGTAAGTAAATGGAGTAGGAACTGTGGGCTGACAGTCTATCCAGCTAAAACAGGAGTAGTGCTATTTACTAGCAAACGCAAAATACCCGATTTTAAAATACCTTCAATTGAAGGCTGTCCTCTTAAAATCTCTGATCAAGCAAAGTATATCGGTGTGATCTTAGGTAAAAAACTAATCTGGGGTCAAAAGGTACAAAAAGGCGTCGATCGCCTTTTACTCCTGCAATAGAATTTTCGGGAAAACTTGGGGACCAAACCCTAAAATTATCAGATGGATGTATTCGGCAATAATTAGACCAATACTAACCTATGGTAATTTGGTTTGATGGAAAGCTTTAGAAAAGAGCACGAACCTGAAAACTTTGACAAAAGTTGACTTGCGTGTACAGGCATTACAGGGGTGATGACATCCACTCCAACTGCGGGACTGGAAGTTATACTCAACCCCCCTTTGTTCAAGAATCTGCAGCTAAAAGTGCTAAAAGATGGTAACTGGTGTAGGGGCAGCCTGAATCTCTCAAGTTAACCGCCTCGCTTAGGCTTCAGGACTACAGCAGTGTCTTCCAAGCGGAGGTCCTTGCAGTGACAACAGCTGCTAAATAGGTATTAATGATGGCGATACCATGGGCTGATATCACCTTCTACATTAATAGCCAAGCGGCAATAAAAGCTATTACTGCAACTGAGGTAAAATCAAAGCTTGTTTCATGCTGCCCCGGAGAGCTTAAGGTTCTTGGCGCACAGCATAAAATAAGACTCTGCTGGGTCCCAGCTCTAGGCCACAGCGATATACCAGGCAACGAGAAAGCCGATGAATAGGGGTCCTAACCCTATCTACCTGTTATTTAAAACAGAAAATCTCAAAAATAATAACTATTAAGGCCGATGAAAGGTGGAACCTTCTTGACACCTGCGACATAATCTGTTAGGACATCATGAGAAAAAGATGAGAATCAGTTCAGATGATCTATGCAGAGGATGCGGTGACGAGGAGGTGCATGAAGACACTTCGCACTTTATATGTCACTGCCCCGCACTCTCCTACCAAAGGAAGAAATTGCTCGGCAATTATTTCTTCGGGGATTTATAAGAACTTTCTAGTACTCCAGGTACTAACATTCTGAACATCGTCAATGCCTCTAAATGGCTTGATTAACTGAACACATAGGTTTTTTATTAGCTTCAGTAGCAATACTCACGGCTATCACAATGGATCGGTATTGATCTAAGTGTGACGGTAACGACACTAACTATATCAGCCCCTTAGCCTATAACCCAAACTAAACTAAGACACCTTGGGGCTAAGCGAAGTTCGATAGTAAGGATCAAGCCATGTACAAATCTACTACGAAAATGTCCCAGAAAGAGCTAGTGAACTTAGTGTTGTTCTACCTAAAATAATTCTATAGGCGAAGATGTTATGGCTGCTACATGACATGACATGATTGAAAATGTCGAACAGTTAAATTGGTGGGCCTTCTTATTTAGCATATGTGGACCATTTGTTTAAAATAGTACTAACTCTTTAAAAAAAAAATCGGGAAATAAGGTCATTCATTTTTCGGTTTCGAAAGTGAAGCTTAATAAATAACACACAACGATATCTACATTTCGGGCACATATTAGACGGTATCTCGGCCAAAACTTGAGTACCTAATGTTGGTCTTTAGTGCGTCTAGAGTTCGGGTACTATTCGCGTATGCACGGTCTTGGTTTTTTGCGTACAGACAAAAATGTTACGGTGTCAAATCGGTGATCTTGGCGGCCATGGGTGTTTCTTTTCTGTTCCTCCAACACCAAATGAGGCTTCAATTGTTGAGTGATTTGAACTTTGTAAGTATAAAAATAAAATCCAATGCCAAATACGCCATAGTGAGGTGTACGACACGTTCCGTTGCTGCGAGTGTCGGGAAATCGATTAATTCGGATCATCAGCAACACTTGTGCTTGCAGCAGCAATATTTTCAGCTGAACGTCATGCACAGGCCTTGCGTTATCAGTAACGCTTCCACTCTCTTCCAATTTCTTCACAATTTTACCGATTGTCGATTATGACGCCAATAATAATCAACGCGTAATGCGGGAAAACTGGCTACGTTTGAACTAGCAATAATAATTTCAACTCGTTGTTCAATTGCTAAGCGATCCATTATCGTGAATGGCAAACATTAAACTAATATTATGACACTTCAGATGACAGTTTACTTTGACACGCATCAATTACCAGCGCTACCAACTTGAAATCACAAACCACAAAATGAATGCACGGAGACAGGTTTACCCCTTGTATATGGTTTTACCAAGTACTATCAAGAATGGTTTTCTGCTTGGTTTGACAGTAGCAAGCAGAAAACACACATTACAAACTTATGTAAAAAACTGTCAAACCAAGCAGAAAACCATTCTTGATATTACCTGGTAAATCCATATACAAAGGGTTACATTACATTACATTTCACAGTACTTCGCACATAAATGTAACGAACTACAGACACATAGCAGCACTGGTGACTGAGACCATCGGCTGGGACAGAACAATACATTAATACAACAGAGAGAGACAGATAGACACATAGAAAGAAAGCACACATAACAGAAACCTACGTGGCTCAGAGGAGGAGACTTAGATTTGTATTGTCTCATGTTATCGCACAGGTGGCCTCAGATAAGCTGGTGATTTTTGTAGAAAAAGAATGCTGCTGAACATTGATTGAGCACTTCGTTCTCTTCTAGCTTTGCATTTTGCGACGTTGAGCAGTTTTAAAATGACGATTTTGGGCGTATTCTAACAAAATGCACTTTCATTTAGGAGGCATCTTCTACCATAACTTCCATCATTGGTTGGACATAAAATAACCAAGTTCACCAAAAAATGTTATGCTATGCTAAGTTCCTTGGAATTTCAGAGCTGCGATTTTCGGACTCGAGCAAAAAAATATGGACAAAGAAATATTGGATGGATTTTTATAATAGCCTGCTTTAAGAGAGCTCAGTAGATTGATACACCTGATATCTCCATCCTATCATCAAGTCAAATATCGCGAAAATCAGGATAAAGTTCGAACTACGAAGGGAACACTCTCGAACTTTCACCGGCGAATTTAAAATTAGTTCTGATACAATTGCACGACATACTACATTTTCTTTTTTTTTATTCTTAACTCGGCACTAAGTTTCTGAAAGCAGAAAGCGTTTTCTGAAAGGTTTTTTCTGTGTAACTGTTTGCGATATTTGAGCTAGTTTCGTTAATTGTTTATCCAGAATAGCAACAAAATGCAGTCCGCTGAAGAAGTTTTAGAATATAGGCAATTAATAGGGCAACCAAAAATATGCTCTATAAAAATCATTTATAGCGCTTTAAATATGCTCTTAAAAGCCAATTATATGCCTTAAAAATATGCTCTAAAAAATTTCGAAAAACCAAAAAAACTGAAATTTCGGGTTCTTTTTTGTATTTATTTACTTGTCAACAAAATAAAGAGTGGTCAAAATATCCTTAGCGACAAATAATAAAAGAACAATAAAACAAAAACATAAAAATATAAATAAATACCAAAAATCAAAAATGAAAATATAAACCAGAATAATTAACAAAAAAATATTTGTTAAAATTTTTGTTGCAATAAAGGAAAACAGTTTTACTTAATTTTTTTTCTTTAAAAACCTTTTTTAGGCACATCATCCGCCAGTTATAGGTGTACAAGCTTTAATGCCATTATTTCAGATGCAGTGCATTTTTCTACGAATAAATTCTGCCCTAATAAACAATTTGAGGCCTCTAATTTTTCCGAAATATCGATATTTCTTTTTTTTATTTATTGGAGTCGACCGTATTAATTTTAACTTGGGCATCAACCAATAATTTTATGTTAGCTGAAGGCCGCTTGTTTCCAGTTGTGCAATACATTTCGATAAAAATGTATAATTGGATAATAGAAATATCCAGTCACATTTAATGCCACTTCAATAAAACAATTTTTTAACAACTCGTTTTTAGTGTTTCGAAAACACTTAAGACTTTTTTTTAAACATTTCTACAAGTGAACTGCCTCCCTTCCAGATACTCAACGAGTCGTAATCGGTTGCGAAGGAAGTGGTGTTTCCGGTGCAATATCCTTGAATATGTTGACGGAGGTTTTAAACACTTTTTTCACGTTTGCGATGAAAATATTAACTTCTGGAAATTGTTTCACAAGCCTGTAGGCCTCACAAGTGACATGCGTTACTTTTGGATAAAATACTTGAATAGCATAGTGAATTTTTCGAAAAAAAGTTTTAAAAAAAATATTTACTCCAAAATTTGCAACAAAAATTACAAAAATGATGAAATATGCCAAAATATGCATTTTACAGCAAAATATGCAAAAATATGCATTTATAACAAAATATGCTAAAATATGCTCTAACGAATGGGGTACAAAATGATTGTTTTTTCATGAAACGTATTTCTATCTTGTCAATTGTCAAATTCGACGTTCCAAAAAAAACATGCTCGAGCATATTTTTGGTTGCCCTAGCAATTAACTATATTGGAAATTATCCTACGGACTTCACAGCACGTTACTGAGAACAAGGCGAGTAACGTAGGTCAATTTGGGTGCGACCATTTTAGGAACGTGGTGCTGAAAATCAGTACCACGTAAAGCTCATGAGGGATTTGCGTGCAGAATGAGACGAGTATTTCCATAACTTTGCTCGCGTTTCGGAGTAGCAGTTTAATTTCCTGTGTGACAAAGCCCGTCCGTTTGTTAAAAATTATTATTATTACATTCTATATAGATTCTATACAAGCGCTTGCTGCAAGCGGTTGCTGCAAGTGGTTGGAAGGAGTTAAAATCTTTTCAGACAGCTAAGCGGAGCTGGCTATCCATACTCTTGTCCAAGAAATCTGTTGACCTTGATATCTGCCTAACAAATGTACAGCCACAATTGCACCCTTACC
Organism: Sphaerophoria taeniata; assembly: GCA_943590905.1. Classification (NCBI taxonomy): domain Eukaryota; kingdom Metazoa; phylum Arthropoda; class Insecta; order Diptera; family Syrphidae; genus Sphaerophoria; species Sphaerophoria taeniata. The sequence continues at coordinate 187,237,537 of OX016540.1, forward strand.
ACAAAAACAATTGTGAACTACTTATGACCTACTTCCTTTATTTTTGGCCCACCAGAGTAGTAAAACATACGTTCGCTTTCAAGAAAGCAAAAAACTTTCACAAACAGTTTCTGAAAGTAGAAAGCGTTTTCTGAAAGTGATTTGCTTTCTTCAAAACGATTTCAGGAACTAGTCACACTGTGAAAGTTTTTTTTCTGAAAGTGTTTCAAGAAAGCAAATCATTTTGAGAAACGCTTTCAGGAAAGTACTTTTCTGGTCGTCGTGTGACGGGACCTTAAAGTTGGAAAATGTTCGCTTTTCGTTAATAATCGAGAAGAGACACAAGTTTGTCCATGAAGCTGGGCTAGTCATCCCAGAGCCTTGCGAAACTTAGATTCGCGGGAATACATAAAAATACTGCAAGACCGCAACTCTCAGAGCAACCGCACTAACAAAATAAAATGAGCCTAATGATCATGATACGTCACGAACTCACGGTTAACTCTCGCGATGAACAAAAATATAACAGAAACATCTTAAATCGATTGCACATCTGTTCTGAAATAACAATAATTGCATAATAAATTGGGGAGCCACAGATTGTCACTCATTCTAGGAATGTTTTTTATGCCGAAGCCGACCCACCCACTTTTAAAACAACATCAACAATTTATTGAACCAGGGTAAGTTTATTAAGTAGTTTCCATTAGAAGAGCAAACAAAAATATTTGCCGTCCCGACAAAATAAATCAATACAACAACTTATCAAGTCAGAAAAGTCATTATGATTGCTATTGTGTTCAGTGTTCACAATACATGTGTCTGAAAATTAATTACCTTATCAATATGTTGACTACTTTGGATGCTGTAGCATTGGCCAAACAATACTGTCAAATCTGGCAAGCCTTATGTATGGCTCCAGGGATTGATACATGAAATATTACAATGCATAGGCATAGTTGAGTATTGTTTTTGGGGACCTTTGTGGTCTTCTTTGTGTGAATAGAATATTCTGTGATGTATTGTTGAACTTTTTTGTTAGACCTTTTTTTGTGGAAATAGATTGTTTATTGTGTGTTGGATAAAGTAATAAATCTGTTGGCAACATTCATGGATAACATAATTAGTTTTTTATTGCTAAGGGAATTGATGTGAATTTGTTGCTTGATTTAGTTTGAATAGTTTGTTTTTCGTCCTGGGAATCCTTTTTATGTACGGCCTTAACAAAATTAATTTTATGGAAAACACAACGATATTTGGTCCTGGCATGGAACCATAACGCTCGTGGACGTTTTCTGCATGTAGAATTTCTATATTTTTTTCCAAAATAACGGTTCATTAATTTTATTGGTTTAAAGTCGGTAGCGCTGGCATGTGATGGTTGTCAAACTTAACTGTCATCTGAAGTTTCATAATATTAAACTCTTCTGTTTTGAAAACAGAATGGTCCAAAGAATGACACATACATCATAACCCGTTCCATTGGAGGTAGAAGAAGACACGTCAAAAACCGACCAATGGAAAACGACATTAGTAGCATGTTTGCAATTTACGATAGTGGATCGCTTATCAAAACTTACTACAAAAGTGGTAGATAAAAGGTAGGCACTTTTCAGCGCATTACGCGATGATTATGGTAGTCATAATCGTTAGAATACGCAAACAATAGGTAATATTTTGGAGAATTTCGAAGAGAGTGGAAGCATTACTGATGTCGCAAGGGCTGGTGTATGAACGTAATGAACGTTCAGTCGAAGATATTGCTGTTGCAAGTACAAGTGTTGCTGATGATCCGATTTCCCGGCGTTCGCAGCAATTGAACGTGCGTACGCCTCACTATAGCGTATTTTGCATTTCGATTTGCATTTCCATCCTTACAAAGTTCAAATAACGCAATAATTAAAGCCTGCTGAATATTCACAACGCCGCAGAGAAGTATGCTTCTTGGGTGTTAGAACAACAGATAATGAACAGCGATTTTTCGACAGCATTTTCTTTGACGATGAGACACATTTCTCGGTGGGTATATAAACAAACAAAATGGGGCTCAGAAAACACATAAGGAAACAAGCGATCGAAGAGGTGCCATTGCATCCAGAAAAAGTGTTTGTTTGGTGCGCTCTATGGTCAAAAGGTGTCATTGAAGATATTTTTAAGGTCATGACTTGGACGGTGTAGGGAAACAACTCCACGGGAACAAACTCCACAGAGGGATTTAGTTATTAAGTTTGGACGGAAACAGTGTGCAGCAACAAGTATTAAGGGGAAAATTGTTTTTTTAAACTAACAAACGTTTGTCGACGAGACGCAGGATGTGACGAAAACATTTCCGCCGTGTGTGCATTTCTGCAGTTCAATTTGAGGCAGTTGTTCGTGCCATAATAACTCGGCCTTTCACAGACTACAACTTGGCATATTATTTTGCTTACTCACTAATTGTTACCAACGAAACACCATTGCATAGATATAGGAATAGAGGTAAAAGACAATAGACAACAACACACGTCGTGTGTTCTCTGAAAAGGCTATCGAGGCTGAAAAATCATCTACATCGAATATGGGATGATACCAAACCCCTGCTCAGTGTCCGATACATCCGGATAAAGTTGGTGTAAATTTAGGAATGGTTGTGTCATCACTCCATATTTCATTGAGAGCGTTGTTGGGCTCACCGAGCGAGCGCTATTGGCCGATGATTTTCAACTTCTTTTCGGTTACATAAGATGATATGGACACCAACAGCATCTTTGTTTCAACATAACCATGAAAAGTTTGTTAGGATGGCCACAGTAAAAACACAAAACATTAAATTATAGGTACTGGTCACAAGACTTTTGTATACAATTTTTATTAACAAAATAATGTCACTTTACAAAGGCACGATGAGCAACGATTCTTAGTCTTTTCAAAAGTCGAAAGAACTTTTATATAACATAACATATAAAGCATCGCGTGTTTTCTCTACGGTTCATTTTACGGTCGAGCTTGCCGTTACATTGAATGTACATAATAATGCAAGCGAATATAAATAATATTAAAGACCCTCCTACTATAACACTATGTTAAAGAGAATGCAAAATTGAACAGTGTTGTTATAAAGAATGCTTACAAGTTTTTGCTAACGTCCATCGTCTATGAACAATTGTTGTTTTTATGTTTTTATGCTTTACTTTTCGCGACGATAAATATAAATATGCTTAAAAAAAATCGTCATGCTTCCAATCTTAGTTCAAATCTTCTTTTTTCGTTTTCTTATCGGAGTGTATAATCAGTCCTCCTTACAAAATGAGAAAATGTTCTCTTATTCTAACAACACGTATTTTTTCTGAACAGGAAAGGAAGTTGTAAGAAATGTTAAGGAAGAAAATAATTTAACTAAATTAAAGCATAAATGAAACTTGTTTTAGTTTATTTGAAAAAAGAAGGAAAAAACATGTTGGTAATGCAGAAGAACTTCGTAATTAATTTTTGATTACATTTTTCTGTCTTTCCATTTGAAAATGTGAAAGAAAAGAAGGTATCTCCGCAATAATTAAACAAAAATTTTCTACACGCTTATTTTTTGTTTTTTTTCGTGTTTTTATGATTTTTTGACTTAAAATTTTAAAATTTTTGGATTTTAAATTTTGCATTTTTACTTTTTTTGCTTTTTGTAAGATTTTAATGTAAAACTTTGATTTATTTTGTTTTTCCTTTTTGTATCTGCTTGCATTAAGCAGTCCCTAACTCTTGCCTTCCTAACGTTCGTATCGCCATCGCTTTTTTTTTATTTTATTTATTTCAAATAATTTCTAATCAAGTGCCGATACGACTAGCAACCGCAGTTGCAATCGTACTCGGTGAAAATGGACCCCAGCGCGTGCGGTATCTGGGGGGGAAAGAGGCATGGGAATTAAGTAAAAAAAAAAAACGTTAATTACTCTGTAAGTAAGAAATTGTGTTCCACAAGAGATGGTTAGTCGTATAAAATATATTATGAGTTGTAAAGGAGGACATGAAGTGGCTGGGAGTTCATCATGCTTTGTTTAAATTGCAATTATTACTCCTCTAGAGAAAACGCATTAAGTGAAATTCTATTTCATTAATCTTTGCATTTTCCCTGTGTGCACAGAAATATAAAACTCTTTTTGGAATCACACTTCAGTGGAGACCTTGATATTAATGAAAATGAGATGCATCTTTCATTCCATAATCAACTGTCACTGTCAGATGTGTTAGTTGGCTATAAGAGGGCAAGTCAAGAATGAATGTCCGCAATCACACAAATGATGTTCATCTTCAACAATCTTAAAACTCCTACCTGTCATCTGTCATGAGAATTTAAAGAAAACAACTTCAAGACCAATAAGAAAAACGGCAAGGGGGTAGTCATCGCCCTCTCAAATCAATTCAGTTGATTGATTTAAAATCCAAAGAGTAAAATATCACCCATTTCCGTTAGCTGATGACCTTGTTTCATTTTTATGTCCTGCATTATTTCCCTGGTAATCTCTGTATAAATCTCATTTTTTTTTTAAACACACTTAAAACAAAACTTTGCTCTTTTGTGCAAGAAAATAAATAATATTGAGCTCAACCCGCAACAATATACGAGTTCGAATGGTGTCGTATACACAGACTTAGGGCACGAAACAGGACACATAAACCGATTCCTTTAATGTCCTTATCCAGCAATTCCAATCAAACAAAAGCTGAGTTCGATAGTGAAACGGCATTGCTTTCTTGTTAGTAAAGAAAACTATGAACAATCTTCCAATCTGTCCGCCCGCGTTCGTGAACTTCACCCAACCGCATTAGTCCGTATACCTAACACCCTCGCTCTCCTCCTTACAATCTCAGACTCGTTCCATTAGGTCCGACTGCCTATATCTTATCCAATCCATTTCAATCTCGGCTCCTTTTATCTTTGACTAAAAAAAGTTACATTGTTCTAACATTCGTTTCCTACAATTTCTTCGGAAATACTTTTGTCTGTCCGCTGCTCCACTTCCACGCCCATGCTCTCAAGAGAGGATGATGACGAGCCACGAGCGACGACCGACGACGACCCACGCACAGTGGTTCGAGTAAAACAAAAAAAGTTGTTGTTCAAACAGCGTTCTATTTTAGACTAGTGCCGATAGCTTCAAAAATGGAAAAAAACGAAAAAAAATCGCAGTAGAATAAAATAAATGAGAAATGGTGGGAGATGCGATAAAAATGAAAGGAAAAATAAATTACGGGCCATCCGAGTTCGGGAAGTGGGCGGGGGGCGGGTTTTAAGGGGAAAAAATGGTTTATCTTGATTTCCGGCAAAACTAGAGGTCCTATGGAAAAATGTTAAATGGCAAAGCTGTAGGTAACTAAAAGATGTATAACTTTTGCTCAGACAAATTTTTCACATAACCTCAAAATATATATGAAAAATTCAAAAAACCAAGTTTTTGGTTTTTTATTTTTATCTTTTTCAAAAAAAAAGATTTTTCTACGAAATTTGGTGAAAACTTCCCTTATTATATCCCAGATACACTGTAATTTATTTGGTAAAAAATATTTATTTTTTCCTCTTATATTGAAATAATATCGAAAAAATACCCTAATTTTGAATCGAAAATTCACGTGTCAAAATTTCGCCTTTTCTTAAAAAGTCAGCATGCTATTTATTTGTTCAAACGTCTACTTTCTGATGGTGTAAAAAAAATATACATTACCATAGTAAATATTCTCAGAAAATGCAAAAAATTGAAAAAACTCGAATTCGATTTTTTTTTCCAACAATCGATGTAACCGTAGTGTTCTATCCATTATCATATATCTCTGTTAGTGATGGGTCAAACCGAGTTGGCGAACCGAGTTGGCAAACCGAATAGGTAAACCGAGTTGACCCGTTCAACTCGAGTTGGCAAACCGAGCTACCTAACTCGAGTTGAAGAAAATTAACAGAGTTAAGTCGAGTTAGCGAACTGAGTTGACCAATCACTAACAGAGATATATCGACCCCTTGCCGCAGTATTCTTTCCATTATCATATATTCCGGAAGTTTTGCTTAAAACTATTTGCTGCAGCTGTGAAAGTGGATGTAACAGTTTAAAATATGGCTGTCGAAAACATGGTTTAAAATGTACAAATCTATGCACGAATTGTCATGGTTCCGAAAATTGCTCAAATATGGAAGAAAAAACTTACGAGGAAGTAAATGAGGAAATTTTGGATGAAGAACCAATGCAGTCCGAAAATATCATTGGAGACGAGGAAGGTGGTGGTCTTGAAGATTTCGAAGATTAACTGCAGTTGGAAAGGTCTGTCACATCTTACGATGAAGAAATGCAATCAGAATCAGCTTTTTAACTTATATGTATATATGTACCTAGAGGAAAGGAAAGGATTTAAGCAAGAACACTAGATTTTAGTTTTAATAAAGTTTTTGTTCAATTATAAAGATTTTAAATAATGTTTTGATTGTAATTAATTAATGTTAAATATAAAAAAACATAGAAAAATAGGTAATTTAAATTGGATCTTCGATTTGACTTTCACTAGACTTTTACTTTTCTTAGCTTGACTTTTCTTGTCGTACACTTTACTTTTCATAACGTAGTTCTTTGACCGAATAAAAGTTAGTTACTTTACATTTTTTTAGTCTAAGTCTAACCTTAAGTCTTTTCATAAAAATGCAATGATTTTGAATTGAATTCAAAAAGTGTAAGTGCCCATATGTTTGGCTTTAACTAAGATTGTTTTTGTGTTTGTTAAATGTAGTCATCCTACTTATATGTACATATATACTGTATAGAAAAAAAAAATCATGATTAAAAAAAAAATCGAATTCGAGTTTTTTCAATTTTTTGCATTTTCTGAGAATATTTACTATGGTAATGTGTATTTTTTTTTACACCATCAGAAAGTAGACGTTTGAACAAATAAATAGCATGCTGACTTTTTAAGAAAAGGCGAAATTTTGACACGTGAATTTTCGATTCAAAATTAGGTTATTTTTTTTATATTATTTCAATATAAGAGGAAAAAATAAATATTTTTAACCAAATAAATTACAGTGTATCTGGGATATAATAAGGGAAGTTTTCACCAAATTTCGTAGAAAAATCTTTTTTTTTGAAAAAGATAAAAATAAAAAACCAAAAACTTGGTTTTTTGAATTTTTCATATATATTTTGAGGTTATGTGAAAAATTTGTCTGAGCAAAAGTTATAGATCTTTTAGTTACCTACAACTTTGCCATTTAACATTTTTCCATAGGACCTCTAGTTTTGCCGGAAATCAAGATAAACCATTTTTTCCCCTTAAAACCCGCCCCCCGCCCACTTCCCGAACTCGGATGGCCCGTAATTTATTTTTCCTTTCATTTTTATCGCATCCCCCACCATTTCTAATTTGTTTTATTCTACTGCGATTTTTTTCGTTTTCAAAAATTATCTACCCTGGTCTATTTCTGGAAACAGTCTTAGAAGTATTGAAATATTTGATGGATGATGTAACGATAGTGAGTGTTTTAGAAAAAAGGTACAAGTCTGGGTAACATGAATTTATTGAAACAAAACAAATAAAACTTTTAAAATTTTCTCAAAATCATTTAAGCGGATATTTTTAAAAATAAAATTGTGGTAATAACATTTTGTATGCAATTACAATTATTATGTGATAATTTATCAAACTAATACTAAAAAAGGGGAAAGATTTGTATTTTTGTATGTTCGTAATGAATAAACTCAAAAACTGCTGATCGGATTTCAAAGAATTTTTCACCATTACAAAACTACATTCACCCTGAGTGCCAGTCTACGGAAATACATAGTAATTCGACTAGAAAAGTTATTTCACTACAAAACTACAATATTCAGGGGTAATTAAGCTGTATTTAATTGTGCAATGTAGCTGCGCAAAAGCACACGATGGTGGGCGAGTTGGTACGACCAATCTTCGACAGCTGGTGCCACTGTTATTCCAATGAACTTAATTCATGTCTCAAATCATAAGTTTTATATAGTTTGACTTTGAAAACCAAGGTGAGTACAACAACTACAACGGGATACATCGGCTGGAAATTTTGCAAAACAATTAATGGATATTGGAAATGGGCAAGCATAGACAAATTGGCTCAAAAAGTTCAAACATCGCACAGAACTACAAAAATCATCAGTGGCTTAGTATACGGAGTAACGTGGTAACAAGTAGCGGGGCACAGGGTAGCAGGGGTGAGAGGTAGTGGGGTATCGATGCACAGTGGCCCGTTTAGGCGAGGAACGTGGCAAAAATCATTTTTCGCGTGATTTTATTTTGAAAAAGTAAAAATCACATTTTGTTTGGAATTGTTTAAAGTGTAAGAATCCAAAAACTAAAAAAATATTAGACGAACGGTTTGGCTTGAGGAGCCGATCAAAGTCAGAAAATATTAAAAAAAAAAAATATAAATTTTTTTTTTTGTTTTTTGTTGCACTTCGAACTTGAATATTAGAAAAACGGTGCAAGTAAATCCATTTATTTATTTTTTGTCGAAAAGTTTGACATTCTTTTAATCAAATTTTGGAAACAAAAAATAAGAAAAATGCATATCTTTTTTTTAATGAAAAAAAAATTACTTTTTACCCTGTGAACATATTTTGTTAAAATTTTCACAAAACTTTGCTTTGGAAATTCCCTGCTAAATAAAAAAAAAAATTGAAGCGATATCTTTTTTCGTTTAGGAGGTATGATTTTTGCAAGGTAAGAAGTGAAAACGGGCCACTGTGCGATGTAGGGAGAATTTTTAGAAACACTTCATATGGAACTCTGTTGAGTGACAAGAAAACTGCATACTCAAGTAACTCATAACAATTTAGAGCGGGTACAACGTCCCGTTGGTCGGCTAGTTGATTAAAAAATTAAAGCAATAATTTGTATTTTTTAAACAAATATTTAACGGATTTTGAGCCAGCGGGTTTCGAAAAAATTGGTAAAAAATAAAAATATAAATAAATAGAATGGCGCGAGAGCTCTTGAAGAGCCAAGGCCTAAGTGGCTTACTCTCATCAACAATTCTCTGGGTGCGTGTGAAGAATTGAGAATTGAAAGATGAAATAAGAGCTATGGGCACGAGTAGGACTCGAACCCACGACGGAGACGCGACGTTCTGCTTAGCAGCCAACGCACCTAACAACTAAGCCACGGACCTTCTTCAATACCCATTTTTTTAAAAAAGAAAATATAGGGTCACTCAATTTTCGGTTTCGAATGTAAAACTAAAAAATATGAGTGTGACCCATGTAGCCCACACGACTAACTTCCCGGAGTAGAAAAATACGTAAAAAAATTAGTTGTTTTGCAAAATTGCCGTTGGTTTTCAATGTCAAATTCCATAAAACTGATGATTTGAGGACATACAATAAGTTCATTGAATAACAGTGGCGTCATCTGTCAAAAGTTGGTCGTACCAACTCGTGGACTCATGCAATACTTTGCACAGCAAAATACAGCTTATATTACTCCCGAATATTATCAGATTAGTATTTTCAAAGATTAACATTTATATGGCAAAACAGCGTTTGGTGGGTCAGCTAGTAATAAAATAGAGTAAATGATACTCCTGAAAAAAAAAATTTCTATCCCTGAATACCTACAACTGGACTTACCATGAAAATTTCATTAATATCTGTTGGGCCGTTTAGAGTCCATACCGGACATCCAAACAAACAAACATGAATCCATTTTTATATAAAGGGAGATTTAAGCTCACAAGACTTATATTTTCAATTGCTTATAACAAATTATTAACAAATAACATGTTTTATTACCTTGATAAATAAATTTTTTTGAACTATTGTTGAAATTTTTGCAGAAATTATCATAATTTTCATTATATAAGGGTTGTCTTAGTTTTTTTTATTCCCATTAAAAAACCGCTTAGCGGATTTCGTTCAAAACCTAATCAGCTCTTAACAACAAAATACCGCGTCGAATGACACCACTTTCATGACAATACGATGAGTGGTTCGCGAGATAATCGAAAAAACCGAAAAAACCTAACGCACATACGTACATACGTACATACGCACATACGAACATACATACACACACACAGACATCATCATAAAAAGGGTCGATTCGGATTCTAGTGACCTCGAAACATGGAGATATGCAAAAATTGGAGATTCACAAAATAGGCCCCATTACAATAACTTCCTCTGGGAAGTTAATAAACACACAAAACGATACAATAAACGAAAATTTTATTTAATTATAAAGTTTGGACTTTGCCATTAAGTGTGAAAAGCAATACCATTCAATTGTAAACCTCGGTAGTTTTCGCAGCATGCAATTGTCTTGAGGTAATTTGTTACTACTTTACGCACATTTCGGGCTGTATCTCGGCAAAACTTGGTTCTTATAATGCGACAGAAAATAATCCAATGGTATTAAATCGTATGATAACGTGTGATACGTTAGCATTTAATTGTAAAAATATTATCTGTAGCCAACAACACGGATTCATGCAGAAACGTTCTACAGTCACAAACCTTCTTGTCTTTGTGAACAAATGCTTGAACTATATGGAGTGTGGTCAGGAAATAGATTGTATCTATACTGACTTCTCGAAAGCTTTCGACCAGTTATCCCACGCGATTATAACGTTCAAGTTGAACGCATAGGGTAAAACTATACAAAGCGCCCCACAATTCATCAAACATAAATAAAACACAAAATTTTAACATAAAATCACATTCTTTTATTTTAAAACAATAATTAGTCTTTTTTCTTAGTATTTACATTCAATAAACATAAAAACAACAATAGTATAAAATAAATAAAAATATTTTTTTGAAAGTTAAGGTGGGGCGTTTTGTAACTGGGGTAGCGGGCAAGACGCCCCAGGCTATTTACAAAGCGCCCCATGAGAAAAGTGAAGAAATATTACATTAATTTCTTTCAAAATATTTTAATATCCCAGTAAAATAGCGTCTCTTTTCAATTTGCAGCCGAAACTGTTATAATTAGTCGAATACGTTGTACAGGACTCATGTAACAAAGCCTTGCAAGTTACGCATGAGATCCAGTCTTCTGAGGAAGCAGTTTGCCAATGATCATCAATACACTAAAATCAATCGCTTTAGCCATATCCTTTTCGAACTATGAGGCCCACAATGTCTTACGCAGATAATTTCAATGCATTTCTAAAGAAATTTGCAAGACAAATTTGTTAAATGCATCAAAGTATAACTGGGGCATTTTGCATTTTCTTCACTGGGGCGATTTGTAAATGCTGGAACACAAAGCGCCCCACATGAAATATTGTCTCTCAACATAAGATAACGTTATGAGTTAAAAATAATATAAAAACAAAAACAAAACTCTTTTTATGTGTATGAACAGTTTTCAAATATTGCTCATACTTTCCGAGAAAATTAAATTTAAGTGGATCCCCACCTCAATATTTTTGGGCCCACAAAATCGTTTTTTCTCTTTTATTCTTACACGCATAAACGAATCCCATCCACACAAAAGCCCAACTGGGCAACCATTTAAACCTGTTTGAACACGATTAGTTTGATTTGAATATCTACTGTTTTGAACGCAGTAGGCTGGTGGGGCGTTTTGTAAACCGGGGCGCTTTGTATAGTTTTACCCTATGGTTTTCCCCCTTTTTTCATAAAATGGATATCTACGTATCTTGAAGACAGGTCCTATCAGGTGAAATTCAGACATCATGTCTCTAAATCATTTATTGCTAAATCCGGCGTCCCTCAAGGCAGTCACTTAGGACCCCTACTTTTTATATTGGCTATTAACGATGCTCCGCTATGTGTTCAGGATAGCGATATTCTTATCTTTGCAGATGATATGAAGTTGTTCAAAAACATATCTTCTACGAATGATAGAATTCTTTTGCAAAATGACCTTATCAGGTTTTCTCTGTGGTGTGAGAAAAATAGTTAAAAATTGAATCCCATTAAATGCCAAACAATGACTTTTTCTAGGAAGCGAGTACCGACTTCTTATGACTACACAATCTCACAGCACATTTTGACTCGTCCTGTCACTGTCAAAGATCTCGGTGTTTTATTCACATCTAGTTTAGACTGTTCTGAGCATATTAACAACATTGTTAATAAAGCCAATTCAATGTTAGGATTTATAAAGCGTTGGTCAAAAGAATTCCGTGATCCGGCTGTCACTCGTTCTCTATATAACTGTTTTGTTCGTCCTCATCTTGAATATGCTTCTCAGGTTTGGACACCTTTTTATGATACTCATATTGAGAGGTTAGAATCCGTTCAACGGAATTTTACTAGGTTTGCCATCAAAGGTATTCAATGGAGCGATTCTTTACACATTCCTCCTTATGAATATCGTTTGTCAACTCTCCAGATGGAAACATTGTCACAAAGAAGAACCAACAATGACATTGTATTTTTCCATCAGTTAATTATGGGTATAACTGACGCTCCGGACTTGTTAGGCCTTATTTCATTTAACCATAGAGGAGGAGGTTACAACTTTCGTGGTAGGGACATGATTAAAGAACCTAGACATCGGACAAATTACGGTATGCATGAGCCCTTGACACGAATGAGCAGACTTTCTAACTGCAACTCAAACTTATTTGATTTTAACTTAAGTAAAAATCATTTAAAATCGTTATTAAAAGCCAGTGTTCCACGCGCTTAAATGTTTTGTTTGTGTTATGTATTTTTAGTTGTTATGTTACTTTTATTTTGTTGTCTTGCTTGTTTAAGTGTTTGTTTGTCCTATTGTTAAAAATTTTGTTTTTCCTTTTTGTTCCTGCTTGTATTAAGTAGTCCCTAACTCTTATCTTCCTGATATTCGTACCGCCATGACTTTTTTTTTATTTTATTTATTATTTCTAATTAAGTGCCGATACGGGTGCCGTGCAATAACGCCGAGCGAAATAACGCCGAATTCTGAAATTCGGCCTTATTTCACTTTACTAATGTGTAATAACGCCGAAGTTTTGTATTCGGCCTTATTTCACTATGGCAAAGTGAAATAATGCCGATTCGGCGTTATTTCACTTTGTCAGTTTTAATTTTTTAAAGTTTTCATCAGGTTTTCTATACTTTTTAATAAAAAAAGACAGTGTTTTATATGTAGGTTATTAGGTTGCCTTCTCATGTTTTGAAATAAATTCGCGAAACAAAATTTTGCTTTTCACAAAAATTATTTTATCAAAAAATTAATAATATATACTATGTACATTGTGCATATTCCTGCTTCATAAGTAGGTATTTTCAAAATACTTGGTCTTAAGCTCAGTTTAGTTAAGCGAAGTGACATGAAGTGAAAGTTTCAGTGTTGAAGGAAATTAAAAACTATTTAAATAATACCTACGCAGGTACCTCTACAACATCAAGGTTAATAACTAAATATTTCAGTTTCTTTCAAAACCATTTAATTACCGCAAATGAATTCGATTTTGAAAACGCATGTTGTTTTTAAGGCTGTTAGAAGAATTTTGCGACATGGAGCAGGAAGAATATTAATATTAGATTTTACGTTTCAGTTAACACTACATTTTTAAGATATTGATCAAATGAAAATTAAAAATGAGTTAGGATTTGGAACTTGAAACAAAATATAAAGTTCAGGTACAAATGCCAGCGAGCGTAGCGAGCGAAAAAATTTTTGCCCAAAAGAGAATCAATTTGGGGTGTGAAAATAAAAAAATTCGCGCGAATTTTTTTATTTTCACACCCCAAATTGATTCTCTTTTGGGCAAAATTTTTTTCGCTCGCTAGTAAAGCGACTTGATCTTGAATGTTCCGAATCGGCATCATCCTCAAATTAGAGTGAAAAAAAGAGCTCAAAATGAATCATTTAAATGCAGCTTCTGCTTTCAAAAGCGTTTAATGCCATAACAAGATGTGTGGATGCCTTTCCAAATTGAAGGAAGTGGCAACAGTTTTGAAAAATGAAATGCTCTGACCATTTCGTCAACAAATAATGAATAGGAGTGGTCAAATTAATTTGTTAGACTTCATGTTACACGATTTTAAGATATTTCTTTTCTTTTGTACTATGAACATTTATTGTTTGTATTTAATATTGACAAGTACAAATAAATTTTGTGAATTAATTTTTTTTCATTTTGTCCCATAAAATATAAAAAAAAATCTGACCTACCATACTCGGTAAGTTTTGTTCTACAGTTGATTTTGCGTTAAGTCCAGCTAAAATGCTCTTTCCAAAAGTTAATTAAAACCAGCTTCCTTGTTTTCTCTTTCTCGGCTTTATTTCTCAGTTGGCATTCGGCGTTATTTCACTTTGTCGAAGTGAAATAAGGCCGAATGCTGAAATTCGGCGTTATTTCACTTTGGTAAAGTGAAATAAGGTCGAATTTCAGAATTCGGCGTTATTTCGCTCGGCGTTATTGCACGGCACCGCCGATACGACTAGCAACCGCAATTGCAATCGTACTCGGTGAAAATGGACCCCAGCGCGTGCGGTATCTGGGGGGGAAAGAGGCGTGGGAAATAAATAAAAAAAATAAAAAATGATGTTGTTAGCCAATTGACGTCGCCAAAATGAAATAAAGCGATCAGGAAACTTCTCACGTAATTGGTCGTATTGTGTGGCTTGTTGCCCCGTAGAATCATATATCGTCCAAATCATGATCTTCAAATGCCGAAACAAAAAAAATCGCTTATCATTCGACGATATGGCACCAAATTGACTGTAACAGTCCGCCTATTGGCATACGGACCAATTACAGTTTCGTTTGATTTCATTGAGAATTTTAGTTCTGCACAGGCACACAGGACCAAGCAGAAGCGAAAAAGTCGTCAAATATTTAAAGCAGATAAAAAATAACTTTTATAGGACTCGCCTAGAAAAAAATGAGAAGAAGTAATTAAATTGTTAAAACGATTAGAATATTGCTGGCATTTTAAGTTAAGTCTAAAGACAAGTTTCGTAAAATTACTTAACTGGTTTGAAGATTGCGAAAACCAAAAAACCGAAATTGATATTTTGCCAAGTTTGAAGGATCTCAGCCTGACATACTGCAGCCTTCCATCGTGAACGATCCCTCGCATGCACTCTGCAGTCGCCGAAACCAAGCGCTATGGCATCCGCAGTCACTTGGTCCTTGTACCGTAGGTTCGGTTTTCCTTGTCGTCTCGAACCTGGGCTGGAGCGTTGTCGTCAATTCGCTCGATGTGGCCGAGCCAATGTAGTCGTCTTTTCTTGGCCTTCTGGACTACATCCACATCTTGGTACAGCTCATACAGTTCTCGGTTGAACCTTCTTCTCCATTCGCCATCGTCGCATACGAAAATCGTTCGAAAAAGCCCAGTATCAATTCCCCTTTTTTACTTATCTCGGCACCGTAGAGTAGGACTGGTAAAATCAAAGTTTTGTATAGCAGACAGTTTTGAACCCAATTGTTTGGCCAAACCGAAGCAGCAGCGGTTCGCTAGGCCTGTTCGTTTTGCCTGTTCTTCAATCGCTGTGAAGGCCTCAAGCACATCAGCTCTCTTGGATCGACCTATGATGTCTATGTCGTCCGCATAGCCTAGGAGCTGGGTGGACTTGTTGAAGATAGTGTTTTCCGTGCTCACACCTGCCTTGCGCACTATCTGCTCCAGGACTATGTTGAAGAAGTCACATGACAACGCATCTCCTTGTCTAAACCCTGCGCATGTTTGCAATAACTCGGATGAGCTGTTACCCATTTGCGCACTGCACTG
Source organism: Sphaerophoria taeniata (assembly GCA_943590905.1). Lineage (NCBI taxonomy): Eukaryota > Metazoa > Arthropoda > Insecta > Diptera > Syrphidae > Sphaerophoria > Sphaerophoria taeniata. The sequence goes on from OX016540.1 coordinate 187,253,193, forward strand.
CGTATTGTTTAGCGTCATGCGGCACAGCTGGATCAGTTTGTTCGAATTCAGACATCGCCATCATAAGCTCTTTTGTCAAGTTACGCAAGGGTTTTTAAAGCTAAGCAAGAATGCTACCCAAAAGTTCAGATATTAGTTTCGGTTTCATTGGCTGAAGTTTCGTTTCAGAACCTGTTTTTTTTCTTTGTTGTGTTATGTTGAAAGAATTAGTCCTTAACTTTTCACTAGTGTTTATGATTAAAGTGTCGCATATTTGTAGGAACCGACATACAGCTTGAGTTGCGGTTTAGAATTGTCGCTTGTCTATCACATGGCAAATTAATGATGTGTTTAAAAAAGCATGATTTTACATGATGGTATGTTTGAAAACAATAATTATTGGCAAAAACCTCTTTCTGGATTAACTAGATCCTACGCCCATATATTTTAAACTAAAAACCAAACAGCAGAGTTAAGTAAGAATATAAAAGGTGCAATGTAATTATCTACTTTAAATAATATTTAAAATACCTGAACGTTTTATTTTTATATATGAGAAACATTGCAATGGTTGTGGAGCAAAACCCATTAGTAAGACGATATTCCAAGCTTCTTACAGAGAACTGTATGTAAGGCCATGAAAGAATTCGGTATCTCAAATAAATTAATACGACTATGTAGGTTGACCATAACCTACGCTTCAAGTCAAGTTAATGTATTGCTATCCCGTCCCGTTAACATTTTCAAATAGACTCCAACAAGGGGGCTTGCCTCCTTTTCAACCTGGCGTTAAAGAAAGCAATCCGTGACTCTGGAACATCTATTAGAGACTATTGCAAGTCCACCCAATTATTAACATACGCAGACGCCATTGACATCTTTTGAAGAAGCATACAAGCTGCCGATCCTCTTTTATCCAGATCGAGCAAGTGCCAAAAAACCTGGGGTTGCATATAAATGAGGGAAAAACTAAGTCTGCTGAAAACGTAACCGGTAACAATATGGAAGAAAAAATACTCGGGCGGCTGCTCAAAGCCAACAGAACCAACTTTTGTCTTTCAAGGCTCTTTAAATCCAAAAATTTTACTATTACTTCGAAACTGCTGCTGTATAAGACGAAAATCTTACCAGTACTCACTAACGGGCCCGACACCTGGGTGCTTGGCCAAAGGCACTCTGAACTCTTAGCCGCGTTCCGCGTTCGAGAGAAGAGTCTTGCCGAGAATAGTTGGCCCCGTTTGTGAGGAAGGACAAGCTCCCAGAAGTTACACGATGCATACTTGATGACAAAAATTAAGCTTGGTAGACTACGGTGGGCTGATGGACACCTAGCTTGTATAAGCGAAGAGAAACCGGCCCGGAGCGCCTTTTACTGTAGAATTCATGGAAGGAGACAGCGCGACAGACCAAATTTGGAAAGTGGCGAAGGCCAAAGCCTTGGGAAGCGGAACTGGATGGTTTGGGCTAACAGTCGGGATACATGGAAGAACTAGCTGAACGAGTTCCCGGCTGTGGCGCAGATGAAGGAGGAACTTCAGGCTGACAATGATGATTACAGAGAGTTTTCAATGGAGAATCTCAGATTTCGGCATAACTCCACTGCTAGAGTTTTGTTTTAAGATTCATTATTCATTTAGTTTATAGGTTTGGCTTCAAGATGCAAGTGATAACGGGCATATAAAGGATACACAATAACAAGGAAACAAAGAACTCAAATGACTGTATTGATACTGTTCGCCTATCTTTATCGTACAAAATAACAAGTGTAAAGCAAAAGATTATCAAGCGATATGTTATTTTATTACCTTAAAAATGTTTGCTGTTTTACGATAAACGCAGAAGTTATTCAAGAATATGTACAGGAAACAGCATAAATAATGGTTGCAAAATATCCTTGGTATCCATTGCCATCCATTCGGGAGATGGGAGCTCTAGCTTTTTGGCAAATCGTTCCTCTTGATTTTCAGTTCACTGTACTACAAGCAAATTGAAATCAGTCAAAAACTTAGCAAAATTTGATGCTGTCTTGAAAAAAAAACATTACATATACGCCAGAGTGAACGCAGTTAGAAATTGTAATTGCTGTGCAGCCACTTTCCGAAAAGTGGAATAATTTTTATTTTGTCTTGTTGCAGTGAAATCGAGAAAAACAAAAAGTAAACTAAAAATTTCTTAGCTTTACCAAAGAATTGGCCGATAGAGATATTAATTTTAATCAACTTTACGATGATGGTTTGTGTGTAAATTTACTTCTGCTGAAAAAGAAGTCTTAACCAAAATTCATACTCTAATTCAATTGTGATCATATTTTTAAGATAAATAGTTTCGAAGTTATCAAGGAAAGAAGAAATAAGTCGAAAAATAGACAGAGAGACTATGATTGTAAATATTACCCAAGACAATACTGTTTCCATCGAAGCGATGAATTAGTAGTATACCCAAATCATATTATCTGAACCGTTTTAAGACCACTGTAAATTAGCAAACGAGCGAAACGATGATGGAACGCACCTCTTCTTATCAAGGAATGTATACGTACATTACAAAAGTACATACTTGTCATTCGCTTAATACCACACATTTTGCTTGCAGAGCGGAAGAGGAAGCCCTTGGATTTTATTTCTCGTCTTCATGTTTGAAAATTCGCATTACTACTTATCCAAGAGGGAACTTGTCGAAGCAGATTTGAAATGACAGAGACATTCCGTAGAATTGTTTCGCAAAGTATTGGAATTCCTTGGCAATTATTTAATATTGTTTCGTCCGTTTCTTTAGTTGGGAAAATAAATTCAAACTGAGTGCGAGAAAGACAGTGATAGAGACGAGAGACTGGCAAAGGACAATATCCAGCAGGTTGTTGCTGTGTGGTGAGGTTGGCGGTTTGGCACGTGGACCAGCGGTTAAGGATGGTAATTTGTTGTGCTCTGCACAAATGATGTTGATGAAGGGGGTCCTTCCTTGTCCTTGTGTAGTTGTGGTTATTTCTGATCTCAATTTTCTTGGCCCTCAATCCAGCTCCAGCAGCGTCCAATCTTGGAGCCTCGAGCTCGAGCTAACTATGAAAATGTATATCTGTCCCCCTTAGCTGGGGTTTTGCGTTTTCTTATTGCTTCTGCTCAATTATTATTTCCTCGTGTATATGTATGTATACCTTTGTTCTGGGTCCTGGGATGAAAAAGATAATATTATATTTGTGTGCCTGTATAATCAAGATTTAATGTATTTAGGAAAACTATTGAGCTGCAAATAATGACTCGATGCGATTGTGTGGCATTGTTTGGCTTGGGTAATTTTTTGGAAATATTTTTACTCTATTTTAGATTTTTCCGAGGTGCTGTTAAGTGGAGATTGTAAGGGATAGAAACATTTTCTTTTTTTTCCTACGCTGAATAAATGGTTGCGTCTGCAATAATATTGAATGCCTTGCAAATATTTGTATAAGGATAAGGGATAAATTAAAAATTCACAGCCTATAATGGAGGAATAGAGCACAGGCGTTTGATATTAAATTTTATTGTACATATATGTACATCTATTTATGAACTCGGAGAATTGGGTGTCTTAATGTAGGTATTTCGAGTGCACATCAGCACTGGCAGTCATTCATTTGTTATGTGTTTTTTTTTTCTTTTCCTTAGTTTGAAGCAACTGGTGTCGTTATGAAGTGACAGAGACACTAAGCAAAGAGTGTAGATCAACTTGGAAAAGCATAGGTCTATTCGTGAAGCGCAACGCGTACTACATTTATGTCTATTAAGAGGTCTCAAATGTTACCGTTTACGATTCAGTGATTATTTCTTTTGATATTTCTTAGAAAGCAAAATCTTTAAGGACCTACAAATTGAATTTATAAAAAGGAATTTAATGCGTTAAATAAAGTGTATCACTTCAGATTGAGCTCTACGCACTATTTATTTGGTTCAATAAAAAATAATTGGAACTTATCTTCTCTAAAAAGCCTTTCCAAAATCCCCACTATCCTTAACATTTTACAGTCTTTTATACCTACTCAACTAATTCCAGTAGTCTTTTCTAGCAATAATCTTGTTGTTACACCTTCAATTCCCGTATCGATAGCCTTATCAACAAGCAAAAACTCTTCTTTGGGGTTTATCAAGAGGTGGTCAAAACATTGTTTACAACATTGGTTCGACCATTTTTTGAACATTCGTACCTACTTTGGTGTCCTCATTAATAAGTTCAAATTAAGCGCATTGAAACGGTTTAGCTCCGATTCTTTCTGTTTGATTTACGTGTCTTAGTTTGAGATAGTCCTGACGATATCCGACCAGGCTCACCCTTATATATATGTATTATGATAGTTAAGATATTTAGATTCTGTGCGAATAGTCTTGGCTCGCTTCTTTCACAGTCCAAACAATTCTGAACACCAACAGCACAGATTCTCCTGTTTATACCATTTTAACTTGAGATTTCAAGAAATATAATTTGATCAAATTTTCACTGAACGTTCAAGTTAAATAATAATTGAAAGTATTTTCGAGCTCTAACACGTATAAGCGTAGGGACATAATTTGTATTCACAGATTTATGAGTGGCCGTGGCCCAATAGACTCCCTATTTTATTCGAATCCGCGAAAACTTTGAACTATCAACTTATTCATCTCCTTGCTATATACATAGAGAGCTGACTGTGGGTCAAAATCCAAACGGAAATTATTTAACCTAAAATGTTCACCAAAGCAACTCACCCCTTATAAGTAAGTAACTTGTCTTCTCTTCGGACTAAAAACGCCCTTTTCAGGAGGAAAAATAATTGAAAAAGAGATATGGCCTTAAATGGTTACTTATATGTAATATAATAATAATCGTCCAAAATGAGACGTGTCTTCTGTAATACTCATTCAATTGAATGTCTGCAGAAGTTGATTAATGTTAAAATGTATGGGAGAGTCGGTGTACGCATTTCTTCCATCTACCTTCATATATGAAACAAGAAAACTGTAAAATAATGTTTATTGTTCTTAAACGGAATGTAAAATTCATATGTTTTATATATCGAAGAAGATCTTGAATCACCAAGAAAATTTTGAGACTCCAAACAAACAAATCTGTGCAACCATTCTAGGGTTTTTAATGAATAATGTTAAAAACAAATATTTGAACAGACAAAAAATAAATAAAAAAACACTTTGAACTTTGAACTTTGAATGAAAAATGATTGACACTTAAGAATGTGTTCCTTTAAGTGTCATTGCTCGATCACATTTTTCCATTTTTTTAACTACAATGCAGACGTATTTTATTTTAATTAAATTAAATCAAAAGTTTTGGATTTACATATGTACATATGTAACTCGACTTTCCGGATTCTCCTTGACTGAGAGTTTCTACATTTGATTTATCTTGTTTCTTCCAGTCTTCCTTCATTTCTTTCCATTGTTTAAAAATGTACATATACATATGTAGGTAAATATGTGTATATGTATGTATACGAAATGAAATAAATATGCCAAGACCAAAAGACTCGACGAAAATGTCTTCATCATGGTAAACCAACTTTTGAGACGCGTTCCGAACGTCTAAAAAAATAGACATAAAAAAACACTGAACTTTATGAAATATGATTGACACCTTAGAATGAGTTCCCTTTATTGTCACTGCTCTATCACATTTTTCCATTTTCTTAACTACTAGTAGACGTATTTTATTTTGATTAAATTATTGAAAACGTTTTAACATGGAAATATATTTAAGATTTCCAAGCCTCGACTTTTTCCGGTTGGTTCGACAAATGCAATTTTTTTTTAATATTTAATAAGTATGTATTTAAGAATATTGTATACTAGAAAAATTAAAAGGAACACAATTGGATCTCCAGAACATAATATATGTACATACATGTGTACATTACATTGGTACGTATTTTTCAACTTTGGAGATGGAGTAAGTTCACGATTGTAAAACAATTAAATAGCTAGCAAAACGGGCAATCTACAGGCCCTTAATTTAACATCCGGTTTTTCTTCGGAAATGAATTTGAGCTATGTAATTGAATTTCTTAGAAATCAAGGTCTTCATTCGTTTTTTTTTCGTTTTCGGGAGACTTAAGATAACAATGTCTGACTCCACGTTGGACCACAAATTCTTAAGACAACCTTCCTTCATGCGTTACATTAAGATCCTTCTTAATTTATCTGGGACTGGAGCTTTTTCGAAATAAAACAAAGTGAGGTCTCTGGAAGAAAAAGTGTTCTGTCCAACTCTCAGTTTGGTCCTCATTTAAACTAAGAAAAAGAAGTCCTCTCTTAGCAGGTTCAGTATTAATCAATCTTGCTCCTTTTGAAGCTGCTAGCTATATGATTTTTCCATTTATTAATTCTTAGACCCAATCAATCAATCTTGCTCCTTTTGAAGCTGCTAGCTATATGATTTTTCCATGTATTAATTCTTAGACCCAAGCTGATGTTTCTTCTTCGAACACAGATGTTTTCAAGACTATAAGAGAATTATCATTAAGAAGTGGTCACGGAGTAACCCAATGTTAGTTTACAATACCACTGTTCACCTCCAAAAAAACATTTTTGTATTATTGGTTGCAACCATTCTAGAAAGTCAAAAATGGCTTTACGTTAGTTCTGACGACTCACGTTCGTCCTCTAATTGGTGTTACAGGGGTATTTTTTGTTTCGCTTTTGTTCAAACGACATAAATGGAATTGACGGACGCAGCCTAACTGCAGTGTTAAATAACACAAAAACAAAACTAATTTTAAATTTTATTTTTTGTAACTTTAAAATTCGCGCGAATTTTAAAGTCTTCAGGATCCTTATGTACACAAAAATTAAAATTAAAAATTAAAAACAAAACGGACGAAGCCGAAACAATTGAAATAAGGTGTAAGGTAGATACAAATCAATTGCATTACTTTATCTACATGAAAACATAGGTTTTAATATAAATAAATGTTTGAGGCAAGAATTTTTAATGTTTCAATGTCTGAATAATCATCTCGTTTCGTTCTAACTACCAACAAAAAACAATTAATATATTTTAAGAGAAATCACAAAAAGTGGCGAAATGATCATTTGCGAGATAACCTGTGGCGAAACGATTGTATTGCAATTGCAAGTTTACAGTTTTGCGACAGAATTAATAAGCAAAACAAAAAAAGCGAAACAATTCTGTCGCAAAACAATAAAAAAGCAACGCAAACAAAAAACAAAACAAGTTTTGCGAAATAAAAGAAAAGCGAATAGGGAAAAGTGAAAGAACAAAATGCAAAACAAAAATGACGAAACAATAGGTTAGGTACTCGTGTTACGGCTATATCTATATACAATGTTCTATTTATTTTCTGAGAAACATTTTTCCCTAACATCATGCATGTCATCTTCAATTTTTTCATACTAAATTATTTTATTGTTGAATGGAAATTGGGTTTTCCGTCGGCTGTTTTGGTCACTGCAGTTTTTTCAAAGAAACAAAAAGTTGAAACTTTGGTTTTTCCCGACGTTTCGGCAAGGGTTGTTGCCTTTCTCAGGGGAACTTTTATTACATAAGAAATTAAAAAATAATTAAATATAAAATGCGAATTGCACTTCGTTAAGCAAAGACGAGTAAGTTACTTAATACTTATGTCAGGCCTTAGTAAGGAGTACACTATATTAGTCGGATCATAAGGATCATTTTCCAGCCGCCAAGCGTAAGTAGGTAATTTTGACAGTTCCACGATTTCGAGAAAGAAAAGTAGGTGTTGATTCTCTTCACTTAGCAGCTGACCGCCATTTGTATAAACATCTTGAAAACCAAGCACGAAATCATCTTAGAGCAGTGATAGTGATGCCTTTATTTCCTTTGACTAGAAGCATTTTTCTACTCCTACATCCACCTTACCTTTTACTAAAGGTTATTTGGTAATAAAACAATTGACATTGATATAGAATCTCATTTACGTATTCTATCCAAAGGTTTCGAATTCCATTTGAGATCTTATTTTTCCTCACATGAAATTCGATATGTGTGTCAAGCTTATCATTAATATTCAATGAACTTACGAAAGGATAATGTATCCAAATATCATATTTCACCCAAGTAATACATAAACGCCTACAGAACTTTGAATGTTCCTATAGGAAAAAAAAAACTCGCTGAAGTTATTGTTGCATAAAAATTTGTTTTATCAGTTTGAAAAGCAACCAGAAAATTTAACCAAAAATTCCTCCATAATGGCAGGCCAGGATAATATTAAACACCCCACAATTAAGCCAAGGAATCTCGAATTATACCCTTAAATTCCTGCAACCTCTGGTACTTTATACTTTTTGACAAGCCATACCTGCAAACATCATCCTAAATTACTTAAATTATTCTGTGTGCGTACTTTTCCTATCTCTGTTTTGTATACAAAGAAATTAAAAGGGTTAGCCTCTCAGGATACCATACACCTGAACTTTCAACCTGCAAGACGTTCGTATGTGCGAAACCAAGGCAACAATGTGGGGGTACCTGTACCTACATACATACAAACAACAATACACAAAAATACGTAAGAAGTAAAAGAAAACTTTTGGTCTCTTAAGAGTGTAGGTAAAGTTTTCCTTGGTTACGCTTCAAGCTGATAAAAGTTTTATTTATTGAAGAAACTTGATAAAAGGCTAAATTTTATTGTTATTTTAAACGTTTGGAAAATAAAAGGGGTGGAATTCTTTTAGTGAATTTCAAGGCAACTTTTCGTATGCAAAATTGATTTCTTGTCACATTTCCCGACAGGATGAACTTTTACAAAACAAAAATGAAAAAGAAAAGAAATACAGCTTCCTTATAACACTACCAAGACAGTGTTGAATTTTTTGATTAGAAAGGTTCTTGGCATAGAGAGGAAACATTTGAAGTGCACTAGAAACTCAATTCAACTTTTAGATTCCTTTAGTGGAAGGTATTGGCTTGGAAACTTTTCACTTTGTGGATTGTCCGTTTTGATAGAATTAAATAAGCAAAATGTAAAACACGTTCTTAAGTCTTGGGTCATACAGAAACTCGTAGAAGTTATGGTGTTGGATGTTTGTTCAGCAGGTAATGAACTGTTTGATTTAATGTAAATAGAAAAAAGGTTTCTTCAGAATAACTGAACTTGGAGTGGCTTGAGAATCTATTTTCTTTTTTAATGACTGTTGCTGTAACCCTCTGGCCAAAAAAACCATAAAGTAGTAGGAACCAATGTGAAAACGACCAATATCTGCATGATTTACTTGCTGATAGTGCCGATCAAGCAGACCGTAAAATGTACATACAAAGTCTCAACCATATTTTCTTAAAGTATATTTAGCGTTGCTCTGGCGTTTAACGATCCATAAGGGATTTCCTAACTTTGCTTGAAAACAAATTTCAGCACAGTTTGACATTCTCAGCTGTCCAACCATTGAAAACAATTGTCCAAACCTCTTAGCCAGTTCTTCGGTAAAAATCTTGTTAGAATTGAAATATTTAAAAATGGTCACGCATTTTTCGGTTTCGAAAGTAAGGCTTAATAAAACACAGACAACGATACATTTTCAATGAAAATTTTATTTCATTTTCAGGTTTGGATTTTGCAATCAAGCTTGAAAAAATAATATCATTCTAATGGCCGCCTCGCAGTAATTTTAAAAAACTTTTTCGCACTTATCGGGCGGCAAAACATGAGTGATGTTGGTTTTAAATGCGCCTAATGTTGGAGGACTATTCGCGTAAGCACGGTCTGTTCTGTTTTCAAAAAAAAATCTAACGGTGTCAAATCACATGATTTTGGTGTCCAATTTACATCGCCAAAACTTAAAATTACGCGACCAGGAAGAAACTTCTCACGCAATAAAGTCATAATTGGTCGTGTTATGTGGCTTGTTGGAACCACATATCTTCCAAGTCATAATCTTCATTTTTTTTTTAATATTAATTTTGATAGGCGGTGGGCAGGACTTGTTTTTAGACAGCACGGAATACCAAATTTCCATTAGAAGGAAAGCGCAGTCAAGGGGTGTTTTTTTTATCGAAGCAACGTTCGGGCCTATCATGAAAAAGTGTAAGAATAGGAAAGTTGTAAATTACTGTCTTCTGGCTTGGAAATGGTGGATATTAGAGGAATTAAATCAGAATAAAAAAGTTTTTGTATTTTCAATTTAAGAATTTATTAAAGAACTTATTGATTGAAAGCTTAACAAACAACTGAAAATATAATTTTGATTTTTCAAAACATAATTATTTCCTGACTCATATACATCTAAGTTTCATTAAATTATTCAAGTATTTTCTCATACAAAGTATTTAACACCGCCTCTGAATTTAATGGAAACTAAAAACAAAATTTTAAGAAATTTAAAAACAATAACATATTTAACAAATTCTTAATTAGGATAAAATTAATTTATGAATAATTATTTAACAAATTCAAATTTTGACGATGTCTCAAAAATAGATTTCTTCCTAGCGTTTTCTTCATGATGTCGGCCAACTGATCGTTAGTTGATTTTTGTTCGAGCCGGGAAACACCATTCAAAATTTCATCGCGGATGAAGAAATATTTGATATCTTAGTGCTTCATTCTTTTACTCTCTTTTGCATCTTCAGCTATTTTTATACAAGAATTGTTGTCTTCGTATATAACTGTTGGAGCTGGACACTGTTCTTCAAGTTCATCAAGCAGCTTTCGAATCCACTTCAGTTGACAAATGGTTTCAGTCAATGCAATCAACTCAGATTCTGTTGAGGACAAGCTAACTGTTGAATGCTTCTTTGACATCCAACACACACTGTTACCGAATAGTTTGAAAACGTATCCCGGAGTAGATTTTCGGTCGTTCTTGTCACCTCCCCAGTCAGCATCACAATAACAAACCAGAGTTTCCGATGAATCTTGTCTTTAATAAACGATTTTTAAGTTTAATGTTCCACGAATGTATCTCAAAATTTGTTTTGCATAGTTAAAATGAGGTTCATTAAAATAACTTTGGAAACGGCTCATATATCCGTTGGCAGCACATAAATCTGGCCTTGTCGTTATAGTGGCATAAATTAAACACCCTATTAATTCACGATAAGGATGGTTTGAACAATTCGTTTTGTCACCTTCGTCAATATGTAAACTCTTTTCCAATGGAGTTGTTCTTGGCTTACAGGCTTCCATGCCAAATTTTCGTAAGAGCTTCGTTAAATAATGACGTTGGCTTAGTTCGATGGTTCCTTGTGCGATGTCTTGTCCTATTTCTATTCCCAGAAAAGAGCTTCCCATGTCTGTCATTTCAAATTCAGTCGGCAGCATACGCTTAATAATGTTAATTATTTCAATATTTTTACAAAATAGCAATATGTCGTCTACATATAAAAGAACATAACATATGGTATCAATTTGTTTCTTCACGTAAACGCATTGATCTGACAAACATTGTTTAAAACCAATCTTAAGCATAAAACTATTGAATTTTTCATTCCATGCACGCGGGGCTTGCTTCAAGCCATAAATTGCCTTATTCAATTTACAAATTTGATTTCCTGTTTCTATACCTTCTGGAAGTCGCATATAAATATCTTCTGATAACACCCCATTCAAGAACGCACTCTTGACATCCATTTGATGAATATGCATTCCCCCTTGATTTGCGATTGAAAGAAGTATTTTTAAAGTCACTAGCTTCGCGACTGGAGCATACGTTTCAGTATAGTCAAAGCCTTCTTTTTGAGTAAAACCACGAGCAACTAAACGAGCTTTGTATTTGTCAATTGCTCCATCAGCCTTATGTTTTAAGTGAAATACCCACTTACTAGTTACAGGTTCTCTATTCTTTGGCAAGTTACATATAGACCAAGTTTTATTTGCCATTAAAGATTTTTACTCACTTTGAATAGCTTTTTCCCATTCTGGGCAATCATCTCTAGCTCTTGCTTCAGCAATTGTTCTTGGATCTTCATCAACATACTGTTAAGCTGCTAAAGCAAAGTGAGCGTCTTCAGGACCCACTTCCTTATCTAGAATGCAATCACCAAATCTGTCCGGTTGTCGTCGAATACGGCCACTTCTTCTTGGATAATTTTGTTAAAGATCAAAATCATTGCTTTGAAAAACGTCACCTTGACAATCAGAAAATTCTTCACTAGCCCCCTCTGAATCTTGACTGTGGACTTCACTGTCTTGTACTTGTATTTGAACATCTACTTCTTTTTCTTGAGTCTGATTCTCCGCCTCTGAATTTGTTATTTCCGCTAATCTTGTTCTTTTAAGGACAGAATCTTCGTTGAAAGTAACATTCCTTCCAATAATAACAAATTTGGCTTCCTCCATGTCCCAAAGACGATAAGAACCAACTGAAGGTGTGTACCCAAGCATTAAGCATTTTCTTGATTTTGCAGCGAACTTCGACCGTTTTTCCTTTGGTACAAAATTATAACATTCTGAACCAAATATCCGTAGGTGAGACAACTCTGGTTTTCTTCCAAACCATATCTCAGCCGGAGTATGACTTTCAAACTGCTTTCCAAAAGCACTTGTAGGTGAACGATTCTTCGTATAGTTGGCGGTAAGAATAGCTTCATTCCAGAACTTCTGATCTAACCCACTTGCCAAAAGCATTGTTCGAGCTTTTTCTTGAAGTGTACGGTTTAATCGTTCAGCAACAGAGTTCATTTCTGGATTATATGGAACAGTGTACATTAACTGAATACCTTTAGATTGGCAGAATTTTTTAAACTCAAATGAACTATACTCTCCACCATTGTCAGTTTTCAACTTAACAACTTTGAGAGAATGTAATGCTTCGGACATAGCTACAAACTCCTTGAACTTGTCCAATACTTCACATTTCCGTTCAATACAATAAATCATTGATGCTTTTGAGTAGTCATCGGTGAAGGAAACAAAATATCGAGACCCATCATAGGCAGGAACTGTCATAGGACCACATACATCACTATGAATCAACTCCAGTATTCGGGTGGACCTTATGTTTTTGTTCTTTGGAAATGAACCTCGTGTTTGTTTTCCAACCACATACGACTCACAGAATTTGGATTCAAAATTAAAATTTACCTGTTCTAAGCCCTTTCCCATTTGACGGCACACTAACTTCTTTAGGTCAGACTCGTTCAAATGCGCCAACCTATAGTGCCATAAAAGTTGCGATGAATTTTGCTCACCTGAGATACCAGCAAAATGTTTAGCAAGAATAAAAACCACTTCGTACAATTTTCCTCTTGCATGTGCTTCAAATACATGTTCACCATTGAGCGATGCATATGCATGATCTCCCTCAAAACGAATGCTGTATCCTTTCCTTGTTAAACTTCGAATCGACATCAGGTTACACTTCAAGTCTTCGACAAATAAAACATTCGACATCTTTTTCGGAGAACCATCATCAGAAGTTTTAAGGGATATATCGCCAATTTGATTTGCAGTTATGGTTTCATTCATCTTCGCGACTGATATTTGAATACTCTCAATATTCTTCAAATAGTCAAAATATTCCTTATTGTTCACCATATGTTGAGTAGCTCCCGAATCCAAGACAAACTTAACTTGATTGTCCAAGGATTTAACTACCTGTGCTTCATGTTTATGCTCTTCATCTTCCATAGCACACATTGACGAGCTCTTCTTTGAAAAAATTCTGGTTTCATCCTTTGTTCGTTTGGATAAACATTTGCTTCTTATGTGTCCAGGCTTACCACAGTTATAGCAAATAAGTGGCTTCTTTTTGCTTTTAACAGCCATTGCACCAGGTTCAGTACAACTTGAAGATGCTTCACCTTTTCTTTTATTGAATTCATCCATCAAACGAGTTTTTACAAATTCCAGGGTAAGATCGTCTTGTTTCATCGTTTCCAGCGCAGTCACTAAATTTTCATAGCTTGCAGGTAGGGTGAGCAACAAATGAACTTTGACATCTAGTTCTTCCATCTGTGCTCCAGTTGACTTAAGTTGTCGAACTTTCGTATCGAAACGAAGAAAGTGATCGATTATATCCTCACTCTCATCATACTTCATTAAAAGAATTTGCTTCCTTAACAGCAATTGGTTTGCAATGCTTTTTCTTTCGAAAATGCTTGTCAATGCATTAAACATCTCCTTTGCAGTTGTTTTATCTTTAATAATTTCTAACTGCCCATCATGAATGGTTTGGACTAAGATTGAGATGCATTTCTTTTCTTCAGAAACTATCTTCCTGCGAACAGCGTCGTCGGTTACGTCTCTAAGAATAGATTCCAAATCTTGCTCGATGTATTTACGTAGGAGTCTTTCATCCAATAAAATACCCACACGAAATTTCCAATTATTGAAATTCGTGCCATCAAAAAATGGAATTTTGAATGTGCAAGAATTATCTATCTTAGGTATATCTTTTCCTCCTCTTCAAATTGAAAAATACTCAGCAGTGAAAAAAAAATTATATTTCAAGTCCTTGACAATTCTTGAAAATATTCCAAGTCCTCGAAAATTCTTGAAATAAGTCTTCTTCTTAATAGCTGTATTCTGGGCCCATAACCTCAGAATAAAAAAGTTTTTGTATTTTCAATTTAAGAATTTATTAAAGAACTTATTGATTGAAAGCTTAACAAACAACTGAAAATATAATTTTGATTTTTCAAAACATAATTATTTCCTGACTCATATACATCTAAGTTTCATTAAATTATTCAAGTATTTTCTCATACAAAGTATTTAACATTAAAGACGGATGTCAGAATTCGGAAGTGCTTTGAGTAAAGTTCTCTTGATGCCTTGATCTGCAATTCAGAATGTATTTTGAGACATAATTAACTGAGGCAAACAAGGTACATTGCAAAAAGAGATTTGCTCACCATACTGCAACTTTCGATAGTGAATCAGACTAAAGCTAAGAAGAAGAAATTGCTGTCGCGAAGAGCTAAGCTCTTCTTGGCACACAGCACAACGTAAGACTCTGCTGGGTTCCTGGCCACAATGATGTATCAGGCAACGAAAAGGCGGATGAGCTTGCAAGGCTTGACACTAGACCCCTCTCTCATAGACCATCATATAGGAATCCCGTTATGTGAACTGAAACATAATGTCAGTTAAATCGTCCTTCAAAAATCCAACACCAGATGGAATCTCCTAGAAACCTGTATTAATACCAGGAAACTATGGCCTAGATACGATACCTAAGAAAAGCTCCGACAGGATTTTAACTCTTAACAAACCCTCCCTAAGATCCCTTATTGACATAATCACAGGACACTACCTACTTGGCTACCATAAGAAAAAGATGGGGCTTAGTACCGATGACCTTTGTAGAGGCTGTGGTGATGAGGACGAGCTTGAAGATACTGCTCATTTTCTCTGCCACTGTCCTTCACTCTGTCTTACTAGGAAGAAAACTCTAGGCAATTTCTTCTTTAATGAACTAGAGGAACTATCCGAACTGCCAGGCAAAAGCTTACTAAGCTTTGTCAAGACCTCTAAATGGCTAAACAAACCACATGATTCATAGGTTATTTATTTTTCAGGAAGTTGCAATACTTCGGGGTACCACAATAGATCTACATTGATCTAAGTGTGACGGTTACAACAACAATTGTCAGCCCGCTTAACTTTACCTAACCTAACCTAACCTGAGAAGAAGAAAAGAAGTGCTCAGTCTATTAATCACATTGAAAATCAGTTTGATCTGTAAGTTACGATATCTTTTCAATATGCATTGGACTCCAGCAGTATTAAAATCCCAGAAATGGGTGTGGCGTGTGGCAGGCTAAACTTTGTTGAAAGGGTGGTAAAAGACGGAATTCCTTAACCCTTATCGAACTATTGTTGCACCGTAGAGGGAGACTTCATCGAACAGGTCAGAATGATGATCTCTGAACTTTGACAGTTATATATCGAATGCAGAGCCTTGAAAAATTCAAATTGCTTTGATCATATATTCATGCAGGGACACATTGACTGGAGAACTTCGTATTACATAATTAGATACCAGTTCAAAGGTTAGGGTTAACAAATGCAGACGAATTGTAAGCACTTCGTAAAAAAAATCGTATTTTATTAGTTCTCTGATACATTATAGCACGAATGAAAACTATCAAATCCATCCATCATAAAGAAGACACTGCAATTTTCAAGCATACTTGTGTCCTTTTAACCAAAAGTGGTTCATCATTACAAATACGAGTTAACTTACACACATGATACAAGTACCACGTATCTGGCTGAAATATTGCATCCTTGAAAGCTGTTGTTTATGTGTGGAAAAACAGAAAACAAATGGTCCTTATGATGAACTTACAAGTGAGTTTTCACTCGTTTGTTATCCACCAGCAGCGCTTTGAGTTATACGAACAACGTTCGTACCTACATCGCATTTTGGCCATTTTCCAAGTCCTCTGCAGATAACTCATAGCAAAATTTATCCAGTGGGTTGCTATCAAAAGTAAAAACCCTCTTTATCTGGAAAACAAATAAGGTAAAATTTATCATACAGGAAAAAAAGCTCATTCATTTATTCCTGAAAATTTGGACCACACATAAGCCAACGACACGACGTGGGAGTTTTATGTTTTTGTTTTTGTTTGTTTTGTTTTTTTAATACCAACCGATGATGGAGGATAAACCGTCCTTTCTCTTTGATTTGCATACAAGGTAATATCCCCAGAGCAGATATTATTCAAAAGGTGAAATATTTTTTTAAGCTATGTTGGCCTTAATTTATGGAAGCTGTGTCTTGGAATTTCAGTTATGACCAAATGAAATAATTTTTAAGACCAGAATCAGCAATGTTAGGCCAAAAATGTTTGTGAGTATTTAATGTTTGAGTTCTGGACCTTAACCATAGGATTTTTTGTTCGTACATTCTAGCCCCAATAAAGGAAATTAGATAAAAATAAGACATCTAAGCTGAACCCATAGTAGCTCAATGGAATGTAGTGATATAATGTCAAGTATTTTTTTGTTACCTATAGTTCTTGATAGAGTAAAGTTTCATATAGGTATTTAGAAAAAGGTTGTCGCAAAATGCATGTTTAAAAAACAATAACACAGAACACATTTCATTTTTACCTGACACTCAATAGAGTCATAACAACAGAACTAGTCATTTTAGATTGGATAATTCGAAGATTATGCAACTCAAGTTTCCGGTTATAAAAGAAATAGGTAGATACACTTAAAAAGGAACCTACTGTAACGAAGTGTTACATACTTTTATACAGCCAATTGATTTTTCCAACAAATAACTAAATAGACGGTCAGTTTTGCATTTCGAATTCATATAATTCACGCTCGCTTTAAAAATCACATATGCAGGCAAAACTAATTCAAGCATATATTTACATACATTTTATTTGGCCTTGAATCCATACCAGACAATGCATAAACAAAACATCTCGTATGACTCATTAACTCATGGCGTGTTTGCATTCATCATCGATAACAGTCTTGGTACATGACACAAGCAATTAAACCGAAACACATGAAAGTTTAGCTTTCGCATTCGTACAATTCACACTCGGTTTTAGTAGTAAAGTTCATACGAGGATTAGTACTTTCGTAGTAAAATCACCACTACCACTACCTTTCGTCACTACTATTAGTTATCATTTCAACTTGAGTTTCGATTTGAGTGCTTTTGGTCATTTCCGCCGCCGACCGCCATTTCGTTATTAAAGCTTCCCCCACCAGTGGTAAGGGGTTTTAATATCGAAGGAAATTGTCCTGAATTCCGACCGTACCGCAACCGCCATTTCAGTATTAAAGCTTCCCACCACCAGTGGTACGGGGTTTTAAATACTGCGTGCCACCGGGGGTCGTTAATAAACCTGCTGATCATCCAGAGCTATTGCCTGCCGTGCTGCGTGCCACCAGGGGCCGTAAATAAACCAGCTGATCGACCAGAGCTATTGCCTGCCGTGCTGCGTGCCACCAGGGGCCGTAACATACCTGCTGATCCCCCGGAAATAAACCGGTCGAGTAAGAATTACCAAACGCTCAAACGGAAACAGGAACAGGAAGCTCAGTATCGGAAGCTCTACCGTCAGTCAAGACAGCAAGAAACCAGACATCCTACAAGCGAAAGCTTTAACTAGATCCGAACGCATACTGGAAGTGCCACACTAAATTTAAGAAGAATCAAGTGAAACTGAATTATTTTACTATAATCATAATTGTAGTTATTAAGTGTTTCCAATAAAGAGTTTGTCATAAGGTTCAGAAGACCTATCATTGGAGTTTCGTGTTTTCTTCAATAGACCTTGGCACCGACGAGCGAAACCTCGGCTGGGAAACAAAAAGCACATCACACTACTTAGCGAAACACTTTTCTTGTATTTTCTCATTCATTTAGGACTTAATGAAAACAGATTTTTTTTTATCAAATTAAGAGTACAAACTTCTCACCAAAGAGGATTTATTACTAAAAATATAAAAAATGTAGATAGTACGGCAGCACAAAATCAATTTATTGTAAGACAAAACAAAGGTTGTCAGTTCAGCGTGTAAAATCGCATAGGTACCATAAATAATCATAATATGTCAACATTTTTCAATCACTTTTATATGCTACACATTCAAACACACAACGCCACTCACCTTTTTATCCTTCCATCCGACGAGCGGTGGGAAGCAAATGACAAACGACAAAACCCAAATCCCCGCTATCAGTGACTTGGCTTTCTTCGTTGACATTATACTCGGATATGTCACTGGTCTTGTCACAGCAACGTATCTGTCCAGTGATATTGCACATAAATTTAAAATTGAAGCCGTACACATCCAGACATCAACTGCTAACCATATGCGACACCAAACATCTCCGAATATCCAAACCTGTCAAGAGAAAGTTTTAACTTTTCTTATTTTTTTTTTATAGCAAAGCGTACCAACCTTAAAAACTTCCCACGTAGCGGAAAACGGAAGGACAGCAAGTCCAACTAAAAGATCAGCTACAGCTAAATTAACAATAAAAAAATTCGTAACACTACGTAATTTGTTTGAACAAAATACTGCGGCTATAACTAATAGATTTCCTCCTATGACTAAAACATTTATAAATTCGAGTATGGCTAATGATATCAGGCTTGCAGGTTCTGTCCATTTTACAGATTGTATGAGGCTCTCACACTCTGTTTCATTCATGGCTAGATTTCAGTTCGGGGTGAATAGTTGTTGTGTTTGCCACCTAGAAATAAACCAACAAAATAATAGATTTTATTATTTACGAGGATAAATTTATCAAGTTATAAGACTTTTATTTTAGCAAACAGCAAAGCATCAAGGAGGTTCTTATCTCGACAGTATCCTTAATTAGTTATGAAAATACTAAAATACGTTCGAGGGATCCTAGCTCGCCTGTTCACTAGAACCTTTTTTCCTATCCTTTTTTTTAGACATAATAATTAGTTGAAAGGTATATATGTATTAGGAAGATGCTTATGTTATAATTATACGACCGACGACAACGTGCATCAAGTTCATATTGGAAGGGGTTTCGGATCTTAGGTTTGTTGAACATCCGGGCCGTGGTGGGGTGTGGAACGCTCATGATAGGGCTGTTTGATTAGAGAACCCTTGGTTGGTTGACTATGAGCTCTTAATTAATCAATTGAAGATTGATATAAGTAATGAAGGAGGAGAGAAAGATGCTTAATTCCCTTATCGAGTGGGAACACAGACAAATAGCGTAGAAAAGTGCGCTCTTAAGTAAACATCAGTTTTGTGTGATGTGATTTTATAACAGAGACTTTGCTCGTGTTCTGTAAGGAGCTTGGAACCACCGTAGAAAGTTTTCTTGATATTTATTTACAGCTAGTTAGTGGGTGTTGTGTGCACTTGACAAATATTGAAGATAATGGGCGGTTTCGTGTTTGTAAGTTAATGATTCCTTTGAATTTGATGAAATCCTATAGTATTATATTCATTCACTACCTGCTGTTTATTTTAGTTTTTGAACAGACTGCGTTGTAAGATCACATACAGATCCATATCTTCGTTTTTATAGTTATGTGAAACGTCATATTATCATCATGCAGTCTAGATATATTTTGCGTCATTAGCAAAAACCTTCCATGTGGTAAGCCTTGACGTGCCGGAGGGGCTTACGGTGACTACTACTATGAAGCTTAGAGCTATGCGATCGCGAAACTTGTTTACGCAGAAGTGCTTTCCATAGTCGACAAGTCGAAGAGGAGTAAGCTGTTGCTACTAATTACCCCCAAACAAGGCACTTCCAACAAATGACGGTAGCGAAAGAATTCTTTTTTTAGAATCAACGGTAACGTCCTCAGTTCCAGTTAGGCCGAACTATTTGGCGAACACCCTTATACGGACACTTTGTACATATTTGAAGTTCAGGCCGTAAAATAGGAGCGGTTTCCGGCTTTCGCACTTGGAGTTCCATCAAGTGCCTGGCACTCCAGCTCGAGGGGTTATAATACGTCATGTGGCTTTCAATCCACGTAGAAAAACATTTAGAAGCAACAACAGGGGTTGTGGTACCAAACACGTGGTTCGCACATCTCAACATCGATAAAGGAACATTGAGATCTCCCGACCAATCAATTCAAACAGATTGAGATTGTTCGAACTTGCCGAGGAGCCAACATCGACTCGAACCACTACCTCGTCGTTATCTCGACAACGATCAAAACAAGGACATGCCTCAAGAAAATTTGACATCGGACGGCTACAATGGCAAGAGATCGGGCGGATCCTTCTCTCATCGAGTGTCAAGTAACCTCGGCAGGAATAATGCGCCTGATGGATCAGAGTTGCGAGTTTATGAATTAAAAAATCTTTAAGTCATAAATCACCAAGTGAATTATGTTTTAATTTATTTTTAATTCATAAGTCACTAAGTGAATTATGAATTAAATTTTTTTCAATTCATAAGTCACTAAGTGAATTATGAATTAAATTTTTTTCAACTCACAAGTCACCAAGTGAATTATGAATTAAATTTTTTTCAATTCACAAGTCACCAAGTGAATTATGAATTAAATTTTTTCAATTCACAAGTCACCAAGTGAATTATGAATTAAATTTTTTCAATTCACAAGTCACCAAGTGAATTATGAATTAAATTTTGTCAATTCACAAGTCACCAAGTGAATTATGAATTAAATTTTTTCAATTCACAAGTCACCAAGTGAATTATGAATTAAACTTTCTTAATTCGTAATTCACCAAAAGATTTGTGAATTAATTTTTTTTCAATTCATAAGTCTCCAAATGAATTTATATCAAAAGTCGCTGGGTGAATTATGAATTGATTTTTTTTTCATAAATTTCTAAATCATAATTCATAAGGGAGTTAGGTTAGGTAAGGTTAGGTTAAAGTGGTTTTGGTGAAGTCTGACAAATCTTTTATTTATTATTCAGTTGTTTATGCCAAATCATCATGGCAAGTTACACGATTGAACAGCACGTTCAAATGATAAAACTTATTATCAAAATGCGTGTTCGTTAACGCAAACGTTGCGCGCATTGCGCCAATTTTACGAGTTCTGGCCCTTCACAGTCGATTCTTCAACGTTTGATGGCCAAATTTGAAACGACCAGTTCAGTAAACAATCAGCCGTTCAAGGAACGCAAGACAACATCGCCGCGGTCCGTGAAAGTGTACAGCAGAACCCGAGGCAGTCTATTCCTAGCCGTACACAAGAACTCGGCCTTTCGCAGACTTCAACTTGGCGAATTTTGGGTCGGGACTTGGGCCTACACCCGTACAAGATCCAACTGACCCAGGAGCTTAAAGTTCATCTTACCGCCCTTATTGAAAAACCCTATAAAACTGGCTAGGAGTTTAAAACGAGTTTTTCCATTAATATGTATGGCTGATTGGCTGATGTTAGTAAATCTTTCTAAGCAACTTCTTCTTTGTGTCGAAAGTGCCATATTGCCATTTTTGTAATAAACGAAAACAAAAAATGTTTTTTCTTATAGTCTTTTTTATGAAATTGATTCTCGATACAATTGGTACCAAATGAATACAATTTAAAAAAAAATTTCAGTACAATTGGAAAATGTCAATTTCCATCCCTGGTATGCACTGCCTTTCCGGCTAACTAAATTCACGCCGACCAAGCGAATCTTATTCGTCTTGGCTTTATCTTTTATTCCTCATTAAAAATTTTAGTGGGTGCGATGATGGGAATTTCTTGTATGGGGGCTCCTGGGCTATAAATAACGAAGAAGAAGGAAAAGAAGTACGGAGTTTGGCGCCTTGTGAGGAAGTGGAATTACGGAGACATTATAATCTTCAGGCACTAGACACCCTACTCTATCGGTCACCTCTGGATATAATCAGCAAACAAATAGCTGCTAGTTCTGTTATTCGCCTGAATGCTTCTTCACAGTGGACTAACAATAACATTCAAACATTGGCCACTCTGTTATTCTTAATTATCTAGAATCTATTCCAAAGCACACAGACTACACCATCGCCCAACTACAGTTCGATAGAAACTTCCAAATTTCTATACCTTCCAGATCCTTTTGGTAAAATAGAACATTCCGGGAAGACGAGGAAATCTACTTCTATACAGATGGATCGAAAAATAGTGATGGGGTTGGTGGAGGTGTGTACCCTGAACGACTAAAACTAAGTCTCTCATTCATCCTTCCAAATCACTGTAGCGTGTTGCAGGCAGAACTTTTGGCGATCAAGGAGGTTCTGTCCTGGCTCAGAGAAAACGTGGTAGGTATCCACATCTGATTTCCGGATTTTCTCAGATAGTCAGGCAGCTATAAAATCCCTGGACTCTGTCTCTACAAACTCAATTACGGTCCAAAACTGTCGATCGTCTCTAATGGAGATGGCACAACAGTTTAACATTCACCTTCACTGGGTGCCGGGCCATAGAGACATTCCAGGAAACTGCAAAGCCGATGAACTCGATGAACTCGCCAAATATGGTACAACATTACCCATTAAACCACATGGTTTATGTTGGTATACCAATCGCTATATGCAAACTTTTGCTACAACAAGATGCTATTAAGAGAACTAACATCAGGTGGAATAACATAACGACCTGTCAGGCGACGGAAAACATTTGGCCTAATCTGGACTTCTAGGTGCCTGATATCTCTAAGCAGATTGCATATAAGCTCGTTAATTGGTGTCATTACTGGACACTGTCTAATAGGAAGACACGTTGCGCGACTTGGCGTATTTTCTAATGATTTCTGCAGAAGGTGCATGGATGAGGAGGAGGAGGAAACAGTTCTTCACCTCCTCTGCACCTGTCCTGCTCTAGTTCATAAACGTAGGATTCACTTAGGGGAATACTTTTACAATGATCTAAACGATCTCGAACACATTAATATAATTAATCTTCTACGTTTCGTATGGAACTCTAATTGGTTTCATTGAGCTTTCGAAAAAAGCCTTTTAAGATTCATGTGGTATCACAATGGGCCTTCAATTGGCCTAAGTGTGTCTTTTAACACCCATGACAGCCACTTTAACCTAACCTTACCTAACCTAACTCCCTTTTGAATTATGATTTAGAAATTTATGAAAAAAAAAAAATCAATTCATAATTAACCTAGCGACTTTTGATATAAATTCATTTGGAGACTTATGAATTGAAAAAAAATTAATTCACAAATCTTTTGGTTAATTACGAATTAAGAAAGTTTAATTCATAATTCACTTGGTGACTTGTGAATTGAAAAAAATTAATTCATAATTCGCTTGGTGACTTATGAATTGAAAAAATTTAATTCATAATTCACTTGGTGACTTGTGAATTGACAAAATTTAATTCATAATTCACTTGGTGACTTGTGAATTGAAAAAATTTAATTCATAATTCACTTGGTGACTTGTGAATTGAAAAAATTTAATTCATAATTCACTTGGTGACTTGTGAATTGAAAAAATTTAATTCATAATTCACTTGGTGACTTGTGAATTGAAAAAATTTAATTCATAATTCACTTGGTGACTTGTGGATTGAAAAAATTTAATTCATAATTCACTTGGTGACTAATGAATTGAAAAAATTTAATTCATAATTCACTTAGTGACTTGTGAATTGAAAAAAAAAAATTCACAAGTCACTTGCTAGCTTGTGAATTAAGGACTAGCTTAAGCTGTGAAATGATTTAAGCTCTTGCAACTCTGGATGGTACGGATCAGCAGGTACAATGCCCCTGGTGGCACGGATCAGCAGGTTTGATGCCCCTAGCTGTTTGATGGGGAAGTTGCGATTAAGAAATGGTCGGACTATTTCAGGCTTTTTTTATCAATATAAGTACCTGATGCAATTTTATCATTCGATAGTAATAGTAGAGGCCACTTTAGCACTACTTATAAAATTTTCCGAAGGGAGTGAGTTTGAATTGAATTCCCTATGGGAAAATATTTTATTTAGAAAAGAAATGTGACTTCTTTACAAACGCTGTATAAGGTTCTCAGAGTATTCTTTTTAACTTTGGCCTGATGCTCTAACCTTTTCTTTTCAATCGTTTGAACTTTTCACAACGTCAAATTAAAACAAATCAAAAATCTTCAAGCTTCAACCCTGTTTCTGATATTTTGTATGACAATCGAAGTTTTGTTCCAAGTGTACATTGTACAATTCTCTTATCAGCACCAGTAAATTGAGTTATAAATCCTTGTGAATTATTGACACAAACATTTCGTTTTCAAAAAATTCCCTCCATTAACTTTTACTTTTTCAAAGCAAGCACGTACCTAAAATATTGAAAGTCATCTGCTCATTTCTGTCGACAAAATAAATTCAATAATTCTAAATCTAGAACAAAATTATTGCATTAACTCAGTTCTTCTGATCCCCGCAACTCTCCACATTGATTTATTTGTTACTCGTGGTTGACATCACCGCTAAAAACTTTATAGATAGATAGATATGTTTTATTGTAGCAGAAATATATAACAAAGTTGTCTTAACCTATATTGCACAATTTACAGAGTTACGGTATATGTCTACCTTGCTACTGATAATAAAAAGAAAATAACAATATTATAAAGCGTTGAGATTTAAAACGGATACTTTGAAGGAAAAGCTACAAAAAAAAACCTTCATTAAAGTTGAAAAACTTTATAATCTGATCTGATTGCAATTCACTTTACTGATGAGCAAAATATAATTCGCACTACCAATACAAAACCCCGTCCTACATGAGAATTCTGACTCCGTTCCGGACAGAACTGCTCTGTGAAATAAGACACCTTTTGGCAATTACCTCAGCTAAATGCCGCGAGAGAAAGGGTCTATAAACGATCATTTAAAAATCGAACATAAATCTTCGGATAAACGTGAGCTTGCCTTACCACCAGCGGCGACGCGTGCCTGTAAAATGTAGTCGTTCAAACCCAAAATCAACGCGAATACACATTCTAAAATTCAAAAACTATGCTGGGCCAGGGATGGGACTTTACTGCAATTGCAGTAGATCTACTGCAATTGTTTCGCAAATAAAATCTACTGCCACCAAACTGAAATCTACTGCGCTTTGCGTTCGAAAAATATTTTTTTACTTAGCAAGGAATTAGAGCAATACAAAATTATCCAAGATTGTTGTAAAATTGGCGAAACATTTGTATTGTCTAAAAAAATGTTTGACTTGAAAAAAAAAGTCGAACCCAAATGTTTAATACTATGTTTGAAACGGGTTGCAGAAGGACAGGGAATGCTACTACAAAATGTGTTTTTTACATTGAACAATTTAGTATGGTATTTAATATTAAATACCTTGCTTAGTTCTATAATCCATAATAAAAACTAATTATATAATCAACATCCCTTTACATTGGAATAGTAACAGAAATATTATTTACTAAGGGAATTTTTTCGCAAATTATATTTTAAGAAAAAAGCTTAGATAATTTCAACTTAAATAAAAACATGTCGCATCCTTGTCCATAACGAGGTTAATTATTTAATCTTGCTTAATGCAGCAATCCCAGAGCAGTTGCAGTCGCCAGTCGTCTGTTCTTCTAACTAACCTTTTCTTCTTTTTTAAAAACCTACGCCATCCTCCAGTTCGATACTCTAGAGTCTCGATGTGTTGACGTCTCATGGGTTTACACATAGCGACGAACGGGTTTACATTTGCCATGACTTAATGCTCCGGTTTCACTTAGGCACACGCAAATGCGTAGTGTCTAGCATTTCTTATACCTACCTCGCACTGCGACAAACAAATAGAAGATTGAAATATCGTGTTTTCTAATGGGACTTCACAACTTAAAAAAAAAAACGAAAACTATTTGAGATATTTGAAAAACTTGAATATAGTGAATATAATAGTCTAAAAGTTAATTGCACAACGAGGTGGCCAATCGACTGGTCCATTTCTTTCACGCTCATCAAACTTACTCTTCAACAAATAGCTTTTTAGATATGCTGTGTGACACCATCCAGTTTAAACCACATGTCATCTAAGGTCTTATCTCTCAATTTGGACCAAAAATAATCGGTTAACATGGCGCATGCAACTGACTGATTTAGATCGTTTGTTACGGATGCCTGAATGGCAGCGATATTTTCCACATTTTGATTTAACCGTTGTCGCAGTGTCTCAGTGACACGGCAACATCACACAGCGAATACATACAAATTTTCGAACTTAACACTTTTTATTGGCTGTCTTCAAGAGCGAGAATTACGGCCAAAAACAGGTGTGTTATAACAATTATTAAAAAGTTCTGTCATCGAAAAATTTGCCTGGTTAAAATTCAGCCGGAAATTTGGAACTATACAAACTTGAAACACAAGTCATAGGAATGGTTCGTTCCAATTTTTTGGCAGAATACAGGTGTTCAGGAAAATTTATTTTCAACCGGATAATACAAAAACACATTCTTTTGAAAAATAAGTGAGCTTTTTTTTGTCAAACACAAATTCTTGGAGTGATCTCCGATCGATTGGTATATAAATTTCGGTAGAAATTTTTTTTAATTCGCAGTTACTCTTTAGCTTGTTACTCGTTAACAAGTTGTCAAGTCAAAGGGTTGAAAAACCCTTTATAGGTTTTATAAAGAAAAAGAACATTATTTGGCTTCATATGCCTACAAGATCAACCAAGTCAACATTTATTGAAAATTTGTCGTAGAATTTTTCAAAATCTTACTTAATTATAAAAAGGGAAGATTGGCATTCCAAGTTGAGTCTGCTTTACTACACTTTTATCATTTCAACTACTGAAAAAACTTACATTTGGAAAAAAATGTTCAATATCAGAGATGTTTCAAAGATTTTTCAGTTATGGCCTTTTTTGTCCCTAGATATACCAATAATAATAACTTACTTAGTTGAGAACATTTGTTTTAGTTGGAATTTGAAAACTCTTAGTTTGTTAAGTTTCGTATTTATTTATTTGTGTTCGTTATGTTTCAAGGAATTTTGTTAAATTTTGTTACAAATGAACTTATATGCATATATATGTATGCATTTTCATAACCTATAAACGAAAAAAAAATCTACTGCGAAAAAATGAATTCTACTGCGTTTTTTCTTCAAAACTACTTCGTACAATTTCTAAAAAAGTCACATCCCTGTGCTGGGCTAGTCTCATTTCCTTCATTCCATTATTCAAACAGGAAAAAAAGCTTTCTTCTTTCCAAACTGATTTGAACACAATCATGAAAATGATCGTCCGTCTGTTTCATTTATCATATTCAAAAACTACCCACTTTTCTCATTTCCAAAATTCTGTGTATTCATTCAAAAAAAGCTCTACTCGTCCGCAACTGCACTGCACGACAAGATCCCTTCTACGAGCGATTTTTTTTTTTCTTACATGCTCTCTATGGGTTCAAGTCGTTGCCAGATCGTTCAAACGACTTTGGTAGATACACATCAGTTGAGTAAAAAAAAAAACAGTAGCAGGTAGCTAGTTCGTTTTGTTTTATTTATGTGGTTTACTAAAGATATGCACGAGTTGGAACTGGAAGTGGATATATTTTATGTAGGACGCAGGCACATTAGATATGTTTGTATGTTTATCGTATTTGGAATAAAAAAAAACAAAAAATGTGTGAAATGTGAGTACGGTGCGTGGAAGGTGGAAATGCTAGTCGTTCATGCACGACTTGAACAATATGACGCCTCGCCACTGCTTACCACCATCCCCAAATAGGCTACGCGACCAATTCGAGTTTGGAAAAGTAGCAGGTCCTTATGAAATGAATAAGATGGTTTGGAAAGTAATGCTTCGGCACGTAGAGTGTTCAAATCCAACCCGGAGGGACGTCGCAGAAGAGGACTAAGGTATAGCACACAGGAGGTAGACGACCTCAATCAAGTCGGCGTGTAAAACTGGGGACAGCCATATAGGGACCAAGCTAGCTGGAGACGCTTGTTGGATGAGGCTCTTGTACGACATTGACTGTAGCGCCACCTTAAGTAGACTTCCTAGAACTCGAAAAATTATGGAACTTTGAACATTGAACTGCTTCATTTAATTTAAACTTCTCGCAAATTAAGCACTCGTATTTATAGCATTCTGTTCTCAGTTCTCATATTTCGGGAAGATACAACTTCAAGATCTACATTGATCTCAGTGCGAAGGTGATGATATCAACAGCCGCTCTTTGGTAGAAGACAAGTGGAAGGTAGAAGACTTCAAACAGTAGACGACACTGACAAGATTGAATACGAGCATTCCGTAGATTTTGAAACCGCAAAAGATTTTTTCAATTGATATACTTGATTCGTCTGTTGATTTTCTAGATCTAGTCATTTGTCATTTTTGCAAGGTTCTTTCATAGATTAAACTAACTTGCCAGTTGATTCTTAACTCCCAACTCATCCAATGTAAAGGCTCACATCAACACTCATTCCGGATAAACACTTTAGATAAAAGTCCACTCTTTAGTGTTTGCCTATTAGGTGGGTGAGTTATCCCCAGTATGAGACGAACAGTACCCCTCCATTCTCAAAATATTCCATAAGATTGAACATTCAACACTCAAATATTCTATCTAAAAGTCTTAGATTTTGTATCTTCGGCCTTTAACCAATTACACCCATCATTGCAAAGGATATTCAATAAAAATAGCTCTCAAGACCTTACACATTCATCCAAACTATTTATCTTTAAAAACCCACTAAACGATTTATGGTTTTCGTCTTCGAATACTTGACAGCAAAATTCTTAACTTCACCTGCACTTCTGGTTCTTTGTCTCAAAAATTTGAGATAACCTTCCATAATTCGAATTCCAACTGTTTGAAAACTGCATAGTGGTTTATTTTGTTTGAATGTCCATTCGATGATAGCACGTAACATATATAAAATATGTATGTAGAAAGTGGGCAGCCTAACCTACATCTTCTATAAAACGGAAGATGTACAAGCAGCAATATGGTTTAGCGAAAACCTAACAAAATTGGTCACGTTATCATCGAAAGACCATAAGCTTTATCAATTTTTCTATATATGTGGTATGTATTCTTACATGCCAGCACCCAGGTCCAAATATGTATGTCCATCTGTAGCTTTTCCAATCGTTCCGAGTAATCTGGCATAAGAGAAAATCCATTCTAAGTCAAAATGAAGTTGAACCACCACAGGACAAAATTAATGGCTGATGGGGATGGTGGGGGCCCACAAACCCACACATATGTACATGTCTAATGCTGGCAGAGAAAATACGAATCAGTTTCAACGGCAACTTGTAGGATGCAGTCAGGATCCAGGTCCGGAATTGAGTAAAGTATGTTGTGAGCTAAAGTCGAAGCGACATGGGATTTTAGGAGCGTGTCTTCTAAAATCGGTTTTCACTAATGGAAAAATATGACGTTTCATGACCTAAAAGATTTTTAAAATAAACACAAACATGTAAATAAGCATTCACATGCACTATGTTATAAAAAAATTTCAGCCCCAACATTGAAAAGCCCCCGGGACGTTAGTTTGTCCCTGGGCTAACCATAACACACGCTTAACATTTCCAAAGTCTGTAGTCCGTATTCTATGACGAAGAAGATGATTATGATGGTACTACAATGCGCACATTGTACTCCAAAAAGTGGTGTTATGTACTCGAAAATTATATGTATTCGTGTGCCACACTACACACAAACGAATACCGTCATCATATCGTTTGAAAGTTTATCGATTGTTTTAAACAGAAAAAAAAGAGAGAACACAGGATAGGACACTTTCAGAGTATAACAAAACCACATCATCTAACGGTTAGAATGGAGGGTAGTTTTAGCTTGTTTCAATACACACACATAAAAACTGCATGTTGTTGCATTGTCAGCCAGGAAGGAAAAGAGAATACAGAGCACAAATGATTAAAGTAATTTGAGAACCAAGGATAGGATCCCACTGCTAAAGTGCTAAAGCTTTTCTATCCATCACTCGCCGTTGTCATCGGAGAAGCGAGCAGGTTTTTGCAACAAGAGCTGAACTATCATGTTCACCTCCACAGCAACTGTTTTCATGAGCGAAGAAAGGGAAGAAATTCAAAATGTAGGGTGAATCGATTGGCGTTTTCTTTTCTGGGAATAAACTGTGTGTACTTTGGTTTGCATTAAATATTACAACGTCAACAATATATCAACAGGCTGTTTGCGATATATACGAATACGATTGTAAACTGAATGTGGACCTGTAAGATAATATCAAAGACCATTTATAGTAACGATTAAGTTGCAAACACAATTATTTTAGTGTTAATAGGTTTTTATTTAAACAATTTAAATAATAATAAGAATGAAACACATTATTCTTTGGGTTTTTGTTTATAGTTTTAAATAGGTTTATTGAATTTAGGTTTAAGTTTTAACAAATACTTAAAGAAGACGAGATATGTACTTTTTGTACCTGCTTGCATTAAGCAGTCCCTAACTCTTGTTCTCCTGATATTCGTATCGCCATCGCTTTTTTTATTTTATTTTTTACAAATAATTTCTTATTAAGTGCCGATACGACTAGCAACCGTAATTGCAATCGTACTCGGTGAAAATGGACCCCAGCGCGTGCGGTATCTGGGGGGGAAAGAGGCGTGGGAATTAATTATTAAGTAGCGAGATGATATTCGAGTGACTAACATAATGTAAACTGAAAAACAAGCCAGTTTAAGCAGCGTTAAAGAAAGCGTCTCTCTAATCTTTAGGTGTCACTTGGTTGCTATGCTGCTAATCATCATTATTAAGATTTGCTCTCTAACTTAATCTTCGCAGAAGATGAAGTTGGAGCAAAACGTACTTTTCGTGCAATAGGTTACACTGGAGCATTTGTCTGCAAACACCCAGTGTGGTAGAAAGCTAATTTTAAGTGGGTGCATTGGAGAGTGTGTGGAAGCACATTTTATTATATAACACCTCCCCACCAATATTTTTTTTGGTCCCCAAAAATTTTTATTTACAAAAATTAATTTCAAAGTTCATAATTTCTTTTAACTTTTCGTTAAAACACTGAAATATAACAGTTAAACTTATGGAAAACTTCAAATTTAGTTATAACTTGTATTTTTACAAAATTGTTTCGTTAATTTTCCTAAATGAGTTTATTTATTTGACAATATAACAGTTTTATATTTATTTATTTTTTTGCAAAATTCGTTTTTACAATGATGCTTGTTACTTTCACATTATCTATATATATAAAAGAAAGTCGTGTTTGTTACAACACTTATAACTCGAGATCTGCTGGACCAATTTTCATGGTTTTTGATTCGTTGGATTTGTCTCCGCCCCGAATAGCAGAATACATCTTAAAAACAATGAATACATATCCACGGTAGCGGTCATAAACGACAAACAAAATTTATAGTTTTCAAATCACAACAGCAAAATATATCAAAACGACCTTTGAACATTTCGTCAAATATTTTTATATTCATCTAAAACATTAAAAAAATGTCAGTGAAGAAAATATACATATGTATGTATGTATGTATATTTGTCAAATATTGTTTTCCCATCAAAAACGTACACTTGCCGTCGATATTTTTTCCTTTTTTGTTGGTTGATTTGTTGCTTTTGGGATATGGCGTGGGAAGCGGGTAGTGAAGTAGCGGAAAAGTAGGTAGCGGGTAGCGCATAGTGTGGTGACGCGTAGTGGGAGTAAGTAGCGGGTAGCGTGGTAAAGGGGTAGCGGTTAGTGTGTTGAAGTAGAAGGTAGCGGGAAGTGGGTAGTGGGGAAGCGAGTAGCGGGTAACGGGGTACAGTTTTAGCGGGTAGTAGGTAGCTCTGGAGGGTAGGAGGGTAGAAGACTGCAGTGTTGCACGCGTCATTGATGCATATGTTCCACTGTTGGTCATTTTCTAATAAGTTCAGGGCTTGAAACGCACCGCGGAAAGTGGATTGTGTGACGCCGTCAACTATTTTTAATTGCTGAAAAAGATCTAGGACCAGGCACTGCGAAGCGTGGCAGGGTACAGCTAGTTAATAATAAAAAAAAGACATTGTTTTTAATATTCATACAAAAAATTTACAGATATAATTTATTTTTAAGTCACTCGTTGCTTTTAATAGTTTTCGTTTTTTTAAGTAATATGGCAGTATAACAGTTTCATATTTTTACCTTCTTATTTTTCATCACATTTGAATTTACGTACATTTGGTTGAGCGTTGAATTTATTTTTATTCAATTCAAACAATTTCAAATAGGTATTATTTACATATTAGTCTTATATCTCGTTTTTCTTTTCTTTTTTTTTAAACCAATTATAAGCTACTTTATAAACATAATTATTTCTCAGCAATTAATTTCCAACAAATTTCCTGGATAGAGAAGAGTTCCTTTACCAATTGAGTAATGCAATTAATGCTATAAAGAATTAAACTCAAAACAAATTTCCGAACGCAAGCAATTGATCTATTTCAACTATTTACAAATCTGAACGATTTTGTTTTTTTATTTCCTCATAAAGAGCAACGAGCCTAGCGACATCTATCTATGTGGTAGTACATGGAACGCATCCATTTTAAACCGATTAGCAATATATAGGCTGAACAAGTTTATTTTTTTTCCGATTGGTAGGTCGATTCCATTGGAATGACAGATGAAAAGAGAGGAAATGTTTCGTTCTCCCTTTTGATTTATGAATTTACTGTTGCAATTTTAAAGTGTGCTACAAAGTTTTTCTGAGAAAGTTCAAATTAATAATTATTTGTATTCGAACAACAAAACCCAAACAAAAATTCAAGAATAATCAAAACTGTAACAAGAAAACAAGTGAATACGTTTGGGTAAAAATAAAAACTCGGTAAAATAATTGAAACGAAAGTGGATTGAGTTTCAGATACAGTGTAAATATGCGTATGTAAACTGAATCTTAAATTGAGATTTAATTGTGCATTGAAAATTTATAAAATTGAAGTTTTTTGGTACTTATACCTTCTTTTTAATTGCTTTATGTAGTAACTTTTGTTTCGTTTTGTGGATCTGTCAATTACATAATTGCCGGCAGTTGTAAATTGATTCAGTTTCTTGTATTTCGGTCTAGTCTTCACAACTGTTCTATTCTGAACCAGATCTGGACATTGGTCAAGGTTTCTAAGGCAAGTTTTCTTATTTTTCTTTTCTATTGCTTTTTCTTTTTCGTTTTTTAAGGATTTAGAATAATTTTCAATATCCTCCCTAGATAAATTATTGCAAAGAAAATCTCTGGGTCTGTGTTTTGTCGTGGAATGAATTGTATCGTTATACATAGTTATGATGTTGAAGATTTTGTCATTCAATTCCGAATTGTCTTTTGAAGCATTTAAAATTCGTAAGTGTTCGTTTAAGGTTCCATGTAATCTTTCGATATCAGCATTGCCAGTTTTTATAGATGCTGTTGTTTTGTGGACTTACATTGCTTATATTCTTTTCTTTTAAAAATTGCTCAACTGCGGAATGAAGGATGCAAGTCTCACCATCTGATATTATTTTTTTTTGGCTTTCCTAAAAGCTGAATACCTACGTTCTTTGATTGCATTTAAGATTGCAAAATTTGCAATCCAGTTTCTATCTTCTAAGGGATGAACTATTGCATACTTTGAAAATTTGTCGATGGTTGTAAAAAACATTTTGCCTCGTTCTGGAAACCAGATGACGACATGAATAATATCATTAAAGCAATTCGGTGTTTCGGTTTCTTGCATTGGTATCTGCAGTGGTTGCCGATCGTGTTTGTCTATATTGCAAATATCACAGTTGTTAATAAATTTTTGTATTTCGGTTTGCATTTTTGGGAAATAATATTTTTTCTTTAGTTCTGAAAATATTTCATTAATTCCTCTATGGTTCTTACTTAAGTGCTCATTTTTGATTCACTGGTCAACAGCATTTTTGTCACAATGATGAGACACATCATTTCTAGTAGATTTTTTGATGCTGAAACTGAATCCGTACACAGAATTGTTCTAGCACGTCAGGTTTTCGAGATATGCTTATCTCAAAGTTCAAAAAACACGGTTTTTGAAGTAATTTTTTGAGGACAGAAAATTTTTATAGACATTTGTAACTACAGCATTCTTTAGAAATACTCTTTATCTTTCAAACCCATCTTAGTTTGTTTCGCTACTAGTCTTTTCTCAAAAAATTAAATTTTAGCTACGGTACTTCGATATTACCTATGTTATATTCTGCGTTATGAAAATAAAATGGTATATCTTGAGAAAAAAAAATCGTAACGAAACAAACTAAAATGGAATGAATTCTCGCACAATTAACTATTTCGTTAGATTCTGGAGAATCTTCAGCAAAACCAAGCCTATTTTCAAAATTCAACTTCTTTGTTGATTTCCGAATAAGAATCTTGAATCTGTTCAATATATCGACTAAGTCCGTCCGCTACGCAGTTTTCTTTCTTTTTAAAGTACTCGATATCGAAGTCGTATTCGATTAGCATTATTTTCCACCGCTGTAATTTCATGTTAGGTTCCTTAATGCGACGCAACCAAACTAAAGGCTTATGATCGGTCCTGACTGTAAATTGTCGACCATATAAATACGTCCTAAAGTATTTCACAGACCAAACAACTGCGAGGAGTTCCTTCTCTATAGTAGAGTAACTAAGCTCGTGTTTGTTTAAGGTTCGTGAGGCAAAGCAAATTGGATGGCCATTTTGGCTGAGCAGAGGCGGCGTAAGGCGTGGGTGACGTGGGCCATCGCCCACGGCCTCGCGGTACAAGGGGCCTCGCGCTTCAAAAATTGAATTTTGAAATTGTCATAACACGTTTTTCTTAAACTCACCACGAAAACATTAGAAGTTAAGATTTTGGATGTGTTCCGAAACTCTAGGCCGAAACTTAGGTCTTATAGAAAGGAATGTTGCAAGGCAGGAACGCACTCAAATATTTAAAAATATTGGCGCAAAATTATAGTCCGCTAATGAACAATTTTAGTTTCAATCATGACTCAACCGTCATTTTGAGGTAGTATCAAACTAGAATTGTTGATTAGCGTCATTGAATTTAGAAGTTAACAGGCATCAGTTATCAGTTTCATTGTCAATTTGATTCTTGTTCTCGAAAAATAGAAAAAACAAGAAAAAAAGCAAACAGGGTTGCTGTTTTCGTTTTAACCTGGACAAAACGTGAAAATTATATTCGTCATCTTTATTTGCATTACATCTTTATTTGCATTACATAAACAACTTCTTGTCTCAAAATTCAAAATGTGGGAAAAATTAACATAAATAATATGTAGATTTGTTTAGTTTCAAAACTAATATAAATGAACCGAAAAAATTTTCGGTGTTTTTATAATTCATTTTTCCTTAGAAGTGGCCGCGAGATCGTTTCCAAAACCGAATACAATTCAGTTTTTCATTGTTTTTGCAGAGAGCATCCCTGTGTTAGTAATAAATACTAAGCTTCATGCATAAGGCCTCGGCCACGCAGTAAGCGGGCGAGCGGCTAAGCGGCTGAGCGGCTAGCGGCTGAGCGGCAGCTCTAAGCGACGTATGGCCAGGCACTGAGCGACTGCTTTTGAGCGATTAGTAGTTAAAATGCCGTTGTCAAGAACAGTTCGCCGTATTTTACTGTCGGAAAATCGTTTGTATGTGGACAAATTACTTAAACGTATAAACAAAAAGAAGACGATTTGGTGTTCATCCGATTAACAAATTAAGATCGGAGTTTGGAGAATTTAGTCATTTATTTTTGAATCTACGAAAATTTCCAGATAGATTCTGGCAATATCTACGTATGTCTATCGAATCTTTTGATTTGCTGCTTGAAAAAGTGCGTCCTAGATTAATAAAACCAAGAATTGCTATTTCTCCAGAGCAGAGATTGGCTTTAACTTTAAGGTATGTACATTTATTGTTACACTAGCTGACCCTGCAGACTTCGATAATCGATAACCCTCTTCCTCTATCGTTTGCATTGTTTTTTTGTTAATTCGTATGTATGGATCCGTCTTTAAACAAATAAGCGATATCAAAAAAACAAAACAAAATGGTAAGTATACGCCCCGTTGCCTGCAGTGCACGGATTTCCTCCTCATGTTGCTGTTGGGTAAACATTTCGAGTTCTTCGACCCTAATTGTTGCGTATAAAACACATTGACCATGATATTGAATGGAAAAATGATTTTTTATGATTGCTCTGAGAGTTACTGTTATGGAGCAATACAGCAAAATAATTTTTTTACATTAAAAATATCAGTGTTTCAAAAAAAAAATTACCAAAATCACAAATTCTCTATTTTCCCATTGTTTAAAACCCATTCAAAATTTGACTTGGGATTTTCTTGCTCTTCTGGAGTTTTCCATTTTGCCACTCATTTTACTACAACTAATGCATTTTATATGTAAGAGTGTTTTTGAGATTTTTGTTTAGCCCATTTTTTTTTGCATTTCAAATTTTCCATTTTTCCAATTTTTTGTTTCCTTTTCTTGCTTTCCATATCCCCATCACAAATTTTCCAGTTTCCCTTTGTAAACCAATGAGTTTTCCGAGTTCCTTTCGAAAACCCATTTTGAAATTTTCCAGTTTTCCATTTTAAATTTTCCAGTTTTCCATTTGAAAATCAATGCATCCACAATTTCATGCAATTTCCCATTTGAAAACCAATGAGTTTTCCGAGTTTTTCATCAAGAACTTTCTATTTTTTGTTAAGATTCAATACTTGCCGCTCAGAACATTACTAAAAATTAAAACAGGTTTGGTTGCTGAGCGGCGCCGCTTAGCCGCTCAGGATTTTGTTTCGCCGCTCGCTCATAACGTGGCCGCTTCTATGTGATTTCATATGTTTTATATTTTTTTTTCCGCTCAGCCGCTCGCCCGCTTACTGCGTGGCCGAGGCCTAAGAGTTTAAAAAAAAAAGTTTAAAATCTTTCATCTTCATGCCTCAGTGCTGGAAATTAAAAATACTAAAACATTTAATTATTGTTCGTTTGAATGAAAACAAAAAATTTAAATTTCTTAGTTTTCGAGAAAATACAGAAATTTATTGTTTCAATTTAATGTGTTTTCTTACTTTAATCATTCTTAATTTTAAATTGATAAGGATGTGCACGATTTCTGTCACCGTCACGATTTAGAAAAGCCAAATAATGAATTTTCATGAGCAAATTCTACGCCTTTTCATTTTATTTCTTATCCAAAGTTACCCTATGTGTGAACAATTCCGGTAAGTACAGTCTCTGCTGAAAGGATTTTTCAAAATTAAAATTAATAAAAAAATATTTTAGAAACACAATGAGCCAGGAAAGACTTTCAGCTTTGGCTGTTTTATCAATTGAATCAGACATGGCATCTAGGCTGAATTACGAAATAATAATTAAAGAATTTAGTAAAGTGAAAAGCAGGAAATTTCTGTTGTGTATACAAAAGTGCAGATGACAATTTATATTTTTATGAATAAAAACTTTGCAGTGTTAATGTTTTTTTTTTTTTATTAGTTCTTGAAATCCGTCTTCAGGTCGCCACAGAATAGGGCCTCGCAAAATCTGTCTTGCCCACATAAAATTTTGGTGTTGCGCCGCCACTGTGGCTGAGTACGGCGCCTTATGCATAATTCGACGCGTCGGTGGTTAAAATGAATTTTTTGTTAAAATCTGGACTTTTGAGAATTGGATCAGAAGTTAACAGTGTTTTTAATGTATTAAACGAATTAATGTACTTCTGGTCTTTTACATTTCACTTTTCCGATTTTTTTAGGTATCTTATCATAGGATGGACTACCTTTGCATCAGTGGCGGATCTAGGGAGGGGCGAAAGGGGCAAGCGCGCCGACTAACAATATATGTTTCGAAAATTCATATTTTCCCGCGGCGCTGCGCATGTAAACGCTCCCTATACAAGTGTAAATGTTTTATGATGTGATCAAAAGGAAAAGGGACGCTCGAAACTAGTGATGTGCCGAACCGT
Source organism: Sphaerophoria taeniata (assembly GCA_943590905.1). Classification (NCBI taxonomy): domain Eukaryota; kingdom Metazoa; phylum Arthropoda; class Insecta; order Diptera; family Syrphidae; genus Sphaerophoria; species Sphaerophoria taeniata. The sequence continues at coordinate 187,291,403 of OX016540.1, forward strand.
TAATTTTGCAAACCGAGTTAACCCGAGTTAGTTTTTTTGCAAACCGAGTTGCAACTCGGTTTGCCCAACTCGAGTTGAACGAGTCAACTCGGTTTGCCAACTCGGTTCACCAACTCGGTTTGCCAACTCGGTTTTCCAACTCGGTTTGCCAACTCGGTTTGCCAACTCGGTTTGCCAACTCGGTTTGCCAACTCGGTTCGCCAACTCGGTTTGCCAACTCGGTTTGCCGATTCGGTTTGCCAACTCGGTTTCCATCTCGGATTGCCCTGAAAATCGATCTTGAAGATAGTTAAAAAGCGGAAAAAATCAAATCCGTCAAAATCTCTGCCATCCGCTGATGGAATTTGAATTTTAATGGCTCAATAGAGATAAGGTACGAATCTAGGTCAGTAGAGGGATATTTCGTTCTAAATGTTACCGGATTGCCCCGAAAATCGCTCTAGAAAACATTAAAAAAATCGAAAATACTAGGTTTTTAATCCGTCAAAATCTCTGCCATCTTCTGTTGAGATTAAAGAATCATTCATCGATTTTATCCCTCTAAAGATAAAAGATGCAGAAGGAATGACAAATGAAATCTTGAGTAAGCTCGAAAATGATGGGTTAGATGTCAATAACTGCAGAGGCCAAGCTTACGATAATCAAGCTACAATGGCTGGTACTCGTTCTGGGGTACAGCAAAGAATCTTAGATCAGTACCCATTGGTCCGTCCTTGTAATAATCATTCGCTGAATTTGGTGGGAGTGCATGCAGCTCATGTTAATGCCCAGGCAGTTAAATTCTTCGGAACAGTGGAACGAATATATACCTTCTTCTCAAAATCGACTCATAGATGGAATGTCTTGAAACAACACATCACAATTACGGTCAAACGTCAGTCTGATACTAGATGGAGTGCCAACGCAGCAGCTTTAAATACTTTATCTACCCAACTTGATGAAGTAATAACAGCTCTAGAAATACTTCGAGATACCCCTTCTGAAACCGTGGACACGAGACAAGATGCAGCACTTGTCATTGGTGCTGTTGAAAAATTTGATTTCCTGGTTCTGCTCCTCTTATGGGCAGAGATCCTCCCTTCTATTTACAGAATGCGGAAAATGTTCCAAACCAAAGGGATCACCATTTACGAAGCGACAGAATTACTTGAGACATTGTCAGACCACATTAAAGGGTTGAGAGTTAGTCTTTCCGACATAGACATATTGAAAGCTAAAAAACTGTGTGAAGAAATGGGCGTAACGATTTCGAAGAGGAAAATCAAGAAACGCAAGATGCCAGGTGAACTTGCTGATGACGCTGCTCTCGATACCTACGAAGAAACAAGACGCTTTTTAGTTGAAATTTTGGACAGCCTTTCAATCGAAGTTTCTACTCGTTTTGCTAGCTTGAGAGTGCTGAATGAGCGCTTCGGATTTTTCTTCAACTTCTCTTCTTCAAAGAATATATTGATGACGATAAAGAAGTTTTGAATAGAAAACTATTGGAAGTTGACGATAAATGCAAATCATTAGCTGAAATTTATTCCAATGATTTTGTAGCGGAACGGAAACGGAACTGTTTCATTTAATTAAAATAAATTATTATTCATTTGAAATTATAGATGGAGATGGATGCGGTAGGTAGAAATTTAAATTACAAAATAAATATTCTAAATTATTCTTTTTTCATAAAAGCTCAGTCGATACTCAGCTACCAAGCAGAACGGAGCTTGATAAATAATTAAAAGCAACCTGTGCGTTATATTTTTCTTCAATTGTTTCATTGTAAAATAAAAGTTTGTTCAAAAATAAAAAAAAAAAATAAAAAAAAAAAAACAGAAAATTATTGTTGATATTTTGAATTTCGATGAAGAAGTCAGCAATAAATTGGTGACCCCGACGAAAAATATCCATTCCACACGCTCAAAATACATTCCCGACGACAACGCTCAATATAAATAGCCATCTCAAGCCAAATTTTCTTTGATGGAAAACAATCAAATATTACATAACGCTCCAACAAAATCTTCAAAAACATTAATCGAAAAATGTATGTAATATTTGGCTTTAAATCAGCCATCCAGACATTTTTACCCAATCCAAGCCTTCGAAGGACGAATCCAAAAATTTAAGCTTTCGAAGGACGAATCCAAAAATTCAAGCATCCTCATACGCACACAGACGCTCAAGCAACAAAAAGTCCTTTAAATCACAACCTGGAGTAGGTATAAACAACAGCACCGAGCCAATTTCAACATCACCATCGTGCCAAACCATAGCAACGCTAAGCAAGGAAGAAAAAAGCAAAGAACTTTCTGGAAGATCTCACGTATCACAAGTATTCATAATTATCTATTAATTTTTTTTTATCTCTCATTCATTTCTATAACTTGAGTTTTCTTTTTATCCATTTTTTTCAAAATTAAAATTTATCCTTTTATTCGATTACATAATTAATTTGATAATTTCTCCATTTTGTAAGCCGCATCCCTCTACTCAACTAAATTTTTTTTTCTCAATCCTTAAATAAATTAAATTGTTTTTGAATAAACACAATGAGTACCGACGATAATGCATCCAATGATAATCCCCCGCTAAGCGGAATCATTCATGCTGTATCCATCAAACTCCCAGAGTTTTGGACAAAAATGCCAGCCATTTGGTTTCTACAAGTAGAGTCACAATTTTCTACTCGAAATATTGTTTCAGAAGAAACAAAATTTCATCATGTTGTCCAATCCCTTCCTCAGGATGTGGCTGCAAGCGTCTACGATATATTGACACAACAATCTCAAACGCCATACACAAATCTCAAAAAGGCTCTTATAGATAGACACTCGATGAGCGAAAGCAGGCGAATTGAAGCTTTGCTTTCAGGGGAGGAGATGGGGGACAAAAAGCCGTCCGAGTTTTTCAGAAGACTACAAACATTGGCCGGACAATCAATGATTGTAACGGAGAGTCTCATTCTGGAACTTTGGAAACGGCGTCTTCCCACTCTTGTCCAAGTCTCAATCAAATCGAGCTCTAAAACAAAAACGGACGAACTGCTTGAAATAGCAGATGACATTTTTGAAGTGTATCAAAAACAAGACTCATACTTGTCAAATCCCTCGCATTCCGAACGCTCAATTAATGAACTTACCACTATTAACCAAAACCTTCAATCCGAGATAAGTGAAATAAAAAGCATACTCTCAAATCTAAATCTCGATAAGCGTTCTTCCCGTAGTCAAAACAGAATTCCATTTCACCAACAACATTCACGTAGTCGCAATAGTCATTATAGGTCAAATTCAAGAAATAGTTCACAACTATGCTGGTTTCATAATCGATATGGGAAAAGGGCACTTAAATGCTCACAGCCTTGCAATTTCCAGAAAAATAACCCAAACTAAATTCTACTGTCATTGCAACGGCAAATGACAGTGGATCATATAATTTTCCAAGCCGTATTTTTATTAAGGATCCAATTTCTAACATAATATTTTTGATTGACTCAGGCTCAGACGTTTCAGCCATTCCCGCCTCGTCATTAAAGCAATACCAAAACAATAAACCAGACCAAAAGATTTCAGCAGCAAATGGTTCTCCCATAAATGTTTTCGGTACAAAATTCTTAAAAACTACGCTAGGTTTTCGAAGAGTTTTCAACCATACATTTTTCATAGCTTCCGTAACCAAACCCATCATAGGCGCAGATTTTTTAAAATCAACTGGCCTGGTTATTGATATAAAAAACCATAGACTCATTGACCCGCTCACAAATACAAGTGTTAGTGGTACACTTTGTAGAGAAAACATAACAAGTCCACGGTTTTTTGAAATTCAAGAAGAATATAATTCAATCCTCCAAGAATTCTCTTCTCTCATGGAACCTCCAAATTTCAACCTGCCCGTAAAGCATGCCGTAGTTCATCACATATTGAGGAACGGACCACTGCCGTACTCTCGTCCTCGTCGTCTCAACAATATCAAACTAAAAATTGCCAAGGACGAATTTGAGTACATGGTTCAAATAGGAATTTGTAGACCATCGCCTTCACCTAGTGCATCTCCACTACACATGGCCGCTAAACAAGAAGCCAACGACTGGAGACCATGCGGTACGGAATTGTTTCACGATATCAAAGATGTCATTTTTTTTTCTGAAAAGAGCCAATAAAAAGGGAGAAAGTCTTGATCTCACTCCAAAAGGAATCATCGTTGAGGTTAGAGGCGTACAAAACACTTGTGACGGCATTGAAAATTTTGCTGACTCTACCATTGTCCGTGGCTTCGTGTGAGCGATCATTTAGTAAACTGAAATTGATAAAATCTTATCTCCGCACAACCATGAACCAAGACAGGCTGTCAAATTTAGCTATACTTTCTATCAAAAATGAAGTAGCAGCATCACTCGACTACAACGATATTATTGCTGAATTTACGGCAATCAAGGCCAGAAAAGTTATATTCTGAAAGTAATATTTTTTTGTCGTGCAAAAACACAAATAATAATGTTTTTTTCCGTTGCAACTGACAAAAGAATCGATATGAAATACAATTCTTCAAACTTTTGAGCTTTTAATAATTAATAACCTATTTACACTTAAAATACTCTTAATGTTATTCGTACAGCAAATAGGGAGGGGGCGGAAATTTTTCGCTTTGCCCCGGGCGCCAGGAACCCTAGATCCACCACTGCTTTGCATAGTCCTTAATGAACTTTCTGAAGTACCCAGTAATTCCAAGAAATTGCTTAATACCTTTAATGTTAGATGGAAGAGTCATTTCAAGTATAGATTTTACTTTGTTGGGGTCTGGTTTAATACAATTGCCAACGACGATATGGCCTAAATATGATGTTGACATTTCCCCAAATTTACATTTGTTTCTTCTTAGCAAACGCTATAATCGCAGAGCGAACGGGCCCAAGTCCCTTGCTCATCACGAAGGTAGAACTCCAGCTCATCTTCGATTCAATAAAGAATAAGAAGTCAGCAGGTGTCGACGGTATATCCAACATTGTACTAAGACACTTACCGATTGAAGCCATCGACATTTATACCACACTGTTCAACAACGCTCTGAATAATGCATATTATCCAGAGCGTTGGAAGACAGCTGTGGTTCATCCTCTCCCGAAAAAGGGAAAGGACAACTCCAATCCTTCAAATCTCCGGTCAATAAGTCTCCTTCCAAGCATCAGCAAGGTATTCGAAAAGATAATCAATAGGGCTCTGGCTGAGTGGGCTGCGGACAACAAAATAATTCCGGATAACCAGTTCGGGTTCAAGGCGGGACATGACACCATTCATGCCGCGTCTAAGCTCGTTTCTGATATCCAATGGAATAAGTCCAAGAAACAATGCACGGGTGCTGTTCTGGTTGATTTAGAGAAGGCCTTCGACACCGTGTGGTTAGAAGGTTTGTACCTAAAGCTCACCAGACTAGGCATCAGTAAACCTTTGTTGTATATGCTTCATGATATGCTCAACGGTAGAAAGTTTGTTGTAAAAAGTGGCAATGTAATTTCTACCACCACCTTTGAAATTAAAAACGGTCTTCAACAGGGAGCGGTGAACTCGCCGATCCTCTTCAGCATTTACACCAGCGATCTGATAGGTAGCCTTTCCCAGGCAATTGCGTATGCCGACGACCTGATTGCGTACAGAACTGCCCCAAAGGTCGAAGTCATTAGAATTCTCTTACAACGTGACTTCGAGAAGATTCAGCGATATTGCGACGACTGGAAACTGAAAATAAATGTCCAGAAATGCGAAACAATTCTGTTCCGGACCTCGTTGGCCAGGGCCACGAGGGATACGCGCAAGAATTGGCGCAAGATGGTCATCGTTGGGCCTCACGGACAGCGATTAACGAGCAAAAGTGAAGTGAAGTACCTCGGTATCTGGTTGGACCAGTATCTGTATTTCGACAGACATATAGATGCTGCTCTGACTAAGGCCAGAGGAGCCTTCGCTCTGACGAAACGGCTGTTTTACAGCAGTCGGCTTGACCCCAGAGTGAAGGTAATTTGCTACATGGCCCTCATACGGCCGATGATCGTTTATGGCTGTCCAGTGTGGTTCAACGTTGCACCATCTCAAATGGAGAAGTTTCGGGTGTTCGAGAGGCAGTGTCTTCGGCGCTGTCTCGATTTGTATCGGACACCGGAATCTTCTTATGTACATTACTATTCTAACGAGGTTCTGTACAACGAGGCTCGGATTAACAGAATTGACAATTTCGTGATAAGACTTATTCGGGGTCACATTGCGAGAGCTATGACTTCGACGAATAATTTGATCTTTGGGGCGTTCTATCCGAACGACGAATATTTTGATAGTGCACGCTCGAGCGGCTTCATTCCACCAGAGGCATTCCTCCACCTAGATAAATGCGGTCTGATACAGGACAGATTGGCGATCCCGCTAATCTACCACGTCAGGCGGAGAACCGTCGATCGGCGGCTCCTTTACCATCGAGACGTCCTCGCACAGGACGGAGCAGAGCTCCTCCGGTTCAGTAGGGCTGTGTCCGAACGGGACCGAATTGATAGGGTGAAGCAGGAGCACCAGTTCTGGTGGCTTCAGTCAGCACTTGATAATGGGTAGTCGGGGTGGGGTTTTGAGCCTTGGCCGGCTTGCATACTTGTTTTAGTCTAAGGGTTTTGGGTTTAGGTTTAAGTAGAGTAGGCATGGTGGCACAAACATTGATATGGACACAAAAAAAAATAACAAAAATACAAAAAAAAAAAAAAAACAAAAAAAGAAAAAATAACAAAGAGAAACAAAAAGAAAAAAAAAGAATAAAAAAATTAACAAAAAGTGATAAGAAAAAAAAAAAAAGAGATTTGCTGCTGTGGTTGCTCTAGTTTGTAAGTAGTTGTTAGGTAGAATAGGTAGTTTTAGTTAATTTTAAGTTTTATTTTTAAGTAGTATGTAAGAAAAATAAAATGATATTGTGTTAGTTTTTTTAAATTTTCTAACGAGAAAAAACAAATATAGTTAAAAAACGCAAAAAATAGTTCATATGCCGAAAGGCATTAATTTTAAGACAATCATGAATTTCTTAGAGCGCCCGCTTAGGGCCAGTAAGTTAAATATAAGATTTTAGATAATAAGCTAGTTTTGAATTCATTGTCTAGTATTAAGTAGTCATAAGTGAATTAAATAAAATGAATTTTGAAAAAAAAACATTTGTTTATCTGAATTTTCAAATTACAATCTTTAAGGGTCTGTAAAATTTTCTTAAGAGCTTGAAGGTGCTCCTCAAAACTCGTCGAAAATATTAAAATATCATCCAGGTAAACAACGCAGATGACGTTAATAAACTTTTTAAGGATGTTATTCATAAGTCTTTGAAATGTTTTCATTGCATTTTTAATACCGAAAGGCATCCTTAAAAATTGTCCTGTTTTGGTGGAAAATGCTGTTTTTGGCCTGAGGGTTCGACCTCAATCTGATGAAATCCTTTGACCAGATCAATGACGGAAAAATAATAATTGCACTTTCCAAGCTTATCAAAAAGTTCTTCTGTGCCGTTCATAGGATAACTGTCATCGACTGTCTGCTCGTTGAGTTTCCTATAGTCGATTATAATCCGCCATTGCTTGTTCCCATTAAGGTCGTCTTTTTTAGGAACGACCCAAATTGGCGAATTGTAGGGACTGTTACTCGGTGCAATTATCTTCTGGTCAAGCTTCTCCTCTATTTGCCTATTAACTTCATCAGTATGAACCTCGGGATATCTATACAATTTTGTATAAATTGGAATATCTGTTTTAGTAAGAATCTGGTGTCTAATTTCATTTGTGAATGTTAGATTGTCACCTTCTTTATAAAAAATTGATTTATAGGAGTAAAGTAATGCTTTGAGCTTAGAAGCATCGTTAGAGGTAAAATGTTTTGTGAAAACTTTGTCATCAATTTCTGATTCAAAAATTTCGTTACTAAAAATATTAAAATTCTCGTCGTCATAACAATGCTGAGCATAAATTTCCTCTTCAATATTAAAATAAATCGGTATTTTTGTACAATCTATTTTTAAATAACGGTTTTTATAATCAATGACTGGATCAAGATTCATGAGGTAATATTATTGCCAATCAAACCATCGAAAAAATCGTGAAATTTACAAAAGTATTGCGTTTATTAAATTCGGTGAAAATAGTATACAAAATTCAGTATTCGTTTCAATTTTACGGTCGAGTACCTTCAGAGCACATTTTTTTGATGCAATTTGCCACTTTGGATTGCATAAGTTCTTATTGATTATACTATACTCGGCACCGCAATCGATCAAGAATCTGAGAAGTCTTATAGAAGATTGGCACACTATATAGGGTAATTGTTTCCTACATCCGATTGAAAATTCTGATTGTTTCCAGATCTATCATTGTTATTTTGGCTGCGCTCATTCAATGAAATGTCCATTAGTTCGTAATTGTTCGATTGTCTGGACCTATTTGTTTGGCGCGATTGATTACTGAAAACATTATTATTAGACTGGCGCGATTGACCGCTCTGTGTGTAACTGTTCTGTTGGCGTGATGTTACAGTATTACCAGAAGAATAATTTGGACATTGACCTGTATTGGAAAAATTATTATTATATTGCCTGCTGTTTTGACCCCTATAAGAATTCATAGCGTTAGAGTTTCCAATATAAGAGTTATTTAAGTTTTGATTTGAACCACTTTGACCATAACGGGGGTTTGGTCCATATCTTTGGTGATTAATATCCACAATTATTTTGAAAGCTTCACTAAGTGATGAAGGGTTTCGACTTAATATGATGGACCTAGAGGGTTCGGGCAAATTATTTTTAAAGGCTTGAAAAGCAATCCTATTATTTGACTCAATCATTTCATTAATTCCATCTTGATTATAACCTAATAAATAAATGCTATTAATAAGAAAAAGAAAGTTATTATTTATTTTATTGTAATAATCCTTAATTGTCGTCTGAACTCTTGCCGTTCGAATACCATCAATTAATTCATCAATAGATAGTCTTTCCCCAAAATAATTTTTTAAAACATTTTTAATTTCACTCCAAGTATTTAATCTGCCATGTTTTTGAATTTCGGATTTAGCCCTACCTACAATTCTGTCTTTGACGTAACCTGTTAGATGACTTTAGCTGTTTCTCAAAGATATCAATAATAGGAGAAATAGCATCAAATCTGTCCAGGAAATCTACCAGATTTTTGCTATTACCATCAAACTCTGTAATCTTAGTAATTAGTTCCAGCATGACCTTAAATCTATCCACTGAATTGAGGAACTCCATGATGAAAAGGTATTTATTTGATAGGTACTCACGGGATACTGGAACTAATATTAAATGTTGACAAGTTGGACCATAGATTTTTAATAGCTTCCTTCGAAGGTATTTTTTTTATTTTCGCAAGCGTGGGAGCTTTTTTCCAACGGTGCTTTGGTGGAGTTTCACAAAGTAAATATTTGGTACTTTTTTTCAGAACATCCAAGTTTAAGTACAGATTAAGCATTAGACCATTTCTTTGTGGTAAAATAGTTTACTTCGTATACTTTTTTTCTTATAATTGTTTTTTTTTGTTTTTAGTTTGGTTTAGGTTTTTGTTGTTTTTTTTTTCTGAACTATTTGAGCGAGTTTTTTTTTAATACTTTTTACAGACTAAGTTTGTTCTGTTAATAGTTTAAGAAATTGTGTATAGTTATAACTTATAACTAGCAATTTTAAGTTTTTTAACTCCACGCACCAAGTTTTTTTTCGACTGTGCCGGTAACGATTAAGTTGCAAACACAAACTATTTTAGTGTTAATAGGTTTTTATTTAAACAATTTAAATAATAATAAGAATGAAACACATTATATATGGTTATATGGTCTTTGATAATATCTAGACAAATGTAGAAATTTGATTCACTGTATAACTAAAATCGATAGGCTTTGTGTTCACACGTTCAAGTTGCGAAAGAGATGGTCTTAAACAGTTTTCATTTATAAACCTTCAACACTTAAGCAATAAATTCTCTGATGAGAGATCCACAGATGAAAAAGAACCTGTGTACCACATCCAGTTCATTCAACAGGCAAATAGAGTAATCTTCTGCAAATTGAGGCCAAATAAGTAAACTTGAATGTAAGCTGTTTTGAACTACATCCTTAACTTGCGATAATTCTAACAACTCTCATGAACAACTTTTTCGCAGAAGTAGAAGATTGTAAATATACCTACTCGTCATTTCGACGGAACTAGAAATCAACCGGCCTAATATTCCTCTTGAACAATATCAGAAAAATTCTCGAAGAAATATTCCTTAGGAGACTCAAGAGATTCTGCGACGAGTGCAACATCTTCATAGACATGTAATATAGATTCCGCTATCTCCCTTGCAAAAGATCCAGTCTGATGTCAACTCTGCCCTTGATAGTCATCGCGAATTGTGTTATTGAGGCTCTCAACTCTAGTCTTAGATGTATCACTCTAGCGGTAATCAACATTTTCTTCTTGCTTTTTATTCTTCCAGGAAGTTCTTAGTCGAAGCCGAAAATTGTTAACAATAAGAAACATTAAAGCTGGCACGGCCAGGCAGGGTTCGATATTTGGACCTTTTGTTTACAGTCTAATGACGTCCGACCAACTTGTGCGTTCAGAGTGAAAATGTGCTTTTTGCAGATGAGTAACTGACCAACGATGCATATGTCCTCCATCTCACAAACATAGGAGGTTGCAGTCCACATTAGCAGACTCTTCAAGTACCAAGCCAAAGGGGGCATAAGAATCAATAACGTCGAGTCGGTGCCCTGAATTTCATCGGCAGCCATTGTAGATTGGTTGCACCTGTAGAAACTCTATTCTGAACTTCAATGAGCTGATTCGCTTCAACTCGTATTTAAAGGCCGTGCTAGCCAAAGCAAATCAAGCCATTCATCTCCCACAAACGATTATTTACAAGCGGTAATCTACCCAGGCCAGCTATAGCTTTTCAGTATGGTGAAGTATCTCCAAGACAGCATTGCGTTGTTAACACCAACTTTGCACTGGGCTGAATTTCTATAGACTGAGGTGCAAGTATTTCAACGCAGAACGAAAAAAGTTGTCCTATTGACTACTTAGATAGATATGACAATTTTAAGTTGAAAATCGACGATTGTCAACAGCTCAACTTTTTATTTTCTGTGTAGAGGTGACAGCGCTAAAGACATTAAATTTATAGCGTGTCCAACTTCTCTTCCGCACCTTCAGGCCTTACTCTTTCCTTTACATCGATCTGTCCGAGCGAGTGCGAGTCCAAGACACCAACCAACCCGAGTGACCCGTAATGTGGTTTCATGATGTTGATTCTAAATTTTCAAATTATATTTGTTTTAACGTTCATATTTTTCGTTTCCTTTTTTATGTTTAAAACCTTTCTTGATAAAAACGCAATGAACAAACCAAACTAGTAAACAAATTTACAGGCATATATCCCATGCTGAATACCTCTTATGACCAGGTCAGAAAAATTCCTATGGCTGTTTACATCATAAAACTGGAAAATAATGTTATTTCATGCTGAATTAATTCAGCTCCATAAAAGCCTTCGAGCTTGAAACATAATAAACGCACTGGAAAATAAATAAATCATACCTTTAGTTTATTTTGAAGGATGAACGAATTACCGAAAGAGTTCCAGGAACAAAAAAGAATTAACAATCAAAATACATTTTATTCGACTTTGATGTAGTAAATAACGCAATGGCAGTAGAGGGTTTCCCTGCAAGGCAGAATCACAGGATTTATGTTCGGTTTAATTCTGGGTAGGTGTGCGATGTAGCGAGTAAACAAATAAATTATAATAAAGACTTTCATCCATACAGTAGGTCCATTATTTTCGACCTCATACTCATATGTATACGAGCTTTTGAGAAAATAATCAGGCTGAATTTTTTGTTCAGTAACAAGTTATACCTCCTACCAAAATTATTGACCGACAAGCCGGGCGTCATCCCCAATTTTTTCTTACCAAATTAGTCTGCCACGCCGTTTCCCAATATGCACTGTGCATCAAAGAATTGATCTTCCGGTCTGTTTACTCTCCACTCAGAAGAGCTTAGTGGGCAATTCACCGGTGACCAAACACCAGGTGGATTACCGTTACGGAAGGATTATTGTTAAAAGAGGGTGAGACATGAGACATTACGTCGATGTTCAAGGGAAGTAAATTACTGAACGATGGTATGATCACCAATCGTCTTGAATGCTCTGTTCTGAACACTGTCTAAAAGACTTTAGTCCTTCACTGGAGCACTAGCCCAAATGTGGGAGGACGTATATCTATAAGTTTTAAGGATGGTAGCCAGATCGGAAGGGGAAAAATGTTTAGCATTTCGCCTTAAAAAACCTAAGCATCTTGCAGCATTTTTGGCGAATCGCATATGTGATCGTTCTACAAGATGTTGTCGGTGATGTACATGCCGAGAATTTCGAGGTGCTCTGTTTCACTGATGCCATTCATGGACAGCAGCAAAGAGGATATATCTCGCTTCAACGATACAAGACAGCATTGAGTTTTCGAACCATTAAACTCAACGTGGCTTTTTATTCCCCACTATATACCCCAACAGCATTTATGTTGTGGAATTCAGACTTGAACCCGTCTAATACAACTTGTATAGAACGGTTCAAAAGAAAGTTTATATTCCAACGAAGTAGTGATTCGTCAAAACTGAGAGCACACATTTTCGACAAGAGAGACTGCCGCCTGGTGCCAAACTCTATCAAATGCCTTCAAATATCAAGTGCATTAATTGCTTCAATGTTGCGTGAGATAAACCATCAGACCACCAGTGGACCTGTTCTTGTTGCTGCGAAAGATGTTCTGCCGGTCATTAAGAAGCTTTCAGTCTTCGAGATATTTCTTGAGCTGATAGTTTATCACCATTTCCATGGCCTTAGAAAGAAGGTACGTAAGTGTAATCGGACGATAATTGGAGGAAGAAGAAGATTCACCTTTTTTGGAATCGGCTGGGAAAATTGCAGTTTTCGAATTACTCGGAACGAGCCCACAAGAATAGGATATAGATGGAAAAGCTAACTCAAGGATTTTGCCAGCGTAGAGGAACACCTCTCCAGAATAATAGATAGCGGGGTTACCATACGGACAAGTGGCTTATGTATGTTGAGATCATTTAGGTCTCTCGCCAAAGCACAAAGAAGATTTGTCACTTTTTGTCTCTTTTTTCCTGTGTTCATCTTTTTTTTAGCGAATATAATACCTGCTTCAAATAAAGTCAAATAAATGGTAATTAGTGAAAACATTTGATTCAATCTTATTTTCGCTAGGAGTGGTCTCTGATGGTTATAATTCGACACAAATTACAAAGTGGAAATTTACTCGTTCACATGATGATGACATTAGGTGTGTTTTTTTTGGCAAATCTATCCGCAGTGCAGTAGGATTTACCAAAAAAACGGATCCGCAGTTGTTAATTTTTTGTATTTAAAAGTTGGTACTACTGAATCAAATAATTATGTGAAATAAATGTCAAATAATTATTTGAAAAATAAAAACATCAAAAAATATTTTTTCCTCGCCGAATAAAAGTAAACGAATTTAAGAAGAAGAAGCTTTCGGTATAATCTTCGCAATGTCATGAACGATTTTGGGAATTTTACTGCTGGTATTCTACTCGATTTCTCGTAGCGATGTCCGCTTCCAATGGAGCCAATTGAGCTGTCGTAATTTTTGCTGCTGCCGCACGCAGAACATAAGTGACCATACCAAAGAAGTCAACATCACCGTTACCTACCATCAGACTTGCGAAACGGTTCAATCGGCGTCGCTTTCGAACAGTCAATGTTAAAAAAACCGACCGCCCAGCTCTCGCAGTAACCATCTGAAGAGCGAAATGAATCGAATCGACAGTCCAAGTAAATTGTTAATGCCCTCCGGATCGGCGAGCATTGTCCAACTGAATCGCCAGCAGTATGTGCACAATTCAGTGATAATGACCCAAGAAATTCCCAATGCCGATATATTCTACAAACCAAATCAAAGATGTAAATGTGACGCGGAAATTCTTCACGAAGCAAAAACGTCTGGCCAATCCATTGCCGAATCGAACGATTGCCGAGAACCGACCTGGACTCAGCAGTCCCGTGCTCTTTTCACCAAGCCTTTGTGAGATCAACGATTTGCCTTCGCCTCAGGATCGAAGGAAACCGATCGTAATGGGTGATGATGAGTCTATTTCATTGGATGATGTTCTCAATGGCTGTCCACAACCAAGGCAGGAATGTCAATTCGGATTCGCTCAACATGTTCGCTCTCAGTATTCGACGGACATTCGCCTCAAGTTCGGCATGTGAGAGCGATCTCAATTACCAAAACTCTGAGCTGAGCATTCGGAATTACGGTCTGTATGCTCCTCGTCCTCAGCCGGATAACGATTTAAATATGACACTCACCGGCGATCTTTACTATCCCTATCAATCGTCAGAGGTGAGCGAAATAGACGAGGCCAATAATGATTTCGACGAGGTAGTTCTCCGACAAGCAAAATGTTTCCGATTCGGAGGAAGTCGAAGAAAATTCCGCTCCGACGCGACGGTTACCTCGATAGGGCCGACTATTGTTGACCGAATAAATTCGAAATAACAAACCAGAAAGACACAATTTGTTTTAACATGCTATTTTATTGATACATATTTTGTTTTGACTTCAAATATTCTTTGAGTAGTTCTGCCTTCTTGCGCCGACTTTCCTCTTTTGCCTTCTGATAGTCCATATACTCTTTCCACTTAGCATCGTTGCTTTCTTCAAAACAATCATTTTAAAGACGATTATTGAATTTTTTAATATATTAAGTAAGAATTCAATTCCTGTTGCAACGGAATTGACTGTTTGGTTGTATATAATCTGAAAAAGAGTAACAAATATAAAAGCACGCTCTCATTGAAAAATGGAAAACTACAAACAACAAAGGTGTACCAACTATCATAAGTCAAACAACAAAAAACTATATTCGAGAGTCGAATAACTTCAAAATTCTATCCGCAGTATGATTCTACTTCTACTTTTATCAGCAGTATCGTGTTTTTTTTGTAATACATGTAATCTACTACTGCGGATACGGATAGCTTTGCCAAAAAAACACAGCTAATGAATTAAAAAAAAGTCGATTTAAAACGCTTGTTTTATTGTGTACTAGCTGACCCTGCAGACTTCGTACTGCCTCAATCGATTATCGATAACCCTCTTCCTCTATCGTTTGCATTGTTTTTTTGTTAATTCGTATGTATGGATCCGTCTTTAAACAAATAAGCGATATCAAAAAAACAAAACAAAATGGTAAGTATACGCCCCGTTGCCTGCGGTGCACGGATTTGTAAAACGCGAATCATTTCGGTTTCACTTCGCTCCTCATGTTGCTGTTGTGTAAACATTTCGAGTTCTTCGACCCTAATTGTTGCGTATAAAACACATTGACCATGATATTGAATGAAAAAAGGATTTTTTATGATTGCTCTGAGAGTTACCGTTATGGAGCAATACAGCAAAATAATTTTTTTACATTAAAAATATCAGTGTTTCAAAAAAAAAAATTACCAAAATCACGAATTCTCTATTTTCCCATTGTTTAAAATCCATTCAAAATTTAACTTGGGATTTTCTTGCTCTTCTGGATTTTTCCATTTTACCACTCATTTTACCACAACTAATGCATTTCATATGAAAGAGTGTTTTTGAGATTTTTGTTTAGCCAATTTTTTTTTTGGCATTTCAAATTTTCCATTTTTCCAATTTTTTGTTTACTTTTTCTTGCTTTCCTGTACCCCATCACAAATTTTCCAGTTTCCCTGTGTAAACCAATGAGTTGTCCGAGTTCCTTTCGAAAACCCATTTTGAAATTTTCCAGTTTTCCATTTGAAATTTTCCAGTTTTCCATTTGAAAACCAATGCATCTTCAATTACATGCAATTTTCCCTTTGAAAACCAATGAGTTTTCCGAGTTTCATTCGAAAACCCATTTTGAAATTTTCCAGTTTTCCATTTGAAATTTTCCAGTTTTCCATTTGAAAATCAATGCATCCACAATTTCATGCAATTTTCCATTTGAAAACCAATGAGTTTTCCGAGTTTTTCATCAAGAACTTTCTATTTTTCCATTCGAAAACCCATTTTGAACCAAAAAAATTCCAAGCAAAAAATATCTAATTTCCGACCTTTGTTTGGTTTTTCCAGTTTTCCCACTCTTCCATGAGGTTTTTCCAATTTTTTTTTCACAGAAATCATCACTGAATGTAACAGTATGAACCATGAAAATTTCACAAATATCTGTTGGGCCATTTCGGAGTCTATAAGAGACATACAAACAAACAAACAAACAAACAAACAAACAAACAAACAAACAAACAAACAAACAAACAAACAAACACACTTCCATTTTTATATATATAGAGATTTTAATAAATATTCTGGTTTCTGTTAAAATATTAAATACAAGTGAACAGAACATCGTTGCGGGGTCAGCTTGTAATATTCTAATGTGTTCATTAAATTGTAACAATTTTTTAAATTTTGTTTATTACAAAAGCAACAACAGGACTTACTTAGGTGCAACTAAAACACAAGAAACAACCTTACTAAGATTGAAGGATCATCAGGGGGAAGATTAATGTATTCATTCCTTTACGTAACTTTTCTTCAATGTTATTAATCAAACTAAAATGATATCAAACAACTTTAAGATCTTTTTTAGGCAACCTTCAAAGCATTAAAGTGGAAACTTTTAATTTTTGTCGGTGCAAAATAAAAACCAGCTATTTAAGAATAGACTATAAAAAAAAATTCAACACCCTAGGTTTTTAAATTATTTTCAAAACCTCAAGGCAATTCAAAATGAAAATAATTTTCGCAGATATTCCCCGAACGAAAGCGAAACTTTTTTGCGTAAAAAAAATTTACTCAATAAGCAAATCTCCTTTCTTTTCTTGCACCCACACAAAATGAACCTAATAAAGACGATTACACCAAAAAGCAAAAACAAAGTTACTAAAAACTGCTAAGCCCAAAAACTCTTTAACGATTACTGCTTGGCCAATTTGGATGTTAACATACAGGCCAAGCAAAACAGCATTCCCTGAGAGGGAAAAAAAACGCACAACTTTTTATATTTGCTAAACTTTAACACAAAAAATAAAGAAAAAAGAACGGGTGAATTAAAATTGTTTTTTCCTCTTTTTTTCAAAAAAAAAAAAAACGAAATAGAAATGAAAATAAGTGAAGATGATGAAGAAAGCAGAAAGATCATGGATGATTACAACGAAAAGATATACATATCGAAAAAAAAAGAATCCATACACAGCAGAGTAATGGGGTAAATGAAGCAGTGCTGGCGTCAAGTTCTGGAGCATTTGAAATCCATTAGAACAAAATTTTACTGTTTGGTGTGATGTAAGTGTTATGTTCAATTCAATTCAATTCATTTTCTTTATTGTAAACAATACACTAAGGCCCATTTGCTCATTCGGAACATAAATTTATGTTCTACTTAAAGTTCATTTTTAGTTTCGGAATTTTATGTAGAACTTATCGAATTCCGGAACGTCCCATATAAAAATGAAAACTTTAAGTTGAACATAAATTTATGTTCCGAATGAGCAAATGGGCCCAAGACAATGTCTTTTATAGTATTCATACTTTGGTTGAACAATTTCAATGTATGTATTTTGATTCTATATACCTACAATGAGTTAATACTAAAGTAGTTATAAATATATATATATGTTATATATATATATATATACATATATATATATATATATATATATACCTATTTTAATTCAATAATACATATAAGACTTTTCCTCTCTTCTACTTTCCTATTTCCCCCCTTAACATCCTTGTTGTTTGAAAAATGTTTAAAAACCTCGGTCTTGAAACTTGAAACTTACTGCATCCGTTATCCTCCTAATGCTAACTGGCAAAGAGTTAAAAAGGCGAATGCTGTGAACAAAGAACAACCGTGAGGAGTTTAGATATCTAAAAGTTGGAATAACTAGATAATTTGTTCTTGACGATGTACATAACTCAATTTTTTCAAAAAGGTACTCAGGTGTTCTTGTGTGAATAATTCTGTGGAGAAAGATACAATTACGGAAATTTACGTATTCGACCATAGTGCAATTAAGAATTTTTTTTGCTGAAAGCAGAGATATGGTCATATCGTCGAATACCATAAACGTAGCGAGTCATATCATTAAACGCCACACGTAGTTTGTGTTCAGATAGAGAATCCAGCTTCGCATACACGACTTCAGAAAAGGAAATGATTGGTACGAGTAGAGTTCTCATAAGACGGAGTTTTGTTTCTTGAGGAGTAAAAGAATTAGATACCCACAGTTTTCTCAAGGTTCCATAAATACGTGCAATGACAGAATTTATATGGTCTCTGCAAGAGAGATCCCTCGAGATTTTGAATATAAGACTGGTCACGGAATTTACAAAACTAACATCGGCACTATTCAAAGTAATCGAAGGTAGATCTCCATAGTTGTATGTCTTCTTAGAAATTAATAGGGCTTCACTTTTATTGGCATTGAGCACTAGACCGTTTTCCTTAGCCCAGTTATAGATTCTCTCAAGATCTTCATTAACACAAAAGATAAGATCCTCTATTAAACCAATTCTACGTGAGAGATAAATTTGTATATCATCCGCATACAAATGAAAAGAAACGTGCTCACAAACAGAAGGCAAATCGTTGATAAAGGCACAAAACAAAATTGGACCCAGAATAGAGACTTGAGGCACACCCATCTTCAAGTACGTATGTGCTGAAAAATTGTTTCCAACAGATACACGCTGAGTTCTGTTACACAAATAACTACCGATGAGACGAACAGCTGAATTCGAAAAACCAAAGTAGTGCTCAAGTTTTTGACAAAGGACTCGATGATCGACTTTGTCAAAAGCCTTCGAGAAGTCCAGTAGGCACATGTCCTCGAGTCTTATGTCCTCTAAGATCTTTACCATTGCTGTAGAGCAGGAATGGTTAGCTCTAAATCCAGATTGGTATGAAGGCAGCAATCTTTTGGATGTAAAATGGTCAATAATTTGTTTTGTAAGGATTTTTTCGAGAACTTTGGACATGCAAGGTAAAATGCTTACTGGCCGGTAGTCGGCGGGTCCCGAAGGTGTGGGCTTTTTCGGAACATTGTTTGTATTCTTTTGTGATATTATGATGCTCCTACTCAAGATCGTTATTTGGTCATTTTAAGAGGTTATCTATAAGACAAGATAGAAAAAACAAGACCATCTAAATATTTACCAAGATCCTGATGGACTTAACCTATTCCCTCTGGTGATAGTCTTGTAATCGACAACAATGTGAAAATTTTGCTCGAAGTAACAATTTCCCTCCTCCATGGATAAGAATCAACGGTATCGCCCCCAGTTCCAGTTAGACTGAACTACTTAGTGAATACCTTTCTACGGGCTATTTCAACGTATTTGAAGCCCAGGCCTTAAAAATTTGTGGTTTTTCTGGCTCTTGCACTTGGAGTTACCTCAAACTGGTAGTCCAGGTTGAGGGTTGTCCGTCAGGCTGAAGCCCCGGCTACGTACAAAAACATTTAGTTGCGTAGCAACAACAGGCCTTGCAAACGGACGGATATACTGATGATGACCCATGCAAATGTAATAAGGGCAACGAATTTCGGATATGCACGTGGAATGTTAGCTAACTTAATAGACCGCGTGCTGCCGAACATTTAGCGGAAACCCTGAACTGCTACAAGAACAAGACATTAACGCTATCCAGGAAATGTGAGGAAGACAAAAAGTAAAAGCCAACAAATCCGTAAACCCGGCCAAGGCGAAGTGAAATCGACAATAATCCAACAAAGCAGCTGGAGCAGATGGTCAAGCTGCTGAGCTCTTCAAAACAGCAGTTGAAGATCTGGATAGGACCAGGCACCAAATCATCTGTAAAACATGGTCGGGAAAATGCATGCCCCAGGATCGACATCGACGGCTCGGACAGAACGTCACAATAGATGCATATAACTTCGAGGTAGTAAAGGTGCTTATCTATCAAAGATTCGTTCTTAAGACGGGCAATACCACCAGCGCGTAGATCAGACGAAAAATAGCTCTTGCTAATCGCTGCAATTGAGTGGTAAAGCTCTCTCTCGATCAAATAAGGTTAGATTATATAACACCCTTACGATCCCAGTTCTACTCTGTGGTGCAGCATAAACTCTGACAAAGTCAGATAAATGTGCCTTCAACTATTTCGAGAGGAAATTTCTTTGGGTCATCTACGGCTCCGTGTGCATTGATGGAGAATGGAGAAGGAGACTCAACAGCGAGCTTTACCAGCCAGAAGAGTCAAGTTCCAGGGAGTCATATGGCTTGGTCAGGTAGATGGACTTGACACCAATGCTCCAGCCCGGAAAGCCTTCGACACCATTCCCGAGGGACGAAGAAGTAGAGGAAGACCGCGACTTCCGTGGGGCACTGAAGTTGATGAGAATTTCAATCAGCTAAGAGCGCTAAACCGATGCGTATAGCTAGGGTCCAAGCAGGCTTATGGAGATTGTTGGTTGAGGCCCAGGTAAGTATCTAGTAACCGAATTTGCACCACATTTCAAGCAGAATAATTTTATAATAATAAACGAATACATACATAAGAAACAGTGAAGCCGAAGAACTTGACAGAATTCTTATCGCGCCAATTAATAAAATAAATAGAGTGGCGCGACAGCTCTTGAAGAGCCAAGGCCTAAGTGGCTTACTCTCATCAACAATTCTCTGGGTGCGTGTGAAGAATTGAGGGGACCTACAATTTAACGCCGATTACGACAGCAAAGTTGATAATCACTTTTTCATGACAGATTGATACTCTTGGAAGTTTTGTCAGTTCTTCGCAAAAGGCAGTGCCCGTGAAAGTTGAAATAAAAACTATGGGCACGGGTAGGACTCGAATCCACTACTGCTTAGCAGGCAACGCACCTAACCACTAAGCCACGGACACTACCGCGCTGATTACATTGGACTAACTCCTGAAACCACTCACAGAAACGAACGCTTCTGCGAAAAGTGGAGAGACGAATGACTGTCAAATTCCCAGAGAATCATTTTTCATTCATTCAATTTAGCAAACGAGAGGCCTAGAACATGTATGAAGAATCCAAATTTCACAATGTGTACGAAAGTAGGTGGTGTTGTCTCAGGGGACCTTCCAAACGATTCCGACTGACTGAGTTGAGAAGTAATTTTCCATGACAAGTGATGCTCTAGTGTTTCGAAAGATGCTTAGTACATTTACCTAACCAATGTTCACAGATAAAAGTAGATGAAAAGTTCACCAGACTGATGTTACTTCCGACAGCTCTGGTATCTAACATCCAAGTAAAAGTACAATCCAAGCCTTTATGCAAATCTTTATTCTGAGATTTTTTTACGAAAACAAACATTGCCACTAGCATATTATTGTCCTTTGCACGACGGAATAGAACTCAAAAAACCCCAGACAAAAGCAACAACAAGAAATCACAGAACACCCCATTCTCAATTTTGCTGCTTTGCCGAACAATGTCAGACTCAGATTCCCAAATAAGGTTTTTCATCTGCGAGCATACTTTTTCATTCGTATTTTTCAGTTCCCACCTACAAAGGCATTTCGTTGTTGCCTTTATTTTTTTCGTTTGTTTGGCTGCTTAAGAGTCGTTTGAATGTTACGTACTTCCT
This sequence comes from Sphaerophoria taeniata, assembly GCA_943590905.1. Classification (NCBI taxonomy): domain Eukaryota; kingdom Metazoa; phylum Arthropoda; class Insecta; order Diptera; family Syrphidae; genus Sphaerophoria; species Sphaerophoria taeniata. The sequence goes on from OX016540.1 coordinate 187,313,097, forward strand.
TTTTTTTATACTTTCTAGCATTACAAACACCTTTGGTGTTTTATAAATAATTATTAAAATACGCGTGAATATATAAGAACAGCTGAGCAGGTGACATAGGGGTTACTGTGACAGCTTTTTTGCCATGACATAATACCCTTACAAAAGTAAAGGAAAAAACGAATGTCGATTTGTGGAAAGAGGATTTAACAGGAAGGTGCCCACAGAGCCTTGAAGCTGTTTACTCAATTGAAAAAGTTTTTTTTTATTCTTCCTGAAACAGAAAAAGATAAGAAAAAAAACAGAAATACGGTTAATGAATGTATGCAGATTACGCGGTAGCTTAAGGTCCTGGATTTTCATGAGAACAAAAGTTTTTAACATATTTAATGTTGTTGCTGAATGTATTTAGTATTTTTTTTTAGTATTTAGTTATTTCATGATTAGCTTACACTGTAAGATACAATATCTTATTTTTAGTGCAGCTTGCAAGTTGAACAAATGCTACATAATTAATTTAATTCAAGTTTTACATTTTTATATTTAAGAGAGAAAAAAGAGGTTTTACTTAATCTATACATTACTGAAATAAAGCTTTAGTTCCTTTCCTATTTGTTTCGTGTCATTTATACTTTTTATTTCACGTGGCAATGAATTCCAAATTCTTACGGAGTTGACGAAAAATTGACGTTCGGATGTCAAACACTGAAACCGCGGAATTACGAGATCACGACATCTATTAGAGTTGAAGAAGTTTAATTCGTTGTAAAGATCCACAGGTTGGCGAGTTAGAAGTATTTCAGAAAACAAGGTTATAGTTCGAAATTTAATAAAATTTTCAAAAGACATACCAAGAAATTGTGATGCATACTGCGAAACTCTATCGTAACGTCGCAGACCGTGAATATATTGTTACGAAAATTAGAATATACTACTTTGTAATTTTATACTTTGTCGTTGATATTAATTTTTATCGCAGAACTTAATTATTTTGTCATAAAAAGAATATTCGATTTTTATACTCATTCTGAATAAAACTTTAAACCTTGTTGTTCGTTTTCTAAAACCTGTTTTATTTAACACTGGTGTCAGAAGTAAAGATGGTTAAATTCGGTCAGCTAAAAGTAGAAGACCTTAAGAAGCAATTTACCAAGTTTAACAAGCCTACAACTGGGAGCAAGGCTGAATTACAAATACGTTTGCAGACTGTTATGGCCGAACAAGGCATCGATGTGGAAAGTATGGATTTTCCAGACAACTCAAAGGAACAAATATCGGAAGAGATTGAGGATACAGAAAACCCGAAAGATGACGGTATGCAAACGTTGGCACAGCTTTTAAAGGAAATGGAGAAGCGAATGGAAAGAAATTTTGAAAGTGCTCTAGTAAGATTTGGTACTCAATTTAATTCTCTTGAGCAGGGTGTACAAGGTTGCGATGCTAAATTGGGCGAACTTGAAAAGAGGACCGATGAAAAGCTGAGTCAACTAGGAACGGAAACAGAACAGGAGATATCACAAATGAGGGAAGAGATCTCCCGATTGAAGTCTGCACCCGTTGGGGTTTCTTCAGCAACATTCAAGCCTCCCATTTATGATGGATCTTCAAGTTTTGCTGTTTTCAAGTTGCAATTTGAAACCACTTCACAAAGAAACCGCTGGAGTGAAGAAGACCGAACATCAGCACTAATAATTTCTCTGAAAGGTGCTGCTACTGATATATTACAAACTCTATCAACTGAAGAGCAGAGAAAATATTCTGCACTAATGCAAGCTTTGCATCGGCGATATAGCAACGACCATATGCGACAAGTCCATCGCCTGGAACTGAAGGCTCGTTGTCAACAAAAAGGTGAAAGTCTTCAAACCTTCGCAGGGGAGATTGAGCGTCTTGCTCAAATGGCCTATATAGATGCTACTCCAGAATTTATCGAAAGAATAAAAATTGAAGCTTTTGTTGACGGCATCCGCGATTAAGAGACTAAACGAGCTACGATAGCGTCACCCAAACCATCCTTTCCAGATACAGTTAGCTCAGCGCTCTCCAATGAAACAGCAGCTATAGTTTGTAAACCGAACTTTCAAGGCAGACAACTACAAATTGAGGATACAACACCTACCTATGACGTTATGTGCCAAGCTGTACGATCTGTAATTTAAGAGGTGAAGGGAGATCCCGGTTTCAAAGGTAAATGTTTTAGTTGTGGGAAAATTGGCCACATGGCCCAAAATTGTAAGGTTCGTAGCAAACAGCTACCGAAATACACAGAAGGAGATCTTCAGAAAAATTTAAACTAAAAAATACCAATTTAGAGGGGCTTGAATTGGTTTTAGAGAGTCGTTGCCCCAAAGTTATAATTTCAAAAATTTCACGTACCGCAAATAGCTTGACAGTAATGGGTGTTCTTGGAAAGAAAAGAGCAATCAACACTATTGACACGGGAGCATCGCATTCCATCGTAAGAAAAGACTTGGCATTGGAATTGCAACCATTTAATGTGATGAAACTCACAACTGTGACTGGTGAAAGTGCTCCAATATTAGGTACAACTCTGCAAAGTATTTCTTTAGGCTCAATCACTACGGAACATGAGTTTATTGTGGCAGAAATTGTAGATGAAGTGATTCTTGGCCTCGATTTTATGTTACAACACGGAGTTAAGATTGATCTAGAACATTGTATCTTGAAGTATCAGAATTCGGAAATGCAACTTCAAATAGAAAATGCAAAAGCTACAACCATCAACCAAATCATTGTTAATGAAGACACCTGCATCAATCCATATTCTGAGGCAATCGTTTGGGGAAAGCTTCAAGAAGACGAAGACAAAAATAATTTATGGATTGTAGAATATCTTGAAAAAAATAAAATTAATGATTTAATTATTGGAAAATTGTTGGTAAGACCCAATCACGTATCACAAATTCCTATAAGAGTGCTTAATTTGGCAGATTCAACCAAAACACTGAAGAAAGGGACAGCCATTGGAAAAGGGGAGGAGGTCATTACTGTCGTTAGTTGTGAATTTGAATCTGATGATGAACTACATGCCAGACAGAAGAGTAGAAACGCTACTAATTTTATGCAAATGGACATTAAGGAGCTTTCAACTCAAGAACAGAAGCAAGCTAAAGAATTGGTTGAGAAGTTCTTCAGTATATTTTCATCAGATTCGAAAGTGTCAGGATACACATCAAAAGTTAAACATCACATAAATACAGGAAATGCTCAACCAATTCGTCAGACCCCTCGTCGAATGCCTCTCGCAAGAAGAGAGGAAGTTCGCAAGCTAATTGAACAAATGCAAAAAGATCAAGTAATTGAGCCATCTGAGAGTCCATGGTCTTCTCCAGTAGTCCTAGTGCAGAAAAAGGATGGAAGCAAAAGGTTCTGTGTTGACTATCGAAAACTTAATAGTTTGACGAAGAAGGATAGTTTTCCTTTACCAAGAATCGATGACACGTTAGATACACTGGCTGATGCAAAATGGTTTTCTACGCTAGACTTGAAGAGCGGCTACTAGCAGGTCGAGATCTCAGAAGAAGATAAAGAAAAGATGGCTTTTAGTGATGGCAATGGCTTGTGGCAGTTCCGTGTTATGCCATTTGGGCTTTGTAATGCTCCTGCAACTTTTGAGCGTCTAATGGAACGAGTTTTGGCTGGACTTCATTGGAAAACTTGTCTTGTCTACTTAGACGACATAATTGTTATGGAACAGAACTTCAAAGAACATATACGAAATCTGGAGCAAGTTTTCCAAAGAATACAAAATACGGGATTGAAGTTAAATCCGAAGAAATGTTCTCTTTTTAGGAAAGAAGTCAATTACTTGGGACATAGAATAACGTCAGACGGAGTTCAGACGGATGAAGAAAAGGTAAAAGCTGTTTCTCATTGGCCAAGACCTAAGAATCTGCATGAATTACGAAGTTTTCTTGGACTTTGCACGTACTATAGACGCTTTGTCCCAAACTTTGCAACTGTGGCATCAAGTCTCCATGAGCTAACTCGAAAAGACCAGAAATTTGAATGGACAACAAAGCAGGAGGAAGCGTTCTTGGATTTGAAAAACCTAATGTGTTCAGCACCTACCTTAGCGTATCCAATTCCAGGTAAGAAGTTTATACTGGACACAGATGCTAGCAATGTCGGTATCGGAGGGGTTCTTTCACAAGACATCGATGGCCAAGAAAAAGTTGTTGCATATTTTAGTAAAACGTTAGAAAAATCAGAGTGAAATTATTGCGTTACAAGAAAGGAATATTTAGCTGTAGTTCAGTGTGTCAAGCAATTCCACAAATACCTTTATGGACAAGAATTTTTAATCCGAACAGATCATGCCGCATTGCGATGGTTACTACAGTTTAAAAATCCCGAAGGACAAATCGCTAGATGGATTGAAAGACTTCAAACTTATAATTTCGAAATCGAGCATAGAAAAGGTAGTAGTCACGGTAATGCAGACGCTTTGTCTCGACGTCCTTGCAAACCCGAATGCAAACGTTGTAAGCGAACAGAACAAAAAGAAGGGTTCATGGAAATAAAGCAGTCCAGACTATTGTCAGATGAAATGTGGAGACCAGATGTGGTGCGTTCTTCTCAACAAAACGATTGCGAAATTTCAAAGATAATACAGGCAAAGGAAGCGGGAATGAAACCAAGTAGGGAATCTTTTTCAGCGGAAAGTCAAATTGCCAAGGCGTATTTGGCCCAATGGGATAGTCTGGAATTAATTGATGGATGTCTTTATCGAGTTTGGGAAAGCGAAGATGGGAAATCCAAGCGTAAGCTACTAATTGTACCAAGATCTAAAATTCGGGAGGTTATGGAAGAGTACCATGATGGATCCGCTGGAGGACATTTGGGAATCAACAAAACTGTGGACAAAATTAAACGACTATTTTATTGGGTAGGATGCCAAGGATCAGTTGCCGATTGGATTTCCAAATGCAAAACGAGTGCAACCGCAAAAGGACCTAGGACACGCAGTCATGGACCCATGCAATCTTATACCGTTGGTGCACCCTTTGAGCGAGTTGCTATGGATATTGCAGGGCCATTTCCAGAGAGCAACAAAGGAAATCGGTATGTATTGGTCGTTATCGATTATTTTAGTAAATGGCCGGAAGTATACCCAATACCAAACCAAGAAGCGAAAACTTGTGCCAACGCTTTCTTTAATGACTGGATTTGTCGATATGGAGTACCTCTTGAATTGCATTCTGATCAGGGGAGAAATTTTGAATCTCTTATCTTCAAGGACCTGTGCGAAATCTTAGGTATACGGAAGACGCGAACAACAAAGCTTCATCCACAGTCTGATGGTATGGTGGAACGTTTCAATAGGACTCTGGAAGAACACTTAAGGAAAGTTGTGGGCAATGAACAAAGAAGCTGGGACGAGCACATTCAGAAATTTCTTATGGCATATAGATCTGCAGTACATGATACGACAAAGTTATCACCGGCTAAAATTCTCTTTGGAAATGATCTACGGTTACGAACAGATATTAAATTTGGATCGAGTTCTGGTAGATTGAGTGAGCAGGCATATGACGCTATATTTAGTCGACAACAACTAGATGAAATTCATAAAAATGTCAGAGAAAGGTTACAATTGAGAAGTGACAAAATGAAAGCCAGGTACGATCTCCAAGCTAATTCCAAAGGATTCAGGGAAGGTGATTTGGTTCTTCTTCATAATCCGCAACGCAGAAAAGGTGTATGTCCAAAATTGCAAACCCATTGGGAAGGGCCTTATGTAGTGGTTAACCGAATAAATGATGTGATCTATCGAATTCAATTGAAGGAACGAAAGCGAACAAAAATGAAGGTGGTTCATTTGGATAGACTTGCTCAATACAGTGGCGACAACAATGACTTTGTTCGAGACGAACAAAATTTAAGTGGAGGGTAGTGTTACGAAAATTAGAATATACTACTTTGTAATTTTATACTTTGTCGTTGATATTAATTTTTACCGTAGAACTTAATTATTTTGTCATAAAAAGAATATTCGATTTTTATACTCATTCTGAATAAAACTTTAAACCTTGTTGTTCGTTTTCTAAAACCTGTTTTATTTAACAATATCTTATTGCGCTATTCAATGCAACCGTTAATTTCCTTTTGCTCTCGAAGTCTTACCTACAGAAAATCTCACAACTGTAAGTGAGCAGAGATAGAATAAGCGTTTTCACTAGCAGTATTCTTATCTTTAGAGGAATAAAGTGCTGCGATGACCATAGCGTGCGTAGGACACCATACGATTTTCCGATTGTGTTGTTTATATGTTGTGTCCACGTTAGGTTGCGGTTAAAAACCACCCCTAAATTTTTAGCTGAATCGACGTAAGCAATAGGGCAGTTATTTAAAATGATGGCTGGAAAATAAGACACATCTATTTTGCTTTTTGAAATAACGAGACACTTAGATTTCTTTGGGTTCAAAAGTAAGCAATTATCAACCGACCAACGTTCAATCAAGTTTAAATCCTCATTAATGCAGGCTGCAGAGTGTTCAATTAGTCCCAATGGGCAGTTCAAATAGAGCTGGGTGTCATCAGCATACATGCGTATCGAACATTGTTTTACAACTGTTGGAAGTTCATTAACATATAATGAAAAAAGCAACGGGCCAAGAATCGAACCCTGTGGGACGCCGCTAACGACAGGTAGAAAACTGGAAAGAGTTTTATTAAATTCAACTGCTTGCACACGACCAGTAAGGTAAGAAATTAACAGTTTGACCGCGGAGGATGAAAAGTTAAAATCACGGGAGAGTTTTTCGCAAAGTACAACGTGATTTACCATATCAAACGCTTTCGAGAAATCGAGGAGTATTAAAAATGTGACATTATCCTCGTCTAAAGCTTTCCTTATATCTTCTGAGACGCTAAGCAAAGCTGTAATGCAGCTGTTTTTCTTTCGGAAGCCTGATTGTTTAGGAGTTAACAAATTGAAGAGATTAAGAAACTCAATCATTTGATTTCGTATTATTTTTTCAAAAACTTTTGACAAAAAAGGCAATATTGAAATTGGTCTAAATTCATCGCCTTTTGAAGTTTTTGGAATTGGTAATACTTTTGCCCTTTTCCATTGTGTTGGGAATTCATTTTGTATTAAAATGGATTTAAAAATATGAGTGATAAAGGGCAAGAGCGTTGGTAAAATAATTTTCAAAAACGAAGGGTGCATGTGATCAAGTCCAGTAGCATTGGACTTGATAGAAAGTAGCGTTTCTACCACATCCTCCGCAGTTATTGGAGAAAACATAAACGAATTTGAGTTTGAGTTACGCGCTGACAATATCTCTTTAAAATATTGTAGGGGATCTAATGAACGTTGATTAATAATTGTGTTAGAAACAAAAGATTTGTTGAGAGCGTTGATGTCTATGTCTTCAGGCAAACCACAAGATGTTTTACCAACACCGACATTTTTCAATTTTTGCCAAATTTTCTTGCTTCCTAAAGACGCATTGAAGTGAGTAAAATGTAAAGAGGCTTTTGCATTACGAATTTTTAGAACAGTTTTGTTGCGCAAAGTTGTATATTGTTGGTGAAAGCTGTCAAGACGAAAAATTTTCCACCGTCTATAGGCTAAGTCACGCTCTCTCATCAAATAACGTATGTCATTTGTGAACCAAGGTTTGTTGTTAGGAGCGCAGCTTATGGTTTTAAGGGGTACATGGTTCTGAAATAATCTCTTTACGTTACTATTCAAAAAATCTATTTGATCGCTCGGAGATTGAATTTCCATGACATTATTCCAGTTTATGCTTCTGAGATCCATTTCAAGTGAAGAGTAATTGATGTTTTTAAAATCACGATATTCGATGGAATGACTATGAATCTCAACTTGAAAGTCGAAAGTTAGACAAATTAAATCATGCTTTGAAAAGCCTGGTGCAGATAGATGATCATAAAGAATAACTTTATTTTCATCGGTCACAAAAAATAAATCTAACAAGGTGGGGTCAAAATTAGAAAAATGGGTTGCAGTATTAGTGTTTACGGGAAAAAGATTAAGAGAAAGAAATTCGGTTAAAAGGGTATTTTCATCAAAAAGGTTGCAATTAAAATCTCCGCATAGAATAATGTGAGGATACGAAACAGAAATTTGTTCTAGGGTTAAAATAAGTGGAGAAATACTAATGTTTGTTTGGTCTGTATATGGTACCGATAAGAAGCTTCTCACTATCATTAGTTAACTTCACAAAAATATATTCCATTTCACTATCCTCTAAAGAAAACAATTTTTGCATTTCTGCATTTTAACCCTGCCCTCACATACATAGCAACGTACCCTATCTGAACGATACAACTTAAAACCCGCAAGTGAGCACAGCTGGTCATTTTGCGAAACATTAAGCCAAGTTTCCGATACGCAAACCACGTCAACCTTTGAATCTTCGAATGTATAACGCAATTCATCGATTTTACACATTAAACTTTGCGCATTAATGTGGCACACTCGAAGGCCAGTTTGATGTCCACTCAGCACCTTAATCATGGTGCGCAAATTATAACTAGACATTGCTAACAATAATTTAGACCGAAAGAAAGAGTAAAGAAAAGATAAAGAAAAAGAAAAATTTTGTAAGTTTATATAATTGAGAAAAAGTTTTAAATTTAATGAAAACAAGAGAAAGATAAAAAAATATATATAAAACTTTATTATTCAGAGCAGGCAACCCTGTCCAAACTCTCGATGCAGTCGATCGGTTGTGCAGCTTCATTCACGACTCGTTTGACATACACTATTCCTCTTGATGTGTATACAGATGACAACTGTTTTTGTTTTTTTAAGGCCATTGCATGTTGGAAGATTGTTTTGTTGTTTTTGGTTAGAGCTTCCCGCATGTGGAGAGCTTTTGTAGAGTTTAAGTCAATGTCTTGCAGACAAAGATCTCTGTTATTTTGTTTACGAAATTCGACAATGGACTTAAGAACAAAATTTCGGTCATACGGTGTTTTAAATTTGATGATGATCGGTGTGTCTTTAGATTCTGTGCGGGCGCGAGTGCGATAAATTGTGTTAAATGTTGCTGGTTTTATTGATAACGCGTTGCAAAGAAGGTTGAATGTAGATTTAAGGTTTTCATCGTCGAGATATGGGACACCAAATAGAAAAGAATCATTTGCTACAATTCGGTTTTATTGCACGTTTTGAATTTTTTTCACATTTTCTATTTCGGTTTGGGTGATAGTGCATTGTTTTGTTACATCTGTTACGGTTTTTTTTAGTACACATATTTCGGGATTGAGTGAATCAATATGTTTATTGGCATTTAAAAGGGCTTTTTCAAGTTCAGTCACTTTATTATTTGTTTCATTTATAGAGTTTTGCAATTCTTTCATTTCCTTGCTTAATCTATCGGAAATTCTTTTTTCGGAATCGATAATTTGTTTGGAAAGAAGACCAATAATATGGTCGCTCTGTTTCTTAAATTGCCGGTCCATATTTTTGCACTCTTCAGTGTCACTCGTTACATTTTTTTAGGGGGTCAAGGCGTTTGTTGATTGAGACAGAGAGTGAAAATTTTTCGGTGTGGTGGTGGTTACAGTTTTGCTCCGAGTGGAGGTACCGACGTTTCTCTGAGCCTGACATTATCGCGACAATAAGAAAATGAAACACTTATCTTTTGTTCCATAATTAATTAAATATTAAGAACTTGCTTTGTGACTTAACTAACAATTAATTCAAATTCGGAAGATGCAGGGATGATAGAGGAGCAAAAAAACTATAAAATGGTAAGTCTTTTAAATTTTTATCGTGAAATTCAATGCTCGAGAATTTAAACAAAGAAGCCGGACTCAAAAATACGTCTACTCTGTAGCTATCATTGATAGTTAGGAATGCCATGGGAATGGTTCCACCATGCCTGGAAGTTGTTTTAATGTAAATTCTTTTAATTGGAAAACCAACAGGACAAAGGACTTAGAACTAAGAAACTAAGATTTCGCCGAGTTAACGCCCTGAGAAAGAGTGAAGGAGGGTATCACAGATCGGCAAGCTTCAGATACGAACGGATAATGAGAAGCCGATCTGTGTGTAGTATTTTAAGTACTCTTAGACTAATCAACCACCAAAACGTTTGTCTATTACTTACGGGCGGATCACATTTTTATTATGAGGGAATAAACACTGGATTCGACAAAATATTATGTTTGCTACAAGCAACCAGACATTTTATTCGAATTCTATTCCATAGGTTATGTATAAACGGCCAATAGCACTATTGCGACAAAAAAAAAACATCTGATAACGTTGAACCACCCTGATAAACCATATGCGATCAACCGCCGCCGTTTGAGGATCAAGTAGCAAATTATCATTTGTCGGCCGGACTTCCGCAAAACAGTTTTTTCATCAGGGCAAAGGTTCCGGTCTGTCGATGCACATCATAAAACGTATTCAGCAATGGTTTACTTATGCCAAGTCTGATAACTTTTAGATTTTAAGATTTTACATTGTCGAAAAGCCTTTCTTAAAAGAAAAACAAAAACAGCACTACACGCACAATCTCGCACTGCAGAAACTTATCGACCGAAGATTTGAAGAATTTGGAAGAAAATGAATCAGAACTGTCTTCCAATGTTTCTATTTTTGTGTACGATATTGGTAATACAGTTATGCATAGCTATAACTCAAGGGGTCGACCCAGAGAATCCGTCAATTCGACAGCGTGAACATTTTCAACTGACAGCTCAATAGAATAGTTGGCTACTGAACATGATGAGCAGTCAATTCAATGTGTTCCCACTGCAGAAAAGAAAAGCAATGGATGATCCAAATTTAGTGCAATAGTAAATCATTTTGACACAATTTTAGTATTTTAATTCTTTTTTTTTTGTGAATAATTTTCACACCAACCAAATAAAATGTGTCAAAGTATACACCAAAGTATATAACATAGAATACCTATGTCACGGTGCCATACGGCAAATGCGTTGACAGCCACATGAAAGTTCACGTTAACGGATTGACGAATTCTATGGGTCAGCCCCTTCAGGTATGATTTCTTATTTTTATTATAATTTGCTCAACTGAAATGCATGACACTAAACATTTATTACTGTTGGGCTTAACAGTCATCCAGCCATTAAGTTTACAGCGGCTGTTAAATTTGACAGTTTTCTGCAAACGTGTCATGAACTTGACAGCGACGTTTTAAAGACGATTATTTCCGGACTCAACTTTACTCACTTCTTAACCAGCCGACAACGTGTCCAGTTCTTTCTTTTTTATCTCAACCTAACTAATTATCTACATTTATTTGAATTGTCTTATTGAATTAATAAAGTATATGAATTGTAAATTGATAAATAGTAATCGATTTATTGCACAATTATTACATATAACGAATCATATAAATTGGCGACGAGGATGGCTGAAGAGCAGCTCAGGCAACAGCAAGTATGGTTTGAGAATCTCATGAAGAAGAATATGGACATGATGAAAGAGATCATGAGCAGAGTTCCTGGTGCCTCGACCACCACTACAGTTCCCAAGTTTGAAGCTTTTGATCCGGCCAAAGCGAACTGGGAAAATTATCTCTTTCAACTTCAGCAACACTTTGCGGCAAACTCGATCACAGAGGAGAATGTGAAGAAGTCATTTTGCTTGTCATCATGCGGCGATCATCTTCTAGACCTATTAAAGAAACTTTTTGAAACAACAGACGTAAGTACACACACTTTTAGCAAGCTAACCTCGCAGCTCACAGAACATTTCAAATCTGATTTGCATATACTGGCTTCGAGATGTAAATTTCTTCGTCATCAAATGTCTCAAGGACAAAGCTACAGTGACTGGATCGCGGATCTCAAGGGCCTTGCCAAGGACTGTGCATTCACGTGCCGTAAAGAAGGGTGTAATCACTCTTATGCGGAATATATGATCCGTGACATGATAGTCTTCTATACACCGCATGATCAAATACGTCTGCAAGCCACGCAGGACAGCGATCCTTCTTTGAAAAAGATGGAGAGTATCATCACAGCTTTTGAGTTATCGCAGAAAGCCACATCAATCTTGAAGGAAGGAGAAAGAAAAACGATTTCTACCGCCGCCGCCGCCGTCGAAGTCAACGCTATTTACTCGAGTAAGTCACAAAACGCCAATTATTTAAATAGAAAGTCATGTCCTGATTGCAACGTACAACATGACCGCCAAAATTGCAAATATTTAGATTTTGTATGTGATAAATGCCATCGACGTGGGCGTATCCAGAGCGTATGTCTCTCGAACAAAAAACAAAATACACGTGATCGACGTCGTAGGAAACGGGATTATTCTCAAAACCGACAAAGCAATCGCTCAAGCTCCAAGCATCGTCATTACCAATCGCGTTCACATAATAATCAAAATACTTCGAATAAAGATTTTAGAGAAACGGCACATTTAATACACGAAGTGCAGCATGAAGACATATGCACTCTAAAAGAATCAATTGGTCAATGCGAAGAATCAAAAAAGAGATTAATTGTGTCACTAGAAGTAAACAAAGTCCCGCTTGATTTTCAATTAGACACGGGGGCTACCTGCTCATTAATAGGTTTGCAAGGTTATCGGAATTTAGGAGAACCAATTTGTGCAACGACCGACCGAGTACTGAGAGCATATGGTAATATTAAAATTCCCATTAAAGTCTTGATTTCGGCAGAGATTATTTGGAGGGGTATTGTACGTAGATTGCCTTTATTAGTAGTCGATAGCGAATATGGTTCCAACATTATGGGAATGGACTTGTTTGATGCGTTTGATCTTAGCATAAAGCAACAAAGTGAAGAAAAAGCTCTACAGGTTTCAAGTGACAATTCTGACAAAGAACAGAAACAACTAGCTTTAGAAGCAAAAACACTTTGTGAACGTTATAAATCAGTGTTCAATTCAGAGCTGGGATGTAGCAATAGTTACGTTGGTCATTTGGTATTAAAGGCTGATGCACAACCAAAATTTTGTAAATATCGACCCGTCCCTTTTGCCCAAAAAGAAAAAGTGAAAGCCGAAATAGAAAGACTTCTTAAGCTCTGTATTCTCCGGCGAATTGAGACAAGTCAATGGGCTGCCCCCATCGTCCCTGTTCAAAAAGCGAATGGTTCGATTCGTATTTGTGGCGATTTCAAGCAAACAATAAATCCTCAACTAATAGTTAATCGCCATCCATTGCCACGGGTCTTGGACATTTTTCACAGTCTTGAAGGTGGTTGTTATTTTACGAAAATAGATCTCTCTGATGCTTATTTACAGATCCCGTTAGATGAAGAGTCTCAGAAAATCTGTGTCATTTCCACTGAGTTTGGTCTGTTTCAATATCTCCGTGTACCTTTCGGTACAGCTAGCTCTACGGGAATTTTTCAAAACTACATCGAACAATTGACAACCGGGCTGTTTGGCGCAGCTTATGTCGATGATGTCATTATTTCTGGGAGAAGCAAAGAAGAGCATTTGGATAATCTAAAGACGTTTCTTGAACGTCTTGAGAGTCATGGTCTACGATGCCGTCTAGAAAAATGTGAATTTGCCAAAAGCAAAATCGAGTACCTGGGTCATATAATAGACGCAACTGGCATTCGTCCGTCTGAGTCACGACTACTTGCCATCAAAGACTTGCCCGAGCCCAGCAGCTTGAAGGAACTAGAAGCATTTGTAGGAAAAATAAACTACCTACTATAATCAGTTTATAGAAAATTTTGCACAAATTGCTGCCCCGTTAAATAAACTTCGGTCGAAGAATGTAAAATTTATATGGGGAGAAGAGCAGCGAAAAGTTTTCCAAATATTTAAAGAGAAACTCATGAGTGTATCGAGGTTAGTTCATTTTCAAAATGATCTGCCAGTTTCTTTAGCGACAGACGCATCGTCGCATGGTATTGGCGCGGTAATATCTCACATATATCCGGACGGATCTGAGAAGCCGATAGCTTTTGCTTCGAAGACATTAACAGAATCCCAGAAACGCTTCAGTCAGATCGAAAAAGAAGCTCTGTCGATCATATTCGGAATAAAAAAGTTTCACCAGTACTTGTTTGGGCGTCAGTTTGAGTTGATCACTGACCACCAGCCCTTAGTGTCGATTTTCAATCCCAGTAAGAAACTTCCGCAAATGACCATAGCTCGACTACAACGTTGGGCAATCATTCTGATGAGCTACTCTTATACCATTCGATATCGACCAACAGCACAACATGCCAACGCCGACTGCCTATCAAGATTACCAATGGGACCTGATGAGGAGTTTGACAACATGGATGAATCGTGTCATGCTTTAGATGTCTACAGTTCTTTTATCGAAGATTTTCCCATAAATTCATCCAATGTAGCTGAACACTCTAAAAAAGATAATGTTTTAAATAAGGTAGTATTTTATATACAGCATGGATGGCCAAATCAGTTGCCGAGTTGTCATTGGGTCATTGGGGAGAAACAAGAATGAAGCAGCTGTCACGTCGCACAGTGGCCCGTTTTCACTTTTTACCTTGCAAAAATCATAGCTCCTAAACGAAAATTTTCAATTTTTTTTTATTTAGCAGGGAATTCCCAAAGCTATGTTTCGTGAAAATTTTAACAAAATATGTTCACAGGGTGTTTCAGAATTAAGTCCCAAAGTTGGAGTTTTTTTCAATGTCATAAAAATTGTTAAAAATGTATCCATAATGGCGAAAAATTTGTTTTTGTGAATGATTAGAGAACAATTAGTTTTGGTATAGCAGGAAAAAGAAAAAAAAATAACACTTGAATAGTCATAAAAGCAAAAAAATTTTTTTTTTTTTTAAGTTAAAGTTTTTAAGTTTTATAATTTTTGATATTCAACCAATCAAACCATCAATATTTACATTCAAAATCAAACAGGGTGTTTCAATTTAACTGAAAATTACCATAATTTCAATATTTCAATGAAAAAAACAACCCTCAAATTAGAAAAAAGTGTTTTAAAAGTACGAATATGGAGAAAAATAAAGCATAAACGTTAGATTTTTATCTTGTTTTATTCTTAATAATTTACTTATATTATTTCTTGAAAACTATCATCTAAATTCAATGTTGAATCTAATAGATCTAACATTTCTGGGGAGTAGTGTGATTTCAGTTCTTTTTGATTTCTAGCATGCCTTTTGGAAGAAATAAGTGGATATGATGAGATTGCTAGCATAGTAAACACGTCTTCATTTTGCCGAATTCTTGAAACCTTGCTTGTATTTTGATACCTGTATCTTTTGTAGTCCTTATTTTTGCATTCCTGAGCTTCTCCCAAATGGAAATGACTGATACTTCATAATATTTTGACTATGAAACAAAATTTTATGAAGAGTAGGGGTGAGTTGTTTTTCTGGATAAAGTTGTCTTAATAACACTTTTGTTTCTCTTGTATACTCCCCAAATTTTACTGTATTAACTTTTTCTCGACAGTTTAACCCTCCAGTGGGCGCGTGGTTAAAAGAGACACGAGTGGTCGCGTGGTCTACGACTGTAGACCATTTTGTTTTGCCAAAAAATATATATACTATAGCGTTTTAAGTATCCAAATCGTGGTCAAATCATAGAGGAACATATTTTGTTTCATATTCATCACTCAAAGATAAAAAGTTATTGATACACTGAAAAAAATAATCGGAATAAAAAAATAATCCCAATTTTACGATTTTTCGTAATCATTTTTTATAAAAAATAAATTAATTCTTTAAAAGAGTTAATAACAAAAAAAAAACATATTTTTTTCAATAAATGACTAACCAAATAAAGTAATGAATAAGATAAAAGGAAAATTGTACACAAAACAAAAGAAATATAAGACTTGAAAAATTCAGTTTTTCGTGTTCACGTTTTTTGTCTTTTTTCACAAAAAATCAAACAAAACAGTACAGCAAACATAAAAAAACTATTCAAAAAACATAGAACACAAATTCATTAATAAGTTTAAAAAAAAAAATGAAAATGTTCACTACAAATCACAATAAACGCATATACATTTCAAGTGGTACCTACAAGCAAATTTAACACTTTTTTCGCACCTCACCCTAGAGGTCAGCTCACGGACCCAAAAATAGGACCCTGAGATAGTAGAAGCAATTTTCTTCACTAAATGATTATTTTTTTAATAAAAGTAGTTAAAAATCTACAATCCCTTACCTATAATGATACAATTGAAGACAACTTTTTTTGTTACACGAGTGGTCGCGTGGTCTACGATGGTAGACCAAGAGACTTTGAATACCTTTTAAGGTTTCGTATGCCCCCTCCGAAGAAAAATAGCATATTAATTAGGTAGAGCAACTAATCATCTACAGCTATTGTGAACGATGGCGGAAAAAAATTGTTTTTCTGCGAACGGCGGCGTTTTAAAAAAGACTGGTCTACGACCGTAGACCACGCGCCCACTGGAGGGTTAAGACATTAAGTATTATTTGAAGCCTTTTAATAATTTCTTCATTGACTCCAGTCATTTGGGCAGCTGCATCCGGTTGTTCAAATAATCGCCTGGAAGTATTGCCATCATTGGTATTTCCAAACCCAGGCTTAGGTTTATCCACATCAAGTCCAAGTTCTTCATGGAAACGCTTTTGAATATCCTGCTTCCTCTTTTTTTCTAACTCTTTGATTCCAATAGAGCTATCCTCTCCTTCCTTAGCAATCGTATAGCTAAGTTTCAAAATGAATTCCATGCACCTAATTCTAGCATGCAATGGAGGAATCCCATACTCGTAGTTATGTTCGTCCGTAATATCTCCTTCATCCTGTGCATTAAACTTCTTTTGAGTTTTAATTTTAATTATTTAATTTTGGTGATAATTCTTTTTATATCAACAGCTATACTTAATCCTCATTTTTTTGTCTTTCCAATGAGGCTTCCAATTATAGGTACTTAGATTAGTTTGCATAGTCAAATTATTTGCGTACCTAATCCTGTTAATTTCACTACCTGTAACCCTAATAAGAATAAATATTTAATTCCATATAAATAACCCTTTGATTAAAATCCTTTTTTTCGGCTACCTGTAATCTACCTGTAACCCTTATATGTATTAATTCTTAATCCAAATACAGTAATCTGTCAAAAATAAATACCTGTGCACAACAAATGTTATAGAAAAAATAATGTCAGGAATCATCATTGTTTTTTTTTTTATTATTATTTTAGAAATAGGTAATCCCCAAACCATACATTTTTTTTAGCTATTCCACTCATTGCACTTATTTAAATACCTAAATTAAGTCATGCAAATCCAAAATAAAGGTTGCGACAAAAAGATTAATTATATTCTTTTCATATGAAAAAAACTAAAAAAAAATGAATAATCACTGACTTGAACCAATTAAATTGCCATAACTCGGCCTTATGCAACTTTACGCAGCTGAGTTTTTGAGGACTTGTTAAGGAATATGTGGGCATTCATCCCTCACTTAGTTTGGTTTGACGGGTTTTGACGTTTTTTATATGAGCCAAGTTAAAATTCAAAAATAGGTGCAAAAAGTGATTTTTTTTTTTATTAAAAAAAAGATATGCATTTTTTTCTTTTTTGTTTCCAAAATTTGATTAAAATAATGTCAAACTTTTCAACAAAAAAAAATAAATGGATTTACTTGTACCGTTTTTCTAATATTTAAGTTCGAAGTGCAACAAAAAACAAAAAAAAAATATATATATTTTTTTTTTTAAATATTTTCTGACTTTGATCGGCTCCTCAAGCCAAACCGTTCGTCTAATATTTTTTTGTTTTTGGATTCTTACACTTTAAGCAATTCTAAACAAAATGTGATTTTTACTTTTTCAAAATAAAATCACGCGAAAAATGATTTTTCCCACGTTCCTTGCCTAAACGGGCCACTGTGCGTCGTTATTGTTGGTGGCCGGGTATAGATGAGATGATTCACCAAACTGTAAATGAGTGCAACGCCTGCCAGCTCAATGCGTCACAACCTGCAAAGCATTACACCAGCTGGCCAACTACCGAGCATTCATGGGAGCGCATTCACATCGACTACGCCGGACCTTTTGAGAAATTTATGTGGCTTATCATCGTCGACTCATTTTCAAAGTTCCCGTTCGTTGTTCGCATGCAGTCAACAACTTCGAAAGCGACAATAAGTGCTCTTTGTTCTGTATTTGCACTCGAAGGATTACCAAAAACCATAGTGTCAGATAATGGCACCCAATTTTCTTCCGCAGAGTTCAAGAATTTTTGTCAAGAAAACGCAATTACTCATTTAACCTCTGCACCCTTCAACCCTGAATCAAACGGTGCGGCAGAACGCATGGTGCGGACGTTCAAAACAGCGTTGACCAAGATTTTATGTACGACAGCACGCAGTGAAGATGCCTTACAAATTTTCTTAAACACCTACCGTACAACTCCAGATGCAGATGGGAAGTCACCTGCTGAAAAGCTCCACGGTCGTTGTCACCGTACGGTATTATCAGCCCTTTGTCCAGATGTTAACAGAAAGGAGAAAGGTAATTATCTGTCAAAATTCTCTACAGGCGAAACAGTTTACGTTCGTCAATATCTTAAAAGAACGAAATGGGTAGAAGGAGTCGTAATCAAACCGCTGGGAAGGAGAATGTATCAAGTACAGACAGATTTTGGTGTTTGGCGTCGTCACCAAAACCAGATGCGTCCCAGATCATTTTCGAATCTCCAGAATAGTGAGACAACTCCATCCTCACGATCTCCAGTTCCATTACAAGCACTTTCGCCATCACGACCATTTGCACTATCACCAACGTCATCAGAACCGCCATCGTCTTTGTCATCGCCTCAGCCGACATCAACACCAGCACCTTCACCACAATTGCCATCATCTTCTCCGAAACATTCTTCAATTGAACACTCTCCTCCGATAAGGGATAAGAACGTAATGCGATACCAAAGTTCGGAACCTAGATCTAGTTCAATGTCGACAGGAGAACATCAGCAACAAATTTCGTCTCCAACTGCATGCAGACGCTCACATCGATCGAGAACTAAAACAGTCCGGTTTGGATTTGAATAAGTGTGAGGGAACTGTTGGGCTTAACAGTCATCCAGCCATTAAGCTTACAGCGGCTGT
Organism: Sphaerophoria taeniata; assembly: GCA_943590905.1. Taxonomy (NCBI): domain Eukaryota; kingdom Metazoa; phylum Arthropoda; class Insecta; order Diptera; family Syrphidae; genus Sphaerophoria; species Sphaerophoria taeniata. The sequence goes on from OX016540.1 coordinate 187,332,131, forward strand.
TAAATTTGACAGTTTTCTGCAAACGTGTCATGAACTTGACAGCGACGTTTTTAAGACGATTATTTCCGGACTCAACTTTACTCACTTCTTAACCAGCCGACAAAGTGTCCAGTTCTTTCTTTTTTATCTCAACCTAACTAATTATCTACATTTATTTGAATTGTCTTATTGAATTAATAAAGTATATGAATTGTAAATTGATAAATAGTAATCGATTTATTGCACAATTATTACATATAACGAATCATATTAATTACTGATGAACTTTTTACTTTATTTTCAAAATTGAGTTTGTACTATTTCCGAGTTAGATCATATGATCAGTCTTTTGAAATTTAGAAGTTTAACCTTTTTATCTCCAAAGGTGACAAAGATTGTCTGCAAAAGACTGCAGATGACAAAAATATTGATATTTTAACAGCAAAGATTTTTTGGTAAAAAAATTAAATTTCTCAATAGTGAAACTTGATGTATTAACTCCGAGCATATCAGGAGTGAAAATTGTTAGTCGGAGGCCCGGAGGAACTTCCTTTCAAATTGTTGCAACAAGGGCGGCCTGCGAACTTTTTTTTTAAGAATCGAGTGAACAAAGTAAGCGTCGAAAAACCCGCAGAACTCCGATCAACTGCAAAAGATGAAGTTGAAGAAAAGATGCGTTAAAGATTCTCAATTAAATATCAAGTTGTCTTACTCGGGCTCACGAATATAAGAAGGCAATAGACAAAAATGATATAAATATTGCTTTGACAACACTACATGCTAATAGTTGTTGAGGCCCTAAGCTGACCTAACAACACTTTATCGTCAGTACAAAATCATCTGAAACAGAAATAACCCGTTCTATTCACCATATTATCTACTATTGTCAGAAAACAAGAATGTTTTATATTTCCATTAAACAACTTACGACTTACAGGTGGTACTTGAGCGGAAAGTACGAAGCTATCTATTTCCTTAGAAGCAGTGCTTTTGACGCTTAAAGAAGAAGAAAGAAATTCTTTGAATATAATTTGTGAAAGAGTCTAATGATGTTACAAAAAAGAAATAGAGTACATAGAAAATTTTGCGAAAGCGCTCAAAGCAAAAGAATTAACTGTAACGAAACTGAATTATCTATTAAATATTCTTCTGGGATGACCATGTTGAAGATTTCTTATTCTTTTTTCTATCGCACATGAGCTTTGTTATTAACAGAAGACTTGGCCTCGTTGACTCGACGAAAGTGGAATTTGCCGCATAACATGATACCGGAGTAATTCCATCGGTAGTTTCGAATTCTGAATATTTTTCCTAAATATATCATTGATTTGAGGGAACACACTCGTTCTTGATCGATTCATGCTACCCAATCTCCAAGTTAAGAACCTAAGTTGGTTAATCGCCAAATTTCATTAAGATAACATTTTAATATGGCCTTAAGTCAGCAAAGCCCATCTATTGGGCTACGTCAGATCTTGGAATAGACCCAGCGATATCAAATCAATACACACGACCTTGTCATCAATTTCCAGGCCATGGCAGCGAGACAAACTGTTTTTTGGCCAGGGTCATCAGTTCAGTGTCGGCAGAAAAACTAACTTAACGATACATTTGATGTCAAAAAAGTCTTCAGGCAGGTTGATTTCTTTTCAATCATCTGAACATTGTTGATATATTTGAACGTCAATACCAGGGGCAGAAGTCGATTCATGATGTCAATACTGACTTCGAGGACATCAAGACGAAGCCAGAAATAGGGGAAAACGAAACAAAGGCTTTTACATAAGAGAGTTAAAGAAACCACTACTTTGTCTTGCTTCTAGCAATTTTACCATTTTTAACAAAAAAATATCTCACATACACACCCCTAGCGAATAAAGGCTAGTTTTTTACTTAACATCAAACTTGAGAACTGTATATAATTAAAAGTTATTTGAAATCAAATAAAGGATCTAACACTCGCAAATAAATACAATGATTCACATTTCTTTAGAAATGTGCAAGCACAAACAGGTACTCAACATAATATAAAGAAACTTCTACGTGCCTCGTGTTTTCGCAGTTGATTTGCGGAAAATATTGCATAACATCTTAACTTTTTACAAATTAAAAGTGTCCACAAATTTATTCGTGTTGTTTATTGCATCAAAAATTACAAAAATTCAAAACAATGTAGGTATAATTTCAAAGTTTGACAAATACAAAGGCATTGAAGACATTGTTCATTTGACAGCATCTGGAAATACTGTTTGTTTCTATAATGATTATGGAGTCTTCTTGTCATTGAAATGTTCGTAATTGTTAGAACGTAAGCCTCCAACGAATAAACGAAGAAAATTGTCAAAATAAAAACAATACCAATGTTTTTTTAATTTCAGAACGACTCTTTAATCACAAAGATAATAAGGTCTTGTTTGTATTTGTATAGGCTCTTTCCACCAGAGCGCCTCTTAATTTAACGTGGATGAGGAGACACGCAAAAAATGTAAGCGCCTTCCTAATTAACTTTGGCGTCTCCTCTTATTTTCATACCCTGAAATTTTAAATAAGGTCAAGGAATATGGACGTCTTTCAAAAATAATTTGATGGAACACTGAACAGATTACTTCAGTTAAATCGTGTCGGCATGTCGTATAGAATTTTTTTTGTGTTTTGCCTTTCTTTTAAGTTTTAAATAATATTTCATTTATTATTATTTTCTTGAGTGGAGGTCCAACAGCACAAAAATGTTGTCTTTGGTCTTTATTGGGTTTTTAACTCGCAACGTTAAACAAAAATAAGGGTAGAACATCGAAACTTTAATAAAATAATTTTCTAGTGAAATCATGGATGCAACACCACAGTCCTAAGTTGGGAATCTTGAAAAAACTAATTTGATCTCTAGTTTAGTTGAAGGACTTTGGCCTTGGGCTATTAACACCATTTCTGAAACTAGCGACCACTCGGCATCACACGAATCAAATCTAGTTATAACTAGCTAACCCTACAAACATCCTCTAGCCCTAGTTTAAAGTCCAAAAACAAAAAAATTGAATTTCTATGTGTGTTGTTTTATTTTTCGGCTCAAAAATGAACTTCAAAATAGTTTACCAACACACGAACAGGTGAATGTGCAAAAAATGGGAAAAAATTCGCAAACACCCAACAATTGAATTGATAAACTGAGTCAATTTATCGCAATGCTTCTACTGTTTTTGGATTTTATGCACGATACATGACTGTCCGTAAGCAGTCGAATTTTTCCGAAAATAGAGCCGAATCGGCAAAACTTTTCTCTACTCAAAACTTACATAATTTTTCACATACAAACGTGAACGTCATTAATTTAAATCTCAAGATGCAACAAGAGCTTTGTTGTCGTACAAATCCATTGATACAGTTTGCAACACGACAGATCGAAGCCTTATATAAACCAACAGAGTTTTTGGGCTCATGACTTTGACGAAGAAGAAGAGGAATCTGCGTAAACCAAGTACGGCAAAGCGATTAGTCATTGAAAAGTTAGTGAAAAAATTGTCGAAGCCAGCACTTTTAAACGGCAAGTTTCGAGGTTGAACAAATGTACCTACAGGGTGTCCCAAAATTCAACGATAAGCCGGAACCAGGGGTGGCTCTATTCATGACTGCATGGAAAAAAATATTAAAAAAATCAAACGCCATTTTGTTTCAAATTACAACAAAAAATGTAAATTCTCAAAAAACAAAAATCTCTCTTGACATTTTTTGCTACTGTGACCACAATTTTTCATTAATTTTAAATTTTATATTTTTATCAGAATCTTAAAACATATAGCAACCTTTCCTAGTTTCCCAAAATTCCAAATTTTCAGCGGTTATTCCACGACAATTAATCAAAATAGTTTTTTTCCATAAAATTTTAATTTTTTTTTTAGTTTCAGTCCACTTTCAGTCATCGTGGTTATAAAAAAATGTATGGATTCTACCATCACTATCACGTGGACACTACTATGGCGTCTTTTTTTTTAAATTGGCGCAGCTTATCAAGATTCTTAAATGGTATAACACTTTGGCATAATTTGCCAGAAAAAGGAGTAATGCATACTTTTTCATAACAACAACCGATTTTCAAAAAAAAATTCTATTCAGAGAAATCACTTCCCTATGAGATTTCAGAATGAAGCACGTTTTATTTGGGCCCAAATATTTTCTGTTTGTTTATTTTAAATCGTAAAAATGTTCATACAATTAAAATACAAAAATTATAAATAAGAAAAAATGCATAAGCGCCATTTAGGAGTACAAACATATTTTGTTTATTTTTGACAGTAAATGTTCGAACTGTTTGCAACCTGCATCAATATACGATGTTGTTGAATCGTTTTCAGTTTCCGTGATTACTTTGTCAATACCATCTGCTCTTAGTCTTCTAGCACTTCTTCTTTCTTAACGCCCTTTCAAAAACTCTTGATGCACATTTATAAAAACTCGATAATCTGGGTATCTTCCAGCATTTTTGTACCTTTCTCGGTATATTCGAGTAGCAGAATTAGCATTGCACCGGCATTTTCCGTACACTATTTGCATGTTTGCGTATCCAAGGGGGCATACGCAAATAGCATGATAAAAATGATGAAAGTTCAAGGATTTTTTAAAAATAAGTGCACAAATTCAAAACCACACTTGAAATTAACACATTATTGGAATTAAAAAACAGTGGAAACAGATCGTACTAAATTTTGAAGAAACCGCATCAGAAAACCATTTTTTTCCATAAAGTGAAGTGATTTCTCTGAATAAATTTTTTGTTTGAAAATCGATTGTTGTTATGAAAAAGTATGCATTACTTCTTTTTCTGGCAAATTATGCCAGTGTTATACCATTTTAGAATCTTGATAAGCTGCGCCAATTTAAAAAAAAAGACGCCATAGTAGTGTCCACGATGACTGAAAGTGGACTGAAACTAAAAAAAAAAAAATTAAAATTTTATGGAAAAAAACTTTTTTGTTTAATTGTCGTGGAATAACCGCTGAAAATTTGGAATTTTGGGAAACTAGGAAAGGATGCTATATGTTTTAAGATTCTGATAAAAATATAAAATCAAAAATTAATGAAAAATTGTGGTCACAGTAGCAAAAAATGTCAAGAGAGATTTTTGTTTTTTGAGAATTTACATTTTTTATTGTAATTTGAAACAAAATGGCGTTTGATTTATTTAATATTTTTTGTCCATGCAGTCATGAATAGGGCCACCCCTTGGTTCCGGCTCATCGTTGAATTTTGGGACACCCTGTATAAATAGCACTGTCAATTGAATTAAGAAATCTTAAATTTCAAATCAAACTTAGCAATAGCTATTTATTATTCAATTTTTCGTCACACTCGAAAGATGACTAAGTTATTATTTTCAACCCTGGAAATTCCCTAGAAATTATTTATTAGCAAAAGAACGCTTGTTAACCCAGCCTATATTACTCCTGATTCCTGAACATTGTAGTTTGACGTCAATTGGCACAGCCATAAAAATTGTTTGCCATTTTCGTATGCCATAAAATGTTTGCTAAAACTAAATCGCCAAGTTTTTGATAAATTACCTACATCCCTTTATACGCAATAAGCAACTCATTGACTGTACAAGTACATAGGTTTTTTTTGTTGTTGTGATGTTCATTAATCAAAAGTAATTCCCTCTAAGTTCATTTCTTACTTCTCCTTTTTCATTTATCTAATCAATCACATTTAATACCAAGTAAACCAAAAGCAACATATTCAATTTTAATTAAATTTATGTATGAATCAATGTGAAAACTGAAAAATCCATTACACTTTTAATTACTCCAATGCCTACGTCAGTATTTATGTGCACAAATGAAGATAGAAAACAAAAAAATCTTTCTCTGTGCCACAAAATAGTTATACAAAAAAAAAAAATCAATCCAATCAAGAATTCATTCATCACCGTCATCAAACGTCAGGGGTTTTGGTCTTCCATTGGTCTGGTTTCTGGTATATAAACCAACTGTATAATCCTGCGCAAGCATATTTCACTTTCCTAACCAAAGTTATAAAAATGGAGGAAGAGAAAGGTGCAGCAGGTTGTAGTTTGTGATTGGCATACAACAAATTCATTGCTCTGGATCTGGCTTTCGCAAATATATAGCGCTCCGAGTACAAGGATTCATCACCTTATCCAGCAAATACCCTCAAACCTATCTGCGATTTGCTGTGCGACTCTATATCCATTTCCATTTGGTCTGCTCCACTGAAAGTACGCCAGAGAGATTATGCTTTTTCTGATATCCTTTTCATAAAAGCGAAGAATAGAACTTGATGTTGAATTAATTAAATCAAAAACTTTTAAATGTTACCACAAATATTGGAAGCAATCCTGTTTGAAAATACTAAACCTACAATTGCTTGCGTTCCGTTTAATGGCCTGCAGGCAACTTTTAAACGAAAAACAAACATTCGAAAACTGTAAATTAAAGGTCGTAACACAATGCCTTTCTTGCAAAAGTCGAGATATTCATTCATTCTTTAATTGCGCCACATCCTTTGCAGAAACGTTTTATTACATTTTAATAATTCTTCTATACGTGGCTAGGGTTGTACTTAAACGTACAGGGGTATGCAAGACTGGATGGTGAAAATAACTTTACGTTTCGTTTAATTAAATTCTAAATTTCTGCCGCATCTGCTTCTGCCAGTTTTTAGGGTAAGATCTCATTGAACTCGAAACCACTTATAAATCTGAAGAGTATTTTGCACACAAAAAAAATGAGAGAAAAAATAAATGCCTCCCAATGAATAAACCCAAATAGCTTCGTACATAATTTTCCTGGAATGAATGTTATCAAGAGGATAGATATCCTACTGAGTGGTAATGGAGCCCGATGATATGTGCAGAGCTTAAGGACGAGCACGAAAACCAAATTAAGTCGAGTACGAGTACACCAGCACTAGTGAGGTTTTTGTTCCTTTTCATAGTCATCGTTTTGAATAGTCGAGTCGGTTCTTGTATCTTGTACCGTGGTCGGTTGGCCAATTGCCTGACTCATTGCGAAGCATTCAGCTGGTTAGAATCCAGGGATAGGTACCAGTGGGAAAACTCATCTCCAGGGAAATATTCAAAGTCAGATATTCAAATATCACTCATTTGCCAAGTCCCAAACTAAAACAGCACCAACAGAAAGTATCAGAACGATCAGAGAACAAAAGCATCATCATTTTGAATCCGTATCTGTTGGATGAGTTCTTGGGATTTCAGGTGTATAATGGCAGGCGTTGGATTTTGTTTTCCACTTCGAGCACCTTATGAAGCGCGGCAAAGTCGAAATAATCATCGTTTAATGATGCCTTTCCACTTGATTCATTAGCAGATGGTAGGTTGAGTATACGTAGGCAATATGGCGCATTTCTGAAATTTACTTCAAGGTCCGCGGACAATTTCTATTTTAACATTTATCTGGCGTTAAGAATGGTAATTAGAGAACTTGGCTTGTTGACACACAATTCAACAACGACGATGTCTCACGTTAACTCTGGAATTATAGGCACTGATTCTGGTTTCAAATTAAGGGGATAGCTTGGAGAAATGTTCACACCCTCATCATTAGGTAGGTGAAGGTATTCATCCTTGGGGATGGGTGTAATCAGAATTAATCAAATTGCAATTTTTCTATGAAAACTTTTATAAGGTGGTGAAAATTTGAAATAATAGTGCCTGTGCTTTCAATAGGCTTTTTAGTAGGTATTTAACAAATATTGAAAAAACATAATCAGCCCAATTCTAAATTTTCACCGGGTATAGTAGGTACTTTCCGGGAGATCTGTTTTCCCGGCCGTTGCTTTCCTTTATCTGAATCCCGCGGGAGTTTATTTTCCCTTCGAAAGCGCGAAAAATATGTTTGAACGTTGGAACCAGAGATGATATAAGGTAAGGAGATGGGAAACAAAGCTGTCAAAATGACAGTTGTCTACAAGTTAAAATTTACGGATTGCTAAGATGTGTGCGTGTTTTCACTAATACATTCTTTCAATCCGTCTATTCACCAAAGGGGAATCATTTTGGCAGTTAAATTTGATTTTTTTTTTGAAAAAAAGGTGAGTTAATGGATATGTCAACAAATAGAGTAAAATTGGGTAAGTAAAACGCTATAAAATAAACAGGCGTAGAAATTGTTCGTGAAATTTCATTTTCAATGAGTGATGATGATAGAAATTGTGCACAAAACACAAGCACGCTAAATCAGAACAATAATTTCTGTATGTTTTGGTAGTAACCCTGCGGCCACACGAGCAAGTTCTGGCCAGCAAGTAGCGTACATATATTATTTGTCAAATCTCTATCGGTGTACTTGGTGTGACGTAGGTGGCAAAAAACTTGCTAGTCAACTTGCCAGCAAGTTCACATATTTTTTACAAGCTTACCTGCTTTTAACATCCAATTTTGAATTTCCAAGATGTCGCCAGCAAAAATAGAAATAAAAATCCTCGTTTCAACTAATTTTCTAATTTAATTTTGTTCATTTTGATATATGTATATGGCAAAACCTGTCAAATTACTTGCCGATTTACTTGCTCGTTTTACTGGCTGGAAAATTTGCTAGCCAGTTGACCAGCCAGTACTAAAGCAAGTACTAAAAGTTTGAATGTGTGAGTAAAATATTTGATTGTATGCCAACTTGCTAGCCAGAACTTGCTCGTGTGGCCGCCGGGTAAGGCAAATATTTTTCTTGTTTTCATTCATACTAAAAATTAAAATGTTTTATGCCCAATTTCATAAACAAACACTAAAATTACTTTTATCAAAAATCTTTTTAAATTTTATCAGACCCTTAAAATTTTTGAGTTTCACCAACTTAAAATGGGAAATTTCAGGGAATTTTTTGTCAAAATTGACATCGTCATGAAAATATATGAGAAAAAATGAGAAAGCTTTATACTCACTTTTTAAAATATTCAATGACACTTTTAAAATTTATTGAGGCAAAAATGGGCATTTAGTTTTGAAAGGTGTTTAAAAGCTTGTTTACTCAAAAAACGCTTGGTGAAATGAAAAAATCTCATTTTACGGTTTAAAAGCCTCTTAAATATTTAAAAGTTGTTTATGAAATTGGGCATTAGTATTTTTATTTTCCAACATTGAGGCATGAAGATGAAGGGTTGTTAAAATACCCCTTTTTTACTTTTTGTATGAAGCTAGGTATTTTATTAACACAGAGATGCTCGCAAAAAAAAAACAAAAAATGATTTTGTTGTATTCGTTCTTGGAAACGGTCTCTCGGCCACTTATGATACGTTCTAAAGATTAAACGATGGAAAATAAAGTATGAAAACCGAAAAAATTTTCGGTACATTTTTGTTTGTTTGGCTGCAAATTACAAATGAAAAGTTTTTATTTCACTTTTTGAGTTGTGAGACAAGAATTTGTTGATGGAATGCAATAAAAAATTACGAATATTTTAATTTTTTGTTGAGGTTTGCCTTTTTTCCTATTTTTCGAAAACAAGAATCAAATTGACCGTGAAGATTGCCTGATATTTCCTAAATTCAGTATATTTAAATATTTGAGTGTGATTCTGCCTTCAAACATATCTTAATGTAACAGCCCGATTCTCCCCATCATCACTGATACCTCACAAGTCACAAGAAGAGGTAAAATTGATTTGTGACTTTTTCGGATTCTCCCCCATAGTCACAACTTGTGAGAGTCACAAAAACAATCGATATTGTGATCTCCTTCAGAGCAGGTCATAACTAGAATATTGTTTGAGATTTGACATTTTGATTATGAATATAGTGAAAAAAAGGAAGGAAAGAGAAAAGACATACGCTCTTTTTCTATTTTCTTTATTCTTTTTCTTTATTTTTTGAAATTACACAACAATAATAAAAGCAACCCAAATACACAACCTCTGTTTGCGTTGCCAATATTGACGAAATTGCATCATATGTTGCGTTGAAACACATATTGCAGTTACAAAGAATCCAGTGTGGTAACGCATTTCCATATTCACGCTGTGGTGAGTTTCCTGGTGACTTTAGTTGTGAGGATTTGGGGAGAATCCGACACATGTTGTCGAATCACAACAATCCTCACAAGAAATAGTCACAAGGGCTTATGTCATAATGTAGGATTAAGTAGTTCGTTTTTTCTGTACCTAATTTTACTCCTTCTCGACAACTTTTCCGCAAAAATTACCAGCGTTGTCTCGGTTGACGTTATCTGCATATAATTTGCGATTCAATAGTCCTACTAGCTGTTCCATAGCCTGGGTGCACGGAGTTGTATTTGTTTGGTTTTGGTGGTTGGATAAGACATGATTGGGGAAGCAGGGCGCGAAGTGTGACGTTTCGTTACACAATATTTTTATGAACAGTAGAGATTTATGAGTATAATAAAAAAAACACGATGCACCGCGGCCGCCACCGACTGGACCGGTGGAAATGACCAATTTGCTAATCGATACTCAAATGAAATAAAGGTTGATAGCATTGAAAACGTTCAAAAGGAAAGTTCGACAGCCTAAAAATAACATCTGAAATACTAACATCATTTTTGAGTCATAAAATTATTTGTAAAATAGTGGGCTTGGTTATGGGAAATTGAACACAATAATTAACGGCGTACTTCAAACAATATTGACATTGACATTGACATTTAACAGTACTTCGCACATGAATGTAACGAACTATAGACACATAGCAGCACTGGCAACTGAGGCCATCGGCTGGGACAGAACAAGACATTAATACAACAGAGAGAGACAGATAGACACATAACATAAACCTACGTAGCTCAGAGGAGGAGACATAGATATTTATTGTCTCATATTATCGCACAGGTGGCCTCAGATAAGCTGGCGATTTTCGTAGAAAAGAATGCTGCCGAAGCTGGGGCTTGAACCCGTAGCGTTCGGCTTAGCAATCGACTACTCTATCCCCTGAGCTATGGCCTCCTGCGTCAAACTATATTTCATATGTTAAATACTTTGTTTGTATACATACTTTGAAATAATTTAATTGAAATTTTATTAATCGAATTTTGTTTTTCTAGCTTTCAAACGTTATTATAATTTGTTATTTAGTCTTGAAGAAACATTTGAGTTAAATACATCTTTTCATTATTGGTTTGAATAAATTATTTATAACGAATCTGAATTCATTGTTCTGATTCTTTCTGAGGTAATGGGCCCAGGAAACGTTTAAGAAAATTAAGAAAATTTGTTTGCTTCAAGAACTCAAGATGACCGAAAATTCTTTTAAAATTCCGTTGTTTGATGGAACGAACTTTTCAAACTGGAAGTATCGTTTGGGAATTCTATTGGACGAGAAAGATCTTCGAAGTTATATTCAGAAAAGCTTAGATTTTATTCTTTCGGAAACATCACAGGAGAATCAAAATCAAGTACGACAGGAAGAAAAGAGATGTAAATCAATTCTTGTACAAACTATCCATGATGGCCAGTTGGAGTATATTAAAGAGAAGTCAACGGCTTATGAAATGTTTCAAGCGTTATGTAACGTATTTGAAAGAAAAAGTATTTCAAGTCAATTGCTATTGAGAAAAGAACTTCTCTTAATGAAATACGACGAAAGTGAAGACATAATTCAACACTTTCTTAATTTTGATTCGAAGATTAGTCAACTGAAGGCTACAGGAGCTCAAATGGAGGAGTTAGATGTAATTGTGCATTTATTTTTAACGCTGCCTGAAAGCTTCAGTAATTTAGTAACGGCATTAGAAACGTTGAATCAAAATGAACTAAAACTGGAATTTGTCAAGACTCGATTAATGGATGAGTATAATAAAAGAAGTAGAGGTTATTCAACAACATCGACAGAGCCTGGAGCTATGAACGTCAAGAGCAAGAAGAAGACAATTATTTGTTATAAGTGCGGAAAACCTGGACACGTTCAATCAAAATGTTATGTCAAGCGGAAAGATAAGAAGACTTCAGATAACTATTCCAAAACATCAAGAGAAAGAGGGTCAACAATGTGTGCTGAGGTGGATAAGCTACATGAGGTGGATGAAGCACATATAGTCCAACCGGCAGATAGTCAAATACAATTTATTTTGGACTCAGGTGCAACCCAACATATGGTCAATAGAAGTGAATATTTTGACCATTTGTCAGATATAGATGAAGTTCAAATCTCTGTTGCAAAGAAAAATCAAAATATTTCAGCAAATCAAATTGGAGACATATTGGTTCAAACTCATTACAATGGTGATTCTTCTCAGAAAAAGATGGAGAATGTTTTACTCGTCAAGGAGTTGAAATACAATTTGATGTCAATAAGAAGCTTGACTGAGAGAGGTTATCGAATTGTTTTCGAAGGGGATCACGCATACGCAACAATCAATGGAGTTCGAATGTTTGAAGCTCATACCAGAGGAAAGCTTTATGAAGTTAAGTTCCATATTCCTAAGAATAAGATCGCTGGATTTTCAGGTGAGTGCAATATTACAAACTCATCTCAACTTTTATGGCATTATCGTTTGGCTCACATAAATTCTGCTGATTTAAAAGTTTTAGTTAATCATAATATGGGTAAGGGACTCGAAAAGGTTAATGTTGACAGCGAATCAAGATTTTGTGAACCATGCATCATAGGCAAGCAGACACGGACTTCATTCCCGAAAAATAAAAATATACGATCTACTCGTGTTCTTGAATTGATCCATAGTGATGTCTGCGGCCCTATGCCAGAGGTGGCTTATGATGGAAGTCGGTATTTCGTTTCGTTTACTGATGATTATTCAAGAGCTTCGATGATTTTTTGCATTAAGCGAAAAAGTGAAGTATTAAATAAATTTAAAGAGTTTGTTGCTTCTGTCGAAGCTTTGCATGGCCAAAAAGTTGCAAAACTTAAGACAGATAACGGTGGGGAGTACACCTCAAATGAATTCAAAGATTTTTGCAAACGAAAAGGCATTCAAGTAAGTTATAGTGTTCCTTACAATCCTGAGATGAACTCTGTGTCTGAGCGCCTCAATAGAACATTACAAGAAAAAGCTACCACAATGCTATTGGCAAGTGGTATAGATCCAAAATTTTGGAATGAAGCGATCCTTACTGCAAATTACATTAAAAATAGATCTCCAACAAGTGCAGTAGGTAATCAGTTTAAAAATCAGACACCCGCTGAGATTTGGTTTAAAGAAAAACCTGAGTTATCTCATTTGCGTATTTTTGGTGCCGAATGTTATAATTTCATACCAAAGAATAAGAGAACAAAATTTCAACCCAAATCAAATAAATGCTTGATGCTTGGCTATTGTTCATCGATTGGTTCTTATAGACTTTGGGATCTACAAAAGGCAAGGATTGTAATCGGTCGACATGTTTCATTTAACGAAGAGTCCGTACTTAAGAGAATGGATATAGTCGATATCTCGGATTCAAAGCTGAAATTCAATAAGAAGACGAGTTGCCACAAACCACTTGACTTGGACCAACATGATGAAGAAAAAGAGGAATTTCATAGTCCAAGATCAGAATGGGTTCAAAGCCCCATATCAAAAACTCAAGACGTCGAAAGAAATCAAGACTTGGAACCAATCCACAGCCCTAACTCGGATTGGGCTGGTAACAGCAGTTCAAAAGGTGAAAATAATGAAGAAAATGAAGATGAAATCAAGGAATTACAATTACCGCGAAGAAGTAACCGTTCTCATAAACCACCTGACAGATTTGGAAATTTGGTTAGTTCATCAAAAATCGAATATGCTTATTTTGCACTTGCTGTTGGACAATTCATTGAAGACGATCCAAATACAATTGCAGAGGCCAGAGCGAGAGATGATTGGCCGGAATGGGAAAAGGCTATAAACTGTGAGTACCAATCCTTATTACATAATAAAACATGGACTTTGTGTGATTTGCCAAAGAACCGCAAGGCTATTACGAGTAAATTTGTGTTTCATATAAAACGAAAAAATGACAATAGTATCGATAAATACAAGGCTCGTTTAGTCGCACGTGGGTTCACGCAAAAAGAAGGATTTGACTATTTTGAAACATATTCACCTGTTGCTAAGTTAGTAACTCTGAAAATATTGCTTTCAATCGCGGCTCAATATGATTTACACATACATCAGATGGATGTTAAGAGTGCATTCCTAAATGGTTCATTATCCGAAGACATTTACATGCGTCTCCCAGATGGAATTAACGAAGCAGGTCGAATTTGCAAGCTTGATAAAGCAATTTATGGCTTAAAGCAAGCATCTCGCGCCTGGAATACCAAATTCAATAGTTTCATGATTCAGATAGGATTCAAGAGATGTCAGTCTGATCAATGCTTGTATGTAAAAGAACAAGCTGAATGCAATTTTTATGTTCTTTTGTATGTTGATGACATACTTTTATTTTGTAAGAATGTAAAACATATTCTAGTTGTCAAATCAATGTTGTCAAAAGAATTTGAGATGACCGACATGGGTAAAGCAAACTTGTTTCTTGGAATACAAATCGATCAGAACCGTGAACTTGGAAAAATAACACTCAATCAAAGACAATATTTAAACAAAATTCTACGAAAGTTCGATATGAAAAATTGCAAGCCCAGAGGAACTCCAATGGAAAAAGGACTGCAATTAGATGAAGGTGACAAGAATAATTGTACAGATCATAACTATCGAGAATTAATAGGATGCTTAATTTACGCAACTTTAACTACAAGACCAGACCTTTGTGCCGCTACTGGATATATGAGTCGTTTTCAAAGCTGTTACGACGAATGCCATTACAGTTATGCCAAACACATTCTGCGATATGTTCGAGGGACTTTAGACTTGCAAATGGTGTATACTAAGCAAGATTCTCCAGAAACTCTCGTTTGCTATTGTGATGCTGATTGGGGAGGAGATAAAAATGATAGGAAGTCTACATCTGGATACGTTTTTAAGTTATTTGGAAACACTATTCACTGGGCGTCCAAGAAACAATCAACCGTCAGCTTATCTTCAACTGAAGCCGAATTAATCGCATTAACTGAAGCTACATGTCAACTTAAATGGATCTTAAAGCTGCTTGCTGAACTTAATATAGAATGTCCAACTCCAGTAACTATATTTGAAGACAATAGTTCGTGCATCAAAATTACTGAAGATTCAAAAGAAAGCAAGCGTATGAAACATCTAGACATCAAACACTATTTTGTTCGAGATGAAATAGCTAATGGCATTATTCGACTTGAACAAATCGCAACCAATGATCAATTGGCCGATATTATGACCAAGCCACTTGGAAGAAACTTATTTTTGAAACATCGTCCAAATTTAAATTTAATTTAAATCAGTTGTTATGTTTGTTACATTATGTTATCTAACTTTATAATTTCTATTAAATTAAGAGGCGGTGTTAAATACTTTGTTTGTATACATACTTTGAAATAATTTAATTGAAATTTTATTAATCGAATTTTGTTTTTCTAGCTTTCAAACGTTATTATAATTTGTTATTTAGTCTTGAAGAAACATTTGAGTTAAATACATCTTTTCATTATTGGTTTGAATAAATTATTTATAACGAATCTGAATTCATTGTTCTGATTCTTTCTGATCATACATTTAATATTATATTCTGTATTTGTATATGAATACAAAATATTACAATTAAACAACAAAAAAAGCCATGTGGTCTTCATTTAGGACTGAATTTACATTGCAAAGTGTAACACAAGAAACGAGTAGTCATACGTTACGAATCTTGAAACAAGAGATAATGTTGACTGGGGCGTATACGTAACAATATAATTATAACGATTAATCAATGTAAAATTTGTTCTTCACTAAGGGAAAAAAAATGTAGGATAAGTTCTTGTTAATACCCGTTTTCGGTCCGGAATTCAAAATTGATCTTTAAAAAGTTAGTTCATGAAAAGAAGAATTCGTACAGGATATGGCCTTTAGTTTTTTGAAAGGTTGGTTTGCTAGGCATAGGCACCAAAGCCAAAGGCAAAAATAGATTTTTTCTATTTTGGACCCCAAGCCATCAATATCACTCCATTAGACAACTGAATACTCTTTTCACAAAGTAATTTCTCTCCAACATTTTTTTTTTAATTAATTTAAATTAATCTTAAGTTTGACAACTTTGAAAAATCACGCAATCACTGAAGGCCAAAATAAATTTTTAAGCATCCACTAAAGTCAATCTTAGGTCGGATATGTAATTTTTGATAAATGTTCATAAACTACATTGTCTCGTTGCATTTGAAGGCTTGAAGGAAAAGATAGTGCAGAGTAAAAGAAGACTCCTCTTTTGTTGAACAGGGCTGGAATTCTGAGTGATCTCTATCGCACAAAGTGCAAACTCAGATATTCGTAAGAGCAAAGAGATACAATTTAGTCCAGATCAGTTTGTCAATTTCGCCAACGTTGTCAGCCGTGCTGGTGAAGCTTGCCAAGTAAGTTCCTGAGTTTTCTTTTTTTTTATAACTAACGCGCACTCAAGGGGTCTTTTTCATTACCCTTTATATGCCAAGAGCACAGTGCGAGCATTAGGGAAAGGATAGGGGATGTAAAAGGAGGTGCCGGTGAACATTGGTTTTGAATTTTTGAACATTACAATGACTTGGGAAGACAGAGTGTGGAAGAGAGTTCCACATTCGCGTAGTACGGCTAAAGAATGATTCTCTGTACTTCACAGTACGTCCGAAGTTGGGCTCAAGGGTGAACTGATGGGTATTCCTGGAGGCGCGGGTATTACGGTTGAATGTCTTAAGGGGAGGAATGCAGCTGGCTATTTCACTAGAGCATATACCGTTGAAGTATCGGTAAAACAGGGTGAGACATGAGACATTACGACGATGTTCTAGAGATGTAAATGACTCAACGATGGTATTGTCACCAATCATTTTGAATGCTCTTTTTTGGATACTGTCCAGAAGACTTAAGTACGTCACTGGAGCACCAGCCCAGACGTGAGAATTATACTCAAGCTTAGGACGTATGTAGGTTTTGTAGATAGTAGTCAGATCAGAAGGGGAAAAAAATTTCTTGCATCGCCTTAAGAAACCTAAACATTTTGCGGCATTTTTGGCGACATCGCATATGTGCTCGTTCCACAGAAGGTGGTCAGTGATGCACATACCGAGAATCTCGAGATGTTCGGTCTCATTGATGCAAGTGCCACTCATGGATAGTGGCAAGGGGGGTATATCTCGCTTCGACGATACAAGACAGCATTGAGTTTTCGAAGCATTAAACTCTACTCGATTTTGTATTACCCATTGTACAATGCTGTTTAAGTCAGAGTTTAATGAGCTTATCATATTTTGCCGTTGCAGTTCCACATCCAAAGAGGAAGGATGTGAGTCTGGAAACGAATATGAAAAGCTAAGGGTACTATCGTCAGCGAAACAATTAATTGGATTAGAAGTAACAGACAAGAGATCATTAATGAAAATGAGGAAGAGGGTCGGAGACAAAACGGAGCCCTGGGGCACACCAGCATTTATATTGTGGGTTTCAGACTTGAAACCGTCCAATTCGACTTGTATAGAACGGTTCGAAAGAAAGTTTCTAATCCAACGAAGAAGGGGTTCATCGATACCGAAAGCACGCATTTTCGATAAAAGAGCAAGATGCCAGACTTTATCAAATGCCTTAGAAATATCAAGTGCAACAATCTTGCTTTCTCCAAAACGATGTAAAGATTTGTTCCACTGTTCGGTGAGATAAACCATCAGATCACCAGTGGACCTGTTGCTGCGAAAGCCGTACTGCCGGTCATTAAGAAGCTTTCGGTCTTCGAGATATTTCTTGAGCTGATAGTTTATCAGCGTTTCCATGACCTTAGAAAGAAGGGACGTAAGTGCAATCGGTCGATAGTTGGAGGGAGAAGAAGATTCGCCTTTTTTTGGGATTGGCTGGACAAATGCTCTTTTCCAACTGCTCGGAACGAGCCCAGAAGAATAGGATAGATGGAAAAGCTTACGCAAGGGTTTTGCCAGCGTGGAAGAACACCTCTTCAGAATAATGGCGGGGATACCATCCGGACCCGCGGATTTATGTATGTTGAGATCCTTTAGGACTCTCGCCACAGCACGAGTGCGGAAGAAGATCTGCCCCATGGAATCATTGACGCGCTCAAGAGCTGGGGGAGTCATGACACGCGAAGAGTTGGAGGCGAACTGCCTAGCAAAAAGGTTAGCTTTCGCGAGAGAGCTTACAACTGGAGTGTCATTGTCAACGAGTATAGGGACCGAGGAAGAAGAAGAATTCTTCATATTTTTTACAAATGACCAAAAATTTTTACTGCCTTTGGGACATTGCAGAATTTTTTGCCTTAATTTTTGGTCATGCAAAAACTTGGTCCGTCGAATATGGGCATTGCAGGCCTTCCTGGCTTGTTTAAACTTGTTCCGGTTTTCCTCAGTTGGGTTGGCTCTAAAACACCGGAACTTTACTTCTTTTTCCCTGATAACCTCTTTACAGCTTGAATCGAACCATGATTTTTCTTTGGGTTTGATGCTTTTAACCCTATTCGGGATAAAAGTTTTCATTCCCAGAATAATCATATTAGTAATCATATCAGCGCTGGAGTCTACATCACTATCGAGGAAGCATAGTGACCAGTTAAAGATCCGGAAAAAATTATTGAGACCGTCCCAGTTGGCTTTCTCGTATTGCCATACGGTTCTCTTCGGAGCTCTTTCTCTAACTGGATTAGTTTGACACGAGAAATTTGCAGATATAATACTATGGTCTGATCTGCCTAGAGGCGTTAATACACAGATAGTGTATTTATCAGGGTCGGACGTAAGGAATAAGTCAAGAGTATTTTCCGCTTGGCCATCAATGTCCGATATACGAGTAGGCTCAGTAACAAGCTGAGTAAGGTGGTTAAACTCAGCAAAGATCTCGGCACACATTCCTTCGGGTGTTGTCGGGCCCGAATGGAGAAGCCACGAAGAATTGTGTACATTGAAATCGCCCGTAATAACGATTTCAGTGTGAGGATACAAGGATACAATTCTTTGTATTGAGTATTTGCAAACAATTGTAGCCGAACATCCTCGTACTCCTTGTAGGTGAACAGGTCATTTTATTTTTCTTTTGGGTTCAATCATCATGTGAAGTTGCCCGTAGCTTAGTGGTAAGGTGCGTTGGCTGCTAAGCAAAACGTAGTCGTGGGTTCGAGTCCTACTCGTGCCCATAAAGTTTTTATTTCATCTTTCACGGGTAGGTACTGCCTCTTGCGAAGACCTGACAAAACTTCCAAGAGTATCAATCTGTCATGAAAAAGTGTTTCTCAACTTTGCCGTTCAGAATCGGCGTTAAATTGTAGGTCCCCTCAATTCTTTACACGCTCTCAGAGAATTGTTGATGAGAGTAAGCCCCTTAGGCCTTGGCTCTTCAAGAGCTGTCGCGCCACCCTATTTATTTTTATTCATGGGGTCAATCATCAGTCAAAATATAGAGCTTCAACATCAACATTATATGAGGTTTTCCAAAATATTCTTTGTGCAGGAGCGGACCTGTGAAAAAACAATCGAAAAACCAGAACTATGACCACCGCCCTCTCTATATATAACTTACAACAAGAAAATGCAACAAAACAAAATCATGTGACACGTATTTGGCTTGTGTGTATTATAATTCACATTCTTGTGAAGAGGTATTTTCATAATTGAAAATAGTTTCTGTTCTGCTTCGGTAGAGTGCACTATGTGCTTAATGGAAACGCCTGACAGGTTTGCATCCGCGTGCCACAAAAATTTTGCGGGAGGGCACTATTCAAAGAGCTGCTCTTTTATTAAAAAAAAAAAAAACGGGCCTGACTGTGAACTGAAGTCTTACTTTGACCGGACTCGGTTCATTCTTCGATACAGTCGGGCTGCGTGTATCAAAGACAGGGTGAACGCCAACGCTTATTCAGTGGAGTAAGTTCCGCTGACAGGAGTTTGCAGCTCAACCGATCATTTTTTATATTTTCCCGTCTGGAAATTCACATTCAGAAGCACTAGCTCAACTGTTTATTTCGCAACCGTCACTATGAACAGGAGTTAGAATAAGTTTGCTGTGGAATGTCGTTGAATTTTCGCACCAATTTCCCTCAAATTGAGACTGGCAACGACATTTCGGTTTAAGAGCCATGTTCACAAAATTTGTTCAACTGAAATTGAAGGCAATCTGTGACCTACAGCCCGAAACCGCCAAGGTCGTAAACGACCGACCGACAGCGCGACGCCACCATGTTTGTTCTACAAAAGATATAATAAATCGATTATTTTGAGTGAGCTTATTAAATTGGTCTTAATAACAGCTAGGAAATGCTTGCATAAACAAGTAAAAGAACTCAACAATCGATTTCTTTGATTCAGAAGTTGATTAAAAACTACCAAGTTCATGGGTTTAATTCAGTTTCCTTCTACAAAGTAGCTTTGTTTGAGTAAGTAATATTTCCTTCATAGGCATAGCAATAACATTACACGCCGATATTTTTTCAGTAGGTAAAGGTATACAAAAATACCAACTTATTTAACCTTCATGGCTTGTCATTCGTAGCACGAACATGTTAGTTTTTTGTTATTTTTTTTTATTTAAATAATACCTTCCTCGCGACCTTACCTTTATAAGTGCAGAGGTCATATTTCGTTTGGAGAACCATAAATAACTTTTATTCGAAATCCATAAGAAATCATTAAATAACCGTGTATCAACACAACAGCAAAGTGTCCCATAACTATGATTATTGTATTGCCCAACAATTTTATCCCCTAGTCATGATCATGACAGCTGACCCGTGACCAACCAAACGAATTTTCTCTTTTTTCCTCAATTTTTATTTTTGTTCTTGAAACTCCTTCTTTGACAAAGTTATGTAAAGAACCCGTAATAATGTCTAATAATATGTTTGCCTTGATTTTCCTTCTTGTGGCACGACATTTAATGATTAAAGTGAGAATATGCTGATTGAAGTCAAGTAGCCAGAATTTCTTGTGATTTCCATAAATTGAAAAGTAACCAAGCACAAGCGTGAGCCAACCATACATCCATGTTAATCTTCCAATAAGTTTTTCCTACATTCAAGGTAGCCTTAACTTTAGAGTTGTTAGGGACACGTCGCGTCGGGTGTTGGGTCGTACGTTGCGTCGCGTCGTCAACGGTCGTCTTCGTCATCATCATCATAAATGTATATCCTCAAAACGGTTGTTTCTAACTTGTGAAACAGCTGCGAGAAATTGCACTTGAATACAATATCCAGACTGAAATTGAGCGAACATGTGCTTACTTTCCTTAATATTACATCATTCTTCTGAATACCGGTATTACTCACACGTTTTGCCTTAAAAATGAATGAACTCTTTAACCATCTTGTGTTGTGATTGAAATTTATCATAAAAAATTCAAGGGAATTAAATCAATACGATAAAAAGAATAGTTTTCTCGGGCACGCACTTGTTCAATTGGCTTAGAAAGAAGGGAGGAATGTAAGATGTAACTAGCAAATTTTTTACAAGTTCTTTAAATGTTTGCATACCAAAACAGGTCCATAAACCCTTTTAGGTAGCATACCTACGGTGACCATCCGTTCATTATTATAATGAACAGTTCATAATTTGAAGAAAATGTTCATTATTTTAGAAATTGCTCATTATTTGTTCATTTTTTTTATAATTTTTTTCTTTAAGGAAAGCCTAAGCATGAAAACCATTAAATGTTTAATAAAAACGTACGCTTACATCATAATTCGTAGTCTTTCTTTTTCGGAACACTTCCTACCCTCACAATTACAAAAATCAGAAGATCATATTATACATACTAACATACAGGGGAAGCTAAACTTGTACTCTTACACTTGCGCACAGGATGACTTTCACGTTTCACCACTGGAAATTAATTTTACCATTGAGTTTTACAATGGTAAAACTAACTTTCATTGAATGTGAATGAAACTCATCTTTTTTGCATTTGGACTAGTTATGGCATTTTCCATAAGTTATTATGAGAGTGCACTCCGACTGTTGGAATTATTGCATTGTTGAAAAATCCTTCACTCCAAAAATAAATGAAGAGCAAGGATTACACTTCTTTTTACTTTTGGAAAAATCTATTAGGTTTCATTTGGAAGGATTATTATTACTAAAGTTTGTGGTTTGTTCACTTGTTGATATCGTTTACCTCTCGTTTGTCGCGTGCCTCTGGAAAGAAATAGTTTATTTACTTATGGTGGCGTTACAGTCCAGGTCGGACCAGGGCCTCATCCAACAATCGTCCTAGCCAGCTCGGTTCCTAGCTAGCAGTTGGTTCAAGCCAAGTTGGTGCAGGTCCTCTACCACCTGTGTGCTCAACCTGAGTCAGGGTCTTCCTCTTCTGCGACGCCCTTCGGGGTTGGATTCGAAGACTTTACGAGCCGGAGCATTATTTTACATTCTACTACATGAGCAAACCATCTAAGTTGTTGGACCTTAATTACGTTTGTTTTGTTTATTATCGATGAAAGTTCCTTTTTTGTTTATTTTATAAATATAATAATACTATATTTATTAATAAATTTATATTATATTATATTTATTTACTATTACTCAGTGAAATAAAAAAAAAAATCTTGAAAACTGGTCAAAATTTGGGTACTGTTCATTATTTTGTTTCGGAAAATATGGTCACCGTAGTAAGCATACCGTTTATTATTTCTATGGAAGCTATTTTCTGACTTTTGCCTTGAATAGTAGATACTTACAAAAAACCATATGAAAACACGTTTGCTAAGCTTTCAGGTTTTCGGCGCAGCTATGGACCTAGTCGTATACTTTGCAAGCTCTAAGTGCACTTCTTCGTCCTTTCTTTCTTGCAGATCCTATATTCCATATCGCAAAGTAAGTGTTAGAAAGTAACCCTAAGATCTTGTTCGTCAGAAAATTCAAAAATTCGAAAAGATTGTTGAACCCCTATTATGAATAGTACAAGCAAACTGTGAAACAACATCAATGGAAACTTCCCCCTTTTTTATAAGCCTGTCTACTTTAGAAACTCTAACAAGAATATGTCGCAGTAGAGTCACAGTCAATGCTGAGGAATAAATGCGAATTAAATTCTGCTGGCAGAAAGAACCATCAAGGCCAACACCATCTTTTAAGCGACCTTAAGGTCATGTATGGCAGCATCTATAGAGAAAAACTGTATAAGGCCATGTCAAGTTTTGGCATTCCTACTAAGCTCTTTCGTCTGAGCAGGATGACAATGGAGAACTCTCGCTGGTCCATTAGAGTCGGCAACGACCTCACCGACACTTTCGATGTCAAAAAACGCTTTAAACAAGGTGGTGCAATGCCATGCGACGGTGACGTGAAATAACGCCCGACGAAATAAGGCCCCATAAGGCTTTATTTCCATTTCTTATGGAAATAAGACCCCTACAAGGGTTGTGGTCTTATTTCCATTGCAACCTAGAAATAATGCCCGTGGGGCCTTATTTCTGTTTTTCTGTTTTGATTAGAAAATTGGCACAGGGAAACTCGTCACGAGATCAGAATTCCCGAAAATTGTTTTCGGAACTTTTTATCTACTATGGAGGGTCATAAGTGCCGACTTCGATTTAGGGATTATTAATCCACTATGGTGGGTCAATAGTCCCAATTAGGTTTTACTTTTAATGGGACAAAAGTCCAAATAAAAAAAAAGTGTAACAACGAATGTTCATGCTAAAAAATAAATAGATAAAAACCGTAAATTCCTGTATGTATACAACACTACAAAAAAATCTTACAAATAATTAGGACCACGTTAATTTATTAGCCGTCGACAAAATGGTCAGAAAAAATCATTTTTCAAAGCTGTTGAGGTTTCCTTTTATTTGAAAAAGCAACCACCACACATCCTGTATAATGCAAAGAAAGATTTTTGCAAGAATTTGAATTTTTCATTTTCAGGATCCTTTTTCGACTGAGGATTAGGCTGATACGAAAAATTCAAGATAGATTTGATTTAATTGCGAGCGAAGCGAGCGGAAAAAATTTTGCCCAAAAGATAATCAATTTGGGGTGTGAAAATAAAAAAATTCGAGCGAATTTTTAGGACCACGTTAATTTATTAGCCGTCGACAAAATGGTCAGAAAAAATCATTTTTCAAAGCTGTTGAGGTTTCCTTTTATTTGAAAAAGCAACCACCACACATCCTGTATAATGCAAAGCAAGATTTTTGCAAGAATTTGAATTTTTCATTTTCAGGATCCTTTTTTGACTGAGGATTAGGCTGATACGAAAAATTCAAGATAGATTTGATTTATTTGCGAGCGAAGCGAGCGGAAAAAATTTTGCCCAAAAGATAATCAATTTGGGGTGTGAAAATAAAAAAAATCGCGCGAATTTTTTTATTTTCACACCCCAAATTGATTCTCTTTTGGGCAAAATTTTTTCCGTTTGTGTCCATCCATCTTTCTGATGCAGCTTTTAATGTAATTGAAACAGCCTTGTTATTTTAGGTGATAGATTGTTGCAATAAGATGAAATTGGCTTCAAGTATAGTGCACTTGTAGAATACCGTACCCTCACAGAACTTTGACATCCCAGAGTGCAGAAGAACGTTTGCATTGGATAACGTTTTCTTAACGTCACATAGACTTAAAGAATGCGGTATGTTTTAGCTTTATGCACAGAAAAAACCTTGAAAGTGTAATAAACTTATTTTATTGTTTTTTAAGGTCGGAAACACTGAATTAGATTTCTGGACAAATAAACCAGCATAGTGGGTCAGTAGTCACAAAATTAAATTCGGCACTTATCATCCACAATAGTGGGCCATTATTTTTATCTTCTGGAAATGCGGCCTTATTTCCATGTAAAATGTGGCCTTATTTCCACAATTCAATTGATATAAGGCCTGTCGGGTGTTATTTCGATTTCTTCGTGGAAATAAAGCCGCATTTAAGGTGGGGCCTTATTTCGTCGGGCGTTATTTCACGTCACCCCATGCGACTTCTATAACATCATACTGGAAAGAATAGTGCAGGACTCCCGCGTCAATACTAGATGTACTATCTTCCAAAAGTCCGCTGTCAACACGTCAGCGCCGAAATCAGATGGAGAATAACTCCTGCTAATCGCTGTTTCTTTGGGCTAAGAAAACAATTGAGTAGTTAAGCCCTCTCCCGAATGACTAAGTTGTCGCTCTTTAAGACCCTCAATCCCTCTCGGACTGCAGTGACTGTGACTTAAATGGTGCAGTGCATTAACGCCCATGGAATTAACGCCCGCGGGTGTTAATTCCAATAGCAAAAGGAATTTACCCCCTCGGGTGTTAAATCCTTTTTGAATTGGCAATAAGGCCCACCATAAAAAAGAACTAACGCCCGCGGGTGTTAATGCCATTTGAAATTGGCACTAACACCCGCGAGTGTTATTTTCTTTTGGAAGAGATCTTTTCAACCTCGGATGTGAACACTTGCGCTGGCATCCTAGACACCTTGGCCACGTGAGTAGAAACAAATTAAACATCACAAATGAAGTTTACAAATTTTACATTTCTAACTTCGTACGATTATACTTTTGGTCGTTCAAGACTTATTCGGCATTCTACAAGCACACTATACTTGAAGCCAATTACATCTTATTGTATCTATCTGTCACCGAAAATAACCAAGCTATTTCATTTACATTGAAAGATGGATGGACACAAGCGGAAAAATTTTTGGCCAAAAGAGAATCAATTTGGGGTGTGAAAATAAAAAAATTCGCGCGATTTTTTTTATTTTCACACCCCAAATTGATTCTCTTTTGGCCAAAATTATTTCCGCTCACTTCGCTCGGGATCAAATCATATCGATCTTGAATTTTTGGTATCGGATCAATCAATCGAAATAATGCTGAAAATGAATCATTGAAATGCTTGCAAAAATGTAGAACCACTACTTTTCCAAATAAAAGGGAACCTAAACAGCTCTGACAATTTTGTCGACAGCTAATAAAGAAACGTGGTCCTATTTATTTCAATGTGTACTTATACAATACATACCTACAAGAATTTAAGTTTTTTGTTTATTTGTTTAGCATGAACGTTAGTTGTTTAACTTTTTTTTTCATTTGAGACTTTTGTCCCATAAAAAGTAAAATTTAATTGGGACTACTGACAGGCGATAGTGGGTTAATAATCCCTAAAACTATTTCGGTACTCTTGAGTCTCCAGAGTGGCTCAGAAGTTCCAAAAACCATTTTCGGGACTTCTGATTTCGAGACGAGTTTCCCTGCGCCAAGTTTCTAATCAAAACAGAAAAAACAAAATAAGGCCCCACGGGCATTATTTATAGGTTGCAATGGACATAAGACCGCAACTCTTGTTAGGGTCTAATTTCCATAAGAAATTGAAATAAGAATCCATGCGGCTTTATTTCGTCGGACGTTATTTCACGTCACCATTTGTTTCACGTGTGGGTTTTTTTTCCAATTAAAATTGGAATTAAAGCCCACCAAAAAAAGGAATTAACCCCCGCGGGTGTTAATTCCAAATCAAAAAAGGAATTAACACCCACGGGGGTAAATTCCTTTTGTTATTGGAATTAACACCCGCGGACGTTAATTCCATGGGCGTTAATGCACTGCACCGACTTAAATAAGTAAGTAAGGTCTGCTTTAAATAAGAAATGTTGCGGTTATTACGCAGAAGTCAGATCTTGTGGGTTCGAATTCAACTGTTGACTATTCTATTAATTCATCTTTTATTGGTACTGACCCTTGCGAAGAAATGATTATGCTTCTAAGATCACTGAACCAAAAACAGCAGTCATATTGATAATTTTTTACATTCAACTGACAATTTTGTTGTCAATTTACAACCAATGACAGCAGTAGTAAATATGACAATTTAAAATTTTCAAATTCATGATTCGAAACCGGGATTGTCACATTGATAATTTGCGTTGGCAAATCGAAAACCATGGTTGTCATATTGAAATCTATGGCAGTCGTATTAAACGCTGCAGTAGTCATTTGGAAAACCCAAATTATCAAATTGAAAACCGAGGAAGGCTTATTGAAAACCATTACTTTTAAATTGAAGACCGCGGTAGTCAACTTGACAACCGTAGTAGTCATATTGATAACCACAGTGAACCATTTTGAAACCACGGTAGCTAATATGAAAACTACGGTTGTCAAATTGAAAGCAGTGGTTGGTAGATTGAAAATCATTCTTGTTAATTTGAAAACCACGATTTTCAAATTGACAACCGCAGTAGTCATATCGAAAAATACAGTTAACTAATTAAATACCACGGTAGTTAATATGAAAACTACGGTTGTCAGATTAAAAACAGTGGTTGGTAGATTGAAAATCATTATTGTCAAATTGAAGATCATAATTTTCAGATTGACAACCGCAGTAGTCATATTGAAAAACACAGTAAACCAATTTAAAACCACGGTAGTTAATATGAAAACTACGGTTGTCATATTGAAAACTGTGGTTGCTAATTTGAAAATTTCAAATTTGTTTGGTTTGCAATATTACAATCACTATGATACACTTTAAAATTTCGATTTTCAATACCTAAGATTACCGCTTTCGTATCCAGGACACCCCTTTTTCTGAAATATGAGTTGCAAGAATTATTTAAAATATAAGGCAGATCTAGTTTTTTGGAATATGTTTAATTATTTATTATTACAACTAAGTCAACGTACAAATACAATAAACATACATGTTATTCTTATGAAAATACTTACATTATAATTCTTAATAAAATATGGTGTTGGATTTGAACTTGGTTTTTGCAATTGTTTTGGTTTTGTAGTTGGAATTGATGTTGGAATTGGTGCTGATGATGGTGCTGGTTTCGGTTATAGTGTTGGTGCTGGTGTTCGTCTTGAACTTGGTTTTTGTGATTGCGTTGGTATTGTGGTTGATACTGAAATTGGTTTTATTATTGATGAATTTATTTTTGTTGGTACTGGTGTTGGTGCTGTTGTTGGTGTTGGTTTTTTTTGCTGGTGTTGGTGTTGCTTAGTGTTTGTGTTGATGTTGAGGTCGGTACTGGTGTTGATGTTGGTGTTGAGCTTGGTTTTTGTGTTGGTGCTGGTGTTTTTAGTTAGTTAGTTTAGTTGGTTGGTGGTTTTCCTTTGGTGGTACTTCATTGGAATAAGAAAATTGTGCACACTTTTAAGTACTCGCAAGATAGCTTCATCTATAATAATTTTAAAAGAAACAATTAGAATTACTTCAGTTAAGAATCAATAAGTAGTTTACCTTTCTCAAAATCCGCTTCTTTTGTATTTTTGAGTGTCCAATACGTACTTATCCTTTTGAAAGTTGGCTCCCAATACGAAAGGATGGAGGAACTTTGGGGGTACATGAATTGAAAGTCAATGTCAATCTACAACATAGAAAATACCATGAATTCTAATATTGTATTGGCGTTGGAGTTAGTGTTGGTGATGATGTTGGTGTTTATGTTGGTGTTGGTTTTGGTGCTGGTCTTGCTGTTGGTGTTGGTGTTCGTGTTGGTGTTGGTTTCTGTGTTGGTTTTGGAGTTGGTGCAGGTGTTGGTGTTTTTGTTATATTTGATGTTGGTATGGTTATAGTCGGTGTTACTGTTGCTGTTGGTATTGGTATTGGTGTTGGTGTTGGTGATGGTGTTGGTGTTGAGCTTGGGTTTATCGATTGAATTTGTATTATGGTTGAGGTTGATGTTGGAGTTGGTGTTTTTGTTGGGTTTGATGTTGGTATTGGTGTTATAGTTGGTGTTGGTGATGGTTTTGGTGTTGGTGTTGCTCTTGTTGGTGCTGTTTGTGTTTCTTTTGGTATTGGTATTGGTGTTGTAGGTGTTGAGCTTGGTTTTTTCTATTGTGTCAGTATTGTTTTTGAGATAAATGTTGAAATAGGTGCTTGTGTTGGTGTTGTTGTTGGAGTTGGTGCAGATATTGGTACAAATATTAATGTTAATAATTGCATACATAAATAAGTCTTATAAACAATGGAAAATTAATTTTTATTTTATTAATGCTGATAAGTACAAGTTTTCACTACTTTTCGTTGTGCCCGTAGCTTATTGGTTCTGCTTAGTAGAACGTCGTGGGTTCGAGTCCTACTCGTGTCAATAGTTTTTATTTCATCTTTCACGGAAAGAACTGATAAAACTTTCAAGAGTATCAATCAGTCATGAAAAAAGTGCCTCTCAAACTTACCCGTTCGGAATCGGCGTTAAATTGTAAGTCTCCTCAATTCTTCACACGCACCCAGAGAATTGTTGATGGAAGTAAGCCACTTAGGTCTTGGCTCTGCAAGAGGAACAGGTTTTTATTAATTACCTTACCTATAACAATATTCTGCTTGGGATTAAATTGTTTAAGAGTATTTAATTCTTCATTATTTAACTCTTACCTTACCTGTAACAATATTCTGCTTGGGATTAAATTGTTTAAGACGACTATTTAACTCTTGATTATTGAACTCTTGATTTATTTTTTTTTCTTTCTTGATTTATTTGTAGGTATGTATGTCCACTTTTTTACACTTCACTCACGAACGTCTGATTGACTTGATGCACAACTACTAAATGAGGAATACATTACTTGTTCAATTCAAGATAAACTCGATTTTCTTATTGAAAACAATAATTGTCAATTTGATGACCATATTTTTCAATATGACAACCTGATGTGGTCAATCATCGTATTGACAAACGCAATTGTAAATATGATTAATTTAATTAAAGATTTGAATTTTTCAAAACTCGACTTGGAAGGCTTTGCAAATAATTTTTTTTTTGATTTTTTGCAAGGCTTTCAAAGTCAAGTTTTGAAAAATTAAATTAAAAAACAAAAACTCGTCATTTATGCATTAAAATTATGATCATTATCATAATCATAAACAACAATAGTTCGAAAAATCCTATTTATAAATGTTAGTTTAAATTTTCTCAAAAACGGCACCTACCATTTTCTTAAAACATCCTTGTAATTTTTTTTTTCGGAACACTGATGTTTTTGGTATAAGCAAATTATTTTTGTATTGCTCCAAAACAGTTCCTCTCATAGAACCTTTTTTCAACGTCCCATAGGAAGTTATTGTAATGGGGCTGATTTTGTGAATATCCAGTTATTGCATATCTCCATGTTTCGAGGTCACTAGAATCCGAATCAACCCTTTTTATCATGATATCTGTATGTGTTTATGTACGTATGTTCATATGTGCGTATGTGCTCGATTATCTCGCGAACCACTCAGCCTTATTAAAGCTGATTAGGTTTTGAGCAATATCGGCTTAGTGGTTTTTTAATGGAGGTAAAAAAACTAAGACACAGACATCATGATAAAAAGGGTTGATTTGGATTCTAGTGACTTCACAAAATCGGTCCCAATACAATAACTTCCTCTGGGAAGGATGTGGTCAATTTTGTTTTTGTTTTGTAAATATGGACTTATTTCCTCCAAGTAAGATGCGGCTTTATTTCCATAAATTATTCCAATTTCGTCTTGAAAATAAAGCTCCATTTTAGATCACGTCATATTTCGATAACGAAAAAACTCCATCATCATATGGACAACATTGGTTTCAATACGAAAACTTTGTCAACGAAAAGTCTTGGCTAAAGAACTTATTTATTTTTTGTTTACTTCTATTTATTTTTATTTATATTCTAACAATCGAAATTATCAATATAGCAACTCTAGTTTTCAATTTGATGCCGGTAAAATTCAGTCATCACATTAACAACTGCAACTGTTAATTTGATGATTTTATTTTCAATGCACTTGTTGCATTAAGGTAGTAATCATATTGATAATCATTGTTGTACAAATGATGATTGTAGTTCTTAATTAACTGACGGATAACCTAAGGTTTTCATATTGACAACCATTATCTTCTAAATGATCATCTCAGGTGTTAAAACGACAACTTTGATTTTCAAACTAGCAACAAGATATTGAAAATTTCAAATTGTCCCATTTACTATCAAGTTGTAAGATTTTGAGACGACTTTTGAAAATTTACATCACATTGAAACTTTTTTTGATCAATATGACAATTTTCGGTTAACAACCAGTAGTTGTCAATATGACAACGGTTATTTTTTTCAGTGATTATTTATCGGTCATGAATAAATATGCTTCTCAACTTAGCTATTCAGAACTGGCGGTGCGCGGCATTAAATTTTAGCTACAATTCTGCACACGCATCCAGAGAAATGTTGATGTTGTAATGTAAGTCACATGGTTCTCTACGGCCGGCGGTGGCTGTAGTATTTTTTTGGTATTATTTTTAATGAAAAGCGTTTACGATTTCTTTTTTTTTCATGTTGGATTATAATTTAAGTATGAAATATTTCAAGGTCTACATGTGGAGTAACGTTTGGGATTTTTTACTTTAAAAATAGCAAGAATATAAATTTTATATCAAAATTTAATGACGTTTGCTGTCCAAATCGACCTTAAGAAATGCACAATTTTAAGTTTGATGCAATTGACGATATCTCTTAAATGCAACATTATTATCATGATGCTGTTGACCGAAGGTTTTCCATAGCAATGAAAAGAGAAGTGTTTTAAAATAAAATTCTTTAAGCGCGATATTGAGAGCAACTCACGCTCTTTTCCAACAGAAGTTAGATTAATTTTGCCCTTTAATATATCGTATTAGTTTCGGGAGCAGGAAATTGGAGATTATGAACTTAAAAATCGATAACTAAAAATAAGAAGCAGGAAACTGAAAACTTCTGAAAATTCAAAGCGGATATCTAAAAAATAAAGTTTCCAAAAATCTTGTTTTTTCATTAAGGACCCTTTTTAACTATTTAAGAAAAATCAATTAGGCGAGCTTAAAAGTTTGAACAAATCTTCTTTCAAAACTCTTTTTATCATTATCCATCCCATCTTGTTCGTCCGACTGGTGGTCGCCACTGTTTTCTTTTCAATTCCTGGCCACACATAGAATCTACTTAGTTTTATTTGAAAGACCAATTAATAGGGAATGGAAAATGACTTCAATCCGATTGTCAAACAGCCGTTAAATGTCCACCACCTTAAAAAACTGAGAGATTAAATAAATAAACAACTAATCGATTAGTAAATAGTGTCTACCCACTACCCAGGCAGACAGACACAGATTTTAAAAAATTACTGAGTTTGCTGGTTCTCAAAGAATTATATTTCAATTCTCCTTGAATAGTTTCTTTTCCAATGTGCATTCGAAAGTATTTTAAAATGTGAAGTATCTAACGACCTACGCTGAAAATGTGTATACTTTTCGTAAATACATAAATGGAGTTTTGCACCCTGTACACCTTTCAGAAGTGCAGTAGATTGTTTTTTTATAGTTTTTTTTTCTGTAGTTGTACTAGTTAAACATCTATCCAAGTACACCAGCTTTAACTAGAGAATTGACCTTTAATGGGTTATTTAAAGTTAATGAGCTTTTACTGCATTCAGTAGGATCTGTAGTGTCACAACACAATTCGTGAATTGTCTGTCTGTGTTTTGCATTTTTTCTATTTGATTCATTTTCTTTTGAAGAATTTCCTAACTGACAACGAATCTAGTTCAGTTGGGAACTTAAAGGGCTTTTTGGGCCCTTTATAAAGGGTGTTTTTTTAGAGGTATAGAACTTTAAATTGCAATAAAACAAGGATGGAATATTCGATTGACATGATTTTTTATTTATTCGAAAGATAATCTTCTGGCATTACATTTTAAATATGATTTCTGGCACATGACTGCCATGGCTGGCTCGGATGTAGTCCAATCTGGACGTCCAATTTTCGATGACTTTTTCCAACATTTGTGGCCTCATATCGGCAATAACACGGCAAATGTTGTCTTCCAAATGGTCAAGCATTTGTGGCTTATCCGCATAGACCAATGACATACATATCCCCTCAGAAAATAATCTAGCTGTGTTAAATCACAAGATCTTGGAGGCCAATTCACAGGTCCAAAACGTGAAACTAGGTGGTCACCAAACGTGTCTTTCAATAAATCGATTGTGGCACGAGCTGTGTGACATGTTCCGCCGTCTTGTTGGAACCACAGCTCCTGGACATCATGATTGTTCAATTCAGGAATGAAAAAAATAGTAATCATGGCTCTAGATCCAATTCCTTTGCTCGATGGTGGATGGACTCATTCGGGTCTTCCTCAATGCTACACTCTACAGTAGCAATAGTTTCTTCTGTACGTACCGTACGGCATCTATGGGGATGCGAGTTATCAATTAGAGTAAACGTGGTGCGAAAACGTTCCATGGTTAATAGAATTAACTATTCTGATGGACGATTTTGTCGACGATAAAATGGACGTAGTGCGCGATACGTATTCCGCACAGAACCATTATTCGAAATAAAATAATTTGCAAGCGTTGTTCAGGCGTGAGTCTAATCATGATGAATTGCCAAACCAAACTGAGAATAAATCACTTGACAGCTGTTAAATCGGTCGCCGTCTTGAAAAAAGTAATGCCAACTTAAAGTTATACTTCGAAAAAAAAAACACCCTTTATAAAGCATCTACTTATGGAAGTGTAGGTACTAGGTACTAGGTAAGGTATGATATAGATTCATAAGCAAATATCTTAAAATATTATTTTTCTATATTCCACACGAAACAAGTAATTCCATGGAAAACGAGATGAACACAATTTCCAGTTAATTATGCAAATACTTGTGAATTATTGAGCACGGCGGCAAACGTTTCTTATCTAAAAATAACACCGAAACAGTTGTTGGGCGTTCCCTGAAGATCCTTTAATTCACATTGAGTTTTTTTCAATTAATAAGACATACCGGAAATTTAAGAAAGCTGTTAAGAGCTGAAAAAGGAAATGAATATAACTTCCCTTTCTTTTCTATTTCAAACAAATAATTTCAGAAATGGAAATGCGATAGGTAGGTAGGTTATACCTAGGTACAGGTATGCAATTACATAGATACATTTTTTTTCTTTGAATTGTTTCAAAATAGCAAGTTCTAGTTTCAATCACCTTAGTTTAGTCTATTGAAACCACAAAGATAAGAACCCATCAAATTGAAAAACCATCGCCAAATTAAACACCCGAAATCAATAGAGAGAACGCTCGAGGTAAGATATTAAGGAAAATTCTGAGAATTTATGACATTTTTGTTATTCCTGGAAAATAACACTTTCATGACACTTGGAAACTTGAGGCTGGTTCGCATAGCATAACAGACAGATAGCGATATAGCCGATAAATTATGAAGATGAAACTTAAACCTACTTTCTTTTTGCATGGATTGGGTTTATCGTTTTTCAAACTTTTTTTTTTTCTTTTATTAATTTGGAAAGTATTTGGTTGTTATTTATTTCTTTTTATTTCAAAAGACAGTAATATTTTATTTCTAAGACGTATTTTCTTAATGGAATCTTTTGTAGAGAAGAAAATTATGAACTTACCAACAGGACTTCGCAAGGCGATAGAAACCGTATGAATTTATTTTTATCCATTTTGATTTTTCAGATTTATTTTCAGCTGAGCCATTCAAAAAAGTGAGGCATTACCATTGAGGTTTTTCACTTGACTTTTGAATAGATTAATCTGAAATTAAGAGAACAAAAATATTTTAAATTACAAGTTTTTTTTTATATAAAAAAATGAATTAAAATATTATGCATCTAGTATATACTATAATATAATAATATTCGTTTAAAAGTTGTTATATCTTTATAAGCATTTCTTATCACTCTTTAGTATCATTAATTTACTGTTCAAATTTCAAACAGTTTTCGATTTCACTAAAATGTAAATGTTCGGTTTTTATTGTATGTACACGTACAGTCGGAAAAAAGTACGAAGGTTTGTTTTGATGATGAAATCCTTCGATTCTATTACCTTTCAAACAAACAAGTAGGGTAGGGTCGGGATGATTTGACACTTTACATTCGATCATTTAACTAAAGCAATTGAAAAACATCGTCTATAGTTATCGATTTAAATACTTGTATTGGAGAATATATTATGTCAAAGCTATATTGTATTCGTAAAAAAAACATTTTGACATTTTGATCTAAAAAAGTGGGCTGGCGGCGATTCCATCCCTCTGTCTGCCTGTCTTTAAACGCACTTTTAGCCTCAACCTCTGGTCCGATTGACTTCAACTTTGGAAATTATTGGTTTGAGCGAATCAAAATTAACCCTAACTATAACTACCATACAAATTTTTCGACCAAAAACCAAAAGTTCCAATTTTCTCAAAAATGGCTCCTACGATTTTTTTAAAGATCCTCGAAAATATTGTAATGTGTATACACTTTACCTATATATTTCTATCACTATATCTATCTCTCTGTATTTCTGTCTATATGTAATGTACATACATACACTCTTCATCTCTAGGGTAAAACTATACAAAGCGCCCCACAATTCATCAAACATAAATAAAACACAAAATTTTAACATAAAATCACATTCTTTTATTTTAAAACAATAATCAGTCTTTTTTCTTAGCATTAACATTCAATAAACATAAAAACAACAATAGTATAAAATAAATAAAAATATTTTTTTGAAAGTTAAGGTGGGGCGTTTTGTAACTGGGGTAGCGGGCAAGACGCCCCAGGCTATTTACAAAGCGCCCCATGAGAAAAGTGAAGAAATATTACATTAAATTCTTTCAAAATATTTTAATATCTTAGTAAAATAGCGTCTCTTTTCAATTTGCGGTCGAAACTGTTACAATTAGGCAAATACGTTGTACAGGACTTATGTAACAAAGCCTTGCAAGTTACGCATGAGATCCAGTCTTCTGAGGAAGCAGTTTGTCAATGATCATCAATACACTAAACTCAATCGCTTTAGCCATATCCTTTTCGAACCATGAGGCCCACAATGTCTTTCGCAAATAATTTCAATGCATTTCTAAGGAAATTTGCAGAAAAATTTGTTAAATTCATCAAAGTAAAACTGGGGCATTTTGCATTTTCTTCACTGAGGCGATTTGTAAATGCTGGAACACAAAGCGCCCCATATGAAATATTGACTCTCAACATAAGATAACGTTATGAGTTAAAAATAATATAAAAACAAAAACAAAACTCTTTTTATGTGTATGAACAGTTTTCAAATATTGCTCATACTTTCCGAGAAAATTAAATTTTAGTGAATACCCACCTCAATATTTTTCGGCTCACAAAATCGTTTTTTCTCTTTTATTCTTACACGCGCAATGTCCCAAAGGCAGTAAAAATTTTTGGTCATTTGTAAAAAATATGAAGAATTCTTCTTCTTCCTCGGTCCCTACGCTCGTTGACAGTGACACTCCTGTTGTTAGCTCTCTCGAGAAAGCTAACCTTTTCGCTAGGCAGTTCGCCTCCAATTCTACGCTGCCAGAGAGTGTCATGACTCCTCCAGCTCTTGAGCGCGTCAATGATTCCATGGGACAAATCTTCTTCCGCACTCGTGCTGTGGCGAGAGTCTTAAAAGATCTCAACATACATAAATCCGCTGGTCCGGATGGTATCCCCGCTATTATTCTGAAGAGGTCCACGCTGGCAAAACCCTTGCGTAAGCTTTTCCATCTATCCTATTCTTCTGGGCTCGTTCCGAGCAGTTGGAAAACAGCATTTGTCCAGCCAATCCCAAAAAAAGGCGAATCTTCTTCTCCCTCAAATTATCGTCCGATTGCACTTACGTCCCTTCTTTCTAAGGTCATGGAAACGCTGATAAACTATCAGCTCAAGAAATATCTCGAAGACCGAAAGCTTCTTAATGACCGGCAGTACGGCTTTCGCAGCAACAGGTCCACTGGTGATCTGATGGTTTATCTCACCGAACAGTGGAACAAATCTTTACATCGTTTTGGAGAAAGTAAGATTGTTGCACTTGATATTTCAAAGGCATTTGATAAAGTCTGGCATCTTGCTCTTTTATCGAAAATGCGTGCATTCGGTATCGATGAATCCCTCCTTCGTTGGATTAGAAATTTTCTTTCGAACCGTTCAATACAAGTTGTACTGGACGGATTCAAGTCTGAAACCCACAACATAAATGCTGGTGTGCCCCAGGGCTCCGTTTTGTCCCCGACCCTCTTCCTCATTTTCATTAATGATCTCTTGTCTGTTACTTCTAATCCAATAAATTGTTTCGCTGATGATAGTACCCTTAGCTTTTTATATTCGTTTCCAGACTCACATCCTTCCTCTTCGGATGTGGAACTGCAACGGCAAAATATGATAAGCTCATTAAACTCTGACTTAAACAGCATTGTACAATGGGGAATACAACATCGAGTAGAGTTTAATGCTTCGAAAACTCAATGCTGTCTTGTATCGTCGAAGCGAGATATACCCCCTTGCCACTATCCATGAGTGGCACTTGCATCAATGAGACCGAACATCTCGAGATTCTCGGTATGTGCATCACTGACCACCTTCTGTGGAACGAGCACATATGCGATGTCGCCAAAAATGCCGCAAAATGTTTAGGTTTCTTAAGGCGATGCAAGAAATTTTTTTCCCCTTCTGATCTGGCTACCATCTACAAAACCTACATACGTCCTAAGCTTGAGTACAATTCTCACGTCTGGGCTGGTGCTCCAGTGACGTACTTAAATCTTCTGGACAGTATCCAAAAAAGAGCATTCAAAATGATTGGTGACAATACCATCGTTGAGTCATTTACATCTCTAGAACATCGGCGTAATGTCTCATGTCTCACCCTGTTTTACCGATACTTCAACGGTTTTTGCTCTAGTGAAATAGCCAGTTGCATTCCTCCCCTTAAGACATTCAACCGTAATACCCGTGCCTCCAGGAATGCCCATCAGTTCACCCTTGAGCCCAACTTCGGACGTACTGTCAAGTACAGAGAATCGTTCTTTAGCCGTACTACGCGAATGTGGAACTCTCTTCCACACTCTGTCTTCCCTAGTCATTGTAATATTGAAGAATTCAAAACCAATGTTCACCGACACCTCCTTTTACATCCTCTATCCTTTCCCTAATGCTCGCACTGTGCTCTTGGCATATAAAGGGTAATGAAAAAAATCCCTTGAGTGCGCGTTAATTATAAAAAAAAAATAAAAACGAGATTAGTTTGATTCGAATATCTACTGTTTTGAACGTAGTAGGCTGGTGGGGCGTTTTGTAAACCGGGGCGCTTTGTATAGTTTTACCCTATCACTCTAATATCGTGTTATAGTGAAATGGGTGTGTAGCAATAGGTTTGTTTTGCGTAGTAAACACTTTGTATAGGACAGTTTAAATGAGGGGCAACATCTACAGCCGTATTTATAAAGATTCCTTAAGAGCGCTTTAAGACGTAAATTAGTTAAGCGTGCTTAAATATTTACAGCCGTATTTATAAACCGAATATAGCCTTATTATAAGACTTATAATGCCTGTATAGGGAAAATCCTTATTTATAAAGTTTTAGCTACACTACATAGGGATTGAATAAGCTATACAAACGTTTAGGGTGTATAAGGCTTATTATAAGGTACTATAATACGTATGTGTCAGACATCACACGTCAATAAAACAAAAATTTGACCCAATGAGCTTTTATTTTTATTTTTATTTTCGAATTTTTAGTCAAAAACAACAACCTGTTGTTCCCCATCGACAGGAAACAACAACCTGTTGTTTCCTGTTGACAGGAAATAATACTTTTTTTTTATTCAAATGACTGTCGAATGTAGTAGATCATCGTTTTGGTACTTTTTTTTGACAGAGATCTAATATAACTATGCTATGTTGAACAAATTTTTATAAATAAGAATTTATTCAACGTAACATAAGAGCCTATTCATAGAATAGCTATAATATTGTATAGAGATGTATAAGGAGAATCTAATAAATACGGCTGTTAATTTGCCTTTAAGTAACGTCACTTAAATTCTTATTTACAATCGATTATCTACTGTAACTTATCTAAGCGACGTCTCTGTCAAAAAAGTAATAGAAACGACGATTCTATTACAGAAAATTTAAGTTTTATCTGTCAAATTGAAAAAAAAACCAAAACAAAACAATTCAGGAGGAAATCAAACGGAATCTGGAAGAAGAATTATTAGTCAATTCCAAATTATTTTGATTCATTGTAAGTTTTATGCTTATTGTATTGGATTTTCATATTAAACTAATACATATTTTTCCATTTCCGATAGAATCCCAAGAACTTAGGTTAGTTTAGGTTACAGTGGCTGCGGATACGGAATACACCCACTTAGGCCAAAAGAAAAGGCCCATTGTGATACCACATGAATCTAGAGAATTACTTCTTACTAGTCGAACCATTTTGAGCTTTTTATAAACCGAAGAAGATATTTGATATCCTTATTAGCAAGTTCTCTGGGATTATCATAAAAGTACTCTCCCAGATGAAGTTTGCGCCTTAATGAAATAGCAGGGCAAGTGCAGAGAAGGTGAGAAACTGTTTCCTCTTCTTCCTCGTCCATACAGCTCCTGCAGAAGTCATTTGAGGCTACGCCAAGTCGTATTGCGTGTCTGCCTATAAGACAGTGTCCCGTAAAGACACCTACTAGGGAGCTAATATGAAGTCTGCTTTGAGATAACAAGTCTTTAGAGCGCTTTAGGTCCAGTGAGGGCCATATGAGTTTTGTCCCGAGAACTTAAGATAAAGCAACTTATAGCGTTTTTTTTTGGTAATTCGGAATTGGTACACAGAACTGTCCGATTCCGGATACCAAACGAACAGGCAAACACATTTTTTTCCTTCTAAGGGTCGAATGGTTATGTATTTGTGAAACCTCATTATGCAGAATTGCAGATGACATGACATTGTTTTTATTTTCTTTATTTGGAAACATGGCAGCGAGTACGTATGTGCGAGTGTGTGCATGTATGCGTGATTCTGTTTTTGATTCCGACTTCAAATTCGGAATCGTTTTTCTGTTCTATTCAGAACACGAACTGTCATCTTGCGCCAAGTGAACGAGTACAGAACCGTTCGGAACAGTTCCGGACGACCAAAAAAAAAACGCTATTAAGCAAGCGCTTACTCTCAATTGTGTCGAATGTAGGTAAATGCTGTTGTGTAAAACTTGGATTTTTCGACTTAGGAAGAATCTCAGATTGTGAAAAGTCCTCAGCATATGTCCAATTGGTCGACAATACATTGTACGAGTTTTCCCTAATTTTGTGTGAATTTTCTATGTGAAGGAAGATAAATATTATTGCATAAATACATATGTATGTAGTTTGCAACATCTTAAAAAAAAGCAATTTTCCTGAAGATAAATCCCTCGATGATTATTCTATCGTGTTCTTATCTTTCCCCGTTTTATTTCCTATCCCGTCGCAGAAAATTCTCGTATAGGTAACTGTAGGGGCAACACATTTTTGTATTCCATCTTCTATATTTTATAGTTCAGAATAAAGCTATTTTATTTATTTATCTTCGGAAAAAAAAACAATAAAATAACCAAAAACTAAAATAATTTCTCAATATCATGGAAATGTCAACATTTAATCAAACTTTAAACAACAAATTTTGCGTTTAAGTTATAAGAGAGCTTTAATCAACGTTGCTTAAATCTTCAAAATGATTATAAATATGGATTTTCTACTTAAATCATAATTAAAGGTTGATTAAAGTTAACCAACCTTTAAAATTTGATTATAAATATGGCTGCTAGTGTTTAAAAGGAGACCTCGCTTCGTTAAGTACCGAGAATATTCAGCTCCTACAAGAACCTATCGTAGTTTCTCGAACCTATTTGAGTTATATAAATAGCCCCTTTGTGGCAAAGCAAAAATTAATTGATTGTGAACTGCGATAAAGTAAATACACTGTGTTTGAAAGTAATAATTGAAAGTGTTGAATTAATAAGTGAATTTGTGTTTTATTTGAAAAGTGAATAAGTTTTAATTGTCGGACCAAGCCAAATATTACAATATTCTTTCGAACCACTGGTGTTTTAATGTAAGAAAATTATTAAGACGTACTTAACATGTTCTTGAATACCACTCGTACATACCCAGACTAATCTTAGGACGTTTTTTTTTTTTTTTTTTTATTAAGAAACCAACAATTTTGTAAGAAATTTTATAACATCAATTGTTTTGAGGCATATAATATTATTTCAATTTAAATATTTATTTATTAATTTTAATTGTACATGCTTTTATTTTTAAATGATTTTTGTGATTACAGGAGCAAGTTCGTGCACATTTTTTGATACAATTTCCTTCAAAATTAAAATAAAATTACGGTCGTATTAACGATTAAGGACTCTCCTGTACCAGCAATAGTCGGAAAACCTCACAGTTATTCCATAGATTTGCTCACTTTGACAAAGGTTTGAATGCCATTTTCATCTTTCATATAACTGTTTAAGCTTCAGTGTTCCACCGCCATGTGTTTTTGCCGGGTGTTCCTAAAAAAACTCTAACATTGTACATTGTTAGTTTGCACAAGTTCGCTTTGAGTGTTCGCACCTATCTACTTTGTGCTGCACTATCTTCCTTTCGAACTATATGGATGATGGTTTTGCTTGTTCGAAATAAAATAGTATTCCTCTTTCCTTATCCAGATTATACCATTTGATCTTTTCAAAATAAGGTTTTCAATGGGAATTCGAGGCGTCCATGGTAATTTTCATAGCCTTCCTTTGATTTCCTTCGAAGTCCTATCAAATCTCCATCCACGAACAAAATTTGTTAATTAAGCATTTATGTTGTGAAAATCTAGCCAAAAATTAATCATTTTCCACCTGCTCGCCTCCAATTTGAGGAGCATATTCAGTGTCAAAATTCCACATTTGACTATCTAGAGTCAGAAGTATCGTCATTCAATCAGTTTGTACATGGCGGGCGATGGCGAAGGTGTGAGTCGGTGCTGTAAAATAGGCGATTTGGCGTCAAATTTTGAATGTGACTTAAGCAGTGATTGACACTTAAGTGATCACTCAAAAACCGCAACCTTGTCAGGTTGTCTACAGTTAGCAAACACGGCATCCGTCACACCGACTGCATTCACATGCCAATTTTATGCAGAACATGAGCCAAGCTTGTTTTTTACTTGCGAAATGTATTTAGGTGCTATGAATTCGTAAAAAAAAACATGAGATTTTGATCAAATATGACTATGATGATAGAGAAATCCAAAAAAGTGAGTACAACAATTCCGTCCGTCTGTCTATCTGTAGTAAACGCACTTGCAGCCTTAACCACTGATCCGATTAACTTCAAACTTAAAAATTAGAGGTTTGAATGAATTCTCGTGGGGTTTGTTTTTTTTTAAGATCAAAAACGACTCCTACTTCGTAAATATATTTTCGGAACACCAAAGTATTTTATGTAAAAAAAAATATTTTTGTATTGATCCAAAACGGTAGGTACCTCTCATAGAACCGTTTTTGTTATAAATTAAATGCAATGATTGAGAAAAACGGAGTATGAAATGAAGTTGCACACTCGCGTATGCGTATAACGGCTAGAAACTAACTTTGTCCTCCTTATTTAACAATAAGTACGTCCAAAGTTGGGCTCGAGCTCGAGGGTAAAGTGAAGGGCATTCCTTGAGGCACTGGAGCATTGACTGTAAAAGTAACGTTAAGAGAGTGATACACAAAAAACGTTACGACTACGGTGTCCCAAGGTGTAAATGATTCGATAATTTGTATGTTGCCAACTATTTTAAATGCTCTTATATAGGGTATTATCTACCCTCCAAGAGACTTAGTATTTTGCCGAAAGATGGGAATTATATTCAAGCTTTGGAAGAACATAATATGTACATCTGTCTCATGCACTTTCAATTGGTTGTCTGACAATACGAGTTCTTGAAATATTGTCATGTACTCCTCCATGGTAGTTGTTTTCGGGGCACCTAGACATGGATGCCAAAAACTGACATGCAGCCACGTTGAAATACTTAAACATCTAAAGCACAGTTACTGATGTACATAGCATCCAAACGCTCTTTGGTTTAGCTGTGCGATTTCCCTCCAAAATCAAGAGTTGAATCACC
Organism: Sphaerophoria taeniata; assembly: GCA_943590905.1. Classification (NCBI taxonomy): domain Eukaryota; kingdom Metazoa; phylum Arthropoda; class Insecta; order Diptera; family Syrphidae; genus Sphaerophoria; species Sphaerophoria taeniata. The sequence goes on from OX016540.1 coordinate 187,374,962, forward strand.
GACCGACATTGCTCTCTTACAATTTTTCTAAAATCCGCAGCCACTTCCGCGTCTACAAGCGGTTAAAACACAACTACGAGTTCGATCCGACAGAAGCCGTCTACTTTATAAATGTACAATGATATAGTCAATTGTTGTTGCGATAATGGCACCAACCAGCGATCGTTATAAATCCCACTTATATTGGAACGGATCGAGAGTGGGAATGAAGTTTACCAAATACTGCCAACTACTGCCACACCCACTTTTTTCCCGGTCTGTGAAAGCTCAGAAACTGTGCCTTTTAGAATTCACATCTGTTTTCAATTTTTCGTACTTAAACACTCCTAAATATACTCCCACTGCAACTTTTCAATGTAAACCAAGTTCAAAGCGTTTCAATGAACCCAATTGAAAATCAAGACGCAGCACGTGAATATCATAGGTACATCTGAATCATCTCATCGATGTCTCGTCAATGGAGATAAAAATTTTAATAACAGTTGTTGCTGCTTATGCATTTCCATCCAACAATTATAACCAAATTTGTATATCAAACAATTCCAACGTAAAAAATGTTGCCTTTTTTGCAAATAAGATAAAATAAAATAAATATCTTCGTCATCTTCAGACATTTTAATCATCTCTCCAAATTATTCAAGATTCATTTTTCATGGAAAAAATGTAAAGTCGCGTCGCGTCATCAAAAATTACAGAAAATTGCTTTGAGACTATGACCTACATTGAACTTGACGCAATTCTTAGAATAGCACGTTCGCGTTTTTGTCTTGCTTGTAGGTTTCATAAGTGGTTTATCTTTTTACCCAAAATAACAACGTGTCTCAATGTTCATATGTACATACTTACACAGTTTCCTGATATTTCAAATGAGAAGACTGACTTTTGCAAGGAAATAATCGCTTTTGCAAAAAACCATCCTCAGCGTCAGCACTTAAGTCTTATTGACTTCTATACAGAGACGAAGATATATTATTTCTATCCAGCAGTCATTGGTTGGTTTTGTTTATCCTTCTCCATACAAATTTCATCTGTTTGAAAATTGCATAAATTTCCATCTTCTGTGTAATGAATAAATAAACAGAAGGCACATTAAAATAATTGTAGTTGGCTTCTGAATTGAGAATGAACATCTTTGTGTCTCTGTCAATGATTAACATTTTGACAGAATCAACGATAAGGCTTTTGAACACAATCATGTCTCAGCTTAGAGGTTTTGAAGTCATGTCTTCTGTCAACATTTTAATACTGTTGTTTTAATAATTGTAACCTCTTTTCCGATACTCAAAACCAAAGTAGCACATCTCCGGAAAGCAATGAGAGTAGTGTTCTACTGTCGATACTTGAATTTCAGCATGTTTAAAAAATTCTTCTTCCAGCTGAAAATATAAAAGGGAACCTTCTGACAATCTCCTGCAAATTACCTTTCGTTATGAGAAAAAACATTTGAGTGTTCCATCACTTACTAAAAACCAGCTGAACCAAGTGAAAAGAATAGGAACCTATCCCATTTCCAGATTGCAATTTACATTCTTCCTCTAAGACCATCTTCCAATAAAAATTGAATATCTATCAACGACAGAATCAGAAGCAGAAGACCATTTTCCAGATACTTAATAACCGTTCTTCTCACAAACGCCAACTAACAGCACAAGAAAATGTTCACTTCCGTTTAATCAGCATCGAAAAAAAGATGCTATTTTGAAGATTATATAAAATGCGAAATATTTTTTTTATGAAGGACATTGTGCTTCTTTACTTGTTTCAAACATTAGGCTGGGCAAGTATTGATTCCGTGTAGAGCAATATGGATTTTTAATCAAAACCAACATTATTACAATGGAAAAGAATGAAAGTAAATGGTTATTGATTTTGAATATGCTGCTTGTGGACTTTTGGGTTGTACGTGATGGCATAGCACAGCTCACAAAGGAAAACCATTAAGATTGACATTAATTTTAATTTTAGACGTAAAAAGCTTTACTTTTACTCCATTTTGCTGATGTCAAAAGTAAAAGTCGGACACAAACACAACAATACAGTTCTACAATCAGCAAATTTGTTGATAAAATTAAAAATACCATGAGGGAAGAGCTAGCTATATAACAAAGCTTGCCATCGATTATGTATGATTTTTCCTTTCCATTTATCCTGTTTGACTGTCCACCTCGCTTTTAGTCTGATCCCGGTGAGACGATGAAAACGTTCTGGTGCGCGTCTAATGATCTGAGCCAAATACATTTTTGATAGATATATCCTGCTTTTGGAAACAAAGCTAATGCATATTTTATTTGGTTTTCAGTCAACAGAGATTTTTGTTGTTTATTTCAGCCACGTGTCGTATGAAAACATTTTGAATGCAAACATCACAGCAAGCAGACTATGAAAATATTGTTTACGTATGTTTATCAATATGATGGGAATATTGCCAATTCTGTTTGTCTATTTGACAATGCCGTCAAGTCCAGTCAATAATTCCAGCATTACAGTTGTGCACGTTTTGTCATTTTTTGTATTATCTTTAAAAAAACTACAGGTATAATTTTTTGGCTTATATAAAAATTCATTCTTAACAAAAATATGTTTGAAGGCAGCCAAATTTGCCCCTGCAACTTTTTAAAGGAAAAGTAAAAGCTTTTGCAAATAAGCAGACCAATTTGAAAGAGAACCGGAAATAGGAACCACTAAGTTGAAAACCATCAAACCAGTTAGCTCGGTCCCACGCTAGCTACCTGCACACATAAGGTTGGTTGAAATTATACTCCAATTGAGCGCGTCACACAAGATGAAGTCTTCCTCTTCCACGTTGCCCATTGGAGTTGGAAACGAAAACTCGAAGGGCGGGTGTGTCGGTGTTTATACACTCCAAATGACCCAGAAATCTTATCCGTTGAAATTTTAGCTTTCTGACCAGGTCGATAGGTCGATGTCGCTGTAAGACCCGTACAGCTAGTGGTTGTATCTCATTCTCCACTCTCCATCGATGCTCACTGAACCGAATATATACATATATACATATAATAATCCTTCTCTCAAACCCAAAAGTTTCTCATCCGCTCTTGTCAATGTCCATGCCTTCGCCTAATACAGCAGAACGGAAAGAGGGGGGCTTTAATGCTTAGATGCATTTTCATCCCAAAGAAACAGCGATGAGTAAGATAGATTTAAATACCATGCAAGCTCACGATATTTAAGAGGTTGCATGATAGCGCATGCATCGCCTTGTCGTAAACCTATTTCGGGGCCAAAAGCTTCGGTCATGTTCTGGCACAAGCAAACGAGTTTGTCAGGGATGCCGAGACGCGACAACGACATTGCTCTATATAGCTCGTGTCTTTTAACGCTATGGATCAATTTGGTATTCTTGGGTTTTTTCTAAAATCTGTCTGAGCGAAGAAGAATCTCAGGACAGTGCGACAGAACAACTTTGCTAAATGGCGGAGACCAGGATGTCCGAAAGCTTGTGCTACAAAATTGGTCAACGTTCTATCGGGATAGAATTGAAGAACTCAGATGAAGGACATACCTACATAGAGTGGCGCGACAGCTCTTGAGGAGCCAAGGCCTAAGTGACTTACTCTCATCAACAATTCTCTGGGTGCGTGTGAAGAAATGAGAGGACCTACAATTTAACGCCAATTCTGAACGGCAAAGTTGAGAAGCACTTTTTCATGATAGATTGATACTCTTGGAAGTTTTGTCAGTTCTTCGCAAGATGCGGTGCCCGTGAAAGATGAAATTAAAACTTTATGGGCACGAGTAGGACTGGAACCCACGACGTTCTGCTTAGCAGCCAACGCACCTAACCACTAAGCCACGGGCAGATGAAGGACAGAACTTCATTATTCAGACCGATAAATATGATGATAATGATGATGACATACGATTAAAACTGAACCTAATCTCTCTCTCTCTCTGTCCACTATAATTTAGTATTTTTCTGTTCGTTTTCTTACAAAAACAATCAAAAAAGGATCCACATTTCGGTTAACGAAAAAATACATCTTGATCTCTTGTATTAAAACCGAGGTTGGTGAAACTAATTTGTGATTCATCGATATCCAAGATCGTAATCGTTGTAAGAATATTTTTCATTGTAATTTATGACCTTTTGTCAATATCACTTATGCTCAAACAAAAGTCACAATTTTTGTTTACGTCCAAAGCTAATTTGTTTAAATTGTATGTCATACAAACAGAAACACTGATTTTAACAGACATTCAGAACTGGCCATGTTTTTACCCATTTTTGTTTCAACTTCAATTATTTTGATTAATCTTTTGATAATCTAGACACGCTTATATGCATTACTTGATGTGTCAATAAAACAACATGTCCATTGTCCATTGTCATTTTCTATACAAGCCTACAGTTGGAAAACATTTATGTTCAGAGTAAGTAGCAGTGGCTAGGAGGCCAAAATATAGCCTTCATTGATTGTTTTGTTTTGAGTGTAGAAAAATGTCGTCTGTTATCATAGACTGGTAATAATAGACAACACTCATTTGGATATTTTTGTTGAAGGCTCCCTTATTTTTTGTTGTAGGTATAGTAGGTATTTATAAAATTTGATTTAAACCAGTCCACACATGCAAGGACACTTGACTTTTCTGTTATTTTCGACATACTCGTTCATTTATTTTGCATTGTTCATGCAGATTGTAATACTGAACAGAATGTAGCCTTTTTAACCTCTATTTATCAGTTTTTACATTTAATAAACTTCAATTTGCTTGAACCCTTGAAAATTAACTATTCGATTTGTGAGAAAGTTTTTGAAAGTATAGGGATTCAAAGAATATAAGAAAACAAGTCTTATCTATGCTTGTAAAATTGAGAGAAGGCACAGTGTGACTGATGAAAGCCGCTACCACGATAACTGGGACATTGAATTAAGAATTTGGATTGTCTGCCGCTATCACGCACTGCAGTCCGTACTTTCACACATGTTTAGCGACAATCCGCCAAGCAGATGGACCGTAACAAGACTAATTTTGCCAAGGATTGGACAGCCGAAAGAAGACATTGCCTTTGAAATCCTTCAGTTTGGACGGACGAAACAATCGCTGCTGTAGCTGCTGCCAAGCACAACATATCAAGCGTTTGGACAAGTAGCTCATTTGCTAAAATTGGTTTAAACAGACTATTGCAGAAAATTATACACAAAGATTTGGATTTATCCCAAAAATTAATTTCAAATGACCAACACCCTGAATGCATCAGACTTGCCAATTCGCTTGCAATTTCGCCCTAAGATGCTTCAAATGGTAGAATTGGATGGAAAAATGTCAAACTGTCTTTTTTATGATATAAACGGCAACATAAACAAACAAAGTTTTCAAATATGGAGTGCTTTCAACCCACACAGTGTGGTGTGCAGTTTTATCACGCTGTGCTTCATTGTCGGGACTTATTTCTTCAAAGAAAACGTTCACACCGTTACGGTTACTGGAACCCATTACTTGAGCATGTTGAGAGATTTTTTCTATTCCGAATTGCGCCGAATGGTTGAGCTTTAACATCAATAAAAGCAAAATAAATTCCATCAATTGAAAAAGACTTATTTTGATTTTCTAAAAATAACTTCCGCTTTACGTTCTTGACAAAATGAAGATATTGATTGAGAAGCTTAAGTCCAACTTAGTCCTCGAGAAGCCTCTCTCCAAGCAAGAGAAGGCTCGGTCGGTTTAAAATGAGCTTTAGTTGCACAAGCATACAAGAAAAAGTTGGATGTGTTCAAACTGTTCAAACATACTCATTTTAATCTCTGGTAGCAACAAACGATTTGGTTAGGGGCATAGTCAATAGTCAAACACCAACCCGTTTGCAAGAAGCATGACCAATGAAGGATTTGTCTCAATACCTTTATTCCCCAATAAAAACAAAACTCGGACTGCAAGAACTGCAGTAGCACGATCCTCAAAATAGAGAACTTTGCTACGAGAGACCGATTTTCAAGAAAAAATTACAACTTCAAATCGACGCAGACAACCTCCCAATGATTTTTAAGCCACGTATATACTTCGTCTATAGAGACAATCTATGTTGATGTCCAGTGATTTTCATGTTAAGACCTTTTCAACGTTTGTCTTGAAATAAATTTGCAAACCACTTAAGCAAGAGAGGTACAATAAAGTCCGTCCAACTCAAATGGTCCTGTTTCTGGTCTTGATACAACATAAGATTTAAAGATTTAATGAGGGCAAGACCGAGTTTAACCCTGTCAACGTTGAAGAATAATGAAAACCGTCTCGTCTTGCACAAACATTATTAAAGGCAGCACTATATCTAACTGTTTGACAAATAAGAATTGAGAAGTAACGTCCCCTCTTGAGCGACTAAACAGTTATAATCATAGTCTTTATATGGGCAGACGGCAGACTGTAGGAACATCGATATGACAACATCAGATGAGAGAGTCTGTCAGGTACTGAGGCTGAGGTAAGCTCGCCGCCGCCGGTCTTTCCAGGGTTAAAATTAAAGAACACCAGAAATTTAAATATATGAACAGTCAAGTTTTATAAACTCATGTTATTAATTGCAATGATTACAATAAAAGTTATTAAGCTAACGTTAAGCTCCCTTCGGTATGCTGCTAGTTATGCCATCTTGGGTAGTCACTGCAGGTTTAGGGTCGTAAAAAGGTTGGAAACGTGTGACTGCAGGTAACCAATGGAACAATTTACGGGTATGGGATTAGTATGTATGATAAGACCCCTTACGATGGTGGGGAGAAGTCTGTCTAATTAGCATAAAATCACGGATGGATCCTGTAAATCAAGGTCGAATCTGGTAAATCCTAGACGAATCTGGTAAATCACGCACGAATCCGGTAGATAAAGCAAAGTTTCACATGTCAAAAAAGGGGAAAGAAAAGGGCCTTGTTACCGTTTGATTGTTCTTAATCTTAAGATTAAATAACTCTTATCGTAGAAATAAAAAAGGTACCTAATTTAACATTCTCCTACGCAATACCAAATCAAAATTACTGTTTCTCTCATATCAAAGTATCAGTCATACCAGAACCTTTGTGTACCCAATACCTAATCGTTATGGACAATTTCTCGAAAATCTAAAAATATAAATATCAAATCAGAAATATTATTTTACATAAATCAATCCCTAAAAGGGTTAATATTCTGCGGTCACACATACATATCTCGGGGTTCATAGAAAAATTGTAATCCAATAAAAGCCGTTATGAGTATTTATATATAAACCTTGGGATTAAGACCTTTGTATGTAACTTCTACACCTTCTCATTTCTTGTGTGTACACAAATGCCAAAATCTAAACATTTACATACATTATACATGTGTGTGTTGTGTTTAGCAAATGTATGAAAAATAATGATATTATGCTCACAACGAAATTTAATAGACTTGCGTATGGCTGTGATAGATGAAAAAGATTTGCTTTTTTTCCATATTTTCCTCGAAGACGATATATTCAAACAATTTTTTTCCTGTCGAAGCCATAATATAGAATATACTTTTTTCTGGTCTCAAATTGATGTCAATTCCTTATTTCTTGAATGTGTTATAGAGGGCCTGATGGAGTCTAGGATGTCTGTCCTTGCGTGAGGGAGTTGTGTTAAATTTGCGTTCCTTGTGAGGACTTTTTTCTGAAGGTATGAAAATATTTGAAAAGAAAAACTTGGGGTAACACCGGGGATTATAAAAATGATGTCACAATCAATCACGATGAAATTTACGTTATTTCCTAGAAAAAAAAATATTTTGAAGGCAACTTGTGAGAGAAGAAAGCAAGAAAGTTGTAATGTTGTGGATGATGATGGAAACCAAAGTCAAGGCAAAATCCCTTAGGGCTACATGAGATCAAAAAAGCATTTGTTGATTAATAATGATTCAATGAGATTGATATTGATTTTTGTTGACAGTTTGAACTCTAGTCTGCTAAAGGTACACAGGAAAAAATTTCAAGTTCGATCGGATTTCAATTTGTCGCCCATGGCATTGAATATTTTTTGCATAAAAGGTCCTATTAATCTATTTCGGAAGTTCCGATTTTGACAAGAGATTTTTCTGGAAGTTTACACGTTCAGAGAATATATTGATTGTCTGAGGCGTGCATATGAAATTCAAATAATGCCTTTTGTGTAAAATTATTTGGAGGCAAAATTTGATACCATGGTCAAATGGAAGATTGATGATTGTTTCAAGACGGAGTCAACTCTGCCATTGATAATGCTGTTTTTGACTTTTCATTCATTTTGTTTTATTTAATTTTTTTGCATGGTAAACAACATTAATTTTGTTTACAAAGAAGATGGGATGGTTAACAGAAAAATACAGAAAAGCCAATATTGTCCTCTAGTGGCTGCCACATAAGTTTGCATATGAAAGTTATTGCAACTCCTACTCAGTCATCAAGCTAGAAAGACAAAGTTCATTTGAGTCAAACCTGGCTATTGTGACAGTATGTTCTGTTCTGAAAGCGTTAAATGCTTTCATATAAGGCAAACAAAATACTGAATTCTATCGAATTATCCTTGAGTCAATAGTCAATACCAAAAAATACCTCATATCAACTATTTCCTCAAATAGCTCTTGCATTCACCATTTAAGCAATAATGTTATTCACTAACTCCTAAAAATACATAATACAAGTAAGTTAAAACAAATCATAAGAAAAATTAACATTTGCATTCCTATAATTCACACTCAGTGTTTGCAGGAAAATTCATATGAGGGTCAATACTTTTGTACATAAATCACCTTTACCATTACTTTTCTATACTACCATTAGTTGTCATTTAAATTTTTAATGCGAAACTTTTGCTTTGCCTTGTAGCAATTGCAATTTTTTAAATTGAAGCTTCCCCACACCAGTGGTAAGGGGTTTTAATATTGAAGGAAATAGTCCGGAGTGCCACCAGGGGCCTTAAATAAATCTGCCCATCGACCAGAGCTATTGCCTGACAGACACCAGATGTCGTGAAGTGCTACAAAGGGCCTTAAATAAATCTGCCGATCGACTAGAGCTATGGACTGACGTGCTACCAGAGACCAGAGGCCTTAAATGTACCTGCTGATCCCCTGGAAATAAACCGGTCAAGCAAAGCATACACCACAAATTACCAATAGAAACGGCAAAAAAATGGAAAATCGATCAAGCGGAAGCGGTAACTGAAGCCCCAGCACCGGAAGCACTATCATCGATAGAGATGATAAACAACCGAACATGCAATAAGCGAAGGCGAGAACTTAAACCCCAGCAGCAGAAGCACTACCAGCGGATATCCGCTTACCGAATTGTTGATTTTATTTTCAATATCATATTTGTAGTTATTAAGTGTTTCCAATAAGGAATTTGTTGTTAGGTTCAGAAGACCTATCATTAAAATTTCTTGGTCAAAACAGTGAAGAAAACCTAGTCACCGAAGTACAGGGAATTGAGCTTGTATTCAAGAAGCACTTGTCAAGCGACCATGAAAACAGTTGGATAAGAGCATTTTTGAAATGTCTCCATATACGGGGGAGAATACGTAGACATTTTATGAGCTGTGCAATGCAAAACCGCTCTTTTCCAACTTTAATCGTGACTAACCGCGGGGATCAAACGTGGTGGACGAACATTTCACAAACTAATCAATGAAGTTTAAGTATTCGAAGAAAGAAGAAATGCCGGAAGACTGGTCAGTAGTCATAATTATATTCCATGCATAAGAAAGGAGATATCACATATTACAACTATTATCGCCCAATACGCGGAAACAATAAAAATTGTATCAACGTGGTTTCACATCAGGCAATCTTAAATAATAATTTTTCAGATACTAACGCTAAGGTTGGGTGTTGTAGGATCTGGGGGCGTATGCTGTAACTTTTCCTACACACCAAGTTTCTACTTTACCTCCACGTGGTAACCCAACAAATTTGGAGGTTAGTGCGAGGGACTAACAATCCCTCCACACTAATAAACTTGAACGTTATGAGAGAGATAGTAGCCTCGGATGGTGTACCCCTTTCTTATGGTAACCAGACCCGGAATGACAACGGTTTGTACCTGGAATGTAAGAACACTCTATGCACTCCAGGTGCAACTCAGAAACTTGAATCTGTCCTCTCGCAGTATAAGGCAGATATTACTGCGATCCAGAAAATACGATGGATAGGATCAGGACAATGAAAAGGAAAAACTTGAGACATTTATTACAGCTGCCGTCAAAGAATGCATATATTTGGATGCGGATTCGTCGTGGGAAATCGGTTTAGATCGAAAGTCATCAATTTCAAGCAAATTAGTGATCGCCTGGCTGTAATCCGCATCAAGGCCACACTACAAATATCAGTTTAATATGTGCACACGCCCCTACCGATCATGCTGAGGAGTCTAGCAAGGAGGATTTCTACGATTTCCAGGATAGAGTCTACGGAGCCTGTCCAGAGTACGACGTCAAAATCGTACTCGGAGATTTCAATGCAAAAATCGGGAAGGAAGACATCTTTGGCGGATTAGTTGAAAAGTACAGTCTCCTCGAAGTTACAACAGATAACGGCTTCCGACTAATCGACTTTGCTGCAGCTCGTTATACGGTGATAAGTAGCACTAGGTTTCCAAGACGATAGATCTACACAGCAACCTGGCGATCTCCGGATGGTCGAACAACCAACCAAATCGACCATGTGCTAATCGACGCAAGGCACGCATCCAACATCCTGAACGTGCGCACTTTCCGAGGAGCAAATGTCGATTCTGACACTAGCAAATCGCTGCTGCTTCGGTTTGGCAAAACAACTGGATTCAAATTTCCTCACTCAAAAGACAAAGTGTCCGCTATACTTTGATTTTACCAGTCCTACTCTACGGCGCCGAATGCTGGACGATAAGTAAAAAAGGGGAATTGATACTGGGCACTTTCGAAAGAAAAATGCTTCGACGGATTTTCGGTCCCGTATGCGACGATGGCGAATGGAGAAGAAGGCTCAACCGAGAACTGTATGAACTGTAACCAGATGTGGATGTAGTCCAGAAAGCCAAGAAAAGACTACATTGGCTGGGCCACATCGAGCGAATGGACGACAACGCTCCAGCCAAGAAAGTCTTCTCATCCCAGCCCCCAGGTTCGAGACGATAAGGAAGACCAAACCTACGGTACAAGGACCAAGTGACTGCGGATGCCAGAGCGCTTGGTTTCGGTGACTGGAGAGTGCATGCGAGGGACCGTTCACGATGGAAGGCTGTAGTATCTCAGGCTGAGATCCTTCATGGATTGTGAGCCGGATAAGTAAGTAAGTAACGCTAAGACGAACGATGAAAAAAGTCTAGAATATTTATATTCCAACATTCTCCTACGGAGAAGCATTATTGGCCCCGTTTCCGTTTCTGCGGAAGGACGATTCCAGAGCTCTATCAAATCGACCGCAAGGAAGACACAATGACACAAATTAAGCTTGGTAGACCCGTAGACCCCAGTAAGCTAGACACCTATAGAGGCTATAGCTCGCTTTACTAGAGAGGAACCGGCCTGGCATCACTGTGCCCTTTAATCGCAAGATACCTCACTAAATAAAACAGTATTTTGTATGGGGCAAAAGTTAAATTGGTGTTAAGAACTTACTAAACATTACCTACCGCTACCAGAGTCCAAATTTGAAAGGTTAAGTCCAATCAAAAGTTCAAACAAAAAGTCATAAATCAATTCAGTTATAAGCTGAGTGTAAGTGTTAAGTGTTTATATTTTGATCTTCACATATCGGTAGAAAAAGCTGTCGACAAACACATGTCTTTCCTTTTATATGAAAAAAACAAAATATTACTATTAATTTGCTATAACATCCTTAGAAATTTATATCCGAACTCAACTGTCGTTAAGTCTAGACTACACAAAATATTTTATTTTATGTTCCTATTACTCAGATGGTTAAGTTTGTATAATATTTGGAATTTATTTGGTCGTCATGAATAGGAAATAATATTTATGAGATACCTAAGTTTATTTTGCCGGACTTATTTGGATTTCCTTGGCTTATGTGTCGTTAACTTGAAAAGATATGGAAATAAAAGCAACACAAAAAAATATATGATACGACTGCCTAGAAGGCATGAATGAAAAACATAAGAAAGCAAATGATTTTCCCAACAAAAGAAATCTCCTTAAGCTTGAGGGAGTCCTTATGTTGACTTTTTGCTTGTCAAAGGGAACACAAACAGAGTTTATTTTTCAAAACAATCTTTGAAGTTTCAATTAATTTAAAAAACTGTATGCCCTTCGTTTTGTCATTAAATACCTCTTGTTTTTTCTGAGAACATTTCTCAATTATGCTTTTATTTTTTCTTCTCTAAAAGACTTAGAGCAGTCGCAAAATAAAAACAAATATTAATTCAACTGCCATTTGGCATGGCATGCGTCGCTGCACTGTATTAGTTTCATGGATGAATTTATCCTTACAGTTAAGGTGTTTTGCTTTATTAGTAAGCCCTTTCCCATTTGACTTTAATTGAATGTAACTGAAGTAAACGACTTTATATAAAGGTCAAACATGCATGATTTTCCACTCTTGTTGGTTTTTTCAAGATTTTATGAAGAGGAAAGTTCACTGAAAGAAATATAGACCATAATGCCGACGAGGACGACGGACAGCGTAGTTTTTTATTAAATTTGATTTGATATTTTGTGTAAGTACAAATGCAGCTAATGGCCGTGGAGTAAGATCTCTAGTAATAAAGCATATTACACATGACAACGTTGAAAACATCCTAAAGGATCCATACTATTGCGAGAGATATTCCATGCAAAATAGCTAAGAAGGCGATTTTAAGACATGAACCACATCAGATTTAAACTATTTATGAAGACTTCCCCCTTTCTTTGATTATCAAAGTTATAAGAAAACATACTTCCCGTCAAAATGAACTGAAAAAATGAAATGAAATGAAATGAAATGTGCTTAACATACACCTTATGGGGCTACTATGACTTTTACGTAGCTCACTGCTTTGGGAAGCGTTCCTTATCTTTGGAGTCTAACTTAAAACCAGGATTTCGCTTTCTATATTTTATGCCGCCGATGTTGGTGGCAGTTTATAAATTCTTCCAAATGCGGGCGTGTTTGTTTTGCACTGTTTTTGTTCTCACGAATTTGTCTTATAATTCGTTGCATATCAAAGAATCTACACATTGGTTAAGATTGATTACGTTGGTATATTTTTCTTTTCTTTGTGCTACACACCGTTTTGCTGGTACAACAAGAATTTTTATTCTTGTGCACATATATCTTCTCTGAAAAGGAGCATGAGCTTCTGTGAAACGAAAATATTAATTTGAAGAAGTGTTTTATGCATAATAAGTAGGTAATTTCATATGACATCCACATGTTTTATTATTGTAGTTTTGGTTTGCTTTGAGAATAACATATATTGGACTGGAAAAAATGGGATGCTTGCATGCTTTATACAGAAAAACAGATTTTTACAAGATCTACATGCAAAAACGGGGTGTCATTGTCTATTCTGTGAGAATTCTTTGCTCAAAACGTAACAATATGAATTTTCCGGAGAAAGTGAATTGCCTTACTCATGTTTCTCTTGATAGATATACTCTTAAAATCAAAAGAATGTGAAATTAAAAGCAAGCGTAACATGAATATTATGGTTATATATATGTATGCCACGCACGTGGCCATGGCTCAGAGGAATGAGTAGTTAACTTCTATGCCAAATGCTGCGGGTTCAAGGCCCAGCATTGGCAGCATTCTTTTTCTACGAAAATCGCCAGCTTATCTGAGGACACCTGTGCGATAACATGAGACAATATCACATCTATGTCTCCTCCTCTGAGCCACGTAGGTTTCTGTTGTGTTTTCCTTCTATGTATCTATCTGTCTCTCTCTGTAGTATTAATGTCTTGTTCTGTCCCAGCCGATGGTCTCAGTCGCCATTTTTCATTCATTCATTCATTCATGTGCGAAGTACTGTAATTTCAAACAAACTTGTTGCCACTAGTATCATCAACAGCAAAAGCCGACACGATCGTTTGCTCATTCACGCACAATTTTACTGTTTACGAAATACAATTTACACTCAGTCCCGAAAAACGTGGTAAGTGAGTCATTTAGTGTAGGTAGTAGAAAACTAAACTACACCGCGATTGCCGTACCTACAGACCGACCAGAGCTTTTGCTTGCGGTTTCAGAGCTACCAAGGGCCAATTATACCAGCTGTTTTACATGGCACCAGGGGCCAATATTATTTCTGCTGTTTCACCAGATTCACCAACTACATCACGCTTAGATATATCTACATATATTCCCACTTCCCAGGTCTCCTATACAAAACCGCTGAAAGGAAAGAATTACACACTTATTACCCGAAAAATGTTACCACGACGAACCAGCTTTACGCTATAACAAGAGAAGTGTAAGCACGACGAACCAGATTTAAGAAAAGAATAATAAAATTTAGTTAGTTAGCAGAATTATTACTTAAAGAAAATGATAAAAATTTGTGGACGTTGTTACTGAAGTTGAGTGTTTTTCTTCAGACGAATTCTTAGCGATCCGACGAGCGTTCACCACGGCTGGAAAGCGAAAAGCACATCATAACCTTCAGTTGATTGCTGAATGTGACTTACCAAATTAATATAAATAAAATAAATAAATAGAGTGGCGCGACAGCTCTTGAAGACCCAAGGCCTAAGTGGCTTTCACTCATCAACAATTCTCTCAGTGCGTGTAAATAATTGAGGGGACCTTCAATTTAACGCCAATTCCGAACGGCAAAGTTGAGAAGCACTTGTTTTTTCATGACAGATGATACTCTTGGAAGTGTTGACAGTTCTTCACAGGAGGTAGTACCCGTGAAAGACGAAATAAAAACCTTATGGGTACACGAGCAGGATTCAATCCCATGCGTTCTGCGCAGCAGCCAACACACATTCCACTACGCCACGGGAAACTGCCGAAATTAACATAGTTGTACTCTAAAATTTTTGTTCTTTTTCACATAGACAAGTTGGATGAAGTCACTATATGCAAGGCTTAAGTTTGGCCGACTCAGACATGCACCCTGTTTCGGATGATCCTGTTACATTGTTACTCTTCTCATCTTCTGCAGACGTCGTTGTCAGAGGTTTCCAATAGATTAAAGTGGAATGAATAATGTACACATTGTAGGAAACGCTCATACAGTTTTTCCTAGCTCTGCCAAAAAAAAAGAACACAAAATAATATTGTCTGGAATAGGATGATAGTGCTTTAACTATGTGTTCGTCCTAATATTGCTGTAGGATTCTGGATTTTAGTATGTTTCCTCACTTAAGTTTGTTTTACTGCATAAGTTTCATATAGAACGATTGTTCACTGTGGCGTATGTGTAACATTTTTTCTTTAAGAATTGAAGATTTTTATACAATAATTTTTCGTTCCATTCAATTCTTTTCAATTAATGAAAATTATAAGCTTGAAATCTTAATAAAGTTTCGAAATGTGCATGTTCCATGTCAGAATCGCCAAATTGAGTCTTACCAAATGGAAACTTTGCCCAAATCATAAAATTTAATAAATTCTCTCATGAGAGCTACATAATTATAAATAATATTAATGACCAAACTAAATATACGCAAATGTACATTAACTGCGCCCATGTAGCTATAGCATAAAAAATGTTCCAGCTTAAAGTTTCGGCAAGTGGTACGATCGGAATGAAATTTTGTTCCGTCCCCAAAGCATGCTATATCCGGCCGATCTACCAATTTGTTTGACAGGTCTTATTCTTACTGCTTAGCCTTGTCGAAGAATCGAGTTAGAAATTTCTTTTCTCCAAACCGTCAACCGAAGCAGTCACCAGCTAATTGATAAAACTAAGATCTGAGTGAAGAGACTAAATCTCAGTATTCTTAGACCTTAGACCTGAGTTTTTTCTTTTAAATGAAAGAGATATTTTTTTTTTTGTTAGAGAAAAATAATTGTTTTCTTCAGAAAACCAGATTAAAATACCTTCGGCTGACGATGGTGCTCAATTAGGAGTGACCACAAACACGAGGTCTGGTAATACGAAAAATATTTGGATTTGGAGGTCTACCATTCCTACAAGAACTGGTAAGATTAGACATTCAGTCATTTTGAATATCAACCAAATTTTTCGTCATGATGGTTAGGTACGACAAATCATCCGCGTTGGCCCTCGGCCAAATGTTTTCGTTCGTGGGCGACAAGTACCAACCGAGAACGACTGATCAAGAGCTTAATCAGAGCAGAGATTCGATCTAGGGAACCTCAACCTCAATTCTCTCGGAGCTTCGCAAGATCTTCCATCACTGGAAGGGGCGCAAGCGCCAAAATAAAAATCCCCAGAAAGAAATGAGTGAGAGGGCACAAGCGCCAAATTAAAAGTCCCAGATCAACACATATAAAAACTGCGACAAAAATAAAAAAACACAACCTGAAAATATTGTGTAAAATAGTGATACCGAAATAAATGTCTAAAAAGCTTTTTGAAATAAGGTAAAAGAATAGAAAATATAGAAGAAAAAAAGACAGTGATAACAGAGAGAATAAATGATTAGAGTAAATTATAAAGAAATAAGTGTGAAAAGAAAGAAAAAGTATGATAAGCACACAAAAAGTTAATAATCAGAAAAATAAAAGTTAATTAAGAAATGAAAAAAAAGTGTACCATCCATCGTGATTTATAATTTAGATTTTTTTGTTGTTAATTGATCAATTCTTTACTCTTAAATCCATGCAGTGTCCTCATCCTTAAAAATTTAATCATCGTTTAGCATAAACATGGTCACCAAAATGCTGTGCACAGAATCCTGGATACCGGTAAGTGTTTTTTTGTTTTCTTTTATAAATTTGGCTCAAAATTTGAATGGATTTGAAGAAATGATAAAGAGAATGAAATCGAATTAAAAAAAATAGGAAATGATAGAAAGAGACAAACATTTAATTAAATAACAATAAAACAAAATAAATTACAAACGTCATATAAAGAAAGAAATGAAGACAAAACAAAAGTATTTTTGTTACGGTGAAATAATTGAAATTTAAATTTGAATTGACCTATAAGGAAAGCTTCATAAAGATCAGATTCAAGATCTCGAAGAATAGCATGATTTACAATTTTATCGATGCATGGGAATGATTTCAAATATTTGTTTTTATTTTGCATGTTTAGTTTTTAAGAATTGCCACTTGAATTTTGCGTGGAATAAAATTTGTGTTGCTTTTAAAATAAGCATGAACTTAATCCTTTCTTTGATATTTTTTTGTACAATTGAGTGATCCGTCAACTAAGCAATGTTGTTGTTCATTTTTTAAGTGAAAATGACAACACTATTGATTCATATTGAATTATCGTTGTCGCAGGTTTAGTATCAATATTTAAGGAAGTACTTTGGGAAGTGGATTTGTGGAAGGAGAAGGGGAAGATGATGTTTCAAAGATCGTAAGGGGAAGTCAATGATTTTCATCTTTCAAATGAGGGCTGTTGCAGGAATTTTTTTTTTGTTTATGCAAAGCAATGGCGTAGGAGTGTTCATTCAAGTTAATTCTGGTTTGAATACTATTAAGGGTGGGTAAAGAAGCTCAGAGGACACGAACATCTTTGTGCTCCACTCGGTATGCATGTCGGAAGCTTAAATTTCCGCTGTTAGAATCTAAATTTGGGCCTCACCACTTTTAAAGATGGAAATTACATCAGTCGAATTACACCGGGGACTTAGGCCTGCAAGAAAGTAACATCGTCCTTCGCGCGTAACAAGATCCCCCCATCGACGAGCTGTGCATGGCATATAATCAGGCCATCAGTTACTACCGCGGATGGACACCTCTCTCGACTCCTGCCTGGATGGGCCTATGGATCTGTGACCTTCGGTCCTAAAGGTGGGGATAGTCGTTAGGGAAAGGTAATTTTGAGAAGAAAGGGAAATGATTTGAAAAACGAATTTTGATTAGGGATCTTTTCTGATACCCGATCGTTTAGAATCCCTCTAGTTTTTTTTTTTTTTAATTACGAAGTTCTTTTTCAGATCAAACCTTTCCT
Source organism: Sphaerophoria taeniata (assembly GCA_943590905.1). Classification (NCBI taxonomy): domain Eukaryota; kingdom Metazoa; phylum Arthropoda; class Insecta; order Diptera; family Syrphidae; genus Sphaerophoria; species Sphaerophoria taeniata. The sequence continues at coordinate 187,392,969 of OX016540.1, forward strand.
CAGGGAGGTGCATGAAAAAGAACACGAATTTTTTTTATATGGTGTTCAAGGCAACATGTAAGGATATTCTCAAGGTCCCTATTCTCATAAATACCAATATCTATACATATAAAAGAACAGCTTATTTTTGTGTTCGTTCGCTAACCGGCCAAACAGCTTGACCGATTTTCTTAATTTTTTTCCCAAACTTACACGTATTCCTCGTAGAAGGTTTAGGAAAAACAAAACTTATACTTTTTAAATCACAAGTGGTGCGAATGTTAAAAAAGAATACTTTTCTCACTACATCAAAATATTAACGAAACTGATCAATATAGGTATCGAATACTGGGGTGGAATCGTGTAAGGTGATTTGTGATTATCCTTTGTGACTATAAAATGTGATCACATTTTATTTTCCTTCTGTGTAAGGTGATCACCAAAAATATTTCGAAGCTTGGCATCATTTCCCAAAAAAACAAATGACATATTATGACTAGTACAATCACTCTGGCAACCGATTGTAGCGCCACTATTTGCAAGCATTTTATTACATGAGTTGATATTGAAAAAGAAACGGCGGGGAAGAGAATTAGGAAAACAGAAAATTAGGAAACGAAAAAGTTTCTTTTTTGAAATTGAAATTGAAATTTGAAGTTCGAATATATTTACTTTGTATATATAGTCCTATAGTATTTCCACGCGCTTGAATTTTGTTACGCACTAAGCTGCCGTCAAATCGAAGGTGGCGCCACTTGTACTTTGCTGACATTCTCTTTTTGCAGCCGACAGTCGCTCTCAGAGAATCAGATACAGATTTTCTGAAAGAAAAAGAACTAAGCAAAGGAAAGAGAGGGAACAGGGAATTTTTCTTGGTTGCAAATAAGAGAGTAGAATAAACAAAACGAATAATGGTAGAGAATAAAAGGAAGGCAATGCAAACGCAAAGGCAATAACAAAAGATCAGCAAACACATGTTATTCAAATGCCTTTATGAATTTTATACATATGAACATATGAAGGAAGTTTTTAAGGCTATTGATATCAGAGTACACCAATACCTCACTTTGCGTCGTGGTTACGTTCCAAAAAAACACGACGCAAATTGAAACGACGCAAAGTGAATTATGATTTTGTATAGAAAGCCATGTAAAGATTGAAGATAGGTTCCAGGGTTATGAAAATATTTCTTTTTAAAAAGAAAATTGAACTAAGTAAAGATATTTAAAACGAAAATAATACTAGGTTTTATAACATTCATAAGAACAACAAAACAAAATAATAAATCCAATTAAAACCAAATAAAATATTCAATCAATTTATAAAGAAAAAAAAATCATATGGAAATTGCGTTGATTTTTAGTTAATGCGTTTTTTTTTGGTCGTCCGGAACCGTTCCGAACGATTCTGAATTTGTTCACTTGGCACAAGATGACAGTTCTTGTTATGAAAAGGACAGAAAAACGATTCCGAATTTGAAGTCCCACTTACACAAACGTACTCGACCCCATGTTTACAAATAAGGAAAATAAAAACAACGTCATGTCATCTGAAATTCTGCATATGAGGTTTCACAAATTCATCATTAAAAGCAAAAACATTTGTTTGGTTTGTGTTTGGTATCTGGAATCGAACAGTTCTGTGTACCAATTCCGGATTACAAAAGAAAAAAAAAAACCTATTAGAAAGGGAATCCCCGAGTTTTGATACCATGATGAAATTAGAATCAAAAATCATGGCCATCTTTAAAAAAAATATTTTTTTGTTTTTAAATTCAAACAAAATTAAAGACTCCAACCCAAAACAACGCAACTTCGAAAATCTAACGACGCACAGTGAAAATTAGTTCTAATTCAGCATCGACGCAACTTCGAAAAAACGCAAAACGAAACGACGCAAAGCGAGGTATTGGTGTATATCAAATTCAATAAAAAAAACGCTAATAACAGAAAAAAAGTTCTAGTAGGAAAGAATAGTTGAAAAAATGTTCGGTCTAGAAAAATTCGAAAGAAAGAAAGAGTTCGAAACAAATAGAGCTGCATGTGTACGATACATAAAATCGGAATTTCCCAAAATGCTGGTCTGACTGATGGTCTGTGCATGTGTTCTTGTTTTTTTTTCTCTCAATCTGAAAAGGAGTGGAGTGACCAAACTAATCTTTTTTAGATCACTTTATTTTGTTTTTCAAGTAATTGCTTTTTTTTGCTTACAAACCCATATAAATGAATAAAAAATATGAATAATTTAATCTAGGATATAAATTAACTAATGTATGGGCTGTGATAACTTCTTAAGATATCAAATATCATATATTACGATTTAAACTTCAATTATCAACCCTTGTAACATGTTTTATTTGATTGAATCAGGTCACACTAATTGAGGGTTGAAATTAACAAGTTTTTTATGGCATTTCTTAGGACGAATTTTCAAAGACGAAAGATGCTTCATACTTTGATAGCTGTCATGCCAATTGTTTTTTTGTAGTCCTTATGTTTTGTCTCCTTCTCACTAAAACACTTAGATTTACCGTCTATTTCCCAAGTATGTGAGACCAAAAATGTAACAAAAAATTAACTAAGTAGAGAGTGTCCTTACTCATTATTAGATATACTCTGATTGATATTCCTATGTTGCAGTATTTCATAATGTGTGCAAGAAAACCAATAGGTACAATTCTAATATTTTACTACAAGTAAAGGCCTGGCTATTTGATACAATAGGTCCGTTCTTTTACTTTTTGGGCAGTTTGTGTAAAAATCATCCCCACTCCTCGAAATTTTGTGATTCACCCAAAAAGTAAACGAACGCTTCACACCAAAAATCTACCGAATGCACAAAATTATATCAAACGTCAACAAAATTCAATGTACTTCTTATGGTTTGACAAAACTTACACAAACTGCCACAAGAAATTTTTGTGGCTAAATTCGGCAGATAGGGGAAATATTTTTCTCCTTCAAAAGTGACAGATTTTAATTTAAGTGGCAGTAAACGAACGAAAAAGTGGGAGAATATGGCAGTTTTGGGCAGTTTTATGGGGTAAACGAACGGACCTAATATTTAGGCTGCAGAAACTTGTTTTCAAATTGAATATTTGGATCATTTCTTGTTTTTGCACCTTAAATGCCATTGAATTTGAATACTAAAAACTATTTTTTTTGGAAGTACCTACAATCTGCTGTTTTGAAAAAAGGTGTTGGCTTAGCTAAAGTATGAAACGGGTGAAAATGAACAATTTTTAATATTTTTGATAGATACCTACATTTATTCAGTTTCCAATCAATTGGAATTTTTTTTTTTCAAGGGTGAAGAAATAGTAGGCATCTACACTTCACATAACTTTATTCGAGGTAAATACAGGTTCAGTATTCAAAACAACTCTATGATGATGTCTCATTTTAAAATTAAGAAAAAAACTTAAAAGAAAATTTGAAAATTTGTTTATTATTCATGTTTCGATAGTTCATAGTTGCGCAGCAGCCAACACACATTCCACTACGCCACGGGAAACTGCCGAAATTAACATAGTTGTACTCTAAAATTTTTGTTCTTTTTCACATAGACAAGTTGGATGAAGTCACTATATGCAAGGCTTAAGTTTGGCCGACTCAGACATGCACCCTGTTTCGGATGATCCTGTTACATTGTTACTCTTCTCATCTTCTGCAGACGTCGTTGTCAGAGGTTTCCAATAGATTAAAGTGGAATGAATAATGTACACATTGTAGGAAACGCTCATACAGTTTTTCCTAGCTCTGCCAAAAAAAAAGAACACAAAATAATATTGTCTGGAATAGGATGATAGTGCTTTAACTATGTGTTCGTCCTAATATTGCTGTAGGATTCTGGATTTTAGTATGTTTCCTCACTTAAGTTTGTTTTACTGCATAAGTTTCATATAGAACGATTGTTCACTGTGGCGTATGTGTAACATTTTTTCTTTAAGAATTGAAGATTTTTATACAATAATTTTTCGTTCCATTCAATTCTTTTCAATTAATGAAAATTATAAGCTTGAAATCTTAATAAAGTTTCGAAATGTGCATGTTCCATGTCAGAATCGCCAAATTGAGTCTTACCAAATGGAAACTTTGCCCAAATCATAAAATTTAATAAATTCTCTCATGAGAGCTACATAATTATAAATAATATTAATGACCAAACTAAATATACGCAAATGTACATTAACTGCGCCCATGTAGCTATAGCATAAAAAATGTTCCAGCTTAAAGTTTCGGCAAGTGGTACGATCGGAATGAAATTTTGTTCCGTCCCCAAAGCATGCTATATCCGGCCGATCTACCAATTTGTTTGACAGGTCTTATTCTTACTGCTTAGCCTTGTCGAAGAATCGAGTTAGAAATTTCTTTTCTCCAAACCGTCAACCGAAGCAGTCACCAGCTAATTGATAAAACTAAGATCTGAGTGAAGAGACTAAATCTCAGTATTCTTAGACCTTAGACCTGAGTTTTTTCTTTTAAATGAAAGAGATATTTTTTTTTTTTGTTAGAGAAAAATAATTGTTTTCTTCAGAAAACCAGATTAAAATACCTTCGGCTGACGATGGTGCTCAATTAGGAGTGACCACAAACACGAGGTCTGGTAATACGAAAAATATTTGGATTTGGAGGTCTACCATTCCTACAAGAACTGGTAAGATTAGACATTCAGTCATTTTGAATATCAACCAAATTTTTCGTCATGATGGTTAGGTACGACAAATCATCCGCGTTGGCCCTCGGCCAAATGTTTTCGTTCGTGGGCGACAAGTACCAACCGAGAACGACTGATCAAGAGCTTAATCAGAGCAGAGATTCGATCTAGGGAACCTCAACCTCAATTCGCTCGGAGCTTCGCAAGATCTTCCATCACTGGAAGGGGCGCAAGCGCCAAAATAAAAATCCCCAGAAAGAAATGAGTGAGAGGGCACAAGCGCCAAATTAAAAGTCCCAGATCAACACATATAAAAACTGCGACAAAAATAAAAAAACACAACCTGAAAATATTGTGTAAAATAGTGATACCGAAATAAATGTCTAAAAAGCTTTTTGAAATAAGGTAAAAGAATAGAAAATATAGAAGAAAAAAAGACAGTGATAACAGAGAGAATAAATGATTAGAGTAAATTATAAAGAAATAAGTGTGAAAAGAAAGAAAAAGTATGATAAGCACACAAAAAGTTAATAATCAGAAAAATAAAAGTTAATTAAGAAATGAAAAAAAAGTGTACCATCCATCGTGATTTATAATTTAGATTTTTTTGTTGTTAATTGATCAATTCTTTACTCTTAAATCTATGCAGTGTCCTCATCCTTAAAAATTTAATCATCGTTTAGCATAAACATGGTCACCAAAATGCTGTGCACAGAATCCTGGATACCGGTAAGTGTTTTTTTGTTTTCTTTTATAAATTTGGCTCAAAATTTGAATGGATTTGAAGAAATGATAAAGAGAATGAAATCGAATTAAAAAAAATAGGAAATGATAGAAAGAGACAAACATTTAATTAAATAACAATAAAACAAAATAAATTACAAACGTCATATAAAGAAAGAAATGAAGACAAAACAAAAGTATTTTTGTTACGGTGAAATAATTGAAATTTAAATTTGAATTGACCTATAAGGAAAGCTTCATAAAGATCAGATTCAAGATCTCGAAGAATAGCATGATTTACAATTTTATCGATGCATGGGAATGATTTCAAATATTTGTTTTTATTTTGCATGTTTAGTTTTTAAGAATTGCCACTTGAATTTTGCGTGGAATAAAATTTGTGTTGCTTTTAAAATAAGCATGAACTTAATCCTTTCTTTGATATTTTTTTGTACAATTGAGTGATCCGTCAACTAAGCAATGTTGTTGTTCATTTTTTAAGTGAAAATGACAACACTATTGATTCATATTGAATTATCGTTGTCGCAGGTTTAGTATCAATATTTAAGGAAGTACTTTGGGAAGTGGATTTGTGGAAGGAGAAGGGGAAGATGATGTTTCAAAGATCGTAAGGGGAAGTCAATGATTTTCATCTTTCAAATGAGGGCTGTTGCAGGAATTTTTTTTTTGTTTATGCAAAGCAATGGCGTAGGAGTGTTCATTCAAGTTAATTCTGGTTTGAATACTATTAAGGGTGGGTAAAGAAGCTCAGAGGACACGAACATCTTTGTGCTCCACTCGGTATGCATGTCGGAAGCTTAAATTTCCGCTGTTAGAATCTAAATTTGGGCCTCACCACTTTTAAAGATGGAAATTACATCAGTCGAATTACACCGGGGACTTAGGCCTGCAAGAAAGTAACATCGTCCTTCGCGCGTAACAAGATCCCCCCATCGACGAGCTGTGCATGGCATATAATCAGGCCATCAGTTACTACCGCGGATGGACACCTCTCTCGACTCCTGCCTGGATGGGCCTATGGATCTGTGACCTTCGGTCCTAAAGGTGGGGATAGTCGTTAGGGAAAGGTAATTTTGAGAAGAAAGGGAAATGATTTGAAAAACGAATTTTGATTAGGGATCTTTTCTGATACCCGATCGTTTAGAATCCCTCTAGTTTTTTTTTTTTTTAAATTACGAAGTTCTTTTTCAGATCAAACCTTTCCTCAGGGAGGTGCATGAAAAAGAACACGAATTTTTTTTATATGGTGTTCAAGGCAACATGTAAGGATATTCTCAAGGTCCCTATTCTCATAAATACCAATATCTATACATATAAAAGAACAGCTTATTTTTGTGTTCGTTCGCTAACCGGCCAAACAGCTTGACCGATTTTCTTAATTTTTTTCCCAAACTTACACGTATTCCTCGTAGAAGGTTTAGGAAAAACAAAACTTATACTTTTTAAATCACAAGTGGTGCGAATGTTAAAAAAGAATACTTTTCTCACTACATCAAAATATTAACGAAACTGATCAATATAGGTATCGAATACTGGGGTGGAATCGTGTAAGGTGATTTGTGATTATCCTTTGTGACTATAAAATGTGATCACATTTTATTTTCCTTCTGTGTAAGGTGATCACCAAAAATATTTCGAAGCTTGGCATCATTTCCCAAAAAAACAAATGACATATTATGACTAGTACAATCACTCTGGCAACCGATTGTAGCGCCACTATTTGCAAGCATTTTATTACATGAGTTGATATTGAAAAAGAAATGGCGGGGAAGAGAATTAGGAAAACAGAAAATTAGGAAACGAAAAAGTTTCTTTTTTGAAATTGAAATTGAATTTGAAGTTCGAATATATTTACTTTGTATATATAGTCCTATAGTATTTCCACGCGCTTGAATTTTGTTACGCACTAAGCTGCCGTCAAATCGAAGGTGGCGCCACTTGTACTTTGCTGACATTCTCTTTTTGCAGCCGACAGTCGCTCTCAGAGAATCAGATACAGATTTTCTGAAAGAAAAAGAACTAAGCAAAGGAAAGAGAGGGAACAGGGAATTTTTCTTGGTTGCAAATAAGAGAGTAGAATAAACAAAACGAATAATGGTAGAGAATAAAAGGAAGGCAATGCAAACGCAAAGGCAATAACAAAAGATCAGCAAACACATGTTATTCAAATGCCTTTATGAATTTTATACATATGAACATATGAAGGAAGTTTTTAAGGCTATTGATATCAGAGTATATCAAATTCAATAAAAAACGCTAATAACAGAAAAAAAGTTCTAGTAGGAAAGAATAGTTGAAAAAATGTTCGGTCTAGAAAAATTCGAAAGAAAGAAAGAGTTCGAAACAAATAGAGCTGCATGTGTACGATACATAAAATCGGAATTTCCCAAAATGCTGGTCTGACTGATGGTCTGTGCATGTGTTCTTGTTTTTTTTTCTCTCAATCTGAAAAGGAGTGGAGTGACCAAACTAATCTTTTTTAGATCACTTTATTTTGTTTTTCAAGTAATTGCTTTTTTTTGCTTACAAACCCATATAAATGAATAAAAAATATGAATAATTTAATCTAGGATATAAATTAACTAATGTATGGGCTGTGATAACTTCTTAAGATATCAAATATCATATATTACGATTTAAACTTCAATTATCAACCCTTGTAACATGTTTTATTTGATTGAATCAGGTCACACTAATTGAGGGTTGAAATTAACAAGTTTTTTATGGCATTTCTTAGGACGAATTTTCAAAGACGAAAGATGCTTGATACTTTGATAGCTGTCATGCCAATTGTTTTTTTGTAGTCCTTATGTTTTGTCTCCTTCTCACTAAAACACTTAGATTTACCGTCTATTTCCCAAGTATGTGAGACCAAAAATGTAACAAAAAATTAACTAAGTAGAGAGTGTCCTTACTCATTATTAGATATACTCTGATTGATATTCCTATGTTGCAGTATTTCATAATGTGTGCAAGAAAACCAATAGGTACAATTCTAATATTTTACTACAAGTAAAGGCCTGGCTATTTGATACAATAGGTCCGTTCTTTTACTTTTTGGGCAGTTTGTGTAAAAATCATCCCCACTCCTCGAAATTTTGTGATTCACCCAAAAAGTAAACGAACGCTTCACACCAAAAATCTACCGAATGCACAAAATTATATCAAACGTCAACAAAATTCAATGTACTTCTTATGGTTTGACAAAACTTACACAAACTGCCACAAGAAATTTTTGTGGCTAAATTCGGCAGATAGGGGAAATATTTTTCTCCTTCAAAAGTGACAGATTTTAATTTAAGTGGCAGTAAACGAACGAAAAAGTGGGAGAATATGGCAGTTTTGGGCAGTTTTATGGGGTAAACGAACGGACCTAATATTTAGGCTGCAGAAACTTGTTTTCAAATTGAATATTTGGATCATTTCTTGTTTTTGCACCTTAAATGCCATTGAATTTGAATACTAAAAACTATTTTTTTTGGAAGTACCTACAATCTGCTGTTTTGAAAAAAGGTGTTGGCTTAGCTAAAGTATGAAACGGGTGAAAATGAACAATTTTTAATATTTTTGATAGATACCTACATTTATTCAGTTTCCAATCAATTGGAATTTTTTTTTTTCAAGGGTGAAGAAATAGTAGGCATCTACACTTCACATAACTTTATTCGAGGTAAATACAGGTTCAGTATTCAAAACAACTCTATGATGATGTCTCATTTTAAAATTAAGAAAAAAACTTAAAAGAAAATTTGAAAATTTGTTTATTATTCATGTTTCGATAGTTCATAGTTGCGCAGCAGCCAACACACATTCCACTACGCCACGGGAAACTGCCGAAATTAACATAGTTGTACTCTAAAATTTTTGTTCTTTTTCACATAGACAAGTTGGATGAAGTCACTATATGCAAGGCTTAAGTTTGGCCGACTCAGACATGCACCCTGTTTCGGATGATCCTGTTACATTGTTACTCTTCTCATCTTCTGCAGACGTCGTTGTCAGAGGTTTCCAATAGATTAAAGTGGAATGAATAATGTACACATTGTAGGAAACGCTCATACAGTTTTTCCTAGCTCTGCCAAAAAAAAAGAACACAAAATAATATTGTCTGGAATAGGATGATAGTGCTTTAACTATGTGTTCGTCCTAATATTGCTGTAGGATTCTGGATTTTAGTATGTTTCCTCACTTAAGTTTGTTTTACTGCATAAGTTTCATATAGAACGATTGTTCACTGTGGCGTATGTGTAACATTTTTTCTTTAAGAATTGAAGATTTTTATACAATAATTTTTCGTTCCATTCAATTCTTTTCAATTAATGAAAATTATAAGCTTGAAATCTTAATAAAGTTTCGAAATGTGCATGTTCCATGTCAGAATCGCCAAATTGAGTCTTACCAAATGGAAACTTTGCCCAAATCATAAAATTTAATAAATTCTCTCATGAGAGCTACATAATTATAAATAATATTAATGACCAAACTAAATATACGCAAATGTACATTAACTGCGCCCATGTAGCTATAGCATAAAAAATGTTCCAGCTTAAAGTTTCGGCAAGTGGTACGATCGGAATGAAATTTTGTTCCGTCCCCAAAGCATGCTATATCCGGCCGATCTACCAATTTGTTTGACAGGTCTTATTCTTACTGCTTAGCCTTGTCGAAGAATCGAGTTAGAAATTTCTTTTCTCCAAACCGTCAACCGAAGCAGTCACCAGCTAATTGATAAAACTAAGATCTGAGTGAAGAGACTAAATCTCAGTATTCTTAGACCTTAGACCTGAGTTTTTTCTTTTAAATGAAAGAGATATTTTTTTTTTTTTTGTTAGAGAAAAATAATTGTTTTCTTCAGAAAACCAGATTAAAATACCTTCGGCTGACGATGGTGCTCAATTAGGAGTGACCACAAACACGAGGTCTGGTAATACGAAAAATATTTGGATTTGGAGGTCTACCATTCCTACAAGAACTGGTAAGATTAGACATTCAGTCATTTTGAATATCAACCAAATTTTTCGTCATGATGGTTAGGTACGACAAATCATCCGCGTTGGCCCTCGGCCAAATGTTTTCGTTCGTGGGCGACAAGTACCAACCGAGAACGACTGATCAAGAGCTTAATCAGAGCAGAGATTCGATCTAGGGAACCTCAACCTCAATTCGCTCGGAGCTTCGCAAGATCTTCCATCACTGGAAGGGGCGCAAGCGCCAAAATAAAAATCCCCAGAAAGAAATGAGTGAGAGGGCACAAGCGCCAAATTAAAAGTCCCAGATCAACACATATAAAAACTGCGACAAAAATAAAAAAACACAACCTGAAAATATTGTGTAAAATAGTGATACCGAAATAAATGTCTAAAAAGCTTTTTGAAATAAGGTAAAAGAATAGAAAATATAGAAGAAAAAAAGACAGTGATAACAGAGAGAATAAATGATTAGAGTAAATTATAAAGAAATAAGTGTGAAAAGAAAGAAAAAGTATGATAAGCACACAAAAAGTTAATAATCAGAAAAATAAAAGTTAATTAAGAAATGAAAAAAAAGTGTACCATCCATCGTGATTTATAATTTAGATTTTTTTGTTGTTAATTGATCAATTCTTTACTCTTAAATCCATGCAGTGTCCTCATCCTTAAAAATTTAATCATCGTTTAGCATAAACATGGTCACCAAAATGCTGTGCACAGAATCCTGGATACCGGTAAGTGTTTTTTTGTTTTCTTTTATAAATTTGGCTCAAAATTTGAATGGATTTGAAGAAATGATAAAGAGAATGAAATCGAATTAAAAAAAATAGGAAATGATAGAAAGAGACAAACATTTAATTAAATAACAATAAAACAAAATAAATTACAAACGTCATATAAAGAAAGAAATGAAGACAAAACAAAAGTATTTTTGTTACGGTGAAATAATTGAAATTTAAATTTGAATTGACCTATAAGGAAAGCTTCATAAAGATCAGATTCAAGATCTCGAAGAATAGCATGATTTACAATTTTATCGATGCATGGGAATGATTTCAAATATTTGTTTTTATTTTGCATGTTTAGTTTTTAAGAATTGCCACTTGAATTTTGCGTGGAATAAAATTTGTGTTGCTTTTAAAATAAGCATGAACTTAATCCTTTCTTTGATATTTTTTTGTACAATTGAGTGATCCGTCAACTAAGCAATGTTGTTGTTCATTTTTTAAGTGAAAATGACAACACTATTGATTCATATTGAATTATCGTTGTCGCAGGTTTAGTATCAATATTTAAGGAAGTACTTTGGGAAGTGGATTTGTGGAAGGAGAAGGGGAAGATGATGTTTCAAAGATCGTAAGGGGAAGTCAATGATTTTCATCTTTCAAATGAGGGCTGTTGCAGGAATTTTTTTTTTGTTTATGCAAAGCAATGGCGTAGGAGTGTTCATTCAAGTTAATTCTGGTTTGAATACTATTAAGGGTGGGTAAAGAAGCTCAGAGGACACGAACATCTTTGTGCTCCACTTGGTATGCATGTCGGAAACTTAAATTTCCGCTGTTAGAATCTAAATTTGGGCCTCACCACTTTTAAAGATGGAAATTACATCAGTCGAATTACACCGGGGACTTAGGCCTGCAAGAAAGTAACATCGTCCTTCGCGCGTAACAAGATCTCCCCATCGACGAGCTGTGCATGGCATATAATCAGGCCATCAGTTACTACCGCGGATGGACACCTCTCTCGACTCCTGCCTGGATGGGCCTATGGATCTGTGACCTTCGGTCCTAAAGGTGGGGATAGTCGTTAGGGAAAGGTAATTTTGAGAAGAAAGGGAAATGATTTGAAAAACGAATTTTGATTAGGGATCTTTTCTGATACCCGATCGTTTAGAATCCCTCTAGTTTTTTTTTTTTAATTACGAAGTTCTTTTTCAGATCAAACCTTTCCTCAGGGAGGTGCATGAAAAAGAACACGAATTTTTTTTATATGGTGTTCAAGGCAACATGTAAGGATATTCTCAAGGTCCCTATTCTCATAAATACCAATATCTATACATATAAAAGAACAGCTTATTTTTGTGTTCGTTCGCTAACCGGCCAAACAGCTTGACCGATTTTCTTAATTTTTTTCCCAAACTTACACGTATTCCTCGTAGAAGGTTTAGGAAAAACAAAACTTATACTTTTTAAATCACAAGTGGTGCGAATGTTAAAAAAGAATACTTTTCTCACTACATCAAAATATTAACGAAACTGATCAATATAGGTATCGAATACTGGGGTGGAATCGTGTAAGGTGATTTGTGATTATCCTTTGTGACTATAAAATGTGATCACATTTTATTTTCCTTCTGTGTAAGGTGATCACCAAAAATATTTCGAAGCTTGGCATCATTTCCCAAAAAAACAAATGACATATTATGACTAGTACAATCACTCTGGCAACCGATTGTAGCGCCACTATTTGCAAGCATTTTATTACATGAGTTGATATTGAAAAAGAAACGGCGGGGAAGAGAATTAGGAAAACAGAAAATTAGGAAACGAAAAAGTTTCTTTTTTGAAATTGAAATTGAAATTTGAAGTTCGAATATATTTACTTTGTATATATAGTCCTATAGTATTTCCACGCGCTTGAATTTTGTTACGCACTAAGCTGCCGTCAAATCGAAGGTGGCGCCACTTGTACTTTGCTGACATTCTCTTTTTGCAGCCGACAGTCGCTCTCAGAGAATCAGATACAGATTTTCTGAAAGAAAAAGAACTAAGCAAAGGAAAGAGAGGGAACAGGGAATTTTTCTTGGTTGCAAATAAGAGAGTAGAATAAACAAAACGAATAATGGTAGAGAATAAAAGGAAGGCAATGCAAACGCAAAGGCAATAACAAAAGATCAGCAAACACATGTTATTCAAATGCCTTTATGAATTTTATACATATGAACATATGAAGGAAGTTTTTAAGGCTATTGATATCAGAGTATATCAAATTCAATAAAAAACGCTAATAACAGAAAAAAAGTTCTAGTAGGAAAGAATAGTTGAAAAAATGTTCGGTCTAGAAAAATTCGAAAGAAAGAAAGAGTTCGAAACAAATAGAGCTGCATGTGTACGATACATAAAATCGGAATTTCCCAAAATGCTGGTCTGACTGATGGTCTGTGCATGTGTTCTTGTTTTTTTTTCTCTCAATCTGAAAAGGAGTGGAGTGACCAAACTAATCTTTTTTAGATCACTTTATTTTGTTTTTCAAGTAATTGCTTTTTTTTGCTTACAAACCCATATAAATGAATAAAAAATATGAATAATTTAATCTAGGATATAAATTAACTAATGTATGGGCTGTGATAACTTCTTAAGATATCAAATATCATATATTACGATTTAAACTTCAATTATCAACCCTTGTAACATGTTTTATTTGATTGAATCAGGTCACACTAATTGAGGGTTGAAATTAACAAGTTTTTTATGGCATTTCTTAGGACGAATTTTCAAAGACGAAAGATGCTTGATACTTTGATAGCTGTCATGCCAATTGTTTTTTTGTAGTCCTTATGTTTTGTCTCCTTCTCACTAAAACACTTAGATTTACCGTCTATTTCCCAAGTATGTGAGACCAAAAATGTAACAAAAAATTAACTAAGTAGAGAGTGTCCTTACTCATTATTAGATATACTCTGATTGATATTCCTATGTTGCAGTATTTCATAATGTGTGCAAGAAAACCAATAGGTACAATTCTAATATTTTACTACAAGTAAAGGCCTGGCTATTTGATACAATAGGTCCGTTCTTTTACTTTTTGGGCAGTTTGTGTAAAAATCATCCCCACTCCTCGAAATTTTGTGATTCACCCAAAAAGTAAACGAACGCTTCACACCAAAAATCTACCGAATGCACAAAATTATATCAAACGTCAACAAAATTCAATGTACTTCTTATGGTTTGACAAAACTTACACAAACTGCCACAAGAAATTTTTGTGGCTAAATTCGGCAGATAGGGGAAATATTTTTCTCCTTCAAAAGTGACAGATTTTAATTTAAGTGGCAGTAAACGAACGAAAAAGTGGGAGAATATGGCAGTTTTGGGCAGTTTTATGGGGTAAACGAACGGACCTAATATTTAGGCTGCAGAAACTTGTTTTCAAATTGAATATTTGGATCATTTCTTGTTTTTGCACCTTAAATGCCATTGAATTTGAATACTAAAAACTATTTTTTTTGGAAGTACCTACAATCTGCTGTTTTGAAAAAAGGTGTTGGCTTAGCTAAAGTATGAAACGGGTGAAAATGAACAATTTTTAATATTTTTGATAGATACCTACATTTATTCAGTTTCCAATCAATTGGATTTTTTTTTTTTCAAGGGTGAAGAAATAGTAGGCATCTACACTTCACATAACTTTATTCGAGGTAAATACAGGTTCAGTATTCAAAACAACTCTATGATGATGTCTCATTTTAAAATTAAGAAAAAAACTTATAAGAAAATTTGAAAATTTGTTTATTATTCATGTTTCGATAGTTCATAATTTACCTGGAGTTGAAAATATACCAATATTTATAATCCAATAATATCCAATATAATATTTATTTCCGTTAAGAATGTTAAACGTTTGTTTCCGAAGAAAAAATTTATAATAATAATTTTCTGACAAATATTTGAGAACAAAAACTTAATATTAAAAAAAAGTTGAAAAACAACAAGTAGAAATTAAAGTTCAGTTAAAATTAAATTCGTGGTCTTTTAATACGGATTCCGCACTCAAAAGGATTATTCCTTTTGTCACTTCTGGCTGCAACAATTCAAAATCGTATTTTTTCCACATTACCCAGGAGGTAGAGTACCAAATGCGTTTTTTAAGGGTATCTATCCCCAGTAGGCATAATCGCTGTACATTATTGCTTATTTTAGGTAAATATTTGCCAATTTACAATTAAAAAATTAACACAATCACAGAAAATAAATAAGTATTTTTGTATTACTTACTATTATTGCAACTAATGTATAGATGTATAATATAACTTAGTACCTGAGTTGCATGCTTCACTGACAGCTTTTCAAAATTATTTTGATACACATGTCTTTTACTTAATTTACTTAAAATCCTAAACGAGGGACTTTTCAAGTCCATCTCATAAACTTTCTCAAGAATTTTCCAGTCAACTACTTCGTCAAGAATTTTGATCTGTTTATTCAAGAGAATGTTCCTAACACTCTTAAACATATGTGGATAGTCAAAAAATAGAAATACTTTCTGACCTCCAACGTCTACCCAGGGTCCCTTTGATTGTTCCATAAGCAAGTTATATGCTCGAACATTCGCTGGGCCTTGATCGCAGCAAGTGCCAACAACTTCAAGTCCACAATCGTTGACACTCTGCACTATAGACACTATCATTTTTGAAAGCATGGCACCCTTTGAAGATCCTTCGAAATAACAAATGGTCTGTTTCCAATTGTTATTAAAAAAGGGATTCTCACAAGAAACTGGAGACTCATAAAATTTGTTTCTTCTTTACACCTTCTTCTTGTGAAGGAATTGGAATTGGAATCCTATGAACGTCTTTTGTTCCTCACTTAAATCATCCATGTTATTTTCCAAGAATTGTTTCTTCCCGTACAAAGGATCATTTTTGATCCTCTTTCTTCGGGGTGTCCAAAATACTTCTTGGAATAAAACATCTTTTTTTACATTGCTTTGGTTCGGACGCCTTACAGATATGAATACTCCCAATCATATGACATATTTCATATACATTGGGCCAAGAGTTAATAATTAAATGCTAACTTTTTGTATAGGTATATGTATATATATGATGCTATCTAGTACTATAAAAGTTCTATCCATTCCATTCTTATCTGTAGACTTATGTAACTATTCAAATTCTTTTTTTTTATTTCAAATTTTTGCAATATTACCATTTTTTTTTTCAAAACCAATATATGTATTATGTTTAAACATTTCAACTTCAATACATTTCTTAAAACAAAAAATGAATAGCCACAAACTTCCCGATCGCATAATTCAGAAATCCAGAAATCCAAAACAAATTCAATGCACTTGACCTGCGACAATAACAAAATCAGTTCATTGTCCTTCATTCTCCTAAAAATTTGAAATATCGCAACGTATAGTGTTACTACGCTACAAATTATAAGTTCGATAATAGAAATTTAGAATGTGTTAGAACACACAACCATAACAATAACGCATACCTACATAGATTTTGTTCTTCGTTCTTGTTTTTCGTTTAGGACATCAGCCATCAGCCAGCATATCGGCAACATGACAAAACGACGACAAGCCTGCCACCTTGCTGAATCACCTTGTTTTTTTTTTGTTCAAAGAAACTGAATGAGACACATTTATAAAGTTCAAATAATTTCTTTGTACAAAAAAGCAGTACAATATCACCTACCAGAACAAAACAATTCCCATTGGAAATATTTGCTATCCTTTAAACATTCCTTGAAAATAAAAACAAAAATATTAAACCATTCAAATTCTGTTGCCAATGTGGCAATCATAAAATGATATTCCGTACTTTTTTGTTCTCTTTTCTTCTATTCCAATAATCCTTTCCTTACCCACACACAAAAAAATACACCATCCTGTCATATATTTCAATTTTCAAACATGCATACTGTAAGAAAAAACGATCCAATGTCCAATCCCATCTCACCGTCCCACCAACCACCATCCACCACCAATAGACATTGACGTGACATTGCGTATCAAATTGACACTTAAGAGTTAAGAGTACATTCTGCGAAAGAGCTACAGTGCAGAGGACTCAGAGAATGTTCTCAAAAATATACAGAAATTGTCTGCAAATGCAGAAGTGAAAAAAGCCAAAAGAGCTAATTTTTATACTGCCACTCGTGTCGCCTCGATCGAATCGTCAGCGTGCGGGTACTATAGGACTATATATACAAAGATATTTATTCTATTTGACTGTTCAAGTATCAATAATCAAAAAATTTTATTCAATGTGATAGCAAAATAGCTGTCACAAGGAAAAGTAGCAAATTGGTGATTATCACTTGTGACTATCACCTTACGCAGACAAAATTTGTGGTTTGTTATTATCACCGATCACAAATCACCTTACACGAGTCCACCCCTGAATTTCGTTTGACAATTTTGTAAAATATTTTTTTTCATAGAGCCCTGCCCTGAAAATACGTTCGATTATCCTAAAAACGGTCTGTTTTAACATAGATTCATATACACAGTTTCTCTATTGGTCGAGCCGGGCTCAAGAACAAGAGACGCATTCCTCGATTACTGTCCAGTAAATTTTGCTTCGCGAATTGAGTGCTTACACCAACGGATGTATGTATGTACATATGTATGTAAGTATTTGGCGAGTCGCTGAAACAATACGTCGAAAATAGATAGAATTTCTTTTCTAAATATGAATCAAGGGAAATTCTAGAGGAATATCGAAGTGATGCAAGAGCTGCCACGCAGACAACAGTTGATGATGATGGTGTTGACAGCTCAAAGAAAAAAGAAGAATAAGAAGAGGAAATTGGAGGAAATGGACGATTAGATATTTAACTAAAAACTGATCTAACTTTTAACTGATCTACATAATGTGGATGAAGCTGTCACAAACGACAGCGGAATTGCCCTATGACACTTGCCGTAGAAAATGGAAACGGCGGCGGCCGGCTAAGAAGAAAAAGAAAAAGAAGCAGAATAAGGACAAGGACAAGGAACTTAAGCAAAATAACGACATAAGCGATAAACTGTTACAAATCTTTGTATTTTATTCGTTTTTACTATTTTTTTAGCATTTTACTTGATTAGTTTTTTGAAGTAACAGCTGTTTGTATACATTTTGAGATGGTGCCGATGAGTTGAGAACTGATTGGAAGAGTATATTCATTTACGATAATTGTGTCTATATTAAAGTTTTGAACATTGAAGGAATGTTAAACACAAAAATCTGTTTTTTTTAATTTATTGTTTAAACTAAATTGGCAGATCTGTGGGTTCTATAGGGATCCGTAGAAGTAATAATAATATACTTTCACCCCGGATTTTATTGGCAATTTGGCACTTTACAATGGTACTTGCCTTGATGAAGTTATATGCAAATCATAATAAAGCCATCATTTTGTGTTCACTGCAATAAACAAATTCTTTTTTTTCGGTTTTAATTTATTTTTGCGAAGCTTCATAAGACACCATCAACATGAAGATTCTACCAATCTCTTTTCACCGAGACATTTTTTCGAGCTTGGGAACAGAAAATAATCCGAGCTTGATTAATCTAGCAAATATGGTGCGTAAGGTGGTAATTAAACTTCAAATCTTTAATTTTGGAAAAAGCTATATCGGATGTGTTAACTGGTGCATTGTCGTGATCAAACAAACGTTTTATCTTTGCTAAATTGCGACGTTTTACCCTGAATTCATCACCTTAACGTTGCGAAAAAAATTAATAATGATTGTTTTTCCTTTCTGGAGACAATCGATAATATTACATAATGTGCATCCCAAATAACTGACGCAATGACATTACCTTCTGATGAAACTGTCTATGCTTTCCTTGGAGCCGATTCTCCCCTTTCAGTCCATTATTTTAACTGTTCTTTTATCTCAGGTGTGAAGTGGTGGACTCATGTTTCATACATGGTATTGTTGAACGCAAAAACTCGGCTTTTTTCTATGAGACTTTGCAAAACTTTGAAACATCCTTTCAACGCTGTTTTTTTAAGAGTCATCGCGGCACCCACCTTAAGCGCAGCTTTCTCTTACTAAAATTTTGGGTTAGGAAGTATACGAGTTACACCCATAGCTGGGCATTAACGCGCATTTTTTCGTTAATCCGTTAATCGTTAATTAACGAAGTTAACATTCCCATTAACGGATTAACTTTTCAGTTAACTTCAAAAAAATGTTAACGATCGTTAAATTTTCCAAAGTCCGTTAATCGTTAATCGAACACAAATACCATACAGACACGGTTGCCAGTTTGGTCATTTATGACCAAATCTGGTCCTTATTTTTTCACTTGGTCACATGGTCATTCTTTATTTAATTTGGTCTTTTTTTTAAACTTTAACTTTAATAATAAGTTACTGTTCTCAACAATTAAGTTTACGAACTGCAATATCTAAACCTCAACTGTAAACAGACCATAAGCATAAAGCGTTGTTGGTTTACACCGCATAATCTGCAGACTAATATCTATGCCAGAGAGTAGATGAATTTGCTTAATTTTGCATTTTAGATCTGCCGAAAAGTAGAAGAGCTCAGCTTTATACTAAACATCAAAGAATAGACAGAATACAGTTAAGGGTGGTGGCTTTTTAAATAATAGGTTATTTTTACACTGACTCCTTCTCAAAACCTTGATAGAAAAACAGTATCATATTATCCATTTTTTCTTACTAAAATTGAAGACATAGATTACAACGACCTCTGGGTCATGTGTGATGGTTCTCCATGCCACACAGACCAGATTCCAAAATCTTGTTTTTGGCTATGTCGATTGTTGTCCACTTCGGAGCTGCGATTTGACCCCTTTGGACTTTTCTTTTTGTGAGGAACGGTAAAGGACCGATATATCAACCAAGTATCCGGGAGCTACATCTCGAAATCATCAACTAGGTTTTGGAAAAATGAGGTGACAGAGCTATTGCGAAGCCAGTCGAGGTGGCCACTTGAACCAAGTTGGGTTACATAATTAATAGGAATGTTGGCTCTAAATAATAAAGCCATAATGTATGGACAACACTTTAATTTTGGGCGTTTTGGTTTGAAAAATCGTTTTTTGAAATTATTGCATTAAAATAAGACAGATCATTATTTTTATACTAAGTTTTCAATATTTTATAGTAATGGTCTTTTTTTTGCTGCATTTGGTGGCGGCGCCAGGTTCGGTCCCTACTAAAATTTGAAATGCCACTATTATTCCGGGTGGCGTTATTATTGCCGTTATTGAAATACCACTTTTTTCCAGCGGCTGTGAGTGGGAAAACTGCCATACTAATCGTATATAATACGACGATACGACAATGTTTGTTTTATTATACTTATGGACGATGAACAGTGCCAACCTGCTGCGGCTTTTCAGCCTAAGTCTCGGTTGATATGGTTGCACAAATATGATAACAGTCGTGTAGATGCAGTGAGAAAATGCATGGAAAAAAAGGTAGAAGAAGCGCTACAAGAAGAAGCTATCGAAATATCAAAGGACGTAGAGAGTGTAGGTGGCGGAGGCATCAACACGAGTAACAACGACGATGGTGAGGATGACTTTTTCAACTCTGTTACTCAATCTTCAGAAAAACCTTAGAACAACAAATCATTAAGAAGTAAAGCTCAAAGTCTTTTAAAAACGTGGTTAGATTTGAAGTCAGAAGACTCGTTAAATGAAGCGGCATTCCTTGGGGAACATTTATTGGGAAATCTGTGTATCCAATACAATACTGCCATACCCTCAAGCGCTGCTGTTTTAACACTCAAACTCTTATAAAATATAACTTACTATATTTAAAAAAAATTACTTGTCTTTTCTTGTTTCCAACTTCCAATTTTTATTAGAAAATAAAATGTTTATGTCGTGTTAACGGATTAACGATTAACGTTAACTTGCGTTAATTTTTCCAAAATTTAACGTTTTAACTGTTAACGAAGTTAAATTTTTAATTAACGGATTAGCGATTAACGAAGTTAACTTTTTGATTAACGGTGCCCAGCTATGGTTACACCCCTTTTTGATATTCCTACCATGTCTGCTAACTCCCGTATTTTCAGTCTGCGATCAACAATCGGTACCCAATTTTATCCATGTTTACCAACTCACGGAAAGTGGTAGGTACCTGGTGACATTTTTTCTTTCCAAAATTTTGGCAAGGGGTTGCCCATGCTATGATTTTACTCTTCATCTTTTTTCATACCATGCCTATATATGAAACGATTCATAAGCAGTAAACTCCAAAAAAAAAAAAAAAAAACAAAACCAGTTATCTACATAATGCTATACTAATCCCAATTATCATTTCTGAGTACTACGAGCACACAGTAATGGGATGCGGGTACAACGTCCTGCGAGTCGGCTAGTTCTATTTTAAATAAAGATGCATACACGTTACAACATCTTAATAATAAGTGGATAAGAGATTTTTCATCTGTTTTTTTTTTTTTTTTTTACAAATTCAGTTGATAATAAAATTTCCTCAATTTAGGGTTCATCACGCTTTCCTACACCTTTAAGAATTCAAAAATGTACTGTTATCCTATTTTAAATTAAATCCGTAAACAGAACGGTATGACAGCAATATAAAGCCCATAGGTAGAGCAAATATAAATCGAAATAAACAATGTGTACAACAGGTCTGAATAATTCGAGAAAACCAAAGTTAAAATTTTGGCCATCATCCTACGACGAATTTAGATCTGAAAAGATGAAACTCATCCAAGTATTACACAAAAGTTTCGAGTTATGAATAAAATTATACTTTAAATTCAAATGAGAGATAAGCCGAAGCCCTAAAAATAAACATTTCCTCCTTGTCAATGTTCATTGGTCTTGATCAAATCGTGGTGACTGTTGTGTCTTACACTGGAGTAGTTCTATTATTTCGATTCCGTTCTCACAGTCCTATTCCCCTTTTCATACTGAAAATTTTGCAAGATATAAACTTTCCCAGGGACGCATAATTATGCGTATTTTCGGTTAAGCCACATTTAAATGTACTTTTAAGACAATAATGGTCCAATTACGACGACGAGAACGGCGATGAAAGGAAAGCACTTGTACATAGGTACTACTCTGCCTTATACGCATGGGTTAAGTGTATACCTACAAGGATGAACTCAACGGCTAAATGTCACGAGTAACTGTCAAGCGCTCCTCATGTAAAACAGTCATTTATTATTAGTCATCTGTCTAAAAGTCTTCTAGAATGAAACATGTCATTTACTTCGCACAGAAAAAAAAATTAACATTATCGCAATACCACCATGACAAACCATCGCTGTGATGACGGGCGGGCGACAAGGACGAAACGAAAGTATTCTTTTATCTAGCTTTCAATATACCTTTATTGTCAAACAAGAATCCTTTATAGGCTTTGACATGTTAGCATTTATTCAAGTTCTCTCGCATGTTCTTAAATTACAAACGGAGCAAAGAAAAAAACCTTTGGAAAAAGAAGGTGTGAAGACTGAAGACAAGACATTGAAACGAGTCACGCAAAGACATTTCTTATCGATTTACAAAATAGCTATGTGGGCTCCGTAGTACCTAAATAAAAGTATTTTTAGTCGTTTTCGTTTCTGTCGAAGAGAAAGAAAAAAAAAACCATTAACATTGATTAATTGAGATTCAAACCTTTGAAGTTGCAGGGCATGCTGTACATTTTTTCGAGTAGAGTAGCCCCCACCCCAACTTGAGAGCTGGTATCGGTATTGCTTTTCGTCGTCGACAAGCACTTCAAGCCCAAACGTGTAGGCGCCGAATTATACTCAGTTGTAGGGGAAACAAAATTAATTCAAGAGTGGTGCGGTGGCCCTGAGTTTAGGCCTTCTTGGTTCGTAACTCAATTACGGCTAATTTACATAATTTCGTTATTCAAATTTTAAAGGATCTATTATAGTTAAGATGAGGCTTATTAAAATGTTCTTTAGAATGTTGGTTTATGAATTCATTACCGCTGTGGTCCAACATAAGTCCCACCCTAAACCAAAAGCCCCGCAGGAAACAGAAACTCAAAAAATATTTATTTGGTTATTCAATCAAATTAGGTACTCAATTTGTGCTTTATGCTCAGAATTATGCATTACTTATTTATGGTTCTTGGCGTTAGGAAATTCATCAATTTCGTTTGACAGACAATCCTTCGTTCCAAATAAATTCATGTGAATTTTCAAGTGTGTATATATCTATTTTATGAATTGAAGTTTGTTCACTGGAAAAGTGGAAATTGAGAGGGGCAGAAAACTTTGCCGTGGTGAAAGTGGGTTGTAGGTTTTCAATATCAAAATTCCGAAGAAGCTTCGAAATCAGGGAGTTTTAATTGTTAAATTGAGTACGTATTTACTCAGGTTTCTAGTTTTTAATAAATCTTTTGTGGAAATTTAAAATCTTTCAACCTAAGATACACCATTACACATTTGCATTAAAGTCAAAAATACATACATAATATAGGGTCGTGGCACCAGTTACAAAAAATAGGGTATCTGCTTGTGGAATTGTATTTTTAAGATTTTTGGATTTAAATACCCTCGAAAAAAGGTTATGTTGGCTTTGAGCAGCCACCCGCGTATTTCTTCTTACATAGTGTTTATTGACCTAATGTAATCGAAGGATCGCACTACTTCGAATTCGTGCTCCTTCAGCTTAATAGTTGTTCTTCTACTATTGGCAATGTTTTCAGCAGACGGGGCCACCATGATTTGAGTTTCTCACTCATTGAATCCACCCCCAGGTTTTTTGTCGCCAGCTCGATCTGGTTAAAGGAAGATTGTACATCTTGTGGGTACCTTCTTCTGCGTATGCCAATAATTGGGTGGAACTGATAGATACACAAGAGTCACGGATTGCTTTCTACAAAGCCAGGTTGAAGAGGAGGCAGGTTAGTCTGTCCCCTTGTCAAAGTCCATTGAAAATGTTGATGGGTCTCTCCTTGAAACGTTGGTCATCGTCATCCAACATAGTCTTCTAGTTCTCCCCGGCTCTCTCCTCTAGTGGGCTCGTCATTTCTTCGGTAAGCTGACTATTGTTCATCAGTTCATTACAGTTTACTGCCCATCCCTTCAGAATGCTTTTGGGATGGGTTATCAGATTGCTATCTATTTCCTTCTATTTCAAAGACAATTTTTTTTTCACAGGCTGCTTTATTTTGACTGTGAAGTTTCTTTTCCTCCTTCCTGAGCCTTTAATATTGCAATTCGCAGGCCCACGTTCTATGAGATTGCTGCATTGCTCGATATGCAGCCTTTTTACGTTCAGACGCTGGTTTGCATTCATCATTAAACCACTCGCTCCGATCTCTGCGATTACTGCCTAAGAATCTGTTAGTATTAAAGGGTGATTTTTTTAGAGGTATAGAACTTTAAATTGCAATAAAACAACGATGGAATATTCGATTGATATGATTTTTTATTTACTCGAAAGATAATCTTGTGGCATTACATTTGAAATATGATTTCTGGCATATGACTGCCACGGCTGGCTTGGATGTAGTATAGTCTGGACGTTCAATTTTCGATGACTTTTTCCAACATTTGTGGCCGTATATCGGCAGTAACACAGCGAATGTTGTCTTCCAAATAGTCAAGCGTTTGTGGCTTATCCGCATAGACCAATGATTTTACATAACCCCACAGAAAATAGTCTAACGGTGTTAAATCACAAGATCTTGGAGGCCAATTCACAGGTCCAAAACGTGAAATTAAGCGGTCACCAAACGTGTCTTTCAATAAATCGATTGTGGCACGAACTGTGTGACATATTGCGCCGTCTTGTTGGAACCACAGCTCCTGAACATCATGATTGTTCAATTCAGGAATGAAAAAGTTAGTAATCATGGCTCTATACCGATCACCATTGAATGTAACGATGTGGCCATCATCGTTTTTGAAGAAGTACGGACCAATGATTCCACCAGCCCATAAAGCGCACCAAACAGTCAGTTTTTCTGGATGTAACGGTATTTCGACATACACTTGAGGATAAGATTCACTCCTAATGCGGCAGTTTTGTTTGTTGACGTAGCCATTCAACCAGAAGTGCGCTTCAATCGCTTATGAAAATCGGGAACAACGGCCATCTCGTTTTGGGCCCATTCGACGAATCTACGCCTTGCTTGATGATCGTTTGGCTTCAATTCTTTCACGAGTTGGATTTTGTAAGCACGCAAACCAAGATCCTTCCGCAAAATCTTCCATAAAGTGGATGGACACTGATCCAATTCCTGTGCTCGATGGCGGATGGACTCATTCGGGTGTTCCTCAATACTACGCTCTACAGTAGCAATAGCTTCTTCTGTACGCACCGTACGGCATCTATGGGGATGCGAGTTATCAATTAGAGTAAACGTGGTGCGAAAACGTTCCATAATTAATCGAATTAACTGTTCTGATGGACGTTTTTGCCGACGATAAAATGGACGTAGTGCGCGATACGTATTCCGCACAGAACCATTATTTTCGAAATAAAATTGCACAATTTGCAAGCGTTGTTCAGCCGTGAGTCTATTCATGATGAATAGCCAAACCAAACTGAGAATAAATCACTTGACAGCTGTTAAATCCGTCGCCGTCTTGAAAAGTAATGCCACCTTAAAGTTCTATACCTCGAAAAAAAACACCCGTTACTAATGATAATGACATTGTTTTTGAGACGTGCCCACTTTTCTTCCACACCCGGTTATTTGGAATCAGGTCTTACTCTTCCCTCTTCATTGAGCTCTTCCAAGTCCCATCCCATCTTTTTCAACCCTTCATCAAAATATATATATATGTTTTGTTTGGTTTATGTGCCAAGTACTAACTTTTTTCTTTTGTGTCTTGTTAGAGCAGAACTCTCCTAGGATCCTACAAATGCGTTAACGTTGCTCAATTACTTTTCTCTTTCCTTCTTTAAACCGATCTCTGTGTTTTTTATGGTTCCTGGATTTGTTAAATGTTTTGAAAAACTCGATGATGGGCTATTGTGAGTAATAAAGACTGTAGATACCGTGATATTTTCATATTTTGACTGTTGTTATTTCATTGCTTAGATTAAGCGCTGATGGGTTGTGCTGACAGAAATGGTTCGAAATGGTCAAGAATTTGGAAATTGTTTTTTGATATGTAGATTGTACAAGGTTTTTAGTATGTACCTGTATTGCCTGCTTCAGGAATAACTGTAATTGCAGCTCCTTCTAGTAGTTTGTCCACCTTCGAAGATGTTATATTTGCCGATTTATTTTCCAGTTGAATGCTACTGTGACTATGAGCATTTGAAAGAGTTGCGTGTAAATGTCAATCAATCCCATTATCTACTGTTTGCTTCTAAAAAAAAAATTGATCGGAATCGCTGTATTTTGTGTGGGTTTAATTATCTAGAAGGCATTTTGAGAAGTTTCGGGATTGAATGGAACAAACCAGATTTTTGGACCGCATTCTTTACGGCTGACGAAGTGACGAACGATTAGTATTCTCCAAAACTAGTTTTAAGATTTGGAAAAAAAATTAGCATTGGTTCCTGTTTTGTCATGATTTTTAGGCAACATGCTGTATTCCCCTACAGTTGTCTTATAATTGCTTTTGATTCCCTTAAAAGCTTCTACATCTGCAGGCTGCATTAGCTGTTTTGTATTCGGAGGAAGTGAATATAAAACTATCTGACAAAGCTTTCGCGAAACAAAAACAACTTGGTGAACATGTTGGTCTTCAAATGATAGTTATATGCATAGGTATCTGTTATATTTCGTCAAATTTTGGTTTATAATCCAAAAGCCCGGCCGGCCTTCAAATTTTATTGGTGTGGGTGCCTACAGCAGTAAGAGGTGTATTGGAAACAATTTTGTTTTGTGGTCACACTGCGCAAACAAAAGAAATGTGTTTTCCAATTTCCATCCCTCAGGGCAATTTATACAATCTAAATGAATTCTACCAAGCACCCAAAACCTCTTATCACAAAATAACGCTATTTCAAATGAATTCCAATTGAAAAACGAACACTTAGCAAGAGTGTCCTTGGCATAATAAAAGACATTAACATTACTTATCATTATTCATGACCTACATCATGATGTGCTGGGCTTTCTTCTTTATTTTATTTATTTCAATTTAAGACGAAGACAAATAATGTTGACCTTTTTTTATTTATCAATGAATCAGAGCAACGATGGAGGTACTATATTTCCTTTTTTATTGTATTGTCATTGAAATTCCTAAAATGAAATCGCTTTGTTTACCAAAGAAGACAAACCAATTTAATATTCCCTTGTCATTGCTTTTTTGGGTAAAGGTATTTCTCAAACACTGCATTTTCCGTTCTAATTCTTATGGATACTTGTTTCAAGAAAACGTCTATATAGGGATAAATTTAATATCTACACACTCAGGAGCACTTTCTTACATCCACGTAATGAATAGAAAACTGTTAAAAAATGTCCTCGAATCTTCTAATCGATGTTGCACCCCTCATAGGATGAAGCAAAGTATTTAAAGTCTTAGCTGTATTATTATTATTATTATTCTTACTTTAACTTACTTTTAATTCTTTTATCTGCAGAACGTGGACTTAAAAGTAAGTTTACATTAAACTATTATCCGGCAGCGCGGAAAGAACTTTTTTTTCTATCGTCAATATTGACAATAAGAAAAAAATGCGTTCCAAGTTTCCTACAAAAAAGTGTGGCAACCGACTGCTAAATATGCACCTGACTATAATATTGCGGCACACGAAATTTTCTACCGAAAAATAAATTCAGAACAGGAAATCAAACAAAATGAAGAAATAATTTGGCCCAAACTAAACTTATTCCATGCTAAGGCGACGGAAAAAAGCAAGTAGGCATAAAACGTCCTCGACGACAACGAGACGTAAATGTTCAACCTCATACTACCTCGTCACCCCTGTGCCAACGTACCATTATCACACAAAGCCTTAGCTATAGACAACCGAAAAATCGTTTGTACCACTTCCCGAGTAGACAGGGGCGGCAGAAGGTATGGGGTGGGTGGGGTATGGACCCCACCTAAAATTTCTGAGCATGGGGCGCACCCCACCTTCTGGCTTTGGAAATATACCAATTTTTTTTAAGTTAATTGACGAGAAAAAATGTTATGAAATTATGAATATTGTTGCAATAATTCTCGATTGATTGACTGAGACCGACCAAGTGATTTGATTTATTTATCCATCGGTCAAAGGCTCAACATCATGAATTATTTTTTATCTTTTTTTCTGCTTGATTTTAGTTAGTGTCCGACCGAACCTTCGGCTTCGGCTTCGGCTTCGGTCGAATTCGGCCAAATCTTCGGCTTCGGTATATACTAGGCCGAAGTTTTGGTCGTAGCCGAAGAATTTTTTTATTGATATCGAGAATCGTAGTAGACGCCGAAAAAATTCAATTTTTGAATAAGATAAAATATTTTTTTTTTGCACCCCACCTAAACAAAAATCGTTCTGCCGCCCCTGCGAGTAGAATACCTTTGGCTCAAACTTCCGACTTCATACTTGATGCATACAGAAAACAGAATACACGTATACACTTGACAATATAGGTTTGAAAGAAGGAAATAAATTTATTAATGAAAGTTTATTGTCGACTGAGCTTCTTTCTTTAAAAAGCAATTTATTGACAATCCTATTAAATGCTTTGTGAGACTCCTTCTTTTTTCATACACATCACTGCCTATACATATATGAATTTTTTTTATTATACTCGTATGATCTTATGTATCAATGCGACTATAAACTCGTACTCGTGCATTGTATGAATGTATCATCGATGAGTTGTTATGGAATGCTGGCGAGGCGGTGGCAGGAGAATAGATTAAATCACAGCAAGGAATGACAAAAATCAGAATATGAGATTCTGAAACAAAAATATATCTTTTCAAATGGGAATGCATGTACCTGTCGCACGCAGGGCCGTCTTTACCCTTTTGGGGGCCATGGGCACTTTTCGAAAATGGGGCCCCTGTATGATTATATAAAAATGTTATATTGTGTAATAAAGGTATACAGAAAAAAATCACATAACTTTGAATTGATATTTATCCTTTTAATTTTTTAAATAAATAATATTTTTTTAATTCATTAAAAAGATAAATAGTTATTGCAGCATTTGAAACATAAACATAAACATAGTAAAAATAAAAACAAAAAATAAATATTTCATATTAAAATTCAAAAATAAACAAAATTAAAATAACAGACAATTAAATAAGTTATTGAGAATGTAATTTAAAGAACAATATAGTGACGCAGACTATATTTTTTTCAGGCAAAAGAAAGGAATATTTATTGAAGGGGTCTTTTTCTTGATTTGAGATTAGCAAAAACATTGATCACATCTTCAAAATCGATGCCTCTGAGGATGTCGCTTTCGATTGACATCAGCGACAAACATGTCAATCTTTCTTAAATCATTGTAGTTCTGAGTTCGTTTTAATACTGAAAAGCTTATTTATAAAAAAAAATAAACAAGTTTTAGAGTCGGAATAAGCTAAACTGATTTATAGTTTAAAGCTGGAATAAATCTGTATAAATATCAAAATGTGTCAAACAATTGTTTTGTCAAATTTGCTATTATGTTGCAGGAGAATTTGCGTCCAAAAAGGCTATATAATTTAAATCTTCGGACCGCACATGGTTCTTAAAATTATTTGGAACCGTTCCTCTTCTTCATACTTACTTTTGCTGGTACATACTTTTGCAGTCCCAAAAATCAATATTTTGCTCTTCAATATATTATTTTCTGAAAAAATGAAAGGCAGTGTCAGGTTTGTATATTTATTTGACGAATAAATATACAAAGGTGTCAAATTTATTTGCAGGAGTTTTAGATTGGTCAATTTTTAATAGCAAAATTTGACATAAGCCAGGCATAACTAAAACGAGTAATAAAATATTTTATAAATAAGGAATAGGAATAGGTTGATGTACGTGCTTAAACTCGTTATAACTATTCCGGGTATCAAACGAGTATTAGTGAAATCTAATAAATAAGGCTGTTAGTGTGTCGAAAATGGGAAGAAAGGTTTCAATTTTAAATATTTTTTTCGCAGTCAGAATTACTGAGGGTCCAGAGCCGTCAAAAAAAGTCTGGCGTGAGCTTCTACACCTCATCCTTTCAGAAAGGTTCTTATATTCGGAATCCGGGTTTTTTTGTCTGGCTGACGAATCAAAGTTATCAAAATTGTCCCTGAGCCCAATTATAAATTCATCTATTGCACTCAGCAAATTTATTGCAACATCCAGGGTAATATTTTGTTTTTGAAGTAAAGTACTTGTTTTATTAATTCTTTGCAATACAGAGTTCCAAAGTTCTGTAAGTATGGTAAATTCAAGCTTGGACATTTTTTTGCAAAGACTAAATGCTTCCTCTCTGGCCTCTCGTGCCTGTCCTAGTGAGAAGTGTAATCTTTCATCTATCATATTGAATGGCCAAAAACAAAAACTATTTACCTCTTTACCGTGAAATCTTAAAAAATTGAGTGCCGTTCATCCGACGGATAGTTAAATCGCCTATGTATGAGTTACTGCGTTGATGCAAACTTGTAGGCGCGTTGCAAATATAGAAATACCATTATCTTTATTTTTTCATACAAATACAGTGATATTCAAAATGTAAGTGTTTTTTTTTCTGTCAGAAAGCAAACTACATTGCCACTCAGTTAGTTATTCATATTTCTGTTTTAATTTGAATATAATTTCGCAGGGAATGTGATTTAAATTGTTCAGCAAGGTTGTTGTTCAGAGAGTAAAGAGGGGTCTGGTCGCACGTACTTGCTCCCAAAAAGAAAATATAAAGTCTATTGTTAAATTAATTTATCGAAATTTTTACTTTTTTTTCAAAATTCTGCGTATCTCGAAAACGGATCAATATAAAAAATCGAAATTCCATAAAATAATGTATATTTACATGATCTTGAATACTGCATACCCAAATTAATTTTAAGACATTTAAGACAAATTTTATATATAAAAAATTGATTAAAAAAAACCGCTTCTAGGATTTAAGAAAACATTGAAAAATCAGCAATTTTTTAAGAAATCATATGACATTTTGACATATTTTGCTCCGCAACAGCACTACTTTGTGGGAGTGAGCATAACAATAACATATACAGGGTGATTCACGAGCGTTGTGCCAAAAAGCTAGAGCGTGTAAGTTGAGTTGAGACAATAAAAAAAATGGTATGAGAGGGGGGGGGGGTCTATTCCCCCCGTTTAGCCAGAAAGGGCAATTTTCTGAAAAATTGACTTATTTTGTAAAAAAAAAAATATTAAAAATTAACCGCTTCGTTAACAACACCGTGCTATACATTTCTGGAAAGCCAAAAACTTCTTCTTTTATTTTGTTTTTAAATTAAATTGTTTTAAAATTTTGAAAAAAAGCAAAAAAATAACATTTTTTAACAATTTTTTTTCAAAATTTTATGTATTTAAGTACTAATTTTGTTTTAAAAATTCAATGTCGTTGTTAGTTTTTAGTCGAAAACAGAAAACCGGATGCAAAAATCTCTTTTCGTTTTTGATAAATTAAAGAAAAACCAAATCAACTTATTTCTAAGAAAATCTTTGTGAATTTATTTTTACCTATCTGGACTTTATTTATTTATTTATTTATTTCGTCTAACAAGTTACAATACTTTAGGAGACTACATTTAACTTAAGATAAAATATACAATTTTTAAATTTTTAATTACAGTAGCATAAACATTCATAATAGCCTCAATAATTTTCGTTTTACATCAGTTTTATTATCAATTAAATCAATAGCATAATCAAACTCATTAAAATCTAAACATGCGTTTGTGATAGGTTTATGCTTAGCATAGCTTCTACAATGGTTAGGAACATACAAAAAATCACCCATTCTTGGGCGCAATATACGGGCTGGTGCATAAATATTGAACATAGATAGCAAAACCGGACAGTCAATATTAGAACAAAGAACATCAAAAGCATATAATATTGAATTTATTTTTCTTCTCGAAACAAGTGATTTCAAATCAATTAAAAGACATCTCATCTCATAGGTCGGAACATCTGAATTACCGTATGTTTTTTGTAATGCAAATTTGGTAAATCGTTTTTGAACTTTTTCAATACGTTGAATACATAAATTGGTATAGGGATTCCAGGTAACGCTACAATTAGGGATTACAATCCCGGGATCCCGAATCCCGGTACATTTTTCAATCTTTTAAATCCCGGGATTGTTTTATCTAATCCCGGGATTTTCGGGATTGGTAGATTAAATCATTGTATATAAAGACACCCAGTATAATCAAGAATGGGTTTTTCGACTTTTTGTGCTACATCATAACCAAAAAAAAAAAAACCAATACATATCAAACTTATCGGCATTATTACCGTACCCGATCGGAGAAAAATTCTCTCCGATTCGTACAATTTCTACGAATTTTCTACCACCGTATACTTTCGGACACTTCAATCGTAGAGCAACGTTTCGCTATTTCATGCGATGCACTGCGATTTGCTACTTACTGTTTTCGTCCGATTGTCTCCGAAGCAAAAAAGTGTCGGAACTAAAAATATTTTTTAACTCACAAAACAACAAAGAAGTGCGTCGGTACGCATCACTTATTTTTGTACGAATCGGGTACGGTGAAGGAAATAAAACTTCCGATCGGACATTTTCTCCGATCGGAGAATTCTCCGATCGGGTACGGTAATAAGGCTGTATGTAAAAAAAACAGCACTGTGTCAGGTCTCAAGATGGCACTACAATCTATTGCCAGGTCGCGGGTACTAGCTAAATAGAAATACAATGGATTAAATATTCACATACAAATTTTTTCCTTATTTCATTACCTTCTAACAGCAACCATACTGAAATTATTATTGAAGACAGTCTTGTGGACATAGACAAGAGAAGAACACCGATGAGTTAAAAGGGAGATGGGGAACCAAGCTGTCAAAATGACAATGTCTACAAGCTGCGGTCCGTTTACTGCAAGAGTATGCGTGTTTTTACCAATACTATCTCAATAAACTTAGGCACCCCATATGGGGAGTAAATTAACCGGTAAATTTGAAAATTTGTAGTTTTAACGTACGAAAGGTGAGTAAAAGTGAGCAGAAGAGGGATATGTTCAAAAAAATAGTATCAAGCAGTAGAATTTCCGACATCAAAAATGGAAGTAAAAAAAAGTTGTCTAATTAAGAATGCTGAACATCTGAAAAGCTTTTGTTTGAAATCTTATTTTGTTATATAAAAACCTGGCTTCATCAGTAACGAAATGCAAGCAAATCGGGTTTCAATTTATACTTAATCCACGTTCTATGAAATCGGCAGTAAGACTTATAAAGGTATAAACGTGTTATTTGACCTCTACCTGATATACAATTTAAAGAGGTAGTTTAAATATTTGTGTGTATTTCTGCCTTTAAGCAAATCTAAATGGCTTTTTCACACGTGATTTTTATTTGATTAGTGATGGCAAACGGGGTTGCTTGCAGAAGACGTAAGAGGAAGGAAAAATAATCATGGAGTTATTGCTTTTAAGAGTTTTTATTGAGTTGTTTCTTTTTTAAGTTGTCAAATAAACAAAATAAAAATTTCCACAAATATCTTTTATTTTTTCTTTAAATCCCGGG
Organism: Sphaerophoria taeniata; assembly: GCA_943590905.1. Lineage (NCBI taxonomy): Eukaryota > Metazoa > Arthropoda > Insecta > Diptera > Syrphidae > Sphaerophoria > Sphaerophoria taeniata. Next base: position 187,426,638 of record OX016540.1, read on the forward strand.
ATTATCCCGGGATCCCGGGATTCAAATTTTTGAATCCCGAAATCCCGGGATTGAAAAATCATTCCGGGATTGCAATCCCTAGCTACAATACTCTAAACATGGTCTTACAATACTTAAGTAGAGAGATTTAAGTGTATATGGGTCATTGAAACATTTCGAACTGCGAATAATAAATCCAAACATTGCATTTGCCTTAGAAACAATGCGATCTATGTGAACAGAGAAGTTCATTTTCGAGTCAAAATATACCCCAAGATCTTGTTGGTTAATACATCTCTGCAAGATTTCGTCACCAATTTTATATTCAAAATAAAAAGGGTTTAGAACTTTCGAAAAAGTAACCACACTACATGTTCAGAACTAATCAACCTTATTTTAATGTTAACTAAAATTATCTAAATCAAATTATTTCATACTTCATTTAATTCAATTATTTTTTCTTTTTGGTCATACATTAATTCATATTAAGATTTATGTTGTTAATTAATTGTTGAAACTTGCCAAACAAAGACATCATACACTATAATCTATCAAAACTTTAACCTTGAACTTGAATTATGAAAAGTAACTCTCTCTTGCTTAAGATAATAATACAGTGTACCGAACATATTTTCACTCAATTGTTTGCAATCCCTCTTTGTGGTCTTTTTCTTTGCACTTGCACATTAGAATTTTTAAACTCATCTTTTTTTTTTACATTGGACCACGGAGAGGAGCAGACACAATTTTGGTAATCTTGTATCGACACAACATATTGATTGATTATACCCAACACTTAATAAATTATATATTTTTGATTTTACGAAACGAATTATTCATTCATTCGTTCCCAAACATAGTGGTCCTTCTTAGCCGAATTTAAAGACAATCTCGTGGCGAAAACATTAAAAATTATCAAACGAATCTGGAATTATATATTTATTGATGGCATGATATATAATGCAATTCCGTTGCTCCTCACGTGTTAGACATTCTGGCTTCCAACTTGTATGAAAGCTTGGCATTATTTGTGATTTATCGATATAATTAATCACTGATTTGGTGCGGTTTAAGTTTAATCAAAAATTGGGGTATTCAGAATACCGTATTCTCGTTGTACCTATTTAAACTTTTTGGAACAGAATCTTAGAATTAAAAACAATGTTAAGTGCGCTTAAAGTTAAATGTGGCAATGCAAAAGCTCGGCTTACTCGGGCTGCAGCACGATTGAAGCATCCACATCGGTTGAAATGCTGGAAATTCGATTAAGTAGACTCGAGACCACGTGGTCTGAATTTTCGTCCCTACATAACGAAATTCTCGAACATTTGAAGGACGATGAAGTCAATGAAATTGAGGATGAATTTTCGGTTTACGAAAGTAAATATTTCGATACTAATTCTCAAATAGTTAAAGCTATTCGCGATAGGGCAAAACCTTCTGTAAAGGACGTGGAACTCCCCGATTGTTCATCAGCTATAAATCGCTTAGCCGAGCAGCAATCAGTTTTTCTAGAAAAACTTAATTCGTCTGCATCGCCGCCGCGCCGTCTAGTGATGCGAATACGACTAAACTCCCATCTATCGTTGTGCCAACATTCAGTGGTAGCTATAAGGATTGGCCATCTTTTCGTGACATTTTTCTCGGTTCAGTTGACACTAAGGTGAATCTAAGTTCGGTTCATAAATTTCATTATCTAAAATCATATTTACGTGGTGACGCAGCAAATCTGATAAAACATATCCAAATAAATGAGGCAAACTATTCGGAAGCTTGGGATCGTTTGGAAAAGCGGTACGATCGTAGCCAATTAATCGTCCAATCGTTCATCGAAAGCTTTTTATCGCTTCCCACTGCAAGCAGTTGCAACGCATTGATTTTGAGGAAAATCTCTGACGGTGCAGATGAAGTAGTGCGTGGTCTTAGTGCTTTGGGAAAACCTAGTCGTGATCCCTGGCTCATTTATTTATTACTGAACAAACTTGACTCGGACACAAAGCAATCTTGGGCAGAGCATATCGGTTCTCGGGAAGATTCTACGATTGTAGAATTTTTAGAATTCAATCATTAAACAATCGTCCGGGTACATCGCGTCTAAAACAAACAAATACCATTCGAGCTCATGTAGCTGGGTCGCAAGAGCAAACTTCGACTACTAAGTGCCCAATGTGTCAAGATAATCATATAATCGCCCAGTGCTCCAAATTCGTCGCGTTAGACACTGATTCCCGTCGAATGTTTGCAAAGACAAATTCGTTATGTTTCAATTGTCTTCGAGTTGGACATTCGTCACAAAAATGTCATTCGTCTTTTCGTTGTCGTGTGTGCAAATCGCGCCATCACTCGCTCGTGCATTCCGAAGATGCAGTTAAGAAATCTCAATAGCCTTCCTTACCTACTTCGCATCAATCTCAATCTTCAACATCAAACCTCGCTTCGACCTCTTCCAACATTCCACTCGTCAGTAACCATTCGCTTGATTTTAGTTGTCAAAAGAAGACGCTCCTTCCAACTCTTTTGGCAAAAATCAAAGACATTCGAGGAAATCTTATCGACTGTCGAGTACTCCTAGATTCCGGGTCACAGTCTACTTTCGTTTCTGAATCGTTCGCTCAACTACTCGGTTATCATCGACAACATGCAAAAATACCCATCCTTGGCGTATCATCGACTGACATAGGACACACAAAAGGTCGCATATCGTTAAATCTCCGTTCTCGTGTCAACTCGTCTAAGTTGTTCGTTGAGGCCTTCATACTAAGCAAATTAACTTCGGACTTACCAACTAGATTTATTGATGTTTCTTCCTGGTCTCATATTCGCGGTCTTGAACTGGCTGATCCAACCTTCAACGTCGCTACTCCAATCGATGTTCTTCTTGGGGGCGACAAGCTGTGGAACATTATTAAAGATGGACAAATTCGAGGTCCTAATGGTTGCCCCATCGCTCAAAACACTTCGTTTGGGTGGGTCATAACCGGACAGTTTTTTGAACCAGAAGACTCGAACCATTTTGCTTCATTACACTCTACTATCGACATAGATGCGTCATTACAACGGTTTTGGGAACTTGAGGAGGTTGCTCCACCAAACAATTCCATTGCTATCGACCAGGCTGAAGACCATTTTTGTCGGACTTTCTCCCGATCTTCAGACGGGAAATATGTCGTTCAACTTCCTTTCAAAACCCCAAATCCATCTTTCGAAACAACACTTTCTTTGGCGCGTTCTCGTCTATTTGCAATGGAACGTCGATTTGTTCAACATCCGAAATTGCGAGAGTTATATTCTGCATTCATGCAAGAATACATCGACCTTGGCCATATGACTCGTATCCCTCGTGAAGAACTTGTGATTCCTAACGGCAACTGCTTTTATCTTCCTCACCACGCAGTGTTCAAAGAGGATAGTTCGACTACTAAGCTACGTGTCGTTTTTGATGGCTCAGCCAAGGACTCCACTGGAAAGTCGTTAAACTCGACGTTACTAATAGGCCCTCCTATCCAACGTGATCTGATAGGTGTTTGTTTGCGGTTCCGACAACACCCGTTCGTCTTTACAGCGGACGTTGTTAAAATGTTCCGTCAAATCTGGATAGAAGATTCTGACTCTGACTACCAACGTATTGTATGGCGAAGCTCTCCCTCGAAAGACATCGAACATTATCGTTTACGTACTGTGACGTACGGTACGGCTTCCGCTCCGTTTTTGTCAGTTCGCGTTCTTAAGCAACTAGCCGAAGACTACAAATCAGATTACCCAAAAGCCGCCCGTATTTTATTGGAGGACGTCTACGTGGATGACGTGATGACAGGAGCAACTTCAACCAACGACCTCATCGAACTGCAAGCCGAACTCGTTACTCTTCTTTCCATGGCTAAACTTGAGCTGCGAAAATGGAGCTCTAATTGCTGGCCTCTCTTAGCTTCTCTTCCTAAAGAACAATGTGAATACTCTTTCTACGACACTGAACGCACAAAATCGTATATTAAAGTTCTCGGGATGCATTGGAATCCTTCGAAGGACGAATATTCATTCCGTATGTCGAATTCTCTTCCAACAATTTCATTGACTAGGCGCTCGTTGCTGTCTGAAGTGTCACGAATATTCGATCCCTTAGGATTGTTGGCACCATCGGTCATACTTTTCAAGATGCTTTTTCAAGAACTCTGGTCATCGAAGTTAACGTTGGGATGGGATGACCCGCTGCCCACTGAGTTAGCTGATCGTTGGGATAAATACCGAAAGGAAATATCGTTTTTTGAGCAAGTTCGAATCCCCAGAAACTTGTTCAACTCATCGTGTAACGACGTTGAACTTCATGGGTTCTGCGACGCATCCACTCTTGCTTATGGTGCAGTCTTATACACGCATTCTAAAGTCTCTGAAGGAGAATACAAAACAACTATTGTAGCAGCCAAGACTAAAGTCGCTCCGTTAAAACCAGTGTCGATTCCACGTCTAGAGCTTTGTGGGGCGTTGCTGTTGACTCGCTTGTTTAGTCTTGTGAAATCATCATGTTCATCCTAATTCACAAAAACGGTTGCCTGGTGCGACTCCGAAATTGTTTTACACTGGCTTTCATCTCATCCTCGTCGCTGGACTACGTTCGTTGCCAACAGAACTGCTACTATTCTCGAATCCACTCCAAGAAGTTGCTGGTGCCATATTTCTTCCGAGTCCAATCCCGCAGATCGTGCGTCTCGCGGGGTGCTACCATCTGAACTCCCAAATCATCGTCTTTGGTGGAATGGCCCAACTTGGCTTTCTCTGGACGAAAACCAATGGCCGAAATCGAAATTCAACATACTTAAATCGGATGACAGTGAACTTCTCCTCGAAACAAGACCATGTCCTCGTCAAGTTCTTGTAACCGAAACCAAAATTTTTGATGCCATCGATCACATTATCACCAAAACCTCGTCGTGGGATCGCATGCAACGAATCCTCGCTTATGTAATTCGATTTATCTTCAACTACCTCAGTCAAAAATCTAATCGTCGAACCTCATACCTAACAACAAAAGAATTATATATCGCTAAAACAACCCTCATTATATACATTCAATTAAAATCATTCAGTGACGATATTCGCGCCCTTAAAACTAACAATCAACTACCTCTTAAATCAAAACTGTTAAGATATACTCCATTCCTTGATAATAAAGGTCTTCTTCGAGTAGGAGGAAGAATTAAGAATGCTAATCTATCTTTCAACATTAAACATCCATATATTCTTCCCAATGATAACTTTTCTCGTCTCATTATAGAGCATATGCACAAGATAAACCTGCATCCGGGAGTGTCCGCAACGTTCGCAATCGTAAGGCAGCAGTTTTGGATCCTAGGATCTCGAAATCTCACCAGAAGCATCGTTTTCAAATGCATTACATGCTTCAAATTGCGGCAAACAACGTCTTCGCAGTTAATGGGAAACTTACCATCGCAACGCATATCACAAAGCCGTCCATTTTCGCACACTGGTTGTGACTATGCTGGTCCGATTTCCATAAAACTATCCAGAGGTCGCAATCCAAAAACATCAAAAGCATACATATGTCTATTTGTTTTTTTTTTTTTTTTTTTTTTTTAAATTCATTTTTTTATTCAATTTATCTTAACTCTACTTACATGCTAGACAAAATGGGAAACTAGCCTAATTATTACTACTTATATATAACTTACTGGCCCTAACCGGGCGCTCTAAGTAATTCAATATTCTTAAAATTAATGCCTTTCGGCCTACGAACTAAGATTGTTTTATTTATTTCAATTTATTTTTTTGTTTATTAGAAAATTATAAAAACTAATGGCTTTATCATTTTTTGGGGTTTTTCACTTACAAACTAATGTCCTTAAAATAAAACTTAAAATTACCTAAACTACCTACAAACTACTTAAAACTAGAACAACCACAGCGGCAAAAACTATGTCCTTGTAATTGTGTTCTTGATTCTTGTAATTGTCTTTTTTTCACATTATCATATTGTCCTTGATTATTTTTTTTTTCTTTTTTTTCACTTTTTTTTTTTTTATTAGTATTTTTCACTATTTATTTACTTATTTTTTTTTCGTTTTTATACATATTGTATAGTGCCACCATGCCTACTCTACTTAAACCTAAAACCTAAGACTAAAACAAGTATGTAAGCCGGCCAAGGCAAAAATACCCCACCCCGGATTACCCATTGTCAGATACAGTTTGAAGCCACCAGAACTGGTTCTCCTGCTTCACCCTATCAATGCGGTCCTTTTCGGACACAGCCCTACTGAACCGAAGCAGCTCCGCTCCATCACGAGCGAGGATGCCTCGTTCATACAGAAGCCGCCGGTCTACGGTTCTTCGCCTGACGTGGTAGATAAGCGGTACTGCCAATCTATCCTGTATCATGCCGCACTGGTCTAAATAGAGGAATGCCTCTGGTGGGATGAAGCCGCTCAAGCGTGCATTGTCGAAGTAATTGTCGTTCGGATAGAACGGCCCGAAAATCAAATTGTTGGTCGAAGTCATAGCTCTCGCAATGTGGCCCCGAACAAGTTTTATCACGAAATTGTCAATTCTATTGATCCGAGCCCCGTTGTATAGAACCTCGTTTGAATAATAATGCAGATAAGAAGATTCCGGTGTCCGATACCAACCGAGACAGCGCCGAAGACACTGCCTCTCGAACACCCGAAACTTCTCCATTTGAGAAGGGGCAATGTTGAACCACACAGGACAACCATAAACAATCATTGGCCGTATGAGGGCCATGTAGCAAATTACCTTCACTCTGGGGTCAAGCCGACTGCTGTAAAACAGCCGTTTCGTCAGAGCGAAGGCTCCTCTGGCCTTAGTCAGAGCAGCATCTATATGTCTGTCGAAATACAGATACTGGTCCAACCAGATACCGAGGTACTTCACTACACTTTTGCTCGTCAATGCCTGTCCGTGAGGATCAACAATGACCATCTTGCGCCAATTCTTACACGTATCTCGCGAGGCTTTAGCCAACGGAGTCCGGAACAAAATTGTCTACGACTTTTGGACATTTATTTTCAGTTTCCAATCGTCGCAGTATCGCTGAATCTTCTCGAAGTCACGCTGCAAGAGAATTCTAATAACTTCAACCTTTCGAGCCGTTCTGTACGCAATCAGGTCGTCGGCATACGCAATTGCGTTAGTTAAGCTACCTATCAGATCGCTGGTGTAAATGCTGAAGAGGATCGGCGAGTTCACCGCTCCCTGTTGAAGACCGTTTTTAATTTCAAAGGTGGTGGTAGAAGTTACATTGCCACTTTTGACAACAAACTTTCTACCGTTGAGCATATCATGAAGCATATACAATAATGGTTTACTGATGCCTAGTCTGGTGAGCTTTAGGTACAAACCTTCTAACCATACGGTGTCGAAGGCCTTCTCTAAATCAACCAGAACAGCACCCGTGCATTGTTTCTTGGACTTGTTCCATTGGATATCAGAAACGAGCTTAGACGCGGCATGAATGGTGTCATGTCCCGCCTTGAACCCGAACTGATTATCCGGAATTATTTTGTTGTCCGCAGCCCACTCAGCCAGAGCCCTATTGATTACCTTTTCGAATACCTTGCTGATGCTTGGAAGAAGACTTATCGACCGGAGATTTGACGGATTGGAGTTGTCCTTTCCCTTTTTCGGAAGAGGATGAACCACAGCTGTCTTCCAACGCACTGGATAATATGCATTATTCAGCGCGTTGTTGAACAGAGTGGTGTAGATGTCTATTGCCTCAATCGGTAAGTGTCTTAGTACAATGTTGGATATACCGTCGACACCTGCTGACTTCTTATTCTTTATTGAATCGAAGATGAGCTGGAGTTCTACCTTCGTGATGAGCAAGGGACTTGGGCCCGTTCGCTCGGCGATTATAGCGTTTGCTAGGAAGTCGTCATCAAACCGGGTAAAACCACGGTTCTCGGATCGCCAATGCGAAATATCATTCCTCAGGTAGAAGTGATGAAGTAAGGCTCTGTTCTCCAGGTCGTGGTTCGGGCGAGTGCAAGCATTCACCTTATACACTTGCTGGAAAGCAGCACCAACTGTCTCCACTTTCTCCTGCGGATCTTCAATCACAAAGAAGTCATCGTCCAAGACGGCTTCTTCCGGATCAATTTGCGCTGTCAGAAGTACGTCTCTGTTCTCTACTGTTCTCTGGAGCTTAAGACACGGAAGGTCGTTCTGGTTCTTGGATCTAAATATCTTATTAATCTTAGGGAACATACTTGGGTCGCTAGAATTAACGGCCCGAATTTTCTTGTCCCAATACAAGTTAATAGATAACCTGTAGTTTTCCTTGATCAGGGTGTTGACGTTTTTAATAGACGACTTCAGTGTCCTAATCTCCAGGTCGTTCGGGTCTGTAAATCGTCTGTACAAGTTTTTCAGTCTTGTCAGTAGTCCGCTTTTCTGTCTGTGTAGTGCGTCTATAGTCGCGTTACTGTAGACGTTATTTTGGTCACGTTCCTTGTACTTCGGTATTGTCCGTTCCATTGTTCGTTTTATTATGTTGTCCATCTGTTCAAGGTGTTGGTCGATTTCCGTATTTGTCAAGTTTCTGTTGTTTGGTGGGGCTATGTCACTCGAACGAAGTTCTCTTGCAAGGACTTGGGTGAAACGCGGCCATCGCATCTTACTGTAATTGTAAGAATGCGTTGGAACGAATTCATCCAATTCCACAAGCTCGTTCGGAATCTGAATTACAGCAGCGAGCCCGCAGTGGTCACTGTCGTACTCGATTGTCTGTAAGCAGTTTCGAGGGTGATTACCCACTTTGTCCGTTATTGTCAGTCTGGTATCGTACAGCAAAAGGTCCAGGAAGGAACCGCTCCTTGGGAACGATGGCCTTTCAGTAGCCAGCAGGTCGACACCATATTCAACACTGTGAAGATTCATCAAATTAAAAAGATGATTACCTCTTGGATTATTTGTTTGATTTCCCCAATCTTCATGTTTCGCGTTCAAATCTCCGGCCATAATGAAGTAGTTTTCTTCCAAGCTCAGTTTTAGTACTCTGAAAAGAATCTCGAGCTCTGAAATAAAGGTAGTAGCCTGCGGAGCTTCAGCCGCATAAGCCGCAATCATATACATCCGCTTCCCTTGAGTGAGAGAGATGCATACGACGCAAACTTCTAGCGTCTTGAGCTTTCGCAAATCATTATTGTATATGACTTTATAATTAATGCCCTTTCGTATGAAGATGGCAACACCGCCTCCTTGAGTAGAGTCGGGTCGATCCCTTCTTACGATATTGTAATTGTTGTTAGTCAGTTTATGTTTCTGGTTTAGCTTGGTTTCGCTAGCCATAAACACATCAGGACTGTGGTCTTTTAACAGCTGGAACAAATTGGCTCTACGTTCGATCCTAATCAATGAATTCACATTCAAACCTAGGATCCTAAGGCGCGTCTTCGGCAGCGCGCCCTTAACCCTGAATTTGCGCTGGGCCAGCCATCATAGAGTAGAGTTTATCTACTCTTCCGGCTTGCTCCACGATCTGACTTTGCAGTCCTGCCAACTGGCCTTGAATGCTCAGCAACAAGGACAGAATGTCTGGCTGCTCCTCCGGCGCCTTAGGCACTTGGGCCTGTGGGGCGACCGGTGGTGGAGCCTGTCTCGCTTTACCCATTCCTTTCGCAGATCTTGCGTAAGAAACACCGGGTCTCACGAGTGAATTTGTTGTCGGAGCTTGTCGTACGGGTCGACTTTCTGCGGCTTTTTGGCTGGCCTGTTTGTCCCGTATCTCTTGGACCTTAGGACAGCCCCGATAATTTGCAGGGTGCCCCTCGTTCCCGCATATAACACACTTGAGCTGGGTCATGTCTTCGACCCGCTCAGTCCCTAGCCTGCATTCACCCCTATTGTGGGTTTCGGCGCATTTCACACAGCGCAACTGCATTTCGCAATTGGCTGCAGCGTGACCGAACCTTTGGCAGCGCATGCATTGCAGCATGTCGTCGTGCCTCATTAATTTTTCCCAGTGTATGACCTGGTAGTCTAGGACAGTAATTTTCCTGAGACTCTCCAGTCTACTTTGGGGCGACAGAGTTACGATGAAGATTGGCAGTTTATGCCCCTCCCGTCTGGACTTTACCGTAGTAAACGACTTGACTCCGATGAATTCGAGGTCATCGCTGGCATTCTGACGGAGCTCAGCTAGGAGCTCTTCTGGTTCCGTGCAGGAACTGATGCCCTTCAAAAGGACCGTCTTCGGTTTTTCACTCCTAGGAGTGAAGCTGAAGAATTCAGCAGTGGCTGTTTTCAGACACTCTTTGACTAATTTGTATTCGGCCAATGTGAAGCATTGGACCGAATACCGCTTTTGTTTTTCGTTTATTATTTTTATAACAAAATTACTACCAGTGGCCGACTTACATACCTGTTTAACGTCCTGTAGGTCGACCTTGTATGTCCTAATTGGTGGCACTTTCTCGGACTTTTGCCGTGGTTGTTGCTGGTGTTGCTGCCTCGCTGCTGCTGAAGTTGATGCAACTGGTGGAGCTTCTGTTGGAGCTGCTTCTGATGCTGTCGCTGGAGCTGGTGCTGGTGCTGTGGAGCGCTGTGTTGCTGCTGCCACCATTGGTTTGGGGGCCCCCGGTGTGTTGGGGCCTGATTGTGCCGCCCCTGTGTTTGGTCTGGGCGGCTGTTGTTTTTGTTGTTGTTGGGACACCGTTTTAGGTTTGGGTGCCACCTGCTTACTTGAAGCAGCTTGGTTTTGCTGCTGCTTCTCTTGCTGTTGTTGTTGTTTTTGCTGCTGTGGTTGTTGTTGTTGTCCTTGCTGAATCTGTTTTTGCTTCTTCTCGTCGGCGAGTTTCTTCCGGAGCTCTGCTTCCTTTTCACGGTTCGCCTCTTGCTTCTTCTTTAAGAGTAGGAGATACGGCTCCATCTTCTTCTTTATGGATTCAATTTCTGCGTTTAAATCGTTAATGATTGACTGGGCCTTTTCCTCCTCAATCTCTTCCTCCTCTGAGGACGACTCTGTCAACAGGGGAGAAAATCTATTGCTGTCCCCGGACCTGTACAAAACCTCACCACCATCAGACATTAATTCGATGTCGTCATCGGATGGTGAGGTATTCAGTTGCTTTTGAATTTTGTTTGCTGCTATGGTTTTAGCTGGACGCTCTTCACTCCCCTCAGCTTGCAGCATAGCTGGGGTGCCTGGTGCCCGCCTCTTCGTCAGGTTTGGTGTTGGTCTCTGGGACCGCCTCCGTTTCTGCGGTACCTCTACGTTTTGCTTTGTTGTTGCTGAAGATGTTGGCTTCTCTCCATCATTAGCTGTATTTGGATGGTCCGATTTTACCGCAGACTCATCCGATGTATTCGCAGAGGCATCTTTCGATGCCCCCGCCTTCTTCGCCCTTCCCATCTGCTTTTTCTCCCAGAAAATTAAATTTTCCACTTCACGGTTGTGAAAAAAAGCTTCAATAATTTTTGTTGCCTCTGAGTGGGAATTGAACCCACGACCCCTGGATTCGGAAGCCACCACTCTACCACTAGGCTATCGAATTAGTTAAATATCTTGCGACTAAATCACTTCTACTAAACTTCTACTATTTTTCACACACTTGAAAAAATATCTCCGCTGCTAAAGTCTTTCCTGAACGAAAGTCAAAGATCGACTGATATGTCTATTTGTGTGCATGGCTACGAAGGCAATACATCTCGAACTAGTGAGCGATTTGACCTCCGACGCATTTCTCGCAGCCTTTCGCCGATTCGTTTCTCGACGTGGACTTTGTTCGAATGTGTATTCGGACAATGGAACCAACTTCCAAGGTGCACGTCGATGCTTGAACGAGATGCACAAGCTGGTCATCTCAGAAGCATACAATGAGGCTGTTGCTTCCTCACTTGCGAAGGATAATGTAACTTGGCACTTTATCCCTCCATCGTCTCCTCACTTTGGTGGCTTGTGGGAGGCTGGAGTCAAGTCGGTAAAATTTCATTTGCGACGAGTCATTGGAGCCACCATCCTTTCATTCGAGGAAATGTATACGGTACTCACTCAAATAGAAGCTATCTTAAATTCTCGACCTCTTTGTACTATCTCAGATAATGAATTAAATCCACTAACACCCGCCCACTTTCTCAAAGGTGAACCATTTACTGCTGTCCCGGAACCAACTACGCTGTCCACGCCACTGAATCGCTTGTCCCACTGGAATCACCTTCAAAATATGGTACAAGGTTTCTGGAAACGGTGGCATTCGGAATATATCACCACACTTCAAGAACGACCGAAATGGAAGACGGCAACTCCGAACCTCAAACCAGGCGATCTGGTGATAATTAAAGAGCCAAACCTTCCACCAACAAAGTGGCTACTTGGGAAGATCGATGCAACAACCCAAGGTACTGATGGTCGAGTACGCGTTGCTACTGTAAGGACAAACGGTGGAACATTTGTTCGTCCAATCACCAAGCTTGCTCTACTACCCATGTCCTGAAACTCGTTCCAGGGGGGCCGGGATGTTCAGAACTAATCAACCTTATTTTAATGTTAACTAAAATTATCTAAATCAAATTATTTCATACTTCATTTAATTCAATTATTTTTTTCTTTTTGGTCATACATTAATTCATATTAAGATTTATATTGTTAATTAACTGTTGAAACTTGCCAAACAAAGACATCATACACTATAATCTATCAAAACTTTAACCTTGAACTTGAATTATGAAAAGTAACTCTCTCTTGCTTAAGATTATGATAAGTACAGTGTACCGTAACATATTTTCACTCAATTGTTTGCAATCCCTCTTTGTGGTCTTTTTCTTTGCACTTGCACATTAGAATTTTTAAACTCATCTTTTTTTTTTACATTGGACCACGGAGAGGAGCAGACACAATTTTGGTAATCTTGTATCGACACAACATATTGATTGATTATACCCAACACTTAATAAATTATATATTTTTGATTTTACGAAACGAATTATTTATTCATTCGTTCCCAAACAGTACACTTTTTATTATTAAAGTGTAAACCATTAGTCTGACACCATTTAAGAATATTGTTAAGATCAGCTTGGATCATCATTGCATCTGAAATGGAATTTAAGTTACTGATAATTTTAAGGTCATCAGCAAATAAGAGGCATTTAGAGAAAGAAAGAAAACTTGGCAAATCATTAATGAAAAGAATGAAGAGCAATGGGCCCAAATGACTACCTTGCGGAACACCCGAAAAGTTTATGATCTCATTAGATAAAACATTTCCAATTTTCACGAATTGTGTCCGTCCTAATAAATAGCTTTTTATCCATTTAAGCATTACCGAATGGAAACCAATCAGCTCGAGCTTTCTTATAAGAACATTGTGTTGAACTCGGTCGAAGGCCTTAGAAAAATCAGTATATATTGTAACAACCTGTGAGCGCTTTTCAAGATTTCCAAGACAGTAAGTTAGTGGTAAAAATAGATAAGTTTGTTGCTGTTGACCTTCCACTTGAAAACCCATGTTGATGTTCGGATATATGTCGTTGGACAATAGCGTACAATTTGTTTTTCGCTATAGATTCAAAGAGTTTGGGTATTGATTGCAGGCTTGCTATGGGTCTATAGTTTTCAACACAGCTTTTTGAGCCAGACTTATGTAACGGAGTAATGAAAGAGAACTTCAATGCATCCAAAAATATACCTTGGTTTAGGGACATATTGAAAATAAAACACAATGGCGCCGCAAGGTTAGAGCTACATGTTTTTAAAAGAAATGTCGGAATATTGTCTGGTGCCGCATTGAAACTACTATCTAATGCTGATAAAGCTAAACGAACATCATCAACAGATAACGAAAGATTACCCACATCAAAGAAAGACTGTACATTTTGTATATTATCACAGTTTAAACTTAATTCAATAAAATTATATTGGAAAAATGACGCAAAATTATTACAGGTAACATTAACATCGTCAGAGAAAACACCATTAAATGAAACGCTAGATGGAATACCATAAGATTTTCGTTTTGTATTCAGAAAAGTCCAAAAACTTTTTGGGTTTCTTTTAATATTTGATTCAATAGAAGAAATATATTGTCTATATGTAAAATTTTCTTAAAAATTCGTATTCCTTTCGTACTTGCTCAAATTGTTCCCGATAAAATACAGAATTTTTGCTTTTCTTAAGTAATTTGTTCATAACATTTTTAAGTCTGGATAAGCTTTTATTAAACCAAATAGGTTTATTAGAAGCTTTTATGTGCTTAATAGGAATGAATGAAATAATCGCTGAATTTATAATGTCCCGAAACATAGTAAAAGCCATATCTAAAGTTTTGCAGTTATATATCTGCTGCCAATTAATAGAATTGAAAAAAGCATTCATTAAATCATAATTCCCCTTTTTAAAATCATATTTTCGAACAACAGTACAATCGGAGATTTTACAATTATTCAAAGTCGAAAAATTTAAGCATAATTCAAGTGCCTTATGGAATGGTGAATACTATCGTCAAGTAATTTAAAATTAGCTTTACTTAATTGAAATTCAAGATTACAATCAACAAAGATCAAATCTAAAATACGATCAATAGAGTTTGTAACAAAATTAATTCATATTCAATTAATTCATATTCATAGCTGTTAAACTATCAACTACATTAAATTCAAAATCTTTTGTAACATTAGTCGGATATAATAATTGATCTTCATTTGAAAGTAACCACTTTAAATTTGGAAGATTGAAATCTCCTTTAACTATAAAATAACTATTTTCATCGGTGTTATTCACCACATTTAAAATGTTTTTAATATGTGAATCATATAAATCATATTTTGAATTAGGTGGTATATAAGAAACAAAGATATATAAATGAATTTTTGTACGAGTAGGACTAATTATTACATCAACACATATACAAATTTGTTCAATGTGTGCAGATTCATTTAATAAAACTATTTCTCTACACACATAGTCTGATTTAACTGCTAGTAAAACTCCACCTCCTCTATTTAATCCAGTGAGTTCAGAACAACGATCTTTTCGGAAAACAACTGGCCACCATGACACCAACTGGCCAAAATGATGTTTGCAGAACGTCGTTTATGAATCCTACAGGCATGCCAAGTTTAAAATTAATAAATTGCATCGATGAAACCTCGGCATCTTTTTTCACCAATTTGGACTTTTTGTTAAATTTATTTAAGTAACATTAACCTTTCTTTTACAAATATATAAAATCGAAACGATTTGCTTTATAAGTTATTTTATTTCAATATAAATAACAAAAAACTTAAACACAACTTATTAATTATTATAAATAATTTTATTTTTCGCGACGCGTTTCGGAATTAATATTCCATCCTCGGGCGTTAATGGTGAACACCATCGAAACGATTTGCTTTATAAGTTATTTATATTGAAATAAAATAACTTATAAAGCAAATCGTTTCGATTTTATATATTTATATCAACACACAACAGGAGACCAAAAAACCATCAAATATGAATCTTTCTTTTACTATTTGTTGTGTAATTGGAGTTTTATGAGGACTGAATAAAGTAGAAAAGTGTTAGATGTTCAGTGGATTAACATGGTTCAGAGGAATGAGTAGTTGACTGCTAAGCCAAATGCTGCGGGTTCAAGCCCCAGCTTCGGCAGCATTCTTTTTCTACGAAAATCACCAGCTTATCTGAGGCCACCTGTGCGATAACATGAGACAATATAACATCTATGTCTCCTCCTCTGAGCCACGTTGGTTTCTGTTATGTGTTTTCCTTCATGTATCTATCTGTCTCTCTCTCTCTCTGTTGTATTAATGTCTTGTTCTGTCCCAGCCGATGGTCTCAGTCACCAGTGCTGCTATGTGTCTGTAGTTCGTCACATTCATGTGCGAAGTACTGTAAATTCAATGTACATAAAATTTTGAAAAAAAATTAGTGTTGTAAACGAAGCTGTTGATTTTTAATAGGGGGGAATAGTTGTTTTAAATAATAGTTTTAAAAAAAATAATTTTCAAACTCAAAATTTTGCAAGAAAAAATTTTTTTGTTAAATTTTTAGTTAATTTTTTTCAAAATTTTATGTGATTAAGAACTTATTTTGCTTTCAACATTCAATTCTGTTAATAATTTTGAATATAAAAAACAGTAACACAAAAATAAAAAAGTTTTTTTTTAAAGCAAAAAGTGATTTTGGTTTTTTATTTATTTCTCGACAATGGCAAGGTATTTTTCAATCCGGTTTACTTTGTTCGACTAAAAATTAAAAACAGCATTGAATATTGAAAACAAAATTAGTACTTACTAACATAAAATTTTGAAAAAATTAGTTCGAAATTTAAGAAAAAAATTTTTTTTCAAAATTTTAAGTTTGAAAATTAATTTTTCTAAAAAAATTATTTAAAACAATCAAATTTAAATACAAAATGAAAGCCTAAGTTTTTGGCTTTGCAGAAAGGTATAACACGTTGTTGTAGATGAAGCCGTTGATTTTTAATATTTTTTTTAAAAATAAGCCAATTTTTCAGAAAACTGCCCCTCCTGACTAAACGGGGGGAATAGGCCCCCCTCTCCCATACAATCTTTTTCTTGTCTCAAGCCTACTTACACATATGGCTATGTGGCACAACGTTTTATTTTAACATATGGGTGAAGGAGGAGTTAGTTATTGATTAAAATATAAAGTCAAATTTAATATAGCCTGGCACACTTTTCGTTAGGCAAGCTATCATATTCATATATGTTTTCAAACTAAATTTCAAAAAAAAAGTTTCAGCCGGTTAACAGTTCGGTGAAGGTCGGCCTTCAGCGGCTCTTAGACTATAAACATTCAATATTTCGATAAAAGAACTCGTTCTCCAAATAATGCCCTTCACTGACAATTATTTATCTTTTCTTCACTGCTATTTATGCAAGGGAAGCAATCAATGATCGGTAATATTGATGGCATACAACCATTCAGTGGCGTAGATAGGGGGGGGGGGTCAGGGGGATATACCCCCCCCCCCCATTGGCATTCATAATTGTTCAACATAACCAGTCATGCCAAATAAGTTAAAGAAACGCATTGTACATTCTATACCTACAGTCTACGGGGAAAACGCAAAGTCAACTTCATCTGAAAGAAATTATTACTTCGGCAAATCACCTAATATTTTGATTTTTTTTTTATATCGATTTTTAAAAAGTATATTTTTAACGTCTCTCACCAATTGATAATAGGTAAACGTGCAAGAAAAACAGCTTAAATCCAGCTTTCCACAAAAGCCCACACCGACACAAAAATTTAAAGTTATTTAGATTTCTTCTCACCGTATGTCACATTGTTAATTTGGTGTAAGAAACCGCCCAAACACGCAACACACTCATCCACACGAACACAAATGTTCGCACAATGCGGTGAAGTTAACGCGAATCCTTACGGTAACGATAACTCACACTAATTCATTTTAACCAGAAAGCAAAATGCGCTATTAACCATTACAGATTGACAATCATTCGTCGTAATTTTGCGAGTTATTTGTGCGAGTTATTTGGAGTGGCTTTTTCTTAATTTAATTTTTTATAAATAAAATTTTTCGAAAATTTCCTTAAATTAATTTGGGTATGCAGTGTTCAAGAATATGTACATTTACATTTTATTAGTGAATTTCGATTTTAACTATTGATCCGATTTCGAGATATAGAATTTTGAAAAAAAGTTTAAAAAGGTTTTTAAAAAATACAAAAAAAAAAATTTTAATTTGTTTCAAAACAAAATATTATTTGGGCAATTTATACGTATTTTCAGAAAAAAAGTACGCTGATCAGGCTTTTGTTTTTCGAAAAAATCTTATAAGAAAAAAAAACGATTCTATGAGAGGTACCGTTTTGGAGGAAGTTAAAAAAATTTTTTTTGAGAAAAGTGATACTTTTGGTTTTTGGCCAAAAAAAAATTGTATGGTGGCTTCCTTAAATTTTGATCTTGAAAAAATAAAAGACCAACGCGAATTTGCTGAGACCTCTGTATTGTATTGTATTGTATTTTATTGTAGCTCAAATTATTAACATTTTTTCTTAAATAGTACGTATATTGCACAGTTTACAGAGATCTGGTATAACTCTACCTTACAACTGAAAAGAATAATATTTTTTATTAGAATTATCACAGATTAATAAGAAAATAGCGAAGGAAAAAGCTACAGTAAAAAACCTTCGTAAAGTTGTGTTTGTGATTTCCATGAGCGGAGGAAAAGGGGGCGAAGAAGTACCTACTTAATCTCAATTATTGACTTTGACTGAAAATGAGAAATAAACATTCATATAAGCATTTTATGAACAAAAAACATATAAGCAAACAGACAAATAGGAAAGAAAAAACAATTAGATAGTAATTAACAAATAAAAACACAATTGATAAATAAATAAATAAAAATTAATAGGTAGAAAAAAAAATAAATCAATAAATAAGTAAATGAATAAATAAATAAATAAATAAATAAATAAATAAATAAATAAATAAATAAATAAATAAATAAATAAATAAATAAATAAATAAATAAATAAATAAATAAATAAATAAATAAATAAATAAATAAATAAACAAATAAATAAATAAATAAATAAATAAATAAATAAATAAATAAATAAATAAATAAATAAATAAATAAATACATAAATAAATAAATAAATAAATAAATAAATAAATAAATAAATAAATATACAGTAGACAAATGTATAATAAATAAAAATTGTTTTTTTTTTTTTTTTGGTTTTAACATTTTTATTTGTAATTTTTGTAGTTTTTAATTTTTTTTTTCATGTTGTTATTGAATAGCCAGGTTTGAGATTAAGTAGTTTTCGGACATACTACAGGAATCGTTATAGCGCTAAAATAAATAAATAATTCTACTTGAAATTTTATCGATGCCAGCCAATGCATGAAGATTTTCAGTCGAGTAGTGCCAAGGCAGATTTAAAATCATTTTTAAAATTTTATTTTGTGTTCTTTCTAATCTTAGAAGGTGCACTTTTGCGCAATTGCCCCATACAGGCGAACCATAAAGCATTAAAAAAAAATGATGGAAGAAATAAACAAAACAAGAAATTCTTTTGTTGTTGTTTAGTTGAACTTTTTACAATATAAAATTGTTTTTGTACTGTCGTACCTGGGCGAAACGCATTGAACTAAAAGTCATTTTTAAAACAAAAACAATTTTATATTGTAAAAAGTTCAACTAAACAACAACAAAAGAATTTCTTGTTTTGTTTATTTCTTCCATCATTTTTCTTCTTAGCCAGACTCAGGCAAATATTTTCTAGTTTTATGAATTTAGACAAATTCTTCTAGAAAAATATAATTCACAACACATATGTGTTGTAAATTTTATTTGTGTCGGTAGTCATCGACTAAGGGTTGCGTCTTAGAAAGGTACGACAGCATCTAACTGATGAGCCCAACTGTCGTACCTGGGCGAAACGCATTGAACTAAAAGTCATTTTTAAAACAAAAACAATTTTATAAAGCATTATGCTTTGGAAAATTACTTTATAAATTATGAGTTTATTTTCAATTGAGAGCTTCGATTTCCTATTAATGAAGGGATACAAAATATTAACATACAAGTTAACTTTTTTTATTGTTTCCTGGATGTGAAATCCAAAGGTCAGCGTTTTATCTAAGTTTACTCCTAAATATTTTAAACTATATTTCCATTCTGTTGTAATGCCATTTATTTGAAGCGTATTACTAGGTAACAAACTAGCTTTTCTTTTACGTGTAAAAAAACAGCTTTTGTTTTCCCAGCATTAATTTTAATTTTCCAGTCGTTAAAATAATTTTGTACTGTATACAATGCAGATTGCAAGTTAGTTTCAATTCTGAAACCAACTGAATCAGATGAATACAGACATGTATCGTCGGCAAAAATTGCAGATGTACAATCCGTAAATCGTGGAAAGTCATAGGTGTATATTATATTATATTTTTTTTCTTTTTTATAATGAGCACGCACTCAAGGGGTTTCTATTCCCTTTTTATGCAAAAGCACAGTGCGGGCGTTAGGAAAAGTAGGATAGTTGGAGAGGGTTTAGGATGAGGTGTCGGTTAACATTGGTCTTGAATTCTTGTACATTGCAACGACTCACAGTGGCCCGTTTAGGCGAGGAACGTGGCAAAAATCATTTTTCGCGTGATTTTATTTTGAAAAAGTAAAAATTACATTTTGTTTAGAATTGTTTAAAGTGTAAGAATCCAAAAACAAAAAAATATTAGATGAACGGTTTGGCTTGAGGAGCCGATCAAAGTCAGAAAATATAAAAAAAAAAATATTTTGTTTTGTTTTTTGTTGCACTTCGAACTTGAATATTAGAAAAACGGTGCAAGTAAATCCATTTATTTTTTTTGTTGAAAAGTTTGACATTATTTTAATTAAATTTTGGAAAAAAAATGCATATCTTTTTTTTAATGAAAAAAAAATCAGTTTTTGCACCTATTTTTGAATTTTAACTTGGCTCATATAAAAAACGTCAAACCCGTCAAACCAAACTAATTGAGGGATGAATGCCCACATATTCCTTAACGTGTCCTCAAAAACTCAGCTGCGTAAAATTGCATAAAGCCGAGTTATGGCAATTTGATTGGTTCAAGTCATTGATTATTCATTTTTTTTAGTTTTTTTCATATGAAAAGAATATAATTAATCTTTTTGTCGCAACCTTTATTTTGGATTTGCATGACTTAATTTAGGTATTTACATAAGTGCAATGAGTGGAATAGCTAAAAAAAATGTATGGTTTGGGGATTACCTATTTATAAAAAAAATAATAAAAAAACAATGATGATTCCTGCCATTACTTTTTTCTATAAGATTTGTTGTGCACAGGTATTTATTTTTGACAGATTACTGTATTTGGATTAAGAATTAATACATATAAGGGTTACAGGTAGCCGAAAAAAAGGATTTTAATCGAAGGGTTATTTATATGGAATTAAATATTAATTCTTATTAGGGTTACAGGTAGTGAAATTAACAGGATTAGGTACGCAAATAATTTTACTATGCAAACTAATCTAAGAACCTATAATTGGAAGCCTCATTGGAAAGACATAAAAAAATGAGGATTAAGTATAGCTGTTGATATAAAAAGAATTATCACCAAAATTAGCTGATCAGTTTAAATATCAAATTCGTAATGGATATATCGTACAGCAGATTGTTTGAAATTTTTCTTGACCATGATGTTAAGAGCCCTAAGGACTTCGTTGCCACTGTTATGAAACAATTTCACCTAAGCGATAAAAATATACCGGGGATCGAATCATTGTTGTTAAATTTTTATTATACAACAAAAAAGAAATGGAATGAAGCGAAACGATCGAAAATAAATTTCCAGAAGAACAGGGATTGGCTTTCCTCAACTCTGCGCCTCGATACAACTACAACAGAAGATACAGATGACCTTCCGAGTTCATCAAGTGGATCAAGAGGGAGACCAAATAAGCAATTTGAAGAATATGCAGCGTATACGAAAAGGCAAAAGTTATTGCATGTCACAGAAGAGATAACAACCGATAACAACAATACGATTGCTAAGGAAGGAGAGGATAGCTCTATTGGAATCAAAGAGTTAGAAAAAAAGAGGAAGCAGGATATTCAAAAGCGTTTCCATGAAGAACTTGGACTTGATGTGGATAAACCTAAGCCTGGGTTTGGAAATACCAATGATGGCAATACTTCCAGGCGATTCTTTGAATAACTGGAGTCAATGAAGAAATTATTAAAAGGCTTCCAATAATACTTAATGTCTTAAACTGTCGAGAAAAAGTTAATACAGTAAAATTTGGGGAGTATACAAGAGAAACAAAAGTGTTATTAAGACAACTTTATCCAGAAAAACAACTCACCCCTTCTCTTCATAAAATTTTGGTTCATAGTCAAAATATTATGGAGTATCAGTCACTTCCACTTGGGGAATTATCAGAAGAAGCTCAGGAATGCAAAAATAAGGACTACAAAAGATACAGGTATCAAAATACATGCAAGGTTTCAAGAATTTGGCAAAATGAAGACCTGTTTACTATGCTAGCAATCTCATCAGATCCACTTATTTCTTCCAAAAGGCATGCTAGAAATCAAAAAGAACTGAAAGCACACTTCTCCCCAGAAATGTTAGATCTATTAGATTCAACATTGTATTTAGATGATAGTTTTCAAGAAATAATATAAGTAAATTATTAAGAATAAAACAAGATAAAAATCTAACGTTTATGCTTTATTTTTTTTTTCCATATTCGTACTTTTAAAACACTTTTTTCTAATTTGAGGGTTGTTTTTTTCATTGAAATATTGAAATTATGGTAATTTTCAGTTAAATTGAAACACCCTGTTTGATTTTGAATGTAAATATTGATGGTTTGATTGGTTGAATATCAAAAATTATAAAACTTAAAAACTTTAACTTAAAAAAAAAAAAAATTTTTTTTGCTTTTATGACTATTCAAGTGTTATTTTTTTTTCTTTTTCCTGCTATACCAAAACTAATTGTTCTCTAATCATTCACAAAAAAATTTTTTAAAGCGATATCTTTTTTCGTTTAGGAGCTTTGATTTTTGCAAGGTAAAAAGTGAAAACGGGCCACTGTGCGACTGGGGAACACAGAGTGTGGAAGAGCGTTCCACCTTCGCGTAGTACGGCTAAAGAATGATTCCCTGAACATGACTGTATGTCCGAAGTTGGGCTCGAGGGTGAACTGATGGGCATTCCTAGAGGCGCGGGTATTACGGTTGAATATCTTAAGGGAAGAATGCAGCTGGCTATTTCACTAGAGCATAAACCGTTGAAGTAACGGTAAAAGAGGGTGAGGCATGAGACACTACGTCGATGTTCAAGTGACGTAAATGTCTCAACGATGGTATGTTCACCAATCATCTTGAATGCTCTGTTTTGAATACTGTCCAAAAGACTTAAGTACGTTGCTGGAGCACCAGCCCAAACGTGGGAGTTGTACTCAAGCTTTGGACGTATATATGTTTTAAAGATGGTAGCCAGATCAGAAGGGGAAAAGAATTTCTTGCATCGTCTTAAAAAACCTAAACATCTTGCGGCATTTTTGGCGACATCGCGTATGTGATCGTTCCACAAAAGGTGGTCGGTGATGCACATACCGAGAATCTCGAGATGTCCGGGTTCACTGATGCAAGTGCCACTCATGGACAGTGGCAAGGGGGGTATATCTCGCTTCAACGATACAAGACAGCATTGAGTTTTCGAAGCATTAAACTCTACTCGGTTTTTGATTCCCCATTGTACAATTCTGTTTAAGTTAAAGTTTAATGAGCTTATCATATTTTGCCGTTGCAGTTCTACATCCAAAAAGGAAGGATGTGAGTCTGGGAACGAATATGAAAAGCTAAGGGTACTATCGTCAGCGAAACAATGAATTAGAAGTTACAGACAAGAGATCATTTATGAAAATAAGAAAGAGGGTCGGAGACAAAACGGAGCCCTGGGGCACGCCAGCATTTATTTTGTGGGTTTCAGACTTGAACCCGTCCAATACAACTTGTATTGAACGGTTCGAAAGAAAGTTTCTAATCCAACGAAGGAGGAATTCATCAATACCGAAAGCACGCATTTTCGATAAGAGAGCCTGGTGCCAAACTCTATCAAATGCCTTTGAAATATCAAGTGCAACAATCTTACTTTCTCCAAAACGATGTAAAGATTTGTTCCACTGTTCGGTGAGATAAACCATCACATCACCAGTGGACCTGTTGCTGCGAAAGCCGTACTGCCGGTCATTAAGAAGCTTTCGGTCTTCAAGATATTTCTTAAGCTGATAATTTATCAGCGTTTCCATGACCTTAGAAAGAAGGGATGTAAGTGCAATCGGACGATAATTGGAGGGAGAGGAGGATTCGCCTTTTTTGGGTTTTAGGCTGGACAAATGCTGTTTTCCAACTACTCGGAACGAGCCCAGAAGAATAGGATAGATGGAAAAGCTTACGCAAGGGTTTTGCCAGCAATGAAGAACACCTCTTCAGAACAATAGCGGGGATACCATCCGGGCCAGCGGATTTGTGTATATTGAGATCTCTTAGGACTCTTGCCACAGCACGAGTGCGAAAGAAAATTTGTCCCATGGAATCATTGACGCGCTCAAGAACTGGTGGAGTCATGACACTCTCTGGCAGCGAAGAGTTGGAGGCGAACTGCCTAGCAAAAAGGTTAGCTTTCGCAAGGGAGCTAACAACTGGAGTGTCATTGTCAACAAGCGTAGGGACCGAGGAAGAAGAAGAATTCTTCATATTTTTTTACAAATGACCAAAAATTCTTACTACCTTTGGGACATTGCAGTATTTTTTGCCTTAATTTTTGGTCATGAAAAAACTTGGTCCTTCGAATATGGGCATTGCAGGCCCTCCTGGCTTGTTTAAACTTATTCCGGTTTTCCTCAGTTGGGTTGGCTTTGTAACAACGGAAACTTACCTCTTTAACCCTGATAACCTCTTTACAGCTCACATCAAACCATGCGTTCTCTTTGGGTTTGATGCTTTTAACCCTGTTCGGGATAAAAGTTCTCAGTCCCAGAAGAATTAAACTTGTAATCATATCCGCACTGGAGTCTACGTCACTATCGAGGAAGCATAGTGACCAGTTAAAGATCCTGAAGAAGTTATTAAGACCGTCCCAGTTGGCTTTCTCGTACTGCCAAACGGTTCTCTTAGGAGCTCTTTCTTTAACTGGAAGTTTTTGACACGAGAAATTAGCAGATGTGACACAATGGTCAGATCGGCCTAGAGGCGATAGTACACTAATTTCATACTTATCAGGGTCAGAGGTAAGAAACAAGTCAAGAGTGTTTTCTTTTTGACCGTCAACGTCCGGTATTCGTGTGGGCTCGTTGACCATCTGAGTAAGATGGTTAAACTCAGCAAAAATCTCAGCACACACACCTTCGGATGTTGTCTTGCTCGAATGGAGAAGCCAGGAAGAATTGTGTACATTGAAATCGCCCGTAATAACGATTTCAGTGTGAGGATACAAGGAAACAATTCTTTGGATGGAGTCGGACAAAGCGTCAAATTCTTGAGAAGTCGAAGCTCTGTCCAGATTTGGGCTTCGATATAAAAAGCAGTAATGGATGATGTGCTTATTCACGAAAAATTCGAACCACATAGAATTAAAAAAAGGATTTGAATTTGAAGAATACTGTGGTTGAAATTGATATGCTACATCATTTCTGATATAAACGGCGAGGCCATGGTGGGAAAAGAATAATGGCACTAAGTTATACCCATGAATATAAAATTCAGAGGGATCAGTAGCATCACCTACTTGGGGTTCAGCTAGCGCCAAAACAGCTGGCCTGTTTGAAACAGTATGGAGGTATGTCGACAGAAAATTCATTCCCTGGAATTCCCAGTCATTGCAAAACAAAAAAACTCAACCAAAACAGACTATTACTAAGAAAAATTATTGTATTGAAATTCAGGCTTATTTTCGCTTCAGCGCCCCTGCTAGTGTTATGCCTTAGCAGCGGCGTGAATTGATCCGACCCTGGAATTCAAGCAATAATTCTATCCATCCGTTGTTGACGTCATATCATAAACATGCATTACATATGCAATGCAATGCAATGCCCATGATAAGACATGCAACTGTTATTAAGATTGATAGGAAAGGTTAGAATGGTACTCACTGTGCTGTGTTTGGCATTTTTTGTTATTGTTGTTTTTCGAGATGCTATGCTACTTATTATTTTTATTTTTTGTTCTCTTTAAGAATTGCGGGACTATTGCGGTTTTTTATATTGTTGTTTGTTTGGTGTTGAGGTTTTGTGTTCGGTTATTTTTTTTTATTTTTTTTTTGAGTGAGACAGAGATTGAGTGAATGTTGGAGTTATGATTTTTTTATTTATTTTTAATATTTAATAATTTTGGAGGTGATTTTTGTTTTTTGTTTGTTTTTTATTGTTTTGTTTGACGGATAAACGGGACCTAGGACTGATCCTTGAGGTACACCCGCAGTAATTGAACACAAATCAGAAAAACAGTTATTTATATAGACTTTAAAGAACCTATCACACAAAAACGAATATATTAATTTAACAATTGCGATTGGGAAATCAAGTAGCATAAGTTTGTGAATCAAACCATCATGCCATACTGTGTCAAATGCTTTTTCAACATCTAAAAGTATCATTCCAGTACTTTTGCCTAACGCTAGATTGCTTTTAATGTCCTTCGTTATTCGGTGAACCTGTTGAACCGTACTATGATGACTTCTGAACCCAAATTGTTCCGTGGGAAGAATGTCATGAGTATTTAAATGCATATCTATTTTATTTTTAATAAGTTTTTCAAGGCATTTGCTTACAGAGCTAAGCAAACTGATTGGCCTATAACTGCTAGGTGATGAATGATTCTTCCCAGGTTTTGGAATTGGGATAAAAACGCTGAGACCTCTTATTTTCAAGTTTTAAGTCAATCGGACCAGTGGTTAAGGCTGCAGGTGCGTTTACACTTTTACAGAAAGACAGACAAACATCCAAAACTTTTCATATATTCTATACTAACAGTTGCCCGCGACTTCGTCCGTCTCTCCCTCGTACTCCGGCCAGAGGTGCGTCTTGACTTGTGCATCATGCGCGTGAATTTGGTTGCAAAGTTATTTTAAAATTGTATATTAGTCGATTCTCCCTAAGTCAAAATTCTCTTTAACTCGAAGCCTTTAAATATGTATTATTTTCCTCGTTTTAGTAAGACTTTTCACTGAAGCTTTGCTCTTTTATTTGCAGTGTTACTTTGTATAGCTTAAAGCATTCCTCGATAAATGGACTATTTAACACAAAAAGAATTTTTCAATTTGATTTAGCAGTTCCTGAGATCAGCGCGTTCAAACAAACAAAAAATTAATACTTTCTTGCCGTTTTTTCCACATTTTCCAGAGATTCTTCGCTCCTATTGGTCGTAGCTTAATGACAGGTAGCCTCAAACCTTCCTCGATTATTGGAGAATGGACTATCCAACTCAATTACAATTCGAACCATTAGTTTCTGAGATAAGCGCGTTCAAACAAAACAAACAAACTCGTCAGCTTTATATATTAGTAAAGATTTCGGAAGTAAACATGAGCGAACTAGATATATCCCCCCCCCATAGCGAAAAGCTATCTACGCCACTGCAACCATTACCCACAAATTTCACATCTTAGGCCGTATGCGAATTGCGTTAAAACGTTGGCAAAATTTTGCCACTTGTGTCATTTTTAAGCCTGCAGCTATTTAAATCTTAACACATTTTATTCACCACGCAGTGTCAAAATTTAAGCAAAGGTCAAGTTTTAATACACATTTTATTGTAATTCGTATACTAATTATTTTTGTACAGAGAGGAACAAAACAAAATAGTAGGTACATGCTATAATAGTATCCATACACAAAAGAAAGAGTCGTGCATGAAAAGCATGCTGAATCGTTGAATGATGTGGGAACAATCTAGTTAAAAAAGAAATTTCTGTCTCAGAAGCAAATGCAATTATAATAACTAAAGAAGAAAAAGTGCAGTAGATTGGATTTGGTGGCAGTAGATTTGGTTTTAGCGAAAAACAGAGTACCTACATCTACTGCAATTGCAGTAAAGTTGCATCGCTGGTGGGTAAGCCTTCTGCAGATCCGAATGCACCCATTGAAAGCTTACGTCAGACTGAATTCTATTTCTTTTGTTTTGAAAAGAATTCATTACCCGACTCTTCCCTACTTAATTATGTAAAATATTGTAAGCCATTATAGACCAGGGTAGATAATTTTTGAAAACGAAAAAAATCGCAGTAGAATAAAACAAATTAGAAATGGTGGGGGATGCGATGAAAATGAAAGGAAAAATAAATTACGGGCCATCCGAGTTCGGGAAGTGGGTGGGGGGCGGGTATTAAGGGGAAAAAATGGTTTATCTTGATTTTCGGCAAAACTAGAGGTCCTATGGAAAAATGTTAAATGGCAAAGTTATAGGTAACAAAAAGATCTATAACTTTTGTTCAGACAACTTTTTCACATAACCTAAAAATATATATGAAAAATTCAAAAAACCGAGTTTTTGGTTTTTTATTTTTATCTTTTTCAAAAAAAAAAAGATTTTTCTACGAAATTTAGTGAAAACTTCCCTTATTATATCCCGGATACACAGTAATTTATTTGGTTAAAAATATTTATTTTTTCCTCTTATATTGACATAATATAAAAAAAATACCCTAATTTTGAATCGAAAATTCACGTGTCAAAATTTCGCCTTTTCTTAAAAAATCGGCATGCTATTTATTTGTTCAAACCTCTACTTTCCGATGGTGTAAAAAAATATATACATTACCGTAGTAAATATTCTCAGAAAATGCAAAAAATTGAAAAAACTCGAATTCGATTTTTTTTTAATCATGATTTTTTTTTCTATACAGTATATGTAAGTAGAATGACTACATTTAACAAACACAAAAACAACCTTAGTTAAAGCCAAACATATGGGCACTTACACTTTTTGAATTCAATTTAAAATCATTGCATTTTTATGAAAAAACTTAAGGTTAGACTTAGACTAAAAAAAATTTAAAGTAACTAATTTTTATTCGGTCAAAGAATTACGTTATGAAAAGTAAAGTGTACGACAAGAAAAGTCAAGCTAAGAAAAGTAACGAATTGAGAGCAATAGATTGGGGCTGGAAGCAACACCAAGGTGGCATTATGCCCAAATTTACAGAAAAGGAATTAATTCCGGAAGTTTTTCTTAAAACTATTTGCTGTAGCTGTGGAAGTAGATGTAACAGTTTAAAATGTGGCTGTCTAAAACATGGTTTAAAATGTACAAATCTATGCACGAATTGTCATGGTTCCGAAAATTGCTCAAATATGGAAGAAAAAACTCACGAGGAAGTAAATGAGGAAATTTTGGATGAAGAACCAATGCAGACGGAAAATATCATTGGAGACGAGGAAGGTGGTGGTCTTGAAGATTTCGAAGATTAACTGCAGTTGGAAAGGTCTGTCACATCCTACGATGAAGAAATGCAATCAGAATCAGCTTTTTAACTTATATGTATGTATATTGTTATATGTAGAGGAAAGGAAAGGATTTAAGCAAGAACACTAGATTTTAGTTTTAATAAAGTTTTTTTGTAATTAATTAATGTTAAATATAAAAATATAGAAAAATAAGTAATTTAAATTGGATCTTCGATTTGACTTTCACTAGACTTTTACTTTTCTTAGCTTGACTTTTCTTGTCGTACACTTTACTTTTCATAACGTAATTCTTTGACCGAATAACAATTAGTTACTTTACATTTTTTTAGTCTAAGTCTAACCTTAAGTTTTTTTCATAAAAATGCAATAATTTTAAATTGAATTCAAAAAGTGTAAGTGCCCATATGTTTGGCTTTAACTAAGGTTGTTTTTGTGTTTGTTAAATGTAGTCATTCTACTTACATATACTGTATAGAAAAAAAAATCATGATTAAAAAAAAATCGAATTCGAGTTTTTTCAATTTTTTGCATTTTCTGAGAATATTTACTACGGTAATGTATATATTTTTTTACACCATCGGAAAGTAGAGGTTTGAACAAATAAATAGCATGCCGATTTTTTAAGAAAAGGCGAAATTTTGACACGTGAATTTTCGATTCAAAATTAGGGTATTTTTTTTATATTATGTCAATATAAGAGGAAAAAATAAATATTTTTAACCAAATAAATTACTGTGTATCCGGGATATAATAAGGGAAGTTTTCACTAAATTTCGTAGAAAAATCTTTTTTTTTTGAAAAAGATAAAAATAAAAAACCAAAAACTTGGTTTTTTGAATTTTTCATATATATTTTTAGGTTATGTGAAAAAGTTGTCTGAACAAAAGTTATAGATCTTTTTGTTACCTACAACTTTGCCATATAACATTTTTCCATAGGACCTCTAGTTTTGCCGAAAATCAAGATAAACCATTTTTTCCCTTTAATACCCGCCCCCCACCCACTTCCCGAACTCGGATGGCCCGTAATTTATTTTTCCTTTCATTTTCATCGCATCCCCCACCTTTTCTAATTTATTTTATTCTACTGCGATTTTTTTCGTTTTTTTTCCATTTTTGAAGCTATCGGCACTAGTCTATTATATGTATGAACATTTTTAATTTTTTTTTTTCAATTTCACTTTGAAAAATATTTTTTGACAATTTTTTCAAAAATCGTTCAGTATTGCAGTTAGTTTCTGAAGTTCCCAATATCTCAGGCAGACTGTGCAAATGAATAATTAAAAATACAAGTATCTCAAATTACATAATGAATGTCAAGTGTATCTTAAGGAATGATGAAAGTTAAAGTGTTTCAAGTATTATGTGTAGATAATAAATCTGAGCCTTAAAAAACAAAAAAGATTCAATAAACCAAAGAAAATACACAAATAAAGAACCTTTTTGCATGCATGACGCCACCTGCCAACATTTTATGAAACTACATACATAAATATGCAGATGTGCGAGTAAAATAAAGAAAAGAAAATTCACATATATCCGTCACTCCTTTCATGGCTTTTCTCTTGAAAATGTTAACTTTGCACAATGGAGATAAAAAATTATGAGTGCTCATAAGCCTAAGCCTTAACTAAAACAGCAAAACATCACTCTTCCTTTGAGTACCTAAGTTGACGTTTGAGTGAAACGATGAAGACATTTTTTTCCAAAAATTTATTTTTTCTGAGCCTTCTGTTTTGTTTAAAAAAGTGGAAACAACATTTTTTTTTCTTAAAAAAATAATTAAATTGCCTTTAAGTCACTTAATATCCTGCACGCTATGTAATTGTTTTCAGACAGCTAAGTTAATTTTAATTAAATTTCGTAAATCTCATTTTGAAAGTCGGTGTCTTTTTTTATGATACCCTTAATCCTCTTTCAAGCGAAACCCCAAAAATGATTGCGTAGGTACTTGATGCAAAGGCAAACCGACAAAAAAGTCATTGCTTCCAATATTCAACAATATTTTTTCAAGCTTACATAAAACATGATATTCTCGCACTTTGCTTATATATTTTTTATGCTTTAAGTTTACTGAAACCATGGAGAATAGTATTTATGTGCGTATTAAGTGTGCCCTTATCCCCATCGTAGATTTTGTTGGATAATATTCATTTATATATTTGGAAAAAGGGTTAACCCTTAATATATATTTTGAAACCAAAGCTCGATACAACTTTGAGGAAAGGTTATTTTTGTTGTAAGTTGAAAAATATGAAAATCACTCAGATTGAATGTGGTCACAAGAATGAATTTTGGTTTCTATAAAAATAAAAACATGCGATAAATGAAATGTTCAGAATTGTAGAATATTCCCGGCAGCGGAAAACGTTAAAGAAGATCTTTTTTTTACACTATCAGAATTGGTCGAAGAGAGCTTATTGCAAGCACAGTCTTACAACCAATGGTTTGCCAACATAGTAGACTATATTATAGCACCGGCTCATCACTTAGTGCAGTGTTAGTTGTTAGTAAGCAAACATAACATAACAAACACTCACATGCAACAAGACAGCAACAAAACAAGATTAATACATAACTAATATCTAATAATAATTACAAACATTAAGTAAACAGAAAAACATTTAAAAGTGTAGAACACTGGTCTTGAGCAAAGACTTTAATTTAATCTTGCTTATACACTAGTCAAAACAATTAAAGGAACACTTGAAAAAACTCAAAAATGGAGTGGATTTTTAAAAGGCTGTATCTCAGTAGAAAAAAGTCGGATTGAAGTGAAATAAAAAGTTTTTCAAAGGTTATCATTTTTTCTTTTCAAATTATTTTGAGTTAAAAAAGGACTGTTAGTCGTTTTTGCTTGAGCGAAAAAAATGTTCACTCAATTTCAAAATCGAAAAAAAATAAACTTTGAGGTTTCATAAAATGAACGGATTTTTTTTTTTAATCCAACCAATCTAAGATTCAATTTTAGAATTTTGTTGGCTATAATTCACTGTTTGGTTCAGATCGCTACGATTTTTTTTTCTAAACAAAAAATGGGTTTACATGCAAAAACACAATTTTGACTTTGGACCCTAATAACTCTGCTAAATATTGACTCACAAAAAAAATAAAGGCAGATTTGAAAAATTTTCATCAAAATCAAGGAAATTCGTCCGAATTTCACAAAGTAATAATGATAATGAAAAAAATAAAAAAAAATTAAAAAATAAACAAATTCAAAAGAACAGAAAAATACGAAAAAACAAAGCTTTCCTTAAAATTGAAAAAAAGTGTTTCGTAAGTTTGATTGATCGAAACAGAGAAACGGTAAATCGTATTGATGTGTAATTTTCACCAAAATCAAGGAAATTGTATGAGCTTTAATAATTAAGCCTCAGATTAGTTGTATCACTGAAAAGCACAAAATAACGGTAGTTTTTATGAAAAAGTTGAAAAATGCGTATTTTGGACCTTTTTATAAATTGATAGAAAAAATTGAAAAAAGCAATATTTTTATTTTTTCAAAATGTTTTTGTGTAGAAAATTTAACAAATTTTTCAAATCTGCCTTTATTTTTTTTGTAAATCAATATTTAGCAGAGTTATTAGGGTCCAAAGTCAAAATTGTGTTTTTGCATGTAAACCCATTTTTTGTTTAGAAAAAAAATCGTAGCGATCTGAACTAAACATTGAATTATAGCCAACAAAATTCTAAAATTGAATCTTAGATTGGTTGGATTGAAAAAAAATTTCCGTTCATTTTATGAAACCTCAAAGTTTATTTTTTTTTCGATTTTGAAATTGAGTAAACATTTTTTTCGCTCAAGCAAAAACGACTAACGGTACTTTTTTAACTCAAAATAATTTGAAAAGAAAAAATGATAACCTTTGAAAAACTTTTTATTTCACTTCAATCCGACTTTTTTCTACTGAGATACAGCCTTTTAAAAAACCACTCCATTTTTGAGTTTTTTTCAAGTGTTCCTTTAATTGTTTTGACTAGTGTATTTAAATCAAACAAGTCTGAGTTGCAGTTTGAAAGCCTACTCATACGTGTCAAGGGCTCATAGAATCCATAGTTGGTACGATGTTTTGGTTCTTGTACCAAGTCCTACCTACGAAAATTATAACCGCCACCCCGATGCGATGGTTGAAAGACATAGCGCCAAGTAGTTCCGGTGCATCTGTTACACCAGTAATAACTTGATGGAAGAATACTATGTCGTTGTTGGTTCGTCTACTTGAGAATGTTTCCATTTGGAAATCTTTATAGGCGGGGAGCCCCCATACACGAAATTCCCGTCATAGCGCCCACTAAAATTTTTAATGAGGAATGAAAGATAAAGCCAAGACGAATAAGATTCGCTTGGTTGGCGTGAATTTAGTTAGCCGGAAAGGCCGCGCATACCTGTTGCAATTTGGTGAATGACGGTGAAATGTCTTCATCATCACGGCTTCAATTTCTGTTTTTTTCATTACACGCGTCCTAGTGTTAGATGTAGAAATAACTTGGTTTGCTTGCTTTCAAGCTGCTGAAAGTATCGCGCAAACCAGGTTTTATTATGACCTAAAGTACGGTATTTTTATTACAAACTACAGAAGTTCCGTTTATAAAAAAACTGGTTTGCGCAATACTTTTGGCAGCTTGAAAGGAAGCAAACCAAGGTATTTATACATCTAACACTAGGACGCGTGCAATGAAAGAAACAAAAATTGAATCCATGATGATGGAGACAATTCACCACATTGCAACAGGGCCTCTCCGGCTAACTCAATTCACACCGACCAAGCGAATGTTATTCGTCTTGGCTTTATCTTTTATTCCTCATTAAAAATTTTAGTGGGCGCGTTGACGGGAATTTCTTGTATGGGGGCTCCTAGGCTATTATGCATGTATGAGATTGTATGATTTAATTTTCTTAAAAACAGTTTCTTAGGTGTCTTTAAGAAAATGATACGCAGAAGTGCAGAAGCCACACAAAATTTTATTTTGTAAGAATTTGTAATGACGTATACAAGTTTCCACCGTTTGTCTATTTTAACACTTCATAAATTATAAGTCATTAACACGATGTGCTTTCCGTTCGTGGTATAAATAGATCCCCAAAATTGCAATAACCGTTACTTGATGACCGATCACCGACCAGTTAACATCAGTTGCCGACCGACCTCAGACAAGTAAAGACCAGTCTCCGCCTATTCACGACCAATAATGATGTGTAATGATTGTATGTGATTGTAAAACAAATATAGTTATCATTATCAGCCGCACCAAACCAGAAACGCACCAGTTGCTAACCGAACCAGCAAATCAGTCAGTTTCAAACCGACCGACATCGGCGGCCGACCCGGTAACATCGTAGGCAGACAGCCTATAAATAGCCAGCTAACAGCCTTAGTAAAAGCAGTTGAACGCGGGAAGTCATGGTGAGTTGACATGTGCTCCTAAGCGTTGAGTTTTAAATCATACCTACTTACCAGACATATACTTTTCCCCAACAGTGGTAAGAGGTCTTGTCACACATACTAGCCCTGTGGCCAGAATTCGTCAGTGATTTACTGGATTTGTCCGTGATTTACCGCATTCGTCCGTGACAGTCTAGAGTCTACTAACCAGAACCGCTAGATGAAAGCCGCTGGCTTCTAAGTGAAACATAAAAGAGCTTTCCAATTTGCCAAAAACTATATGGAGCAGGCGAGGCGTTACAGTTCTAGAAAAAATGTACCTGAAGCGACGAATACATAGTAGTTTAACAGATTCGGCTCCGATAATTTTTGATTGAATTAGTGCAAGTTGTTACTCTTCATGTATAATTCAATGTAATTTGACCGTCATATAATTGTAAGCTTAGATGTAACGTTTTCTTCTTTTTTGTCTCATGATAGCACGGCTTCCTTTTCTCTTCATTGTTTACTTACATAGATAAGACAGTAAAGTGAGAAAGTGAGGTTCACAGATGCTTAAAGAGAGCAATACAGTTCCAAGAGCTTGAAATCTATATTTTTTTCGATTTATTAACAATGTGCTATGCTACGCAAGTTTTGTATTGTTGTAATTTTTATATAATTTGTTTTTGTGTTATTTCAACACCGCTGTTAGGCTATATCCGTCAAGCCATTGGTGGAAATACCTGTAAGTTTTTGTTGTTGTTCAAAATACAAAAATGTAATTTTTATAGAGAGAAGCCAGATCAGTCGGGGAGAAGAATTTCATACCGTCTTAAGAAACCAAAACATCTTTTTGCGACATCCCATATGTGCTCGTTCTACAAGAGGTGGTCTGTGATGCATGTACCGAGACTCGAGATGTTCGGTCTCATAGTTGCCTCTCATGAACAGTGGTAAAAGGGGGAATATGTATTTAACGATACAAGCCAGCATTGCGTTTTCAAAGCACTAAACTCACAGGACTGTTTTTTATTCCCCATTGTAAAATGCTGTTTAAGTCAGGGTTTAATGAGCATATCAAAGCTCAAGAGCTGGGGGATTCATGACACTCTCTGGCATTGTTGCATTGGAGGCTAACTGCCTAGCACAAAGGAGGAAGAAGAACAATTGTTCATATTTTTACTGCTTTTGGGAACTTGCTGTATTTTTTGCCTTAATTTTTGGTTATGTGAAAACTTGGTACGTTGAATATGGGCATTGCATGTCTTCCTGACACAATAAATTTCACAAATAAACCTCTCCAAACAAGAATAACATTTAATGAACAAGTCAAATCTTTATTTTTGTAAATGTATTACTTTTAACCTTTCCCATTAACAACAAATACATAATAAGGAATCGTTAGGGACTCATCTGTTAGTTAAATGTTTAATTATTATCATTTTCTCATTACATCTTTCCTTTAAGAGATTAAGTCCAGAGAGAACCATACAATTTCACAGTAAAGTTTCAAAACCACATCAATTAAATACTAGATCCTGCAGCAGATAATTACAGATGTCCATAAAAACAGCCTTAACCTTAAAAAAGGAAACCTTTCCTTACGAATATAAAGTGGGGGTGACATTGAGCGAGCTCAGCAGATTACTGACAATTTTATCTAAGCCAAAGTGACACACTATGGACTTCTTTTGTCTTCTGTCCTTTTTATTTCTCTGAAATCATCCTTAAAGGTAGAAAAAAGAGTAAGAAACAAAACGAACACAAATCTTACTTTTAAATCTTCTATGAGGGACAATTAAGAATATTATTTTTCAATGTGAAAGTAATTTTGCTTGAATCCATACCCAGCAGAATTTCTCGTTCATTTTTTAAGAAGACGACAAACCTTAAAAACTTTTTTATCCTCAAAACCGAGCTACTTTGCTTTGAAAAAACAAATATTTCCCACAGAACAGCATTAATCTTCTTGCCTCTGTCACGATATGAGCTTTAGAGACACTCAATGAAAAGGCGAAAATAAATAAAATGATAAAAAAGTGAAACAACTCAAAGAAGAATAATTCTTTTTTTTCTCTATTTTTATTGCTATTCATTTGAAGATTTGAACAAAATCAACTCTTTGTTTACCATATCCTTGACACTATTTCTATTCCTAGTGAGCTTCCCAATCGCACATGAGCCACCGACGCGTTATAAAATAGAAATACCTAAATGGAAGCAAGAAAATAAAAATATTCAATGCCACACCTACGCAAACAAATAAAACAACAGCAATAACAACAAATAAGCTCCTAGTCCCCTTACGGCAGACCAAAGCAAAGCCTGATGAGAATAATATGCTGTGCTGAATGCTGGTGCTGAGCCGTATATGTCGTAACATCCTCGTCGTCGCGTCGTAGTCTTCGTCGTTGTCGTCTTTCGTCCTTAAGTTTGAAGTAGGTGCATGCAACATCCATTTGCACTTGTGTTTCTATTTATTTGCTCCTTGCTTGCATTTTCAGGGATTGGACTACCTTCTACCTTTCATTAGAAGATTTCTCCTAAGCATTTTATAGTTCTGAACGTTACTTACACTACACCTCGCTCTTGAAAGAATTCGTTCCTCTAGAATGAAATTGCTATATGATCTGAATAAGGGCTATTATAGTCAGAGATTGTTTACATTTTTAAGCCTTCTGTTCAAAAATGTGATTCAAACTAATGCACTTTAGTTGTGTGTGCATTCATGTTTTTCGTTTTATTGGGTGTTGAAGCGTAAAACGGATTAAACACACGTATATGCTTTAAGAAGGTGAATTTTACCATGGCAGGAGTTTTTATTGTTATCAATTTAGAAGCAATACCTTTTTATCCTTTACTTCCGAATATTCCGAAAGGCCAACATCGGCTCAGACAATAACCTCGTTGTAGAAAAAGTACCAATGCGGTAATATCGAGGATAACATAAGAAAAATCCGCTAGAAGGCTAGAATAATGGCTTTAGATGCTCCATTTTTAGTTTCTTACACGATCTTAGCGAACTCTCAAACACAACGTTTCTTGATTCTTTTTCTCAACGAACCCAATTGGATAAAAAAAATCCAAATCTCCATTATGCACTTAATAGTGTAGATTTTTATGAGTTATTTATTTTCAAGTATTGACATTTAAACGGCACAAACAAGCGCTTGTTGTGTTCTCGGGAAGTGGCTGCCATTTCTACCTACGTACATAGAATGAACTGAGACAAATTCCACACCTACCACTTTTCTATCGATTTCAAGGCTGACACGCCGAGTATGATACAACCTCACGCTTGCTGCTCTAATATGGTCAGAAAAAACTCAGTAATCCATGATTTTAAACAACTCCTACAAGCAGAAGTCGCAGAGATTGGAGAGATTGGATTGATGAATGCAAGCAAGCGACTGAAAGTAAAAATCCAACCGAACCTACTTCAGTCTTTCAAGTTTCAATGGTTTATAAATCCATCAATCTTTCCATCACTTCGAAACTGCTGCTAGAAAAGACTTTAGTCTTCTCGTTTTCGGTACTCAGACTCACGCACAGATCGGAGATTTGGATGTAGATTGTAGACTGGAACACTCGTTCGCGTTCGAGGTCCTACAGAGTACGGAGATTACTTCGCCTCGGACACGATATTATTATGAGCTATCCATATTAAATCTACCGCGGAGCAGATCTCGACAAAAATTAGGCTTAGTAGATTCCGAAGAGGAGGGATCAGCACAGAAAGTTCATTGCGCTACACAGTTCGGCAGACCAAATTTGGGCTGGATGGAAGGCGTAGCCCAAGTTGGTCGAACCGTTTGGTCGAGCAATTGGATAGCTATTAGTACGATTAGTATATAGCATCTGATGCAAACACGAACCTAGTCCTAGATTTTGACGCATATGAAAGCAAAAACTTCATCAGTCATGAAGATAATGATGCATTGCCATGCGACTTTTAAACAAAATTCTTGAACAAAATGTGCAAAAAAAAACGTTTTGAAGGAAATAAAAAAAAAAAACTCGTTTTCCTATCTTCAAGGCTCTGAACATTTATCCAATTCGATATTTGTATTGCTTCAAAGTTCTAATGCAGTTCTATACACGATCGGGTAATCGTAATTTTAGACAGATTGCTAGTCACAGCTTGCGCGTAAGCTTTATGAACCAAATAACTATATCAAATTTTCGTACAACTGCTTTTCGCAACTTCTATAGTGTTACTTCTTGTCGTCTGTTCAATAAACTTCCACCCTCCATATAAGCTGAAAATCTTATGTAAAACTTCAAAGTCTATCTTCTTACTATTGATTAGAGAATATCGAAAATTTGTTAAACTCTTCCGTCTGATAATTTGGTGAAAATTTTGTGTTCATGTTGGATGATTTTCATCAATGTTCGTTGAGAATCTTTCTACTTGATTTTATCGGCATTAGAATATTCAGGAAAACTATTGAACACCTTCGGGTCTTGGTCTTGAGAGACACTCAGTATAGAAGTACTAGAAAGTGGGATAATTTTGACGATGCCTTGGTGAACAACAACATAACAGGAAATACACTTCGTCCAATCAAGGGTATGATGGATAGTCGAGTGTAAAAATAAGATATTAAAATAAATACAAACTATGATACCGACCGCCTGGTCGGATAGCATATCTGCGGGGGTGTTTTGATGAACTGCATGCATCAAGTCATCAACGAAGTGTGTGAGGAAGAATACATGCCCGCTGACTGCTCTTTAAGCTCCATACGCCCCATCTACAAAAAAAGGCGATCCCATGTCATGGAAAAACTACCTATCCAACGTACTGAGTGAGCGTCTTAAACCGTTTTGCAACACAATAATCGGCACGTAAAGCCGCACTTAAGGCCAGACAGAACACCGATAGACCAAAAATTCGTACTGAGGCTAATCTTGTAAAAGACCATCGAATTCCAAGTCGGAACCCAGCATCTTTTCATTGTCTTCAAAGCTGCTTACAGCTGCATCCACCGCCAAGAGCTTATGATAGTGATGTCTGAATTCGGGATCCCGAACAAACTGATCCAGATGTGGCGCATGGGCATGACGCTCAACAAAACGCAGTGCAGTGTGCAAATGGATAACAGCTCATCTGAGTTGTTTCAAACATGCGCAGGGTCTCGACAAGAAGATGCACTGCAGTGTGAATTCTTTAACATAGCCCTGGAGCGGATAGTGCTCCAGGACTACAGAACCCCTCAGCTCCTAGGCTATGTGCTTGAGGCCTTCACAGCGATTGAAGAACTGTCGAAGCTCGTTGGTCTTGAAGTGAATGAGGACAAAATAAAGTACATGCTATCAACAAACAAAACATTATCTGTCCACGACTAGGACAAAACGTCACTGTTGGTAGCAGCTGTTTGAGGTAGTTAAGGAGTTCCCCTATCTTGGAACAAACATCAATACCACAAACGACACTGTAGTGGAGACCCGATGAAGGATTACCCTAGTGAACCGCTGCTACTTCGGTTTGGCCAAACAACTGGGTACAAAACTCCTCACGCGAAATCGCAAGACAAAGTGCCTACTATACAAAACTTTGATTTAAAAAGAGTCCTACTCTACCGCGCCGAGTGTTGGACTATAAGTAAAAAAGGGGAAATGATTCTTTGATAGATTTTCGGTTCCGTATGCGACGATGGCGAGTGGAGAGAATGTTCAACAGCTGACTGTACCTACGAGCTATACAAAGATGTTAATGTAGTCCAGAAAGCCAAAAAGAGACAACTACATTTCCTCAGCCAAATGGCGTCTATTAAGTTGACAAACCACTTGGATTCATATCCAGTCCTTTTTGCCACGACCTCATATGATACTCTAGTCGGACGGTTCTTTGAGTCATTTGCTCGGCTTACTCATCGTCGTTATTAACAAAAACTCGACTCTAATTGTTGTTGTTAAAAATAACAAAAACAATTGATACAAAAAACGTTTGAGAACAAAAAAAAAGAAGCGTTTAAAATTAAAAAAAATCTATAAAAACACGTATACGCTCGAGTGTTCAATGAAGGTGGCATAATTTTATATATACCCGAAAATTTATCAGCACAAAAATCGCGAACTGCACACATAATTAGCACAAAAAGAGCACATAATTATCGTAAAGGTCACGATCGTTTGTGCTCATACTGGTTTGCCAACTTAATGGATGTAGCCATATGGAGCGAATGGTCGAAAACGCTCCAGCGAAGAAAGTCTTCTCTTCGCAGCTTCCAGGTTCAAGACAACCAGGAAAAACGAACCCCAGGTACAAAGACCAAAAAACTGCGGATGCCAGTTTTGACTACTGCAGTATGCATGCGAGGGACAGTTCCCGATGGAAAACTGCTGTGTCTTTGGCTGATATCCTTCATGGATTGAGAGCCGGTTAAATAAGTAAAGCCTGTCCTTTTCGTTTTCAAAAACAAGTCATCGTGAGTTTCCCTTTCATTCAACATTACCTACCTCATTGCTAAGCAATAAGAAAAAGAAAGCTAAAACATATAAAAAAAATGTACCTACGAACCTATTAATATTTAACACATTTTACATTTCATTTCAAAGTATTTAAACTTGTTGCAGTCAGATCTCAAGCCACGTCGAACAATAAACCCGCCGAAATACACCCATCAACATTTTTATTATGCATTTGATGCTCCACAGAGCTTTGAATTTAAGATAGATAACATTTTAAGAAACAAAATGAGTGGAACAAAAGGGCGCCTCATAAAGCATCCTTGACGATAAAAATAGAGGCCCAACGAAAACGAACGTAAGCAGGGATGAATCGTTGGCAATGGTACAATACAAAGGCCTAAATATTCTTGCTTAGTAGATACAACAAATCCCATTCATTTGCATATCCCAAAAAAAAACCGACAGAAATTAAGCAACCTTAGAGCTTAGAAAAGAAATAAATGGTAATGGCAGTTGGCAGAGACACTCAGTCAAATACCATTTACGACAATGTTTTGTGAGGCTCAAATACAGAATTGTTCTCGTCAGTTTTATAGACTGGCGACCGACACACAGCAATATTAGGACAAAGGATATCCCAGCTCCATCTTCAGTTCCAACAGGCAGCAACAGAAGTCAGGAATACAAAAATCCTTCAAGAAAAAATTGTTTTTATTTTTCTTATGGTCTTTTAAGAGAGATTCCCTGTGTCCTTGGAAATGTTTGTTTATGTCACCCATTTGAAGTAAGCCACTAACAGTGGCATAGTGTTAATAGGTTCATTGTTGGTCGATGGGACAAAAGTCCCAGCAACAACTAGTTCAGAAGACGCTTGAACTGGCAGCCTCTGAAGAACGATCAAACAATAAACATTAGAATCATGTCAAGTGAATTTCTTGGGCGGATTTTAATAATAAAGTTGAGGAGGGCAAGTTTTCCCATTTCTCCCATCTTGAAGTCAACCCCAAGTTGATGATAAACTCACATTGATTACATTAAGTAGGAACGAAGGGGATAACAATTATGTACCAACAATATTTGCCATGGTGGTGCGGTTGTTGTTTTTGTTGATTTTATTGCTACTCGTTTTGAAGAAGTGTTCTTCCCAAAGGTGCTTTACTACATGCTACAGATACCAACATACCTGCAGCTGAACCCTGAACCTGGTGGCATACAACAAATAACCTGGAGTATGTTTATCTTCTTACTAACAATACCTAATGTCAATAAAGTAACACGAGAGGGCGATAAATGTGAATTTAGCTAAAGAAACTCATTATTATCATCGCACAAAGTTGTTTTACGACTTTGCGCGATTGTTATAATGTAAGTGTCGTATAATTTTTATTTATTAGCCTCTTAGCGCTTGTTTTCAGCGTCCTCGACTACTGGTTGCTTAAGGTTGCCCTTTTTGGTAGCAGATTGGCATAACTTTTAAGACAAATTTGAAACAATTTCTTTGTTTGACGACGTCGACGGGCAAGCAAAAAAGCACAAGACATTATCTAAATGTTTTGTGTGATAGAGAAGCGAAAAGTTCAAACGATGTACGCTTTTGGAAATGAAGAGACCTATTAATCTTGCTTAAAGCGATTGCGGGAAAGTCCTTAATCGTAGGATAATGATTCAAGGTTTTGGTATGTGGAATTTTGAACTTATTTATTGGATTTTTGAGCATTTAAAGCTTAAGGCAGACATTAACTCATGAGAAATTGGGGTTAGCGAGAGAATTATTAACAAAAGTCAAACGGGATTCTCTTAAACTCCATAAAGGACCCTCACAATTTGTATGGGAAGTGGCCTTCGGCGAAATTGTCTGAAATTTTAGTATGTTGTTCTCCTAAAGCTCCTGATCAAAAGTCAATATGGGCAAAAAGTTAAAAAATGGACAGTTTTTGAGATATCGTTGTTTTTCTGATGACTATCTCAAACCCTTTATTACGGGAAAGTTACTCTCTGTAGGTATTGTGTTTTAAGCTGTTTTTAAGTGGAATCTATAGGTTTTTGGGGTCGCTGATTCCGAATCTGATGTCAAAAATGACCATTGACAGACGAAAACTGTCAATTATCGCCCCAGCAGCGTTTTCGGAAAACTGACAGTTACCAAAATACTGAAAAAACCCTGTCCTGGACGGGTTTCAAGTCTATTAGATGGTTTGTTGGCTCCGTACACAATCTTAAATCCCACTTCTAGTTAATGTTTGATAGTCCGTCTAATCTTAATACAAAATCCAGAGAATTTTTTTTAGAAGTAGGACTAGCAATCGATTTTTTTTCCCGAATTTTTTCCTTTTTCGCTTATTTTGTTAATTCGTTTATTTCGCCATATTTCGTTTATCTTCTACTGCGAATAACTATAAAAATAAAAGGAAGAGGGAAGAAAACTCCCAACAATTTTTCGATTGGGAATTATTTTTCCAAAAACATTTCCCCCCGATTTTTTAATTCAGAACAAGGCTTTATATCTTAAATACTAAACTAGTGCCAAAGTCCGGGTACTGTTTTTCATGGTTGCTCACTGCTCGCATTATTTATTTTTTTTTCACCAAAATCTTTAATTCTTTTGAAATCATCATTTAATATTCTGAAATGTCTTTTCGACGAAGGCCACTTGTTATACGTGTGATGTTCAAGGCCAACCCCAACAGATGGCCCGGATAGGAGAGGATGAAGCAAAACAACAACTTGCGATAGTTAGACGCGCTCCCCTTGATTTACCAAATCTTTTGGTCGACAATAATACCCGAGTTTGTCTCAATTGTAACAGAGATCTCATGACAGAGCTTGCCGCAAGTGGAGAGAATCATGCAAGACTCAATATAATTTTCCAAAGAATGAATAGAGCGTGTTTTATTTGCAATTCGAACGACAATGTTAACCGAGTATCTCCTCAATGTCGTGCTCATACTTTTATTCATTTTGACTTATTCATTCCCGAGAATGTGAGAATTTGCCAACGCCATTTAGACAACAATGGCCATATCATCCCTATACTCATGAGGGGAATTCGGTATGTTAATAGACCCCATCAATTCCAGGGGCCAGCTTTGCAATCTTTTTTACGGGGTTTGCAACAGGTAGCTGAACCTCAACCTAGACTGGATAGAGCAGGAGATGACTTTGATGATGAGGAATTCGAATGTTTGTTCCCGATCAACAGAAATCAATTCCAGGATCTATATGCCTATTGTAACCCTATCTATGAGGGGGATATTCTACGTCGTGTAAGTAGGAAAGATCGCATGGCATTTTTATGCAAGTTGCGTCAAGGGCTTTCAGATGAGTTTTTGAAAGTGCTTTTTAGCTACCCAAGTAGACAGGCAGTTAGTATGGCAATCAACGTCGTACGGAAGTCCTTGAGCTCAAAATTTGTACCAGAAAATATTGGT
This sequence comes from Sphaerophoria taeniata, assembly GCA_943590905.1. Lineage (NCBI taxonomy): Eukaryota > Metazoa > Arthropoda > Insecta > Diptera > Syrphidae > Sphaerophoria > Sphaerophoria taeniata. Next base: position 187,470,780 of record OX016540.1, read on the forward strand.
TTAGAAGCCATTGCACGGGATGTTTTTATTGAACAGCATGTTACCCCTTTTGCAAATACACTCTATAACCCCAACCCTGATGTACCACGAGCAATATTAATATGTGATGCAACTTATGCATTCATAGATAAAGCAAGCCATTTTCGCACCTTGAGACAATCTTTCTCGATGCACAAAAGCAGACATTTATTGAAACCAACGTTACTGGTAGCAAGTGATGGTTATATACTGGATATTTTTGGTCCCCATTTTTCAGATTATTATAATAATGACGCTGCTATTCTTGATGATGTACTCTATAATGGGAATGCATTAGCAAATTGGGTTCAACCTGGCGATATTTTTATGGTGGACAGGGGTTATAGGGACGTAGTTCCTATATTGGAGAATTTAGGAATCACTTGTAAAATGCCAGCCCTATTGCAACAAGGACAACGGCAACTCTCGACAGAAGATGCTAAAAGTACTAGGCTCATTACAAAAACAAGGTGGATGGTTGAAGCAAGGAATGGACACATTAGAACCATTTTCAAATTCTTCGCCAAAAACTTCAACATTCAAAATGCGTCCCATATTGGTGAATACTATAGGATTGCAGGAGCTATTATTAACAAATATAGACCTCTCCTAGAAATGGAAAATGCGACTGTAGAGATAGCGAGAGCAATGTTGGAACGAGCGATGAGTGCAAACATTGTACAAGCTCGTCTAGATGTTGACAACCTGCTAAGAAGATACGGGCACTGGGAGAGATTACGCCACCAAGTTCCAGATTTTCCTAGGCTTGATTTGGAAGATTTACAGGCCCTGACATTTGGTGTCTATCAGGTGAATTTAGCCTCAGGATACATTCAGGACAAAACGAGTCGAGAGGGAGAAGAAGAACTAGAATATGATGGCCTTCTCAATGAACACAACCTGATAAGGATTCGAATTTATTCTAGGCTGAGACGAGCAACTATCCATCAAATATTCATCTCATACATAATTCACGATGAAATCCAAGATGATGAAGACGCAATAACGGGTTACTATTGTACTTGTCAATCGGGAGCCAGAACTCTTGGAACTTGTGCCCACGTTGCCAGTATTCTTTGGTACTTAGGATACGCACGTCACCAAGCAAGGGTAAAATGGCCACAGCAGAATCTGCTAAATACAACAATGGATGCGTCTCGTCGGCCCATTGGTTGAGAAGGACGGGATATTGTGAGAGGCAAGGGGACTCACGTTAATCAAGCACCCCAAAGGGTATAGAAAACTACTACGTCCACGTCGTTGTTCCCGGGTAAAGCTAAAAGTAGTATTCAGTAATGCACCTGACGCAAATGTTTAAACAAAAAATGTATTTTGGTCGTTTAGTTTTCCGAAAACGCTGCTGGGGCGAAAATTGACAGTTTTCGTCTGTCAATGGTCATTTTTGACATCAGATTCGGAATCAGCGACCCCAAAAACCTATAGATTCCACTTAAAAACAGCTTAAAACACAATACCTACAGAGAGTAACTTTCCCGTAATAAAGGGTTTGAGATAGTCATCAGAAAAACAACGATATCTCAAAAACTGTCCATTTTTTAACTTTTTGTCCATATTGACTTTTGATCAGGAGCTTCGGGAGAACAACATACTAAAATTTCAGACAATTTCGCCGAGGGCCACTTCCCATACAAATTGTGCGGGGTCCTTTGTGTATCACATAGAAATGAGCATTGGAACATGAAAATCAAAGAACATACCCACTCATCGGCGAAGTAAGTGATTATTTCTAAGAAAGCAGTTTTTTCAAGTATTCAAACCAAGAAAAGGTTCCAAAAGCTTTCTGGAGCCATGTACATTCTAATGAGATTCTTTATGGTTACTCTACTAAAAAAAAATATGACAGGTGCGCTGCACAGATTGGAGATGGTGGACCCCAATAAAACTGAGTTTAGTATTCTAGGGAAATTTATAAACACAAAAATATATAAATATATCCAACTACCACGCCCACTTTTTTTCAAATTTACGTTTGTAACATCTTTAAAAGAAACAGTTTTACGTCCAAAATGAAAAAACAATAAATTAAAGCTTATTTTGCTTTATGTTGTAGTTATAGGGGGAGAAATATGGGGAATATTTTCTGATTAAAATAATGAACTGGGAAAGGCATGAGCTCGCATTCTTATGCCAAAGCACAGTGCGAGCGTTAGGGAAAATGTGATAGATGGAGAGGGTTTAGGATGAGGTGTCGGTTAACATTGGTCTTGAATTCTTGAACATTGCAATGACTGCTGAAGACAGAGTGTGAAAGAGTGTTCCACATTCGCGTAGTACGGCTAAAGAACGATTCTCTGAACACGGCCGTACGCCCGAAGTTGGGCTCGAGGGTGAACTGATGGGCATTCCTGGAGGCGAAGGTATTACGGCAGAATATCTTAAGGGGAGGAATGCAACTGACTATTTCTCTAGAGCATATACCGGTAGAAGAGGGTGTGGCATGAGACATTACGTCGGTGTTCAAGTGACGTAAATGTCTCAACGATGGTATGGTCACCAATCATCTTAAATGCTCTGCTCTGGATACTGTCCAAAAGACCTAAGTACGTTACTGGAGCACCAGCCCAAACGTGGGAGTTGTACTCAAGCTTAGGACGTATATCTATATGTTTTTAAAAAAGGAAGGGGAAAAAATGTTTTGCATATCGCCTAAAAAACCTAAACATCTTGCAGCATTTTTGGTGAATCACATATGTGATCGTTCTACAAGACGTTGTCGGTGATGTACATGCCGAGAATTTCGAGGCAGGTACTCTGTTTCACTGATGTAAGTGCCATTCATGGACAGCGGCAAGGGGGGTTTATCTCGCTTCAACGATACAAGACAGCATTGAGTTTTCAAAGCATTAAACTCTACGCGGTTTCTCATTCCCCATTGTACAATGCTGTTTCAGTCAGAGTTTAATGAGAGCTTATCATATTTAGTCGTTGCAGTTCCACATCCGAAGAGGAGGGATGTGAGTGACAAGCTAAGCGTACTATCTTCAGCGAAACAATGAATTGGATTAGAAGTTACAGACAAGAGATCATTTATGAAAATGAGAAAGAGGGTCGGAGACAAAACGGAGCCCTGGGGCACACCAGAATTTATTTTGTGGGCTTAAGACTTGAACCCGTCCAAAACCGCTTGTATAGAACGGTTTGAAAGAAATTTTCTACTCCAACGAAGGAGGGACTCATCAATACCGAAAGCACGCATTTTCGATATAAGAGCAAGATGCCAGACTTTATCAAATGCATTTGAAATATCAAGTGCAACAATCTTACTTTCCTCAAAACGATGTAAAGATTTGTTCCACTGTTTGGTGATATAAACCATCAGATCACCAGTTTACCTGTGGCTGCGAAAGCCGTACTGTCGGGCAATAAGAAGCCTTTGTTCTTCAAGATATTTCTAAAACCAATAATTTATCAGCGTTTCCATGAACTTAGAAAGAAGGGACGTTAGTGCAATCGGACGATAATTGGTAGCAGAGGAGGATTCGCCTTTTTGGGTTATAGGCTGGACAAATGCTGTTTTCCAACTACTCGGAACGAGCCCAGAAGAATAGGATAGATGGAAAAGCTTACGCAAGGATTATGCCAGTGTTGAAGAACTCCTCTTCAGAACAAAACCGGGGATACCATACGGTCCAGCGGATTTCTGTATGTTGAGATTTTTTAGGACCCTCGTGTGCGGAAGAAGATTTGTTCCATGGAATCATTGACGCGCTCAAGAACTGTGGGAGTCATAACACTCTCTGGCAGCGGAGAGTTTGAGGCGAACAGCCTAGCAATAATGTTCGCTTTCGCAAGAGAGTTAACGACTGGAGTGTCATCATCAACGAGCGTTGGGACCGAGGAAGAAGAAGAATTCTTCATGTTTTTCACAAATTGCAGTATTTTTTGCCTTAGTTTTTGGTCATGTAAAATTTGGTGCGCCTAATATGAACATTGCAGGCCTTCCTGGCTTGTTTAAACTTATTCCGGTTTTCCTCAGTATTGTTGGCTTTGTAACAACGGAAACTTACCTCTTTTACCCTGATAATCTCTTTACAGCTCATATCAAACCATGCGTTCTCTTTGGGTCTGATACTTTTAACCCTATTCGGGATATAAGTTCTCATTCCCAGAAGAATTAAACTTGTGAGCATGTCTGCACTGGAATCTACGTCACTATCGAGGAAGCATAGTGACCAGTTAAAGATCCTGAAAAATTTATTGAAATCGTCCCAGTCGGCCTTCTCGTACTGGCAATCGGTTCTCTTAGGAGCTCTTTCCCAGTCGGCCTTCTCGTACTACCACACGGTTCTTCTAGGAGCTTTTTCTTTAACTGGGATTTTTTTATTTTGACACGAGAAATTTGCGAATATGACACAATGGTCAGATTCAGATCGGCCTGGAGGCGATAATACCCTATACATTTGCACATCCTGCACATCCGGCCCTGGGCACTGTCAACAATCAGAATATGCGAAAGAAGTTGTTTAATATAAGGCCCGGACTGGACAACGGTTGTAACACATATTTGATGGCGAAAACACAATCCATCAGGGAGACGATGATGAAGCAAAAGCATAGAGAAAACCCAAACAATTTTTTTTTTTCAACTGCGATTTGGTAATCTTCATCTGAATATTGAGATATTTCTTTCAGACATTGCACATTATTAAGAATATAACTTCTGGAATCACTTTTGATTCATTTCACAGAGATAGGCTTCGTATAGTCTTCTACTTATTCCTCTATACCAACTAGGTTACAAAGTTGTTGTAATTTCAACTTAAACCATATTAAAGTTGAGTTTGGTTTGACTAGTTTGCTTAGAACTTTTGATGCCTTTCAATTTTAATCTTATTTCTATTTCCAAAGCAGTGAGCATAGGAAAGGGATAATGTACAAAAGCTGATCGAATATTTAAATTTAAAAAAAAGATTTCAAGCTCATTTAAATTTTTGTGATTCTCATAAAATTGTATGCTGAAAAAGGGCCAAAAAGAAGCCTCAGAAATGAGAATCCCAGTTAATAAGAATCTTCAACTAAGGCAATCTTATCAAATTAGATTTTTCATTAAATTAACTATTGCTTCCTTTATTAACTTATTTTTTTTTAACCTTTTTCTATTCAACAGAAAAAAATTTACATTAACAGTTGATCAACCAAAACCTCTTCTGCCTAATAGACTTCCTGCCGAATCTTTCAAATGGGGTTTAATTAAGTTTTTTTTCGTTCATCTTTTCTTACTTCTCATTCAAGCGACAAAATGCCATTAGTGTGAAGTGTACTGTGAACTAAAATTTGTTGGGTTTGGGTCTATGGTTCGTTTCACAAGAAGACACCCGGTTGTTGATGCTATAAGTTTTTATTTTTTCGGCTTCCTCTTGTGATGATGTTGATGTTGATGATGACGCGGCAAGCGGATGTGCGGAGTTCCACAGTTTTGACAACTATTGGTAGTGATAACAGCCTTTTAAAAGTAAATTAAATTTAGGCGCGTGATGTGTAAAACATTTCCATTTCTATGGTTTTGTTAAGTGCTTTCGGCGAAATCATTTAGTGTTGATTTGCAGGCGGGCAGCAGGATTTATTATAGTGAGAAAGTTTATTGACAGGGAGAGTTTATTATTCGTGGTTTTATTATTTTGTTTGAGCTCATAGGAAAATCGATATATTTTACTTGTATACCGAATTCCATTCAGACGTAGATACGCTTTTCATTCAAGAATGAACTTGAACTAAGGTTAAGTTAACCATGAATGATTTATGTGCCAAAAAAAAATCTGTTACTTATGATGATGAATAGTTAATATGTTCAGATTTAGAAAAAAAAATAAAACCGCCCCAAAAAACTTTCTTCGATAATAAACGATAGATTGACCGAATTTAACTTTTCAACAATCATCAGGACTTCAATTTTGCAAGTCTTGCGAGTTTTCAACAAAAATATCGAACACCAATACGAATTTCTTGATGAGTGTAAGCCAATTAAGCCTTGGCTCTCTAAGAGTTGTCGTGACATCCAATTTATTTTCTTATAGCTAAAAGTGCTGCATTTTTTTTTTTTTTGTATAAAAAAAACTCCATAAGATGCTCCTTATTGGTGAGGCACGTTGGAGGATCGGTAATATAATAGCTAAAGTTTGTTTTTCACCCAAGATGATAAAATGAGACAAATATTTTACTGTGCATATACCACATCCACTAGAGTTCAAAATTAAAAGATTTCAAACAGCAGATCATTCATATCGTGCTTTCAAGTTTGTAGCGCTGGCATTTCATTAGTGTCAAACTTAACTTTCATCTAAAATGTCATAATATGAGTTGATTGTTTGCGATAATGGGCGCGTTCAATTTGGTTTTGGATAGCCTATCTTAGATAGCCTATCCAACGCGTTTTTCATGGACGAGTGCGATAGTTAAATTTGGATGGCTGTGAAAACACGTGTACAAAAATCGGCTTTTTACGAATTTCAATGGCTCTTCTGTCAGATAGCCACCTATACCAGAAATTGTTGGATAGCTTGGGGTGTGTTTGGTTTTAGCCTCTGCTATTTTTTTCTACATGGAAAACAAAAACAAAAAGCTATCCGGATAAGCCTATCCAAGTAAAAGTGAATGCGCCCAATGGGTCGCTTTACGATCGAACATTAATACTTACCACAAAAGTGGTAGTTCAAACGCAGCCACTTTTTGCGCACTGAGCGATTATTAAGGCCAAAACATAAACACGCTTTAGCTTCGGCTTCGTCTGACGTTTGCGAGTTCAGCCATAGGAATTCAATGCTTGCTATCACAATGAAGCTTCGACCTCACGTTTCGTACGTAACGTAACTCCAAACGGAAGCTCTAGTTCAAATATGCTGAACTTTTGCTTTGTCTGACAGCTCAATAGCTGTAAAAAAAACTACACAAACAAAATTCATTTGTTTTTGGAAAGATGATGATGATGGAGGGAGAACTGTTATTCAAAGCAAACTTGAAGCGGGTGCATCGTAGCGCAGACGAAGCAGATTTGAAGGGTGTTTGTGTTTTAGCCTTAATAATCGCTCAGAGTTAGGGCTTAATGGCTACATAAAAGGAAAACTATAAAAACTAGGATAATCGATCGGTCTGGTGACCCCGATTAGAAAACACAAAAGCCCAACCAAACTTTTAGTGTACAGAGAACAATTCCCAATCTTTGTGGCATATGCCCTTTCAGTTCACAAGGTCTATATCTAAAAAATGCCCTCATGGACATGGGCTTTGGCACCTCCATATTCTCTTGTGGCCAATCCTACGTGGAACTTTCACGAAGTAACCAATCTTCCAATCCAATGAGGGGTGCACCTCATAAATATTGACTTCAAGTGTATAAAAGATCAAGGTTCAGCGATCACCGAATATAACCGGCTAAAGCGTAAATACCGCATCGATCTTTCAGAAATTAAACCATCTAAACCGTCTAAAAGAATAAGCAATGAACGCGAATGGGCAATACGAAAAACTGTTGCTACTGTACAGGAATCAGAACCGGACAGAGAGTGTCATGGCTCCTACAGTTCTTGAGCGCGTCAATGATTCCATGGGACAAATCTTCTTTCGCACTCGTGCTGTGGCAAGAGTCCTAAAAGATCTCAACATACACAAATCCGCTGGTCCGGATGGTATCTCCGCTATTGTTCTGAAGAGGTGTTCTTCATCGCTGGCAAAACCCTTGCGTAAGCTTTTCCATCTATCCTATTCTTCTGGGCTCGTTCCGAGTAGTTGGAAAACAGCATTTGTCCAGCCTATACCCAAAAAAAGGCGAATCCTACTCTCCCTCCAATTGTCGTCCGATTGCACTTACGTCCCTTCTTTCTAAGGTCATGGAAACGCTGATAAACTATCAGCTCAAGAAATATCTCGAAGATCGAAAGCTTCTTAATGACCGGCAGTACGGCTTTCGCAGCAACAGGTCCACTGGTGATTTGATGGTCTATCTCACCGAACAGTGGAACAAATCTTTACATCGTTTTGAGGAAAGTAAGATTGTTGCACTTGATAATTCAAAGGCATTTGATAGAGTTTGGCACCAGGCTCTCTTATCGAAAATGCTTGCTTTCGGTATTAATGAATCCCTCCTTCGTTGGATTAGAAACTTTCTTTCGAACCGTTCTATACAAGTTGTATTGGACGGGTTCAAGTCTGAAACCCACAGACTGGTGTGCCCCAGGGCTCCGTTTTGTCTCCGACCCTCTTTTTCATTTTCATAAATGATCTCTTGTCTATAACTTCTTATCCAATTCATTGTTTCGCTGACGATAGTACCCTTAGCTTTTCATATTCGTTCCCAGACTCACATCCCTCCCTTTCGGATGTGGAACTGCAACGGCAAAATATGATGAGCTCATTAAACTCTGACTTAAACAGCATTGTACAATGGGGAATAAAAAACCGAGTAGAGTTTAATGCTTCGAAAACTCAATGCTGTCTTGTATCGTTGAAGCGAGATATACCCCCCTTGCCACTGTCCATGAGTGGCACTTGCATCAGTGAAACCGAAAATCTCGAGATTCTAGGTATGTGCATCACCGACCACCTCTTGTGGAACGATCACAAACGCGATGTCGCCAAAAATGCCGCAAGATGTTTAGGTTTTTTAAGACGATGCAAGAAATTTTGTTCCCCTTCTGATCTGGCTACCATCTACAAAACTTATATACGTCCAAAGCTTGAGTACAACTCCCACGTTTGGGCTGGTGCTCCAGTTACATACTTAAGTCTGTTGGACAGTATTCAAAACAGAGCGTTCAAGATGATTGGTGAACACACCATCGTTGAGACATTTACGTCACTTGAACATCGACGTAGTGTCTCATGCCTCACCCTCTTTTACCGTTACTTCAACGGTTTATGCTCTAGTGAAATAGCCAGCTGCATTCCTCCCCTTAAGATATTCAACCGTAATACCCGCGCCTCTAGGAATGCCCATCAGTTCACCCTCGAGCCCAACTTCGGACGTACAGTCATGTTCAGGGAATCATTCTTTAGCCGTACTACGCGAATGTGGAACGCTCTTCCACACTCTGTGTTCCCCAGTCGTTGCAATGTACATGAATTCAAAACCAATGTTAACCGACACCTCATCCTTAACCCTCTCCATCTATGCTACTTTTCCTAACGCCCGCACTGTGCTTTGGCATAAAAAGGGAATAGAAACCCCTTGAGCGCGTGCTTATTATAAAAAAAAAGAAAGATTTGTAATAATAAAAAAACTACTCCTCAAAAGAAAAAAAATCTGTGAAATAAGGAAATCTAGTAAAGTAAATCAATATGCCCAGGTTTCTACAAAAAGAAGTGCAATGCCACCAAAAACATTCTGTAAAAAAACTAGCCAAGTCTCGATGGAGCTGCTTGTTTATCTCTAAAAACTATTGAAATCTAGACAAAGTCGTGTCATGTTTAAAGTTCCTTACTGCGATTTCTTTATTATTATAGTTAATGTTGTGCAGTAGCGTAGCTAGCATGGGTGGCACCTGGGGCGGCAATTATGGTGTCACCCCCAGAATGAAAAACAGTAAAATAAATGAAATTCCGCTATTCCATATATTGCATATATTCAAATAAAAAATTTAAAAAAAGGAGAACAAAAATTAATATATCTACTTCTACATATTCACATTGTATATAAAAAAAAAAAAAAAAAAAAAAAAAAAAAAAAAAAAAAAAAAAAAAAAAAAAAAAAAAAAAAAAAAAAAAAAAAAAAAAAAAAAAAAAAAAAAAACATTGATGAAACCTCTTCTTCCTAGCATTAAAAGCAGAAAATTCGCTTATCAAAATTTATTTGCTGGGTCGCCTCATGTTCTATTGTTAAAATACCCAGATTGTAGAGCCTCTTTTCCGTCATTGTTGCCCGCAAGTAGTTTTTAATTAGTTTAAGCTTAATAAAACTTTCACATGGCGGAGCTGACACACATATTGTCACAAACATTTTTAATATCCCTAACAATGAGATTCGGTAGAGATTGTGCAAAGTCCTATTCAACGATGAATTTCATAAAGTCTAAAGATAACCAATTAGATGTTGTCACTTTAGCCGCTTTCAAATAAATTCTCAACATTGGTATCTCTGAGAGAAGTTCTGACCCTGACACCTCATCATAAGCACTAACAAATTTTGAAACAGCTATTTTCAAATCATTAATATTTGCTTAAAGTAAAGTATTCGCCTGTAAAACTTCAAACAATGAAGCCACCTCTGTTAATTGTTCATTGGACTCTGTTCTTGTTCGAAGTTCAGTGATGAATCGATCAAGGCACTCAAACATGTCTTTCTGACGCGACCGACACGACGGAAAAGATTAAAACAACAAAACAAAAAAGAGTATGCTTTTCATAACCGCATTACAAAGTTCGGGGAAAAATAGCAGTATATCTTAGAACGACCCGAGAATGATTTTTATTGTGGAAGTACCTGCGTGTGGGACCAACCAAATAAAACAAAAACAAAAAACGAGTGAGTCAATCGTTGAGGGCGACACGTCGCGTCGATGGACTTTATTTATATCGGCTAGCCGATAATATAAACTGGTAGGTAGTTAGGTAAGGTAAGGTAAGGTAAGGTCGCAATTTTTTTTTTTATTCTCTGCGATCTTTAACGCAATAGTATATATACTCCTTGGTAGCTTTTGGGTGTCACTCCCAAATGGGTGACACCCGGGGCGATCCGCCCCCTCAACCCCCCACTTGCTACGCCACTGATGTTGTGTGACTTGGCCGATTAGAATTTCGTCTGTACTGGAAATAATTGTTTATACTGTTTGTTTCAGACTCGCCTATACATAAGTATTATTGAAATACGCAGCTTTATCAATCCTACAATTGACTGGTTATTGAATCAACGTCTTCCAAGTGGCAATTTTCCATCCTCGGTAGGTAGCGGTTCTGGCGATAGGTTGGTGCAATGGTGTCATGGAGCATCTGGTTTTGTACCCTTCAACGGCCAAGTCACTCAACATTAACTATAATAATAAAGAAATCGCAGTAAGGAACCTTAGACCTTGGCACGACTTTGCCAAAGTATGGGATTATTAACTATGGCATTATACTTTCTTTTATCTCTATTATTGTCTTATTGATAAAAAGAAAATATATTCCAAAATATTTATGTGTGAGTGAAGACATACAATATACAAAGTAATGGAAAATAATAGGAAATTTTCTCATCTCCACAAAGCAGAAAACGGAGTCCATTTCTAAAAAAAATTCAACTTAAATTGCATACCTATGCATGAATTATCTACTTACAATGCAAAGCTTCTTCATTCTACTTTATTCTGCAAAAAAAAAAAACAAATCTTTTCTTCATTGTATGTCCGATGTTTACAAGTTTGTTAACAATAAAATGCAACTACGAACATCAACAATCAAAAGCAATTTCCCAACATGCGAACTTCAAAAGCCCACACTCAAAGATTAAGGTCAACTGATCTCAAGAGAAAAATAAACAAACATTTCAAAGCATCACAAAGTGTAAGTAATGTGTTGGAAAATATTGCCAGCATGTTATACTCTTCTCAATACAATTATGCTTACATTGTACATAATATTCGTCTGTAAGTTTGCTTGAACAAAAACATGGGACAATATAAAAATACTTTGTAAGACATGCCAGCGTACAAAAAATCCTTAAAAACGAGAACGACGAAGAAAGGAATCTAGACAACCATAAAGCAGTAGTAAAATGTGAAAAAAATATAATAATAAGGCAACCATCAAGGCGGATCTTGTATCTTGTATGTTTGCCTTAAGGAAAATTGAGTAATTTGATTTGAATAAGTTGTCGGGAGATAAAATGAATATACACAGCACATGCATCTTGCTGGAAGCAAAAAAATCTAACCAAAAAGTAGATAAGAATTTTAATTTAATAAAAGCAAATAAATAATTGAAATAAGAGATTTTTATCACCGAACGATTCGCAGTGTTTTCAGGCGGTTTGGTTTTAGAATAATTTTGTCATTATGTGCTTCGGCTTTTCTCTGCATATTGTCAAAAGAAAAGAAAAGTGCTTTTTTTTTATCCTCATTTAAGGATTGAAAATCTTTTTCGGCATTTAAAGTATCAAGTAGCTTCGCACAATATGTTATTCTTATTAGAAATAATTTTAATAAATCAATATAAGTTCTGTGGACAGGACTGCCTACAGAACTTCAAGGGACGATGTCCTTTTCAAGGAAATACAAGGTATTTATTTTAATAAACCAAAAAAAATTTTTTTTTTGACATGAAATTGACATGTTGCGAAATTTAATTTTCGGGTTTTACAATTTAAATATGATTTCTATGAGTGCCACGCCTCGCTCGGACGTGATCTTATTCTATGACTTTTTTCAACATTTAGTGGTCAATCGTTCCGGGTATATCGGCAGCGTAGATGAGGGACTTCACAAGTTCTCACAAAAAATAGTTACACGGCATTGGAAGCCAATTGACGGGTCCGTAACGTGCACGAGCTGATTTTTTTTTTTCGAAAAATGAAAAAACATTGAATGAAACGAAGTTCGTTGGGTTCGCTAACTAAATTTGAGTATATGAAAAAGACAAGGGCTTTCATAAATTTGAATTGATTTAAAATCTGGCTGTTGCAAAGGATAATACAAAACAGACTTTGAAATGGCTCACGTGTTCGATTTCCATCAGTTGAGGAGATAATAAAACAATTATTATTTTTATTAAGAACTCTAAACTCTACAGAATCATAATGGTCTTCAAAGTCCATTTCTTCGTTAAGAACATCTTAACTCGGTTTTTAATGTCGGACTTTCGGCAGCTTTTTCCAAAAGCAAATGGAAAGACAGAAGTTGTATTGTATCTGGAAAAATAAACTCAGAAAGTTATGCTGAGTTGTTCGAAGAAGTTATGGTTGAGATAGCTTAAGAAAGTATTCTAGCAGAATAACGCTATGATCAACATCTTTCAAATGCCAAGAGAGTTTGAAGGGAAACAAGTAACAGTTGTTCTCGATTGTCCCGATTTAAATCCTGTATAGAAAATCACTGCGGAATACAAACCAGGCAACGTTTAACAACATTCAAGAACTTCGATACGCAATAACATTGGGCCGCATTTACAACCAAGTTCAAAATTATTAAGAAAAATGTAGAATATTTTTGTTCACCAGTAAGCAGGCGATATAAAAAATGTGTGGAAAAACATCATAGCCAGTTTGTAGCTTACATGCGGTCACAAGAAATTCTGCATCCAAAATTTACTGAGCCAACTATGAATTCCTTACCGTTATCAACGTTTTAAGCTAAGTGAAACATAAAAGTCTGAGTAACAATGGAGAATTCATTGAAGATGACGGCACGCAATCTCACCATATTTAAAAAATAAATAGAGTGGTGTGATAGCTCTTGAAGAGCCAAGGCCTAAGTGGCTTACTCTCATCAACAATTCTCTGAGTGCGTGTGAAGAATTGAGGGGACCTACAATTTATCGCCGATTTTTTTTATTTTCACACCCCAAATTGTTTCTCTGTTTGCCAAAAAAAATTTCGGCTCGCTCCGCTCGCTTTCTAGTTGCAGTAGTACGCGATTTTTTGATTACTTTCAAATTCTGGAAAACTAATTTGAAAATATTGAGAAACTTAGGTACTCATTCTGAAATTCAATACAAATATGAAAAATCATTATTTTTGTATTGATTTTTTTATTCGTTTAGAAAGCAACTTCATTCGATTACTTTGCAAAACATTATCAACAATTAAACAATTTCATTTGTTTTCCACCCTCGTAAATTTGTGCATAACTCCGCCGAAAAAACGATGATTTAAAAAATATCATCGAAAACGGATTATTTTCGATTCTGGAGCCAAAAACTGAGGGGACCGCGAAAGTATAAATAACAAAGAAATTTTTCCAAAATTTTTAAGTTATGAGCGTGACGAAAAAAGTTAAGAATAAGGCAAATGTGGGACTATTGGATCTTATATTTGATTTATAGTAACCCGTGTTTAAAATATTTGTGTTTATGCCCCCTTAACTAATAGAGCGTTCATCCTTTTTTTGTTAAACCATATATCTCCTACCTACATTATGTTCCAATATCATATTAAAATTATTTTGATTGCTGCGAGTTTATTCACATTGAAATGAGTACTTGGGCCACTTCTTAAAATGAACTAACGCCATATTACTTTAGTTCTCATTCCAATGTGTATTTAGGCCATAATCGGTTTATGGCGTTAATTCACATTTGAATGAGAATTAAAGCCATTATGGCGTTAGTTCATATGGCCTTCGTTCACGGCACCGCCACCGCACTTAACCATTAAGCTACTGGAACACCATATTTAAGCGATCGATTATTATTTAAGGGATCCTTAAATATCGATTGGGATAGTTATGTTTTGATTATTTCGCTGGAATAGAAAGATTTTGCGAGATTTTTCTCTTTGAATTTTTTCATACAATTTGTTCAAAAACCTACACGAAAATGTTCTCTCCGCATAAAATAAAAACCCAGTTACTTGACACCTAAACACCCCTTAATTATAAAATAAACTGAATTTGATGCAGTAGACCCATCTTCACCAAATTCGTTGGAAGAATATGAGCAGTGTGAAAAAGCATTGTTCATAATGTTCATTCGAGAAAAATATGCTTCTATTATAATTTTTTCAAAAAATGATACGTATACGCCCCACGTACGTTATTCCTTAGAATAAAAACAAGGGAATTGTTTTATACTGCCAATTCAAGGTATCATAAAAGTTAAGTTACTTATTATTTTCAGAATTTCAAGCTCTTCAAAAACAAGCCCTTTGCTTAGGGAAGACGACACGACGCCACTTATCGTGTTTTCCTTCGATTTTATCACAGTATGGTGAGTGAATAATTGTGGGCTTTTTTTTTTCTTTCGAATAAATCAGACCTTCTCCCTTTTTCATTTTTTTTTTTTTTTGTTTCTGAAGAAAATATTTTATTAAGGCAAAAATATGAGGAAAATAAATTACACCTTCTCGAAAAAAATAAGAATAAATAAAATGTCTCTCGGACTTAGATTATGTTTTTAATTTAGTACATTCTTTCTCCGTTTTTCCTTTGTATGTTCTGTTTTTTGACATTGATTTATGTCCATGTCCAATGACACGAAGACACACATTGAAACAATTTATTTTCTCTTTTAAAATTGTATTTATCATCTCTTGTTGATTTTTACCTGACGATAATTCTTTTTTTTTTTGAAAATTTTGTTGATTTGCGAAAATCAAAGGATTTGAATGTTTATTTTGAATTTCCAAAATCAAACAAGTCAAAATCGTGTTATATGGTAGGTTAATGTTTGTTGACTGATGTGTTTTTTTAAATTGCAGTAAGAGCTATGCATTTAATTTCGAAATTTTATCTAGCTGCTAATATGAAAGCATATTGTTTATTATTTATAACAACAAGTTAATTATATTATCTCCAGACATGCACATTAGGTGCAGCATCTGTCAATTCATTAAGGTCTAGCCATTAATTTCTCTTTTGAATTTTAATGACGAACATTATGATTTAACTCAAGTTAGATACATTTGATGTCTAATTTATTTTTGTCTTCAAGAATTTTCAAGAGGAAAATGATTTTAAGTAATTGATTACAAATAGGTTCTGTCAATAACAGCGTGACAAGACAAATAATGTGGTGTTGCATAGTCAATTAATTGCCTTCGAATTGTCTTTTAATCATTTTGTAATTTTTCATGATAATCCACTTAAGTAGTTATAGGAACATATGCCTTAATATTTTTATATATTTTTAATCAGTTTTTTGTACAAATGTAGGAGTAATAATTAGGTACTTTAAACACAGGTTTTAGTATGTGAAGTGTTTTTGATCTATACTACACAAAAAATAGCTCATTTATGCCTATTTTGAGCACACTCTGATAACATTTTTTTAGGATCTTACTTTGTATTAAGCTTTATCTATTTTTCTCAATAAAACAAGAACCACGATATTATTGGATGTTTTTAATTTTTTTCATCATTTAAACTGAAAATTCATTTACTGTCTGCCTATCACTGAATCACAGATTCTCATTGGGTCAGTATTTCCATAGAAACATCTTTAATGTCAAAAAATTGTTTTGATTTAAGATATTCCTTCGATAGGTACGCTGCTAGCAGTTTAATATGAATGTTTCGCAGAAATTAGACACTTGCTGATTTGAATATAAAGTATTAATTCTGGTGCAATATGCAGAGAAAAATAAAATGTTCTTCAAAATAGCCTCACAGGTCTGCCAGCTCCTATAGACGAAAGCTCAACAGGTGCACATTTTTTAACAGAATACGGGAAGGAAACTTAAAAAAAAACGTATCATTTGACTAAAGCAATGTTTGGTGAAATTTTGAAAAAGTTCAGTTCAAAGAGAAAAGAAAAGCGAAAAGCAAGGCATTGACGCCCGGGCCGTCAAAGCAAGCAAAGGCTAACAACCCTTAAAAAGTATAAAAAAAACACACGAAAAAATATTTTTTTTCCAAATGTGTTTTCGAGCTATTATTGCACATTATCAAAATCTATACCTATTTTTGTGTGCTTCTTTCAATTCAAAGTATAGACAAATCGTTCAACTGATTTTACTTTTACCTACTAACTGTTAACCTTAGATATATCGTTATTAATTTTAGTTTTGAATGATTCATTCCACGAAGCCACTGAGACGCCAATTGTAAAACAAATTCTCAGCGCCTATGACAGACTCGGTAAACAGTCTAAAAAGTCCCACTTTATAATTTGAGCAGCAGTTCTTCTTCCATTTCATACAGCGAAAAAACTAACGCATTATCTTCCATGGACTTAAACCGATGCACGAGTGTACAATCTACCCCGACATTCTAACAAGAATCTTCGTGTTTTCTTATTTCTTTCTTATTTCTTGTTGTTTACCGCCTCAATCGGAATTTCTATCTGAAAACAATATTCTCTATCAGCTCCCTTGCAAGCCTTGAGGCTAATGCAGAACTGCTTAGAGTGAACTTTAACTTCTCTTTGATAGTGAAATGTAAGACTTGGTCCTAGAGTGGAAAACATTATATGGATGACTCGGGAACTAGGGGTAATTCGCGTCATGCAATTCTTTTGGGGCCTGTTCCTTTATATTTTCAACATTAAAACGTGAAAAGTTAATGACATTACCGTTCTGATTATTTACTGATGCAATATAGTGTTTTTTTTTGTTTTTAAGAAGTTTGTGTAACATTCATTAAAAATACCTTCATTTAAACACACATATAATTATTTCAATTAAAACTCCTCCTTAATTAACAAAGCTATAGGCTACAATTAGTAGTCATTGAAGCGAAAAATCCGGCCTGACCTCCGAATTTTTTTACTGTGAACCTATTTGCATGAAATTTTGGAATTAGGCTCATCTTACCCATAACTTCAAAAGTAAAAATGATTTGAACTCCGCCACCACCCTGGGGGTGGTTGCCACCCCTTCTCGGGGGTGAATTTTTTTTCTTCAAAATAACCTCGGATATCGATAGAAGGCCTAATTTTAAGCAAAAAATCATCTATAAAGTTTTTCAAAAAATCCAATACTTTTCAAGTTATTGGAAATTGAAAATTCTATTCATGCAAATCGGTTCACAGTAAAAAAAATTCGGACCAACAATGCTTCAATGACTGCACTATATTAAATGAAAAAAATAATAAGTAAGAATGTGAATAAGGAAACAATTGTGTATATCTTTAGCTTGGTTAGAGTATGCACCATTGAACCGTTTCGAAAATCTGAAGATACAGTTTTGCAACTTTTTACTATGTATTGTTTTAAAATACAAGCGAACTTTAGACAGGTGCGGGGAAATAACTCCACGGGAACTAACTCTACTGAGAAGTTTAATTCCCACCAAGTGAGAACTTACTCCACTTTTGTAAAGTGTAGTTAGTTCCCATGTACAGTGGGAATTAAATTCCTCAAATAATTAGTGGATCTAGTTCCCTTCGAATTTGAAATAATTTGCCACTTTAATTGAGAAAAAATTAATGAGAATTCAAGTATACTGAGCAATTTTGTTTGTGAAATTAAAATAATTGTCTTTTAGAAACGAAGTCATTCCGAAATTCAGTTTTTAAGACTGAAAATAATTTTAAAAAATTGCATGCACAAAAATATTGAAAAACTTAGAGGAAACCTATTTTTAAGAATCTGACCCCCTATATGGTGGTCCATTAGTCCAGAAATCAAATTCGGGGTTTCTGACCTTTGCTATTAATTTTAAACATTTTCTAAAACGGTATATAACAATTGAAATATACCGCATGCTATAAGTTTATGTGACATAAAGAAAACTTTTTCCTATGCAAACGTTCTTCTGAAGCTTGGTGTTCGGTGAGAGTAGGGCATTCTACAAGCACACTGTACTTGAACCCAGTTTCATCTTGTTGCATCTTTTTGTCCCTTTAAATAACTGAGCTATTTAAATAACATTAAAAGTTCCATCAGAAAGACATTTTTTTATTGACTCTATTAACTCTACAATCCCTCTCAAATGATTAAGAAAATTTTATTATTAAGGACTTGGAGCTTGAACGAAAAATTGCAAGCGAGCGGAAAAAATTTTGCCCAAAGAGAATCAATTTGGGGTGTGAAAATAAAAAAAATTGATTCTCTTTTGGGCAAAATTTTTTCCGCTCGCTTCACTCCCAACCAAATCTGAGTGTTACAGATAGTCATCATCCACCAAGGTGAAAAAAGATGCTCAAATGAATCATTGCAGTGCAGCGCCTGCTATCCAGACACGAGCATGCTTTTCCAAATTAAAGGAAATAGCAACAGCTTTGAAAATGAATTGCTCTATCCATTTTGTCGACAAATAGGTAGTTAATAAAAATGATCTTATTTATTTATAGGACATTTTGGGGTTGTTGTTATCACCCACCATAACAACACCCACCCAATTTTGGGACTTCTGACTTCCGGACCAGTTTCCCTGCGCCATGTATAAATGTGTGAACTTAGTTCCCATTAGAAAGTGAACTAAGTTCTCATCAAACATGGGAACTAACTACACTTTACAAAAGTGGAGTAAGTTCTCACTTGGTGGGAATTAAATCCCTCAGTGGAGTTAGTTCCCGTGGAGTTATTTCCCCGCACCCTTTAGACAATCTTGCTAATAGTTAGTTAATAGATGGAGATCATTTAAATGATAAAGGAAAAAAGGGTTAATTTATATTTCATAGATAAATAAAGTGTTTCATATATACACATAATTTTATCTACAATTTTTTTCTGGGTCATTTAATGACAAAACTTACCGTTTTGCTGAAAATCACAAAAAACTCATTTTCTTGACATTTGACCTTGAATAAAATTTTTTTCCATACAGGGGCATTATGGGCACAGTGTCGTAGCAAGTGGGGTGCGGAGGGGGCGGACCGCCCATTTGGGGGTGACACCCAAAAGCTTCCAAGGAGTATATGGCGTTATAGATCGCAGAGTATTAAAAAAAATAATTACGACATTGTACCCAACCTTACTACCTACCAGTCTCTATTTGCACAAAATTTATGAGAATAGAAAAGTAGAAATCAAAGAAGCATTCCTTTGATTTTTTCCTTTACATGGAAAAAAAGCTGCGGATTTAAGTGAAGAAATTCTTAAGAATCTTGAAAACGACGGTTTAGATATTATGATGTGTCGTTCTCAGGGTTTTGATATGACAATGCAGCTGTTATGAGAGGTGTACAGGAGGGAGTGCAAGCTTTTATTAAAGAAACAAACAACAAAGCAATTTTCTCTGGATGTATAGAAAATTCAATGAATTTATGTGGCCAACATTCATTTGCTCAAAATATATCTTTTGGACCATTTTTTGAAACAGTTGAGACAACTTTTACATTTTTTTCTGTTTCCTATCATCGCTGGGAAGTGTTTCTCAAGCACAGCAAATCAACCGTGAAAAGACTTTCAACAACGAGTTGGAGTGCTCATTATGCTGCAGTGAAAGTTTTGGCCGAAAATTTTGATGAAATCTTAGCTGCAGCTGAAAAGTTGTGTGATGCAAGAGAAAATGTATAAATGTTGGCAACTGATGCAGGACTTTCTCTGAGCGCTGAACTACGGAAAGACATGTTCGAGTGCCTTGATCGATTCATCACTGAACTTCGAACAAGAACAGAGTCTATTAAGGAGCTGGCTTAATTTTTTGAAGTTGTACAGGCGAATACTTTACTTTTGGCAAACATTAATGATTTGAAAATAGCTGCTTCAAAATTTGCTAGTGATTATGATGAGGTGTCAGAGTCAGAACTTTTCTCAGAGATACCTAGGATGAAAGCGGCTAAAGTTAAAGTGACAACATCTAATTGGTTATCTTTAGACTTTATGAAATTCATCTTTGAATGGGACTTTGCAGAATCTTTTCCGAATCTCATTTTCGCATTAAAAATGCTTATGACTATGACCATATGTGTATCAGTTGCGTCATGTGCTTAAATCAATTAAAAACTACTGGAGGGCAACAATGACGGCAAAGAGGCTTACCAATCTGGGAATTTTAACAATTGAACATGAGGCGACCCAGCAAATAAATTTTGATGACGCTATCAGCGAATTTTCTGCTTTAAAAGCTAGGAAGAAGACGTGTTATTCTGTTTGTTTTTTTTTATTTTTTATAAAATGTGAATATACATTAATTTTTGTTCTCCTTTTTTTAAATTTTTTATTTGAATTTAAATAAAGAAATCGCAATGTATGGAATAGCGGAATTTCATTTATTTTACTGTTTTTTTCATTTTGGGGGTGACACCATAATTGCCGCCCCAGGTGCCACCCATGCTAGCTACGCTACTGGATGGGTAACTTTCAAATTTTATTTATAATTATGTTTTGAACAATTTTACCAACTTTCACCTTTTTGAGAATTTAGGTACCTAATTTCACCATTGTTTTTTTATCTAAATTGACCGGACTATTACCTACTCTTTTTATGATTTTGCAAACAAAAAATGTAGATAACAAAGAGTGCTTTAATTATTTAATAGTTCAAATTTAAATTAAAAATTTTTTGCGAGTTGGACAAAAATATACTATTTTACAAAATGTTAAACGAATAGGTCTCAGTTATTTTTTTTTTAGTTGTATGTAGGTATTTAAGGCTTAAACACTTTAAACTGATGTTTAATTGATTATTAAGTGTTTTTTTCGTTTTGCACCTGCCTTCTATTGGTGGTATCAATTTGAGCCTCTATTGATTTTGCAAATGGCGATCAGAAAAACATTATTTTTAACCCAAAATTAAATAATTTAAATATTCAAAACACAAACAAAATATGCATGTGAAAGCAATTATGCTCATCGCCAAAGCACACACTTTATTAATTTTATTTACAGTTGATATGATACGAATATTGCGAGTGCTGATGCACGTTCCATATTATATGGAAATTGTGATTGCTGTATAAAATTGTCTGTTTTAAGAATTAACTCAATTATCTAGTCCTAAAGCTCCAAACACAATTGTATTAAGTTAAAAGGTCAATAAAAACATATGCAACAACAATGACACCAACATATACACATGGAATACACAATGAGCATCGTCGTCGTCGTTGTTCTTGCTGTATACAAGCTAATGGATGGAAATTTAACTCTTTTGTGTGCCAAAGCTACAAACTTTAATTAATTTTTGTTTGCCTTATGTTGACTTGGGTCTTAGTTTATTTTTTCTTTCAAATTTCATGTAAACGTCTATGATGATGGGAATATCGATACGTACATTTATTTGTTGAAGCAGACGTGTAGCTTTTTCAGTTTTAATTTTGATTCTTAAGTGAACAGAAAAAAGAGGAGCAAACCAAACATTAAAGAAATTGTTATGCTGTCCCATGTACCCTTTAAAAAAGGTCAACAAAGTTTGTTGCGGACATTATTGCTACGAAACTCTGATTATGCATACCAAAAAAAGAAAGACACCAGTAGCCCGTTTAACATTTTGTCACGTGTTTTTACAATAAAAGGTTATATCGGGGGGAGTATGTAAATGGTTAGTTGTAGTTGGGTAGACTTGAACTACATCAAAATATTGTTGACAAAAAAATAAACAACACTTTTTTGTTGGTTAACAAAGTCTCTGTGAAATATTAAAATGAGGTTATAATAGGGCACATGAGTGTTGTTGGTTTTTGGATGACATGCTAAGCGGAAAGGACAGACATTTTGTGTCTACAATGACAGTGATTTTGAATTTTATGAGGCCCTTGGTTGATTTCGCGACAAGTTTTTTTTTTCAAATGAAATTTAGACCAATTGATAAAAAAAAACAAGATTTTCATACAGATCGGGTTGCACGACCGGCAGTGCCCTCGCCAAGTCGAGCGCGAAGCAAACACTGCCGTACCATCCTTTACTAGAACCATTTCACCGCATTTTCAGGCCCCTATTTGAGAACCTTTGGATAAGTCCAGAGCGCCATCTAGTAGGTAAGCTATTTAGTCACAATCACATACTTGAAATCTAAAATTTGAAGTCTGTAGGTCATTTAGTTCCGAAGTTAAGCGAATGCAAAGTTTCGCATTTATGGCACTCATTCACTCACTTATGATCATCAAAATAGAACTAGGACTTCCCATAAACTCAGAGAGTTGAAATTTGGTACAAAGTTAGGGCTTAATGGACACATAAAGGGAAAAATTACATTCCATCTAAACCGTATTACTAAAATATAGCTTACTCTCATCAACAATTCTCTGAGTGCGTGTGAAGAATTGAGGGTACCTACAATTTGACACCGATTCACTTTCTTTACAGATTGATACTCTTGGAAGTTTTGTCAGTTCTTCGCAAGAGGCAGTGCCCGTAAAAGATGAAATAAAAACCATGGGCTCGAGTAGGACTCCAACAAACGACGTTCTGCTTAGCAGCCAACGCACCTTACCACTAAGCCACGGACACTATACTGTACTTGTACAATGGGGAATAAAAAACCGTGTAGATATTCTTCCTTTGCCACTGGCACTTGCATCGATGAGAACAAACACCTCGAGATTCTCGGCAACACTGACCACCTCTTGTAGAACAAACGATATCGCCAAAAATGCCGCAAGATGTTTGGGTTTCTTAAGACGGTGCCGAAAATTCTTCACCCCATCCGATGGCTACTATCTATAAGAATTCTATCCGTCTAAGCTTGAGTACAACTCGCTTCTCTGGGTTGGTTCTCCAGCTACATATGGATGGCATTCAAAAAGAGCTCCAAGAATGATTGGTGATAGTGACATCACTGACTCATTCACGTCGTAAGAACAACTTCCACGGCCAGCTCTCAAGTCTACCCTCTATCCCAACTGCGGACGTACACTCTCCTTGTAAAGGGAATCTGAGGAATACTTTTATAGAATAAACTACGAAATTAGTAGTTTTTACCCCAAAAGTTAATGCCTGATACGACAAAGCCTTTCGAAGATATAGCTAGCTGCCTCAGAGTGTATGTATAGCTCGGCTCATTTACCAACAGACATAAAAGTACATAATGTAAATACGAAATAATATTTAACTGAAAAAATTAAAAGAATGTCAGGACAGAAAAAACATTGTCATGACTCAGAGCTGAACCCCATAGCAATTAAGAAAAGTTTGACTTTCGTGTTCATGTGCATTAAGTATTCATAAAATCTTAATTCAGAGCTAATTAAACAAAAATGGAGGACAGTGCTCAGAAAATTTGTCAGCGTGAAATATTGATTCCAAAAAAAGAAACTTCTTTTTTACATATGTATTTGATTTCCCTTAATTGTTTCTTAATTGACTATGGTTTCTACCTGGAAATTATTCCGTCAATACCTACGCACGCGTTTATCGATCCCGGCAAAAAAAAGTGGTTCTACTCAATTGACTTCATTTACCCGATAAACTGTTCCATTTTCGTTCACTTACCAAAGTAGTCACGCTTCCTGCTCAATTCGAATTGACATTTTTTTCAGGGCAAAAGTGTATTCTTGCTATACAAAATCTGAATTAAATTCATCTCGAGTTCAAGTCCCATCGTCTTTTACCTACTTGAATCATTTTGTCCCTTTTCAATTGGTTAAATAAAAACCCTATCGAGTACTCTTGGTATAAATTCCTTTCGATTAACTTTCCCATTTAAAAATGTACATTTTCGGACCCTGAGTCTAACGCACACGCTCGATCCCTTTCATGACTTTATTCCATAACATTGTCCGTCAATAAACAATTATTATTATTGTTATTTCATTATTGGCAGTGTAAAAGCCAAGTACTAAGTAGCAGTTTTATGAAATCATAAACCGAATTAAACTAAAAATAACCAAAAACATCGTGTTTCAAGTCAAGTCGTTTGTTTGCTTATTCGTCCAAAAGTGGCAGACACTTAGTGTGTACCTCTTGCCCTCGTTCCATACACAGTTCAGTTTGTATGTAAATAATCTTAAATACGGCTTCTTGTCATGAAGTAGTTCGTAATCTAGTAAATATTATTTAACCTAAAGCCTGCTGCTTATGCTCGCTTTTAACGCTTGTACGCTCTTGTGCGACACATTTTACCTCAGAGGTAGGTCTACTCAACCCAGTGGAGTGTGTGTGGTTTTTTTAATCGTTGAGCTATAAATTTACAAACAACTTTGCCTAGGTGTAAATTTCAGTTTATGGAGGTTTGGATGAATGTAGGTTTTGATGCTGTTTCATATGCAGATCTGAGTCTGAGGTGGTGAGCCGTGAGCGTTGTCGTACAATACCAAGGTCAAGTGGAAACTCTGAGCATCTGGGCTTTTAAAGCGGTGAGGGGGAAGAAGACATTGACAGCTCAGCCGGGTGGGCATATAATAATTAAAAAACGAAAGTAAATTAAACGATTATTATCATCTGCGATGAAATTAATATTGAGAGTAGCAATATTATTAACCTTTGCCGTCTCGTCATTCATAGCTGATGTCGCGGTCGTGTTGGTTTGGTCGGTTGAAAATTTAAATTTTTTGCCACGAACATTTCAATGAGAATTAATATGAGCCCATGAATGCTGGGTGGAAAATAAGTTTCTTCTTTTAATTAGTGCTTATTTAAGAGATGAAAAGTAATAATTATAAGAGATAGGTATTAAACAGGCGTACATAAAAAAAGGCTTTGTTCTTCAGGCCCACTACAGACATTCCATTTGAAACACAATTTTAGGTAAAGAGAAATATATTATGTAGGTACATTTTTGAAAACAACTATAACATAAGATTTGTCACAATTTAGTATAGACTCGGGCCACAACCTCGTCGTAGCCAAGGCTTAGCAAGATTTTGCCAGATCCTTTTCCGATCGAGTGTCAAGTAACCTCACGAGAAGTCCGCTACAGCTAGCATCTAGTATTGATAACAATTGGAAGAATTTCCAGGAAACTATTACGGTTAATGCGTCTGATGTCCTGGGTTTTGATGCAGTAGCGCTGCACAGGAGGAGATCAGCTCGTGAGCTCTACGAGTAAGAAAGGAGGGAAGAACACAAGCTTTTCAAAAAGAAAAAAGAGAGAGGATGAAAACCGATCGATTGAGGATGTTGAGAATTGAGAGACTAAAAAGCAGGAATGAATGACTCATGGTTACCAAGCATTAACTGAAGCCTCTAAAGACCAACAAGGAAAAATTGTAGTAGAATCACGGCCATTGCTAAAGAATTGGAAAAATCACTTTTGTAGACTTTACAACGGCGATCACCAATTGAATTCCGCTGTCAGGCAGAATAGACCATTGAATAAAGACGACGCTTGCTAACATTTCCGTCTTCCCTACCTTGAAAAAATGAGGATAGCAATATCTAAGCTTAAAAACAACAAAGCCGGGGGAGCTGCCAGCGATGTCTTGCTTAGGAGCACCGAGCGAGATACCTTCGGAATTGTACTGGACAAAAAACCCAACTGGAGTCCAAATATCCAAGAAAGATGTAAGAAAGCTATGATCGCGCTCTACTCATGAAACAAGATTCTGGGTAGAAATTGGGGACCAAATCCCAAAATAATCATGTGGATGTACACAGCCATAGTCAGACTGATTCTAACCTATGGAAGTTTGGTTTGGTGGAAAAAAATAAATAGAGTGGAGCGAAATTTCTTGAAGGGACAAAGCCTAAGTGGCTTACTCTCATCAACAATTCTCTGGGTGCTTGTGAAGAATTGAGGTGGCCTACAATTTAACGCCGATTCCGAACGCCAAAGTTGAGAAGCACTTTTTCATGACAGATTGATACTCTTAAAAGTTTTTTCAGTTCTTCGGAAGAGGCAGTGTCCGTGAAATATGAAAAAAACTATGGGTACGAGTAGGACTCGAAAGCGCTGGAGAAATCCACGAATTTAAAAACACTTACCAAAGTACAAAGAATGGCTTGTATCAGTACTAGTGGTGTGATGAGGAATACCCCAACTGCGGGTTTAGAAACGATCCTCAATCTCCCGCCCATAGATCTATTTGTCCAAGAATCAGCAGCAAACAGCGCTCAGTCAAACCAACATCTTGAAAACTAGCCAGAGAGGCCACGCAGCTATTCTTACGAAATACTTAGATAACAATATCTACACAGATTATATGACCACATTTGTACTTAGATTTCAACAAATATTTTAGTACTAGCTTCCCCAATAGACTAGATTGGGAAAATAGTGCGCCCTACACTAATGACTAAACCATTACCATCTACACCGATGGTTCTAAAATCAATACTGGATCAGTGAAAAACGCCACTTAACATTTATCACACGCGGACATCACTTTTTTATCGATAGCCAAGCAGCAATAAAAGCTATATCTGTCACCCAAATCAAGTCTAAGCTTGTTTCTTGCTGTCGCGAAGAGCTAAACCCTCCCTAAGATTGCTTATAATTACAGGACACAACCTACTTGGCTATCATAAGAACTTAGTACCGATGACCTTTGTAGAGGCTGTGGTGATGAGGACGAGCATGAAGATACTGCTCATTTTCTCTGCCACTGTCCTTCACTTTGTCTTACTAGGAAGAACACTCTGGGCAACTTCTTCTTAAATGAACTAGAGGAATTTCCGAACTGCCAGGCAAAAGCTTACTAAGCTTTGTCAAGACCACTTAATGGCTAAACGAACCACATGATTCATAGGTTATTTATTTTTCAGGAAGTTATTATACTTCGGGGTACCACAATGGATCTACATTGATCTAAGTGTGATGGTAACAACACCAACTGTCAGCCCGCTTATCCTAACCTAACCTAGACAAGGTGATGCACTGTCATGCGACATCATACTTGAAAGAATAGTGCTGAACTCACGTGTCAACACTAGTGGCACTATCTTCCAAAAGTCTGTACTAATTAGGAGGACACAGCGTCAATATACAGACATAGGGTAAAAAACAGGTTTAGCGGTCAATGAAGCCATCAAGAAAGGACACCCAACACCGACGTCTTGGACAAAACGTTACGATAGACACCTTTAACTTTGAGCTAGTAAAGAACTTTGTCTACTTTGGCTCCGCTATCAACATGGATAAGGTCGAGAGCAGCAGGTGATTAATTCTTGCTAATCGCTATTCCTTTTGGGCTAAGAAAGCAATTGAGTAGTAAAGCCCTCTCCTGAACAACTAAGGTCAACGGAAGATCTATGGTCCTGTCTGCATCGACGTTGAATGAAGGAGAAGATTAAACCACGGATTGTACAGTGACTCTGACCTCGCTAAAAGAGTAAGAGAGCTATTTCAATGAGAACCTACATATGACAGGTCGGGAACCTATTGACTTTTCGATTGTGTAATAGGCACATTACGCTACAAAGTCGAAAAGGAAAATTTAAAAAAAATTAAACGATAATACGCATGTTTTTTTTTTAATATATTTGGAAATGATAAGCTCAAACGGCCAGAACGACTGAGACCCTAAATCCGCTGCACTCAGTTCAATCAACTTTATAGGCCTTGGATATGGGACAGAAAACAGTTTGCACAGAATGTTATTAGCTGTCGCCAGTCAATACTTAACAAAATAATTCAATATTTATTTTGCTGCTATCTTTCGAAATATTTTGTGTTGTGCTAAAAAAAAGTCTCGAGTTCTCAATCAATTATTGTGATTATGAAAAAGTCAAACAAGGCTTTGATGTTAATTTTTTACTGAAACCAAACAAGTTACCCTATCATATATTTTGCCTTATGAATTTGTCTTCAACTCAAAGATACAAGCTAAATATATTTAGTTGAATATTGTGCACATAAAATAAGTCAATGAAAGTAGTGAGAGAAGAAATTTAGATACCATAATACGGTATTAATGGAGGTTGAAAGCTTTATATTTTAGAAAAGCTATTCCTTTAAACCACATCCTTTGAAAGGGAAAATTCAGTTCTGCCCGTTGATTTAATTGACAAACTCTTTGACTCTTGTCCAGCAAAGATATTCTATCTATAAATTGCTTATCAATTATTCTGTTTGCTCAAGCTATAGTACTATTTGGTTAATCACGAGCTTAGTAGTGAAATTTGTGTCGAACATGAATAATGAAAAAAAATATTGCGATGACAGTGACTTTAATGAGAGACCGAGAGACATTTAAAAAAATGAGGACAAAATCGGATGAGTTGTTTTTTACCCAGTTAAATTTGTTTGCGATGAGTACCTAGAAGAAATGATTAGTTCATCCTTTTTTTAACTATTATTAAAAGTCTTTCTGGAGTTCATAAAATTTTACAGGAAGTGGAGCTGATTGTTGCCTTAAGATCAGCCTTGTTTTTGAAAATCAAGCATGGGCGAATCGGTAAAGGGTAAAGTTTTTATAACCAAACAAAGTTTTATGTCATTTTGATACCAATAAGCTATTACCTGAGAAGTAAATAGCAAACATTGCCTTCATTTCTGTTAAAACCCACAAATTTTTATAGAATTTAATGGATAAAGGATGAAAAAGGGTCCTTAAATCTAACAGCTCATAAATATTTAATTTCATAAAGTGCAAAGTTAAATTTAGCGCTCCCCCAATAAACAAAAAACAAAAAAAAAACATTCCTATTCTTTTCGTTCGAAAGGATAAGGCTTAGGTATTTTCCGATACTGTAAAACGGTAGAAGGCCAAACGTGAAATAAGGGGGTGTGTCTGTATATTCCATAGCATGATGGAGGAGAGCATTGAAACATATTTTTTATAAGAATAAAAGATAAAATATCAACACAATCAATATTTATCGAACTGGATGATTTTTACTTACGGTATATTGCGTAGGTATATTTTCAATGGAATTTTTTCAATGCGTCGCAATTCGGCTTTAGAGAAGGTCTTTCTACCGAAGATGCACTTCTTGACTTTTGTTCATTCATTAACAAGGGCCTTGATGACAAATTATATTGTGCCGGTTTATTTGTTGATTTAAGCAAATCGTTTGATACCGTTGATCACGAGGTTCTCCTTCATAAACTATATATGGCGGGCTTTCGAGGTTTTGTTTTCTATTGGTTTGAGTCCTACCTTAAGGATTTTTTTTTTTTTTTTTTATAATTTGCACACACTAAAGGGGCTTTTTATACCCTTATTATGCCAGAGACACAGTGGGTGCATTAAGAATCAAGAAAGGGGTTTGAAAGTAAGTGTCGGTGTACATTGGTTTTGAATTCATCAACATTGCAATGATTGGGAAAGACAGTGTGTGGAAGAGAGTTCCACATTCGCGTAGTACGGCTAAAGAACGATTCTCTATACTTAACAGTACGTCCGAAGTTGGGCTCGAGGGTAAACTGATGAGCATTCCTGGAAGCGCGGGTATTACGGTTGAATTGTTTAAGGGGAGGAATGCAACTGGCTATTTCACTAGAGCAATTACCGTAGAAGTAACGGTAAAACAAAGAGAGACATGAGACGTTACGACGGTGTTCCAATGAAGTGAATGAATTAGTAATGTCTCTCACACCAATCATTCTTATAGCTCTTTTTTGTATACCATCCAAGAGGCTTAAGTATGTAACTGGAGCACCAGCCCAGAGATGGGAATTGCACTCAAGCTTTGGACGGATATAAGTCTTGTAAATAATAGCCAGATCAGACGGGGAGAAAAATTTCTTGCATCGCCTTTAGAAACCTAGACATCTTGCGGCATTTTTGGCGACATCGCATATGTGCTTGTTCCACAAGAGGTGGTCTGTGATGCACATACCTAGAATCTCGAGATGTTCGGTCTCGTTGATGCAAGTACCACTCATGGACAGTGGCAAGGGGGGTATGTCTCGCTTAGACGATACAAGACAGCATTGAGTTTTCGAAGCATTAAACTCTACGCGGTTTTTAATTCCCCATTGTACAATGCTGTTTAAGTCAGAGTTTAACGAGCTTATCATATTCTGCCGTTGCAGTTCCACATCCGAAGAGGAGGGATGTGAGTCTGGAAACGAATAAGAAAAGCTAAGGGTACTATCGTCAGCGAAACAGTTTATTGGATTAGAAGTTACAGACAGGAGATCATTTATGAAAATGAGGAAGAGGGTCGGAGACAAAACGGAGCCCTGGGGCACACCAGCATTTATATTGTGGGTTTCAGACTTGAACCCGTCCAATACAACTTGTATTGAACGATTCGAAAGAAAGTTTCTAATCCAACGAATAAGGGATTCATCGATACCGAAAGCACGCATTTTCGATAAAAGAGCAAGATGCCAGACTTTATCAAATGCCTTTGAAATATCAAGTGCAACAATCTTACTTCCTCCAAAACGATGTAAAGATTTGTTCCACTGTTCGGTGAGATAAACCATCAGATCACCAGTGGACCTGTTGCTGCGAAAGCCGTACTGCCGGTCATTAAGAAGCTTTCGATCTTCGAGATATTTCTTGAGCTGATAGTTTATCAGCGTTTCCATGACCTTAGAAAGAAGGGACGTAAGTGCAATCGGACGATAATTGGAGGGAGAAGAAGATTTACCTTTTTTTGGGATTGGCTGGACAAATGCTGTTTTCCAACTGCTCGGAACGAGCCCAGAAGAGTAGGATAGATGAAAAAGCTTACGCAAGGGTTTTGCCAGCGTGGAAGAACACCTCTTCAGAATAATAGCGGGGATACCATCCGGACCAGCGGATTTATGTATGTTGAGATCTTTTAGGACTCTCGCCACAGCACGAGTGCGGAAGAAGATTTGTCCCATGGAATCATTGACGCGCTCAATAACTGGAGGAGTCATGACACTCTCTGGCAGCAAAGAGTTGGAGGCGAACTGCCTAGCAAAAAGGTTAGCTTTCGCAAGCGAGCTAACAACTGGTGTGTCATTGTCGACGAGCGTAGGGACCGAGGAAGAAGAAGAATTCTTCATATTTTTTACAAAAGACCAAAAATTTTTACTGCCTTTGGGACATTGCAGTATTTTTTGCCTTAATTTTTGGTCATTCAAAAACTTGGTCCGTCGAATATGGGCATTGCAGGCCTTCCTGGCTTGTTTAAACTTGTTCCGGTTTTCCTCAGTTGGGTTGGCTCTAAAACACCGGAACTTTACTTCTTTATCTTTGATAACCTCTTTACAGCTTGAATCAAACCATGACTTTTCTTTGGGTTTGATGCTTTTAACCCTATTCGGGATAAAAGTTTTCATTCCCAGAATAATCATATTAGTAATCATATCTGCGCTGGAGTCTACGTCACTATCGAGGAAGCATAGCGACCAGTTAAAGATCCGGAAGAAGTTATTGAGACCGTCCCAGTTGGCTTTCTCGTATTTCCATACGGTTCTCTTCGGAGCTCTTTCTCTAACTGGATTAGTTTGACACGAGAAATTTGCAGATATAATACTATGGTCTGATCTGCCTAGAGGCGTTAATACATTGATAGTGTATTTATCAGGATCAGCCCAGTGGCAAATTTCCCAATTTTCACCAAGTAATCACCATGCGATTCACCAAGGAATGGAAGCTTCACTCATGAATTTGAAGGTGAATCATTTGGTGAAATTTACATAGGGCTGTCATTGGAGTTCACCAAGTGAATTTCTTGGTGAATATGCATCAGTGAAATCATTGAATAAAAGTCTTCTGTGTTTTCATTCGTTCTCTAACTCCTATGAAATGTTAAATGAAAGCTCATTGGTGAACTCATCTCTTCTTTGAAAGTTGAATTTTCCACTACTTTTTTCATGAATGAAAAATATTATGAAAATGCAGCTGTGATCTCACCAAATGTAAATATCAAAACAAATTTATTAAATTTTTTTTATTGAAATATTTCTGAAAAGAACACAATATTGTTTTAAATAATAATAATAACATATAAAAACAATTCAAGTCTTTGGCTGGATCTGCTACTTTTTTTAATATTTTTGCCGCTGAACGACTCCTTTAAGGTTGCTCCACATTCCAAATTCCAGAATACCTTTAAAAAATGTTAAGAAAATTAGTTGAATATCTTTTCTATACAAGTGGAAAATAAATATTTACATATATTTGAGTACCTGGTAAATATTCTCGATTTCCCTCGTGTTTTCTCCTGTGCTGTTTATTATTATTAATTCACTTTTAAAAACAGCTTACATATTCTTCACATCAACCGTCTTTAACTAAGATTTCGATTGCACTGATTTTACATAGAACAAAATTTTTTTTTAACGATCGTAGACAAAAAAAGACAGTGGAAAAAAACCAAAACCGTTGCGTCGTCACCGGTCGTCGCGTCGTCCTCGACCAACAAAAGTAGAAAATAGGTACATACATAATGTTTGTATACACGGATTCTTGCAGGTCATTTCCACCCCTAGAAAATATTTGTGTTTCTTTTTTGTTCGTTTATTCTTCTTTGTGAAAACAACACACAGCGCTCAATGCAAATTACGAACTCGTGAAGCTGTGCAGGACTTTTCCTTGCTGAAATCACAACGTTTTGGTATGCGAAGAAACGAAAGCGTTAATAAAATAGAGAAAATGTACAGAGGAAAAAGGGCATTACTTTGTTCCTATGAAATCATTACCTTATTTTTCCTCTTAAAAGTGTGGAATGAATTCCTTGCTCTTTTCACCGAAATTTTTCATTGAGGATGAAATTTGCCACTGGAAGACGTAAGGAACAAGTCAAGAGTATTTTCCGCTTGGCCATCAATATCCGATATTCGAGTGGGCTCGGTGACAAGCTGAGTAAGGTGGTTAAACTCAGCAAAGATCTCGGCACACATTCCTTCGGGTGTTGTCGGGCCCGAATGGAGAAGCCACGAAGAATTGTGTACATTGAAATCGCCCGTAATAACGATTTCAGTGTGAGGATATAAGGATACAATTCTTTGGATGGAGTCAGACAGAGCGTCAAATTCGCGAGAAGTTGCAGCTCTGTCCAAATTTGGGCTTCGATAAAGGAAACAATAGTGAATGATGTGCTTATTTACTGTGAACTTGAACCACATTGAGTTGAAGAAAGGGTCGGAGCAGTTCCCATATTGTGGTAGAAATTGATAAGCGACATCATTTCTAATGTAAACGGCGAGACCATGGTGGAGGAGGAATTGTGGCACTAAGCTATACCCATGAATGAGAAATTCAGTAGGATCGGAATTCTCACCTACTTGGGTTTCACTCAGCGCCAAAACAGCTGGCCTGCTAGACACAGTGTGGATGTACGTAGCAAGGAAATTCGTACGTAGCCCACGAACATTACAGTAATCTACACTGAAATTGCCAATCATTGCAAGTAAAAAAAATAAAAAAACCAAAACAGACGAGATTTAAAAGAGTTACTGTATTAAATTGAAGGAATTCTTTACGATTCGGCGCCACTGTTAGTGTTATGCCTTAACAGCAGCGTGAATCGATCCGACCCTGGAATTCAAACAGCAGATCTCTATTCATCTGTTGTTGACGGCATATCACATGCATACACTGTTTGAGCAAAAAAAAAACTCAATCAATGCAATGCATATGTAAAACGATAAACAAGAGAAATGGGAATGACTTACTGTGCTCTTGTGGCCAGTGAGTATTTTCTATGCCTTTTTTTTGTGTGTGCTTATTTATGTTTTTGTTATTGTAACCGAATTTTGATTTTATATATTGGTTTCTGGTGTTTATTTGTTATTGGATGTTGTTTTCTGTTGTTTTTAGTTTTGATTTGGGCGCAATATTAATGTGCAGTATTAATGATCGTTGATTTAGTTTTTTTTATTTATTGTTTTCTATGTTGCGGTTTTTTAACACGCGCGCGGTGGGGTCGGGACGGGACACAGAAAAAACAGATGACGCGAACAATAGCACAGCACGGACACAACCACTCTCGTTGCACGCTAGACTGACACACCTTAAGGATAGAACTCAAAGAGTTAAAATTGAGGATAAATTGAGTGACATTAGGATCTCGACCATCGGTGTTCCCCAAGGGTCCGTTGTAGGTCCCATTTTGTTTCTTATTTTTATAAATTCTCTGTTCAAACTTGAATTTACAGCTAAAATAACAGCGTTTGCAGATGACTTAGGGTTAGCCTATAATTCTAAAAGTGCTCTTGATCTAGTAGCTGATCTGAACCATGATATTCATCTTTTGCGTATCTGGTTTTCTAAACACAAGCTTAACATCAGCAACAAGACGAAAGTTATGTATTTCAGCTTAAAAACTAGAGATTCTCCTGACTTGCAAATTGTTTTTCATACTCAAAACTGTTTAAAATATAAGATCACTATGCAATGATAATCATTTAACATACGATTCAGAAAAAAATTGCTGTGATAGTTGTTTCAAAGTAGATGAAGTAGATGAATTGAAATACCCCGGTGTCCTCTTTGATACTGGTATGAGCTGGTCTAGTCATATTGCTGCTTTAAAGATATATTTACGCTTTACACTTCGCAATCTATACCACCTCAGAAAACTCTGCTATAACGGTACCTTAAAAACTCCTTACTTTGGTATATTTCATTCCAAGCTTCAATACGGCATTAGCTGCTGGGGTGGAACATATCACTCGAAAATTCAACCTCTTCTCATACTACAAAAAAGTGCAGTAAGAATGATTTGTGGCGCTACGCGGTTAACATCCACTATTGAGCTATTTAGAACCCTAAACATCTTGCCTGTCAGACACATTTACTATTTTAAGACCTCTAAGATTTTTTATATGAGAGGTGGTTACTTACAGAGCCCAATTTCTGATATGCTCAATACAAGAAGCTCTCGTGAATGTCTTGTATCTGTCCCACATTTCCGTACCACGCATTTAAGAAACTTCTACTCCATTGTGTCCTGTAAACTGTTTAATACGTTACCCTTTTGTATTCGCTGTATTCGTTCTTTACAGCTATACTTGAAGAAAGTTAAAATTTGGCTTTTTGATTGCGATCATAGGCAAATCGAAGTTTTGTTAACCTACGTCCAGTAATGTTCAATTTGTTTTTGTATTCTGTTTAAATTTCTATTATTAAATTAAAAACATATTCTTTAAACATATCTCACCCCATACATTAATGTTCGCTTAAGACTTTTATTTAATATTTGCTAGAGTGGCTTTTAGTACTATTAAAAATTCATAATAAAAAATGCCACTATAATCCAATTCTATATTATTATGCATTAATGTATAAGTTCTTTATGTCTATATTTTAAATTATGTAATAAGTGTAAGCAAGCATAATAAATGGATATCAAATCAAAATCAAAATCAAATATTGTTTAAGGTTATTTTTGGTAATTGGGTATTGTAGGTACTCGCATAGAAATTTGTTCCCGATATTTAACTTGAAAACGGAATTTCTTTACATAATCTTTCAACCACTTTGGACCATCAGAGCCTCTATTTTTTGTTCTTACGTTGACTAGTTGTTAAACTATATTAAGACTTGATAAGAAACCACTGTAGTACTTTGTAAAGCCACCATAGTCAAATATTGAACCTGTTTTACCAGCTCATCTAATCTCTCGGCACACCTTTTGGCCCATCAATGAGATTAACCTGCTTCGTTTGGGGTCACATTACGCAACATTACGCACGAGACTTGAGGTCGAAGCTTCATTGTGATAGCATATGCATTTAATTCCTATGCCTAAACTCGTAAACGTCAGAGAAGCCGAAGCTTAAGCGTGTTTGTGTTTCAGCCATCATAGCCTTGTGCTATACTGAGGCCTTAGAAAATTCAGCTCTCACTCGCTTTAATGGTAAGCAATTTCCAAAGCAGCAGTAGCTAAACGCTACACCATGAATGGTTACCAGTTTCAATTGCTTGTCATTGCTCAGATTTCAGGTTGAAATACACTAAACTGGGCAGGTTTAGAGAGGCACTCCTCGTTAAGACAGATGCGCTCTGTTAGATCGGCACAGTGCCGCTAATCTACCACCCACCTCAGGCTTAGAACCTAGAATCGGCGGCGGCTCCTTTGCAGTCCAGACGTCTTGCAAAAGACGGAGCAGAGTTTTTTCGGTTCAGTAGAACTGTGTTCGAATGGAACCAAATTGATAGGTTGCAAGTTGCAACAGGCGAACCAGGTCTAGTGGCATCAGTCAACACTTCTTGATAATGAGTATAATCGGAGTGAGGTTTTGAGCCTTGCCCGGTTTGCATAACTTTTTTAGTCTTAGGGTTTAGGTAAAAGAATAGTAGAAATGGGGCTCAGGAAACCCACGAGTGATCGAAGAGGTACTCTATTGTTGAATTGTGTCATTGGTCCGCCGGCCATATGGTCGAGCGATAACCGATTTTTATTTTGTCCGGCGATTTAAGATCATGACTTGCACGATATGTGGTTCCAACAAGATTAGGCAACAGGCCACACCAGTTATGGCTTTATTGAGATAGAAGTTTCCTGGTGGCGTAATTTGGAGACGTCAATTGGCCACAGAAATCTTGCGATTTGGCACAACACACAAGAGGCATTTGCACTCTGCGAATGACGTGGTACTCTGACAGACACTACAAAATGTAAAATCTCGTATTTCGCCGTTCTGTGCATTCTGAGTACCTTTCAGTCGTATGGCCAAGCACGCGTTAATTGTTAGTTTTTGAAGACGACAATATAAAGTCGTATTAATAACAATAATTGTTAAACCTTGTATTTCTATTTAACTTATATGAGTAATAAAAAATAGTAATGAATACTCTTAGCTTTAAAATTAAATAGTTAAAAATATCAATATGGGACATGATTTTTTGAAATACAAGCTTTCCAAACGGTGTCTGGTAGACTACGACGTCAGTCGTAGAGGGTTAAAAACTAACATTAACTACTCAAGATACACTTGGCCGAGTCACGCCCGATATGTGCGAAAAAGTAGTTAAAGATTACTTTAAAAGATTGCGAAAACTCGGGAGGCAGCCATTTGAATGATTTTTTTTTCACACTCAATGACAAAGTCCAAGCTTTATAATTAAATAAAATTTTCATTGAAAATGTATCCAAATGAATGTTTTATTTAGCTTAACTTTTGAAACCGAAAAACGAATGACCCTTTATTATTCAGTATTTTGCACCTGCCCGTAGCTAAGTGGTTAGGTGCGTTGACTGCTAAGAAGAAAGTCGTGGGTTCGAATCCTACTCGCGCCCATAAAGTTTTTATTTCATTTTTCACGGGTAGGTACTGCCTCTTGCGAAGAATTGACAAAACTTCCAAGAGTATCAATCTGTCATGAAAAAGTGCTTCTCAACTTTGCCGTTCGGAATCGGCGTTAAATTTTAGGTCCCTTCAATTCTTCACACGCACTCAGAGAATTGTTGATGAGAGTAAGCCACTTAGGCCTTGGCTCTTCAAGAGCTGTCGCGCCACTCTATTTTTTTTTTTTTATTTATTTTGCCACTTACACCATCGAATAGTATTGTCAAGATTCTAACTTAATATCACTAAATATCTTTTTGGATAGCGTATTTGACCTTTTTTTGAATTAAATACAAAATGCAAAAAAATACAAGAAGAAACCCTAAAGCATTGCACTTAACCTTAAATCCCCAACTTTTATGAGATTCCCAACTAGGACACAAGCTGTAAAAAAATACTCACTATATGGGGGATGAAATCTTCAACCAACATCGTGTTCAATGTTATAAAAACTTCGTAAGCTTAATACGAATGCAATAATTATCTGTTGGATGCAGTGAGTGCGTTAAGAATACATTTTTAAAAGATTTATGAAGCCATTTATAAGATAAAGCAATAACTTGTAGACTTTGCAGAAGGAATGACATTATTTAAATTGCAGGCACACATACAATTATTTGAAACATTGCAAAGTTTGAAAACAACTGTTCAAAAATTTGGAAAAGGGACTTTGATAAAATTACTCCCACATCACAGTCATGCTTTGGTTTCTTGAAATAACTGAAACAAAACTTTGCCTCACGAAACAAAATAATATTCTCGTCTTAAGAATTTATAAAATAATGTTATATCGTTTCGTGTGTAAGTGAATTTTTTTAGTTATTTTCATTTAAAAGAATTCCCGATGCACTGCAAAAGGGATGATATTAAACGAGAGTAAGTTTTCTCAACTTTAAGTATGCAATGTAAATCTCGGAAAAGTGAATAAGTTTAGTGAAAGTAAAAAAAATATAAAAAAAAGGAAAAAAAAATATATAAAAAAGTGAAATAAAACAAAAAAAAGATAGAGATTTGCTGCTGTGGCTGTTCTAGTTTGTAAGTAGTTGTTAGGTAGAATAGGTAGTTTTAGTTAATTTTAAGTTTTATTTTTAAGGACCTAATTTTAAGTAGCATGTAAGGAACGAATAAAAAGGATATGGTGTTAGTTTTTTTTTGAAATTTTCTAACAAATAAAATACAAAAAAAAAATATAGTTCATAAGCCGAAAGGCATTAATTTTAAGTCAATCATGAATTCCTTAGAGCGCCCGGTTGGGGCCGGTAAGTAAATATAAGATGTTAGATCATAAGCTAGTTTGAATTCTATTGTCTAGTATTAAGTAGTTATAAGGAAATTGAATAAAAATGAATTACAAAAAAAAAGTATTTATTCGAGAAGAAATTATTTGGTAAGTTTTGAAAGCTAACTAAGACTCTGTAAGTTTTATGATTGGTGCGAGTTTTATTTTTATTTAATGCTTTGACACAGTATTAAGTTCTTAAAACTTAAATTTTTCGTTAGAGTTGGGAAACATTTAGAGCCCTTTTCTTCACTATTGCTCAACTTGTAGGAAACTCTCAAGTTGGCCAACTCTAGAGTTGAGAAAAACTTAAGAGTTGAAAGACAAGTTGAAAATCGTGTTTCTTCATTACTTTAAAGGCCCAACTATAATCGACATAAGCCAACATAAGCGAATGTAAGAAACCTAACGAAAATTTGCTTATGTTTGCAAAATTCCCGCGCATACCCATAATTGACTTAAGTGATCAAAGCCATCCGTCAAAACCAAATTCGTAGCTGTGTGCCGGTCAAACAATCAACATTACATTACATTACAAAGCAATAATATTTTTTTTGTCAATCTCGAAATATATTACATACACATACACGCTCATTAGTTTTGAAATAATTCACATGTACAGTGTCTCTGTTTGTTTTTCATGTGTATTTGAACAAACCTCTCAGATTTTATTTATGCGCCTAGCGACTGAGATCGCTCTTGCTTATATTTGCTTAAGTTAACGAAACTGAGAAAAAATTAAAGAAACGGAGCTAGACTCGATTATGGCTATTCAATAAAGAGTGCATGCATGTGCACGTTTGCTTATGCGCGCATAAGCTAGCTTATGTCAATTATAGTTGGGCCTTAAATCTCAACTCGAGAGTTGAAATTTAAAAGTAGGCGTCTCTCATTTTTTTCAAAATTTCCCTGGGATATTTTTGACAGATACGTTTGTTTCATTTTTAGATTTGAATTTATGTCAAATCAAGTGTTTGATAAATTTTTACGCTGAATACAAATTAAAGTTCCGTGGTCATTACTGAAAAAAACAAGTTGCCAAAGGTGGTATATTCCACAGGAGAAGAAGACTGGCTTGTGAATAGTGGCATATGCTCTGTATTATAGCCATATCATAGAAAACAAAAAACAAACCGCGACGCGACGCCCGTGGCCCGTTTTCACTTTTTACCTTGCAAAAATCATAGCTCCTAAACGAAATAAGATATGGCTTCAATTTTTTTTTTATTTTGCAGGGAATTTCCAAAGCTATGTTTCGTGAAAATTTTAACAAAATATGTTCACAGGGTGTTTCAGAATTAAGTCCCAAAGTTGGAAGTTTTTTCAATGTCATAAAAATTGTTAAAAATGTATCCATAATGGCGAAAAATTTGTTTTTGTGAATGATTAGAGAACAATTAGTTTTGGTATAGCAGGAAAAAGAAAAAAAAATAACACTTGAATAGTCATAAAAGCAAAACAAAATTTGTTTTTTATTTTAAGTTAAAGTTTTTAAGTTTTATAATTTTTGATATGCAACCAATCAAACCATCAATATTTACATACAAAATCAAACAGGGTGTTTCAATTTAACTGAAAATTACCATAATTTCAATATTTCAATGAAAAAAACAACCCTCAAATTAGAAAAAAGTGTTTTAAAAGTACGAATATGGAGAAAAATAAAGCATAAACGTTAGATTTTTATCTTGTTTTATTCTTAATAATTTACTTATATTATTTCTTGAAAACTATCATCTAAATTCAATGTTGAATCTAATAGATCTAACATTTCTGGGGAGTAGTGTGCTTTCAGTTCTTTTTGATTTCTAGCATGCCTTTTGGAAGAAATAAGTGGATCTGATGATATTGCTAGCATAGTAAACAGGTCTTCATTTTGCCGAATTCTTGAAACCTTGCATATATTTTGATACCTGTATCTTTTGTAGTCCTTATTTTTGCATTCCTGAGCTTCTTCTGATAATTCCCCAAGTGGAAGTGACTGATACTCCATAATATTTTGTCTATGAACCAAAATTTTATGAAGAATAGGGGTGAGTTGTTTTTCTGGATAAAGCTGTCTTAATAACACTTTTGTTTCTCTTGTATACTCCCCAAATTTTACTGTATTAACTTTTTCTCGACAGTTTAAGACATTAAGTATTATTTGAAGCCTTTTAATAATTTCTTCATTGACTCCAGTTATTCGGGCAGCTGCATCCGGTTGTTCAAAGAATCGCCTGGAAGTATTGCCATCATTGGTATTTCCAAACCCAGGCTTAGGCTTATCCACATCAAGTCCAAGTTCTTCATGGAAACGCTTTTGAATATCCTGCTTCCTCTTTTTTTCTAACTCTTTGATTCCAATAGAGCTATCCTCTCCTTCCTTAGCAATCGTATCTATAGCTAAGTTTCAAAATGAATTCCATGCACCTACTCATACATACTCGTTGTTATGTTCGACCGTAATATCTCCTTCATTCTGTCCATTAAACTTCATTTGAGTTTTTTTGCAAATAGGACATGACCGTGTTGATCTATTTTCCGTTAGTTCATTTAAAACTTTCCCATCAATCATAGTTAAAAAGAACTCATGTTTAACTATTAATGTTACTTCTTCATTCACTTTATAAGCTGTTGGTTGAATATTTAATATTTGATTCCGGATATCGTTGACTGTCATATTTATAAGATCGCCAGTTTCCTTAGAATATTGAAATTGAATAGGTCGACAGAAATGAACTGATGATGGGCGAGGGTTTCTCCAAATTTCACCATTTGGGCAATTTAACCTGAGTGGAACAACTGATGCCATAAACATGTTTTCGTCCGATTCATTTCCTATTGAGTTAATTTTTTGCTTGTACGCACTTTGGTAAGATGATCCATCGCAACCCCATTTGCTCCTTAATGTAAGATCTGTTGGTAGTTCAAGAAGCTGATTCTCGGTTTTGGTATGTAACAACCTCTTTGCTGTAAGATCCATGATGTCCTGAAGCTTAACTTTTGCCGATACTTCCGTGATCTCTAAATTTTTTTTAGCTATTCCACTCATTACACTTATTTAAATACCTAAATTAAGTCATGCAAATCCAAAATAAAGGTTGCGACAAAAAGATTAATTATATTCTTTTCATATGAAAAAAACTAAAAAAATGAATAATCACTGACTTGAACTAATTAAATTGCCATAACTCGGCTTTATGCAACTTTACGCAGCTGAGTTTTTGAGGACATGTTAAGGAATATGTGGGCATTCATCCCTCACTTAGTTTGGTTTGACGGGTTTTGACGTTTTTTATATGAGCCAAGTTAAAATTCAAAAATAGGTGCAAAAAGTGATTTTTTATTTTTTTCATTAAAAAAAAAGATATGCATTTTTTGTTTTTTTTTTGTTTCCAAAATTTGATTAAAATAATGTCAAACTTTTCAACAAAAAAAAATAAATGGATTTACTTGCACCGTTTTTCTAATATTCAAGTTCGAAGTGCAACAAAAAACAAAAAAAAAATATTTTTTTTTTTTTTTTAAATATTTTCTGACTTTGATCGGCTCCTCAAGCCAAACCGTTCATCTAATATTTTTTTTATTTTGGATTCTTACACTTTAAACAATTCTAAACAAAATGTGATTTTTACTTTTTCAAAATAAAATCACTCGAAAAATGATTATTGCCACGTTCCTCGCCTAAACGGGCCACTGTGCGACGGTGCAACCAAGCGCGATAAGGACAAAGCGTGGGAAGATATTACCAAGCAATTCAAGGTCGCTCCAACTGGCCAAGTTTGTACAGATCGAATTTTAATGTAACTTATTTGACTTTTTTTTTAACACAAGAACTGTAGAGAAAAGT
Source organism: Sphaerophoria taeniata (assembly GCA_943590905.1). Classification (NCBI taxonomy): domain Eukaryota; kingdom Metazoa; phylum Arthropoda; class Insecta; order Diptera; family Syrphidae; genus Sphaerophoria; species Sphaerophoria taeniata. Next base: position 187,513,411 of record OX016540.1, read on the forward strand.
ACGTCAAAATTAAACAATATTTGAAAAACAGGGGTTTTTATTTTGCCAAGGACGCTAAAGTAACTGGTGGAGGTCCACCATGCAAGCAACTACCTGCGTTGAGCGAGCCCATGAATGAGTTATTTCTATTGTTGCCCCCGTCTACATACGGCCTTTGTGCGGCAACCGGTGATAGTGATTGTGCACCAATAGAAAAACCTACACCGGAACATAACACATCTAACATCAACGCAACAAATAATGATGTTATTGTTTTAAATGGGAAGAACTACATTTTTGGCAATATAAAAATGATTGAAAACGAAGTTCCAATTGAAACCACGATGGATATGGTGGTCGACTCTTGGGAGAGGGTGAACCCTGCCAAGCTGCGGAAACCACCGAACCCTTTGCTGACAAAAAAGCGTCGCAATGAAAAATTGTATGTGAAATGGAACCTTCATCAAAGGTACATATCAAAGTTTGAAGAAGAGCGGTGGATATCTACGCCAGACGAAAAAACACGCTTTAGAAATTGAAATTTTGGAAATCGAAAAAGAGCGACACAAGCTGGAGCGTGAAAGAGCTCAATTTGATCGCGAACGTGCTTCAATAGAACTGGAAAGAGCAAAGAGCTTTGATCTAGAATAGACTGGATATACTTACATTCGGATTTGAGACTTAGCGTTCCCTTCGAAACCGTTGTCGATGGCAATTGATGTGCCTTATAAGGATGGAACATGTGCATTACGCAACATATCGTCAAATCCGGACTTTTCCGGTGGAGCTTGTGGTGCGTTTTCATCGATGGCTATGTTGTGAAGGACAGCACAAGCTATTACAATCGCCTGCACGGTTTCAACTCTGTATCTTAAGCCAGTGGCCAATACTGGAAACCGTCTTTTCTAAATACCATAGGAACGTTCAACACAATTCCGAGTACGAATCTGAGATTCATTAATCATTACATAAATTTTCAACATCGTTTGACACATTTTGAAAAGGTGTCGCCAAGTAATTTGAGTTCGAGATCGAGTAGCCAGAGTCACCAATGATAATAAAGTGCTCAAATTCACCCGTTTCAAATCGTCGCTTTGAAATTGACGAACTGAAAATACGTTCATCATGCGTGGAACGCTGAGAAAAGTATAGACCGAAAGCAAGGGCAAAACTTGTATTTATTGTTGTTTTTGATATACATATATGAAGATTATGCCTGCCAGCGAGCAACGATATCCGTTATTTTCAAGTCCGCAGAGGCCACGTTCTGAACATTTATAGAGAACCAACCCTTGCGGTTCCTACAAAGTTTAGCATCGTTTCCACCAGGCGATTGGATCCTAACATGGGTGCAATCTATGGCCCCGATTGCTCTTGGAAATTTGAGTTTGACACCCGCCTTAAAATAAGATGCACAGTGGAAATGCTTACGCCAATAAAATCATCAATGGCCAAATGAATTGACCCAAGCACAATCAATATTTGCGTAATTCGCGCTATCTACACATAATTTACAATATATGTTATTTAAAGCAAGGAATCTTCAAAATTGTTCACTGCATATGTACCTTGTTTCATTGCAAGGCAAGCTCCCCTCTATCAATTCCAAAAGCATCATTGTCGTACGCTTGGAAATACGAAATCTGTACTTATATACAGGGTGATTCACGAGCGTTGTGCCAAAAAGCTGGAGCGTGTAGGTTGAGTTGAGACAAGAAAAAAAATCGTATGGGAGGGGGGGGTCTATTCCCCCCCGTTTAGCCGGCAGGGGAAATTTTCTGAAAAATTGACTTATTTTGTTAAAGAAAATATTAAAAATTAACGGCTACGTTTACAACACCGTGCTATACCTTTCTGAAAAGCCAAAAACTTCTTCTTTCACTTTGTTTTTAAATTAAATTGCTTTAACGAATGGTTTAAAAAAAATAAATTTTCAAACTCAAAATTTTCAAAAAAAAAGCAAAAAAACATTTTTGAACTAATTTTTTTCAAAATTTTATGTAATTAAGTACTAATTTTGTTTTAAAAATTCAATGTGTTTGTTAATTTTTAGTCGAAAACAGAAAACCGGATGCAAAAATGTCTTTTCGTTTTTGAGAAATTAAGAAAAAACCGAAACCACTTTGTTCTAAAAAAATCTTTGTTTTTATTTTTACCTATCTGGACTTTTAGTTTAATTTATTAGTTTAATTTATAAATTTAATTTTTTGTGATTGGAGTTTTATGAGGACTCAATAAAGTAGAAAAGTATTGGATTTTCCCTGGATTAATCATTTTTTTCATTGATAACGTTTGCCATTGACCTTTCACTTCTAGCTCTCAGTGCTCTCGTTGGCGGATTCTTGAAAACATGCTACGACTTGGGCGCCATCTATTGGGATATCTTTCAGCGTAGAGTCTTTCGGCTTAACAATCTCGACAACAAGTTAAACCGTAGCAGAACTTCCTGTCCGCTAACTCTTCTCGAGCGTATGCGTTTGTTATTGTTATGTGTTGATGAGTATATTTTAATTGTAAATGGTTGTTTAGTAAATATGCGATGCCTTTTATTTACCTTTAGGTTGTTAATTGTTTTTTCATTCAAGAAAAAATGCGGTTTAATTATCTTAAGCCCCTAGCAGGTAGAACTCTTCGCCGGCGAGTGGCCGCGGCCCCAGGTATAGTAAGAAAAAATTACAGGTCAGTTTTCAGACGTTATCAATGAACAAAATGGTTAATCCAGGGATAATGTAATACTTTTCTACTTTATTGAGTCTTCATAAGACTCCAATTACAAAAAATTAAATTTATAAACTAAACTAATAAATTAAACTAAAAGTCCAAATAGGTAAAAATAAAAACAAAGATTTTTTTTAGAAAAAAGTGGTTTCGGTTTTTTCTTAATTTCTCAAAAACGGAAAGACATTTTTTCATCCGGTTTTCTGTTTTCGACTAAAAATTTAAAAACACATTGAATTTTTAAAACAAAATTAGTACTTAATTACATAAAATTTTGAAAAAAATTAGTTCAAAAATGTTTTTTATGCTTTTTTTTGAAAATTTTGAGTTTGAAAATTTATTTTTTTTAAACTATTCGTTAAAACAATTTAATTTAAAAACAAAGTGAAAGAAAAAGTTTTTGGCTTTTCAGAAAGGTATAACACGGTGTTGTAAACGTAGCCGTTGATTTTTAATATTTTTTTAAACAAAATAAGTCAATTTTTCAGAAAATTGCCCCTCCCGGCTAAACGGGGGGGAATAGACCCCCCCTCCCATACGATTTTTTTCTTGTCTCAACTCAACCTACACGCTCCAGCTTTTTGGCACAACGCTCGTGAATCACCCTGTATAATCGTGGTCGTCCCATTTATCAAGCCCGACCCATGGATACATTTTGTACTGCCTTCATTCAACAGATAACATTTCTTCTTCATCTTCGCTTCCGGAAGCAGACGGATGGTTTTCCCAATTATAGTTTTTTTTTTGTATTCATTATTCTTTATTACTTCAAATTTTTAAAATTAAATATAATTACAATCTATGAATATAAGAGAAAAAAGAATAATAGATATCATTCTGTAGTTAATGAAAACTAGTATCGAATGATCCTTTATAAAAAGCAAAAATAGGAAATTAAACAATGATGATGTGGGGTATTATTAAGAAAAAATAGAAAAGAAAATACTACGTTACTGAATTTGAACTATACAAATTTAAAAAGTGAAATGTATTCAGATATTAAGCATTTAAGAAGAGATTTTTGACTGCTAAACTATCCATACTAAAGAGCATGATCCGTACTTTTTAAAAAAAAATATTGAAGCAACTCTAATTTTTCTAATTTCATATGGCAATATATTAAACAAATTAGGTGCAGCAACTGTAAAAGAATTTGAGAAGTGTGTTGTGTTTGACTTCGGAATGTTCACTAGAACCCGAGTATTTAATCTTAAGCTATGATGGTGTGAGTTTCTATGATAAATCCTGTAACCGCTCATCATGAAAAACACTTTCAAAACTTTGAAGGTATAAAGGTGCTTTAAAGGCAATATTTTTAAATACAAAAAAAGAGGCCAGCTACTACAGAGTCTGGTTTTTTTGCAAATTATTCTAACAATATGTGTTTGTGAATTAATCAAAGGGTTTAGCGTGGAAAAATAGGCTTCTCCCCAAATTGTTAAACCATACTGTAATTTGGAATCTACAATAGCATAGTAAATAGATTTCAATAATTTTTCAGAGCAAACATCCTTCAGTAAGTAAATACTTCGAGTAGCTGACAACATATATTTCCTTAAGTCATCAACATGAGCTTTCCAGTTTAAATTCTGGTCTATACAAACTCCTAAATATTTGAATCTATCCACCATGTCTATTTTGAGGCAATTTACATCGCAGTTAAAATTTTCATTGAAGTTATTAAGACCACAAGAATGATTTGATAACTGAAACTTTGAACATGAAGACGAATGAAATTTTTTTTTTAATCTATTGGATGCAGTTTACTCAGGCTACAGTGCATTAGCTTGGTTTTGGCACTTATTACAAGTTCATGTTTAGCAAACCATTGTCTTAGAGTATGTAGGTCTTTTTGAAGATTATTTACCATATCCAAAGTAGTGGTATTTGTATAATTAAAAGTTATGTCATCCGCAAATGCCGTTATTTTACTACTAAAGGATTGCAAAAAAATAGAGTTAATGTAAATTAGGAATAAAAATGGACCCAAAACAGAACCTTGGGGTACACCTACACCAACTTCAATTGTATTACTCAAGTAATTGTTAACCTTTACTCGCTGTTATCTATTAGATAAATAGGATGCAAGCCAATCATGCACATGACCACGAAAACCAGCTTTATAAAGTTTTTCAAGCAAATTTTTATGGCTGACCATGTCAAAAGCTATGGTCATGTCTATAAATAATGTGAGTGAATATTCACTTTTATTGAAGCTATCAGAAATTTCAGAGCACAGCTTTAAAATAGCATCTTCCGTACATTTACCTTTGCGAAACCCAAATTGGTTTTCATTGAAATAATTGTTCTTGTTTATAAAAGATATCATTCGGTCTTTCATGAGTTTTTCAAAAAGTTTGGAAAATGCAGGTAGAAGTGTTTTCCCGAAACATTTTTAGTCACAAGATTTTTTATATAAAATGAAAAATTGTTGACTGACGATATCTGTGTGAATCAACAGGTGAATTTTTCTGAGTTTATTATTAGATATACTCTAATATGAGCCTTTAATTAAAATTTGAATTTGAGAGAAAACTCTCAAGTTTGCCTATCAACTTCTACTTCAAAAGTTGATCAACTTGAGAGTTGAGAATCGAAAGTTGAAACTGTCAAATGGGAGTGAAGAAAACCAAAATCTCAAGTTGAGAATAAAAATCCTCAAGTTGAGTTCAACTTGTAGTAAGAAAATGGCTCTTAATTATTACATAAAATATTACATTTTAATGAATTAAGAGCCATTTTCTAGTTTATTAATTATAACTAATTCTTCATATTTAAAATAGTCATTTTTGGCTTAGGTCGACTTGATCCGTTTTGCCTTTTGAACAGACGATGAAAGCTATGATTATATTGCAACTGGGTATCTTGTAGATTCCAAGTTGCTTATAAATGGGTTCGTTATGATAATGATACATGATAATTTTTAATGATGATTTCAAATCTGTATTCAAATTTTTTCTATCAGCTTTTGTTTTCATAATATGACGCATGGGCCATTTTCTAATAAAATCCGCAATTTTCCGAGTAAGAAAACGTTGTATTGTCCTAGTACTAACTGTTTCCGAGTCGGCCAATCCTTTTCAAACCAATGTTAATTTATGAGGTATAAATTAATAAATATACTGTCCCATTTGTTGGCCATTTTTAAATAAACATATTATGATCTAGTTATTTTCAACATATTCAATCCATAACCAGAGCAATAGATGAGTATTCTCCTTTTACATTCGTAGAATGTACAATAGGCAACGGCCTTAACTTTTCCATTGTGTAAGAGAACACATTTCAGACTTCGCGTGGACGAGTCTATGAATAAACGCCTTTCACTACGAAATTTTGCAATCCTATTCAGCTATTAAGCCAGGTACATATTTTGAAAATACAAATCCATCGTCTTCAGCAATATATTTGAGACAATTCCGGCCTTTTGTGCGGTAATAAGAAATGTTTGTTTTTTTTGTTTTTGTTAAAAGATCTCCGATCAAATCTATCATTTAAATCATCTTGGTTGAATGGTCCTGGCGTTTCCAAGTATATAATTATACACTTAAAGTCACTATCAACACTGTCCGAACTAGTCTAAAAATCAATCGGATCCTCCCGTGAAGGAGGTCAAGTGTTGTCTAAAGGCTCATTACACGTCTATGTGCCGATCGTATGGGGATATTCCCATTTGGATCGGGTTTTTTAGTTAATTCCAATTATAGCTATTTATAAATAAATAGAGTGGCGCGGCAGCTCTTGAAGAGCCAAGGCCTAAGTAGCTTACTCTCATCAACAATTCTCTGAGTGCGTGTGAAGATTGAGGGGACCTACAATTTAACGCCGATTCCGTACGGCAAAGTTGAGAAGCACTTTTTCATGACAAATTGATACTCTTGGAAGTTTTTTCAGGTCTTCACAAGAGGCAGTACCCGTGAAAGATGAAATAAAAACTTTATGGGCACAAGTAGGACTCGAACCCACGATGTTCTGCCTAGCAGCCAACGCACCTAACCACTAAGCTATGGGCAACAGCATGGACCTTGACAAAATCGGATGAATGTGCCTTAGGCTGTTTCGAGAGGAAAGTTCTTCGTGTGCATTGAAGGGGAATGGCGTAGAAGATACAACAGCGAACTTTACGGGTTGTACAACGACATGAACGTAGCCTGAAGGGTCAAGGTCCAGAGACTCAGATGGCTCGGTAATTTAGAGCGGATGGGCACGAATGCTCCGGCCCGGAAAGCCTTCGACACTATTCCCGAGGGACGTAGAAGGAGAGGAAGACCGCAACTCAGACGGCGTACACAAGTGGAAGAGGACCTCATCAACTTGGAGTGCAAAACTGGAGACAACTTGCTAGGGACCGAGCAGGCTGGCGGAGACTGTTGAATGAAGCCCAAGTCCACACCGGACTGTAGCGCACCTTAAGTTAGTAAGTAAGAGTACACACCACTACCAACACCATCATTTGTCTTTGATCCATCTGTATAAAAATGAATGTCTTCCATTAATTTTTTGTCTTCCCATTCATCTCTGGATTGAGTGGAGACCTGGAAGTTTTTCCCAAATTTGGATTTTGGAATGGAAGATGTGGGACTGTTTCATCTTGCCCCTCGTCCAAGCAACATCCAAACAAATAATTTTTGTAGACCCCAACCTCGTGGCATGTCTTCCTATGAGGCAGTGTCCCGTTATGACTCCAATTGTGGAGCTTATGCTTTGTCTGCTCAGAGAAATTAAGCATTTTGACCGCTTCAGGACTAAGCTTGGTAGATAGAGCGATGTGACCATCTAGAATTTGTTGATTCTAGAGCAAAAAAATCATAGCAGTGGTGTTCCTATATGTTTTATCTATTTCTAGCAGTTAGCAGAAGTGTCCCTTTTCCAGAGATCAACTTTCTTCGCAAAAGGATCTTGAAGGGATGAAAATAGGGTAAATTAGTTCTTAAGGAAATATCTATGTACAAGTACGGAAAAAGTAATATTTAAACCGATCAATTCGTTTCCAAAAACAAAATTCCATATCTATGAGCGTTTTTTATAAAGCCTTCGATCCATTTATGGGGTATTTAGGTTTCCACACAAACCGTATGCAACCACTGTTACATGAACACCTGTAGCATCTAAAACCACCATATTGCTTAGTTTGAATTCGCAATACACGATAAACCCGAGCGGCGGAAGATGCTTAAAGAAACACCAGATTTCTCTGACATCTAATAAAGTTCATGTATTGAATTCAAATTTTGTACGTACCTAAGCGAGACCTATAAATGTCACTAGTAAACTACTTTCCTTAAAAAAAAACACACACACTTTTGAACTTAAAATTTAAAATTAGAAAGCATTCCAGCAATTCCCACTTGAAACAATTTTTAAATATCAAAAGTCACGCCTCCCGACAAACGATTATCACAGAGACTGCATGCTATCAGAATTAATTTCAATGTTCGCCCCTCTATGCTATTGAACATCGTCAACCGCCACTGCACATCATTATCCATTTTCAATATTGATTGCAATACTCACTTCAGGCATTCTAGCCCAATATCAGTTCGCATCAATCACAATAATGCTAATCAAACGCAATACTCATTTTCTAACTGTATTTGCATACATAATGACCACCACCACGACCACTTCAATTAATATCGTGCTAATCGTGCAAAAAGTAATTTTAAATATTTACATTTTATGCAAAATCCATTATTCACCATTAACGTCGTAACCACCATCACCAACATTGCCACCATCATCGCCACCACCACCGCCGCAGCCGCAACAGCTTGTGATTTATACTTAATTTTTTTTATTTAATGATCACACTTCAAAAACTCGTTGTCCTCTTTGCAAAACAACAATTATTATTATTAATAAAGTGCGTGTGCTGCTGGGCCACTTTGGATGTCATAAAATATGGCAAACAACAAAATACACCTGCCATATTGTACCCCAACTCGCTTATCAACAAAAATAAAATAAATATCTTTGCACTTCAAAAATATTGCAACATGCGCTGCAATTTATCATCACAAAAACATAAACAAAAACAAAAAATATTTCTTGAGAACTCACATAGACAAGAATTTATATTCAGCTTACCGAAAAAATAAATTGAATTCTTGAAATATTCCAAATAACGATTACACAGGGCGACACAGTTGCAGTAGGATAGCAGCTATAGCGGGTCGATTTTATTCAAGATTTCTTCAGAATTTTTTTTATCCAATATTTTTTTTTTTAAGGACCACTTATTCGAAATAGCAAAATCATGAGAATAGATTTTTTTTACATAACTTCACGGCTTGACGGTAACCCCGTATTTCGAACCGCAACTCACGTTTCCCAGGTAAATTGATATCGCAAAACCACAGTAAATCACAAAGCACACCTTAACACTTAAATATGACAAATACTGATTTATTTGTGAATACTTTTTTTTATTACTTTTTTGCTGTCGGATGATAATATAAATATTTTTAACAATAACTCTATTTTGTTTGTTAACTTTGAAAAATTGATGAAAATTTTATAAGGAACACTAATAACAATATTTAGCTCACTAAAGAAGTTTAACTTTAATAACAGCCGTTGGTAAAATTTTGCTGATTATAGAATCGGTTATCCAACAATTCAAGGATTCAAATTTTGCACTCAATTTCCCTGATGTCCTTTTGGGACTAAATTCAATGAACGACTAACACATCCGTTGCATTCCTTGAATGAAAAATCCCCAAACGGGGGTTGGAAAATGTAAAGATCTAAAAAATAAAAATAAACGCGAACGAAAAACCAAAGAAGAAAAACACAAACTTCAAGAAGTAGAATGAATAAAAACGTTGCCACAACTTCTTGAGCAAACGAATAATGATGAACCACCACCACCCACCAGAATTTTTTTTTTTTGGTTGGTGAGTGCCAGCAAATAGTTGGGTTGGTTCTAGGTTTTCCACTTGAAATTATTCCTCTTGCATAGGTACCGTTGAAGCTCACAACGCACGACAATCACGACCACGACGACGACGGCAACTGACACGACGCACGCCGATGTCAATGACAAACAATTAAAATCTGAAAATTCGCAATCTAAAGAGAACGTTGTTCAAGTTGAAGCACGACGACAGGTTGTTGGATGAACACTAAATGTCGAAGCAATCGTTTTGGCATTTGTTTGGGGCGCTTTCGGCATTTGCTTGCATCTGTTTCAAGTTCAGATCTCGACTCTGTTCGAAAAGTGTTATTACATTTTGTGGATTGTATTTTCTCCAGTTTCCGTTCTGTTATTGTGGAGCGAATTGACTTATGAAAATTTGTATTTCAGTCCGAAAGCTTTTTGTATACAAAATTTTGTTTCCGAAAAAGATGTGTGGATGGGAGCTTTAATGCAATCAAAACTTTCGATGGGTGCTATTTGGCCTGAGAAAAAGCCAACATATGGCATTTAGTGTGCACCTGCTGTCATGAATGCTGGTAACATTTCAAAATAATGTGCGGAACGTTATGTTTATGATTGAGAAAATCACTAATGAATTTTTCTTTGAATAGCTTGTGGGAAGGTGCTCATATTTATGACTAGAAAGTCGTTAGATTTTATATGATTCAGTTGGAGCAACATTTGCATGGATGATGATGATTGTTGTGTAAGGATTGTGGTTTATATTGTTTCTTTACTTCGAAATGAAAAGGTGAAGGACGTAAAGTTTTACCTTTGGAAGCTTATCTGAAATTGAGTTCAATTGTGGATTGACGAGTATTCATGGATTGGATGGTTTATCCGACGCATAATGATGAGAGACATTGGATGTGTGAGAAAAAAACATTGATATGGGAAAGACAGGAAATAAATTATTTTGTCGAAGAAGTGTTAACGAAGTGGTGATGGATTTAAAGATAGAAGTATTTATGTGTAAGACGAGTGACAGGTCTTAAACTGATATTTGATAAGGAACGATTCGAAACACTTTTGTGTATAGGTAGGTACCTTCATGGTTTTTTGCAGACACGTCAAAACGAATAATTGTGATGAACAGGTGGATGAAAAGTTTCAAACTTGAGCTTAATAATTAGGAAAATTGGAGTAAAACAATGTAATCTTACCAATGGAAGAAGAAGAAGGAATTTAACAAAATATCTATGCAGAGGCATGTATTCCATTGCGTGGCAAAAAAGTTCTACACGTTTCAGAGGTTATTGAATCAATTCTTATTGAATTTGTTTAGAAATTCTTACTAAATTACTTACTTACTTATGGTGGCACTAGAGTCCAGGTCGGACGAGGGCCTCATCCAGCAAACGTGTCCAGTCAGCTCGGTCCCTAGCTAGCTGTCTCCAGTTTCGCACGCCAAGTTAGTTCAGGTCCTCTACCACCTGTATGATCCACCTGAGTAGCGGTCTTACTCTTTTGCGACGTCATTCCGGGTTGGATTCGAAGACTCTACGAGCCGGAGCATTATTTCCCCCCCAACAGGCCTCATTTCAAAAAGAGAGCTGAACCAAAATTTTGCGAACCGAATAACACAAAAAAAAAAACAAACGAACAAAACCTAGTTTTTGCAAACCTAAGAACCGGGAACTCCAAACGACCACAATTAACTTACTTTTTTGCCATCTGGAAACAATAGAATCAAAAGATTGAATCAACAATTTTTCTACACAAAACTGACATTTTTTTATTATTTTTTCTATATTTGGATTTCAGCTATACTTTATATACTAGCATCTGTTTACAATCTGTTTACACGTTCCAACCAAAAGCAAAATTTATAACACGAAATCCAATCTTCTATTTTGTCTCGCAAATCTGTTTATGATCGCATCGATGTCCAATTCGATGTCACCATTGATGTGTAGCAATGCAAGCCTGCTTAGTCTGTCTTCTGCTACAGTTGATCTCAACCAAGTTTTGAGGCGACGCGACGGAGAGTTGAAAAACTCCTTTCAGCAGTGGCTCCAGTAACAGGGAGCGTCTCCAAAATATTAATAGTCGGATAAATTACTTAATCACACGCATCAAGGGCGAGAGGAACCGAATTTGGGAGTTCACCGCCGTTTTCAACAATTCGGTTCCATTTAGCTACCCACAACTCAAATTCGGCAATAACGCTACAAAAGAGAGAGTTCAGAAGCTTCTCTTACGTTTCTGCTACAAGCTGAACTTCTTCAATGTAATCCGCTGTATAGGAAGTCCGAGCAGAAACATTCTCAACCCAAAAAGCTTTATCACATCCTTTCGTTGAGGTCCGTCACAACGTTGTCTTCCAGAGGAATGTAAATTGCTCTCCTGAAATATTCCTACGGGGTTTGATTCTGTTGGTGGTTATCTCGATGTTTTTGACGAGAAACAACGCGTGGTACTTTCAACTCCACATCAAACTGTGTTGCGAGATTTTCAGTTTCAGAAAATAGCTTTTTTCGTCGGGCATTATTTCACGTAGTGTCCGTGGCTTAGTGGTTAGGTGCATTGGCTGCTAAGCAGAACGTCGTGGGTTCGAGTCCTACTCGTGCCCATAGTTTTTATTTCATCTTTCGCGGACACTGCCTCTTGCGAAGAATTGACAAAATTTCCATGAGTATCAATCTGTCATGAAAAAGTGCTTCTCAACTTTGCCGTTCGGAATCGGCGAGAATTGTTGATGAGAGTAGGTCACTTAGTCCTTGGCTCTTCAAGAGCTGTAGCGCCACTCTATTTATTTATTTTTTTGTTATTTCACGTCACCGCTATTGGTACTTCCTACAATTGATACTTCCTATAATTGTTTGAAATTCTTTATTTCTCACTAACTACTTGTTTAATTATGGCACTTAAACATTTAATTTAATACCACAATCAAGACCTTTTTTAATCGACTTTATACCTTATGACGAACTTGCTCTGAAAAAATATCTGTTGGGGTGTTTAAAACAAAGAAACGGTGTTCGGGAAGCTAGTTTATTTTTTTCTGTCACATTTGATTTTTTATTCATTCGAAAGTGTATTGAATAAAATCAATCACATGACTTTGTTTTTTTTATTTTTCAGAAACGTGTGGGAAAATTAATTTTTCTCATAACTTCAGATTATGTAGGTATAAAAAGTGTTTAACCTTCCCTGCTTTGTTTATTTGTTTATTCTTGTTATTTTTGATTTTTTTCTATCCTGTGACCCCCTCCGGACAAAAATTCTAGATCCGCGCCTGACTCAATTGCGTTGTAATTCCAAAGAAGCAGCGATTGGCAAAAGCAATTCTTTGTTTGATTTCAGCGCTGGTGTTGTTGTCTGAGTTGAAGTTAAATCTGTCTATATTGACATGACCCCAAAAAAAGTGTTTTTACGAAATCGTCAGTTCTGTTGATCCGAGCTCCGGCGAAACTCGATAGAATAGTAATTTACTTAAGAAGACTCCGGAAATCGATGCAAACGGGGACACATCGTCAAAGATACTTCCTCTTGAGAACCTTAACCAACTCCACAGGAAAATCATAAACGCTCACGGCGTATTAGGCCATGACGCAAAAAACGTTTGCGAAATAACTTTTTCGACAGAGCGAAGGCACCTCTACCTGAGCACCATTTATATGTTTGTCGTTAAATACCTACATACTGATGCAATCAGTTACCGAGGTTTTTCGCTTCACTTTTACGTTCAAAAATGGCCGCTTTGCAACAATGCTCGCGCATTTTTTGACCTTTATTTTCATTTTTCAGTGGTGGCAAATGGCAATATCCCCGAATCTTCTCGAAATCATGGTGTAAGAGAATTCTTGTGACTTTTACTTTTGATGCCAGCTGCCTTTCACAATCCAGATGATATACAAGAGCGTCTAATGCATGCCATGTGACATGAGATGATTTAAGTCAATAGAAAGATACTTCTACGGATATGCGGATCTCTACCTAAGTAAGGAAAATGAGTGGAGAAGAAGATTCAAACGTGAACTATACAAGCTGTTCAATGATGTGGAAAAGCGACGCGACGGCTAAATTGCCTCAACATTCTACATAATGTAGCGAGGGCACTTTAGTCAAACGAACTAAACAAAAAAAAATATATCAAAAATAAAATAAAACACAAAAACTAACACTGGCGGTGTCCCGAAATCAATTAAGCGAGGAGTATTGTAGGAGTATATAAAGATAAGCTTAACTTTCAAAGAATTAAAGGTAAAACAGAAAATAGCGATACCGCAGCGGAACGTTAGAGAATGAACCACTGCAGTGCAGGTAAAGCGATGCAGAAGAAGAAAGGTAAGCAAAGGAATCAAGTCTGAGCCTAAGCTTTGCTTAAGTTAGTTTAGTTGGCGCAGAGTTGTTGCACGAAGATGTTATTATACAACAAGACGAAGTAAAATACAAAAATATTGTAAGCCGTGGTTCTTAAAAAAAAAAAACTAAAATTAGGTACAGTTTTGGTGTTAATAAAAAAAAAGACAGATCACCCACATTATAAATATTTTCAATTTTTACAATAGAAATTAGAAGAATAAATAAATATCTAAAGAAAGCCTTTCCATCGCATTCGAGAAGTTGTTAAATTCAACCAAGAAGTAGATGAGTGTGTCTGTTCCTAAAAAAATTATCAAGTAAGAAAGAAGTTGTTTTTTTTTCGTGAGAGAAGCTTTAAAAAAAAAAGTAATAAAGAAACATAAACTCCTAGAAAAATTAAAGCGCCAGCATATCAGGACACACCAAATAGCTCAATAAAATTATTAGAGCTGGTGAAATTCCACTGAGGCAAGACTCCCAACCCTAAGTTTTTTTTACATTCCTGCCTTTAATTCGATTTGTTATCATATCAGATAAAATAATAGCAGTTGTAGACCCCAGTTGTTCTTGTTGGGAGAGACCCTCGAAGCTCCAAGAAGAAGAGCCACGTGGGTGGAAGGGCTAACCTTAATAATTTAAGAGACTCAAATTTTCTACCAAGCAAAGAGCGAACCTTAGACGAAGCAAAATTAGACAATCCAGCAAAGAAAACAACAACAACAGAAAGCAAAAACGCATCACAAAACTCATTTTGTACTTGTCCTCTCCCAAATCCATCTCCTTCCCGTTTCCCCCCTCTACCCCAGACACTTAAAGCTAAGTATTTTTCCAATAAAATAGTAAGAGTGAATATAATATAATACTAAATATAATTCCAAACAAAATTTCCAACAGGAGTATATAAAATACACGAATCCGGTAAAGCAGTGCACGGTTTTCACCAGAGTCGTCGCCACCAAAGTGAGTAAATTGATTTTTTTTTTTATGAAAACAAATTATATTTTTTTATTATATTTGCTCATATAATTAAGAAAAAAAAGAGAGGAAGTTAGTTTTCCCATCCAGCTTTTAACCTGTCCTTCCTATTCCATTGTCCCTCAAGACCGATGTATAAGAAAATTTAAAAACAAAAAAAAATGAAATTGATGATTTATACAATGCGTACACGTACTTAAAATTATATTAAACAGATCCTTTTAAATGAAGTTAATGATCGTACCGTTTTTTTTTTTTGTTGCTGTATTGGGCTTTGGATTTCTTTTGGTTAAATTCTAGGTTCAGGTATGTGTGAAAGAGCAACACTGAAGGAAACAAGATTTTTTTTTTTCATTTTTCGATTGAAATGAAGATGTTTTGAAGAACGAGAATTGGATGTAAGAAGAGAAAGAAGGTTATGATCTTCATCAGCATGGTGTGAATACTAAAAGCTCGATTCATGATTGGGGTTATTGCGATATATGGAGCTTTAGCAATAACCAAGGTGCGATCCGATAGAAAGAAGGTTTTTTTTTTTATTAGTGGAAGATTGAGGGTAGGGAATAATGCTCCGGGAACACTACCACCTATGTTCCCAGCTTTTTTCATAAGGTGATCTCAATTCGGGTTCCAAACTCATTTCAATATTTTTTTTTCTCGAATATCACCTTCGAATGACTAGGCCTGAAAAAAACACGTAACACTGTCCCTTTTTAGCAACAAGATCCCACCCCATCGACGAGCTAGGATGAGCGAGTGCTAGCAGGCCTACACGTTGCGTAGAAAGTGGACAACCCCCTTTTGTTTCACCTGTCGTGGATGGTCTTAACGACCTGTAGCGTTTCGATTCAAGAAAGGCCAGGTGTGAAAGGGAAATATGCCAGAGTGAAGGAACAATGTCGACATATCGCCGTTAAACATTTCTTGTTAACGTTCGCCCTGACTTAGCCTTAATAAGGCTTTACTCAGAGATTAGTGCTAAAGTCCTAAGAAAGAAAAAGTTCACTCTGGCGTATACTTGTTATTTTATTTTAAGAAATAATCAAATAATTTATTGGATTAAAAACAAAGTAAAAAGCATAGTTCGTTACAGGTGGCGCCCAAAGCGTGGGGCCCGAATGATTACACTTGTGAAAAAAGTTAGATTTCTTTTTGTTCTTAACATAGAGGTCCAAATTTATTAGGGATAAAATATTACGTTTTTATTGAGGTTGCATAATCGTTAGCCGGAAGGCAAAGATAAATTTAAGTCCACCTTCGTCTGTTGTGGCGATTATAAATCAAAAAAAAAAACCATTTAGAGAATTCTGTACTTCATCAGTTCAGTGTCCAACATAAGAATGACGAAATCTTTTTATGGGTTAGTTGCATAGCACGATAAGTACAGACACTTCAGGAAATATCTTATTTAGCCTTATACTAAGTACTCAAAATAAATCGCATTTGACCGATGGATAAGTTGAAATTTTCATGATCCAGGACTGCAGCAAAATCGTTTATTTTTCGAGGAAATTTAAGACCGAACAAGTTTAGAACTAGAAAGGAAATTTGTTTTTATGACCATTCATGAAGATAGCTATACTGTTATCCGATAAATTAAAGTAAACAATTTGATTTAGGCTGAAGTGGCACTATAGCTTCAATCTTATTTGAATGGTTAAATAATTGACATTTGTAAAAAAAACAAAAAAAGAAGAAGTATTTTACGTCGATGAAGGTTGTGAACCCTTACTCTTTAACTCATGTCCTTATTAATGATTTATGAAAGTTTGTTTATTAACACTTAAATAATTTTGTTGGAATTTTAATTATTTTTTTTAATTTTTCTTATTGTTAGTACTTTCAAATTGGATTATCATACAATATTTTTTTCTTTAATTTTATTTCTTTTTGTTAGTATCATTTTTTTTCATATATTACGCAATTATATAAAATATTTTAACAATGTCAGGAAGAGGTTGTGGCCGCCCTAATACCAGAAGTTTTCTAAACTTCGGAAGAAATAAAGGTTCTGTTGAAACGAGCAGCCAACCAGATTTAAATAATATGGCTGAGGTAAACGATTCGAACATCCGATGTGAGCAGGTAGAACACAATGGTAGGTTAGTAGGAGGTAATGATGAGAGCGAAAGTGTAGATGGAGGCAATACCTCCAAGGATGCAGAACAGTTTGAAAACTATATAAAAGAAGTTGTAACAGCTACTGTTGGTCTCAAACCCACAGAAGATCAAAGATTTTTGGAGGAAAAACTAGCAGAAAACCAAGCTCTTCTCATGGAACGAGTTGAATCACTCTTCCGCACTCTTACAGGTTCTGGTTCAGCTAAACAGACGTCTGCGAATGCCATAGGTAATATTAATAACAATATAGTGAATGGTAGACAAACTGAACAGGAAACGCAACAGGCACCATATAGCATTAATCAAACGCGTGGTGATCCAAATGAAATTGTTCACCCAGTCAACATGATTCGTGGGTCCAATGTTGACAATTTTCTTACCCAATTGAGTAATATGAATCTACAGGATTCGCCGCAGATTTCTAACAATCCACCTTCAAATGTAGCCCCTTCCCCTTCTCATTCTCTGACTAGGTCTCCTAATTATGAGAAATGGGGAATAAAGTTCGATAACAAGAATATGACAGTGGATTATTTCTTGTTTCGACTAGAAAGAATCAAGAACAGTTACAATGTGAGTTGGCCAGAAGTTGTGGCAAATTTCCATCATTTTGTAAGTGGAGGTGTTGAAACATGGTTTTGGACTTTTCTAAAAAGTAATTCCAGAGTTACTTGGACAACCCTCAGATTTGCTCTCCTGGAGCAATATCGACCGAAAAACAACTTCCGAATGAAAGTTTCAACGACTTTTATGATGATCTTATTCAACTCAATTCCAGGTTGAGAAATCCCAAACCCGTTAAAGAAATCGTCGAGCTAATTAAACTTAACGTTAAAAGAAGAATCGGAGAACTTTTGATTACATTTAGTACCCATAGTCTCGCAGAGATGGTGTACGTATGTAGAACCATAGAAAGATTTTTAAACGGAAATGAGAGACCAACACCAAGGTTTGGTCAAACGTTTCCGCAGATTCCAAACCGCCGGGTGGTCAATGAAGTTGAAATGTTATCCGAGGTACCATCTTCTTCAAATCTAACGCATGTGGAAGCATTCGATAGAAATCTTAATACAGTCGTGTGCTGGGACTGTAAGGTCACGGGTCATACCTTTCGTGAATGTCTTGATTCACGTCGTAATCTATTTTGTTTTAGATGTGGCCTGGAGAACGTTATAACTCCAAATTGCGAAAAATGTTCGGGAAACCGCCTAAAGAGCAATCTTACAACCGGGGAGGGTTGTTCGAAGGCCAAGAACCGGAATTGTCCAGAAAGTAGAAAACACTCCAACTATCACTATCCTTAAACGACCCGATGATGCAGTTACCAAGAACACATTAATAGAGAACAAACAACCACCAGGCAGAAAATCACTCCATGAACGTCAGTTAGAGTATATAGATCTTTTCATTGTGCCGTCTTTAGCTCAAGAGTTGTATTTAGGTGTAGATTTTTGGCGAATTTTTAAACTCGCTCCCAACCTTATTTCGGAAATCTCCTTTGGAAAACCATTGGATGACGTTGAGTGTGATTTGACCGCACAAGAAATATCGGCACTGCAAGAAACAATTAAGACATTTCCTTCATTCGCAACAAAAGGACTTGGAAAAACGTCCTTAATGGAACATGTGATTGACACAGGAGATGCGACTCCAATCAAGGAGAGGCATTATCCCGTATCTCCAGCGGTACAAGCCTTGATGTATGCGGAGTTAAATTGCATGATTTCCTTGGATATCCTAGAAGAAAGTTCCAGTCCTTGGAGTTCACCGGTAGTTCCTGTACGAAAACCAGGTAAAAATCGCTTATGTCTGGACTTTAGAAAGGTGAACCAGGTGACCAAGAAAAATGCGAATCCAATTGCGCATATAGAAGGATTGCTAGCCCGCTTTTCAGATCCACATTTTATTTAAAGTGTGGATCTAAAAGACGCGTACTGGCAGATACCGCTGGAGAAGGGATCAAGATGAAAAACCGCCTTCACCGTCCCGGGACGTCCACTCTATCAATTTAAGGTTATGCCTTTCGGACTTTCAAACGCGGCCCAAAGTTTAACTTGCCTTATGCATCAGGTCATTCCTCATGAAGTAAGAGACCAAGTATTTGTATATTTAGATGACTTATTGGTACTTTCACATACTTTCGAAGAACACCTCAAAATCTTGAAAATTATTGCCAAAAGACTTGATGATGCAGGCTTAACTATAAATGTAGAGAAGTCTAGGTTTTGTTTAAAAGAACTACCGTACTTAGGGTACATAGTAGGTCAAGGGGGTATCAAAGCAGACCCCGGAAAAATAGCGGCAATATTAGACTTTCCTGTACCAAAAACTCCCCGACAAGTAAGGAGATTTCTCGGTATGGCGGGATGGTACAGGAGGTTTGTAAAGGATTTTTCAACTATAGCCACGCCCTTGACTAACACCTTAAAGAAAAACCTGAAATTTAATTTCGACGATAAAGCGATTGAGTCTTTTAACAAGATTAAACAGCAATTAACGTCAACCCCCGTTCTCATTAACCCGGATTTCGAAAAACAATTCATCATCCTTTGTGACGCTTCAGCGACAGGAATTGGGTGTGTCCTCTGCCAAGAAGATCAAGAAGGGATCGAACGCCCGATTTATTACTATTCTCAAAAGCTCAACGCCGCACAGCGAAACTATTCTGTGACTGAGCGTGAGTGTCTAGCCGCGGTAAATGGAATACAAAAGTTTAGGCCTTACGTTGAGGGCTATAGGTTCAAAGTTATAACGGACCATTCGAGTTTAAAGTGGCTAATGAACCTCAAAGATCCTACAGGTAGGTTAGCTCGTTGGAGTTTAAAGCTTCAAGCGTTTGACTTCGAAGTAGAGCACCGAAAAGGCACTTAAAACGTTGTCCCAGACGCTCTTTCGAGAGTGTATCAGGTAGACTCACTTCAGGTTGAAAACCAAATACCCAATCATAAATCTATAAACCCTAACGAGGTCCTTCACGTGGATTTAGATGATAATGGTTTTAAGTCAGAAGAGTACGTCCAGTTAAAGGAGCATATTGAGAAAAATAAAGACCAACTTCCTGATCTGCAGATTTCAAACGGGTATGTGTACAAAAAGGTGAAGTTTTGTCCGGGAGTCCCCATACTAGACGATCTAGCTTGGAAACTCTGGATTCCGACGGCTATGACCGACCGCTTAGTATCATTGGCACATTGTCCACCACGAGCTTCCCACGGCGGTATTACAAAAACCTCCGCCTTCGACAACAATGTTTCTGGCCGAGTATGGCCACCCAGGTCAAAAATTTCATTGCTAATTGTGAAGTTTGCAAGATGATGAAAGCACCAAATGTAACCTTGAGATCGGAGATGGGAAAGGCCTTCATAGTAGAAAGACCTTTTCAACATTTGTACATTGATTTTATTGGACCCTACCCACGGTCAAGAAGTGGTAACACCCAGATCATTATAGTTCTTGATCAGTTGACAAAGTTCGTCCTGATCAAGGCCGTCAAAAGAGCTACAACTGACACGGTGTTAAAGTTTTTGCTAGAGGACTCAAAAAGTATATATGGTATTTCCTTTGAAAATCTTATAAAGCTCCGTACACTTATGCTACTTTATAATGTAATCAAATCGCATCAGCCCTCATACCTTTATAATAGAATTCAATTCTCGATATCTGCACGCTCAAATCAAATAATAATTCCACGTTATTCATGTGTAACTTCAGAGCGCCAGTTCTTTGTCAACGCCTCTCGGCTATGGAATTCCTTACCGCTTCAGGTGCGAAATGCAGATAATAAACATATTTTCAAAAAGAAGACCATCGAATACTATTCTACATTATAAATACTTTTTTTTTCTCTCTGTTCCCTGTTAGGTTGCTACACATCGCTTCAATATAAACCTTAATAAATTGTAACATGTAAATATTACTAATGTATTTTCATTTTTCATTACCTTTTTGTTGTCTCTTTAAAATATATTAATTGTGATTCCAAAGTTTAGTTATAATTGTAACTTATTTCTATTAATGTCCAATTCTAAGCTTAATTGTAAACAAGATGTTAATCTTAAAATCAAGCTATACAAATAAATAAATACGAAAAATACGACTGAAAAAATACGGACGTATTCCTAATTTTTGGGGTTCCAGAAAGCATTCTTTCTGACAATGGTACCCAATTTATTAGTCGTGAGTTTTCAAAAATGGTGGACAAGTTTGGCATCAAGCATTACAGAACAGCTGTGTATTTTCCTCAAGCTAATGCCAGCGAACGGGTAAACAGATCTATTCTGCAAGCCATTCGTTCATACATTAATCCAAATCAAGGCGATTGGGATGCTTAACTCTCATCAATCATCAGCTTTAGGAATGTCACCATATGAAGCTTTATTTGGCCAACGAATGATTGAACATGGAGCCGATTACAAACTTCTTAGAGAGTTAAGTGGTTTGAATAATTCGGAAATCGATTGGCTTCCGAAAACTGCAAAGATGAATATACTACATTCTTATCTGAAAAACGCCTTAGAAAGAGCCCACGAATCGTACGAAAAAACTTACAATTTAAGGAGTAGAATGGTGACATACAACGTAGGTGACCAATTATATAAAAGAAATTTTATATTAGCGATGCGTCGAAAAAGATAAATGCCAAGCTCTGCCCTAAATTTATTAAGGTACAGGTGAAGAAAGTAGTAGGGAATAATTTGTATGAAGTAAGCGATTCCAAAGGTTATACTTCCGTTCCAACTAACACTATGGCGGTGTTCCAAAATCAATTAAGCGAGGAGTATTGTAGGAGTATATTAAGATAAGCTTAACTTTCAAAAAATTAAAGGTAAAACAGAAAATAGCGGTACCGCAGCGGAACGTTAGAGAATGAACTACTGCAGTGCAGGTAAAGCGATGCAAAAGAAGAAAGGTAAGCGAAGGAATCAAGGCTGAGCCTAAGCTTTGCTTAAGTTAGTTTAGTTGGCGCAGAGTTGTTGCACGAAGATGTTATTATACTACAAGACGAAGTAAAATACAAAAATATTGTAAGCCGTGGTTCTTAAAAAAAAACAAAAAAAACTAGGTACAGTTTTGGTGTTAATAAAAAAAAAAGACAGATCACCCACATTATAAATATTTTCAATTTTTACAATAGAAATTAGAAGAATAAATAAATATCTAAAGAAAGCCTTTCCATCGCATTCGAGAAGTTGTTAAATTCAACCAAGAAGTAGATGAGTGTGTCTGTTCCTAAAAAAATTATCAAGTAAGAAAGAAGTTGTTTTTTTCGTGAGAGAAGCTTTAAGAAAAAGTAATAAAGAAACATAAACTCCTAGAAAAATTAAAGCGCCAGCATATCAGGACACACCAAATAGCTCAATAAAATTATTAGAGCTGGTGAAATTCCACTGAGGTAAGACTCCCAAGCCTAAGTTTTTTTTACATTCCTGCCTTTAATCGAATTAATGTAATGTTAATTGTAATCATATAAGATTAAATAATAGCAGTTGTAGACCCCAGTTGTTCTTGTTGGGAGAGACCCTCGAAGCGCCAAGAAGAAGAGCCACGTGGGTGGAAGGGCTAACCTTAATAATTTAAGAGACTCAAATTTTCTACCAAGCAAAGAGCGAACCTTAGACGAAGCAAAATTAGACAATCCAGCAAAGAAAACAACAACAACAGAAAGCAAAAACGCATCACAAAACTCATTTTGTACTTGTCCTCTCCCAAATCCATCTCCTTCCCGTTTCCCCCCTCTACCCCAGACACTTAAAGCTAAGTATTTTTCCAATAAAATAGTAAGAGTGAATATAATACTAAATATAATTCCAAACAAAATTTCCAACAGGAGTATATAAAATACACGAATCCGGTAAAGCAGTGCACGGTTTTCACCAGAGTCGTGTCGCCACCAAAGTGAGTAAATTGATTTTTTTTTTATGAAAACAAATTATATTTTTTTTATTATATTTGCTCATATAATTAAGAAATAAAAAAGAGGAAGTTAGTTTTCCCATCCAGCTTTTAACCTGTCCTTCCTATTCCATTGTCCCTCAAGACCGATGTATAAGAAAATTAAAAAAAAAAATGAAATTGATGATTTATACAATGCGTACACGTACTTAAAATTATATTAAACAGATCCTTTTAAATGAAGTTAATGATCGTACCGTTTTTTTTTTTGTTGCTGTATTGGGCTTTGGATTTCTTTTGGTTAAATTCTAGGTTCAGGTATGTGTGAAAGAGCAACACTGAAGGAAACAAGATTTTTTTTTTTCATTTTTCGATTGAAATGAAGATGTTTTGAAGAACGAGAATTGGATGTAAGAAGAGAAAGAAGGTTATGATCTGCATCAGCATGGTGTGAATACTAAAAGCTCGATTCATGATTGGGGTTATTGCGATATATGGAGCTTTAGCAATAACCAAGGTGCGATCCGATAGAAAGAAGGTTTTTTTTTTATTAGTGGAAGATTGAGGGTAGGGAATAATGCTCCGGGAACACTACCACCTATGTTCCCAGCTTTTTTCATAAGGTGATCTCAATTCGGGTTCCAAACTCATTTCAATATTTTTTTTTCTCGAATATCACCTTCGAATGACTAGGCCTGAAAAAAACACGTAACACTGTCCCTTTTTAGCAACAAGATCCCACCCCATCGACGAGCTAGGATGAGCGAGTGCTAGCAGGCCTACACGTTGCGTAGAAAGTGGACAACCCCCTTTTGTTTCACCTGTCGTGGATGGTCTTAACGACCTGTAGCGTTTCGATTCAAGACAGGCCAGGTGTGAAAGGGAAATATGCCAGAGTGAAGGAACAATGTCGACATATCGCCGTTAAACATTTCTTGTTAACGTTCGCCCTGACTTAGCCTTAATAAGGCTTTACTCAGAGATTAGTGCTAAAGTCCTAAGAAAGAAAAAGTTCACTCTGGCGTATACTTGTTATTTTATTTTAAGAAATAATCAAATAATTTATTGGATTAAAAACAAAGTAAAAAGCATAGTTCGTTACAATAATTGGAAGGACAAAACTCCCCAGCTTAACCTTCCCCAGCGTTAAAGCTTTGACAACTATATAACCGGCCACAGACAGTCCTCGCGTCAGGGTGCTTGGTTTTGACGACAGGAGGATGCTCGCAAATGACCGTTTTATGAGTTATTGAGTTCCTTTTACCCTGCTAGTCAAAATCTTAAGTCAAATTAAGCAAAATACGCTCATAAACTTTTTAAACCAAAGCAAAATCTATGAAACAAATCTTGATTTGAATGTTGAGAACAATAAAACAAAAATTAAACCAAGTCTGACAAATTGTGCAGAAATAAAATCGTTTCCCAACTGACAAATAATAGCAGGTGTGCCTGCCAGAAGCTTTTTCATAAATGTACGGAGATGGTAATGCCCAAACAAAAGAGATCCTTCATATTAATGTCCTTTCAGGATGTTCACAAAAGGGTAAAAGTTAAAAGAAGAAGAGATGAAATCAGCTCACAGCATCGATTATGGTTATAAATGAAATTCTACAGGTGTCGAGATTTAGGGTGGTCCTGTTGTGCGTGAGTGTTCAGGATTGATACAAAAAAAAAAACCCTACACAAGCGAAGGTAATTTAATGGTAGGAATTTTAATTAATGAGAGGCTAATTTATGTATAAAAGGTGATATTAGGCGTGTTTTCGTGACAACCAAGTAAAGTAAAATAAAATTTAAACGCAGAAAACAACAATAAAAATTTACTGACATTTTTGCATGAATTAAGGTTTTCTCAGGAAATATAAGAGAACGAAGGAAATCTTTGCAGTATTATGAAGGATTGTGTCATTTTTTGGGAAGCCTTACAAATATAAGATGAAATTTATGAGTGTAGAACGATATTGAGTACACATTTTTGTTTTCAAATTTTGAGTGTTTATCTCTTACTCACTTACTTTAGGTGGCGCTTCAGTCCGTTGTGGACTTGGGCCTCAATCAACAGTCTCCGCCAGCCCGCTCGGTCCCTAGCTAGCTGTCTCCAGTTTTGCACTCCAAGTTGATTGAAGTCCTCTTCCACTTGTGTGCGCCACCTGAGTCGCGGTCTTCCTCTCCTTCTACGTCCCTCGGGAATAGTGTCGAAGGCTTTCCGGGACGGAATATTGGTGTCCATCCGCTCTAAATGACCGAGCCATCTGAGTTTCTGGACCTTGACCCTTCTGGCTAGGGCCATATACAACCTTAAATTGTTTTTATTTATAAATGACTCTTAGTTCAATGCGTTTCGCCCAGGTATGACAGTTGGGCTCATCAGTTAGATGCTGTCGTACCTTTCTAAGACGCAACGCTTAGGTTATAGGTTAGGTTAGGTAATAAGGGGTGTGCAAGTTAAGGAACGTTATTATTATTGAATTCTAATGTCAAACGTGCCTTCAAACTCGAACTCCAAAACAGCCTACTGAGCACATCCGGCTGGTATTATGTTACCAAATACTAACAAGTATATCCGGGAGGTGTCATGTTGCTGTTCCCACAGACGACAAATAAAATGATGTAAACATCATATGATCTCGATCATCTTCCACTTAAGATTCAAATTTGTAACTCAGTCTGATTATAAGCGTCAAGAAACCAAGTAGCTCTTGGTTGATTTCAATAAATTTATTTCCTTTTTTAAAACTACAAAAGTTTAGTCTTTTAATTAATTGGCGACCGTGACAGGACGATACTATTTTTCGTGATACCTGAAAAAAAAAACAAGTAAGGTGAAAAATAGATTGTCTCGCATGTGACACGGCTAAGTGTTTGTGCAAAAAAATAAAAAAAAGTATCCTTCAGAGAAAGGAGAAAAAAAGCTATAAGTATCCTTCATAAAAAAGGAGAACAAATTAACAATACATAAGTATCCTTTATGAATAAGGAGAAACAATTTATAAAAAGTATCCTTCAAACAAAGGAGAAAACAGTAACAATTAAGTGACAAAAATAAAAAGTTCAATGTGAAAAGAAGTACTATTGAATGATACAAACAGTGAAAAAAAGACATACAAAATAATTATAATAATAAAAACGATAAACATTTAAGACATTTTAACATAAAAATCCAGGAAGGCATCTACCACCATCATCTGAAAAAAATCCAGGCATCTACCACCATCATTTGAAAAACATCCAGGAAGCCATCTACCAGCATTATAGTAAGAATTTATTAAGGTAATATTTTACTGATTTATTTAAAAAAAAAAAGAACAAAATTTAAAGTAATTAGATATTTGTCTGAACAAATTTCGTAAAAAATAAAAATATTAGTGAAAATTTTAAGAAATAAAATTTTGTTTGAGTGAGTTCATTGGAAAAATTAAGTAAAAAATAAAAATATTTAAATCTGGACGAACTCTCCCGACAGTTTGCAAACTTAAATTTTATAGAAATGATCAGTGAGGAGACCGTTACTCGGCTCATAGCAGCCAATACTGCATCTCTGCAGTCAGAGATCAGAGCTTTAAGACAATCTCTTCAAGACTTAACAAGCAAATCGCTAATAACTGAATACGCTAAACAGGCAATTGATGAGAACATTCCATGTACGGAAACTTTAGACGTAATTAAATCTTTACCAGAATTTTCTGGTGTAAATATAAATTCTTACGTTAGTTGGCGTGAAGCCGCAAACAATTCTATATCCCTGTACGTTAAAGGAAGTCGCAAGTACTTCGCTGCTTTGACAATATTAAGAAACAAAATAGTGCAAAACGCAAATGACATACTGACAAACCACGGTACAGTTTTAAACTACGACGCGATAATCGCAAGACTAGACTTTGCATATGCCGACAAAAGACCAACACACATAATCGAGCAGGAATTAAGTATCCTTCGACAAGGAAGCAAGTCGATTATAGATTTCTACAATGAAGTCATAAGAAATTGACTTTATTGACTAACAAAACCATAATGACGCATGGAACGGATTCTCCATTAACAAAAGAATTAAACTCGGCTAATCGAAGAAATGCCTTGAGGATATTTATAACTGGATTGAATGATCCACTCTCTAATATTCTTTTCTCTCTATCGCCGGAAGATTTACCTAGTGCTTTAGCCAAAGCACAAGAATTGGAGTCAAGTAATTTGAGGGCTAATTTCGCACTTCAATTCGATATTGCAAAAACTGCTCAAAAAACTAATAATAATAAACATACTAAAAATGCAAATCATAATAACTTAAGATTTCCTTCACGGAACCACCCTAATAATAATGATCAACAACCAAAAGTTGACAAGCCGGAACCTATGGAAGTAGGAAGTTCTGCTAACAAACCAATTACTTGGCAGGAGCAAAAAGAGTTTGAAAACAAAAATAACCGAGTTTTTGGGAAACCTCATCATAACAGGTTTCGTAACGAAAAACGCTCCTATGAAAGTGCACAACACAGTGCCCAGCCAGCAGAAAAGCAAGAGAGAGTAAATAACTTAAACGAAGATGCTTTTTTAGATCAAATGTCGGATTGCCCCACTTGTTCCGAACATTCAGAGGTAGACGAGTAAAAGTTCTCCTGGATACAGGGGCTACAAGTAATTACTGTAAGCCAAACGTTTTTTTAGAAGAGAAAAATTTAGTAATTAAGAAAAGAGTATTCACTGTTAATAGTGAAATTATAATTGAAAAGTATCATGACATATTTATGTTTGACACAGACTTAAGACTTTATGTTATAAATAGTTTAGAATGTGACGTGCTCATCGGTTCAAATTTACTGAAAAAAATAAATGCTAAAATAAACTACGAAACCGACACGATCACTTACAATAACAGAGTAGAAAAAATCTACTTTGAAAAAAATAATAAGCTAAATAATGTCAATGACGGAAACATTGAATTACTTACTGAAGATACCTATAAGGAAGAGTATAGTTAAGGAACATAACAGTATTAACACTACACTTCCCTGCAGAACAGATGTAGTTGCTGAAATACGCACAACAGATCTTAAGCCAGTATGGAGTAAACAATACCCATATCCTTTCAGTGCAAATAATTTTGTCAATAAAGAAATTGAAAAACTTTTAAAAAATGGAATAATTAGACCAAGCAGGAGCCCGTATAATTCTCCAGTTTGGGTTGTTCCCAAAAAAGGTTTAAATGAAGATGGAACTTCTAAGAATAGACTCGTTACCGATTTCAAGAAATTAAACGAGAACACGATCTCGGATACATACCCTATACCTGATACCAATGTAATATTGAGTAATCTTGGCAAGGCCAAATATTTCTCGACAATTGACTTAGAGTCCGGTTTCCATCAAATAAAAGCAAAAGAAGAAGATATAGAAAAAACGAGTTTCTCTGTTAACAATGGCAAGTACGAATACACAAGACTGCCATTCGGACTAAAAAATGCACCATCAATCTTTCAGAGAGCGATGGATGATATACTTAGACCTTATGTGGGAAAGTTCTGTCATGTTTACATTGACGACATTATTATATTTTCAAATAATGTCAATGAACATACTGAACATATCCTAACAATAGTTAAAACATTAAAGCAAGCAAACATGAAGATTTCACTAGAGAAATCCATATTTTATAAAAAAGAAGTAAATTTTTTGGGTTACGTTGTAGCTCAAAATGTAATCAAAACTAATAAAGAAAAGGTAAGAACTATAAGAGAATATCCTGAACCAAAAACTCTTAGACAATTGAGATCATTTTTAGGACTGATTGGTTATTACAGGAAATTTATTAAAAACTATGCAACCATAGCCAAACCTCTTACAAGATATCTTAAAAACGAAAATGGTCAAATTTCTACACACATGGCCAAGAAAACTTTCATAACATTAGATGACAATGCAATAAAAGCATTCGAAACTCTAAAGAATCATTTAATTGAAGAAACTGAACCGACTCAACCTGATTATACAAAAAAATTTGTGTTAACCACTGACGCGTCAGATGACGCAATAGGGGCAGTTTTGTCTCAGGACAACAAACCCATCACTTTCGTGAGTAAGACTTTGAGTAAAACAGAGCGATCGTATGCGACAAATGAAAAAGAATTATTCGCTATAGTTTACGCGCTAAAGAATTTACGAAACTATCTTTATGGCGTTACGAACTTAGAAATCCATACTGATCACCAACCTTTGATTTTCGCGGTTTCAAAACGGAATCCTAACTCAAAAATGAAAAGATGGCATGCATTAATAGAAGAATACGCACCAAAGATCATATATATACCAGGGACCACTAATGTAGTCGCAGATGCTCTCTCTAGACAGTTTATAAATAATCTTACAGATAGTTCTTCGTCAAATGCAACTCAACACTCTGCTGAAAGTAGTGACAATGAGGTAATAAAAGAGACAACGAAACCCTTAAATCAGTTCAAGCAACAAATTTTATTGAGCAAAAATTCATTTACTTTACATGAACAAATTCGGAATTTTAATAGGGTCAGACATATGTATAGAATTTGATACATTAGAAAATCTAAGGAAAATCTAAGGCAATTTATTGTACATCAGAAGACCTGTATGAAATCAAGGGAATGCTAAAAGAAACATTTGACAATCGATTTTTGTACACGAGGATTTTTGCCATAGACATAGTAAACGAAGATGAACAGTCAATAATAGTCGAACAGACTCATAATCGAGCTCATAGGAATTACAGGGAAAATGTAAAACAAATCTTTAGTTCATACTACTGGCCACATATGAGAGCGCAGTTTAAACAATTTGTTCGAAATTGCGAAATATGTAATAAAAACAAATATGATAGGCACCCGCAAAAGTTACCAATTGGAGAAGCTCCAATTCCGAAAAAAGAGGGGGAGCATTTGCATATAGATATATTTTTCGCTCAAAATCTTAAATTTATAACTTGTATAGATTCATATTCTAAATTTTTGATTTTAAAAAACATTGAAGATAAAACAAAACTTGATGAAAAAGTCTTGGAATTAATACAAACCTTTCCTGAAGCTAAACATATATCTGTCGATAATGAACCAGGTTTTTCAACTCCTCAATTCAAGACTCTCATGCAAAGATTAGGAATCGTAGTTTACTATAGTGACCCACATCATAGTACAACAAATGGAAAGGTAGAAGGTAGGTTCATTCAACCCTTATTGAAGTTGCGAGATGTGTGAAACAGGAATTTCATTTGATTAAAGACTATGAATCAATACTAAGAGCTGCCCAGCAATACAATAAAACAATACACTCCGTAACTGATGAAAGACCATATTAAGTTCTATACAACAAGAAATCGCACGACCACTTACCAAATAAACTTACCAGAGCTCAGAAAAAAATGCTTAAAACACATAACAAGCAAAGACGTTCGAAAGAATACGAACCCAATCAGATAGTTTATGAAAAAATTGCAGGTTGTAGAAATAAGCTATTACCTAGATAAAAAAATTAAAGAAGATTTAGGTCGAAACGTTGTTATTCACAAAAAAGACAGAATAGTTCATAAGGATAATATTAAAACATACTAATTTCTATTGCAGAAAATGAAATTCATGATCATTTTAACCATAATTAAAATAGCATCAATGGAAATTCTTGATTACACTAGAGAAGACTACGTTTTAATAGAAAATGAGAATGCGGCAATATATGACACATACGGGGACATTTTTCACGTTACAAATCTAACGTACTATAAAACAATGCTTGAAACCAATCGGAATATACTAAAGGCAAAGTCAGGATACAAAACTATAGATTCAAATGACTCTCCTATCTATGTTAAAACAAACGAAGACGTTGATCTAGACTTGATTGAAATATTGTTAAGTCAATTAGAAATACAAAACATTAGAAGTAGAAGAGGTATTAATGAGTTAGGAACCTTATGGAAATGGATTGCAGGTACACCAGACCACGACGATCACGTATTTGTAACCAATAAACTTTCCGAATTGATTGAAAACAACAACAAACAGTTTATGATTAACTCTGACATATTTAAGACCGTAGACTTTTTAAAGAAAACAATTTTACTAGAACAAAGTGACTCAAAATCAAGAATGGCCAAACAAATAAATAAATTCATAATAACTGATCTTCAAAATATTATACAAACAATTACACTTGCAAAGGTTGGCATTTTAAATACGGGAATTCTTAACTTGAAAGATATTCAACAGATAACAAACCATGAACACGAAAGTTTGACTTTGACAGATTTAATGGATGTATCAAAATTTAAAATTTTACAAAATAAAGATGCAATAATAATATATATAAAATATCCAATAGTAAAAAAGAATTGTTTACTATATGAAACTAGAGCGATAAGTCAAAAAGATGGTAAATTACAAATTGAAAAAGAAATTGTTAAATGTAATAATATATACTTAAACGTTGAAAGTTGCAAAAACGAATTAAGAAGTGTATTTTGTAAATTAAGCTTTGTAAAGACATGTTTATCTAAGATTCTTAATAAAGAAAACGGAAATTGTATTAAAAACAAGAAAAAAATAGAAACATTGAAGTAATCAAAGACGGTGCCATTCTATTGTCCGGTAACCATACAGTAAACAATAATAGTATAGAAGGAGTCTACTTGATTATTTTTGAAAACGACACTGTAATAGACAATGTAACTTATGAGAACCCAACATCAAAAATATGGAATTATATAAGAGCAACGCATGTTAATAATTATGTAATAACAAAATATATTGACTCAGATGATGAAGATCTAAAATTTAAAAATATCAATTTCATGTCAAAAATTACAAATTAGATTGAAAACCATTCAATTTCTATAATTTTGTTAGTAATAATTATCATTCTAGTATATGTTATATTAACCCAATACATTAAAATATTAAATGTAAAATCACAGACCGAGAAACAAAATCGAGAAGATATGATGTTTAACAATATAAACAAAAAAGTTATACTTCTCACGAAACAGTTAGAAGAAGAAACGGGTCGTTCTTCCTAAAGAAAGGGGGGAGTTGAGGAACGTTATTATTATTGAATTCTAATGTCAAACGTGCCTTCAAACTCGAACTCCAAAATAGCCTACTGAGCACATCCGGCTGGTATTATGTTACCAAATACTAACAAGTATATCCGGGAGGTGTCATGTTGCTGTTCCCACAGACGACAAATAAAATGATGTAAACATCATATGCTCTCGATCATCTTCCACTTAAGATTCAAATTTGTAACTCAGTCTGATTATAAGCGTCAAGAAACCAAGTAGCTCTTGGTTGGTTTCAATAAATTTATTTCCTTTTTTAAAACTACAAAAGTTTAGTGTTTTAATTAATTTGCACGGCATGAAGCTGTTGCGTACACGGGACCTACTGGTCCATTTTGATCCCCTATAAAAGAAATAAATGTTAGCATCGATGCTCCTCAATTTTGCCGATTAACGTAGACTGGCTCGTTAACGAACCAGCCTGTGATATCTATAAATTTCCTCATGTTTGCCATTGAGACCTGCGCTAGATCATCCAGTTCTCCAACCTGTTTCCGAAATGACGGAGTCGGCTAGTTTGGAGGTTCGGACAGTCACAGAGCAGGTGTTTAATGGTTTCTATTTCCTCCTCATCCTGACAGCTCCTACAAAAATCGGGTGCAAATGCCCCTATCTTCTTGGCCATTGTGCCAATGGCGCAATGACCCGTTATTACACCTATCAAGATTTTAATGTTCTTTTTACTCAGCGATAGAATATACCGAGTTTCCTTTTCGTTTGTGTTAGGCCATAAACTTCTAGAGGGGATCATGACGAAATCTAGAATGCCAAAAATCTCGAATGCCGAAAATCTCGAAAATAAAAAAAAAAAATTATCTAGAACGCAAAAATCTCGAATCCACAAAAATCCAGAGTTAACAAAAATCTCGAAAGACTCTATCTAGAAAAAAATCTCGAAAAAAAATAAAAATTCGAGATTTGTTTTTTTTTTTGTATTGTTTAAACAATAAACAAAAAAAGAAAACAAAAACAAATTAAATATGTATTTAAAAAAAAAAAAAACAAATACTTTATACAAGTTTTATAAATTTGTGATAGCCGCAAGACTTCTTAGGAACCCAACATAACTTTTCTCTTCCTTTTCGTCGAGGACTTTCAAGATACGTTTTTCTTTTTGTAAGTACTCTCGTCTAACTCTAGTCTCCTGTCCCATCTGAAGTTTTTCAACAAGACACCTAACATGAACAGATTCATTCGACAAAATTTCAATTAATTTATACAGGCCAATGTGCAATTGTATGATTGATAACTTTACTTGTCAACTTTAAGTTTGTAAAGGAGAAGTAAGTTATCCAGAATGTATGTTTGAATTTTTGAGACAATGCATTGTTTAAAATTCGCGGCGAATTTTAAACATTGTCTCAAAAATTCAAACATACATTCTAGATTTTTGCATTCGAGATTTTTTTTTTTCTAGATTTTGCCATTTCGAGATTTTATTTTCTAGATTTTTGTTTTCGAGATTTTTTCCATTCTAGATTTTTGTTTTCGAGATTTTCATATTCGAGATTTTTACTTTCTAGATAATTGATTTCTAGATATCGTGGTAGAGCCCTTCTAGAGATTACGCAATCGTCCCTGGATTTCCAGGAGTTGTTGATTTTCTCTTTTGATTAAAGGTCTAACTTCTTCTTGAGTACCCCAATCGGGACGAGTGGTCCCCTAACTGAATGGTCGCTATACTACTTGTGTCTGCTTCCGACCCTTTCCTGGCTAGTTCATCTACTATTTCGTTCCCTTCTATATTACTATGTCCAGGAACCCAGCGGAGCTTAACCTGGTTAGTGTGGCAGATTTTATTTAATTCCTTCTTACAATTTAAAACTGCTTTTGATCTTATGGTCTCACTGGCTAAGGCTTTGATAGCAGCCTGGCTGTCCACGAAAAAAGTAATCTCTGAGGAGCTTAGCTTTTCATGATGTGCCAATTCAGCTGCTTTTTCAATGGCAAAGATCTCGGCCTGAAAGACACTACAGTCAGCTGGGAGTTTATACGACTCTCTAATGTTGAGAGATTGGCAAAACACTCCAGCACCTGTTCCTGATTCCATTTTTGAACCGTCAGTGTAGAAAGGGATACCCTGTTTACTTATAAGTGAATTAGGATCCCAACCCTGTCTTTCTGGTATGAAAATAGAAAATTTTCTATCAAAATCTAGTAAAGGGGGAATGTAATCGGTGGTCTCCATCAATCCTGGAATTGTGTCATATCTTTTTAAGATTGACCCGTGTCCATAAGTGCTGTGCCTCCAAAGACTCAGTTCTTTTAAACGAATTGCAGTTTTGGCTGCCGTGGACCTT
This sequence comes from Sphaerophoria taeniata, assembly GCA_943590905.1. Taxonomy (NCBI): domain Eukaryota; kingdom Metazoa; phylum Arthropoda; class Insecta; order Diptera; family Syrphidae; genus Sphaerophoria; species Sphaerophoria taeniata. Next base: position 187,547,696 of record OX016540.1, read on the forward strand.
ATGAACTCATCCAGAGCCGGGAAATCCAAGATCATTTCCAACCTAGCTTGTGGTGTGGATCTCTGAGCCCCTGTTATTCCTATACAGGCTAGTCTCTGTACCTTATTTAGGTTCATGAGATAGCTTGATTTTTCCATCGCTTTCCACCATACAATAGAGCCATAGGTAAGAATGGGTCTGACAATCGCTGTGTTCATCCATTGGATGACTTGCGGTCGCATACCCCAACGTACACCGAAGGTCTTTTTGCATGTGTAGAATGCACATAGTGATTTTTTCATTCTTTCCTCAGTATTACGCTTCCATGTAAGCTTGGAGTCAAGGATTACTCCTAGAAATTTAGCTTCCTTAGAAAGTTTTAGAGGAATACCATTTAGTTTGGGAGGGTTGAAGCCCTCCAGTTTCCTTTTCTTCGTGAACAAAACTAGCTCTGTCTTGGTGGGGTTGACCCCGAGACCGTTCTTAGTTGCCCAAAATGTTTTCGATGGTGGCAAGGAACTTGCCTGATACCAAAACGACTATGTCATCTGCATATGCTACGATTTAAATGCCCTGATCTTTAAACTTTGTGAGAATTTTGTTGACTACGAGGATCCAGAGCAGGGGTGAGATGACTCCTCCCTGTGGTCTGCCTCTAGTAACTGTTTTCTCGATAGTGCTATTTGAGAGTTGATAATTCTGCTATTTAACACGGTGAAGATCCAATCGACAATGACAGATTCAACTCCAACTTCAACTAAGGCAAGTAGGAATCCGGACGGTTGGGCCGAAATGTGTCTCGGCTAAATGAATGACTCATGAGTGTGGTGGGAGGGGGGGGGGGGGGGTTAGTGGAAAAAAGGTGAAATGATTGTTAGTTATAGCATGTATACGACATCGACAACTCTTTTGGTTTCGAGATAAGAAAATATATGGCACCCATTTTTTTAATTACAATTATATTACCTCCTCCTCCAGAATTAAAAAAGATAAAACTTGTATCTCACTTAAAAAATTGCAAGTTGATGAAAAAGTAGAATTTATGCTTTAGAGAATAAGTGTGTATACTTAATTCTCCTATACGCAAATATTATTAACATTTCAAGTCACTATGTTACACGCTAACTATTCATATTTACATGCATTTTTCATTATTTTTTTTTTAATGATTTAGTAACAATAATTAATTTTATCCTGTTAATATTGATTTCTTTTGAATTTGAAAATGTCAAACACAAATACACTCTCGCCTAATTTCTTGACAAAGTTCTAGCACTTGAAACTCGGTTAATTGAAATCTTAGTGCTCATTTGAGTTCTAACTCAATTCTTCACCAAGTTATAATGCGTTTGAACTTCGATTCAAAACTTTTTTTTATAGCTAGAACTTCGATAAAATTACGCCCAATTTCTTCACCAAGTTCTAAATTATCTTTAAAACTCGACTAGCTTGGCCAATAGGGCTTGCTCATCGGAGGAGTGGAATTTTGATGCTCCCCTTGGACTTCCATGGATAAACCGTGCCTTGAGCCGAAAATCGCCATACCACAAAATAATCTTCTAGATATCGTTCCATAACGTCTTATTTACCTCATGCTTACGGCAACATTAGCTTTCTCATCGGGGCTCATAGGTGATGTTCTTAGCCCTTAAGTCGTTACATATACAGGGTGATTCATGAGCGTTGTGCTAAAAAGCTAGAGCGTGTAGGTTGAGTTGAGACAAGAAAAAAATCGTATGGGAGGGGGAGGTCTATTTCCCCCCGTTTAGCCGAGAGGGGCAATTTTCTGAAAAGTTGACTTATTTTGTAAAAAAAAATATGAAAAACCAACGGCTTCGTTTACAAAGCCAAAAACTTTTTCTTTCACTTTGTTTCTAAATTAAATTGTTTTAACGAATAGTTTAAAAAAAATAAATTTTCAAACTCAAAATTTTCAAAAAAAAGCAAAAAAAACATTTTTGAACTAATTTTTTTCAAAATTTTATGTAATTAAGTACTAATTTTGTTTTAAAATTTCAATGTCTTTGTTAATTTTTAGTTGAAAGCAGAAAACCGGATGCAAAAATGTCTTTTCGTTTTTGAGAAATTAAGAAAAAACCAAAACCACTTTTTTCTAAAAAAATCTTTGTTTTCATTTTTACCTATCTGGACTTTTAGTTTAATTTATTGGTTTATTTTATAAAATTAATTTTTTTGTAATTGGAGTTTTATGAGGACTCAATAAAGTTGAAAAGAATTACATTATCCCTGGATTAACAATTTTGTTCATTGATAACGTCTGAAAACTGACCTGTAGTTTTTTCTTACTATACCTAGGGCCGCGGCCACTCGGCGAAGGGTTCTACCTGCTAGCGGCTTAAGATTAATTAAACCGCAATTTTTCTTGAATGAAAAAACAATTAACAACCTAAATGTAAATAAAAGGCATCGCATATTTACTAAACAACCATTTAGAATTAAAATATTAACTCATCAACACATAACAATAACAAACTCATACGCTCGAGAAGAGTTAGCGGACAGGAACTTCTGCTACGGTTTAACTTATTGTCGAGATCGGGAAGCCGAAAGACTACGATGAAAGATATCCCAATAGATGGCGCCCAAGTCGTAGCATGTTTTCAAGAATCCACCGACGAGAGCACTGAGAGCTAGAAGTGAAAGGTCAATGGCAGACGTTATCAATGAACAAAATGATTAATCCAGTGAAAATCCAATACTTTTCTACTTTATTATTATTATTATTATTATTATTATTATTATTATTATTATTATTATTATTATTATTATTATTATTATTATTATTATTATTATTATTATTATTATTATTATCATCTTTATTTTTTCATTTCAAAAGTTTACAAACTTAAAACTAAAGATTACAAGCATGGCTCATGGGCCGTCTGCCGGTATATTTTTCTAAACTAAACATTTTGCGAGAGAAAGTACAAAAATTTGGTTTTAAATATAAAGAAAATAGCAATTGAAAAAAGAAAAAGAATAATGCCAGAGGGGAAAAAAATATTCGTTTTAATGGTGTAGGTAATTTAATAAATAAATAAATTTATAAAAAAAAGAATATAAACAAAATCTGATTCGGGCTTTTAGTTTAGCTAAAACAAAATTGTTAAGTTTATAAAAACAGCAATATGTGTTAAACAATTTATTCAAATGTTCTAAGGGCTTTTAGTTTGGCTAAAACAAAAAAAAGGATACATAGATCTTAAAGAATTTGCAATTTCAAATGCGGTTTGGGCTTTTAGTTTGGCGAAAACGAAAAAAAAAGGATGATATCTCAAGAAATTTAATGATTAGCAATTTTTCAAATGCGATTTAGGCTTTTAGTTTAGCTAAAACAAAATTGTAATAGAATTATTACTCTAGTATATATTGATGTACATGTTTCTATATGAAACTGCATCTAATAAAAACTGAATAAGTAGACGCCAACCTCCATTCAGAACACCTAGACATTCTTCAAGTGACAGAAAACTCTTGTTAAAATAAAGCCGACGAATTTCCTGCAAGATTGGGCATAATGCAACAAAGTGGAAAATGTTTTCAACTTGATTAAGGTTGCACAAAGTGCAGTTTGGGTTGTTACCAGTTCTGTGAGGTCTGTAATTAAGCTCTAACATCTCCGTGCGTGCTTTAAATATGATGCTCATTTCCATTACAGTAAATTCATCTCTAAAGTAATTAGAAGTCCCGAGTCTGAGGTTAAGATTACTGTAAATTGATCTCGACACAGACTCCCTCGCCCTATCTAGATAGTTTTGGAATAAGTGTTCATCAATGGTAGATATACAGTCGTAGAGAGCGCTTCTTATCTAAACTATCAACAGATAGAGACAGAGGAAAGTTGTGTGCCGAGGCCAAATCATACCAATCTTTAAATGGTGTATACCGGCATCTAAAACACACTGATAGGACCCTCTTTTGCAAATTGTTGGCCGACCTTTGCATTACCCTCAATATATAATCAGCGATTGCTTTTAAATTCATAATAAATATTGGAGCAAGTCCCGATTCAATATGTATAGCATAATTGGGCGTGTTAGTTGGGAGTCTAAAGATACGCTTGAAAAAATATCTTTGGACAGCTTCGATATCTTCTATTTGCTTGTACCCATAGACTTGGTTGCCATAACACAAACAGCTTTTGATGGTTGCTTCAAACACTTTGAACTTAGACAGACTACTTTATTGAGTCCTCATAAAACTCCAATCACAAAAAATTAAATTTATAAAATAAACCAATTTTGGTTTTTTCTTAATTTCTCAAAAACGAAAAGACAGTTTTGCATCCGGTTTTCTGTTTTCGACTAAAAATTAACAAACACATTGAGGTTTTAAAACAAAATTAGTACTTAATTACATAAAATTTTGAAAAAAATTAGTTCAAATTTTTTTTTTTTGCTTTTTTTTGAAAATTTTGAGTTTGAAAATTAATTTTTTTTAAACTATTCGTTAAACCAATTTAATTTAGAAACAAAGTGAAAGGAAAAGTTTTTGGCTTTTCAGAAAGGTATAGCACGGTGTTGTAAACGAAGCCGTTGGTTTTTCATATTTTTTTTTACAAAATAAGTCATTTTTTCAGAAAATTGCCCCTCCCGGCTAAACGGGGGGAATAGACCCCCCCCTCCAATACGATTTTTTTCTTGTCTCAACTCAACCTACACGCTCTAGCTTTTTGGCACAACACTCGTGAATCACCCTGTATAGTGACTGCGGGGTCACTGCGCCCCTCCTAGATTTAATATTACCATGTTAAATGTATTTCTAAAGATGTTATGATTTTGATTCTTCATCATTCCGCAAATTTGAAAGAAAAAATGTCAAAATGCCAAGAACAGAGGAAAATTACAACAAAATTTGCTGGATGACATCAAAAATAATAATATTAAAATAGTTGACAGTAATTGTAAAATACCTAATACGCAATCTCTTCTCTAATGATAATAATTATTGTATAATGTGATATGCATATCCATTGTATTTTTAATCTCTATAAAAGTCCATGGGTTGATTTTGACTGGTTGCGCTTTAAACGGAAAGATGCCTTACTAAAATAGAAATTAATAAGAAATTAACAGCGCCAACTGGTGAGAAGCTATAGCGATTAAAAATACAATGCGATAACAAAACTCAATTTTTTTTTTACCAAACACTACCTCAATTCACTCTTCTGTTTTCTATGTGTAATGTATGGTGAAAATAAAAGCAAAATGACATTTGGAAAAAGTCTGCTATAACAAAAGAAGATGAAAGTCATGAAACTTTTCGATATGAATTTTTTCAGAAAGAGCTTGACAACTTCACAACTTTTTGATTTGTCTCTTGCCTATGTTGAATTTATGCCAGCTATCGCGGCGCTCCTGCACTGACTGCATATCTATTTGTTTTAAAATTAAGATTTAAGTTTTCACGAGGATAATATTCTGAATTTAAATGCAATCTTGCATTACTTATATCACAATGGTCAAACTTGCTATTGTCCTTATTTTGTTGATTTTTCCTATCAGTTTCTAGAGCAATAATAACATATCTAGGCTTCTCCAGTTGAGTTGAAGTTTTGACAGTCCATACGTGATCAGTTGTGGGTGGTAGAGTTGGATATTCATACAATTCCCAATTCCAAAAATGAATTTCAATTGGTTTTGTTTGTATTTGTTTTAGCAATTTTAGCTTATTAGAATCAGATAAAGTTATATGTGGAGCTCTCCATTGTAATTTAAAAATAGAAAGTTTTACGTCTTCTTTGTTTTCCTTGTTGACGTAGTAAGCGTTTTCATTAGCTCGAGTACGAATTAGGATTAGTTCATGCCTTGCATTTACAATCACTTTCTTATAGTCTTCAGCGAATCCTAAGAGATTTTTGAGAGGTATGCAGAAATTAAAAGTACCCGATGTGACCGTAGTATTTGTATCAGTAAACCAAGATGCATTTTCTAAACTTTTACTTTCATTTTCATTTAAAGATACATAGTTTTTTAATGTTGTTGTGATGCCTACGTTTTTATTATTCTCAATATCAACGCCGTTGAGTTCTTAATGTATTTCCTCGAAAAGAAAGGCTACAGCATTATTAGTTAATTTTGCTAAAGAAGAAACGGTTCCATCAGTTTTAGTTAGACCTCCCTCTAGATAAAGGTGGCTTCCACTAGGCAAAATGCATAAGTCCTGTTGTTGTATAGGAATACGTATTTCATCACTCGGATTAAATGACTGAAGGAATGGTGAATAACTATGGTATTCAATTTTGGTTACACTATTATCATCGATGGGGCCGTCAGTAATATTCAAAATGTCATGCATATTGATTTTTATTTAATTTTAAGTTTCAATCCTAATTGACGAAGATAAGCTTTGTTTTCTGGAGATAGTTTTGATCTTGATAGTTTAATTGCCTTTGGTAGACTAATTGCATGATGGTATTTGTTGCTTTTTAAATTATTATTATAGATTAACATAGTTTTATGCCGGAGTTAAATGTAATCGAATTGTTATCCTCTAAAATCAACTAATACGTCGGTCGTCTTGGTCTACGAGTTTCAATAGGTGTGTTTTTTTGCACGCCTATATACGCTTAAAATGAACAGTGTACAAAAAAACGACAATTTTATTCTTTTAGTAATTTTGGCATCACTTGTCAAATGCTGAGCTGTAATTGGTCAAATGTTGTTTTGTAACAAAAACTCGAGTTCAGGGCCGCATTTGTTTTTGTTGGTGATCGCTATGCGCTACACAATGTCTTGTACTTTTTAACACTTGATCAAGTTGTTCATAGAATGCGCTTTCGACTACGACCCGAAAAAGGACAATACATATGATGAATTAAGGATGAAAAATGAAGAAAATGCAAGGAAAAATAAATAATAAAAAAATAAATATCGTGAGTGTACACCTTGAACGTTAAAAAACCAAAAAAAGAATTGAAATTGAAAAATAAAATTGATGCACAATCAATATAATCTTGATTCAATCATTTTTCGCCTGGCGCCCCTGAGATTAACCATTCAACTGCAGACCAGCCCTGTTGTAATGCGCTTGTGAAGAGAGAACAAAAAAATCTAATGCTCAAAGAAGCAAACCAAGAGAATGGAAGATGGCACATACAAAAGATCAACGTGATTTTGTTCTGTGTGTTAAATACACAGATCATTACTTTGTTTGTCTTTTGTGTAGTAAGAAAAACAACAAATAAAAAACAACAAAATCCTAGCTTGCTCGGATCTGTATGTAAAATGGAATGAATTTCGAAATGAAGTTTTGAAAATTCATCGCAGAGAGTGTAAAAGATATATGGAAGCACTGTTTTTATATCCGCTTTTTTCATTAGCGTGGATAATTATCGCCGCTTTTACTAAGCGGATATAGAAATGTGTTGTTGTTGCATTTTGCATGTAAGTATTTTTTTAAGCGTATATACGCGTGCAAAAAAAACGCCTAATGTAAGAGTACTTATTCGTTTGACATTCACTGGTAAATAGATTACATTTGTTGGAACTTCTATGAATTTATACCCTGCTCCCATAGCCGTATTTAGGGGGGGGGGGGGGGTTACAGGGTTTAACCCCCCCCCCCGAAATTTTTTTTACATCCATTTTCCATTAAACAGTTAAAAGTACATAAGTCGTCACATAGATGACTATATTCAAAAGTGCCATCTTGATAGCAAATCCGTATTTAGGGGGGGGGGGTTACGGGGTTTACTGACCCCACCCCCCCTGAAATGCAAAATCAAATAATTATTGATTAATAACTTAATGAATTTATTTTTTGGCTAACACTGAATTTATAAGTTTCTATTAAGGCTTAAAGGCATTTTTCTTTCAGAATAAATGTCTGTTAGAGCCATAGCCGTATTTAGGGGATTACGGGGTTTTCTTTTAAATAAGTCGTTATATAGATGGTTACAGTAAAAAACGCCATCTTGATAGTACCAGTCAAATAAATATACAAAGCTCTGAACACTCTTTTAACTGAACGTGTTCTGAGCGTCAAATTCTTTCGTGACGCATTTGATATCCAATTGACATTCGTGATTTAACAGCCAAAAATTCATGAGAATTTTTTGTATATATACAGGGTGATTCACGAGCGTTGTGCCAAAAAGCTTGAGCGTGTAGGTTGAGTTGAGACAAGAAAAAAATCGTATTAGAGGGGGGGGTCTATTCCCCCCCGTTTAGCCGGGAGGGGCAATTTTCTGAAAAATTGACTTATTTTGTTTAAAAAAATATTAAAAATCAACGGCTTCGTTTACAACGCCGTGCTATACCTTTCTGAAAAGCCAAAAACTTCTTCTTTCACTTTGTTTTTAAATTAAATTGTTTTAACGAATAGTTTTAAGAAAATAAATTTTCAAACTCAAAATTTTCAAAAAAAAAGCAAAAAAAAAATTTTTGAACTCATTTTTTTCAAAATTTTATGTAATTAAGTACTAATTTTGTTTTAAAAATTCAACGTGTTTGTTAATTTTTAGTCGAAAACAGAAAACTGGATGCAAAAATGTCTTTTCGTTTTTGAGAAATTAAGAAAAAACCGAAACCACTTTTTTCTAAAAAAATGTTTGTTTTTATTTTTACCTATCTGGACTTTTAGTTTAATTTATTAATTTAATTTATAAATTTATTTTTTTGTAATTGGAGTTTTATGAGGACTCAATAAAGTAGAACAGTATTACATTATCTCTGGATTAACCATTTTGTTCATTGATATCGTCTGAAAACTGAACTGTAATTTTTTCTTACTTACCTGGGGCCGCGGCCACTCGCCGGCGAAGAGTTCTACCTGCTAGGGGCTTAAGATAATTAAACCGCATTTTTTCTTGAATGAAAAAACAATTAACAACCTAAAGGTTAATAAAAGGCATCGCATATTTACTAAACCACCATTTACAATTAAAATATTGACTCATCAACACATAACAATAACAAACTCATACGCTTGAGAATAGTTAGCGGACAGGACCTTCTGCTACGGTTTAACTTGTTGTCGAGATCGAGAAGCCGAAAGACTCTACGCTGAAAGATATCCCAATAGATGGCGCCCAAGTCGTAGCATGTTTTCAAGAATCCGCCGACGAGAGCGCTGAGAGCTAGAAGTGAAAGGTCAATGGCAGACGTTATCAATGAAAAAAATGATTAATCCAGGGAAAATCCAATACTTTTCTACTTTATTGAGTCCTCATAAAACTCCAATCACAAAAAATTAAATTTATAAATTAAATTAATAAATTAAACTAAAAGTCCAGATAGGTAAAAATAAAAACAAAAATTTTTTTAGAAAAAAGTGGTTTCGGTTTTTTCTTAATTTCTCAAAAACGAAAAGACATTTTTGCATCCGGTTTTCTGTTTTCGACTAAAAATTAAAAAACATGTTGAATTTTTAAAACAAAATCAGTACTTAATTACATAAAATTTTGAAAAAAATGAGTTCAAAAATTTTTTTTTTGCTTTTTTTTTGTAAATTTTGAGTTTGAAAATTCATTTTTTTTAAACTATTTGTTAAAACAATTTAATTTAAAAACAAAGTGAAAGAAAAAGTTTTTGGCTTTTCAGAAAGGTATAGCACGGTGTTGTAAACGAAGCCGTTGATTTTTAATATTTTTTTAAACAAAATAAGTCAATTTTTCAGAAAATTGCCCCTCCCGGCTAAACGGGGGGGAATAGACCCCCCCCTCCCATACGATTTTTTTCTTGTCTCAACTCAACCTACACGCTCTAGCTTTTTGGCACAACGCTCGTGAATCACCCTGTATATTCTTGGGTAGTAGAGGCAAGTTGGCAATCAATTTTGGTGACATCTTGAGAGGGAAGCAGTTTTTTTTACACAAAAATTCCAATTAAACCCATCTTTGACGCAGTTCGGACTAAAAATGTAATCCATTTTAACCAAACGTCAAACAATTTCTCATTAATAAAAATAATTTGTTTCCGGAGTAGTAAAGTTAGTGACGTTAAGCTTAAATTCTCTTTGGGAAATTTGTTTTTGTTGATACTTATAAACCATCTAATGAACTTTTATCTTACATTTTTTTATTGCTTCGCTAAACCACCCTCCACGGTGGAATAAGTTTGTAAACGCCTGTTAAGATACATTTTTTCTTTTGTTAATAGCATTTTGCACTTAGTCCACAGAATAAGAAATAATCCTTCGTTATTCTGTAGGTACTATCAAAATGGCATTTTGACTGAATTTAATAATCTACAGGGTGATTCACGAGCGTTGTGCCAAAAAGCTAGAGCGTGTAGGTTGAGTTGAGACAAGAAAAAAATCGTATGGGAGGGGGGGTCTATTCCCCCCCGTTTAGCCGGGAGGGGCAATTTTCTGAAAAATTGACTTATTTTGTAAAAAAAAATTATTAACAATCAACGGCTTAGTTTACAACACCGTGCTATACCTTTCTGAAAAGCTAAAGACTTCTTCTTTCACTTTGTTTTTAAAATAAATATTTTTAACGAATAGTTTTTAAAAAATAAATTTTCAAACTCAAAATTTTCAAAAAAAAGCCAAAAAAAATTTTTTGAACTAATTTTTTTCAAAATTTTATGTAATTAAGTACTAATTTTGTTTTAAAATTTCAATGTCTTTGTTAATTTTTAGTCGAAAACAGAAAACCGGATGCAAAAATGTCTTTTCGTTTTTGAGAAATAAAAAAAAAACCAAAACCACTTTTTTCTAAGAAAATCTTTGTTTTTATTTTTACCTATCTGGACTTTTAGTTTAATTTATTTAAACAAACAAATTTAATTTTTTGTAATTGGAGTTTTATGACGACTTAATAAAGTAGAAAAGTATTGGATTTTCAATGGATTAACCATTTTATTCATTGATAACGTCTGAAAACTGACCTGCAATTTTTTCTTACTATACCTGGGGCCGCGGCCACTCGCCGGCGAAGGGTTCTACCTGCTGGGGGCTTAAGATAATTAAACCGCATTTTTTCTTGAATGAAAAAACAATTACCAACCTAAAGGTAAATAAAAGGCATCGCATATTTACTTAACAACCATTTACAATTAAAATATTAATTCATCAACACATAACAATAACAAACTCATATGTTCGAGAAGAGTTAGCGGACAGGAACTTCTGCTACGGTTTAACTTGTTGTCGTGATCGGGAAGCCGAAAGACTCTACGCTGAAAGATATCCCAATAGATGGCGCCCAAGTCGTAGCATGTTTTCAAGAATCCGCCGACGAGAGCACGGAGAGCTAGAAGTGAAAGGTCAATGGCAGAAGTTTTCAATGAACAAAATGATTAATCCAGTTAAAATCCAATACTTTTCTACTTTATTGAGTCCTCATTAAACTCCAATTACAAAAAATTAAATTTATAAATTAAACTAGTAAATTATACTAAAAGTCCAGATAGGTAAAAATAAAATTTAATTTGCATTAATATATTCATAAAAATTCAATACACCTTCTCAAATTAAATTTCTATATTAAATCCAAGCTTATTGACAAAATACCAATGTTTTACTTTTCTTAAGTTTTTTGTTAATATATCGGCAATCATATTATTTGTTGAAATATATTTTAAATTAATAAAACCTTTTTCAAAAATGTCTCTTACGAAATGTTCTTTGATATCTATATGTTTACTTCTTGCATGGTAAACCGGATTCCGGACCAGCTGTTGAGAGCTTAAGTTATCTCCATATAATACAATGGGATTTGTGGCGAAATATCCAAAACCAATGTCATCAAGAAGGTTGCGCAAGTAGATGAGTTCCCTAGATGCCGAAGAGAGTGCCATATACTCCGCTTCAGTACTGCTGAGTGCCACAGTAGGTTGTTTTCGGGACTCAAATGAAACCGCGCACCCAGCGAGAATGAACACGAAGCCAGTAAAAGATCGTCTATCGTTCGAATCTCCACCCCAATCAGCATCGGCGTATCCAACCAATTCAGTAGAAGACTTTCTGAAAATAAGTTTTAAATGTATAGTTTTGTTCAAGTATCTTAGCAAATGCTTTGCAGCTGTAAAATGCTCTTTATGAGGGCTCGTGTTGAACTGTGATAATTTAATCACAGAATGCGAAATATCAGGCCGTGTTGTTAGACTAATAAAGTTTAACGACCCTATTAATGATTGATAAGTCTTTGTATCAACCTGTGCACAGTATGGACACTTAGTGCATTTCTCCAATTTCGATCCCGGATCCAACGGGGTGCTAACTGGCTTGCAATCTTGCATTTGAAAATCGGATAAAATCTCTGTAATCAGTTTTGACTGACCAAGTGTAATTTGCCCTCTATCACCTTCTCTTTCAAACTCCATCCCCAAAAAATAGTTGAGGGGTCCTTTGTCTTCGAGTTTAAACTCCGCAGCAAGTTTCAACTTGATATTATTAAGGTCTTCTTCGTCCTTAAAAGCGAGGATAATATCATCTACATAGACGACCAAAATGTTTAGAATTCCATGTTGATTAGAGTATGTATAAACGCAATTGTTGTAGGAAGATCTCATAAAGCCAATTTTCAAGAGGACGCTATTTAGTTTCTGATTCCATTGCCTTCCGGACTGCTTCAGCCCGTATAATGCTTTCACCAGCTTACATACTTTTGTGGGATGTGCTTTGCTCACAAAATGTTCAGGCTGCTCCATGTATATGGATTGGTCTAGCTCACTGTTGAGATATGCAGAAGTAATGTCAATTTGATGTACAAGCAATTCTAACTCTACGGCCAAAGCAACTACCAGTCTTATAGTAGAATACCTCGTAACTGGTGAGAAAGTTTCGGTAAAATCCTGGCCATACTTTTGACCACAGCCCTTCGCTACTAGCCTAGCCTTGTAGCGCTCAATTTTCCCAGATTTGTCTCTTTTGATATTAAAAACCCACTTGGATTTTATAGCCTTTCGGGATGCTAGCAAATCTACTAAAACCCAGGTTTTATTATCTAATAATGAATGGTATTCAGCATTCATAGCATTCTGCCACAATTGTGAGTCTTCACCACCAAGAGCTTCCTTCACGGTATTCGGTACTTTCTCACAATTTTGCCCAACATTCATCATAAAATTCAAAGAATTTGATCTTCGTCTTAAATTTTTGTTTTTTATAGTTTTAATTTCTAGGTTTCTAACTCTACCACTTCTTAAAACTCTAGGACTAACCTGATTTCGGTTTTCAGTAGGTGCATCTTTATTCGTTGCATTGGAACACACTTGCAATTCATCATCCTCACAGTCTTCGAACTCATCATCACCTCCAACAGGAATGTTATCATCAGAAATCTCATATTCATCATCAGGCTCACGCTCAACAATATCAACATCTTCGTCTACAACCTGACCAGCAACAATATCTTGTGGGACACCAACAACAGCAGCATTTTGTGAAGAATCAACAACAACAGCAAGTTGTTTAGCTTTAGCTATAACGGGTATTTCAATTTCACATAGTTCTCGTGCATCATAATCTTTTTCAAGAGCATCTTCGAATTCGGTTTCATCATCTTTTTCTTTGAATGAATTGATTTGTGTGGATTCATCTTCTTTCGATGACTCGATAAGAACATAATCAGAGTCCGTAAGACATATTTTAGATGGGTTCTCAATAAATTTAACATCTCTACTTATATGAATCTTACCAGTTTTGCGTTCATATAATCTGTATGCCTTAGCCTCCTCAGAATAACCAACCATGAAACATTCTATGCCCTTTGGGCTGAACTTGGAATTACCTGGTTTTTTATTCAACATGAATGCCTTACAGCCAAAAATCCTTAAATGAGATACATTTGGTGTAAATCCAAACCAAACTTCGAATGGTGTTTGAAATTCCAATAACTTCGTTGGTGATCTGTTTCTGAGATAAACAGATGTGTTTATCGCCTCAGCCCAAAAACCTTGCTTCATCTCAGCTGTGATTAGCATACAATGCGCCATCTCGACAAGAGTTCTGTTTGCTCTCTCAGCGCACCCGTTCTGCTGTGGGGTATAAGGAGAAGTTAATTGATGTTTGATACCATGATGTTTTAAAAAATTGTCAAAATCTTTATTAACATATTCTTTCCCATTATCGCTTCTTAAAATTTTAATTTTGTTACCAGTCTGTTTCTCTGCCATTACCTTGAACGACTTAAAAAAGTACAGAGCCTCACTTTTTTGACGTAAAAAGTACACAAAAATCATACGGGAGTGATCATCAATAAAAGTCAGAAAGTACTTGGCACCACCATTCGATACATTCCTCATCGGCCCGCAAATATCGGTGTGTATAATTGAAAGTAGAGACTTACTCCTATTTTCTGATAATGCATACGGTAGAGATGACATTTTCCCCTGCAGAGAGACCTCACACTTCATTGCAGCTTTGTCCATTTAAATGGCCATACCTTTGATGCCATAGTGCAAACACTTTATCCCATGCATCAACAACAACAAGCTTTCCAGTTCCAGCATCACAACTACTCTTAGCAACAGTACCAACAACATCTCCAGTATCGCAGCTTAAACCAGCACCTGTAGCATCTCTAGTTCTCTTGTTCAACATGGTATTCTCAGTCTTGACAGGGCTCTCCGAGCAAGCAGCCAGTGCATTGAATTGTTTTTCTTTAAAAACATAAATGTTGTTGACCTTGGTTGCACATAGCAACTTAACAGATGAGACATCAATTATCTCTGCACTCTTGTCTAAAAAGACAACTTTATTTCCAGCGCTAGTAGCTCTGCTAACCGAAATAAAATTCATTTGTAGATCGGGTACAAATAAGACGTTCTTAAGTGTGATCTTTTTATTCGCGAATAAATCTATTTCGCCGATTCCTGCTGAATTAATAAATTTCCCACCAGCTAGTTCGATTCTCTCTACGTGATCGTTACAGAACGAAAACTTTTTCTTGTCACAGCATAAGTGACTCGTGGACCCACTGTCTATAATCCATGTGCCTTCATCAAATTCTTTGGTACATATAGAATTTAATAATGCAAACGCTGAACTGGCTGTAACATTTGATGAGTATTTTTGCTTTTCGTGACAATTTGATGCCACGTGGCCTTGGCGTTTGCATCGATAACACCTACCTTTGAAAGACTGGTGGTCTGACGATCTATTCGTTTGAGCATACTGTTGGCTTCCAGAATTTTTGTGTGCATATTTATTTTTCTTTTGCTTATTATGCAAATATAATGCTCTTTCTGACGAATGTTCGGCTGGCTCACTATCTCCACGACGCTGTCCTTCCTCTAGCAGTTTAACTTTTAAGACTTCGACCGATGGTAACTCATCTCGTGACTCGATTGCGATGATGAAATTTTCGTAGGCGCTGGGTAAACTGGACAATAATATAATCGCCAAAAGTTCGTCTTGTAGCTCGATGTTTAGTTCCTTGATTTTTTCTGCCAAATCGAAGAAAGCATTAATATGGAGCTGAACATTATTACCTTCCATTTTTAATTGTAGAAGTTGTTTAAAAAGTGCGACTTTCCTGGCCGGTCCTGTAGGTTGATGGATCTTTTCCAAACTCTCCCAAGCTTCTGCCGATGTCTTACAGTTCTTAATGTAATTAATTTGCGATGGTTTCACACACAAAAGTATTGTAGCAAGGGCTTTTTCGTCTTTCGTGCACCATAATGTAGATTCCTCGACCTTTTCTGGTTCTGGCTTCACAGAACCCCCACAGAGACATAGCTCCATAAGTCGTTGTGTATAAGCACACTTCTAACTAGAATTTTCCACGAATCATAATTCTGATCGCTTAACTTCTCGATTTGATAAATTGAATTTGACATTTTGCGTTAATTAATGAAAAAAACTTGAAATTAGCAACACGCGGAAAAATGATGGCCCATAACCTCTGTTGGAATTTTCTAGTTAAGGAAATGAAAGACACGAATTTCTAGTTCAGCGTATAATTCAGGAATAGGTTAAGTTTTAATAAAGTTATACATAGGTAAGCAAATTATAGTAAGATAGTTTAAGTGTTGCCATTTAGTATATTATATTTAAATAGTAGTGAATTTACGATATTACAGATTAGTATTAATTTAATTTGCATTAATATATTCATAAAAATTCAATAGAAAGAATGTGATAAATTTGATAAATATCTTTCCGTTTTTATTAAAAACTAGCCGACCCCGCGAACCTCGTCTCGCCTGCCACCAGATCAAATCAAATCTAGAAATAATTTAAAAAATTCTAGTTTTGCGCAGTTTTCTGATTTTTTTTTACTGATTTTTGAACAATTGCAGCTATGATCCCATACAAAAGTATAATTTTCGACCACCATTTGATTGTTTCCATTTTTCAATTTTCCGGTAAAATGTTCCCAAAATTTGTTTTCGCAGGAACCCTGGCTCGTATTAACTTTGCCTACAATCAAAAGTTTATAACAATGCGTTGGACTACTTAAGAGTCTTTACCGGTCACACAAACAAATCAACATGCATTCATTTTATTGTTTACATTAATCTTTAGCTAACCTCGTTTCACCACCATTAAGCGCTTTCAGAGATAAGCTCTAAAATGATTATAAGACCTATATTTTCAAAGATATGAAATTTTTCTAGCTTGACAACGAACTTTCCAACACAGTCAAAATCCTAAATGTGACAAACAAAATCAAACGTGTTGCTCTTTTCCTTAATTTTCCAAAATTGCAACTTAAATTCAATGCAATAGTTTGATACTGTGCTCTCCCAGAGTTTTCCAAGTTCCCCATCACCAATTTTTCAGTTTTCCGTTTGAAAACCAACGCACATAGATACAATTCCATGCAGTTTTCTATTTAAAAACCAATGAGTTTTCCGAGTTTTTCATCAAAAACTTTCTATTTTTCCATTCGAAAACCCATTTTGAAAACTAAAAAAAATTCCAACCAAAAAAACTAAAAAAAAAAATCAAATTTCCGACCTTTTTTTGGTTTTTCCATTTTTTTTTGTCACAGAAAACATCACTGAATACAACAGTATTAACCATTAAAATTTCAAAAATATCTAGTGGGCCATTCCGGAGTCCATAAAGGACATATAAACAAACAAACGTATGTATACATCCATTTTTATATATAGAGATTTTGAAAAAAATTATCATTTATCTTAACCCCCCCCCCCCCCCCCCCGAAACCAAATCCTAGCTACGGCTATGCCTGCTCCTCCTTTCGGGGAAAACTCATGTAAAGTATGCAAAAGAGTGTTATTTAAATAAGTTCCTGTTATTATATTACATTCAATACGTATACCGTTTACATTGTTTATATCAACAGGTAAGTCTGATTCATATATTATTATACCTTTATAAAGTATAGTTTCATTGAAACCTAATAATTTTCCCATAGTCCTTTCTTTATTGAAATAAATATTTTCGGATGAATACATTTCACATTTCATTGTATTACTATTTGCTGTTAAATGAAATTGTGCGACAGAATTTAGATTTTGTAATGCTACCATAATATATTTTTGAATATCTTCTACTTCATATTAATCATAAAATTCCTTAATCAAAAGAATGAAGAGTTTTCAGCAACTTTGACTGATGTCTTATTTGTTCCGGCTATTGGTGGCAATCTTCTTTCAGTTAGAAAACTCAATGAAAGAGGTTTTACCGTTGATTTCAATAGAAATGTATGCGAAATAAAAAAAGGATTCAGACCAATTGCAGTTGCTGATCTGCAATCGAACTTGTTCAAGTTACGACAGCCAAATAAGGTTTATTGCGCATTTGCACACAAAGGCCATAATTGTGTTCACTACTGGCACAGAGTAAGTGGTCACCTCACCGAGATCCTCAAGTAGTGACGGAAATGTGTATGAAAGGTCTGGTGGAAGGCGTCAAGATTTCAGATTGTGGTATGAAGAATCGGTGTGAAGTTTGTATCGAAGGAAAAACCACAAGATTACCATTGCCGAAGAAAATTTCTACGAAATCAGTGGCCCCTCTCGATTTGGTTCATATGGATGTTTGCGGACTAATGCAAACAGTATCACCTAGTGGAAAAAGGTATATTGTTACTTTTATAGATGATTTTTCCAGATATACTGTGATTTACCTGTTGAAACACAAGTCTGAAGCCCAAAGTAAGATGAAGGAATACGAAGCAATGGTCAAAACAATGTTTCAGAAAACACCTAAGGTACTACGGTCCGATCGAGGAGGAGAATTTACGGGTAAAGAAGTGGTCACATTCTTGAAAAACGAAGGAATTCAAATTCAATACACAGCAGCATATTCACCTCAACAAAGTGGATTTGCCGAACGAAAGAATCGCACTCTGATTGAAATGGCTCGTCGTATGTTGCTGGATACAAGTCTTCAGAACATGTTTTGGGCAGAAGCAGTGACAGCAGCAAACTACATGCAGAATAGGTTACCGACAAGGGCAACATCGATGACTCCATATGAAGGATGGACTGGATTTAAACCGAATATCAGGCACTTTAGACTGTTTGGTTCGAAATGTTATGTACATATTCCAACAGAAAAGAGAAGAAAATTGGATCAAACTGCCAAGCAGATGATTTTCGTTTGTTATGATGAGCAGTCTAAAGCTTACCGGTGCTGTATCCATTGACAAGACAAGTCATTGTAAGTCGGGATGTTCA
Source organism: Sphaerophoria taeniata (assembly GCA_943590905.1). NCBI lineage: Eukaryota > Metazoa > Arthropoda > Insecta > Diptera > Syrphidae > Sphaerophoria > Sphaerophoria taeniata. The sequence continues at coordinate 187,566,241 of OX016540.1, forward strand.
GTTTGCATATGATGTTTGAACAAAATCAACTGAATTGCGTCTCAAAGTGAAGCCTTTCCAAGATTTGAACGCAAATGAAATGTCAACAAGAGTTGAAATTGATCTTGATTTGACAGACTCCAATGAAGGAATAACTACAGCACAAGGATCTACAGAACAGGAAACAGAACAAGAAATCACAGAACAAGAAACCACTGAGCAAGAAACTTCATATCAAGATTCAACAGAAGAAGAATTTCAAGAAGTCCAAGACGAAGGAGTTGATTTTCAATTTATATCCCAACCAGAAATAAGTTCTATAAGGCGCTCAGAAAGATCAAATAAAGGTACTCCACCGGTAAGGTATGGTAACATCATGAAAGTTGTACAAGAAGAAAAATTGGAACCGAAAAATTTAAAAGATGTGATGTCAAGCAAGTACAGAAAGGAATGGATTTCTGCTATGGAGGACGAACATTTTTCAAATAGGACCAAGCATATTGACAGTGACACACGCTACCATTTTGTAAAGGATTACCTTACTCCACTCATGGCAACAAGACTTAAAATACTAAGAGAACAATGCGGTGTTTCTTTATATAAATGAGGAGGAGTGTTGAAATTAACATTTATATAGAAACACTGTATCTAGAAATACTTTGTGTTTTATTCATTTATAATAATCTAACATGTTTTGTTTTATGTTGCTATGAAAATAATTTTTTTCTAGTTTTGTTTTTGTGTTATTTAACACTGCAGTTAGGCTGCGTCCGTTATTTCCATTTTTGTTGTTTGAACAACGATAGCAACTTAGAGGTGCTTCCACCAATGGCTTTTTTACGTCAATTTCTTTGTTTGGCTGGAGTTATAGCTATTTCACGGGTGCCAAACCGATCATCAGACTCCTTTTTTAGTGGTGCTGCCTAGTTATTTTTCATATTAATCGAAAAACTTTTTAGTTCACTTTGGGATTTGAACCTAGGACCTGCTAGTTGTGAAGCCAATGCACTACGCATTGCGCTAACAACTCCACTGATTTTTGGTTTCCCATTGTAGACTTTTATTGTTTATCAATTGCAATGAACATAGGCGCATTTTTACAAGCTCCTCAAAGTAATGCAAGATAGCAAGAGCTTGTAAAAATGCGCCTATGTTCATTGCAATTGATAAACAATAAAAGTCTACAATGGGAAACCAAAAATCAGTGGAGTTGTTAGCGCAATGCGTAGTGCATTGGCTTCACAACTAGCAGGTCCTAGGTTCAAATCCCAAAGTGAACTAAAAAGTTTTTCGATTAATATGAAAAATAACTAGGCAGCACCACTAACAAAGGAGTCTGATGATCGGCTTGGCACCCGTGAAATAGCTATAACTCCAGCCAAACAAAGAAATTGACGTAAAAAGCCATTGGTGGAAGCACCTCTAAGTTGCTATCGTTGTTCAAACAACAAAAATGGAAATAACGGACGCAGCCTAACTGCAGTGTTAAATAACACAAAAACAAAACTATAACAAATAAACTGACTAGTGTCAAAACTTTCAATAATCTGACCCTTGGTGTACACAACGAATTGTTGTGACACAAAGATAGGAAATCAGGAAAAAATGAAAGCGGAACAAGATAGCATTACTTTGAGGAGCTTGTAAAAATGCGCCTATGTTCATTGCAATTGATAAACAATAAAAGTCTACAATGGGAAACCATTTATCAGTGGAGTTGTTAGCGCAATGCGTAGTGCATTGGCTTCACAACTAGCAGGTCCTAGGTTCAAATCCCAAAGTGAACTAAAAAGTTTTTCGATTAATATGAAAAATAACTAGGCAGCACCACTAACAAAGGAGTCTGATGATCGGCTTGGCACCCGTGAAATAGCTATAACTCCAGCCAAACAAAGAAATTGACGTAAAAAGCCATTGGTGGAAGCACCTCTAAGTTGCTATCGTTGTTCAAACAACAAAAATGGAAATAACGGACGCAGCCTAACTGCAGTGTTAAATAACACAAAAACAAAACTATAACAAATAAACTGACTAGTGTCAAAACTTTCAATAATCTGACCCTTGGTGTACACAACGAATTGTTGTGACACAAAGATAGGAAATCAGGAAAAAATGAAAGCGGAACAAGATAGCATTACTTTGAGGAGCTTGTAAAAATGCGCCTATGTTCATTGCAATTGATAAACAATAAAAGTCTACAATGGGAAACCAAAAATCAGTGGAGTTGTTAGCGCAATGCGTAGTGCATTGGCTTCACAACTAGCAGGTCCTAGGTTCAAATCCCAAAGTGAACTAAAAAGTTTTTCGATTAATATGAAAAATAACTAGGCAGCACCACTAACAAAGGAGTCTGATGATCGGCTTGGCACCCGTGAAATAGCTATAACTCCAGCCAAACAAAGAAATTGACGTAAAAAGCCATTGGTGGAAGCACCTCTAAGTTGCTATCGTTGTTCAAACAACAAAAATGGAAATAACGGACGCAGCCTAACTGCAGTGTTAAATAACACAAAAACAAAACTATAACAAATAAACTGACTAGTGTCAAAACTTTCAATAATCTGACCCTTGGTGTACACAACGAATTGTTGTGACACAAAGATAGGAAATCAGGAAAAAATGAAAGCGGAACAAGATAGCATTACTTTGAGGAGCTTGTAAAAATGCGCCTATGTTCATTGCAATTGATAAACAATAAAAGTCTACAATGGGAAACCAAAAATCAGTGGAGTTGTTAGCGCAATGCGTAGTGCATTGGCTTCACAACTAGCAGGTCCTAGGTTCAAATCCCAAAGTGAACTAAAAAGTTTTTCGATTAATATGAATAATAACTAGGCAGCACCACTAACAAAGGAGTCTGATGATCGGCTTGGCACCCGTGAAATAGCTATAACTCCAGCCAAACAAAGAAATTGACGTAAAAAGCCATTGGTGGAAGCACCTCTAAGTTGCTATCGTTGTTCAAACAACAAAAATGGAAATAATTTTTTTCTTCACTTCACATTGAAAAATTAATCGAGTAAGTTCCTTCATAATAAATAAATGTGTTACTCTTTTGTAAAGAATTCGTTTTTCTTTTGGCTATACGGCGAACCACACCCTTCGTGTTTGAACTGCATATTGCTACACATTTGACGTTGGGGCCAGCGTTGCCACAAAGTGCCCGATCGGGCCATTTGGCCCGCTGTTTTACATTTTGGCCCTTTGCCCGGGCCAGTTTGAAATGGCCCCAAATCTTTGTTTTTGAAGTTTTGACATATAGGTAAGAAGTGCTAAATAATAGCTGAAACGTTTTACAAAATTAAATATAAATACATATGTATGTATATCCTTACTATACCGATGTGTTTATACCCCAAACAAATAACCGTAATCAAAATCTGGGGTAATAACCCACAATAGCATAAGTCAGTTTTCGTTGCTTTTAAGGAGGCATTTGAAGTTTTTGGCATTATTTGAAGCGATTTTACATACAAATATATAATCAAAAGTGAGTTTTTAAGTTTTTAAATGATAAAAAATTGACTTTTCTTTGATTTGAAATTTTAATTTCATTAAAATTCTTTTATTTTACTGTGATTTTGAGCAAAAAATCGACTAAGTTCAGTTATTCCATACAAAATGTATGAAACGATTGATGGTATCTTACTATGAAAAAACAGCACAAGCAGTCATGTGCTTACATAAATGAACTAAAGAAATTTGGAATAGAAGCGTAAGTAGACATGTGTTTACAGGAATTAATGCAAAAATTTAGGAAAAAAAGCATAAGTTAACTTATGCTGTGAATTGTCGAATAACGAAATTGGTTTAATGACATAAGTAGTTCGGTTGTTTTGAATATTTATGACTTGTGTTGTTTTTCCTTTTGTGAATTTGGAATTTCCCAACTTATGTTTTTTTTTTGGGCTATATCTTTGTAACGGGCAAAAATATCAAAATGAAAAATTAACAGATTGAAGCACAAAGGAAAAGGAAAAAAATGGCATCATTAACTTAATTTGAGCATATGTCGACATATGCTGTTATGGGTTATTGGCACAATATTACTGAATTCATTTGTTTCGAAATATGTAGGTTATCGTATGAAGTTATTCACTCTATAGTGAGTTTTAAGGATTATATGCAGGGCAACTTGAATAACTGTGGAAATTTTATTCCTGAACCAGGGGCCGAATTACGGCATCCGTTATCAATAATACGTTACTGAATTGTGTGTGTTTGGCATTACCTCTTACGTTATAGAGTTCTGTTCGAGCTTCTAGTACAAGCATTTTCAAATCTATCCCCAGTTATCGAATTGAATTTCATTCGACACATAAGCAGCTCACTGATTGGAGGAACTTTCTAAAAAAAAAAATTACATTTTTTCTTTGAAATTCGTAGCCAATAATTTATAAAGATTTTCCTCTACAAAGCTTCACCAATCTCGTCTTTTGCTAACAGTCAAACTGTGTTTTTTCATTTAATGAATAGCCTTCGCTATTTCGCTCAACTTTTTTTTTTTATTTGTCAAGCCTCTCAAAATTCTTTCAAAATTATCGAGACTCGAAAAAAACTACTACAATTGTTAATTCTCAAACGATACGTGACCTAACAAATGTCATCATCTATGTGGCTATTCGTTCGTTCGTTCACTGATGAGACTCACTCACTCGTTCACGTGAGCGGTAATTCGGCCCCTGATCTTATTAATAGAATTTAGATAAGATGTGATAGCTCATTATACCTTAAAATATGGCTTTATTTAAAATTAATTTTTTTTATTTTTATTTAGTGTATAAATCTCAATAATTTATGAAACAAATGTGATACATACATAAGTGACTTTTTTTTATTATTTATTTTATTTATGTTACAATTATTGAAGAAATTGAATGAATTATTTAACTTAACAAATAAAAACCCATATTTGAAAAATGTATTTTAATTTTTTAAGGATCGATTTTAATTTTAAAAATTTGGCCCGCTGTTTAGTCAAATGGCCCTCAAAATATTTCAAAGTGGCCCGCTTTGCTTCTTTCTTCGCGGCAACGCTGGTTGGGGCACATTTGACTTTGCGATTTTAAGTGTGAACATAGCCTTTAAGAAGAAAAATTGGGATTGAAAACGACGCACAGTGGCCCGTTTAGGCTAAAGTCATTCCAAAATTCATTTTTTTCGTTGTTCCAGAATTCAAAATTTGTTGTTTCGCTGAATTAACAAATATTTGAAGTTCTTGAAACCGACTTTTTTTTGAATTTTCCCAACGGTTTGGTTTTGAGAGGGAGTCAAAGTTGAACTTTTTTTTCAGTTTTAATAACAAAATATTTTTTTTTCTTTTTCTTGACTTTGAGAAGCTATATTAAGAACGTGGGGAAAGAATTTTTGTTTTTTCTTTCTGAAATTAACAAATACGGTAAAATATATGTTTGGAAAAAATATTACAAAAAAAAAAAATGTCTATATATTTTTCTTTTATTTTTGGACACCACTTTTTGTACCTTTTCCTGACTTTACATTGCATGGAAAAAAAGCTTCAAAAAGCATTAAGCGAAGCTTAACGCATAATGAAAGCTGAAGTATTTCTTAATATAATCCTGAAGGAATAATTTGCGCCAACTTGCAACCTTCTGAGCTAGGCAATTTTATTAATCGATGGCAGGCACTTTTTTTCAATTTTCTGGTTTTCCAATGGCAAATTAATAAAATGTTTAATACTGTAACTTTTGAACTAGTTGAGATATCACCACAATTTTTTTTTTTCGAAGAAAATGTTCACGGCTAACAATATGATGAGTTTTAAATTTATTACATTTGCAGGGTGTTCCAGAATTTTCGAACAAAATTTTTTTTTTTATTCCAAAAATTATCTGAAATGGGGAATGAATTCACCACAATTTTGTTTTTGATGACGGAAATATTTTAAAATACGATATGTTATAAATATTATATAAATTGGAGGCACTAAAAAATTTAATTTAGGGGTTTATATTATAGATAGTTATAATAAAATATTAGCAGTTACTTTTGACTTAAGGAGATTAATTGTTCAGTGATTATATGTAGGTATTAATTTTTAATCGGATTAACCCTGCAGTGCACACGTGGGGCCTGACAGGCCCAAGTGAAAATTAAAATACGTATAAAATTGGAACCGTCTTTGGAAATAAAATAATCTTTCATCTTCCTTCCTAGAACGTCGATATGTATCCTCGAACACAAAGATAACTGTAATAAGTTCAGTAGATTTTCACTAAATAGAGCTTCGGGCCTAATAGGCCCAAGGTATACATTCACGTTACTGTTTTTTTTTATTCTCAGATACAAAACGGCATATCTCTAGTCGTTTTCGGATTATTTTCGTGGGTTTTCTTTATTATTTTATGGATATAAGTGAGAGAAGGTTGTTTTCTTTTTGGGTTCGTTTCGTTTATCTCGTAAACTTGTAAAAGACCGTTTGAAGGATCGTGCTTCAAATAATCATTTTCCACTAGAAACTCGTTCAAATGCGAGAAAATTTTCTGGATTGCTGCCTGTTGAAGAAATAGCATTTTCCAACAATGTAAGTACCAGAAAAGATTGTGCATTCAGTACAAAACGAAGGAAGAGTCGATACTTCTGCGACAAATGCGGCAAATGCATTTGCCTCCAACATGCGCACTATTGTTGCCCAACTTGCTCTATTTGATATTACTGTACAAAATTTTTATGTTTTATTCTCTGTTTTTAGTCGTGTTTTTTCTACTACTCATTTTATCAACTCACTTTAAAAATAGAAAAAACAGTTATACTCACTTTATACACATTTTAAAATATTTTATTTAAACTGTCATTGAAGAAATCCAATTTTATACACTCCGCTTCAACTGAATAAGCACACAATTTTCTGAAGTTTGTTGTACATTTTTTCCTAACTTTGAACGTTAATGCATCATTTGATGATGCTAACCGATAGCTTATGATGTTGAGAAAACAAATCAAAAAGAATAATTTAAAAAGGACCACTATTTTTTCCCTGGCTCTCATGTAAAGCTTTCCAGGTTGAAAAACTCAGTTTTTTTTTGCGTCAACTGAATAAGCACACGATCTTTCACTCTCATTATCTTCATTGGTTCTTAGAGTTTAAGTTAATTGGTATACCAAATCAAAAGTTGAAGTGTTCTAAGTGACATTTAACCGTTTATTTAAAATTTAAGAAAAGATGGTTAGATCAGAAGCTTTAATAGATTCGGACGAGTTAAGATTGATTCGTTAAAAGAATAAAGACTGACCGTGCGTGCTAAAGCAACCAACATTGATCGGAGTCTTAGTGTTGTCTATTCGTACCTCAGAAACAAAAGTTTAAACGAGAAAAACATGAAAGGTGTTAAAAAAACGGCAACATTCGAGGTTGATCGACGAGCAATTTTGAGATTTGCTTCCAGTTCATGTGCTTCCGCGGTAAAAATTAAACAAAAAGTTGGTGTGTTTTAACAGTCCACAGAGTACCAAACCACGCAGATCATTTTAAACGATTGTAACTCCAAAAGAAACCACCACTAAACGAGCAACGAAAAGATATAAACTTAAAAATTCGAAAAGATATTCGTTTAAAATTTTCTAGACTCGATGTGAGTTGGAAAAATGTGTGGCACAACGCGGTTTTTTCAGATGAGAAGAGATTCAATTTTGATGGGCCTGATGGTTTTAATTATTGCTTTCACGATTTGAGAAAAGAAGAACGATTTTTAGCGCGGCATCATAGTCGAGAAGAGTTTTTCAATCTGGAAAGCTTTAACAACAAACTTCAGAAAAATTGTGTGCTTATTCAGTTGAAGCGGAGTGTATTTCCTACTACTTCACTCTTCAATTCTAAAAAAAAGCTTAAAATACTTTTTTCGTTTGACATAAAATTTCTTTATTGATTCGAGCGCTGCCTGGATTTCAATATAAATATTTTATACTAAGTATTCGTTTACTGAAAAAATATTACACAGTTTCGTTTGTTTTTGTTTCTCGATGAAAATAAAAAATGAGTAGCTACTAAGTAATAGAAAAAACACGCCTTTTGTTAGTTTTAAGATTGATTTTGAACAAATATTATAAACGAATGTATAAAATTTCAGTTTCCTCAATTATTTCTACATTTGCTCATAAAATTGTGTTTACGGGCCTCTCAGGCCCCACGTGTGCAATGGTGTGATTTTTTTTGAGGTGTGCACTGAAGGGTTAAATGTTTATTTTTTAGTGCTCGATATCATTAAATTTTAGGTAAAAAAGGGTTTTTTTTTATAAGGATTAAACAATTCCAATTTCAAAGACTAGGTCGACAGGTAGAATTTATAATTAATGGTAGAGCAGGTAATAATATAAGGATTCGGAAATACTAATGATGTGAACACTTCAAGAAGATTTTTCGAGCAATCGGAGATAACAGCTCAAATAACTGGAGTAAACATAGAGGTTATTTCCAGGCTGAAAATAATACTTGATGTTTTGAACTGCAGGGAAGTTGTGAACGCAGTTAAATTTGGGGAGTATACTAAAGCAACAGCAGCTCTGTTGACTCAAAAGTATCCTGAAAAACAACTGACACCTACTCTTCACAAAATTTTGGCTCACAGTCAAGGTATTATAGAGTATCAATCACTTCCCCTAGGAGAATTATCTGAAGAAGCCCAGGAGTCCAAAAATAAGGACTACAAAAGGTATAGATATCAAAATACCTGCAAAGTTTCGAGAATAAGGCAGAATGAAGACTTATACAATATGCTTGCAGCGTCATTTGATCCGCTTATTTCTTCTCTGAGGCGCGTAAGGACCCAAAAAGATATGAAAGCACTTTACTTACCTACTTATATAAGGTGGCGCTGCAGTCCGGTGTGGACTTGGGCCTTCAACAACAGTCTCCCCCAGTCAGCTTGGTCCCTAGCTAGCTGTCTCCAGTTTTGCATTCCAAGTTGATTGAGGTCCTCTTCCACTTGTGTGCGCCACCTGAGTCGCGGTCTTCCTCTCCTTCTGTGTCCCTCGGGAATAGAGTCGAAGGCTTTCCGGGCCGGAGCATTGATGTCCATGCGCTCTAAATGACCGAGCCATCTGAGTCTCTGGACCTTGACCCTTCTGGCTAGGTTCACGTCGTTGTACAACCCGTAAAGTTCGATGTTGTATCTCCTTCTCCATTCCCCATCAATGCACACGGGGCCAAAGATGACCCGAAGAATTTTCCTCTCGAAACAGCCTAAGGCACATTCATCCGATTTCGTTAGGGTCCATGCTTCTGCACCATATAGCAGGACAGGGATGATGAGGGTGTTGTACAGTTTTACCTTAGTTGCTCGAGATAGGGCTTTTCTACTCAGTTGCTTTCTTAGCCCAAAGAAACAGCGATTAGCAAGAGTAATTCTTCGTCTTATCTCAGCGCTGGTGTTATTGCCCGTGTTAATAGCGGAGCCTAGGTAGACAAACTCCTTAACTACCTCGAAGTTGTATGCGTCTATTGTGATGTTCTGTCCGAGCCGTCGATGTTGGGTGTCCTTACTCGAAGACAGCATGTACTTCGTTTTTCCCCCATTTACCGCTAAACCCATCTTAGCCGCTTCTGTCTCAATTCTCACAAAGGCGACATTGACATCACGCTGTGTTCTTCCCATTATATCAATATCGTCGGCGTACGCGAGAAGTTGAACAGATTTATAGAAGATAGTGCCTCTGGTGTTGACGGTGGAGTTTTGGACTATCTTCTCAAGAACGATGTTAAAGAAATCGCACGACAGTGCATCGCCTTGTCTGAATCCTTTTTTGACGTCGAATGATTCCGTAAGCTCATTGCCAACCTTGATGGAGCAGCGTGAGTTCTCCATCGTCATTTTGCACAAGCGAACGAGCTTGGCAGGGATGCCAAAACTAGACATAGCTTAATACAGTTCGTCTCTGTAGATGCTGTCATACGCGGCCTTAAAATCGATAAAGAGGTGGTGGGTATCGATTTGGAATTCATAGGTTTTTTCCAGGATCTGCCGCAACGTGAAAATTTGGTCGATGGTAGACTTTCCTGGCCTGAAGCCACATTGCTAAGGACCAATCAGATTGTTGACGAAAGGCTTCAGACGTTCACATATTACGGTAGAGAGGATCTTGTAGGCGATGTTAAGCAGACTGATTCCTCTGTAGTTGGCGCAGTTTAGAGGATCTCCCTTTTTCAGTATCGGGCAAACAATGCTGAGGTTCCATTCATCGGGCATGCATTCCTCCGACCATATCTTACAGATGATTTGGTGCATGCTCCTATCTAGATCGTCGCCTGCGGCTTTGAACAGCTCGGCAGCTAGACCATCTGCTCCAGCGGCTTTGTTGGATTTCAGCCGTGATATTGCTGTTTTCACTTCTTCTAGGTCGGGTTCACGGAATTGTTGGCTGTCATCGTGTATGATAAAAGGCACCTGTCTGATGGCGGGGTTCTGTTCGTCGTCGCCGTTATACAGTCTACAGAAGTGGTCTTTCCAAATCCCCAGCACTGACTGCGGTTCTACTATGATGTTCCCTTGTTGATCTCTGCAGGCATCGGTTCTTGCTCGATGACCTTGAGCCAGCTGTTTCACCTTCCGATAAAACTTCCGAACTTCATTCCTGCTGTTAGCTTTATTCTCCGGAAATGTTGAGTTTATTGAATATTACCACGGACCAAGATGATAGTTTTCAAGAAATCTAATGTTTATTCGTACATTTTAACTGTTTTTATTTTATAATTTGCTATTCAATTTGTTATTTATTGTTATTCTAATGTCAATTTACAAAAAAAAAAAAAATTAAAAAAACTTTTTTCGCCACTGTTCCTCTTAAATCGGTGTTTTACTTTTTGCGCTACTGTTAAACGTCAATTCCTTTTGTCTTACGCCAGAAAATGAGTTTTCTTGCTTGTTTAAATCACATTTAATCATTTTTATCTCACTTTATATAACTAAGCTTTTTGACAGCTATTTCCGAAACACCCTGTAATGTTTTTATTTTGAAATTCACCAATTTCATAGCGTTGGATGTAACCTTCAAAATAAAAAAAATTGTGGAAATATCTCAACTCGTTTAGGAACTATGATTTTTGGAACCAAAAAAGCCGAAACGGGCCACTGTGCGACGCCTTATTTGATTTAAAAAACAATTTAGTAAACTGTGACAGTCTTGCTTCAACTTTTCTACGAGCGACACGCGTTTTTGTGATTTCCAGATACTTGATGTAATTTTCCACCAACGCCAACGGTACTTAAGCATTTTGTGAGTTTTGTGAAAGTGTATTTTTATTGTGAAACATTATTTAGATAGTGCTTTCCCTTTAAAATTTATAAATTAAAGTAAATATTGTGAAAGTGTAACATTAATTTAAGAAAATTAAAATATAGCTGTGAACAACCTTTGGGGCACATTTGACTTTTTCAAATGGGGCACATTTGACTTGTGTTACGGGTACATTTGTGTTCTTTCTATGCTTATGGTTTATCAAAAGAAACTTTTAAGAAATTTGTTTATGACTTTGCCAAGGTTGGGAAGTTTCAAAAAAAGCTGCAGGCGATTGGCTTCACGGATTTTTAAAACGAAATCCAAATCTCTCCCTAAGAAAGCCCGAAAATATGAGCTTAGCCAGGCTCAACGGCTTTTCAAATTAGCAGTTGATAACTTCTTAAGCCCTAAGTTTGACTTTTCTTGCCATCTAAACATCAAAAAGACCACATTTGGTGAGACTTATTGAGCTTAAACTTGTATTGTCAAATGTTCCACAGTACAAAGTCAAGGGTGCCCCGTGCTCGGGGCACTTTTGACAAAATGACTTTTTTTACAAAAATATTTTTTTAAAAATATGTAAATGTTAAAAACGGAATATTGGCATGCCAGTTCTATCTCAAACATTCAACGTATTGAATACAAAAAAAAATATTTAAATCCATCAACCGAATACAAAAATACAGGCTCTTTAAAATTAATTGTCAAATGTGCCCCAGTTTCCCCTAATCTTTATCCAAGTTAATTGGTGGAAAATATTCGGCAGATAGAACTGAAGAGTTTCCGCTTAGTGTAAGTGTCAACGACATGATGATAAGAAACACAATGAAATAATTTGTACTTAATCCTCTTTATTTATTTAAAACAACATAATAAAAATTTCAAGCATAAGTGTCCACAGTTAAAAGATTCATAACCTTGATATTGTGTATAATTGTATTTAATGTTTTCACCTAAATAATTTATAATTTCGATGGGAGGCTGAAGATTCCCAAAGCTATCAAAATATTCAATTTGTTTGCCTTTTTTATAATTCGCTACCCAATGTGTTCCTGAACTGTTTGAAGAATCAAGATTAACAATTCCACACTCGTTGTTCTTTGGCCTAGTTTTAGGTAAATTGTCAAGCATAAACACTCCTCGAAAATTTGGAATAAATTTTTTGGAAATTTTTTTAAAATCTGTTTCATGCAATGCACGATTGGGTAACGAACTTAGAAGTTTTTTGTATCAGGCTGTAAATAAGGTCCAAATCCATTTTTATAAGGTTTAAGATGTAAACCATGCCCAACGGCTATAGATTCCATTTTAAGATTGTGACGTTGTTTTTCTTCGTGGTCTTTTTTAGCAATGCTTATATCGTTGACAGCTTTAACTACACCTGAAGCTCCACCTGTTAACGCTCCAAGAGCTGATAAACCAGCGAATAAAGGAATTAGAAAGGGAACAGCTCCACCAACTTTTGGAACTGGTATAAATCTTGGAATTTTAATATTTTTCCCTTTGTCAATGGTTTTCTTAGCTGTTGATATTGCTGTTTTAATATTTTTTTCCAAACATAAAGATTTTTTACGATTTTTAAGCCTATCTTCAATCATTTTGATAATTTTTTTAAATGAGAGTTGTTTAGATTTCATATTGGGTATTCTTTTATTTTTTGGTTTAGTCGTTTTATTCTTTAAGTTCGAACAACCCATTCCAAATTTAACTTTTGCTTTCATGAGGTTAGTAACTAATAGGGCATTTGTTCGCTCAGCTATACTTGCGTCTTTCGATTTAACACGTTGCCAGGCCTTTTCAGCTAAGATTCTATCAGCTTTATGTCGATCAGGTGTATTTTTAAACTTGGAATAAGATATGTCATGCTCTTTGCATGCTTGATCAAGAAAATTAATTCCAGAATCTCCGCGAGCTAAACGTTCGTTAAGTTTTGTTCCTGGTCCGCAGTATTGATAACCCGGTAGATGTAGTTCAAGTGGAAGCTTGTTAATCAATGAGTTTAATAAACCTCCCCCTCTTCTTATATTTTGGATAATGTTCGATTTTTTCGAATAGTCAAACATTTTTACATTAATTCTATGTTGATGTAAGAATAATCCGACTCAATATGATGCTTTTTTTAATATATACTGCATTTATATAGAAAATTGGATTAGTTTACATCAAAATGCGTTTTGTTAAACAAGCTTGTCGATTACCGGTAGAAAATGCAGATCTTTCTAAAACTGCAAAAGTCAAGCAAAAACACAGTGAATTGTTTCCAAACAGTATAAGAGGTTTAATTACTGGGCCCTCAAACTGTCATGATGAGCTTCCTATTACACCCAAATGGGTTAAAATTTGAAAATATATACATATAGATATTCTAGATCCCTACATCAACCAAAGTATACATTTTTGGCTGAAGCAATTAAATTAATAAGGAAGATGGGTTTTTTTAACTTTTTCTAATAACAGTGATTCATCAAATTCAATATTTATATTTGATGACATTGCCTGTGAAAAACAAGACACAGTACGAAAATATTTTAGTATGGGCCGACATCATGACATAGACAGTTTTTACTTATGTCAAACGTATACAAGAATACCAAAACACTTAATTCGAGATAATGCAAATTTCCTCATAATTTTTAAACAAGACGAAATGAATTTAAAACATATTTACAATGATCATGTAAATTTAGATATGACGTTTAAATTATTTCAAAATGTGTGTGCAGAGTGTTGGAATACAAGCTTCGGTTTTATGGTAATTGAAAAGAACAGTCCTTTGGATAAAGGTCGTTATAGAAAAGGTTTAGACTGTTTCCTTAAAGCTGTAAGTTGAGTGTTTTTACACTTATCATGGCATATGAAGCGAGAGCAGAACAAAAACAGTTAAGAGAGAGAGATTTTCTGACAGTTAAAAAAACAGCTGTTTAAAAAAGTTGTATTAACCAGTTTATAACGGTAGAAAGCGGTTTAATCCAGTTAAACGAGCGGTACAAAGCTTTTATGACACTGATTCTGTTATATATGTAAGCTGTCCTGGACAATATCAACCTCCAACTGGTACATTTATCGGGGATATGACAGATGAATTAGAAACCTACGGTGTTGGAAACTATATAACAAGGTTCGTAAGTGGAGGCCCAAAAAATTATGCCTATAAGGTATTTAGTACTGATAGCAATAGTGAACAGGTGCGGTCTGTAAGGTTAAGGGGATATTTCTAAATTATGAATCATTACTTAAAGTCAACTTTGATTCAATTAAAAATGCAGTATTGAATTTTTCTTCACAAGAAAATGACAACAGTATAATAATAAAGACAAACAACATTCGGAGAACTGAAGAACATGGAGTTATTACCATACCTGAATCAAAAACATACAACCCCAGAGCAGAAAAACGTCGATTTTTGGAAGACCATAGCTCTCTACCGTACGGATATAAAAGATAGTCTCTCGGACCTGGTTTTTCAACTGAAAATTTTTCGAAATGTGTTTTTTTTTTAAATATATGCTCCTTGACAATAAAACAAAAAATAAACATACTTAAAACAAATGCATTCTTAGTTTCTTTCATTTCAAATAAAAATGAATAAACGAGAAGTTGTCGAAGAACTTCATAAGTCTACTCGGAAAAATTTTTCAAAGAGAAGAGTAGTTATTAAGGGGTTAGACAAATTGTGGCAGGCAGATCTAGTGGAAATGATTCCATATTCATCAGAAAAAAAAAATTTTAAGTAACTTCTCACAGTTATAGATACTTTTTCTAAATTTTCTTGGGCTGTTCCTATTAAAAATAAAACAGATTACGAAGTCACTACAGCCTTACAGAACATATTCAATATAGGTCGTTGACCAAAGAATTTACAAACAGATGATGGAAAAGAATTTTTCAGTCGATCGTTTCAAAACCTAATGGATAAATATAAGATCAATCATTATTCAACGTATACTCATCTTAAAGCTTCCATTGTTGAACGATTTAATCGAACCTTGAAAACTCATATGTGGAAGGAATTCGCTGTTTATCGTAATTATAGGTAGATAGATGTAATAGCACAACTTATTGAAAAATATAATAATACAAAACATCGTACCATAAAAATTAAACCATCTGAAGTTAATGCTGAAAACGAAAAACAACTACTCACCAATGTTTATGATTACATTAAAATACGTGTTAAACCTTAATTCAAGGTTGGAGACTTGGTCAGAATAAGTAAATACAAACATGTATTTGAAAAAGGGTACCTACACTCCTAATTGGACAACAGAGATCTTTAAAATTGTAAAAGTAAAACTCACTAATCCAGTTACTTATTTGTTACAAGACTATCAAGGAAACCCTATTAAAGGAGGATTTTATGAACTGGAACTGCAAAAAAAAAATTTCGTGATACATATTTAATTGAAAAAATCCTTCAAAAGAAAAAAGATAAAATATTTGTAAAGTAGTTGGGGTTTTTTCCGATCAAAACTCCTGGATACCTATTCCAAAATCATGGATATATATTTTAAGTAATGAAAATTCTTTTATTTAATTAAAAACGTTATTTTACTTTCCTTAAAATAAATTTAATAAACATTCATTGAATATGTATGTTTCAATCCTTTGGAATCTATTAATTCTACATCAGATTTATATTCAAGATCCTCTTTCATAAAGATTTCAACTTCTCCATTACTTAACACTCTCTCTGTTTCATATTCATGATATTCATAACACTTAATGTTAAGAGTGCGCAAATTATAATTACTGTCATATGAACATCGAATGGTTAGTGCTTTGTCAACATCAAACTCCAATCAAAAATGTCTATAAAATATATCTTTACTTTGAATAATTCCTGATATTTCAATCTCCTTTTTGACTAAATCTTGCCTAAAATTTTCGATTGCTTCTTTCACAGTTATGATATTGTGTTCCACCACAGGTTTCGAGGTTGTTGTTGTTGTTGCTTGTTGATGTGGGTCCATACTCAGACAAAAAAGGTTGGTCGTTATTTGGTAATGACATATCTACATTTGACCCATTTTTAAGGATTCCAGCAGGAATATAAGATAACAGTTTAAATGATAATCCGATCGTTACCGAATCATTATTGGGGAGATTAAGCGCAAACGTTAGATTATCCGAAGCGTTTGAAATCAATACCTTTCGGAATTATGATAATACAAAATTCAGAAATATTGTACATATAACAATCAATAAAAAGTTTAAAAACATTTTCAAAACGTTTCTTAAAACAAAGTTAGAAGTTTGTCACTCAAAAGATATTTAAAGACTAATTAACAGTTATCATGTCCATGTCATATCTATCCCTACCTTCCCTACCTTTTGCATTTACTCACCCCCAAAACAAAACACTCAACAGTTTTTACTTGCGACATATAGGTTATATGGCAAGTATTGAATTCATAAAAAAAAACGTTGAGATGATGATGAGGTATGACATTACGATGATAGAGAAGTCGAAAAAAGTGGTTCCGGCGATTCCGTCTGTCTGTCTGTCTGTAAACCCCCCTACAGCCTTAACCACTGGTCCGATTGACTTCAAACTTGAAAATAAGAGGTTTGAGCGAATTCGCGTGGGTCGTTTTTTTGATTTTTTTTAAGATCAAAATTAAGGGTAGCCACCATACGATTTTTTTGGCCAAAATACAAAAGTTTCAATTTTCTCAAAAACGACTACTACGATTTTTCTTAAACTTCCTCAAAAAAATTTCTTTAAAACACTGATGTATTTAATGTAGAAACAATATTTTTGTATTGCTCCAAAACGGTACCTCCCATAGAACCGTTTTCTTGTCATTAGATTTTCTCAAAAAATAAAAGTCCGATGAGTGTAATTTTTTCTTTGAAAGTACGTAGGTATATACCGCCTTTATAATATTTTGTATTCCAAAAAAATTCAAAAAATTTTTGGGATTTTTAAAAAATATTTTTAAACTTTTTTTTTTAAATTCTGTATCTCAAAAACGGATCAATATTAAAAATCGAAATTTACTTATAAAATGTATAGTTACACATCCTAAAATACTGCATACCCAAATTAATTTTAAGACATTGTCGAAAAATTTTATATAAAAAATTAATTTAAAAAAAACCGCTCCGACGATTTTCAAATAAAAAATTCAGTAAATCAAAAATAAGGTTTGAATTTGTTTGGCATTTAAATTTTTGGAACTAAATGTATTTACGAGGTATATGTTTCAATTTAAATTTTTATTTATGAATTTTATTTTTATATTTTTGTTTAGTGTTTTTTTTATGAGGTATAATTTGGAATACAGGAGCAAGTTCGTACGACCGAGTCGTGCATTTTTTTCTTTTTATCTTGTTAATTTATTTTCAAAACACAATAAAAATAAACATTCTTATCAGTTACATTCTTACTCACAATTAACCCGAGTCAACGGTGATAACGGTTTTTGTGGTTTTTATATTTTAGTTGAATTATGAATAATTATGAGTAAATAAATTAAGTTTCTAATCTCGAAACCAAAAGAGTTGTCGATGTCGTTTGCATGCTATAACTTGCTCCATCCAGTTTCGATAATAATTCTTTATTACGATCGTGATGATGGTCATTATGTTGTCATCGGTTTTTTTCGTTTTTTCTTACTAGTTCTGCATCATTAAAAGGACAAAGAGCCGGATATTCTCTTTTGTTTCGACTTATAACATTCGAATTAGGGTAAATTGATCCAAATATAGTAATTTTTCCGCCTTTTACTCTTAAACGTACATGTTGTAAATGTTGAAATTGTAATCGAAAATTTAAAAATAAAATTGACGGTATAGTCTCCTCATTTCTTAAATGAAGGATTGTACATTCCACCCCATGTTCAGGTGTTGCCCCAAGCTTAAAAGTCTCTGCATTAAATGATATGTCGGCGAATCTTATCTCTTCCCATGCCGCTTCACATATACAAAATGTTTCATCTTGTTTCAATCTCTCACACCGCAACAGGTAAAGCTGAACTAATAATCATTTCACCTTTTTTCCAATAACCCCCCCCCCCCCCAAAAAAAAAAACCGTTACACAATTCAAATTCAAACAAATTAAATTCACCACAAACCTTAGCAAAGGCACAAACCCCACCACACTCATGAGTCATTAATTTAGCCGAGACACATTTCGGCCCAACCATCCGGATTCCTACTAAGGCAGTTTTGATTGATTCCGTTTTAACGTTATTAAACGCACCTTCGATATCAAGAAATGCTGCCAGGTATATTCTTTTTGTTCAAGACTTTTCTCAATATGTGAAACTTCTTCATTAAGGTAAGCGTGTTGGTAGTTGCACAAATTGTTTTCTTTGAGAAGTTCTCTAACATGAAGATCAATTATCCTCTCTAGTGTCTTAAGTAGAAACGAAGAGAGACTTTTTGGTCTATAATCCTGAGCGGTCCAGTGAGTCTTTTTCCCGGGTTTTGGGATAAAGACTACCTTGACCTTTTTCCAGCTATTAGGGACGTATCTAAGTTTGATACAACTTATGAAGATTACCCTAAGCCACGGAGTTATTACTTTGAGAGCATTTTGAAGAAGAGCTGGAAAAATCTCGTCTGGTCCCGCTGATTTATAGGGTTTGAACGAATTTATTGCCCAGATAATCTTCTGCTCAGTAATAACCTGTTTAAGTTCTAAATTCGATTCATTGTGAGTAAAATCAAGCGTGTTCGATTGCAAGTAATCAGAACTTTCTGGCTTTTTACAACCGAGGAAATGAGTTTCCATGAAGAGTTCAAGCATTTCTAGGCTCGAGTTCGACCATGATCCATCGGGGTGTTTTATGTACTCCGGGATCGTGGGATTAAGGGCCAGGGTTCTACGGAGCCTCGCCGCCTCGCTTGTTTTTTCAATGGATTCACAATGTTTAGCCCTCGAATCCTTTTTGGCCTTTCTTAACTCTTTGGTGTAAATGTTAAGTGCGGCTCTATAAGACTTTAAGTCCTCTTCTAATTTACTCAGTTTAGCTTTATTGAAAGTTTTCTAACCTCTGTTCTACGTTTCTTTAGTACACCATTCCACCAGGGTGGGACACAACAGTGTCAATGGTTGAAGTACTTAGACTTGTACTGTCCTCTGGTGGATCAATACAGTCTTTCAGCCATTTTTCGTACTCTGTCCAATTGGTTCTAGTTGGGTTCCCATAAGGTTTCCTTTCAGTAAAGTTCCTGTCTATAGAGAAGAGTATCCTAAAGTGATCTGAAAAAGATTCTTTAGGTGAGACTCTCCAGTCTATAACTGAAATTTTACTATTATGGCTAGTCAAATCTATGATGATTTCCTCCCTATTACATAACGATAAATTAGAACAGAGAATATATTCAAAAATTGACTCACCCCTTTTATTGATGTCCTTTGAGCCCTATTGAGTGTGGTGAGCGTTGGCATCACATCCCACCACCAAAGGTTTACCGCTTGCTGTGGCATGGACCACAAGATTGCGGACTGTTTTTGATGGTAGAATGAAGTTTCCTTCATTCGATTCGACGCTGACTGCAGTGTTGTCCTTGTTGCTGTACCTAGATAGGAAAATAGGAAAGCGTTAATTGATTTTTTCACTAGGATACAACTTCTAATTTCACCTTCATCTGAAATGGAAAAGGTTGTAGTGTAAGTGTTTTGACCTCAACCCTCGGATTCGGTTTTTGCCTAACCATGGTTCCTGGATCAAGGCCACATCCACGTTCTCGTGAGACATGTAGAGCGCAAGGTCGTACGTTGCTGCTTTAGCGTGGTGCAGGTTTATTTGCACCACTAGCAGCTTTTGACTCCCCTTTGCCTTCATGCCTCTTAACCTTTACGGTTCCGAGACCATACCTCAACACGTCTTTTCTTTCTCTGAGCAGAAGGTCAGATTTCTTGTCGGCCACAAACAAGAGGTCCTTCCCTTCGCCACCATGGCTCTTTCTTGAATGTTGGAGCTTCCATTCTAAAATGGGAAGCTCTTTGTTCTGCTTCGCCAACAGCTTAATAATGGCTGCATCCTCATGTTGTGCAGGAGGGGGGATCTAGATGCTAAACTGCTGGCGGAGTGGTAGAGCTGCGGCGGGTAGAACCCTAAGGGAGGAACTTTCCAATAGTTCGCCAATGTTGGCGATTGTACTGTTCAGGAACTCCCGTGATTTCTGGTCACCGCAGCAGACCACTTTGACTCATCGCCGCCATCCGGCACCATCAAAGATATAGTCCTCAGAACTATCGTTATCTGATGCCGCCATCATAGCTTTGAGGATCTCGTTTTACACAAGAGATTTTTCCATCTGGGTCCTCACGGCTTATTATGGCGATTCGTAGGTCAATCGGGGTGGTGTCGAAGCTGCTGGTTTTCTGTTTCTTAGCACCGTCTTGCTTGACTGTCTCCTCCGATCTTAGTCTCTTGGATGTTCCTGGTTTCATTCCAGAAGAGGTGCTTGCCGGTGCTTGCTCTTTATTAGCTATTTCTTACTAGAAGTCGCCTGAACTTTTCCTTTGTCGTTCCGAGCAGTCGAGTTATTGCCAGCCTGTTCACGGTTTGCCTTTTTAGGGACAGACCTTGATTTGGCAGCATCTACTCCTTTGCTCTCTGACTTTTTCGTGTTCGCTTGTTCCGTTGTTCCCTTGGATGCAGTGGCAGTCTCTGCTAGCTGCCGCTCGAAGTTCCTAACTAGCTTTCTGTGCTTTTTTAGGAGAGCCTTATCTCTCGAACTGAGCGTTGCAGGGTCTTTCAACTCGGTCGTTTCCACGAATCTTTTAGAGGATCTGTAGTTACTGCGTTGCCTCGAAGCTTTGAGGGGTGCAGCAGACTTCAGCATAGTCTCTTCTTGACTCGGTTCCATCAGTAGCTCGTCCTTGGTTTGACTACCTATAGAAGGAGGTCTGTCCGAGGTCTCCGTACCTTTGATTGTTAAACCATCCAGGGCAGGAAGGAGATCCACTGAGAGAATGACCGGTTGTCTTTTTAACTCTCGTTTTTCTTTCTCATTGTTTACTTTTGTCACTGGCGACTTAGCTTCTTGCAAAGCCAAGCCCTCGCCGGCAGCCGTGACTTCTGCCGACTCTTTAACGTATATCCCCGCTCGATTTTGTTCTTCTAGTAAACTTTTCTCCATATTTTTTTTGATTAACATCTCTGCTTTTTGGTGGTTTTCTTAAGGGCTAACTATAATGAACGGAACGGAGCAGACGGAGCCGTCCGTAACTGAGCGAATACAAGGAATTCGTATATTGTGCCCTAAATAGCGGATTGCTCCGTTTCGTCAATTTTCGTTAAGTTTTGCTTACGGACGTAAACTTCGCTCCCCTTCGCTTTTTACGGACGACGAAAATTTGACAGCTGACTAGTTTTATTGATTTTTCTGAAGAGGAATTCGATTTGTTGTTGATTACAGGTAATTAAATTCTTGAAATTGCTTGTTTGTTGCATGGCAACCGAAATTCACAAATTATTGAAAATAAAAAACAAACATTTTATTTTGAAAGATACTTCCGTACACATCCGTTCATTATGGGTAAAGTGTTCACATGGCAGTTCGGAAGGGAGCGTTTCGTTCGCCCTTTAGTTGTCTTTCTCCGCAGCTGGATTGCTAAAGAGTAAGACGTAAGCCCCTCGCCACAACAAGGCGAAAACCGTGAGGGGGACGCAACGCTTAGTCGATGACTAGACAACCCGTAAAATTTGCTGTTGTATCTTCTTCGCCATTCCCCTTCATTGCACACGGGGCCAAAGATGACCCGAAGAACTTTCCTCTCGAGACAGCCTTGGGCACATTCATCCGATTTTGTCAAGGTCCATGCTTCTGCACTATACAGCATGACTGGAATGATCAGGGTGTTGTACAGTTTTAACTTAGTTGCTCGAGAGAGAGCTTTTCCATTCAATTGCTTTCTTAGCCCGAAGAAACAGCTATTAGCAAGTTATTCTTCGTCTGATCTCGGCGCTGGTGTTATTGCCCGTGTTAATAGCGGAGCCTAGGTTGACAAACTCGTCTACTACCTCGAAGTTGTATGCGTCTATTGTGACGTTCTGTCCGAGCCGTCAGTGTTTGGTGTCCTTCCTCGAAGACAGCATATTCTTCGTTTTTCCCCCATTTACCGCTATACCCATTTTTGCAGCTTCTGTCTCAATTCTCACAAAGGCGACATTGACATCACGCTGTGTTCTTTCCATTATATCAATATCATCGGCGTACCCGAGAAGTTGAAGAGATTTTTGGAAGATAGTGCCTCTGGTGTTGACAGTGGAGTTTTGCACTATCTTCTCAAGAACGATGTTAAAGAAATCGCACGACAGTGCATCGCCTTGTCTGAATCCTTTTTTGACATCGAAAGATTCCGTGGGCTCGTTGCCAACCTTGATGGAACAGCGAGAGTTTTCCATCGTCATATTGCACAAGCGAACGAGCTTGGCAGGAATGCCAAAAAAATAGCTTTATACAGTTCGTCTCTGTAGATGCTGTCATATGCGGCTTTATAATCGATGTAAAGGTGGTGGATATCTATTTGGAGTTCATAGGTTTTTTCCAGGATCTGCGGCAAAGTGAAAATTTGGTCGATGGTTGATGAATCAGATTGTTGACGAAAGGCTTCAGACGTTCACATATTACGGCAGAGAATATCTTTTTGGCAATGTTAAGTAGGCTGATTCCTCTGTAGTTGGCGCAGTTTAGAGGATCTCCCTTTTTCAGGATCGGGCAAGTAATGCTGAGGTTCCATTCATCGGGCATGCATTCTTCCAACCATATCTTACAGATGATTTGGTGCATGCTCCTATCCTGCTGCTTTGAACAGCTCGGCAGCTAGACCATCTGATCCAGCGGCTTTGTTGGATTTCAGCCGTGATATTGCCGTTTCCACCTCTGCTAGGTCGGGTTCACGGAATTGTTGGCTATCATCGTGTCCGATGATAGGCTCCTGCCTGACAGCGGGATTTTGTTCGTCGTCACCTTAATACAGTCTACAGAAGTATTTCCAAATCCTCAGCACTGACTGCGATTCTACTATGATGTTCCCTTGTTTATCTCTGCAGACATCGGTTCTTGCTCTATGACCATTCCTGCTGTTGACTCTCTCAACATCCAATTAGGGATCAACAAAAAGAAAAAACGCTCTAAGTAGAATAAGTAAGAGAAAATACAAAAAAAAAAGATTTCAGTCGAATTCGAGCACACAAACGAGCAAGACGTGTTTACTTTAAAACGAAAAGAACCGGTTAAAATATTAAGGATTGAAATTCATATTTTTTCCTCTCCCGATCAATTCTCACCCATGGCTTAAGACATTTCAATTCTAGAATACGTATTCCTATATTCCATTAAATAATACTAGTCGCCAAGCTTAAGCTGCTAAAGACCCTCACCCTTACCCTATCAATGCCAATTCGCTAGCTGGAAAAATGACAATCATTTTCACACCACAACCGCCCGCGCCCGTTGCAATCCAACAATGTAGGCCCGCCAATAACTTCACTTTTCAAAAATGGAACACCCATTCAATCATTCAATCTATCGACTTATCCGTTCACAGTGTCATAGCTATTGCCGTTGCTTTTAAGTTGTCGCTGTCATTGTTGGTGTTGCTCGGTCGTCCATCATGAGAACCATCTAGTTTCCAAAATTGGCCAATATGTCAATGTCGATGAAGAAATATATTGTGCGAGAATTTATTAAATTCAGATAAATCTATAGGTACATGATTTTGCTTAACGCCTTAAGTCAAAGTCATTAATTCCATTTTTGTGTATCAGAAATGACAATCAATGGTGGAATTAGAATATAGACTTACAAGTTATTTAGAAGCTTTTCCGATTATTCAATGCGAAACACACCTCCAGGTAATCAAAATATCGATTTCATTTGGACATGACTAGAATTTATTTTTGTTTGTATCTCTGTTTATTTTTATTTGTTGCTAAATGAGAAAAATGAAGGGAAAAAACAACAATTTTACGAGGGTAGCGCCACTTTGTGAAATGCATGTATGATATATGTTTTCGTGTGATGCCTATATAGTTTAAAGTAAAGTGTCAGAACCAAAAAGTGAATACGATTTAATTAAGCTTCCCGAACCCAGCCAGCTACCAGAATCCGGGAGAAGTTTATGCAAGTAAAGGCGGAAATACCACAGTGGTTCACATACGGACTGTAGGATGGCCTTTAAACCGACCAAATGAGCACCAGATGAGCTGGTCTGGTGCATGCTCCTAGCCAAATCATCTCTATCTGCTTTGTACAGTTCGGCGGCTAGGCCGTCTGTTCCAGAGCGGCTTTGTTCGATTTAAGTTTAGAATTCGCTGTCTTCACTTCGTCAATGTCGGGGGGCTTAAATTGGTCGTCTGCTCCACTCAAATTGAAAAGATTTGTATAGCCCTCGGAATTCTGTTCGTCATTTCCATTATACAGCAATGCCATTATACAGCACTACTATGTTCAGATTATGGGCTCTACGTCTACAGGCTTTGGTTCGGGGTGTAAAACAACTTTTGGTAAAACAATCTAATATCCCTCTATCTCCTCGATCGCGTGCTTCTCACGTCCTCTTTTTTTTCTTTCTGAGAAGTTTGTGCTCCTCCATCCTTTTCTGCTCGTTGTGTAGAGCTTGCGAGCGGCTCGAGTCTCTCTTTGCCGCGCCTCTTTGTATGCCCCTTGCTTAGCTACATGTGCTCGCCGGCACTCATTGTCAAACCAAGGGTCTCGTTGTGGTGACCGTGTAAACCAGCTATACTCAACCTGCGGCCCGCGGGCCGCATGCGGCCCGTGAGCTTATAAAAGTTGGCCCGCGGCGTGGTTTAATAAATTCTTAAAATATCGAGTGACTGCAAAATGGAAGCACACACGTACAGCAGTGGAAAAGTGGACATCGTGTGTCTTCAAAAAATTATTCTAGATGTCACTCCTTTCTACGCCAGCAAAGGTTTGCACAACTGAATGAAAAACAGAAGTCGCTGAGTATTCTTTACTTTTCTTGCCATTGCGAATTTGAATTGGAATAATTTTATTCAAATTTTGAATAGACATATTTTCGACAAAAATCGACTACTACACTCCTACTGTGGACCTCAGTGCGGATTTTAAAGTTATAATTCCATCTCGAAAAGAGTGGGATGATGACTTAGTGACGAGAGGCTTCGACACAACTATTTTCACTGACGGCTCAAAAATGGAGTGTGGGGTTGGTGCAGGAATTTTCTCTGAGTCTTTAAATGTTTCCAGGTCTTTTCGGCTTCCTGACTTTGCCAGTGAACTACCCGCGATTAAGGAAGCATGCAAATTATTGAAACTAGATCCAAATCAAAACCGCAATACAGCTATCTTTTAGGACATTCAGGCGGCTATTCAAGCGATTTGGCTCGTCCACATCATCCTCCAAATTAGTTCAACAATGCCGAAGTGAGCTAGCGGGCATGAACATTGGACTCAGGGTCAATCTTGCCTCGATTCTGGGTCATAGTGGCTTTGAGGGCAATGAACGGGCTGACGAGCTGGCAAGGCAAGGATCAGCCCTCCATAGCTCACTCGCGGAAGGAGTCAACATTCCTCTTGGAGCTATGAAGGGCAAGATCTTCTCAATTTTTTTCGCTGAATCAAACCACAGGTGGAGAAGCCTAATCAACTGTATCATATTTAGAAGGATATGGCCCACCTACAATAAATCCCGCACTAATAATCTTATTTGCAGATCCAGGCAAGACATAGCAAGGGTCGTTGCAACATGCACCGGACAATGGCCTGTTGGGGAACACGCATCTAAGCTGGGTATTCCCCACAATACTTTCTGTCGTAGTTGTGGGGGCCAGCGTGAAAAGGAAACTGTTCTTCACTTCTTGTGAAGTGTCCTGCCCTAGCCAAAATGGGAGCCAAATCATTGGCAAAGTCCTTCTTCAATTACCGAACTAAAGATAAAAAATTTGATCTATTTTCTAAACGCAACAAAGTGGATTTGAGGCGTATTTTAAACTAATTGTTTCAGTACCTCTTCGAACTCGAGATCACCAGCTAGTTAACTCAAAACAAAAACTTAGAATTTTATATAATCCCTCTTTTAATTTTATGAACAAACAAGTTTTTATGGTATCAAAACGGCCGGCGCAACCCAGCGCTAATTGCGTGACCCAGCTAGACGGCTACTACTATGCACATTAAAATGAGTACATGTTATTATTTACGATAAAAAAAATTTCTTGTGGCCCGGGGTAGCGTTACAAAATTATCAATGCGGCCCATTAAACAAAAAGGTTGAGTATGGCTGGTGTAAACCCTAGCAGTGTTGCCATTGGTTCTCTACATTTTGTGCGGGCAGCATCAAAGGACTTCTAAGGAGGTTTTCGGGGACACGATCGGAAAAGGATCTAGCAATCTCTTGCGACTGTAGCCGTTTGACGTCGAATTTTCTCCTAGCATTCTTGTATATTCGTCTCAATCTGGATATCCGCTTTCGTACCTTGGCTACAACAAGATTGTGATCCGAGTCAATATTGGCACTTCGTAATGTGCGGACATTATCCATGCTTGAGAAGGGTATGCTTCGATCGCAAGGTGATCAATCTGGTTGACGGTTGATTGAACAGGATATTTCCATACTCTTAATGGATATCAAAATGTGGGAAACGCGTACTTGCTACCGTAACTTATCGTCCCGCAGCGAAGTCTATTAGCTAGAATCCGTTCTCGGAGGTGAAGTCGTGTAGACTATGTCGTCCGATTATTTTACCAAAGAGTTCTTCTCCGTCCAGCTTGTCTCCAAGGACAATTATAATGCCACAGCTAGGGTATTGTTATAATGTCTTGTCGAGGAGCACGTAGAACCTGTCTTTGGTGTCTTCATCCTTTTCCTCAGTGGGGTCGAGAGCGCAGATGAGGCGCACGTTGGCGAAGCTATCCACACAAATATCTCCTTAAACAAAAAACTAAAAGTCCGTTCCAGCTTGTCAGCGTCTTAAAGATTTTAGCAACCCTTCAACATCATCCTGATAACACCTGTTGGACTTGAAGTACCTAAATGAAAACGAAACAAAGCACATTATCATATTTTCCTTAAAACTTTCCGAAAAAACCCAATTAAAATTTTCAACCTAACCTAAAAAAAAAGTAGCCCAGACTTTGCAACCCTAAAGAGTTCTGATGCAATAAATATGTTCATAACCAATATTCCAGGAGTTCCTCATACCAATTTTCGAAAATTATTCCTTGTATCACGAAAAAAATGCATTTAACGTTTGTATGCAGAAAGTGCATTCGCCCTTTTTCAACAGTTCTGATGCTGAAAATGAGTTAAAAACCAAGAGTTCTGAAGGTTCTCATACTTAAACTAAATAGTTCCGGCATAACGAGCCAACAAACCAGATTTTGTATTTTTCACCTTAAAGTGCGTTTTTTGGTAGCCGCACTTTTGTCACGCCCAGGAGTTCTGATGCAATAAATATATTCATAACCAATATTGCAGGAGTTCCTTATACCAATTTTTGAAATTGATGCCCTAAAACGTCTAAAAAATGCATTTAATTTGACAGCTGGCTGAATTTGTATTTTTTTTTTTTTGGCTGAAGTCGATTTGTTCAACTCAATGAGTATTTTTTTGGTTTAAGCAAATACAAATCATTAATTTCGTATTATTTTTTCTTAGATACTGTGTGGATAACGATGCTCATAGACCTGGGCATAGAGAATATATAATACCTAGAGTCGCGACTTCGGGTGTTCGCTCTCTTTTTGCCTACAAGCTGAAATTTGTTCGTTTTATACTAACCCAGTGAGAATGTGTTAGTTTTCCAATGCTTTTTAAATGGGAGACTGCACCAATACATTCGCACTGACCTAGGTACAGTGCTCAGGTTTGAGTCGAGGGGGGTGTCCTGTGCTCAGATTTCAAAAATAAGATTCCGTTGAGCTCAAAATTTTCAAAAAAAAATTAAACATACAAAAAAATGCATGTAATATAAAAAATAAATACATTACATTGTTTCTTTGCACTTGTAACATATAATTGCATTTTATGTACAAATATTTTTATCAAAAATCTTAATAAATCTTCAAAAGAACAAAAATAGTTGAAATAGTATGCTTAGACCCTAAGGGCACGATTGTATTAAAAAATACAATCGTGCCTTTAGTCTCGTATTTGCTGTGGTGAAAGATTTGACAGCTAATGTCAACAAAATTTGACGTATTTCGTATGAAAATTTGAAAAAAAAATTACAAATGAAAATAATTTTACAAGGCTGTTGTTTGCAGTTAAAAAGAACTCGTCACGCTGCACTAGTCCCTGTTCGGTGATATCTGATGATTTTATCGGACACAATGATCGTTCTCGTTTGTTGGAAGATAGCGGCCGAGCCGACGATGGAGATCTGCTATTGCTCCAAGACTTTGTCTATAGTTTGATGGAGGCTCCAGAAAAGCTCTCTCCGGACAAAACCGGCAATTCTTTCGCCACCCCCAACAAGCGAGCATCGTCCTCTAAACGGCAACTGCTGATTATGTCGTCACACATAATAGCTTCAGAGCTCTGGATGTTAACGAGAGCGAGTTAGACATCCAAGATAGTATCTATTCGTCGAAGGGTTCCAAACTATCTAAGTCATCGGCTGTGTTGAATTTAGATCGCGATAGCAGTTCCGATGATGTTGAAGAAATAACCATCACATAGAAGACCAAACGTCTCCGGAAACGACGTTCGTCAAGTGCAAACAAAGACAATGACACACACATTGATGATTCCACCGACTCGGAACACTCGCTCAGGGAGCATATTCAACCATGGTGTCAGAACCAGCTGCAAACGAGAGCGACGAAGAGGACGAGGAGGAGAAGTCCGAATACTATTTGTTTGAGGGTAAGGTATTAGACCTTCATTTGCATGCTGATTTCATTGTTGTTCTCTCTTAGTGTGGCAACAAAACTAGAGTGTTACGAAAAGCTGCAATGCTTGCAACTACCAAAACCGTTTGATTCGTCCGATTTGTAAGGTACGCGGCCACAGTGTCAATCTCTGTCCAGACAAATGGCGTCGCTATCACTCCACGGCAAGTTTTTTTGCTTCCTAGTTTCACAGACAACTGATTTGTCCTCTTTGCAGATAAAAGCAAATCAATATCCAAGCAGCAAAGTGGAATACAAAAACAGGCAGACATGCTGTGTGTGCGGTTATCGCAGCCACTAGCCCCAGCATTTTCGCCATGCATTAAACTTCTCAGAGTATCCAATTTTTGTAATAAAAATACGTTCTCATCAGAAATCCTATGACGACATTTCGATTCGATCAATTCGCTCCGGAATTGGCTACAACTTGATGTACAAGCCGGATTTGGATGTAAGCTTTGAACTGGCCGAAAATAAGACAAAACACCAATATTACGGGCGCTTCCTAATGGCCGACATGGGTTACATGCTCACAAAGAAACGGAAATTTTCTGAAAAGCAGGACAACCTAGGATCGCCAGCGGCTAGGAAAATCACAGGTCCGTTGAAGGAATACGTTGTGAATCCCTTTGCTAAGGCAGCTCTGGACAAATCGCCCGCAAAGTCGATGGTTCTGGCACCAGTTGAGAGCGATCAAGCTATCGACAAAGCTGAAACAATAACAACAACAGAAATGGAGCAACAACAACCGTCACAAAGACGAATAGAACAGAATCGACATGGAGAGACATTTTGCTTCATCTTTTTCGAACAGATATTAAAATAGATTTTTTATATTCAAGAATTTATTAAAAACCACGTAAATTAAATCTTAACAAAACATGTTCACAGGAAGATTTGTAATTTAAAATGTTCAATTTCCAATATAATCATAATACACTTTATTAAACTATTGTAACTAGTTTTTACTAAACCGTTCTTTACTCTTTCGACCGAGTCCCTGACGCTCGGACCATCCCATTTTCTGGAGTAGAAGTTTGCCAACATTATTCTCGCCAGTTATCATAACCATAGCTTGTTGTTGTAGTTGCTGTCGTGACTTATTTTTGGTGATGTGTTTGAGTTCCTTCTAGAAACGCTCTTTGCTGCGATTGGGTGGTGGTGTATCACGTCGTATTTCAAACGTGCGTCGTTCTTTGGCTTAGTCACGGTACCTTCAAAGAATTATTAAGTTAAAGAGGAGCATAAGGAAAACACACAAAAAATACTCACGATAAAGCATTTTGTTCATCGGAATCCGATACCCCTCTTATCAGATTCTCTTTGTGCAAGTTGGACATTTTCAAATGCTTTGTCATGATCTCCAGCGATTGGAAGGCTCTCTTGCATAGCAGGCAGGTGAGGTTCTGGAAATCAACGTAGTCCTTTTCGCTATCACCCCCTTGATGTTGTAACTGTGCTTGCTGCTGTTGCACATTGTCCTCGAAGATTGAATCGAAGATGCAATCAGTAATTTGGGGTCGAATCCAAAAATACAAATTGGACACAATCCCAAAGAAGTCCCCTGCTTCGATGCTTTGCTAAAAAGCAACGCAGAGACCAATTGATAAGCGGAAAAGATGAGCGGCGGTAGGCAAAATCTCACGACCTCAAGAAGGGATCCGGAGTCTGCATATGGAATTCCTCGGGGAACACCTGAATTATGCACTCCATCAAGTATTCTTGGGCAATTGCATCCCGACAACTGACCACCTGCTCGAGAATCAGAATGCCCTTCAATATATGCTTCCAGCGAAGCCGATTCCAACTGCGGCAATCGCAACAAATGTTTCTTTTCCTTATTCGCAGTGAAGTCTTGTCGATTGTTGTTCCAGTCAGGCTTCTTTTTGGACATTTCCAGGCGTATTGTATGCTGGTCTGACTCGTTGAATCCACTCAACTCAATGGTGTCCAATAGCGATGTCGGCCCACAGCTGAACCATTCGTGTTCGTCTGATTTGTTGTTGGCTGCTGGCAGTGCTGCTGTAACGTTCCTCGGCGCTTGAGTTTATCGAATGCCGAGACCCATGTGACCGGAAAGACGATTCTCCCGGCAGCAGAGCGTTACCAATAGAACGCTTAGCAAAATTCACATTGTCGACTAGTTCGTATTTTTGTTTTTGCATCGACCGCTGCTGCCGGTCAGGATCCTCCTCAGGGATATAATCCCAATTGACTTCCTGACGACCCCATGAGATGCGACCGCTTCCAATGCGACGATATAATTATTGTCTTGACCATTACTATGACTGAAAGGATTCGAATCGTTATACTTGAATGAATCGTAGACAATGGCGTTTGGATTGGGGTTGATGGTGGACGCTTTGCGTTTGAAGAAAGCCGGCATAAGGTAGTGCGGTGGATTTGGGTTGCGATATGACTTGTTTCTCTACAAATAGAAAGTGATCGGGGTTTTCATTTTAAGACAAATCTTAAATACTTACAGACATGCCGTTTGCTGCGATAGATGCAGTATCAGATTTTCTGAACTGCAGTCGGTCAAGCCGTGCCTCCTCCAGACATTCAGGTCTTATAATCATCTCAGGTCTGAATTTCATCTCATTGCGAATGTCCATCAAATCGGAACGCGCATATTTCTTCCAGTCTTCCCCCAAATGCCCATTCAAATGGTCATGTTTGTTCTTGTCATCGTTTTCGATACCATTCTGAATAATGGCATCCGTTTGCTTTCCCCGTTAGCCACTAACTCAGTCTGATCCCCCTTCCATCGACTTGCACTGCTTTCAGCATCAGTTGTTGCCTCAAATGCAGCACAATTGATATAAGCACAACAAACCCCCTGAACAGTATACGGAGTTGATGATCAAGTCGATAGAACTTGCGACCCAGAACCCTCTTCTTCGTCCAAATTTCTATGAGTGCGTACAGAGTCCCATGGCCCAGAGGACTTGGCTAAAATTGTGATGGATCCCTAACGTCTTCGTCGGTTGATTTTTCTTCTTTTTTCAGATCATCGAGTGAGGTTTTGCTGATATCTATGCGAGCAGCACATTTAGTTAGGGTATCCGAAAGTGTTGGTGGTCTGGAAAGGTAATTTGATACTGAATATCATTTAGCAGG
The DNA here is from genome assembly GCA_943590905.1 of Sphaerophoria taeniata. NCBI lineage: Eukaryota > Metazoa > Arthropoda > Insecta > Diptera > Syrphidae > Sphaerophoria > Sphaerophoria taeniata. The sequence continues at coordinate 187,598,414 of OX016540.1, forward strand.
TTAAGGTTGGTATACATATTTCTGTTCCGTCGTAGGTTATTTCTTGAATTTGATTTTCACAAGGTGCTTCAACGGACACATTTACAGAATTTGTCATATTCATTGAGTTACTCATTGAAGATTGTAATTAAAATAAATAAAATAGGAAAACATTCACTTTTAAATAAATACTAATATTTTTCTTAGGATTTCCTTCAAAACGACTCGTAAAACACAATTTTTTTTATTTACAAAATTCATCTGTCACTTTGAGCAACAGGAAACAAATTTTACCCACGGCAGAGTACTCACTTTTTGTTTTCACCTCTTACACAGATTCACGGACACGAAAAAAAGAGAGGATTGTGAGAGTTCACCTCGGAAAAATTTTGAGGGTGTTTTCGGCAAGGGAGGAAAAGGTCGCGACTCTAGGTATTATATATTCTCTATGGACCTGGGGAAAAAATCGAAATTGGTTCCGCTCCATTCCGTTCATTATGGGTAGAAGTGATCATTTGACAAACGGATTGGAACGTTTCGTTCGGTTTTGACACTAGCTTCCCTTTGCATTTGCGATTTCATACAAAGAAAGTGAATTTTAACTGCAGTGCAGTTGCTGCTAAGTGTAGCTCCACCTGATATGTTTTTTACTTTTAAAGTAATATTAGGGGTATTCACGATCTGTTGCAACTGGTCTTTTATCGTTGCAAAAGTGCAAAAGTTCAAAAATTCCTTGCAGCAACAGCAAATTATGCCTATGGGCTACAATTTTGCTACACTTTTGCATTTTATCTATACCTCAACCCTGCTATAGAAAAATATAATATTGCAAGATTTGATCTCCTGTATTTGACAGCTCACGAAACTTAATTGATGATGCCATATTTCTATTTTGTTAGTGTTATTCTGTGAATCTGCGTTAACTATTTGCAATGAAAAATCAATTTTTGCACTTTTACTAGATTTATGGTGTAAGAGATCGTGAATATCCCTATTTTTACCACATGAAAAGATGTATTCAACCACTACTAAAACGTTCATCCAGTGATTGAAAAGCGATTATATGTATATCAATTTTGAGTAAGACTGGCAGTGCTGCTTTTGTTTGAACTTCGAAACAAAAAGTGTATTCACGAATTTTCGAAAAAATAAATACCTATACCTACAATAATTATGTATAGGCACATACACAAATACTTAAAACAAAAACCGCTACTTCATCGACTACTTAGATTTGTTTATGTTGTTTTTGGCGTGCAAAATGCCATTATACCAGTCCAGGCCCTCATTTCGATTTGCGATTTTAAAGGCATAACTTGATCTTGTTCTTGATATATTTACTTATCTCAATTTTCTAAAGTTGAAGTAGATAAAATAAAAACAAAGAAAAATATAAAAGATTGGAACAAAACTTAAAAAAAGTATTATGTATTGAAGAGAGAAAAAAGAAGAAAAAGAAAATACATTATTTTACACTTAATTATTATATAGCTTATGAGTTTATTTTTATTTATTGGTAGATCAAATTAAAGTTTTGAATCTTGTGCGTATAATAACCCCCTTGATTAAAAAATGTATGACACCCAAGAATTGCGTCGTATTCTGGCTATTGAAGATTATCGTGTTATTGCCGAAGATGGTAAACTTCTACCTCCATCTAACTGCGTTTATTATAAAATTTCTCTAGCAATGTCAGAGAAGGGATCAACAATGTCAGCAAAACATGTCTACACGACACTTAATCTAAATTGACATGGTTTTATAACGCACGTTAATGAAATATTAATGACAAATTTGAATAGTGAAAATAAGGAATCTTGTAATATGTTAGAAAATGTTAAGGACTTAGATGATGAAATCAGTCTTTATTGGCCATTAGGGTTACAAAAAAAAGCATCCACTTTAAGTTTTAACATAATTTTATCATCTGAACGGTGGGCAGAAATAAAGCCAGTAGAAAACAAACCTAGTTGTGCCTTGAACTTGCAGAAAGATTCATGGGCCGATGTAGTTTCTGCTAAAATATATGAGCAACAAAACATTCCCTGTCAGGGCCGGATCTACCTAAGGACTGCATGGGCTGCAGCCCAGGGCCCCGAGGTTTCAAGGGGCCCCCAGACCCCGCTAAAAACAATAGGTGATAATTTGAAATATCGCTTATGATTGAGGTTCATATTTAATATTTAGCACAATTGTGTAAGGAAATTATATCAATCTGCAAAGTCGCGCCAAGAACTTCCTTATATAGATTATAGATCAGTATTCATCATCATTGGTAGTAAACGTAACAAACGTAGGTAGTGAATGAAACAAATGAGACGTGTAGTTTATTCGATTAACTACGCGTAGTAAACGTAGAAAATGACCTGACGTAAACTACTCTGCCATCTCTGGTCGTGAGTCGTGAGGCATCGTGTAATAGCAGACTTATATTTTTATCTACTCTTACGACTACGAGGGACTTTCCGTCGCGCTGCTTATTGTAACGTAACGTCTGACGTGATTTTGTTTTTTTTCCGCACTTCTGTTCTTGGCATCAAAATAACAAACTGACTAGTGATCGTTAAACATCGATAGTCAGGGACTTCGATAGTATCGATGGTTTGAAAAAAAACTATCGATAGACTATCGATAGTTTCCTTTGAAATAACTTTTAGCCATTGGAACCAGAAAAAAAGGTTAAAAAATTATATGGGTCTTCAAGATCACTAAAAATGGGGAAATGCACGATCTTGCGCATAAACTTGCATTTGTATAGCAGATAAAACTTATAAAATAGGTTCCTTTTATTCTGTAAGGCACACATTTTGTGTGAAATCGTTTGATTCACTTTAGAGGAACATGATATTTCTAAAAAGAAAGCATTACCTTAAAATAAAAACAATATTCCCAAATAATCAAAAACAAAAATCGTGGATCAATGAAAAGCAAGGAGACAATTTTCATAAAATTGACGAATTTAAGGAAATAAGAACAAATTAATTGTTTTCGTTTAGTAAAAAAATATTATTTATAGAAAAGAAAAACAAGAAAATATTTATTCTCAAAAATTAACAAACATCTAATTCATAATTTTAGATTTGAAATATTCATTAATCGTCAAACTTTAAAAAAAAAACAGCCAATGCGTCAGTCACAAAAATGTATGAATTCAATATGTATCTACATTTAAATAAAAATTTATAATTCACACATTTCTTAAAACAATAAAAACTTTAACAAAAAAAAAAAAACAATAATATAATGACAGTTTTAGCGCCGAAAGACAGAGGGCGCAAACTTAAAATAATGGTAGATATTACCATTGTATTTATAACTAAACGTTTGTTGGTTTTGATACCTGCAGCGCTACTTGTTGCTTATCACGGTAAGAATACTATGGAAAAGGAAATACAAATACAATGATATTGCTCATGTATAGTGAAGTGTCTATTTGCTTGTTGTTCTAGAGGAAGAATACTTTTTTTACTGGAAATGCAAACTATCGATAGTATTTTCAAAACTATCAATACATTCGATAGTTTTTTACTATCGATACTATCGATAGACTATCGATGTTTAACGATCCCTAAAACTGACTGTGTTAATTGTTAAAACTGTGTTTAATGAGTGAGTTCACTGTTTATTTATCAGAAAACTGTTAAGTTCATTGTTTATTTTCAGGAAAAAATCAAAGTCTTAATTTACAATAATGTCTGGTCGAAAGTATAAAAGTGGAGCTGAGAAACGCAAATTACAGCTATATCGTGAAAAGGAAAGAAAAAAATGTGCAAAAATTGGGACTTTTTTCAAATCAAAACATGAAAACGAGGATGAAATCGCTGAAAATTTATCAACAAGCGACAAGGGAGGGATCGTATCTGAAGAGAATCTATTTGAAGGGAGTAGCAAATCGCAACACCAAGAAAAAAAGACAAATCATGAAAATGTGCAAAGTCTTGACTACCAGCAACAGCAACCCTCTGATCAAACGGAAAACGATATTGGTGTTCAGCGACAGAAAGGTAACACCGAGACAGAAAGAAATTTAGAGAATATTAATTTTGAGTTTGAGAAATATGTTGATGTGGGCTTGTGGCCAGAATTGCTAAATAATGATTTTATTAATGACATCCTCTCACGTGAAATGTCTGACTTTCAAAATAAAGATCCGAAAAATATATACTCAGCTTCTATAAAGAAATACAAGGAACAAAACAGAGCATTTTCAAATAGCCATTTCACAAAAAAAATGAAAAATGGTCAATCACTGGAAAGATCTTGGCTAACATATTCAACCAGTGTTGGTGCTGTTTTTTGTTTGCCTTGTAAACTTTTTTCTTAAACCTCTTCTCAACACACGACCGGATTTTCTGATTGGAAACACATAGGAACTCACGAAAATTCTAATGAACATAAGAAATCAATGTTAGTGTGGTTAACACGAAAAGAAAATAAGTCTGTTTTAGACAAGCAGCTTCAGGAGCAATTAAGAAAAGAAACAGAATATTATCACAATGTCCTAAAACGGGTAATTGCAGTGGTAAAATTTTTAAGTATAAGGGGCTTAGCATTTAGAGGTTCCGAGGAAGTATTTGGTTCTCCACATAATGGTAATTTTATGGGGGCTCTGGAGCTATTGGCAGAGTTCGATCCATTCATTCGTGAACACATTGAACAACGGGAGCTGCGACCAAAACCGATAATATCGTACTTATCAAAAACAGTATATGAAGAAATAATTGAGATTATGGGCCGACAGCTGATTAAACAAATTATAACTCAAATAAAAAACGATGACACAAAGTATTATTCAACTGTAATGGATTCTACACCAGATCTGTCTCACAATGATCAACTTGCTATTGTATTACCATCATAGCCGTAGCTAGGATTTTATTTCAGGGGGGGTTAAGATAAATGATAATTTTTCCACATACTTGAGAGTACGTCCGAAGTTGGACTCGAGGCTAAACTGATGGCCATTCCTAGAAGCGCGAGTATTAGGAACGGACGAGGGGCGAATTGTTTTAGGGGAGGAATGCAACTGGCTACTTGACTTGAGCACTTACCGTAAAAGTAACGATAGAACCGCGACACGTTACGACGGTGGTCTAACGAGGTGAATGAGCTGGTTATGTCTCTGTCACCAATCAGTTTTAGGGCTCTTTTTTGTATACCGTCCAAGAGGCTTAAGTATGTAACTGGAGCACCAGCCCAAAGATGGGAATTGTACTCAAGCTTTGGACGGATATAAGTCTTAAAGATAAAGGCCAGATCAGACGGGGAGAAAAATTCTTGCACTGTCTTCAGAAACCCAAACATTTTGCGGCAATTTTGGCGACATCGCATATGTGATCGTTCCACAAAAGGTGGTCAGTGATGCACATAACGAGAATCTCGAAATGTTCGGTCTCATTGATGCAAGTACCACTCATGGACAGTGGCAGGGGAGGTACATATATCTCGCTTTAACGATACAAGACAACATTGAGTTTTCGAAGCATAAAATTCTACGCCATTTTGTATTCTCCATTGTACAATGCTGTTTAAGTCAGAATTCAGAGTTTAATGAGTTTATCATATTTTGTCGTTGCAGTTCCACATCCGAAGAGGAGGGATGTGAGTCTGGAAATGCATAAGAAATAGTTAAGGGTACTATCGTCAGCGAAACAATTTATTGGATTAGAAGTTACAGACAAGAGATCATTTATAAAAATGAGGAAGAGGGTCGGAGACAAAACGGAGCCCTGGGCCCCTGGGGTATACCAGCATTTATATTGTGGGTTTCAGACTTGAATTCATCCAATACAACTTGTTGTGAACGGTTCGAAAGAAAGTTTCTAATCCAACGAAGAAGTGATTCACCGATATCGAAAGATTTGTTCCACTGTTTAGTGTTTGGTGAGATAAACCATCATATCACCAATGGACCTGTTACTGTACTGCCGGTCATTAAGAAGCTTTCGGTCTTCGAGATATTTCTTGAGTTGATCAGCGTTTCCATGACCTTACAAGGAAGGGAAGTAAGTGCAATCGGACGATAATTGGAGGGAGAAGAAGATTCGCCTTTTTTTGGATTTGGCCGAACAAATGCTCTTTTCCAACTGCTCGAAACGAGCCCATAACAAGGATAGATGGAAAAGCTTACGCAATTGTTTTGCCAGCGTGGAAGAACACCTCTGTAGATTGATAGCAGGAATACCATCCGGACCAGCATATTATTGTATGTTGAGAACTTTTAGGACTCTAGGTTATACCAGACATAATAAATATACAAAGGTTTCTGGAAGAAAATAGAAAAATACCCTTAAGCTTCAATGGAAAAGTTATAAACTCAGTGTTAGCAAGACAAAAACAAATCTTTAAGTTATTAATCAATAGTTATTTGATTTTGCTTTACAAAATTATTTCGGGGAGAGTTAAACCCCGTAACCCTCCCCCTAACTACGGCTATGATTACCATACTGTTTTCGGGGAAAGGTATATGAAAGATGTGTAGCCTTCATTAAAATTAGTAGTCATACTGCCTTACATTTATTCAATATTTTACAAGACTTTATAGAAACAAATGGATTACTGCTGAGTAATTGTAGGGGGTTAGGTTAGGTTAGGTTGAACGGGCTGATAGTTGATGTTGTTACCATCACACTTAGATCAATGTAGATCCATTGTGGTACCCCGAAGTGTTGTAACTTCCTGAAAAGATGTAATAACCTATGAATCATGTGGTTCGTTTAACCATTTAGAGGTCTTGACAAAGTTGAGTAAACTTTTGCCTGGCAGTTCTGATAGTTCCTCTAGTTCATTAAAGAAGAAGTTGCCTAGAGTTTTCTTCCTAGCAAGACAGAGCGAAGGACAGTGGCAGAGAAAATGAGCAGTGTCTTAATGCTCGTTTTCATCACCGCAGCCTCTACAAAGATCGTCAGTACTGAGCCCCATCTTCTTCTTATGGTAGCCGAGTAGGTTGTGTCCTGTAATAAAGCCGATAAGGGATCTTAAGGAGGGTTTATTAAGAGTTAAGATCCAATCGGATCTTTTCTTATCGTATCTAGGCCATAGCTTCCTGGTGTTAACACAGGTTTCTAGGAGATTCCATCTATCATTGCATTTTTGAATGATGGTTTTACTGACGTTATGTTTCAGTTCACATAACGGTATCCCTATATGATGGTCTATCCGAGAGGGTTCGAGTGTGGAGCCCTCCCTAGCAAGTTCGTCCGCCTTTTCGTTGCCTGGTACATCACTGTGGCCAGGAACCCAGCAAAGTCTTACGTTATGCTGTGTGCCAAGAACCTTTAGCTCTTCGCGACAGCAAGAGACAAGCTTCGACTTGATTTGGGTGGCAGAGATAGCTTTTATTGCTGCTTGGCTATCTATGAAAAAAGTGATGTCCGCGTGTGATATCGCCATCATGGATATTTGTTCAGCAGCGTTTTTCACTGCCAAGATCTCAGCTTGGAAGACGCTGCTATGGTCGGGGAGCCTGAATGATTTGGCAAGGTTGAGGCTTTCCGAGTAGAAGCCTGCACCTACTCCAGTATCCATTTTAGAACCATCGGTGTAGATGGTGATGGTTGAGTCGTTAGTGTAGGGCACATTATTTTCCCAATCTAGTCTATTGGGGAACCTAGTACTAAAAGATTTGTTGAAATCTAAATAAGGGGTCATATAATCTGTGCAGATATTGTTGTCTACGTATTTCGTAAGAATAGCTGCGTGGCCACTCTGGCTAGTTTTCCAGATGTTAGTTTGGCTGAGTCTGAGGGCGCTGTTAGCTGCTGATTCTTGGACGAATAGATCTATTGGGGGGAGATTGAGGATCGTTTCTAAACCCGCAGTTGGGGTAGTCCTCATCACACCACTAGTACAGATACAAGCCATTCTCTCGTGGATTTCTCCAGCGCTTTCCACCAAACCAAGCTGCCATAAGTTAGAATCGGTCTGACAATGGCAGTGTACATCCACATGACTATTTTGGGGTTCGGTCCCCAATTTCTACCCAGAATCTTGTTACATGAGTAGAGTGCGATTGTGGCTTTCTTATATCTTTCTTGGATATTTGGACCCCAATTGAGTTTTTTATCCAATATAACTCCGAGGTATCTAGCTCGGTCGGAGATTTTCAGTGTTGTATTATCTATTTTTGGTATTTCAAACGGAGGGATTATCCTCCTGTTTGTAAAAAGAACCAGTTCTGTTTTAAGGGGGTTTACCTTAAGACCGCATTTCTTGGTCCAGTTGCTGACCCTTGATAATGCGCTTTGTAATTGTTCGCTAATAGTGGTAAGGTATTTACCCGTCGCCAAAAGCGCTAAGTCATCAGCGTAGGCTACCACTAATATACCGTAATTCCTAAGTTTTATTAGGATCTCGTTCATCACTAAGATCCATAATAATGGTGAGAGAATTCCACCTTGCGGGGTTCCTCTAGATGCGTACATCTCTAAATGTGCGTTACCAAGCTCACTATGTATTTGTCTGTTTTTCAGCATACACATGATCCATTTGATAACTACTTCTTCTATACGTTGATCATTAAGTGCTTTCTCGATTGCATTACTGTGGACGTTATTGAAGGCTCCTTCAATGTCCAGGAATGAAGCAAGAGTGTATTCCTTAACGTCAAGTGATTTTTCTATAGTTCTAACTACGCAGTGTAGTGCCGTTTCTACACTTCTACCTTTTGTGTAGGCGTGTTGAAATGGTGAAATGGTTTCAGGTTTTAGATTACTGCGGATGTATATGTCGATAAGTCTTTCTAGTGTTTTAAGTACAAAAGATGTGAGACTTATAGGTCTGAAGTCCTTAGGTTCAATGTGGCTGGGTTTGCCGGCTTTTGGTATAAAGACGACTTTTACCTCACGCCATGTCTTGGGAACATACCCCCATTTAATGCTGCTTTGAAAGATGTTTATCAGGTGTGGAGTGATAAATTCAGTGCTCTTTTGCAGCATCATTGGGAAAATGCCGTCTAGGCCTGGAGATTTATAAGGGGAGAAAGAATTAATAGCCCAGTTTAACTTTTCCTCCGTTATAAAATCCGTAGGGATTTCATACTCTAAGATTGAAGAGTTATCTGGTTCGCGTTCAGGGCTAGGTTTGCTACCTGGGAAGTGTGTTTCAACCAGGAGTTCTAGACTTTCGCGACCTGATTCAGTCCAGCTATTGTCGGGTTTCCTTAGAGAACCAACAGAAGTGGAGGTTTTCGAAAGGATTTTCCTGAGCCTAGCGGACTCGTTGGTGCACTCGATATTGCTGCAGAAATTTTTCCACGAGCTTCGTTTGGCTCGTTGGGTTTCTGTTTTGAATTTTCTTTGACTAGTCTTATAACAGTCCCAGTCACTTTCGAGTCTTGTTCTTTTAGCAGCATTGAAAAGCTTTCTTGTTTCTTTCCTAATGTTGGTTAATTCTGTTGTCCACCAGTGGGGTTTACTGTTTTTCTTCACAGTTGTTTTGATTGGGCAACTGGTTTCGAACGCCTTACGCAGAGTCTCAGTGACTTTATTTCTAAAGGGTTTGTGCTGTCTATCAACGTTAGGGATTTTAAATTCTATGAGACGATGGTCAGAAAAGGAAGGTTCTTCTAAAACCCTCCAATGATCAATTTGACAGGAGTCGGAATTATTTGAGAGGGTATTATCTAGCACCTCTTTCCGATTTTTTGTGACAAAGGTGGGTGTATTACCTCGGTTAGCCACACATAGATTGTTATCTATGATGAATTGAAAAAGGGATTCACCTCTAGTATTTGTATCGGTGCTTCCCCATTGTACATGATGTGCATTGGAGTCGCACCCTAGGATAATATCGAAATTTTTCTTACTTGCGAATTTTACTACTTCATTTGTTATATCCGCTGGTGGTCCTTCAACTCCATCATACGGCATGTATGTGGAGGTTATTATGAGCGTTGGGTGCTCCTTGCGTTCAAAAATGACCGCGGTCTGGTCGATGTTGCTGTAAGAAGTTAGAAGAAAAAGATTAAACCGTTTTCTAGCTAATATACAGGTTCTGGGATTACTATTTTGGCTGTCAAGATTTGACTTATACAGCATGAGGTCTTTCGAGTTCAGGCCCTTGATCATGCCACCTACTACCCAGGGTTCTTGAATCAGGGCCATGTCGTATTGTCTACTCTGCATGAGGTAGACCAGGTTGGCGCTGGCGGCTTTACTATGTTGAAGATTGATTTGTAAGATTTTCAATTCCATATACATAATAAAGATTTGTTCATCGCCTTACTAACCTGTTTTCTTTTGTTGGATGTCAATCTAAGCTTGCATCGGTGCCGTGCAATAATGCCGAGCGAAATAACGCCGAATTTTGAAATTCGGCCTTATTTCACTTTACCAAAGTGAAATAACGCCGAATTTTAGCATTCGGCTTTATTTCACTTCGACAATGTGAAATAACGCCGAATGCCAACTGAGAAATAAAGCCGAGAAAGAGAAAACAAGGTAGCAGGTTTTATTTAACTTTTGGAAAGAGCATTTTAGCTGGACTTAACGCAAAATCAACTGTAGAACAAAATTTGCCGAGTATGGTAGGTCTTAGGTCAGAATTTTTTATATTTTATGGGACAAAATGAAAAAAAAATTTATTCAAAAAACTTATGTGTACTTGTCAGTATTATGTACAAACAATAAATGCTCATATTACAAAAAAAAGAGATATCTTAAATTCGTGTAAGCACATTAACTACATTATACAAACGAAGTCTAATAAACTAATTGGACCACTCCTTTTGATTATTTGTCGACAAAATGGGCAGAGCATATCATTTCTCAAAACTGTTGCTGCTTCCTTCAATTTGGAAAGGCATCCAAACATCTTGTTATGGATTAAACGGTTTTGAAAGCAGAAGCTGCATTTCAATGATTAATTTTGAGCTCCTTTTTTCATTCTAATTTGAAGATGATGCCGATTCGGAACATTCAAGATCAATTCGGTTTACTAGTGAGCGAAAAAAATTTTGCCCAAAAGAGAATCAATTTGGGGTGTGAAAATAAAAAAATTCGCGCGAATTTTTTTATTTTCACACCCCAAATTGATTCTCTTTTGGGCAAAATTTTTTTCGCTCGCTACGCTCGCTGGCATTTGTACCTGTACTATATTTTTGCTTCAAGTTCAAAATCCTTAATCATTTAGGAGTAGTGTTAACTGAAATGTTAAATCTAATATTAATATTCTTCCTGGTCAATGCCGCAAAACTCTTCTAACAGCCTTAAAAAACAACATGCGTTTTCAAAATCGAATTCATTTGTGGTACCTAATTAAATGGTTTTGAAAGAAACTGAAATATTTAGTTATTAACCTTGTTTGTTGACGTAGACGTACCTGCGTAGGTATTTCTTAAATAGTTTAAAATTTCCACCAATACTTAAACTTTCACTTCATGTGACTTCGCTTAACTTAACTGAGCTTAAGACCAAGTATTTTTTAAAATATCGCAGGAACATGTACATATTTCATATGGTTGATTTTTTGATAAAATAATTTTTGTGAAAATCAAAATTTTGTTTGGCGAATTTATTTCTAAATATGAGTAGGCAACCTATAAAACACTGTCTTTTTTTTATTATAAAGTATAGAAAATGCCATTGACACCTGATGAAAACTTAAAAAATTAAAACTGACAAAGTGAAATAACGCCGAATCGGCATTATTTCACTTTGCCATAGTGAAATAAGGCCGAATGTAAAAATTCGACGTTATTTCACTTTAGTAAAGTGAAATAAGGCCGAATTTCAGAATTCGGCGTTATTTCGCTCGGCGTTATTGCACGGCACCGCTTGCATCTGGTGATCCCGACGCGCACTTTGAAATCCACTTTCCTCAGTAACGGTAAAGATTTGTGGATCAATCTAACCATTACCTCGGTGCCTTCATTTGTTTTCTCGCACTTAATGACTTCCCATTCCTGGCTGAGGAGATCGCTGTTAAGTGATACGATGTATCTCTCGAGACGATCGTTGGGAAGTGTTGGGCCCTTGACCAAAAGAACGCCAATTGGTCTAGAGATATTCTTGATCTCTTTGACGTCGATAAGGCGAAGGTCAGCATTTTGCCATGGTGCAGAAGTGTTTACTGTGAATTCTTGAAGCCACTTGAGTGTGGCGTCATTTTCACAGTTCATCACTTTGAACCCATGGATGGTCGTTAAGTTTCCGAAGAGTGGGGGAGGCCTGTTTTTCACGATGGCCTCATTAACTTCTTCCAGGATTCTAAGCTCCAGAAGCTGCCATTCATCCTCAGTCAGCTTCCGTGAGGGTTTGCCGAAATCGGCAATGGCTACTTGGTGCCCCTTCACGGTTGCCCGGGAGATCTTTAACCTCTTCATTGCCTTGTTAGGCGAAGAGTCGGTCGGGGAGAGTTGGTTCCTAGCCCTTTTAGAGGAACAAGGTGTTTCAAGTGGTGGTTGAGGATCTGCGTCACTACCTGATGTCGTTTTCAACGTACTGCTTAGGCGCTGTTTAGATTTGTCCAACGCCGCCTTCTCCTTAGCTGTCAAGGACTCAGGAGTCCTGTTAGCAAAGCGCCGGACAATCCTCTCAGCGTTACGTTTCTGTCGTCGTCTTGCTATGTTTTCGTTCGAAACCCTAGCTTTGCGTGTAGTCCTTTTTTCAATAACTGTCGCGATGCTATCGTTCGTGTTGATCGTCCGGTTTTCGGGTACGGATTCGATGGTGTTGTTAAGGCTAACGCTAAGGCTGTGGCCAATAGCATTGCCTTCGCAAGCCACCTCGTCTTTCCCCTCATTGAGTGCCGCTCTAACACCTGCTTCACTAACACCAACTGATATCGATGCGATCAGTGGCGGAACAGCAGGTGGTAAGATTGGCATCTCAATGTCTGCCCGTTGGATCTGTCCTGCTGGTACGTCTTGAGGAGTTGCCGCTACCATTGATGGGGTGCACCCTTCCTTACGCTGTATTAGAACAGCGTTGGGGGCAGGTGGTCCCATCAAGGTCTTAATGCTCGGGCTCTCTGAAGAGGGAGTTTTCAGTGCTTGACTAGCGGTGTGCCTGTCTTTTCCCAAACACTCCCTATCCAGGAAGGCACGAGCATTATGCAGTCGTTTCCTCTCCTGCTCGGTTAGTTGTTCCCAATCTAGCTGACCTAACCTCTTAACCGTCCTCTTGCTGTTCGTAATTCTGCATCTACTTGATGCCCTGGATACCGTCGAAAGGCTGGAGCTAGCGACCGAGCTGACGTCGTCGTCGACCTCGATTGCGCTTGCTCCATCCCCCATATCCATGTTCGAGAAGGGGTTCAGGAGGAGATTCTCCTCTTCCTCAGTCAGGCTGAGATCTTTAGTACTCATATTGCTCATATTGAGATGTCTTAAGTGCTTATAATTGGTCGAAACTGAAAAAACTGAAAAAAGAAAAAAGAGAAAAGAAAAAGAAAAAAGAAAAAGAAGAAGTTTCGCAATTATAAGTAGTGTTATATAAGAATATATAGGAAAAATTGTCACTGGCGACTTCTCCTCTCGGTATTGAGACCGCGAGACAAAGCCCAAGCCGGTAGCCGTGACTTCTACCGACCATATAGCGTATATCCCCGCTATGGTTTTTTTCTGTTTAGGTAATTCTTCCATATTCATAGGGGTGGGCCTCTCTTAGTTTGCTTAAACCTAAGTTGGTGGCTGAGAGTCTGCTCAAGAGCTTGAATCTGCAACTTAACCTACTTGAAGTTCTCGCGTAAGCCTCCTCACCAACGGCAAGGTGGAGACCCGTCGAGGAGGAATTGTAGGGGGCAATCTTATGACAACGCTGCCAATATGGCGGGTCACTACAATGGTGTACAAGCACTACTAAAACAAAAAAATAACACCGCGGATTATGTGCCATGTGCTGCGCATTCCCTCAACCTAGTTGGTGTAGAATCTGTTAAGGTTGCAACCGAAATTGTAAACTTTTTTGGAGTAGTGCATCAAATATACGTTTTCTTTTCTGCTTCGACCCACAGGTGGGAACTGTTGAATCGTGAGATAAAATTAAAATTCACGTTAAAAAGTTTAGGCCAGACCAGATGGTCTTGCCACTATGATGCTGTCAAAGCCTTAAAAAATAATTATGATGACATTATGAAAATTTTCAAAAGTTTCAGCGAAAATGAGGTTGAGAAAGTTGATTTCCGGAAAGAGGCACGAAATTTATTCAATAAAATGGCGAAACTCGAGACTGCAATTTTGGTTATCTTTTGGGAAGAAGTTTTGAAGAGATTTCATGTAGTTAATAAAAAAATACAGAGCCCTGGTTTAGACATTTGTGAAGGCAACAAGTTAATTGTGTCATTAAAAGACTTTGTGAACAACATACGACACCAATCAGATCAGAAGCTAAAGGAATACGAAGAGAAAGCTAAAAAATTAAGTACTAGTGTGGGAATAGACTACAATGACATAAACAAGAGACGCATTACTCCAAAATTTTCAGATAAGTCTACAGGTGAATTCTCAGCATACGGCGCAGAAAGATTAAAAAGGGACACGTTAATCGTTGCGTTGGATAAGCTGATTATGGATTTAAATAAAAGGAGCCAAGTCTATGAGACATATAGCAAAAAATTCAAATTTTTAATGGATTTGCAAAACAAAAATATCGCAAAAATAGATTTGGAAAGTGCACGTCATATTATTGATTACTATCCAGATGACATAGACGAGCATTTAGTGAATGAGTGCATTCAATTAAAATCGTACTTGCTCCAATCTAAGCCAGAGTCTTACACCTCTTGCAGTGACATTTTTATGCTCATGTATGAAAATAAACTTATTGACGTGTTCCCTAACTGCTATACCATTTTAAAGATTTTTTTAACTTTGCCAATCACTAGCTGTGAAGCAGAACGCTCCTTCTCCAAGATGTCCTATGTAGAAAATAAATATAGAACAACAATGTCGAACCATCGACTAAATAATTTATCACTTCTTTCCATAAATTGTGATCTAACAAAAGACTTACAATGTGATGACCAAATAAAAGAATTTGCAGCACAAAAATGCAGAAAGGTTGATTTATAAATTATAATTTATATTACATAACTGTCACACACATAACCTGTCAATTTCTTTTCCTAATTCATAATAAATAAATAAAATTATTTTATTGTTTTTTTTATATTCTTATATTATATATATCACTATTTCGGTTTCTCTCTCACCCAAAGGTTGCCTGGAAGAGATTGCTACCACAGCAATAAGGTCGCCTTTTGTACAACTAATACTTGCGTAGATTTAAGTAATATTTATGTTTTTTTGTGCAATAAAGAATATATAATAATAATATATTATTATAGAAACAGTTTTTTGACATGGCTATTAGTTGAGTACTTAGATAGGCCCCTAAGTAGTTTCAGCCCAGGGCCCCACAAATTCTAGATCCGCCCCTGTTCCCTGTGCTTTTTCTTTTAAACGCCACAACGTTTCTAAAAGTTTGTGTGCCAAATATTTTATTAAATTTGAAGGAGAATGTTCAGAATGCAATGCAAAGTTAGAAGGCATTGCTTTTAAAAAACCAACAAAAAAGCAAGATTTAATTTTTCACTGTAAGATAGTTGATAGCGTTCCAAATTTTATTCATACCAAAAAGAGAAACCTTAGGGGGGCTCGAAGACAAGAAGTCGCAGGGCAATTAATTGATGATAGGCAAAGTGCTTCGTAATGGCGCAACAAAGAGGCAAACGAACGAATGAGATTCGGAGATACGATTCCGATTGAAATTCCAAATTTGGAAGTTTTAAGGAAAGCCAAACAGCAAGAACTCGAAAAACGTTCTGGATTGACTTCTGCTGATCCAATAAAAAATTTGTGTATTGCGAAATACACAACTCACAAGGGAATCATTCACGCGGTGTCTGTTGACCCTTTTTTTTTGCTTTAATTGGTTACCTGAACAAGTTTTGTTACACAAAGCTTGTTTTAAAAACAAAACATCTGTTTACGATTCAGTCGATGCTACTGGAAGCGTTGTTTTAAGACTACCAGTACCAGTTCCATATGGGGGACATTTGAAAATGAATTTGAAGTCGAAGCACATATTTTTGTATCAGTATGTTTGTATTAGCAAGTCGTGGGATGATAAAGCAGTTTTCACGGGCATTCCACTCTATCAAATGATAGCCGCCAGACACGACCGACGCCTCGTTTCTAACATTTTTTTTCAGCGAAATCGTTCGGATTGGTGCTCCCCGGCCAAAAGTCATAGTAACGGATTTTAGCAAAGCGTTATTAATTGGAATCACTCGTGCGTTTGCGGACTGCAGTAGTCTTAAACATTATTTGAACAAATGTTCATTGTACATTGTACATTGTTCTGCTTAAGACCATTGATCTTCCTTCTTGCTGTTTGAAATTAGATTGCAATCATTTTGTAAATCAAATTTCTAAATGGAAAAGTTTAAGGAATAAAAAATCACAAGTTCGTCAATTTTACCTTCATGCATTGAGCCATGTTTACTTAATGACAAATTTTAGAGAAGCGGAAAATATTTTAAAGTCTATTTTAGTAGTTGCATAAAGTGAACATATTGGGGAAGATGAGGATGGTAGGCAATATGCTTCAAACGTATATCTTAGGAAAGTTGACTCTCTCATTAAAAGGAAGCCAAATGTTGAGGATTTAAATATAAAAAAAATTTGATTTGGATGAAGAATGCGAAAATTCTAAAGATTCTGATGTTGAAGATGAACCAGAGTCTATTTTAGATTCAAATGATTCTGATAGTTCTGGTAGTTCTGATTGCAAAGCTGTTTCGTGGATTCAATGGGCAAAATGTTTGTATGAAGAAGCTGTTTCAATTGCAGAGCAATCTGCCATTGACAGTGTGTCCAATCTGAATCCATATAATATTCAAAGCCTAGCAAAAGCTTTAAAAAAACTAATGTATTATTTTCCATTGTGGACGGCAATTATGTCAAAAGCTTTTGACATTGACCTATCCATACGTTCTTCAGCAACAATTGAAGGCCTTTTTTTCAAGACTAAAAGAATGGGTTTCGATCGACTGCCATTAAAAGCCGATAAAATTGTTCTCCAGCACGTAAATTGGATTCAGGAAGAAATAAAATTAGTTGCACCAGAAATTCTTCAATATCCTTCCAAAGAAAACCAAATCCAAAGAAAAGAAATTGTAAAAATAGAAAGAAACAATAAAGTAAAGACAAAAAAAAGATTTAGGTAGATTCCGATAGCGACAGTCTTGATTTGGCTTAATCTCTTAATTATGAAGAAAATTGGAGGGGACAAATTAAGAAAAAAAGAAAAGTTGAAATGTATGATGATTTATCGATCAATTCTAGTATAGTCCAGGCACGTTGAATATGGAGAACAAAAAAATGTTATCCAGAAATTTACGTTTTCAAATGGTTAAAAGGGTTAAAGTCAACATAAGGAAAATGAGTTTTGTGCCCAAGAAGGTTAGGGGATGATTTTAGGGGTTGAAAAGGGGGAAAATGGATACATCTCGTGTTTTTTGCAATTTCACGCGAAATTTGATGTCCTACTGAAAAATGTTACATATAAAAGTTGTAGATCATGGAAAAATCTACAACTTTTGTATGGGTCATTTTTTAATATAACATCAAAATTTTAGAAAAAAATGCAAAAAATAAAAAAAAAATTTTTTTGTTTTTTACTTGTCAATTTCTCAAAAATAAATATTTTTTAACCAAACTTGCTGAAAGTACTCCTTTTTGTGTCCCAAACAACAGAAAAACATTTTAGATTTCAATCTATTATTATTATTTAATATTATAATTTAAAACTGTTTGAAATATTCATTTTTTTTTGGTCCGAAACACGTTGTTTTCAAAGTTACATTTTGCTACATACAATCATCGTAGAGAAGTCATACAGGGTTCATTTTTTTCGTTTTAACGTCTTCTTTTCAATGAAATAACAAAACAATACTCCATTTTAAAACATGTCTAAAAATTGAAAAATATAAAAAAATTAATTTTGCAAAAACAAATTTTTTGGTTATTGTTAATAATTTGTTATAAATAATTTTTTTTTAACTAATAAGACCATTGAATTGTACGGGAAAAAAACACGAAGAAACATATGTTTTCCTATTTAAACACATTTTTTATTTTTGTACAATACTGCTATAAACATTGTAATAGCATATTCCGTGTAGTTGAAAGATGTCAGGTAAGTACATACAATGCGATCGACTTTTACTATAATAAGAAAAGTTCCTCATTTCTCGCGATGAAATTAATTAATTCAATTATTTTCTACATATTTTGATAAATAAATCGTCCTATAATTAACTTTTGTATACAATTATTTAAAACATGCTTTTAAATAATTGAATGATTTTTTTAAAATGAATTCTGAATCTAATTTAACTTGCACCGAATTTATAATTGAAATTTATATCAACAAAATAGATTGTTAACAATACTACTACTACTAATAATAATAATAATAAAAAATAATGGAGGTAAATGACAATAATGAAAAACTCAATTGTAATCAATTTGATTTTTTAATGAAATATGCTGTTTGAGCAGCAATTCAACACTCGTACAGAGTATACTTCCAATTACAAATGTGGCTTAGAGATACATTAAATGCAACGAAATGGGGCTGGAAACAAGTGATTGTAAATAATACAAAAATACTTATGCCACATTATACAGATGACTCACTTATTCCAGATGAGTTACTTAAGATAATTTTTTGGAGTTGTGATACTGGATGTGAGGGCAATAGATGCGGTTGCAGAAAGCATGGGTTGCGATGCACAGAGTTATGCACAAAGTGCCATGGTTCTGAAAGTTGTTCAAACGTTGAAAAAGTTTCAAAAGATTTAAGTGATTTTGATGAAATTTCTGATAATCCTGATGAAATTGAACAACCAAGTATTATCTTCAACTCAGAAAATCTTGCAATGGAAAAGTTTCCAGAGGAATTTGATGAAGAAACGATTGAAGATAATGAGGAAGTCACATATTTCGACGAACAATTAATCGATGATGATCAGCCAAACTTACAATTAGCGAAAAGACAAAAATTGGTTTAGTGTGCATAATATATTCATTATTAAATATGTAATAAGTCGCATAATAGATGTATAATATTTGTGTATATAAAGTGTAAATGCATGATATTTATCAGTACTTGAGCATATTTCATTAAAAAATCAACTTGATTAAAATTGAGTTTTTCATTATTGTCATTTACCTCCATTATTTTTTATTATTATTATTATTAGTAGTAGTAGTATTGTTAACAATCTATTTTGTTGATATAAACTTCAATTATAAATTCGGTGCAAGTTAAATTAGATTCAGAATTCATTTTAAAAAAATCATTCAATTATTTAAAAGCATGTTTTAAATAATTGTATACAAAAGTAAATTATAAGACGATTTATTTATCAAAATATATAGAAAATAATTGAATTAATTAATTTCATCGCGAGAAATGAGGAACTTTTCTTATTATAGTAAAAGTCGATCGCATTGTATGTACTTACCTGACATCTTTCATCTACACGGAATATGCTATTACAATGTTTATAGCAGTATTGTACAAAAATGAAAAATGTATTTAAATAGGAAAACATATGTTTCTTCGTGTTTTTACCCGTACAATTCAATGGTCTTATTAGTTTAAAAAAAA
Organism: Sphaerophoria taeniata; assembly: GCA_943590905.1. Taxonomy (NCBI): domain Eukaryota; kingdom Metazoa; phylum Arthropoda; class Insecta; order Diptera; family Syrphidae; genus Sphaerophoria; species Sphaerophoria taeniata. The sequence goes on from OX016540.1 coordinate 187,618,012, forward strand.
AATTATTTATAACAAATTATTAACAATAACCAAAAAATTTGTTTTTGCAAAATTAATTTTTTTATATTTTTCAATTTTTAGACATGTTTTAAAATGGAAGCTGTATTGTTTTATTATTTCATTGAAAAGTAGACGTCAAAACGAAAAAAATGAACCCTGTATGACCTCTCTACGATAATTGTATGTAGTAAAATGTAACTTTGAAAACAACGTGTTTCGGACCGAAAAAAATGAATATTTCAAACAGTTTTTAATATTTCAATCTAAAATTTTTCTGTTGTTTGGGACACAAAAAGGAGTACTTTCAGCAAGTTTGGTTAAAAAATATTTATTTTTGAGAAATTGACAAGTAAAAAACAAAACAAATTTTTTTTTATTTTTTGCATTTTTTTCTAAGATTTTGATGTTATATTAAAAAATGACCCATACAAAAGTTGTAGATTTTTCCATGATCTACAATTTTCGTATTTAACATTTTTCAGTAGGACATCAAATTTCGCGTGAAATTGCAAAAAACACGTGGTGTATCCATTTCCCCCCCCTTTTCAACCCCTAAAATCATCCCCTAACCTTCTTGGGCACAAAACTCATTTTCCTTATGTTGACTTTAACCCTTTTAACCATTTGAAAACGTAAATTTCTGGATAACATTTTTCTTTTTTTATCTTTGTAAATGAGTTAATTTGCCTGGACTACTAGCACAGACTTTAATTTAAATGAATCTCAGGCTCTAAAAAAATCCGTAACACATATTAAAAGTCATAATGACAAAGTAAGCAACGAAAACGGTTTACAAAAACCTTCCCAAAAAACTTATTTTGATGACTGTCACCATTGGGATTCTCTAAGACCCAATAACACAACGCTTTTGACATTGCTACAAAATGGTTCTAACTGTCCAAAACTTTTAATAAATAGAGTAACATACGTTGTGTCAAACACTTGCGCATTTGATACTCTCGCGACGCTTTTGATGCACGCGGTTGTATGCAGCAAAGAATTCAGACATTTTTTTCGAAAATCTTGATCATCCTACCTCAAAGCTTATTTTAAATATTCTAAAGGCAGGGAAAATCAATAAAGACCACTTTAGAAGTAGGTATGACATTTTAAGCACAGTTCCCTTCTTAAAAATAAATATCGAAACTAAAAGATTAATATACTTAGGCCGTGTGTGAATTGCGTTAAAATGTGTATTAAAACTTGACGTTTGGTTAAAATTTGACGTTTGGTTAAAAAAGGGAACAAATTTAGCCATTTGCTGTGTGAATTGCGTTAAAAGGGATTTTTTTAACCAACATTTCTGCGTAGTACTAAGAAATTTCCCTCATGATCTAAGAAATTCCCCTCAACGAAAAATGTTTTTGTTCTTCTAGGTAAAATAATTTTGTGTTCAAAACCAAACTTTGAGCAACAAATTTCATGAAAAGTCACTAAAAATAACAAACAAACTTTGTTTTATTTATTTTTCTAGATTTTGGAGTGGTAATATGATATTTTGAAGCAACAGTAAAAAAATCTTCAAACGAAAATTTCCCTTTTTGGATGGTTGTTTTTTCCGTGTGGTAACACTGCAAAACATGTTTTCCCAGCTGACATCTGTTATCATTCTCAAAAGAAAGAACAATTATTTCGTTTTTTGACTTTAAAATATGATAAAATTTAAGTATTTTATTTCAATCTCTCGAAATATCAATGCAATTATAATTCGTTATTACATAGAACTAAATAAAACGGAGAAAAACAGAACAAAACAACAAAACAGAAGCAAACTTCTCTATCATTCATGAGAAAAAAAAAGACGTCAAAATTTTAACCCATTTAACCTGCTCCACAGCAGGATAAATTTTAACCCATTTTATTCACCACGCTAGTGTCAAGTTTTAACCAAACGTCAAGTTTTAATACACATTTTAACGCAATTCACACACGGCCTTAGATGGAAATTGTAACATTGCACATCTGTACGAATGTCTCTTCAGTAATTTTTCCGTTTACACTGAAACTAAAAAGTGTGAATTATGTAGCATTGTTAAACAAAGCAAAAACATGTATGTTAATATTAACAACCATACCCTTTACGATAAGGGATACGATTTTATGCAAGAAGCAACTGATGAACTTCTTCAGACCCCAATCAAATGTTCAATCCGAAGTTGCAACGGTAAGGCTGAAATTAAACGGACTTTCAGTTCCTATATCCATTTACCCTATAGAAAAGCGAAAACTATGTTTGCTGAACGCAATATCAAAAACTATTGAAATCAATGGCACCGAAAACCGTCTAATAGGGGCAGCTCATTTTGCATCATGCCATTACTCGGCATTCACCTTCGATGGACACGGACAGGGCTGACATGTATACGATGATCTTCAAAAAAAACAGAAAACGTCGCAAGTAATGTAATTATCACGCCCCATTTAATATTGTATACAAAATAAATTTTGATATAAATAAAACTTGTGCAAGATTCAGGATTATTTTTAAATATTGACTAATACTTACAAATTTTTAATTTTAAACGAACATATGAAATTGTGATATATGTAATATAAACTATTAATTGTGTTGGAAACTTGTCCATGGTTGTGATTTTGAAAATTGACTTATATTTACATACTAGCAGTTGCCCGCGACTTCGTCCGCCTGTACCGCCTCCACCGGCCAGATGTGCGTCTTGAGTTGTGCATCATGCACCCGTCGTAATTTTGTTTTGAAGTTATTTTCAAATTGTATAAAAGTCGACTCTTCCTAAGTCGAAATTGTTTTTAACTCGATGCCTAGAAATGTACCTATAATTTTCCAACGCTTTTCAGTCATGCTTTGCTCTTATTAATTGCACCGTAACGTCCCAAGTAACATCGTTGGAGCTAAAAGTTATTTAAATGTTCCTTTACAGCTTTGGAAGAGTCAAACTCATAGCTCTAGCTCTATTTGAAGAATGTTTGCAGCTCTATGTGTTAACTTTAACTGACCCTACTGTATATCAGAGTTTCGCATCAGTAAAGAGCTCTAATTAATTCCTTTAAAGAGCTTCTAGTTCTACAAGAAGCTCTTATAAAATACGTCGCACTTCTTTATCCGAGCAATGCCTACTATGTAAGTGTTAGCTCCATGAAAGTTCCTTAGAAGTAAAAAAAAAACTGGTACGAGCTAAAAAATAGCTGTTTGTTGTTATAATGCATTAAGCATTATAAAACACATTTCAAAGACTTTTATAAAACGGAAAATATTCACTTATGTGATAAAAGAGCATTTTTCAATTTGGGAATTATAAAAGAAAACAAGGTTACAAATAGGCGTTTTTCTTTTTTTGTTCAGAGCTCCGAACTCTGAGTCTTCGGAGCATGCTGAACATTCTGAACGTTCTGATTTAATTTTGAAGTACAATTATTGAGCACTCATTATTCGGTAATTTTTTTATTTGTATATTTGTATTCATAATTAATATTCTAGAATAATTTTATTATCTGTTATTCTCTGCCATATCACTTGCTTCCTCCACCATTTTAATTATTTTAAACATTTCTTTTCATTTTACCACATCTCACATGTTTGTTCAGACATTTTCCTCACAATGCTCATTCTCTTTTTTCCGAGCGCGTCGGTCGAACTCCGAACTCAGAATCAGTGCTCTGAGTGAAAAAAGTAACACAACTTTGATGCTCTGAACACACTGAACTAAGAAACACAATTTTGAGTTTGGCAGTTCAGACTCTGTTCAGATGTAAAAAAGAAAAACGCCTTATAAGGAGGCAAGTAATAATCTGACTCCTCAAATGACAGTTTTGACACTTTTAAATTTTTTGTAAAGCTCATGTAGAGCTCCTTTCTTTAAAGAAGGTTTTAATGGGTTCTTTAGTGAAACTCACAACATCTGTCTGAAAATCGATTTTATATTGAGGTAATAGAATGTAATAACATAAAATACAGGGTGTCTCCACAAAATTAACGTCAAGTTTTAATACAAATTTTAATACAATTCACTCGGCCTAACGCAATTCACACATCAAGCGGCTAATTTGACCCCATTTGTAACCTTTTTTCAAATCTTAACCAAACGACAAGTTTTAATAAAAATTGTAATGCAATTCAATCGGCCTAACGCATTTCACACAGAAAATGACTAAATTTGGCCCCATTTCAAACCAAATGTCAAATTTTAACCAAACATCAAGTTTTAAGCACTAATCACATGAGCACTACCAACGAACGACGAATGAAAAAAAAAATATTTTAGATACGTTTCAAGCCCTATTTCCTCACAAATTCTCAACAAAACTATAGAAATATAATTTATGATGCTAATAATTTTGAGAAAACAAAAATGTTTTCTTCGCGAAAAGAATTCGTTTATTAATTAACATTTGGGATAAAAAAAAATAAGTGAATGCCAATACATCATAAATCAAATTATAAACTATATTCCTGCACCAGAATTTATATTTGTTTTAAATTTTCTTTTTTTTCTTATTTCGACATTCTTCCTCAAAATCGAAACGTCAAAACGGCAAAAAAAAGGAAAAAGTTAAATTTTACTTGAACAAACTGTGTAGAAGTGACATTATTTAAACTAGAATTCAATACTTATTCGTCTATGGTAAGAAAAAAGTCGGTGATTTCATAATTTTCTCAGATATACAAAAAAAAAATATGTTTCTTAATTCAACTGTAGAGCCAGGCACGTAGCCAGAGGGGGGGGGGGCTAGAGGGGCTCAAGCCCTGGTGTGATGTTAAGGAGACTTTATAGGTATAGTTTAATATATTTAAGATTCCAATTTGTTTCAAGTGTTTTTGTCTTAAGTGTTTTAAATAAGTGTTAAAAGTGAGTTTGAGTGAACCTGGTTTATTTTGTGCAAAAAAAGTGTTTAAAGAAAAAAGAAAATAAACGAAAATGAAAAGACAAAGCTCGATTGCTATTTAAGATTCCAATTTGTTTCAAGTGTTTTTGTCTTAAGTGTTTTAAATAAGTGTTAAAAGTGAGTTTGAGTGAACCTGGTTTATTTTGTGCAAAAAAAGTGTTTAAAGAAAAAAGAAAATAAACGAAAATGAAAAGACAAAGCTCGATTGCTACTTTAAAAAAAAAACAAAACAGAGCGACCAATGTGGTAAGTTGTTAATTCTTATGTCTATACAAGGTGTCTCAAAGGAAAGTTTATAGGTTTTGATTTTGAAAAACTTTATCCGCAACTTACGTTTTCAACATATTAACTTTGATTTTTGATATTAAGAATTAAGCTGTATTGTTTATATAAAATCGTAAATTACATTGTGTGTTGTCTTGATTTTGATAGATGTACGTATTCTTGAACCAAATTCTGAAGGAACTGTCATGGATTCAGCTATTGAAAAGGACATTCAAAAAGGTAAGAAATAATTTTGAGTGAGCGGATCGATATAATATATTTATTTCAAACTGTTCTTATTAATCAAATGGTGTATACACCATTTGTAGTTCTTAAATACATAGTTTCACAAATTCGTTTTCATAATCATCAACCCAAAAAATCTCTGCTCTATAAATTTTATTCATAATTTATTTTTGAGTTTTGAATCCAGAATAAAGATCGCAACGCGAATTTAATCAGCTAAGAACTAAGGTCAATCTGTGTTTTTATTTGTTTAGATGAGAACAATCCTTAGGCTTCAAGTGCACTTGTAGAAGACACTACATACCAAATTCAGCATTTGTCTTCTTGGCAGGCGGAACTTTTTGACATAGCGGAATTGCATAAGAAGAAGAACTCCCTAGACGACAACATGAAACAAAAAATTCTGTCTTCTGTCTTGCTTCCCCAAATGCCTTTTGAGTTCCCAATGACAATGCATGGATCTCAAAAAAGGAGCTTTCAGTGCAAGTGGGTTCTAGAAGACTTTCCTTTTCTGGCTTATTCAAGAAGTACTGATGCTGTTTTTTGCAAGCCATGCTGCGTATATTTTCATGAAAGTGTCGGAAAAGGGGAACATCAACATCCCGGTAAACTTGTGTCAACTGGATTTCGTGACTGGAAAAAAGCTAAGGAGGTTTTCAATAAACATATTCAGCACCAATATCACAAAAAAACTGTTCTTACCGCTACCTCATTCTTAAATGTTGCTTTTGGAAAGGAAAAAGATATTGCTTCCCAATTAAATAGCCAGCGTGCAAGAGAAATATCCGAAAATAGAGCTGCAATAAGACCAATTATTCAGTCTATTCTCTTTTGTGCAGATCAGGAGCTTCCGTTAAGAGGTGATAACGATAGTGGGGCTCTATCCTTAACTCGGCCTACAAAAAAGGATGGAAAATTAAGAGCACTTCTGCGTTTTAGAATTGAGTCTGGGGATACGAATTTAAAACACCACATCGTAACCAGTTCAAAAAATGCAACCTATATAAGCCCAGATATCCAAAACGAAATCTTGGATATATGCTCTGATATTGTCACCAGAAAAATATCTAACCGGGTTATAAGATCGAGTTGTTTTAGCATTCTGGCTGATGAAACAATGGATGTTTCTGGCACTGAGCAACTTTCAATATGTGTCCGATATGTTGACTGGTGTACAGAGCCCACGAAAAGTATGCTTCGGGAAGATTTTGTAGGTTTTATTCCTGTTGATGACCAAACTTCTGAAAACCTGACAAAAACCATATTGCAGCGATGTGAGGAACTACATCTAGATATGAATAAGTGTGTTGGCCAAGGTTATGACGGAGCGGCAAATATGTCAGGCCACTTAAGTGGAGTACAGAGTAGGATAAGGCAACAGTATCCAAACGCCAGATATGTTCACTGTGCAAGTCATCGCTTGAACCTGGCTCTGTCTAATGCCATGTCAACACCCTCGATTCGCAATTGTCTTGGTGTAGTAAGCGAAATAGCAAATTTCTTCCGAAACCATTCAAATGCAAATAAGACTTTCCAAATCGCCATCCAAAAATACGCACCTTTGTGAAACAAGGTTTATTGAAAGGCATGACAGCATTCTTTCATTTGTAGAGCTCTTCAAATGTATTGCTATTAGTCTTGAAGAAATATCCATCAAGACGTGGGCAATGTCTTCAAAAGCATCAACTCTGTTAGCAGCAATTCAAAGAAGTGATTTTCTGGTAAGCCTCATGATATGCGAAAAACTTTTTAGTTTAACGCTACCCTTATCAATTTTCCTTCACAATAAATCTTTAAATTTCGTGTCTGCAATAAATCACACGAAACAAGTCTTAAGTTCTCTTAAGAACATAAGAGAAACTGCCAGAGACTTTTTCAGAGACGCTTTTCAATCCGCATCACAACTTGCCAGGGATTTATTTGAAGTCAGCATAACAATTCCAAGGCTTTCTTTGAAACAAACAACGCGCTCTAATCCAGAAACATCATGTCCAGAAGACTATTTTAGAGTTTCTGTACTTATTCCCTGTCTAGATTCTCTTATACAAAATCTTACTGACAGATTTATGGTCAACGAGGACGTTTTACCAGAGACAAAAGGAGATCGGAAACTGACTTACGTTTCACTCCCTAGATCCCGCAATTTTCACTTTCTTTCATTTTATTTTCTTCCTTGTACATGAAAAATACAAAAACAAAAAGATGAGGTGGGATTTTTATATTTTTACAGTTCTCTTTTGTTTGTTTTCGCAATTTCAAATTTAGCGTAGATTGCTAGATTGAATTTTCAAATTGGCAAACACGTTTTTCTTAAACTCACCACGAAAATACTAGAATCCATGATTGGGGATGAGTTCCGAAACTTTTGGCCGAAAACCTACTCGTGCCTTACATTGGCCCTGTTCCCATGTGAAGAACGATTGTGTTAGATTTTTTGTAGATTTTGCTTACTCCTTAATTTTTTTTTTTGGTTTCTTTACAGGCCGACTCTCTCAGGCCGACTTCTCTCATAATACTCATCCTGACATGAAAAGTCAGGAAACAAACGACGACGACAAACGAAACAACGCGACTCCATTAGACTTTTCATGTCAGGATGAGTATTCTGAGAGAAATTATCTCTAGTGGAGTCGGCCTGTTAAGATGACGCAGAAACAGAAAAAAAAAGAAAAGAAGAAAAGAAAAATGAATTAAAGCCGTTGATATAAACAGTTTACTTGTGTTCGACAAACAAATATTTTGGATATGCGGGCCGAAGAGAAGAACACAAGGAAAAGCCTCAAATTTCTACACTCAATATTTTTAATTTTTTCCTTCCCCTTACGTTTTCTGCAAGCAACCCCGTTTGCCATCACTAATCAAAAAAAAATTCGATTTCCTTCACGTGTGAATAAGGGTATAAGGCCATTAGATTTGTTTGAAGCAAAAACACACACAAATAGTTAAACTAACTCTTTAAATTTTATATCAGGTAGAGGTCAAATAACACGTTTATACCTTTATAAGTCTTACTGCCGATTTCATAGAACATGGATTAAGTACATATAAATTGAAACCCGATTTGCTTGAATTTCGTTACTGATAAAGCCAGGTATTTATATAAAAAAATAAGATTTCAAACAAAAGCTTTTCACATGTTCAGCATTCTTAATTAGACTGAACATTTGTTTTTATTTTCTTTTTTATTCATTTTTGATGTCGGTAATCCTACTGCTTGATACATTTGATGCCATTTCCTGCTTTTATGTAATTTTACTTGTTTGCTATCTTTTTGAACATATCCCTCTTCTGCTCACTTTTACTCACCTTTCGTACGTTAAAATTACAAATTTTCAAATTTTCCGGGTAATTTACTCCCCATGTGGGGTGTCACACTTTGCTGAGATTGTATTGGTAAAAACACGCATACTCTTGCAGTAAATGTTGACCGCAGCTTGTAGGCATTTTCATTTTGACAGCTCAGTTTCCCATCTCCCTTTTAAACTAATCTGTGCGTTTTACTATCGTTTCAAGCTCTGCTTCCAGGTTTTGCTGCTGCCAATCGAGTAAATGAAATGGAAAATCTAACACTCTACTTCGATAACGCAATATCCTTGTCAGCTGTTAAGGCGGAGTACATACTCTGGTGCGAAAAAATTTCATCGATGGATCCCTCTTCCGATGTTGTGAAACTGCTAGATATATGTGACAAAACCTACTTCAGGAGCATAAGCTACTTGCTTACAATTTTGGCCACACTACCAGTTACAACAGCTAGCGTTGAAAGAACCTTTTCAACGATGAAAAGGATCAAAACAGTATCCCGAAGCATTATGGGCCATCCAAGACTAAGCGCACTTGCAATGCTGTCTGTTCACTCAGGTATTGATGTGGATCCAGATGAAGTGATCGACATTATGTCTAAAAAAAGACAAGGCATTTATTGCTGTAAAAATCCAAACTATTTATTTATTTAAATAAAAAAAAAATACAAACAAAAATAAAATATTTACATTATGTAGTTTTTTTTAAATTTTTGTATATAAAATTACTTCTTCGAAATTGAACAAGCCCCCCCCCCCCCCCGAACCGAAATCCTGGCTACGGGCCTGTGTAGAGCACCCTGTTTCATTTCCATATACATGAAAAATAGCTCCAGTACAACATAAAACAAAACTTAGTGAAATACACTCCGCTTCAACTGAATAAGCACAAAATTTTTCTGAAGTTTGTTGTCCATTTTTTCCTAACTTTGAACGTTAATGCATCATCTGATGATGCTAACCGATAGCTTATGATTTTGAGAAAACAAATCAAAAAGAATAATTTAAAAAGGACCACTATTTTTCCCTGGCTCTCATGCAAAGCTTTACAGATTGAAAATCTCAGTTTTTTTTTGCGTCAACTGAATAAGCACAACTTTTAAAAATGCAAATAAAATCAAACGGAAAGAAATTAACAACATTTTCTTTAAATATTTTTTTTATTGGTTATTTCTAGTATTGGGTACTACCATCTTTATTCTTGATTCCTTCATAAATTCGGGCTGGCATGGACTCGTATAAACTCTTTAAGAAGTCCAGCGAAATTTCTCTCCATGGTAACTTAGTGGCTGCAATAAGCGATTCTCTGTCCTCAATCTGACGGCCTGAATCATAAACTTTACGTACCAACCATCCCCATTCATTTTCTATACGGTTCAGGTCAGGTAAATACGGCGACCATTGAAGCAATTCAACATTCTGGTCCTGTTTCCCACTTTTGATAGTGCGCTACGTTTGGATAGGGTCGTTGTCCTATTGGAAAATCCATTTATAGGGTCCACAAATATCCAAAAATGAAGGAGACTTTCTTTTCAATATTCTTTTGCAGGTAATTGCATTCCTTTTCGACGTTTAAAACTCAAGCTCAATAGTACCATAGTAGCTAACTGCTCCCCATATCATAACTCCACCTTCTCGACTATGATGCCGCGCTAAAAATCGTTCTTCTTTTCTCAAATCGTGAAAGCAATAACTAAAACCATCAGGGCCATCAAAATTGAATCTCTTCTCATCCAAAAAAACCGCGTTGTCCCACACATTTTTCCAACTCACATCGAGTCTAGAAAATCTTAAACGAATATCTTTTCGTTGCTCGTTTAGTGGTGGTTTCTTTTGAAGTTACAATCGTTTTAAATGATCTGCGCTGTTTGGACTGTTGAAACACCTGCAGTTACACCAACTTTTTGTTTAATTTTTACCGCGGAGGCACATGAACTGGAAGCACATCTCAAAATTGCTCGTCGATCAACTTCGAATGTTGCCATTTTTTTACCACCTTTCATGTTTTTCTCGTTCAAACTTTTGTTTCTGAGGTACGAATAGACAACACTAAGACTCCGATCAATGTTGGTAGCTATAGCACGCACGGTCAGTCTTTATTCTTTTAACGAATCAATCTTAACTCGTCCAATACTACTAAAGCTTCTGATCTAACCATCTTTTCTTAAATTTTAAATAAACGGTCAAATGTCACTTAGAACACTTCAACTTTTGATTTGGTATACCAATTAACTTAAAACTCTAAGAACCAATGAAGATAATGAGAGTGAAAGATCGTGTGCTTATTCAGTTGACGCAAAAAAAAACTGAGTTTTTCAATCAGGAAAGCTTAACATGAGAGCCAGGGAAAAAATAGTGGTCCTTTTTAAATTATTCTTTTTGATTTGTTTTTTCAACATCATAAGCTATCGGTTAGCTTCATAAAATGATGCATTAACGTTCAAAGTTAGGAAAAAATGGACAACAAACTTCAGAAAATTGTGTGCTTATTCAGTTGAAGCGGAGTGTATAAGGGCTCTATATCAAAGCTTCATTTATTCTTGAAAAGATGGTGGATTTAAAAAAATTAATCCATTTATTTTAAAAAGATTTCCTCATAAATGAAAAATGAATTCAATATAAGAGTTATGAACTATAAGTTTGTATTATTCATAAATATTCCTTTTATACATATACTTATTATCAATTCTTGTTCTGATAACAATATTGTTTTATTTTAGTTTTTGTTTTGTTCGGTATCATAATATTGTAATATTCGGCTTGGTCCGACAATTAAAACTTATTCACTTTTTAAATAAAACACAAATTCACTTTATTCAAATCACTCACAAACTTATTTATTCAACACTTTCAATTATAACTTTGCAAACACAGAGTACTTTTCTTTATCGCAGTTCACAATTAATTCATTCGCCTCGCCACCAAACGGCTATTTATATCAAAAATGATGGGTTCTAGAAACTATTATTGGTTCCTATTGGTTCTTGGGGAAGCTGAAAGTTCGAGAAGCTCTCTATTTACAAATAAAAAATACTGGGATTTTTGTAGGGGCTAACGTTCTTAATGCTAAACAAAAAGTTTCTCTTAATCTTAATTAATTATTGCCCCTCACGAGTGTTTACTACTACAATTAAACGATATTAAGTAAAGAGAGTATGTACATTAAATAAACAAGAGATACAGAGTAAGTAAAGAGAGTATGTACATTAAATAAACAAGAGATACAGAGTAAGTAAAGAGAGTAAGAAAAGTGTGTACATTAAATATAGAAAGAGATACAGAGAGTAAGAGATAATAAAGTATACACATTAGACATTACAATAGAAGGAGAAACAGAGCGTATGAGATAAATAAAGTGTATACACATTACATTGCCCCCTCCTTAGGATTGATCGTCCCGAACAAATCCATCATTCTCATCACCACTGTAGCGATGTAGTCGGTCGCAATGTACGACTTTAAGTTTACCTCTGACTCCTTTTTGTATCCGGTATACGACGTCGTTGATTTTGCTAATCACTGTATATGGACCTTCCCAGTCCCGTTGAAGTTTCGGTGACAACCCTTTTTGTCGATGGGGATTGTAAAGCCACACTCGATCTCCTGCTTGGAACTCTGTTGTTGTCGCTCGTATATCGTAGCGTGTCTTCATTCGGTCACTGAACATCTTTATTTTTGACCTAGTATCGTCGTGGATCTGAAGGAGTCTTTCTCTGAGGTCATCCAAGTAGTCATCCTCGGCTTGCGGTTCCGACGTGGGACATCCAAATTTTATTTCGCTCGGCAATCTGATGTTCCTTCCCATCAAAATCTCAGACGGTGTATGGCCAGTTGAGCTATGTCTTGCACTTCGATACGCCATCAAAAACAGTGGAATGTGTCGATCCCAATCTCGCTGGTTGTCGTCCACAACTTTGCAAAGATGTTCCTTAAGGGTTCGGTTGAACCGTTCGACCATGCCATCAGATTGTGGGTGGAGTGGTGTTGTTCTTGTCTTCTTGATGTGAAGAAGCCCACAAACTTCCTGGAATATGTTTGATTCAAAATTCCTTCCCTGGTCGGAATGCAGTTCTAATGGAACACCGAATCTGCTCACCCAGTTGAACACAATTTGGTCTGCGAATGTTTTGGCTTCTTGATTCGGTATGGCGTATGCTTCTGGCCACTTGCTGAAGTAATCCATGACGACCAGAATATAACGATTTCCATTATTTGTTTCCGGAAATGGACCCGCCACGTCTATTGCAATCCTTTCAAAGGGTGATCCGACATTATACTGCTGCATTTGGCTTTGATTCTTTTTTGTTCGGGCCTTTGGTGGCAGCACAGGTATCACATTTTCGGCACCACTTCTCGACATCCTCCCTTGCATGTAGCCAATAGAATCGTTGTCGAACCTTTTCTAGCGTCTTGTTTACTCCTAGATGGCCTCCCGAAACTCCATCATGCATCTCTCGCAGAACGTCCATAATCTTCGATCTCGGTAAGACTAGCTGCATTACATAGGACTTTCCATCTGCTGATTCCCACTTACGTCGAAGGACACCTTCTTGGACATGCAACGAGTCCCACTGTGCCCAATAGGCCTTCAGAGCCGGACTTCTGTCGGAGATATCAGCCCATTCTGGTTTTTCCTGGTGTTCCTTGCATGCGAGGATGGGTTCAATATCTGGGTCCTCTTGTTGAGCCTTCCTCAACTCGTCGTTGCTCCAGCCATAAATGGGATTGGTTCTGGTTCGTAGGACAGTGACCACTTCTTTTTCTTCTTGGCGTCTGCAATGCTTACAGTCTTGCTTACATGGTCTCCGAGACAGTGCATCAGCATTTGAGTGAAGCTTCCCCTTCCGATGTTGAATTTCATAATCGTACGTCTGCAGCCTCTCAATCCATCTCGCCACTTGACCCTCTGGATTCTTGAAATTCAAAAGCCAGTTTAGTGCTCCATGGTCGGTTCGGAGAAGAAACTTCTGTCCATAGAGATACTTATGGAAGAGCTTTGTTGCCAAAATCAGTGCAAGAAGTTCTCTTCTGGTCACACAATAGTTTCTTTCCGACTTTCGAGAGTACCTTGCTGTAATAGGCAACCACCTTTTCTTCGCCATCATGTACCTGTGACAATACAGCACCAATCCCGACATTGCTGGCATCAGCATCAATGATGAACGGTTTTCCTGGAGTCGGGTAGGTCAGCACTGGTGCATTACACAAGCGTTGCTTGAGCTCTTGAAAGCTGCGCTCGCACTCACCTGACCATTTAAACTGCTTTCCCTTTTCCGTTAGCTGATGTAGACTCTTGGCGATCTCAGCAAAATTCTTGACGAAGCGCCTATAGTAGGTGGCTAGACCCAGAAAGCTTCGGAGTTGATGTTTGTCCTGTGGTGTTGGCCAATTCTTCACGGTGTCAACCTTATCAGGATCCGTCTTAACTCCTTGGGATGAGATGATATGTCCCAGGTATTTCACTTCGGTTTTGAAGAGTGAACACTTTTCTGGATTGAGCTTGAGGTGGGCTTCTCGAAGTCTTTGAAACACGGCTCTCAGATTTGTACAATGTTCGTCAAATGTTTTCCCGTATACGATGACGTCATCCAAATAGACCAGGCAAGATTTCCAAGTGAGTCCTTGCAGGACGCATTCCATAAGGCGCTCAAAAGTCGCTGGAGCATTGCACAGTCCAAAAGGCATCACTTTGAACTGCCACAATCCGTTTCCTGTCGAGAACGCAGTCTTCTCTTTGTCTTCAGGATGGATTTCTACTTGCCAGTATCCACTTTTCAGGTCCAAAGCTGAGAACCATTGTGCTCCTTCCATTGCGTCCAGAGTATCGCTGATCCTAGACAGAGGGTAGCTATCTTTCTTGGTCACATCGTTCAACCTTCGATAGTCCACGCAAAAGCGGGTTGATCCGTCTTTCTTCTTTACCAGGACCACTGGAGACGCCCAAGGGCTTTTAGAGTTTTCGATCAGACCCTCTTCTTTCATGGTGGTTATCAGTTCTTCAACCTCACCTTGTTTGGCTAGTGGAAGGCGTCTTGCAGGTTGACGAATCGGCTTTGCATCTCTGGTGTTGATTCGATGTTGAACCAGTTGTGTTCTGCCATATTTCCCTTGCGATGACGAAAAGATGTCTGCAAATTCTTCGAGGAGACCTTCTGCAGTTTTTCGTTGTTGGTGACCAAGATAAGATGACTTGAGAATGTTGGTCTTTATGGAGTTCAGCTCCTCAGATTTTGAGGTTTGCCTTGACTCTTCTTCGTTGATCCTTGTTATCGCTGATACAGATTCGCATTGTCCGACAATCTCACCTTTTCTAAGCTTAACTTCGTACGGCTTGATGTTCAGTATTCGTACGGGAACCATGTTCTTTACAGGTCTAACAAGAGTCTTCCCAATGGTAACGTTTTGGGAGGACTTTACAGATGCTGGTTCGACCATGAGGTATCGATGGCTGCCAGGCTTACCCTTCAATTTCGTCCACACGAATACTTCTGAAGAAGCAGGCAAAGTGAGATCTTCTTTGATGACGGTTTTCACAGATAACGAGGTCTCATGCGAGTGGATCCCATAGATCATCGGAATCTCGATGTTTCGATATTTCAGGACTTGGTTCCCGATGTCCAATATCACTCCGTTATCTTTCATGAAATCGACGCCGACAATGCACTCGTCGCATATATCTGCTACCAGAAACAGGTGAGAGAATTCCAACTCTGCCATCCGGATCTTAAGACGTACCTCACCATAGACTTTTGCGGCTTCTCCAGTTGCAGTCCTTAGACGATAGCTATTGGTGTTGTGGAGCCATGTCTTCTTAACGAGGTTCTGCCGTACAATGGACGCCGTGGCACCGGTGTCGATGGTAGCCACACATTTGTTGCCGTTTATACTTGCTTCCACGGTCAGGCTCTTGTTGTCACGTTTCGTTTGAGAAACCTGGATGGTGTTTCTGTAGCTATCGGTACTAGAAGCCAGCTTCTGTCCCTCGAAGTTGGTGGGGTGGGTAACAACTTGGGAAGCGACATATTTGTAGGTGTAACTTTGACCAGTTGACATATTTCTGTGTTCACAGTGTTGGCATGCGGTTCCTCTTCGCGGTAATCTGCACTGTCGTTGAAGATGCCCGGTCTTGTTGCAGTTCCAGCATCGTGCTGGTCCGTCTCGCTGACTCCTTTCTAGAGTAGCCTTCTGACAAGAGCATTCTTGGACTTCCAATTCTCTCACGCGATGCACGTTTTGGGAAGCTTGTTCTGCGGCTTCCATTGTTAGAGCGAAAGCCAATGCTTCTGGTAGTGTTTGCTTTCCGGCAGTGCGAATAGCCCTTTGGAGATTTATATCGCCCACAGCTCTCACAAAGGCT
Source organism: Sphaerophoria taeniata (assembly GCA_943590905.1). NCBI lineage: Eukaryota > Metazoa > Arthropoda > Insecta > Diptera > Syrphidae > Sphaerophoria > Sphaerophoria taeniata. The sequence goes on from OX016540.1 coordinate 187,634,044, forward strand.
TCAACAGCAAGTTGATTTATTATCTCGTTGCCAGCTGTTGGGTATGCCAGGTGGACTAATCGCTCGATATCTGCCTGAAGCTGCTGCAGAGTTTCACCTCTTTTCTGTGCCCTGTTGTTTAGTTGTACTCGGAAGACTTCTGTCATGTGGCTATCCCCAAACCGCTGTTCGATTGCGTTTACCAGAACTTTGAAGTCACCGTTCTTCTCTGCTGGGATGGTTTGTAGCAGTTCAGCAGCTGCTCCTCTCAAGGCAAGCGTAAGAGCAATGTATTTTTCGTCATCGTCCCAGCCGTTTGTTAACGCTGCTGCTTCAAACTGTTTCTTGTAGATTGACCACGGTATATGACCATCAAAGCTTGGAGGATTCACTTCTCTCTTTCTTGAGCACTCACCAGAAGGTTCTCGAGCTTTCATCTTTCGCACTTTTTCTAGTTCGCTTGTAATGGTTTCAATCTGTTCGTCTATTTTCTTGAAACGTGCATTAGTCGTTGAATTTTGTTTTTCGACACGCTCATCGAGAGTATTGATTTTGTCTTCGAAGTCCGCAAACCTGCCTTCTAGCAGATTTTTCTGTTCATCAAACCGATCTCGAACGTCATCCCTTTGAGCTTGTAGTTGTTTGAGGACATTCTCTTGCTCGGTCTTCTGCTCGTTTCTTTGAGTTTCCAGTTGCTTGAGAACATTATCTTGCTCCTTCTTTTGCTCGTTTCTTTGAGTTTCTAGTTGCTCCAGAACATTCTTTTGATTCTCTTCAATTTTGGCTAGAAGAAGTGTCATCATGGTAGATAAGTCGGCAGTTGCATTGACCTCTTTCGATTTTGCTTCCACTTCGAAAGCAAACGTATCTGGGTCTTCATTTTGTTCTTCCAGATATTCCTGTAGCCGTTTTACGAGTTCGATTTTACATCCTGCCCCACTTAAGCCACGTTTGCTTAATTCGGCCTTTAGCTCAGAGACAGTTAAGTCTTTCAAAACTTTACTCATTTTTTTTTTTAATTTTTAACTTCACTTTTTCAAACGAAATAGTTTAATCACTATTCACTGTTTTATTCTCAATAAGTTTTAATCCCTTATTCTGACACCAATGTAATATTCGGCTTGGTCCGACAATTAAAACTTATTCACTTTTTAAATAAAACACAAATTCACTTTATTCAAATCACTCACAAACTTATTTATTCAACTCTTTCAATTATAACTTTGCAAACACAGAGTACTTTTCTTTATCGCAGTTCACAATTAATTCATTCGCCTCGCCACCAAACGGCTATTTATATCAAAAATGATGGGTTCTAGAAACTACTATTGGTTCCTATTGGTTCTTGGGAAGCTGAAAGTTCGAGAAGCTCTCTATTTACAAATAAAAAATACTGGGATTTTTGTAGGGGCTAACGTTCTTAATGCTAAACAAAAAGTTTCTCTTAATCTTAATTAATTATTGCCCCTCACGAGTGTTTACTACTACAATTAAACGATATTAAGTAAAGAGAGTATGTACATTAAATAAACAAGAGATACAGAGTAAGTAAAGAGAGTATGTACATTAAATAAACAAGAGATACAGAGTAAGTAAAGAGAGTAAGAAAAGTGTGTACATTAAATATAGAAAGAGATACAGAGAGTAAGAGATAATAAAGTATACACATTAGACATTACAATAGAAGGAGAAACAGAGCGTATGAGATAAATAAAGTGTATACACATTACAATATTAATAGGGGTATTCATGCAACGTCGTATATCCCTCGCAAACCTCGTAAAAGGCGTAAGTTTACAACCTCGTATTTCAAATGTAAAAATTTGTATGGAAATTTTTTTACACAGGGCTGATAAATTTGCGCGACTATTTTGTCTCGTAAACGGGGTTGTAAACTTACACAAATTTCAGATTTCAAATTTCAAATCTAGTTATCATTTTATTTTATATTATTTTGCTGTGTCAGAACAAAATTCAAATTTTAAATCAAGTTCTCATTTTATTTAATGTTATTTTACTGACATTTTGAAGTTTCGTTTTAAGATTTAAGTAGTTTACACAGCTTGCTTTATGAGTGTGTTCATGCAAAGCGGGGGGTAAATTTACGCAAATACGTAATCGACAATTTTATCTTATTGCATGAATACCCCTAATAATTAAGAAGGCGCTTTAAAATTTACTTAGGCAGTTTAAGAAAATATGTGAAAAATTTTGAACGGCAAATAGAAATTACATTAGGTCCGTTCCACACTCAGTTTGAAACTGCCGAATTTAGTAATATTTGGTTATTTTTGGTCAGAGTCTGTTCCCAACTTCAAAAATTGTGTAGAAGAGAGCGCTCACGAGAGAGTAAAAAATTTCCCCACCCTGACAAATTTAGCCCAAAGAATTTCTTCCGGCAGAAATATGAGTTCTGTCAAATGAGAATTTGACATACCTACGTCAAACAGAAGAAAAAACAATCCAGTTTTGTAAATTTTTTCTTGAATTTCTGAATTTGAATTTTGAATTCTTTATTTTTTTCTCTCTGAGAGAGTTTTCTCCCCATTCCTCAGAATTTGACAGATGGCCTAATTTAGTGCACAAAAAGTCTGGAACAGACCTATTTATAACACTTATTTCAGTCAAAAATTATATGATTGACTTTAGTTCTTTTATTATTTGTGTGCCATATTTGAAAAGATATCTACACATCAAAAGTTAGTTTCATACACAAGTATAATATTTCATTTTCAGATATACAATTTCATATTCATTGAATATCTCTCCTCACCAACACAAGTATAAAATATAATTAGAACTTCTTTTTAAAAACATGAAGCTTCGAAATAGCTCTAAGAAAGAATGCAATCGACTTAATTTTCATCCATAGAGCTCAAAGGAACATTAATAACTGATTTAAAGTAGAACAGTTGCTGTCAGTTTAAATAATTCAGCTCTTATATAGCTGTGCAATGCCTTCAAGAGTTGCTTAAGAGCTCTTTCTGAACCAGAGATTTTCAGCAACGTCTTTTAAATTGCTCATATAGCACAGAAATTTTGCTCTGAAAGTTAAAAAATTGGCTTCAAATACAAGATACAGTAGCTCTATAAGCTCTTCTAGTGCTCTTTTCAAAACTGATAGCAAATAAAGACAGCTTTATAAGCGCTGATAGAACTTCAGAAAAGCATAAAATGTTACTTGGGGTTGTATAGCTTAAATTGATATATTCCATATAATATATGTGGGATTAGAATGTTAAACCTAATCCCCTAAGTCCGTCTTTTAAACTTAATAACATTCAACTTGCCATCGAGAGAACAACGGCCCAAACCTAACATTAAAACGCAACGGTTGTTATGCAAAGAGGAACAGCAACATCATCAGATCATCATCAGATATCTCGAGTTCCCGCAACGATCAAGACGTTTTTTTTTCTGCAACGAGTTACGCAACGAAAGTCACGAGTTCTTTTTTTTCTATTAAACTGCTTAAATTACTTAAACTATAAATTAAATTGCTTACATTACTTAAAACTAGTTGCAACTAAACATACCTTGAATACTTAAATCCCTATATTTTGTTAAAACCTAACTGAACTTAATCATTGTACTTTATTAAATTGAACAATGGATTAAAATCTTAATTAAAACTTAATAAAAAGTGCGTGTTTTCATTTAGCATCTTTTTCCCCTCCCCACATGATGTCAGAAGTTACGGTTCGCGTACCTATGGTGTTACTTTTATTATAAACCATAAACAAATAAATGAATTGTGTATAAAACAGTGATCAAAAAGTGATAAGCCCCTAAACGAACAGTGTATAAAATCAAATTATAATGCCAATATAACGGATAAACGGAACCTGAAAGCGATAAGTATCACCGCATGAAAACATATTAATTCATTCTTCATACATAATATATGCTTAAAACGAAATTATTTTTTTTATATTTTTATTAAGCATGCAATTAAATTAATTAATGAATTTAGACGAATTGTCAACTAGAAAGTTGCAGGCGTTATTGAAAGATAAGGGGCTTTCGCAAAGTTATATGCTTAAAAAAGATTTGGTTAATCGATTAAAAAATTATTTTGAGGAAAACACCTCTAATATTGAAGTCACTAAATACTCCGCTGGTCAAATGCCAGAAGGTGATCTGTCAGACGATAAAAGTGAGGAACGTAAGGACAGTGTCTCTAAAATGAGTAATAATAATTTTGTGTTTCGGGATGTGGAGGATTCGTTAGAATCATTTAATGGTGAGTCTGGTTGCGTCACAGACTGGCTCAAGGAGTTTGAAGATATTTCAGCCGTTTGTGGATGGAATGACATCCAGAAATATCTTTATACTAGAAGACTTTTACGAGGTGCGGCAAAATTAGCAGTTGAAGCTGAAAATAAAGTCCATACGTGGAATGAACTAAAAACTTTTCTGAATAAAGAATTTGGACATTCAACCTCTAGTATCATAGTTCATCGCGCTCTTGAATCGCGGAAAAAAAAGTACGATGAGTCGTTTTTAGAATATATTTTCCAGATGAAACAGATTGCTAATAGGGGACATATTGATGAGGAGTCACTATAAGCTAATATTATCTCTGGAATAAACGATAGTGTATTAAATAAAACTGTTCTCTATGAAGCCAAGACTTTTGACGAACTTAAAGTTAAAATTAAAGTGTATCAAGAAATGAAAACTCAAATGAACAAAAACGTAGCTCACGCGCAAGTTAGAAATCCAAAAATGAATCCTGGTTTTCAAAAAAATGTGTTGGTTCCGGCGGTTTCCAACCAGCAACCGGTGCCCTCAGTTTCAAACCAGCAACGTTGTGTTAATTGCGGTGCCAAGGGGCATAATGTTGAAAATTGTCCGCACAAGAGCAAAGGCTCTCGTTGTTTTAACTGTAATGAGTCGGACACTTGTCTAGGTACTGTCCCAAGAAAAATATGAATTCGACTCCCAATACCTCGCACGTTCATCGTATATCCGTGCAGTCGGTCAATGTGGACATAATAATAGATAATTTGAATATAAATGCTCTTTTCGATACGGGAAGTTTCTTTAATGAAAGCATCTTTATTTGAAAAATTGAAACGAGAATTAGAGCATCCGGGTATTTGTTTAAGTGGACTAGGTCAAGAAATACGTGTGTCAAACAGATCATTTAGAATTAAAATTCTTAATGACTTAAACCCTTATTTTTTGACTTTCAATGTTGTATGCGATGAGTGGTTAGTTGATGAAGTGATAATCGGTACTGAGATTTTGAAGTATGCTGATGTAGAAATCCTTGATGGTGTTCTTAGATTCAAACCGAAATGTTTAGACAAAGACGAAAACTCTTTAAACGAAATTGATACAAATATTTTTGAAACGAATCGCAACGATTATGTGTTCAAGAAATTTTAGATAGAAACGTCCGGGAATCAATTTTGGATATTATCCAGTGTTATTCACCCAAAAAACCCATTAAATCCTGCATCGAAATGAAAATAGTTTTGGAAGATGAAAAACCTGTTTTCCATCGACCTCGTAGATTAACCCCAAAAGAAAAAGAAATTGTATCCGCGCAAATTCAAGAATGGTTAAAAGATGGTATTATTGTAGAGAGTGATTCAGATTTCTGTAGTCCAGTGGTCTTAGCAAAGAAAAAAGATGGTAGTCATAGACTTTGCGTTGATTACAGAAAATTAAACAAAAAAATAATTAAAAACAGACAGCCCTTGCCAATTATCGAAGAAATACTAGAACAGCTCTACGATTCTAAAATTTTTACGACACTTGACTTAAAAAACGGATTTTTTCATGTTGACGTTCATCCAGATAGTCGAAAATATACATCTTTTGTTACGTCCGACGCACACTGGGGCCGGTTGTATAGAGAGCGTGCTCAAAACTATATACATATCTATGGGATTCCTTTCAAAAATTAGTAAAAATCAAAAATGGATTAAATTTTGGTTCGAAATCTTTTTCATTACTATGCTAATAAATTTATTAACTAAAATTTTTTTTTTAATAATTATTTCTGGACAAGAATGTGAAAAAAAAGATTTTTTTCAACCTCCACCACCTCGTTTTAATACTAAGAACTTTGTAAAAAACTTCAAGTTGCAACAGAGGCTTTCACTTCTATCACTTTTTTGTACTGAAAGAACATTTATACTATGTGTCTACATACTCAGTTTCAAAAGCCTCTGTTGCAAATATGAGAAAAATCTATTTTAAAATTTTTTAATGAATATTTACCGTTATTGTTTTTTTTCATGGGTTTTATTCTTTATGCTGATAAAAAACACTTTTTCCTTATCTACTGACCTTGATTAATGGATACCATTTTTTTTTTTTTTGAAACCCTCTGAAAACAATTTTTCTTTTAACTTTTAAGTGACTGATAAGAATACAACACTTCTTTGAATTGACCAATTTACAGCTTTTACCGATTGTTTACAAGCAACTTAATGCCCCTCCGACCTTTAAAGTTTAACTGATTGATAAAAAATTATGTCAACTCTGCAACAACAACAAAAAATTGCAAGATACCGCTATTCTCAATTTTGCATTTTGAGCACGCCCTCCATATAACCGGCCCCAGTGTGCGACGGTCAATACGAGTTCTGTAAAGCTCCTTTTGGACTTTGCATTTCGCCCAACGTTTTCCAGCGATATGTTAACGCCGTATTTAAGGATTTCATCAAGAATGGGCTTATTTTAATATACCTAGACGATATTATTATAATGTCAAAGACAACATCAGAAAATATTTTAACGTTAAAAGAGGTTTTGAAAGTAGCAGCCGCACATGGGTTAGTAATTAAGTGGGAAAAATGTAAATTTGTTAGGAAATCCATCGATTTTTTGGGTCATATTGTGGAGTCTGGAACCGTGAAGCCTTCCGTTGAGAAAACACTCGCTGTAAAAAACTTTCCAGACCCCAAGAACTTCAAGGAGCTCCAAAGCTTCCTAGGACTATCCGGATTTTGTAGGAAATTTATACCACAGTACGCAAAGATTGCAAAACCTCTCTCCGATCTAACCCGCAAAGAAACTACTTTTATTTTTGGTGTTGAACAACGTAACGCTTTTGAAACGTTAAAAACTCTCTTATGTGAAGATCCAGTCCTTAAACTTTTCAACCCAAATCTAGAGACGGAACTCCACACCGATGCGAGCAAAGTAGGTCTTGGATCAGTGCTATTGCAACGTCACGATGATAGCGCTTTCCACCCCGTGTTTTATTTAAGCTTCAAAACCTCACCAACTGAAGAAAATTACTGCTCTTATGAACTTGAAGTACTAGCTGTAATACGTTCACTAAAAAAGTTGCGACCCTATCTAAAAGGAATTTCATTTAAAATTTTTACAGACTGTAAAGCTTTTCAATAAACTATGAATAAGAAAAATTTATCCGCTAAAGTTGCCAGATGGGCATTATTTCTTGAAGAGTTTGAGTGTGAGGTACAATAGACGAAGTCATAGCGAATTGTGTAGCTTGCATCCTTGCAAGCAAAAAGCAGGTTAAACAAGAAGGGTACTGAAGCCCTATTGACAAGATCGACGTCCCATTACACACATATCACATGGACCATCTTGGTCCAATGGCATCAACCGCAAAAAATTGGGGCAGGGACATTACTCCACGGGACATTGTATTGTATTGTATTGTATAAACTTTATTTAATTATTATTCAAAATAAAATTACAAAGTTTACATGTAGCAAGTAATAAATTATACCAATATTAAATATTAAATAAAACATAAGTCCATAATGGAATTATGTCCCACTTAGGTGAGACATAAGTCCATAAATCGATTTTGGACTTAAGTCCCACTTTGGTGGGACATAATCCCGCAATTTTTGTTTGATAAATGGGACATAAGTCCACAATTTTTTAGTTCATCAAACACCATGAACAAAATAATTATTTTATTTTAAAATTTGAGCCTTTATGGTCAGAAAGTAGAACAATAATGATTAAACATAAAACATTCGAAATAATTTACATTCATTTCTTCTGACTTCACTTAATTAGGTTGCCGTGTCATATGGCTACGTGTCATAAGGCCATATTTCGAAACATGATCATCTAACACGTTGTTAAAATGTCATATAGCCATATTGTCACTTTTCTAAAGCGCCAAATGACACTTGTAATAATTTTTTCCTGAAAAAATATCAATATTTCAAAGTTTAAATAGAAAAAGATTTATAAATAACAAAAATAATATATTTAAAAAGGAATTTAAACAAGATAAATATTCATGTAATGTATTTCATCACTGACTAATTTTGATGCTTTCTAAAATTCCTGTGCAAATATTCCAGAGAATTGCGTTATTATTTTTACATGAGTTTATTTTTAGAAAAAATTATGAATTTACAAAGATGGATTATAATTATTTATTTATTTGATTTAAAATTTAAATGAAAAAAAAATAATCGTCATTCGCGCAGCGGAAATTTTTTTTTGCCCCACAGAGAATCAATTTGGGGTGTGAAAATAAAAAAATTCGCGCGAATTTTTTTATTTTCACACCCCAAATTGATTCTCTGTGGGGCAAAAAAAAATTTCCGCTGCGCGAATGACGATTATTTTTCCGCTCGCGCGAATTTTTTTATTTTCACACCCCAAATTGATTCTCTGTGGGGCAAAAAAAAAATTCCGCTGCGCGAATGACGATTATTTTTCCGCTCGCGCGTGTGTTTTATTTTCACATCCCTTGGGCACCCCTCGTTTCGCTTTGTGCGAATAAAGGTTATTATTTTTCCTTCAATTTAAATTTAATGTCAATAAAATAAATTAAAATGTATTCTTAAAAATTCATAATGTTTTCTGTAGTGACAGTAACAAAATGTCGCAAGTAAATATGGCAAAATAACGCTCTTGAAAAGTGAAAAATAGCCTTATGTTCCAATATGGCTATATGATAATTTCACAATGTGTCATATGACACGTGACCATATGACACGGCACCATATCCTTTTCTTTCCTTTCTAATGAGTAGCAAGTCAGAAAAAATGTAGTACATTCATATGATTAAAATTATTGAAGCCAATTTATTTGTTTGTAATACCTACAATAACTGTATTTATATAAGAAAATTGTTTGGATATCAAAGTAGAGAAAAAACTGAATAAGAGGAATGAAATCATTCTTAAAAATTCATAATGTTTTCTGTAGTGACAGTAACAAAATGTCGCAAGTAAATATGGCAAAATAACGCTCTTGAAAAGTGAAAAATAGCCTTATGTTCCAATATGGCTATATGATAATTTCACAATGTGTCATATGACACGTGACCATATGACACGGCACCATATCCTTTTCTTTCCTTTCTAATGAGTAGCAAGTCAGAAAAAATGTAGTACATTCATATGATTAAAATTATTGAAGCCAATTTATTTGTTTGTAATACCTACAATAACTGTATTTATATAAGAAAATTGTTTGGATATCAAAGTAGAGAAAAAACTGAATAAGAGGAATGAAATCACTTCGACTCTTCAGACAACGGATTTTCAGGACCATAAAATCTCGTCCAAAAGCAAAAACAAAACATATTGAGAAATGGGACATAAATCCAGAATTATTTTTTGCGGAATTATGTCCCGCCAAAGAGGGACTTAAGTCCAAAATCGATTTACGGACTTATGTCCCACCTAAGTGGGACATAAGTCCATTATGGACTTATGTCCCGTGGAGTAATGTCCCTGCCCCCAAAAAATTACAAACATCTTCTTGTTATTATGGATGCGTTTACGAAGTTTGTATGGATCTACCCTGTAAAGTCAACGACGACCGACGAAGTCCTGAAAAAACTCGAATTTCAAGAAAATATTATTGGTAGTCCTTACAGGATTATTACTGATAAGGGATCTGCGCTCACGGCGATTGATTTCAAAGAATATTGTGAGAAGCGGCACATTAGAATTTCCTTGCAGTTCCAGACAAGTCTCATGCCATCGAACGAGGGCGCATTTGTTGAGTAATTGCCAAGATATCATCGAAAGTGATGTTACCATTGTGTTTGATGTTCTTTTGCTTCTTCTTGTCCCTTGAGGGTTCTTTAAGAGCCTTGATGATCAGGGAGGCTGCTGATGGAACGACAGAGATGGCAGTGGCAGCTTGTCTGTTTTGGATTGTCAGGCACACTGTGATTTTCAAACCCTTCCAATCTGAGGTCGCCTTGGCAATGTCGTCACCAATTTTTTTGGGGGACTTGAATTAATCGGAAAACAAAAATGTAAGTATTGGATGCATGTGTACAAATAATTGTTATCTTACCAGACCAAGTGGACCAATTTTTGGAGCAAGAGACGATGTTGCACATCTCAAGTTCTCAAGTAAACCAACTTAATATCTGTAGGATCAGACTTTACTGACATTTTAGTTTCTCTTGGTTTTTTCCTTTTTTCAAAATAGAATCTGGATTACAAGATTTTATCGGATTTTTTCAGGTAAATAAAAACCCAATCGTACTTGGGTAATTTAACACAAAGGAGAGCATAGGGGATGTACCAGCTATTTGGTTTAATTAATGGATAATTATTTTTTATAAATATCTTCAGCACTTTTTTTCTTATTTTAACAAATTGAAGCGAAAATTGTTATTGCATTCAAATTTAATCTTGCTAGATTGAAATTTGAAATTGTCATAGCATAGCACATTTTTTCTTAAACTTACCACGGATGCGTTCCTAAACTTTAGGCCGAAACCCTACTTAGGCCGTGTGTAAATTGCGTTAAAATGTGTATTAAAACTTGACGTTTGGTTAAAATTTGACGTTTGGTTAAAAAAGGGAACAAATTTAGCCTTTTGCTGTGTGAATTGCGTTAAAAAGGATTTTCTTAACCAACATTTCTGCGGAGAACTAAGAAATTTCCCTTATGATCTTAGAAATTTTTCATACTTGATTTTTCATCGTTTTATCTTAAGAACGTGTCAGAAGTGGCCGAGAGACCGTTTTCATAAACGAATTAAACAAAATCATTTCTTTTTTTAGTTTTTTTTATTTATTTTTTAACGTTCATATTTATATACATATATATAGTATTGCGATATAATATTAACAGCTAAAGCCTAGTTTACAGCTCGATAAAAAAACAATCAATGTTTTTAAATGGGTTTATAAAATACTTTTTTTTTACCTTTTTGTATGAAGCTAAGTATATATATTATATTAACACAGAGATGCTCGCAAATAAAATAAATAAAAAAAACTAAAAAAAGAAATGATTTTGTTTAATTCGTTTATGGAAACGGTCTCTCGGCCACTTCTGACACGTTCTTAAGATAAAACGATGAAAAATCAAGTATGAAAAATTTCTAAGATCATAAGGGAAATTTCTTAGTTCTCCGCAGAAATGTTGGTTAAGAAAATCCTTTTTTAAATTAAATTAATTATTCCCACGCCTCTTTCCCCCCCAGATACCGCACGCGCTGGGGTCCATTTTCACCGAGTACGACGGCAATTACGGTTGCTAGACGTATCGGCACTTAATTAGAAATTATTTGTAAAATAAAAAAGTGATGGCGATACGAATATCAGGAAGATGAGAGTTAGGGACTGCTTAATGCAAGCAGGGTCAAAAAGGAATAAAATTTTAAATTAAAAAATTTTACAAAAAGAGAAAAAAAAATTAAAATTAAAATTAAAAAATTTTAAAGACAAAAAATTAAAAGTCAAAAATTAATAAAAAAATAATTAAATAAAAATAACAAAGTAAATAAGCGTGTAAAAGACACTTGTCAAGTTCGTTAAGAAAAATAAAAAAAAAAAAAAGAAAAGAGGAGTCAGTTTCTCTCTACTACATATACATACGTATTTATTTATTTTATTAGTTGTTTAAGGAAGTACTGTATAAAAGTTTCCTTTGTGTGATCTTGCTATGGTTGAAATCAAAAATATTTGAATTTTCGTTCACCTTACGTAACATTCTCGTAACTGGTTCATTACTGCCGTAATCAGTTCTGTGATGAGCTTGATGAAATTGGGGAACCGATCTTAGAGAATGAAAGTTAACGTTAACACTCATTGCATCAAGGAGGGTGGAAGATTCTGTAGCACCGGATAGAATTTGGTGTACGAAAATAATATCAGCAACTTCACGACGTTTTTCTAGAGATTGTAAGTTTATAAGCCGCAACCGTTCTTGATACGGAGGTAGGTTAAAATTGTCAACCCATGAAAGTCCTCTTAAGGCGAAACGGAGGAATCTACGTTGTATTGCTTCAATTCTATTTATATGGACTTGGTGATAAGGGGACCATACTTGGCTGGCGTATTCCAGTAGAGGCCTTACAAACGTGGTATAAAGAGATTTCGTAACGTAAGGATCCGAAAATTCCTTAGACCAGCGTTTGACGAAACCTAAAGCAGAATTAGCTCTAGCTACGATATTGTCATAGTGAGACCTAAAGTTAAGCTCACTATCACAAATAACTCCTAAATCACGGATAGTTGTTACTCTGTGAACAATACATTCGTTGATATAATAGTCCCGTGTTTGCGGACGGAAACGTTTACGGGAATATGTGATTGTTTGGCATTTGGAAACATTAAGCTCTAAATTGTTTTTTTGACACCAAACATAGAAATTGTTTAAATCGGCCTGCAGGGGTAAAGCATCATCGGGTGAAGAAATCATTCTAAAGATTTTCATGTCGTCTGCGTACATTGAAACTTGGGAATTTTCAATCACAGATTCTACGTCATTAATAGTCAGAATAAAAATAATAGGGCCTAGATGACTTCCTTGAGGGACTCCCGATTTTGCAGTAAATGGCTCTGATATAGAAGATCTAAATAAAACGCGATATTTACGTTCGGATAGGTATGATTCCATCCACTCAATGAAACCAGGAGGGAATCCAAGAGCCTTTAGCTTGAAAGATATGATATTGTGGGATATTTTATCAAACGCCTTGCTAAAGTCCGTAGCAATAACATCAACTTCTTTTTTACTTTCTATTGAGTTTAATGCGTAAGAAACAAATTCAGTTAAATTTGTGGTCGTTGATTTCCCTTTTAGGAACCCATGTTGTTTGGCCGAAAATAATAATTTACAATGAAAGTACATTGTGTCGAATATAATACTTTCGAATAGTTTAGGAATGCAAGATAATTTGGCAATCGGCCTATAGTTAGAAATGTCAGTTTTACAGCCTTTCTTATGAATGGGAATTATGAAAGAATCTTTCCACATAGATGGAAAAATTCTTTGAGAAAGAGATTTTTGAAAAAGAATAGTAAGAGGCTGAGCCAAATTAGCTGCACACTTCTTTAATACAATCGCAGGTAAACCATCAGGTCCCGAAGAGAAATCATCTTTTAATTTATTTATTTTGTTAAGCACATCGTCAACAGTGATGTTGATCGATACCAATGATGTTTGGTTACAATCGTTCATATAAGTGAAATAGTCAGCATCAGGTACAAAATTACTGTCGGAAAAAGCAAGACTGAAGAAATTAGCAAATAAATTAGTTATAATTTTTGAATCATTAGAAGAGTGATCTAAATATTTGAGGGAATTAGGATATCCATCTGACTTTTTTTTTACGTTAATGAATTGCCAAAAGCGTTTGGGATCTGAGATTATATCAAACTGCATTTGATTAATATATGCATCATACAGGAGTTTAGAGAGAGCAGAGAACTCGTTGTACACTACTAAATAGGAGTAATAGTCTGTCTCTGACCTAGTTTTAAGATATTTTCTCCATAGACTATTTCGGGAGTTACGGAGTGAACGAAGTTGTTTTGAATACCACGGTGGTGACGGTGAGATATTTTTATATGGTGCATAGGGAACGCATAGAAAAAAACATTCAAAAATTATTGAGTAGAAGTTAGTGGTTAAACTATTGATGCTATTGTTAACAGTTTGGTTTAATAGTAAATCAAAATTAATGTTACTAAGCAGCTCGTTTAGTTGGGCGAAGTTTGCTTTTCGGAAATTAAATCGATATGGGTTCTCAGAATCTACATCGGGATGATTGTGCTCATAGACGTAAGTTAAAGACAATGGCGGATGAAAATTGTCAATGGTGGAAAGAGTTAAGCTACTTTGCTCTACGATACAGTTATTTGCTTCATTGGAAAAAATGAGATCGAGTTGTCTGCTCAAGTTGTTTTTAACATCACTAATCTGATGCAAGCCGCAATCAGACAGATTGTCAGTAAATAACATTTCTTTTTCAGATGTTGCGTTACTTGCAACAAAATGAGAGTCATCCTCGGATCGTGACCATGACAGATTAGGGAGATTGAAATCCCCAACGAGCAATAAACCATCATGTACCTCCATAGCGTCACCCAGATTGTCAACTGCTTTTATAAGGTTATGATAAGTTTCAATTGGACTGGAAGGTGGTATGTAACAGCATAAAACAAAGATAATTTTTCGCTTGATATTGATTCTTACGCAGATCAATTCAATTTCTTCGGTATTAGGTATTTCAAAAAGTGAACTATCATACCTAGAATGAACTGCTATTAGAACACCTCTTCCAGGCATAACCCCCAAAAGACCGTCTTTTCGGTAAACATTAAAATCCGAGGTAAAAAATTCGTTATTATTAAAATTACTAGTTAAATTAGTCTCACTAAGAGCAAAAATATCAAAAGGAAGCTCTTGTGATTTTAAAAATACTTCAGGCGCTTTTGAGCGAAGTCCCCTTACATTTTGATAATAAAGGGACAAACACTTTAGTTTTTTGAAGCCTCATTTACATTATTGTTAATAACTTGCGGTTTTTTGTTGACAAATTCTTGGATGAAGGTATTAGTGGGCCATGATGTCGGAGAAATTAATAGATTGAACATTGGTTCGGGGACGGAGACTTTAAAAGAAGCAACTCTACCATTTTAACGCAATTCACACAGCAAATGGCTAAATTTGTTCCCTTTTTTAACCAAACGTCAAATTTTAACCAAACGTCAAGTTTTAATACACATTTTAACGCAATTTACACACGGCCTAAGTAGGGTTTCGGCCTAAAGTTTAGGAACGCATCCGTGGTAAGTTTAAGAAAAAATGTGCTATGCTATGACAATTTCAAATTTCAATCTAGCAAGATTAAATTTGAATGCAATAACAATTTTCGCTTCAATTTGTTAAAATAAGAAAAAAAGTGCTGAAGATATTTATAAAAAATAATTATCCATTAATTAAACCAAATAGCTGGTACATCCCCTATGCTCTCCTTTGTGTTAAATTACCCAAGTACGATTGGGTTTTTATTTACCTGAAAAAATCCGATAAAATCTTGTAATCCAGATTCTATTTTGAAAAAAGGAAAAAACCAAGAGAAACTAAAATGTCAGTAAAGTCTGATCCTACAGATATTAAGTTGGTTTACTTGAGAACTTGAGATGTGCAACATCGTCTCTTGCTCCAAAAATTGGTCCACTTGGTCTGGTAAGATAACAATTATTTGTACACATGCATCCAATACTTACATTTTTGTTTTCCGATTAATTCAAGTCCCCCAAAAAAATTGGTGACGACATTGCCAAGGCGACCTAAGATTGGAAGGGTTTGAAAATCACAGTGTGCCTGACAATCCAAAACAGACAAGCTGCCACTGCCATCTCTGTCGTTCCATCAGCAGCCTCCCTGATCATCAAGGCTCTTAAAGAACCCCCAAGGGACAAGAAGAAGCAAAAGAACATCAAACACAGTGGTAACATCACTTTCGATGATATCTTGGCAATTACTCAACAAATGCGCCCTCGTTCGATGGCATGAGACTTGTCTGGAACTGCAAGGAAATTCTAATGTGCCGCTTCTCACAATATTCTTTGAAATCAATCGCCGTGAGCGCAGATCCCTTATCAGTAATAATCCTGTAAGGACTACCAAAAACATTTTCTTGAAATTCGAGTTTTTTCAGGACTTCGTCGGTCGTCGTTGACTTTACAGGGTAGATCCATACAAACTTCGTAAACGCATCCATAATAACAACAAGATGTTTGTAATTTTTTGGGGGCAGGGACATTA